>CM036941.2:17037939-18369041 GCA_020352615.2 Yoshiicerus persimilis
AATCTACAAAAAATTAGAATGTCGTAGCTCTGATGGTTTAGGAGGAGATAGCGGTAACTCAATCGTGGTTCAACCATCTTTACTGTTGTCAATAAAAAATATGGCATAAATTGTCAATCAAAATTTTCCTCTAAAGAGATCCTGTAAAAATTTGACTTGTGCACTTCTGTGTATAAGGAAGTACATGTGTATTTAAAATGGGCAATTTAGCTAGCCGCAGAAATATCAAAACCAACACCAATACATACCATGATATTTTCTTATAGACAGTACTCTATAAAAAGTTTTACTGGACTTCTCTGTAGACAAATTGTACAATTATTTAACAGCTAATTGCCATACAATCTTATAGATAAAACTAATTTAGCCTTAGCCAATTTATAGTTATAGATATCCAACTGACATGTAGTACAGACAATATTCTGTTCACATCTCATTTTCAACTAACTGAATATTTTTGTTCAACTACCGTATTTTTTTAGTTTCCGGATTCACAATCCGGATTACTTCTATATGGATTCCAAATCCGGATTACTTCTATACGGATTCCAAATCCGGATTAGTTCTATCAGGATCCGGATTACTTCTACCCGGTTTGCGGATTAGTTCTATCCGGTTTACGGATTACTTCTATTCGGTTTACGGATTACTTCTATCCGGTTTGCGGATTAGTTCTATCTGGATCCGGATTACTTCTATCCGGCTTGCGGATTACTTCTACGTGCCGTGTTTTAAATTAGATTCAATGTACAGGCACTGAAGATAAAGCAGTTGGAAGCTTATTAAATGCCGGGCACTGTATAACCAATGGAAGGGAAGTACCTGATAATTTCCATATGATTATACCTTGCGTAATAACTAATCCAGATAGCAAACCAAAACTATACAAATCACATCACGATCATAGCTGTGAAAATATTAGAGAAAACGTATTAACTTTATCTACGTTATCTATCGAAATATAGATTATGATGAGACAAATAACGGTAAGATTGCAATTCACAGTTAAGTTTTACATTTAAATTCTTAAACTTTCGCAGCTAGATCACAAAGCTGAGCAACACTTTGAATATGATCCAAAACTTGGTTTTATAATTGATACTCGGAAAACTATGGATTGCTGGACAAATTTTATTTGCGTTTTGGGTAATCAAACTTTAGCTGTGCGCACGATCAAACCTGCAGGTAAACTACCAAAATTTAGCTTAGCCCTAAAATACAGTGTGTACCAAAAGAATGTGAAACGATGTCGGGAGCTGTAACTCCTAAACCTGAGAACCTATAGAAATGTGGTGACCATCATTCGAAAGAGAACAAAATTTCAACCAAAATTGATATTATGGTTTCCTGAAAAATTTGTATTTTTAAGGAAATATGGAGGGTCAAATAGTATCGGCATTTTCCATGTAAATCATGGAAAAAAGCTTTAGTAGTCCGTTTTCGAATTTTTTATTACCGTTGGGACATTTCTGGCGGTAGAATATGCTAAATCTAGTAGTATTCCAATAGTTCGTCATAGATTTAGGAAAAGGATCCCAAGAACATCGTCTCCGACCGAAACACTTTAAACAATGCTCTTAAATGTATTGGGATCAAAGGGCTATGAAAATGACATTTAAAAAATAAGAGTAAATAAATTACATTAATATTAAGTCCATAATAATGTCTGATTCAGAGGGTGAGTATCCTAAGATAGACAATTTTCAAGATGAAGTAGTAAAATTTAACGAGAATGACGAAAATAAAACACTCAAATGTTCAGCTACGGGATATCCATTGCCGAAACTCTCTTGGGAAAAAGATGTAACACTTCAATACAGACACCAAACCCAAGTATTTTTATTGATAGTTTGTTGCAATTGTTTTTTAGGGTATTCAACAACCATCTCCTGAAGCTTGGATCTACGAAAATGACAGCAAAACTTCTTTTAGTATACTAATTTTCCATAAGGTATCAATTTATGTGGATGGGAAATATTATTGCATTGCCACCAATCCCAAAGGGTCAACTAGGAAGTTGTATACTGTGATAGTTGAGCGTAAGCAAAGCTAAAAACACATTTGTATTCTCATTTTTTAAAGATATTTAGAGAAAATTGTCTAAACGCGCATCGCGCATCTCTAGTATATCTTAAGCATGAAATTACAGATTTTTACCCATGATAATACGAGCAGCTAATTTGGTAAAATGTTTCTCTAGAATGGCTTCCGGTCCCGACATATGTCTTGTATGTTCTTATTGCCGGAATTGCAGCTATAGTACCCTTACTGGTGATACCGTGGTTTATCAGAGTTATAAGAAGACAAAAGGTTAGAGACCAAACAATGTGTCACTTTCTAAGAACTTGCTTTGTCGTATGTGCAATAAGGCGTGTATTTAATTTTTTTAAATAACTAATGTTAAAGAGGGAGATTAACAAATTAAGCAAGGCAGATATTCTTCACTTCATTAATGGAGACGAAAATCTTTCTAAAAAATATGTGGATTTTCATGACGCTGCACAGCATCTTCCTTACAGACAAGAATACGAAATAGATGTCATAAACATAGAAAGTAAATAAAATGTTTAGTATGACACCATTGTAATTGTAAAGCTGCGACTTTATAATCAGCTAAAAACAAAAATTGTGGAAATCTAAAAACAAAAAAATTTACATATCTGAGTGATTTTTGAAGTAAAAGATGAAATCCTGGGGAAAGGAAATTTCGGATTGGTAAAACTGGGATACTTTGAAGAATCTGGCAAAAAGATTCCTGTTGCTGTTAAAACTGTCAAATCAAATGCAGATATTCTTCATTGGAAATCACTTCTGTCAGAAATAAAGATTATGATGTACATCGGAAAGCATCAGGGAAGGAAAAAGCTCGGCTTTTTGCAGCAAAAAGCCAAAAAGCCAGCTTTTTGGGCTTTTTGGGCTTTTTGAGCTTTTTGGGCTTTTTGGCTTTTTGATACCCCAACTGCCATCCAGTGTACATTTCTAAACTTTGATATTTCTACATTTTCATGTTTATTTACACTATTGCAGGTTTTAATTAATTAAAGTAATATAATAATGGATTATGTGCTGAATTCCGTTTGAATAACACCAATAGGATAACATTTCTGTGTATTTTTATTATTGGCATTTGCCTGTTGACGTCAGAGCAAAAAGCCAAAAGCCAAAAGCCAGCTTTTTCCTATTTTGCGAGCTGGCTTTTTCATCAAAAAGCCCAAAAAGCCAAAAGCCAAAAAGCTGGCTTTTTCCTTCCCTGGAAAGCATCCTCATATTATTAAAATGATTGGTGCAATGACAAAAGATCTACAAGATGGTATTACAGTTCAGGCACGTATTCAGAAAACTCATCATGGTGGGGCTTAACGAAAAATATGTTCCAAAAAGTGCTAATTCGCGCGAAGCGCGAAAAATTTTTGGTATTTCCATGAAAAATTTCCTCTTTTTCGAGAATTTAGGTGGGGCTTCAGCCCCAAAGCCACCCCCCTGGATACGTGCCTGTTACAGTTTATTTTTGATACTACATTTTATAGTTAGGGTAGACAAATTCTGCTATAGTTGTAGTACAGCAATTTAAGTAGCAAAATTACTGAGAATTGAATATTACTTTACTTCTATCTTAATTTGTGCTAATTTTAGGCAAACTTTTCATCGCCTTCGAATTGTGTTCTAATGGAAATCTGGAAAGCTATTTAAAGTTATGCAGACCAGTCTTTCAAAACAGAATAATAGGGACCGAAATCAAAATTTCACATGGGAAAATGGCGTAATTATATACTTTACTAATTAATATTCTGAGCAATATTTATTTGTATGCAATATATAAAATGTAAACAATATTTTTGAAGGTATTTCGAAGTGGAAAATACCAGTGAAGGAACAAGCAGTCAGCATTCTCAGTTACCCACACCCATAACCACAGTCAATTTGATTATTTGGTGCCACGAAATTTCAAGTGGAATGGAGTATTTAGCTGAGAAAAAAGTTATAATTATTTATCACTATATTTTTTCATTAGCCTTTAGAAATTCCATTATGTAAGATTTATGCATTAAAGGTAATTCATGGAGATTTGGCAGCGAGAAATGTGCTACTCACAGATAAGCTGTCCGTTAAAATAACCGATTTTGGATTTGCCAGGCATTTGCATGAATATGCTAATTATGTTTCTAAAAAAGTAATTTTTTGTGCTGTTTACTAATAATATCCAGTTTTGATTTCTATATATATGGCTATTTCAATTCTTGTGTATACATGTGTATGTATAAATGTGTATGTATAAATGTGTATGTATAAATGCGTGTATGTATAAATGTGTATGTATAAATATTTCAATTCTTGTGTGTCATTTTAGAGTTTTCCAGTTCCATGGAAGTGGCTTTCAATTGAAGCCATAAAAGATTGCAAATTTTCAACTCAATCCGATATTTGGGCTTACGGAGTGACTTTATGGGAAATTTTTTCGTTAGGAGAAGTACCTTATCAAAGCTTCTCCTTTAACGACGAGTTTGTAAACATCATTAGCAGCGGATACAGAATGGGAAAACCGAAATATGCAACTGATGAAATGTAAATAATACTTATAATTTATTATCCCAATGGCCAGAATAAATAAACCAGATTGGGTACAATATTTTTTGCGTTTAGTTACAACATAATGATGAAATGCTGGAACGAAACAGCTAAAAGTAGACCATCATTCCAGAATATTTTGCAAACTTTTAAAGAACTGCTGGATGTTATTGTTTCTTCTGAAGAGGTATTCATTTTCTTGCACGAACGTTTCTCAAGAATGTACATGTCACAATTCCGCATTTCTTACTTTGGGATGAATGTATGTTTACCACAGAATTTAGAAGCAGTGCAATGCAATTAGAAGCTGGGAATTATAGCGGACCTGAAATTATTCCAGAATCGTGCATTTATATCGAAGCTTAACTCAACGTAAAACAAAAATTTTATCCTCGAGAATAGCAAATAATTCCTAAATCAGAATTTGAAATTCTCTGCAGAAATTTGGACCTCTGTATTAGAATTGGTCTCATATGTATTGCCTCCGATACTTTGTTATGCCGTTTATTTTATTGTCCTGGTTAATTAGGTCTTAATAATTGTATAATGTATTATATACTTTATTGCACTATTCTAAATTGTTTAATAGCTTGCATTGCAGTAACGTTTACTTTCATAAAATGTTTGTCTACTGAATTACGGGTAATATGCAAAATCATAATGTTTCAGTGAATGCAATAAATGTGGTGTATTTTAAAATAAACCATTACAAAACGGATATATCACAGTAGTGCAACTAAAGACTGCGACACATACCACAACATACACAACATCCAATACAGCGGCACATACCACAACATACAAACAACATCCAATACATACACCACAACATCACACACAACATACGTATAGTACGAACAGTTTAACCTCCCCCTTTAAGGGGAAGGCGTTACCCAATTTTGCTCATTTACGAACTTGTTCATAAGGAGAACCTACATTTTCATAATGTGGAAACAGATACCAAAAAAGTTTATCCGTTCTCCAGTTATAGCGCTATCTCACTGACTAACTGACTAACTGACTAACTAACTAACTAACTCACAGACAGACAGTCCAATCGCATACAGTAGTTGCACTACTGAATAATGGACAACGGACTATATTATAGTGAGCAACGAAGTATTATTTTAAGCAGTGCACCGAGAAAATCTGTGCTAAATTTTAGTAATGAGACTTGAAAAATCTTCAAATAATTCAGAAATTGATAAGTGGCTGAAATGAGGAGCTTCTATATACTTATGAATTGCTTATTAAAATGCGGCTTCGTCATTTAAGATAATACAGGAAAAGGAAAAAGATAGTGTTAGTGTTATGGTTATGAATGCTAAAATACACTTTGGTTTATAATAGGAAAATAAAAAATCTTATTAGTATATTTTTACACTACATGAATAATCTCCGTTCTTTAAGTAACCAGGTAGAGATTCTCTTTTACGTTTATCCCTGCATGAGTTTAATTTTTTGGTCAAAGTTTAATAACTATAAATATAAAGATGCTTGCCCCCCGCTTTGATAAAATGGCTTATTTAAACATGCTTCGAAAAATTAGAATCACAAGGGGAAAAAATCTTAATATCTTAGAGTGGTACTTTCATAACTTTCCATATCCTCCGTAACAGCAATATGATATCATTTCCTCGGTTTAAACATTTGGACAATACTGAATATTTAATTTGCTAGACAAATCAGCCATGTTTGAAGTGGTGGATTTTAAATTGTATGCTTACCATGTTTTCCGTGCTTTTTCCAATTATGCTAAAATATTTGTGCGGACACCGATAGATAGTGAAAAATTCATCGAGGTGTTGGGTGGAAGAAAATAGAATTCCACGTAACAAAGCTCCGTATTCTAGTAAGTGTTTATACAACAATTGTTTTGATTCGTTATATAAAGGGCTTTCAGAAACTCAAGCACGTAACCAATATTACACATATAATTAATACATACCTAAATGATTTATTAGACAATCGGATCTATTCAGCCAGCCATCTACATCAAATAACCTTGCCATGGTTTTCTTGATTGTTAACCTAATTAGTAAGATCATTGGTTATGAATTCAATAAACATTTGGTGAAAGCAGATAGACTTCCATTCAAGAATTTGTTATCTTTTGTATTTTAATAAACATATTTACAGTATTTCCTCAAAACAAGCATTTTCAATTGTAATAAATATTATAAATATTATTATTATATGCTAAACTTAAGTCAATTCGCAGGATCTTACTTCCTGTCCAAATGAATACATTTAGTTCTGCCGTTCATTTATTTTCACAACACCTTTTTCTTTTAAGTTACATTTTCCTTTAATTTTATTCATGGATTTTTATTTTATTTTAAACACATGCAGTAGCTAATTAGATGTACACATGAAAGTTTTAATTTTAAGTCGAAAACCGGAAAATTGTATTTTTAAAATTATATAATTATGTACAACCATATCTTTAATTAATTTGCAGTATTTACTATATAATAATTCCGTAAACAGTATGAAGACGCAGCTCATAAAACCACACAAGCAAAATAGGAAAATTGTGGAAATATTTGAGTTGAATAAAGTCAAGGCACGGATAGATTGTTTTTCAAAGCAGTGCTTGCACATTACAAAATTGTTAATAAAAAAGTCATCCCATTTTTGATAAATACCTGACTGAAGTACATGCATCAATCGAATTTTCGCATAAGTGTATAATATGAAAGTGAACCTGCTGCTTGAACGTATGTCCAAGGCAATGAATTTTTCCTTTTCGAAAAAGGAATTTTCACTTTTAGAGATATAAAGTTTTCTCTTCTCAGGAACAATTTCAGTTCCATTTTTGAATGTCCATTCGGAGTTATTAAGGAATCTGTACAATTCAGATTTCTTGACAATGAAAGCAGAATGCTTACACTCGGAAATCCATTTTTGAGGAGTTGTGACAGGAAATCCTGGAGGAAATTTATGATTTTTAATAACATTCAGCATTTGATCCAGATATTTAGAAGGAGTGATCCCGTGAAAAGAAGATAGTGTTCTGTTTAAAAGATATGGTTCTAGGTATCTTGAGACATCTCCGTCAAAGTTAGTACGTAAAAAGGCATATTTACACTGTATTAATTTGTTGCAAGCTTCAAAAGCCTTTATTTGTGTCTCTTTGGATTTGTCAGCATTGGAAATGACAAGTATTTTGCGAAGCATTTTGCTATATCTTTGACTATCGTTTACCCAATCAAAATTACGGTTGTATTCTTCCTCGTTGAAAGAAGCATTTTTGTAAAACCAATAGTGTACCATGGCTAAGTTTACAACCAGCTTAATACCCCATGCAGGGTGGTAAAAATACAGTGTAACCTTATGGTTTAATAAATCTTCGACAGTTTCAAAGGGTTTTTGAGGAAGTTCAGCAGTAAGATCAGTGATGACAATTCCCTTGTAACCGTTCGTTAGAATTATTAACATTAAAAGCAACGGACCGATTACCAGCTTAAACCAAAGCAATTTTGTCACTGGTTTAGGTAGTGACCAACTGATTTCCAAAATGTACGCGTAACAAATGTACAGAAATGGAATGTTTTTTATCTTTTTTACGTAAACTATGCAGTGGACAAATGCAACGACTAAAGATAAAACTATACCTAAAGTTAGCCAAGCATTTTTCCCGTAGGGTCTGATGTATCCATAGAATGAAATACTTTCTTCTTCAATCAGACTACAAGAAATGAATACATAACCGTCAGATTTAATCGGAGCTACCGCAAAATTTGATCCAGGCCAGCTGAAGCCGTAGTACTGTGATAATGTCCTGGCTGTAAAGGAAAGTGAAATATGGAAAGCATGTCTTCTACTATAATAATATTCCTTCGGTGCATCGGGTATATAATCCTTGCAGACGCTTTTAGCCCCCCTAACTGTTAAATTTTGATAATGACGAAATAGCAAAAACCACATTACTGTCGCTGAGTTAAGCAAACCACTATTAGAAGTTGTTTTCCCGAAATAAATGTCATCTTTTGGAGGACCGCAATAAGGAACATCCCAACTTAGGGAAAAGGTCAAGTTACTAGCTTTCGTCATAAAATGTTTCGATTTTAGTAATACTTGGTAAACTTCCGCTTTGTTTTGCGCAGCGGTATTTCCTGTACCCCTTTTTAATTCAACTATAGCATCGTCGAATGCAAATTCACTTTTGGCTTTCGTTGTCTTCTCCCGACATCCGTGACAGAAAAAATAAAGTACCCGGTGACTTTCGTTTAAGGATCGAAAAAACACAATATTCTCAGTAAAGTTAATATAAAGTCTTGTCAAATTATAACTGTAGAGCCCTTCTGAAATTTTGTCCCGACTTTCTTTTAGCTCCAATATTCCAGGGTCTAGTAAAATGTGAGTTGTGGTGTACTGTATATGGTCGTAGTACAAATGACGTATTCGCATTCTATTGTAATCAAGGACTATATCTAGTGCCGGGTGTAACACTAATGAACTTATAATACGCCTTGTTAAATATATATCCGTGTTGCTAGCTAAATTAATTTTTATCAATATGTGAGATATGCATGTAAATCTTGATATCTGCCTAGGAGAAGATAGTCTTCCAGCAAACAACTGCGTTGTATTCACACATATCTTAAACTGCGGATCCATGGCCTTTGTAAGTTCACTTTCATTGCATTTGAAGTCATTCAACACTATTTCAGATAATGTATCTAATCTTGAGTAGGCGAATGGAACTTCTATTCCACTTAACCACGTATCAATTTCGGAATTATTTGCAGATTTTTCAAGTTTCATTATTAAATTCATGTAGCACTGATTTTCTCGGTGCATTGTTTCAAATAATACTTCACTTCCGTTGCTGACTAAAATATAGTCCATAACCTGCAGTAATACAAAGCAATGGATGATTACTCTGCTAAACACCATTTTAGAAGCTATCAATTAGCAACGGTCTATTGTTTAATAATTTTAATATCAAGATTTTATTAATCACTTATAATTCGTTTTTGCTCAAATTTGGTTTTCGACTACACTTTTTGAGTGTTAGAGTAAAGCAGATATTCTGTAAATTGGTGTGCTTTAATGTTTTGCATTTTCCTGGCTAATGCTAATATTATTGTGTCATAGCTGAAGTATTAATATACATTTTAATATATCAGTAAAATTTTAAGTTCAAAATAAGGATTCTCGAAATTTTCTTTAACTTTTCCTCAGGTTCTTCCTACGCCTGGATTTGAACTAAGTATTATATTATACTCGAACTTAATAAGTAGCTACGATTCTTGATATTTTTAAGTGGTACTTTCAATCAACTATCTTCCGTAAATCATTTCATCGCCGTAAGCATGAGGTACTGCTAAATATTTAAATGGCTAGCCAAATCAGTCATGTTGTAAACCGTTTGTGTGTTAAAATGGTATGCTTATCATGCTTTCCGGGTACTTTTTCCAATTATTCTAAAATATTCTTGCGGACACCGATAGATAGTGAATAATTCATTTTATTTTCATGTGTTATATAAAGGGTTTTCAGGAGCTTAGGCACGTAACCAATATTATATATTACACATTTAATTAATCATACCTAAATTACCTATTAGAAAATCGGATCGATTCAGCCAGCCTTTTGTAGTGGTTTTCTTTCTCCCAATTGAACCTATGGATGTAAACGCAGTATGCTTACGTATTAAAGCTTATATAAAGCAAAGAGAAAACACGCAGCGCTAAGAATTATTAAAAGTACAACTCTATTACTTTGATGACAGTCATTCTTCATTATTCATTTGTTCAGCGGAAAGGAATATGTAGGTAAACAAATAAAATATAAAAGCTTTCCTTGACTTTAAAGACAAGAATTATCTATATATAAAAGAAGCTACCTAGGTATCGGTATGATTTATGGCTAAGTACACCTGAGAATTGCAAAATTTCTTACGCTTCGACGTATAGCTTACCAACAATATTTGAAAACTTCTTAGGAATTCCCACATTATGGGTTTTTTTACCACAACTGGTTGAAAATAACAAAATTTCTCCTTGCGATACTGCGATTTTGCAATACCATTTGAAGACTTCTTAGGAGACCCTACAATTTGCATTATCAAAATATAGCTAAAAATTCTCTACGTGCGAAACTGAGAAGACCATTTGGCAATATTATTTGGTGTCCCCCTTGACCAAATTCCTAGATACGTGCTTGAAAGTGTCAATCACCTATTATGAAACTATATACGTACATTACAGAACTACATAACTTTAAAAACCTCTTAAATAGAACATACTTTATAACAATTACTATTATAACATTACTGTAAAGTCATTAGCCATTAAATTGTTAAATTAATTAGTAATACACATAGCGCATTTTGATTGACGAGAGTGATTAGCTAAGCTACTTTAGTTAAGAACAACTTTGAAGCGTTCTAATAAACGCTTTGCTATTTTTAAAGTACTTGCCTTGCAATTAAATGAAAATGTTCATTAAAATAAAGAAATTACGTAGCCAGTTTATGACATTTTCCATAACGAAATTATAATGGGGAGTATTAGTTCCCAATATTTTTAAATGGATGGTAAATGGATTTAAATGGTGGATTTTAAATGACTGCGTACTTGCTCCTTATTACAATGAGAATAAATGTGAGGTTCAATTACTCTCAGATACATTTTAATCATGTTTCCTGGTGAAAAAAGAACCAAGATAATATACTATGTACATAGATTAGAACAGAACCCTATGATAAACAAATAATTGTCTGTTTAAATGAGAAATACCTTTATTACAGAAAAGGTAGACATTCATAAAGGACCGATTAGCAATGTTTTTTGATATTATGTTCGCTGACTTCTGCAATCATTGGTGGCAATATGAATTCAATTTAGTGAATAAAAATAGGTATCCATTTAAGAACTTGCGTAGCATTTGTATTATAAACAAGTATTCAATATTTTCTTAGCACAAGCACCTTCGATTGCAATATTATAAATTCTCTGTATTCTAACTGAAGTCAATGCACAAGAATAGGTGTTACCCAATTGAATACATTTAGTATGTGTTTATATGCCAAGAAAAATAAAATCTAAATAAGTTCACAAGTTCATTTACAATTTACACTAAATAGATAACCATTAATTTTCATATTTTATGTACCAATTTTTTTCATTATTAATAATTATCTTCGTTTACCAAAGCGGTTTATGTGTTTTGACAACACCTTTTTTTAATTTACTAAATTTTCTTCTTCTACAAGTACAAGTTACCTTCACTATTTCTTTTAAGTTACATTTTCTTTTAACTTTTTTCCATAAACAAAGTAGACGATTAGATGTAATCGTGAAAGTTTTAATTTTGTGCCATAAAGTTGTAAATTGCATCCTTAAAGTTCTATACTTGTGAACAGCCACCTCTTTAATTAATTTCGAATTCCAATATTTACTATAGAATAGTTCGGTTAAGAGTATGAAGACAAAGATCATAAAACCACACAAGCAAAATAGGAAAATTGTGGAAATGTTTGAGTTGAATAAAGTCAGTGCGCGGATAGATTGTCTTCCGAAACATTTCTTGCACATTGGAAAATTTCTGATAAAAAAGTCATCCCATTTTTGATAAAAACCTGACTGAAGTACATGCATTAATCGAATTTTCGCATAGGTGTATAACATGTAATTGGGTTCACTGCGTGTTTTAACACGAAAGTAAATGAATTCTTCCTTTTCAAAAAAGGAATGTTCACTTTTAGAGATATAAAGTTTTCTCTTCTCAGGAATAATTTCAGTTCCATTTTTGAATAACCATTCGGAGTTATTAAGGAATCTGTATAATTCAGATTTCTTGGTAATGAAAGCAGAATGTTTACACTCGGAAATCCATTTTTGAGGAGAGGTGAATGGATATCCTGCAGGAAATTTATGATTTTTAATAATATTTATTTTTTGCTCCTGACTTTTAGAAGGAATTCCCTGATTAGAAGGTGTTCTGTTTAAAAAGTATAGTTTTAGGTATTCTGCATCATCTTGGGCAATCGTTCCCTCTAAAAATTCACGTTTACACATCATTAGTTTGCTGCAAGCTTCAAAAGCCTTTATTTGTGCCTCTTTGGATCTGTCAAACTTGGGATCGTGCAAATGTCTTGCCCACGTAGCGAGAAATCGTCTTTGCTTACGTAAAAGTAAATTACGGTTGTATTTTTTCTCGTTGAAAGAAGCATTATTTTTGTACAGCAAATAGTGTATCAAAGTATCGTACACTCCTCTTCGTTGTGAAATCTCATTGGTTTCGTAAGAAAATACAGTAACTTTATGGCTTAATAAATCTTCAAGAGTTTCAAAACGTTTCTGAGGAAGTTCAGCAGTAAGATCAGTGATGGCAATTCCCTTGTAGGCGTTCGTTAGAACTATTAGCATTAAAAGCAGCGGACCAATTACCAGTTTAACCCAAGGTAATTTTGCCACTGATTTTGGTAGTGACCAGATGATTTCCAAAATGTACGCGTAACAAATATACAGAAATGGGAAGTTTTTTATCTCTTTTAAGTAAATTATACAGTGGATAAATGCAACGACCAAAGATAAAGCTATCCCTCCGATTACCCAAGCAGTTTTCTCGTACGGTCTGATATAGCCGTAGAATGAAACACTTTCTTCTTCAATCAGACTACAAGAAATGAATACATACCCGTCAGACTTAATCGGAGCTACCGCAAAATTTGATCCAGGATACTTGATGCCGTACCTCCATGATAACTGCCTGTATGTGGCGGTAGAAATATAGAAAACTGATTTTAAGTCGTTGTAGTGTGTTGTGGGTATATAATTTTTGCAGTCTTTTCTAGTACCCGTAATTGTTAAATTTTTGTAGTTACGAAACAGCAAAAACCACATTACTCTAAAAGAGTTATGCAAATGACTATTAGAAGTAGTTTTCCCAAAATAAATGTCATCTTTTGGAGGTCCGCAATAATTAACTCCGGGATTTTCGTAAAAGCTCAGGTTACTGTCTTTCGTCATAAAATGCTTCGATTTTAGCAATATTTGGAAAACTTCCGCTTTGCTTTGAGCAGCAGTTTTTCCTGTACCCCCTTTTAATTCAACTATAGCATCGTCGAACGCAAAACTTGCTCTGGCTTTCTTTGTCCTCTCGAGACATCCATGACAGAGAAAATAAAGTACCCGATGACTTTCGTTTAAGGATCGAAAAAACACTATATACCGACTAAGCTCAACATAAATTCTTGGAAACCTGTAGTTGTGCTCATTAAGCCCTTCTGAAATTTTGTCTTGATTTTCTTTTACCTCTAATCTTCCAGGGTCTAGTAAGAAGTGAATTGTGGTGTACCGTATATGATCATAGTGCAAGTGCTTTGTTGACGTTGTCTGTTCCCAATAAACATCGTTTGAATGATTTACAACTAGTGACGGACGTAACACTATTGAACTTATTATATACTCAGTTAAAAATATATCCGTAATGTTGGTTAAATTTATTTTTATTAATAAATGAGATATGCATGTAAATCTTGATGTCTGCCAAGGAGAAGACAGTCTTCCAGCAAACACCTGATTTATATTCACACATCTCACTTTTTTAGCATTTCTAAAAGTTATTGCCCTTGCAATGTCACTTTCATTGCACTTGAAATCATTCAATACTATTTCGGATAACGTATCCAATCGGGAGTAGGCGAATGGAACTTCTATTCCACTCAACCATTTGTCAATTTCTGAATTTTTTGAAGATTTTTCAAGTTTCATTATTAAATTTATGTAGCACGGATTTTCTCGATGCATTGTTTCAAATAATACTTCGTTTCCGTTGCTCACCAAAATATAGTCCATGACCAGAAGTAATACATATCCATGGATGATTTCTCTGCTAAACACCATTTTAGCAATTAACAACATTGTATGCTTCAATAATTCGGATATCAAGATTTTCTTAATCACTTGTTTTACATTCACATTTTTAGAAATATTTTGCTTTCGAGCATACTTATTGAGTGTTAGAGGAAAGCGGATATTTTTTTAACTTTTTGATTTGGGTTAATTGAGTTGCATTTTCTTGGTTATTGTATCTTAATTGAAGTATTATACATTTTAAAATACCTGTAAAATTTCATTACACTTCAAAATAAGAATTCTCAAAATTTCCTTCAGCTTTTACTCAGGTTCTTCCCAAGTCTGGATTTGAACAAGGCAATATATTATACTGGCATTTAATATGTAGATTATTCTTAATATCTTAGAGTGGTACTTTTAATCAAGTATGCTCCGTAAAATGCAACATAATTCTTCGTCGTAAGTATTTAGACAATGCTAAATATTTAAATGACTAACCAAATCAGCCATGTTTGAAATCGTGGTTGTGTTAAAATGGTATACTTATCACGCGTTTTGGGTACCTTTTGCAATTTCGCTAAAATATTCGTGCGGACACCGATAAATAGTGAATAATTCATCTAGGTGGTAAGTCGAATGAAGTAAAAATGTAATAGCAAAGCTTCGTATCTTGAAGTCTAAGAGTGTTTATAAAATGATGATTTATTTTGATTCATTATACAGTCTCAAAATTTCCTTTAGCTTTTACTCAGGTTCTTCCCAAGCCTGGATTTGAACAAGGTAATATATTATACTGGCATTTAATATGTAGGTTATTCTTAATATCTTAGAGTGATACTTTCAATCAGGAATGCTCCGTAACATGCAACAAAATTCCTCGTCGTAAGTATTTAGAGAATGCTAAATATTTAAATGACTAGCCAAGTCAGTCATGTTCGAAATTGTGGTTGTGTTAAAATGGTATACTTATCACGCGTTTTGGGTACCTTTTGCAATTTTGCTAAAATATTCGTGTGGACACCGATAAATAGTGAATAATTCATCGAGGTGGTAAGTCGAATGAAGTAAAAATGTAGTAACAAAGCTCCGTATCTTGAATTCTAAGAGTGTTTATAAAATAGTGATTTATTTTGATTCATTATACATGAAGCTTTCAGGAACGCAGCCACGTAACTAATATTTCGCATTCAATTAATTCATTCCTAAATTACCTATTAGGAAATGGCCGTGATTTAATCCTTCCATGCAAATGAATGACATCCGCAGGAAAGAGAAAGTCTGCGGACTAATGAAAGTCGCAGGCGGCCAATATATATGCAAATGAAGAAATGAAAGTCGCAGGCGGCTAATATATATGCAAATGAAAGTCGCAGGCGGCTAAAATATGTGCAAATGAAAGTCGCAGGCTGGCAATATTTGGGCAAATGAAAGTAGCAGGAAATGATTTAAATTAGCATGAAGTGCAACTGTAGACTGAAAACAATGTAGTTAGTTCGATTGTTTAGCAAGAAATATTTTTCTCCCACTCTCTCAACTGTCTTTATATTCCTTTTGTTATAACGGTTTTCTATACAATGCATATGTATAGAAAATGTTAATGTTTAATGATAACAGTATAATACAGACATGTAAGTCTAATGTCGGGTAATGTGGCAGTGTATTGCACATAGTGAGCTTTACTGTTTTCCAGTAAGTCAGGTCTTGTAAGCGTCATCAATATGGTAATATCATGAAGTAGATAAGAAAGGTGGAAGGACAAACCGTGACTTGGCTTTACCAACTATAATGATTGTTTGATTGTTTTCTTTGCACTCAAGTTTAAAGTTAATTTTTGTTTTCGTATTCATATTTTAATTCAACTATTACCAGGCTTCTACAATTATTGCTGCTGCCGAAAATTCAACGACAATTTCTGATTAAATATATGCATGGCAAAATTCATGCTAATTTAAATCATTTCCTGCTACTTTCATTTGCCCAAATATTGCCAGCCTGCGACTTTCATTTGCACATATTTTTACCTCCTGCGACTTTCATTTGCATATATATTAGCCGCCTGCGACTTTCATTTGCATATATATTGGCCGCCTGCGACTTTCATTAGTCCGTAGACTTTCTCTTTCCTGCGGATATCATTCATTTGCATGGAAGAATTAAATTTTAGTCTTAGGAAATCGGATCGATTCAGCCAGATTTACATGTACTTCAAGTATAATGCTGAATTCTTTGTGAATTTTGTTGTATACAGGATTTATATTTGCATTTTTACATACCTATGAAAGTGCATTTTCTTTACATTACATAACTTTAAAAACCTCTTAAATGTAACATAATTTATGCTATCTTTATCAGTCCACAACATATTAAAGGCAAAAATTCTGCAAAGTCATTAGTCATTAAATTAATAACCTACTTAGTAACACGTTAAGCGTGTTTTCATTGACAAGAATGATTAGCTAAGCAGATTTAATTAAGTGCAACCTTACGGCATTCTAAAACGTATGACTACTATAAAAGTACTTATCTTAAAATTAACTGAAAATGTTCTTTAAAATAAATGAATTATGTAACCCATTTATGAAATTCTCCATAATTAAATTAAAGTGGGAACTTTATATATAAAAAGAAGGTTTGAAACGCGTATTTCATTCATTTGATTAAAATAAAACTTCCATTAATTCATTTCTGTCGTACTCTGAACTCATAAAGTAATAAAATGGAAATGAATTTTGAAGACCACATTGCATTTATATTGAAACTGGAATAAATTGCTCTACATACAGAAATGGAATGCTTTCATTTATTTCAAAGATATGTATCCTGAGATTGCAGTTTTACAACTCAATATTATTTAACTGATGCAATAGTTTGTCATTGTCTTTAGTGGAGATACAGAGTAACCTCAGCTTTTAATTCTGTCTTCAGGTATTACAAACCTTAAATAAATTCTAAGCAATCGTCAATAAATAAATAAGGTCTTGTCACACAATTAAAATTGATTCTCTGTACATAGTCGATTCTAATTCGTTTGTCGAGATTGTTCTCTAAGCGTTTAAATACAAGCATATTTCAAATCGTTTGACCCACTGGTATATGTATTATTGAAATCTGCATTAATGATTATCGCATATTTTTTACATTTTGTTAATAAATGAGCTCTGTTGTCTAAAATTTGCTCATTTCTGTGAATTTTCCCTTGTTTTGAATTTTTAGGTAGCAATATTTAATAGTGTGGTTTATTCGCAGCCAAATAATATATTTACGTGCAAAACGAATTAAGTGAGAATGTTGCCTTTCTTCCTGGTGTTCATTGTTTTGACAACAATGTTTGAAGTTAGTACTTCCGCCCCAGCGTCCGATCATCGTAGTTTAAGAAGACACGCCGAAAATTTTGTGGTTCTTCCGTTTAGTGGTGAGAATATGATTTAGTAATTCATAGTATCTATTTACAGAAGAGATTCTAAGTATCACTGTTTTCAATAAATTTGAAGGTATCTCTGCAGCTATGATTGGCTCCCATTATCGTTCTAAAAGATCCCTGAGATTTCGCCGATATATAGCTGGTGCTGTTGGGGGTACGCATCCCAAATAAAATTAATACGCTTATAGACTCTCAGAACTCTGGAAATGTTTTCAACGTTAATTGTCACTTATTATTATTACGATTTTATGTATTTGTATGGAATCGAGCGAAAATTGAAAAACTGTCACCTTATGTTGAAAAGAACTTCAGAACATTATAGCAAAGAAAAAAACTAAAGCTTAACTGAAAACATTTTACACTCTGAGTTCTGGCTACTGGGTTTTACCATACCTTCTATCTCGCTTTACCGGGTCACCGAAAATTCGTGAACAGAATACTGTTTTTCATAAATCAAAGTAGTTTTTGGTGGCTCATAATAATTAAAACTATTTCTAACCAAAAATTTGTTTAATTTCTAGTTCTAGGAATGGCGGTGGAGGAGTAAGTCACTATAATAAACAACAAACCTCGTTTGATTGTTTGATAAGTTTTATATATATTCACTGATATTTTCAATAATTGAATATCAAGTATCCTTACCAATAATACAAGTCCCTCTGTAGTTTTCATTTCTGAAAATTTAAAATATTATTTCATTACTCCCTTTTCCAAGCACTTTGAAACATTTGCACGGTCTAATTAATTACTGTGTTGGTTTGGTTCAGTAGTGATAGAAGAAGACAGTAGTCAGTAGAAGACAGCCAACTCATTGCTACCTTCTCGCCATGGCTAAACCCCATTGACAAGAAGGTTGATTTTGCAAACAACGGAATCGACATCATATTCTCAACAAGTTTTTTACAACTATGTGATTTTCTGGCAAAAATATCTGCAATTACTCCTATAAGTCAATCAAGTTAAAACAAAAGATATCCCAGCAATTTATTAAATGACCTCATTTATCTTTGGAATTTTCTGACTTTTCATGCATTGCCATAGTTTTATTCATATAGTGTTGCTATGTTATTGTTTTTTTCATGGGATTTTTGCATAAACATCGTTTTAGAAAATTTCTAATATGTGAATGTTTGGCATAGGGCATAAGAATTCGCAAAGCGTTTTAGGTATGATCACCTAAATGACCGGAGCGAAATTTAACGCTACTACGGTGTTTTGAAAGTTTCTGTCGTCTTTTCTTATAATTCTGGAAATGTAGCACACATGGGGACGTCGAAAATATCCGCTGTCGCATTGAAAATATCCGTTTTCCACATCGAATAAATCCGCTTCCACATCGAATAAATCCGTTTTCTACATTGAAAATATTCGCTTTCCAAAATTTTTTAAAGTTCGAATCAAAAAATTCCAAAGTTGACAATAGTTCACAAAACACCACAGCAAGCACCACCCCACAAGCTTCAAAAAACATTTCAAGGCTAAAAATTCTCGAACTAAGAATCCAAAAAATCTAAGGAAACATAATCAATGGCATATTATTTTTGAAAATCGCTTTGTGTATTTAATTTAGCTCACAACTCTCCAAACTTACTTTAAGGAAAAAATGGTCATCATCAATGATTCTAGAATACAGGTGTGCAACAAGTTTTTACTATAATGATATGAGTAAATAATAAATGCAAACATCCATTATCAAAATTAATCACCATAAATATCGAAAATGAGAATTATTTTATGCAATAAATATCTAACGAATTATTTAATTGTTCTTTTCATGGTAATTTCATGTAGTAGTATTTAATTGAAAATGGCATTATTTTTCGAATAATCTCTAAAGTTTAACTTTTGGCAACATTTTCCCCATCGCCAGCTTCTTCTTCACCATCGTCATCCTCATCTTCAGTGGGGGTGTGTACAGTTGTAAGAGGAACATATTTTATTCTATCATTATGATATCACAGCATATAAAAAACAACAATACTGCAAAGTCAGTAGTCATTAAATGGTTAACCTAATTAGACATAGTATTTTGATTGACGAGAGAGTGATTATCAAAGCAGATTTAACTAAGAGCAATGTTGAAGCATTCTAATAAACGTCGGACTACTTTTAATGAACTAGTTTTAAATTAAATTAAAATGTTCTTTTAAATAAATGAATTATAATCCATATTATAAGATTTTCCATAATTAAATTGAAAAGGGAAATTGATATGTATAAAATAAAGGTTTAAAAAGAGTATTTCACTCATTTGATTAAAACAAAACTTCTATTCATTCATTTTTCTGTCGTACTGGATCTGTAATGCAATAAAATGAACATTAATTTGAAGACCACATTACAATTACCTTGTCAGTAAGATCGGAATATATTTAACGGGTACTTAAAGTAATTTAAAAAGTCACTAAAGTATTTTAAAATGTCCCTAGAGTTACATTAATTTGTCAATCTTTAAGATGTCCCTAGAAATCGTTTGAATAAATTAATCTGAATGTAAAATGGAATGTTTTTGTTTATTTCAAAGATATGTATCCTGATATTGCAGTTTTACGACTCATTATTGCCTGATAGGAATTGTTATTTAACTGCTGTAACAGTTTGCTTTGGAGGGGAGATACGGAATACCGTCAGCTTGGGTTCTGTCGTCAGGTATTACACCTTAAATAAATTCTAAGCAATCGTCCAATGGGAACTATATAAGTTTTTTCACATAATTTTAATTGATTCCCTATATAAATGATTCTAATTCATTTGGTGAGATTTGTTCTCGTAGCGTGTAAGCATAAACAAAAGTTGTTTTAAATCGTTTGACCCATTTATATATTTATTAAGCATTATGGAATCCGTATGAATGATTATCGCATATTTTTTACATTTTGTTAATGAATGAGCTGTAGTTAGAATTTGCACATTTCTGTAAATTTTCCACTTGTTTTGAATTTTTAGATAGCAAATATTTAATCGTGTGGTTTACTCAAAACCAAAAAATATATTTACTTCAACTGCAAAACGAATTAAATGAGAATGTTGCCTTTCTTCCTGGTGTTCATTATTTTGACTACAATGTTTGGAGCGAGCACAGCCGCCCCTGCGTCCCATCATCACGGCTTAAGAAGATCCACAGAAGATTTGGTGATTGTTCCGTATAGTGGTGAGAATACGATTAAGCAATTCATAGTATCTATTTACCGAAGATATTCTAACTATCACTGCTTTCAAAATATTTCAAGGCTTCTCTGCAGCTCTCATTGGCTCCCATTATCGTTCTAAAAGATCCCTGAGATTTCCCAGATATGCTCCTCCTAATGAAGCGAGTAAGAATTCAAAATTAAATACTTTTATAAACTATCAGAACTCTGGAAATGTTTTCAAACGCTAACTGTCACTTATTACGATTTTTATTTATTTGTATGGAATCGAACGAGTAAAAAGCAGTCATATTTTGAAAAGAATTCCAGGAAAATTTAGCAAAAAACTAAAGTTTAGCTGAAAACATTTTAAACTATGAGTTCTGGCAACTGATTTTACCATTACGTCAATCTCTCATTTACCGGGCCACCGAAAAAACATTACCATGAACAGAAAATTTACTCTTTTCCATTCAAACGTTTTGCTGCTGATTAAAACCTAAAATTAAAAAGTAATTGACTATGACCTATAATTAAGCTACGCATTATATATGGAAAAGAATTTAAGTTTTGTGGTATCTTTTAATTAGCTGCCCTGTTCAGCTCTTCTGTCAAAAACTGTACTAAAATGATAAAATCAGTTTACTGTTCATGTCAAAGGAGGTTTTTGGTGACTCGAATAACTAAAACTATTTCTTACCAAAAATTTGTTTAATTTCTAGTGATAAGTATCGTGGTGATTGATTAAGTCAATATAAACATCAATCGTTGTTTAATAAGTTTAATATATATTCACTGATTTTCAATAAATGAGTATTGAGTATAATTACCAGCAATACAAGTCTCTCTGTAGCTTTTATTTCTGAAAATTTAAAATACTATTTCACTTCTCCCAATTTCAAACACCTTGAAATATTTGTACATTCTAACAATTCGTTGGATTTGACTCAGAAGTGCATCCCATCTCATAAATACAGTCTGACTAGGCAGCCACTAGGGCAGGTGCAATTTAAAATCCGTGCAGGTGACGCTTGTTAAAGGGTAAGGATTTTCAAAACGTTTTAAAAATTACATAAAATGACATCTAAATGATCGGACCGAGATTTTACGGTATTACGGTGTTTTGTGAATTTTACTACTATTTGGTTACTATTTCATAATAACATACAGGAAACCAAAACAGTATGCAGAGAAATAGATTAAAGTTTGCTTCAAGTGGAGTAATGTTATAAAAATGCAAAGTACACATTACTATGATGCAAATACCAAGTTCCCTTAGTCATCTTATAACTCTTAAAATTTGGCACACATGTATAAATATGTAACAACATCATTCTACAACTTCCAAATATCAAAAGCGAATAAATATTAATATCGACAAATAAATATTCCCTGATAAAGAAAACATGGTACAGATTTCGCTTTTTACATTACTTGACATTAAATTATGCCTCTTTTCTGGAAAATAGTTTCATCAATAGGTTTCTATGTATTATGTATAAACTCAATAACTCAACACTCGTCAACACGAAATATTCTTTAGTTATCTTATACATACGTTATGTGCATATTGTTATATTGTATTTGGATTTCTTGTTTACTGATCGTAATAATGCCTATGAAACTGCCAGCAGAAATCTCTATGAAGTAGGCAATTCTTTCCTTTTATGTATTGCCTATGTACGTACCCTCGTGCGGAAAGTTCATTTGTATATTATTACAAGCGATAGTAAAAAGTAATGTACTTTGGTATTTCCGTTCATAGATCACTTAGATGTTGAGACAAGAATTCAAATGGAACAAATACTATAGAGCAATCACGATTTGGAAAAATTCATTAAAGAGGCAACAAAACTATTGGAAATCTAAATCTTGTTCATCTTGTTAATCTTATTTTAATGATCAGTCAAAACTAACTAAGTCAGTTATAACCAAAGTCAGTCAAAACTTTTGATTTATACTTTCCTGGCCAAATTAATGCTTATATTTAATGATGCTGAAGTAATTTATAACAAAAGTAGTATTTAGATGATACTTTATTTGCAGTATATAAGTATTACTTGTCATTATACTATTTAGAATGAAAATATAAATAAACACAGACATTTGCATATTATTTTTTTAAATCGCTTTGTGTATTTAATAGATTTAATTTAGCTCACAACTTTCCAAAATTTAAGGAAAACGTCAGATATGAATAAATACAAACATCCACTAACAAAATTAGTAATAGCCATACATATCGAAAATTAGAACGATTATTTTATGCAGTAATTATCTAACAAATTATTTTAACTGTCTTTTTTGTATGGTAATTTAATTAGTTTCTTAATATGCCTAAAGGAGTACATTAGAAAATGGCATTAATTTTTGAATAATCTCTATAGTTTAACTTTTAGCAACATTTTCGCCATCGCCAGCTTCTTCTTCTCCATCATCATCTTCATCTTCAGTGGTGGTGGGTACAGTTGTGAGAGGAACTTTAGTTGTAACAATGAAGGGATCATTATTTGATTGGTCAATATAAACTTGTACATTACCAGTGGCGCCAATAGCACTGGGGAGTCCGTCTGTGAAAATTGTGGATATTTGCGCATTTTGCGGAATTGTTAGTCCCTGTTGGTTATTAGTATTGACTACTGCCTGTGGATTGGTAAACTGATTGTAATTTGGATGAGCCACCGGAATTGAATTAGCATTTTGGATATTTTGCGGTGGGCTATCGGGATATAAAGGTTTTTTATTTGGTATAATTTTGTAGGAATCACTTGGTGGTTTTCCCTGAGTCTGCTGAACTATTGGATTGTTGATATCCACCTCGTCATCTTCAGTTCCGCGTTGTTGTTGATAATTATTTTGACCTTGAGGGTTATTAGGAGAAACTGGAGGTGTATCAGGAACCGTTAGAAAGTAAACACCGGGTTTCTTCGTCATTTCCTGCGCATTGTCATAATCTTCATTGGTTTCCAGTTTGGGTAAATTAGACGTCTTTCTTAAAGCGCCATCTGGTTTTCTAGGACCTGTAGGTTTCTTAGAGCTTTCTGAATTGGTTACTTTTTGCGTAGTTTGCCCAGGAGGCGCCGAAGGACCATTATTATTGGTTTGAGTTTTGTAATTTATGTTACCATTATTATTAGAATTTCCCTGGATATTATTAGCACTGCCTCCAGAAAGCGCTTGTGAATTGGTACCCTGCGCATTTGCATATTGAGGTAGGTTTGAAATTGCGCTTGAAGGTCCGCGGTAGTTAGAAACTCCTCCACCACTGTTGGAAGAACCGCGAATATTTGAACCTCCTCCGGTACTTTTAGAATTCGCGGCGTCGTCATCAGTAACAACCACGAAGTAGGTATCTTGTCCAGATGAAGGTGTTGATACGTCTTGAACAACGGGTTTCGGAGAGCTTGTTCTTCCGAGAATGTATTTCCCGAATTGTTGCAACGGTTGTTCTAAAAGACCTGCGTATAATCTCGAGGCACTTTCACCTGCATCTGGAATAAAATCTACATTCGCTGGAAATGCTAATTCAGCCAATCCTTCCAGAACGCCTTCCAAACCCCCTTCTTGTTTTGTTCCTTTGATTACAGTTTTCTGCAAAATAAAATTCATTTATCAATATTTATTTATTCTCTGATTTAAAGAATTACTTTCAATTAATTAATTTTGAATTTGACGAAAATGCTTCTTACATGATTTTCTGAAGTTGGCAATTCTGCACTTTTCTCTACAATCAAGGGAGATACAGTTTCCGTCTCTGTCTGAGAACTGTTTTTGTTAAAAACAGGAAGCGTATTAATCAACGGCTGAAATTACGAATTCTTGTATGTAAACTTTATTTTTCAGAAAAGCAGTTTATAAACTTATAGTGTAAATAATCTGTTAAATATGTTTGAATTTAGTTTTTACCAAAGCTGCCAATAGGCAAAGTTGTGTGAAAATTTCCATTTAGTTTAATTAGGGTCGCTCCAATTATTAGTTAGTTCAGACAAAACAGAAAATATAATAAGAAAAATGTGACAATATTACCTCAGGGAAAGTAGAGTGTTGGATAGAACACAACACAACTGAACTAATTCATGAAATTCATGATTAGAATGATTACCGTTATCGATTATCTATAAATGAGGTAAATGAACTAAAACCGTAATAAGGCTATTCCATAAAAACCAAAATATTCATTGCTATTGGAATTAGAATAAGTTTGCGATTACTTGGAAGTTATTCATTGATAGTCTTACAGAAATAATATTCTTATAGAAAAATCTTGCTCTATCCAATCCATTAATTTAATAAGACATTTTTCTGTCTGTGTTATAATAATATTAGTTATTACGGCACACAGAACAACAGTAAAAATTAATTAATTCATTAATTCCAGTAAATTATAATGAATGGTACATTCGTAATTATTTCCAGATGTACATTACTTTGCGAGAACTATTTGCCAAACCTTAACTACCTACTTATATGTATATGCAATACTTATTTGGCTTCAGGTGTTAATAAATTGTATTGGGATCCTGATTCTGTGAAAAACAAACCTAAAATAGGAAGATGTGTATGTGTCCACCCGTCTAACTAACTATGACTATTTTTCGCAGGTAAACAATGATAAGACTGTAAAGGAGGACAGTAAATTGTTGTTTTAAGCAAATAAGGATATTTTCACAATTCCAATTTTTGAAATTTTAATAGGTTTTTGAAATGTACATATGGTGCTCTTGAATATTGTAAAACGGGAGTTGATACTGCATTGTTTGCTCAATTAGGTTGGTTTACTAAGTATAGATAATTAATACTCTAGAGTAAATAGCAATAATGGAACTAATGGGTCAGCAGAAATTATTGTCAATAGTGTACCTAATGGCATTTGCGAATATAAAACCTCCAATTCGATCTTTCTATCCTAGAATTTTATTTAACAGCTCTCGCTACACTCGTTAATATCACATAATGAGAATATAAGTTTAGATTTCTCCAGAACTTTCATTTTCAGTAAAAAGGATTTCGTTTTCCTTACGCTTTACTACCAAAGTTAATTTAATTTAATTAATTATTGATGGAGTCAATTTCAGGGTTTGAAAGGAAAATATTTTCTTTGTGTAAATTCATTGGAATAAGCCAGACGGTACTTATAAGAGAGCATAAAGGTTTCGCCCTAGAAAAAAGTAGTAGGGTTCTAAGAATAGTCTTTTGGATTTTCCAACTGGTTTCCTTATTAAAAACATTACATTACATTTTCCTCGTCTTAGGAATTTATTCTGGTTTGGATTTCGGAAGTAAAGTGGAAGTATTGCTTTGGCTCCTTTCATCTTTCATTGTAATTCTTGCAGCCAATAAGTTTGGAACGACCTACCCTTATTGCTATGAAATCATTGGCCAGTACTGGGTCCTTCAGGATAAAATTCATAACACGTTTTGCAATGATTTAAAGATTTGCAGAAAAAAGTCAGCTTTATCCAGCATCAATTTCCTATTAATCATTTGGTAAATTTTTCAGTATATTAACTACAAATTCCATTATAGCACTGCAAAATAATTTCCCTTTTTGATTTAGCCTATTCCTTTCTTATTTTCTTAAATAATGATTCTATTTTTATTTTCGGCAACTTTTGCATCCTTTAGGGCGTTTAGGGATATTTTTAGTTATTCCCCATAAATTTTTAAGTTTATAAAAAGTTCATAAGAATTGTGTGTTTTGAGTAATAAAATACCACTTTTATTAATATAATAATATTTTTAACCACGATTTAAAGGTAAAATTTCAAAATTTTAATTTCATTTGTAGGGGAACCTGCGTTGTTAATTTTCTTCTGTATTGCATGCGCTACTGGCAAAATCCAACACATTATCTTCATCCATATTCCCTAATTGGAAGTGAAAACCGGATTCTGTTTTACACCCTAGGGTTTTTCGACTTAGCTGCACTGTTCCACATATTAGTGAGCTATACTATAATTATGTACACAGCTGTTATTTTCAGTTACGGGTTAACTCTTTCTTTGGAAGATATGACCAAATCTCTTATGGATAACATTTTCTGTAATGAAGACTCTCCGGTTACCCCTACCGGATGGTTACTCCTCTCTGATTTAGTCAAGTCGAAAAGAATATTACAGCCAAATGAGCAAAACCATAAAATGAATAAATTGGTTCTCCAAAATAGAAATAGCGAAAAGGATTTGGATGAGTTTATCATCATATTTAGAGAAGTAGTATTATTAACTGACAGATTTAATGATTGCATGTCAAACGTAATATGGTTGCTGAAAATGGTGCTGTTTATCGTTGGTCTTTGTGACACTCACTATTTACTGGGCATTATCCACTCAGAGGAAATCAATATGGAAGCTCTTATTTACACTGTGGAGGATTTAACGGTTGTCTTTTGCATGATTTACTCATTCGTGCAAAATATGAGTTGTGTTTTGCCTGCAATGAAATTGTTTGTTTTTCAATTAAACAGAAATCTACAATATCAATTAGACAGTAAAATTAAATTCAAAAGCCATTTACTACAAAGAGAAATAAGGTCATTGCGAATCAACGGAATGTATTTAGCAACTTACGTGGCCGACAAACAATATGCTGTTGACGCTTTAAAGACTTTCTTTGAGAAAACAATTTGTGTAGCCTTATGGCACTAGTTTCAATCTTATTTCAAGTTTGCCTTAATTACCACTGTTAATGTATCAACAATATCAAAATTTAACTTACGCTTAGCAATTAATGTGCAGTTTTTAGTTTTTATTACATGGCATGTGTAGAGTAGTATTCATTTAAGTGTACCTCAAAAATAATCGGTTTACCTCAAGAAAAATACATTTGGTTAATAAATATTTATTCAGTCTCAATTATCATCACTCCGAACTGATAATATATTTTTGCCTCAAGCTTTAATGTACTTTCCTAATGTCTCAGTACATTTACCTCAAGTAGTAATGATACTTGAGACTGGATAAATATTTATATTAGCCATATGCATTTACTATATGAGGTAAAGTGATTAGCTAAATCAGATATCTTTGAGGTGTGTTTAAATTTTCCCCATTTATTTACAACATAAATTGTTACTAATTTTATAAATTGCGATTAGCAAAATAAAAGCTGATACAATACAGACGTTCAATAGCGCAAGTTTACTTGCCTAGAATGACATCAAATTATTAAAATTTCAAAATTCTTTTTGATTTTAGTGTATCCAGGATTTTCCCAGTATTTTCGTATTCTATTAATTAATCGGAAAAATCGATATAAGCAGTAGAGACGTAATTCTTTCCGTTTTGGGAGATGTTGTATGTTGTGATCTTTATTAATTCCCCATTTAAAGTTACAGGACATTTTGCGTTCCTTCTTGCATAGTAACAAACTGTGTAAAGAGCTAATTCAAATTCGGGGCTTGTCCCAATGTACATTGTGGTAATTGGTACTGAAATATTTCTCCAGGTATAGTTGAATTCTACAATTGATCCTTTCTAAAATTAAAATAAACAAAAACGTGTTGATAACATATTACACCCCAAATTTAGGTCCTAAATGTAATTTAAGAGTTATTATTTTCTTGATATCATAACTTACATCTCCCAAATCTTGTGATATTTGTCCGTTACCGTATATGGCGTTTCCATTATTTTCTTCTCTGGCATAATAAAGCCAATTACCAATTCCATTTATACCGTTAGCGCTGATTTCGGCCAAAAATGCATTTTCAAATCCCGAAGTACTTAATACTCCACCTCCTCGGCTGTAATGTTCGAACCAAATTTGTTCGAAAATCTCACGACCATTTGGCAAATTCTTGGAAGCTAAAAATTCTTGAGTTCTTTGCATTACTGTAGTGTTAAAAACGGCGTTAAGGAACGCTTCTCTTTCTGCCAAGTCGATGGGTGTGTCAACTTCCGTTTCACGAACATCAGCACAGTAATTATCAAACAAAGCCAATAGTCTTGAAATAGTTGGTCCGGTATAAGCCGCATTGGAAACATTAAGTAACCTAGAAGTCATAATTTTGGGCTTTAATATTCCTGCATCAAAATCATAGGTTTAAAACAGTAATACCCCAGGGGTATTAATTCGGTTTTTACTTTAAATTAAAGTATATTATAATATATCGAAGTACAATATAAGAAAAATAAAAACGTTAATAATCTTACGGCGAGCCCCGTTGCAAATCAATTGAGACATATTGAGCGACATTATTGATATCTGCTTGTAAAAGTTCCTCAGACAGTTCCGAGAGTTCAAGGTCGGTTACATCATCTATAAATATAGTTGTCACATATAAATCTGCATAAACGTATTTAAGTCACATATAAATCTGCATAAACGTATTTAAGTCACATATAAATCTGCATAAACGTATTTAAGTCACATATAAATCTGCATAAACGTATTTAAGTCACATATAAATCTGCATAAACGTATTTAAGTCACATATAAATCTGCATAAACGTATTTAAGTCACATATAAATCTGCATAAACGTATTTAAGTCACATATAAATCTGCATAAACGTATTTAAATCACAAGTAACTGATACGATTGAAAATGATGGAACGGTAGTGTTACTAATACAATTAAATCTTTATGCAGCCGACTAGATAATGAAACGATTACCGTCATTTCTTATCTCATTGGCGTTTAGTACACAATAGATAATTCCTCTGTTAAATGTGTTCCTTACCTTTGTTCTTACTAAAATTAAAATAATTAATGCTTACAGTAGATCATTATTAAATTAGAAAAATGTAAGATTACCCATATCAATACATCAAACTTTATCAACACTTTTAAGAAATTTAAAATATGCATGAGTTGTTTCTAATATAATTTATCACATTGTTGTTAATATACTATAGACAGTTTGTAAAATATGCCATAAAATAAATTAATGTTTACCAGCTGAAAATGATTTCCAAAACTGGAACACTATTTCATATTTATGATAAATAGTATTACCTCGATCTGCACAAAGATCTTCGTAATCAGGACAGCAATCTCCGAAACTGACACAAGATCTACTACATTGACAGGGCAGAGTTGAATTCACACCCATGTTGCATCTTCCAGCACAAGTAGCCAAACAAACCTCAACATAGTCTGCACAACAATCTCCAAATTGTTGGCATTGTCGGTTGCACTGACAAGTTCCAGGTTCGACTCCGGTTTGAGAGCATCGTCCAACGCAGGAACCCTCCTCATGGAAAAACTTTTTTTCTGAAAAATTGATTATACATAATTTAATAAATTCTTTTAGGGAAATAAAATATTTTAGCTATCAAATAATACAAAATATATTACCAATAGTGTAGGCTGATGCACAAGCGAAGAATGCAACTAGCAAAATTAATTTCATATTGGCCATTGCTACAGTAGGGCTTTTTCAGCCGTTTAGGTTTTCATATATAGTTAGTATGGTTGTATTATATGGAATCCTTAAAGAAGGGGCAGGTATCCAAATTGCGACTAACTATTGCAAGCACTTGGCTAAACTTTTTATTTTTATGGAAAGAAAGACAAAAACAAAGATTAAAGTAGTACTAATCAGAACAGAGTTATGATTGAAGCTTCAAAAGTTGAAAAATATCAATCTTTATTGGGAAGATCTGTCACTCATTTAATGACAAATTATTTTTCAGATAAATTGAGTAAATTATGGTAGGTTAAGTATTCCAAGTTCATTTGGACACTTCAGTTTGACAGTGAAATTAATTGTTATTAATTACGGTGTTATTTAATATTGAAATGATATATCTTTGGATTGAATTGAATTGAATTGAATTAAATTTTATTCAAGTGCATAAGTATCAGAACAATAATAATAATCCTGTGATAACATATTTACGCACCGAAGGTGACTACCAGTTATAGTAACCTTACTCCAAAAGACAGGCCGAGTTCGTAACCAGAGATCAATCGAGAGTCAAAATAAGAATATGTACAGAAAACTTCTTTATTTTAATGAGGAATGTTCATTAAAGGTGAAAATAGAGTAAAGTGTTAAGCAAAAGGATTACCTTTGTGCTAAGATAAACTCATTAAGTTTTTTTGCAAATAATTTCGGTGAATAAAGTTTTGTTTTAAGTATTGGGGGAAGGTTGTTCCAAGAGTTTATTGCGTAACACATAGGACTCTTGGCAAACAGAGCCGTACTGTGTACAAGTATGGAAATATTGTTATTTTGCCTCGTAGATCTTGTAGAGGCAGTAGAGTTTGTATTGTGAGCAGGTTTAAAATACTTACATAGATCTTTTACGGTATGAATAGATATTATCCATTTATACAAACATGTCAGTGTTAAAAAATAAAGTCTTTCAGTAACGGTTAACAAATTACCTTTTTCAATAAAATACCAGTAGTCAACTTTACGGTGGTCAGTGAAACAGCTATTTTTAGAAAAATCAATATTACCATCTTTGTTAGCCTTAGACCAATATTTTTTAGAATAGTATTTGCTTAATTCTGGGTAGTGAAAGATACATAGTAAATTATTAATTTTACTCTGCAATAATTGTAACTGGTTAATTTTTGTTGGACCCCAGATTGAGATTGCATAGTCAGAAATTGGGAGTAGTTATGCATTAATTAAGAGTACAAAGATATTGAATGGCACAATTCTTTTAACTTTATGGAGTGCACCAACTACACTTGCATATTTTCTTTCAACTTTATGAAAGTGCTCATTAAAGTTCAGGTGGGAGTCCAAAAGTACCCCTAGATATTTAAAACTGGCAACCTTTTCAATCGGGTGTCCATCACACAGAATGTTTAGTGAAAAATCGTTGATTTTTGAATTAGTCTTACAAAAAATCATATATTTAGTTTTAGAATAATTAATTTGCATTCCATTTTTAAGGCACCAATGTTCAATAACGTTATTTGACGTTTGAAGGATTGAGGATGCAATTGACAGTGACTCATGGAATGTAAAGATAACAAGGTCATCTGCAAACAAGATAAATTTAATATTAACCTTGCCAAGGTCATTTGCAAGGGTATTTATAAACATGTTAAATAAAATAGGACCTAGTACAGATCCTTGAATAACTCCCCTCCCACAGTCATAAGTTTCAGAAGTGTGGTTATTGAGCTTAATTATAAGTTTTCTGTCCAGAAAATAGTTATAAAACAACTTTAAATAAGTATCGTCAAGTTTATATTTAAATTTAAGGATTTCAACAAGGCGAAGAGGGCATACATAATCAAAGGCCTTTTTTAGGTCATAAAAAATGGCTACAGCTTTAGTTTTAGGTTTATCTAAATTAGAATATACATATTGTGTGAAGGAAGTCAAAGCTGTTACACAAGATCTATTTTTTCGAAACCCATGCTGAGAGTCACTTAGTAAATTATTTAGTTCCAAGTATTTCATAATATTGTCCTTTATAATAATTTCAAACCATTTGCTGAGGAGAGGTAAATTGGAAATTGGTCTGTATGATAAAGGCTCATTTCTACTACCACTATTTTTGTACAATGGATGGATAGTACTAAGTTTCCAAGCATCAGGAAAACTGCCTGAAGACAAGATATTATTAAAAACAGTGGTGAGTGGAGATAAGATACTGTCCATACAGTTTTGCAACACTTTTCCTGGTAGCTCATTGTTTACATTTGCTACCTGATATTTAAGTTTAGTTGCAGCTTTAACTAGGTCATCCTTAGTAATGTTAGTTTTAATACTATAGAGAGTAGAGAAATTATCAGTACTAGTATCACATAAATCAACATTAGCAGTGTTACAATTATTTGAACCAATAGATGTACTATCTTGACAATTCGGATTGCTATTAGGAACATCAGATATAATATTGTCGGTTATACTAGTCGAATCACACATAGAGTTGCAACTATCACCTGCATTAGCATTTATCGATTGTGCGTTTTTATCAAAATATGGTAACATCTTGGGTAACAATAAATTATTTAGTGACAATAGTCTATTAACATTATTATCAGATATATCTTTAGGTACAATAAATGCATTTGCAAGAGCATCACAAATTTTAATTGGATCAGAAGTAATACTATTATTAATCAGCAGCTGGTTTATATTATGTCTAGATTTTTTCTTATTACCAAATAGTTCGTTTAACTTATTCCATAAATTAGTGTTATCAGTGGTATTACTAAGTTCATTTACGTAATAGTTCTTTTTAGCTAAAACTATTTTATTAGAAACATCATACTTAATTTTGCGGTAGTCTTTTAGACGATCAGAATTATATTTTTTGTCTAGTTTGTGTTTCAGCCGATGCTTAAGATAAATAAGTGCTCTTAAACCATTAGCATTGCTTTCACTTAGCCAAGGTGAAAGTAAAGCTTTACATGTACCTATTTTTAACGGCGAGACACGATCAAGTTTACAAAAGATTTCATTTTGAAAAAACATTACTTGTTCATTTATTGTTAAATTGTTCAAAGAATCCCAATTTATACTAGCAATTTCATCATTGAGAGCAGGCCAATCAAGGTTTTTATAATTTCTATATTGCATAGATGTAGAGTTAGATTTAATCTTAATTTTCCCTAATACTACAAATATACATCTGTGATCGGAGTCAGTTAGAGAGAAAACTCCTGATTGTAAGACCTGGGAAATGTTGTTAGAATATAGGTGATCAATAAGCGTTTTAGATTTGTGTGTGACTCTGGTGGGTTCTTTAATTAACTGTTTGAAGCTAAACATTGAGGTAGTGTTTAGTAGGTTATGAGAGTCAGTATCAGAATTAAGTAGATTAATATTTAGGTCCCCCATAATATAAGTATCACCTTGTAGGTTAGGTAGGGCTAATAGTTTAGCCAATGCATCACAAAATTTAGTTTTAGAAACATCTGGAGGCTTGTATATAATAATAATCGTAACAGCTTTTTTATAATTTGGTACTAGTTTAATAATATTGACCTCTACTTCTGAAGGGAAGTCAATTTTATTTTCAATGATTTGAAAACTCATACTATTTTTAATATATATAATAGTACCGCCACCTCCGTCATTTCTTGCTCTATCAGATCTGATCATCTGATAGGAGTCAACAATAAAAGATTTGTCAGAATCAGTGGTATTTAATTTTGATTCAGTGATTGCAAAACATTCAAATTTATGGTCAGTCAGAAAAAGATTTATACCAATAAACTTATTTCTTATAGAATTAATGTTTAAATGAGCTAATTTTAAACCTCTTGAAATAATAGGTATAGGTAGACTAAAGTCGACATTATCAAAAACAAAATTTGGATTGGAAATAAGGGTAGAGAATGTATCTTTCGAGATATTAGACAATTCAGAAGTCGTAAAGGTAAAAGCTGAGCCAAAACAGTCATCGCAACGCGACGTAATCCCCAATAGATTATTACAGCTTACACAATGATTATCATTATAAGTGTTAAGTTGAGCTGAATTAATTATATCCTTACTAAAACAGTTTACAGGCGAATTTGTATTGTTGACTTGAGATGAGTAGTCTGGAGTCGAGCAGGAATTACAAGTCCAATTTGATTTGATAGTGTGAAAAGTTGAAGAATTAACTTTTAGTTGACAAATCCGATGAAAAATCTTGTTACATTTAATACAGCACAATATATTTTGTTTGGCCTGAATTTTCTTTCCAGCCGAACAGTTTGGATCGCTACAAAGCTTGAGTTTTGATTTCGGCATACCTGTTGAGATGATAGTAAATTAGTAAGGCCAATAAATGAGGTATATTAGTTATTGTTGACGTCGATATAGAGATGTAAATGTGCAGTTTTTTGTCAAAGAATTAATTTGATCAATCTGAAGTATTGGTGGTAGGGTCGGGTTAGTCCAAATGTTGTTTCCCAATTAATAAATAAATAGTGAAGAAAAATCAAAATGGATATTACAATTTTAGGAGTGCCATGCATATACTGGAGCACTCCTGCCAGATATATTCAGTTTATAATTCCAAGAGTCAGCGGATGTAATGGTCATCAGGATCAGGTCATCAGGATCCAAGGGTCATCAAGGTTCATCAAAGATCCAGAGCAATATTAAAGTACACCTTGCAATAAATATCCAAAAAATATCCAATAAATATCGACCAGGATATACCTGGTGGCCCAGAAACAACTATACATGAACTTTGACCTCCAATATGTCAATAACGATAAGGTTAATTTCAACGGGAGTTACATATTCTGAAAGGGAATTCATTGTTTAGTGGAACAAGGGCAATGAAATAGGTTCAATTTTTCAAAACCCTACCCAACCCAAAATTTTGAACCCGACCCAACCCGAACCCAATATAATTAAACCCAACCCAACCCGAACCCAATATAATTAAACCCAACCCAACCCGAACACAATATAATTAAACCCAACCCAACCCGAACCCAATATAATGCAACCCAACCCAACCCGATTGGTGATCTATATATTTTGACCCAACCCAAACCCCATAGGGCTGAGTTTCGGGTTGGGTTTCGGGTTGGGTTTGGGGTTGCAACGCACTGATCTAGTCCTGAGGTGCAACGAGTAACAAAAAGGCGCTACTTGTAGTAGCTAAGAGTAAACAAGTGGAAATTTCAAGTAATGTAAGCTCTAACCCAAAGAGAAAAGTTAATGAAAATTGGAATTCTAAGGTAAATCTTAGCCCTTTCAAATGATGTCAAAGGTTTTCCTGTACTACTTTCAGATTGGCCGGAAAATAATAATATTACTACCATCTTAGTTTAGTAACGCCTTGTACATTGTGGCGTTACTAAACTTTGTGGCATTCTCTTTTCTGTACTAAGATCATGAAAAATTACCTCAAGAAAAATACATTTAGCTAATAAATATTTATTCAATCTCAAGTATTATTACTCCAAACTGATACCTTTGCCTCAAGTTTTAAGGCAATTTGCAATGTCTTAGTACATTTACCTCAAATAGTAATGGTACTTGAGACTGGATAAATATTAATATGAGGTAAAGTGATTAGTTTTCTTGAACTAAATCAGTTATCTTTGAGGTGCGTTTAAATTTTCCCATTTATTTATAACATATAACAAAATGGTACCAATTTTATAAATTACGATTGACAAAATAAAAGGTGATACAATACCGTAGTTTAATAGCGCAAGTTAATTGCCCAGAATGACACCAAATTATTAAATTCTCAAAATTCTATTTGATTTTAATGTATTCCTCGATTTTTCCAGGTATTTTCGTATTCTATGAATTAATCGGATAAATCGACATAACCAGAAGCAACGTAATTCTTTCCGTTTTGAGAGATGTTGAATGTTTGGATCTTTATTAATTCCCCATTTAAAGTTACAGGACATTTTGCGTTGCTTCTTGCATAGTAGCAAACTGTGTAAAGAGCTAATTCCAATTCTGGGCTAGTCCCAATGAACATTGTGGTAATAGGCTTGTTAGCATTTCTCCATGTCATGCTGAATTCTACAATTGATCCCTTCTAAAATTAAAATGAATAATTCACTGTTTATATTACATACTGAATTAATTTGGGTCCTAAATGCAATTTAAGATTTTTATTTTCTTGATATAACTTACATCTCCCAAATCTGTGAAATCCGCATACCTCAGGTAGACCGCGTTTCCATTATTTTCTTCTCTGGCATAATAAAGCCAATTGTGGAATCCAGATATACTGTTAGCGCTGAATTCTGCCAAAAATACATGTTCAAATCCCGAAGAGCTTAATACCCCACCTCCTCTATTGTAATGTTCAAAGTTCAAACCAAATTTGTTCGAAAATCTCACGACCATTTGGTAAATTCTTGGAAGCTAAAAATTCCTGAGTTCTTTGCATTACAGTCGTGTTAAAAACGGCGTTAAGGAACGCTTCTCTCTCAGCCAAGTCGGTGGGTGTCAACTTCTGTTTCACGAACATCAGCATAGTAATTATCATGCAAAGCCAACAGTCTTGAAATAGTAGGTCCGGTATAAGCCGCATTGGAAACATTAAGCAACCTAGAAGTTAGAATTTTGGGTTTTAGTATTACATTATTAGCATACTTCCAAATAAAAGCGTTTACTGTTATAAATAATAATAATCTTACGGCGAGCCCGGTTGCAAATCAATTGCGACATATTGAGCGACATTATTGATATCTGCTTGCAAAAGTTCCTCAGACAGTTCCGAGAGTTCAAGGTCGGTTACGTCATCTGTAAATATAGTTGTCACACATAAATCTGCATAAACGTAGGTGAAATCACAAGTAACTGATACGATTGAAAATGATGGAACGGTGTTACTAATATAATTAAATCCTTATGCAGTCGACTAGATAATGAAACGATTACAGTAATTCCTTATCTCATCGGCTTTTAGTACATAACTTTACAGTGGCTATTTTGCTCTCTTAAAAATTTGTTCATTACCTTTGTTGCAGCTAAAATTATAAACAATTAATTCGTTTAACACGCGCTAATATTAATGCACTAACATTTAAGATGGCCTTTCAATAAATTAAAACTTATCAACATTTCTAAGCTAAGGCTTTTAAACAAAGTAAAGTTTGCTTCTAATACCAATTATATATAACTTTGTCTTTGTAGGTATAGCCAGTTTGTAAAATGTACCATAAAATACATATCAGATTAGAAATAATCTACGAATTTGGAACACTAATTCACATTTATGACCAATAGTAGTATATATCACCTCGATCTCTACAAAGTTCATCGTAATCAGGACAGCAATCTCCGAAACTGACACACTGCTTATTACATTGGCAGGGCAGAGTTGAATTCACACCAGTATTGCATCTCCCAGAACAAGTCCCCAAACAAACCTCAACGTAGTCTGCACAACAATCTCCAAATTGTTGGCAATGTCGGTTGCACTGACAAGTTCCAGGCTCGACTCCTGTTTCAGAACATCGCCCAACACAGGAACCCTCCTCTTGGAAAAGCGTTTTGTCTGAAATATTACAGAAAGCAATGTTTATATAGACATAATATAAAAAGAATCTTTCAAGGAAACTATAAAGAAGGAAATGTCTACTTATGAAAACATACATTACCAAACGTGTACGCTGATGAACAGGCGAAAAATACAACTACTAGCAAAAGTAATTTCGTATTGGTCATTGATATTGATGCAGTATTTCAACAGTTTATAGTTTATGGAATCCTTAAGAAGGGGCAGCAGGTATGGATTTGCGACTAACTATGTCAAGCACTTGGCTAAACTTTTTATTTTTATGGAAAGAAAGACGAAAACAAAGATTAAAGTAGTACTAATCAGAGGAGTTATGATTGAAGCTTCAAAAGTTGGAAAATATCAATCTTTATTAGGAAGATCTGTCACTCATTCAATGACAAATTATTTTTCAGATAAATTGTGTAAATTATGGTAGGCTAAGTATTCAAAGTTCATTTGGACACTTGAGTTTGACAGTGAAATTAATTGTTATTAATTGCGGTGTTATTTAATATTGAAATGATATGATATATCTTTGGATATACATAGTGGCCCAGAAACACCTATACATGAGCTTCGACCTCTAATTAGTCAATAACGATAAGGTTAATTTCAACGGGAGTTACATATTCTGAAACGGGAGTTTCATATTCTGAAAGGGATGCTTAGTGGCACAAGAGCAGTGCAATAGGGTCAATTTTAAAAACCCAACCCAAAATTTTGAACTTCATCGCACTGCTCTAGTCCTGAGGTGCAACGAGTAACAAAAAGGCAGTACTTGTAGTAGCTAAGACTAAGAGTAAACAAGTGGAAATCTCAAGTAATGCAAGCTCTAAACAAAAGAGAAAAGTTAATGAAAATTGGAATTTTAATATAAATCTTAGCCCTTTCAAAGTTTCAAATGATATCAAAGGTGTTCCTGTACTACTTTCAGATTGGCCAAAAAATAATAATATGGTCATCTTAGCTTAGTAACGCCTTGTACATTGTGGCATTACTAAACTTGTGGCATTCTCTTTTCTGTACTAAGATCATCAATACTTTCCTCCTTATTTTTTATCTTATTACTTTTATTACACAAAATAAAATCTGGTACAATACAAGTTTTTAAAATCACATACATTTTTAGCCGTAGAATAACATAAAATTAGGAAAATTTCACGTTTCTTCTTGATTTTACAATAGTTTGGATTTTCGAAGGTTATTTAAACTGCATGACTTAGTCGGATAAATCAGGATAACCAGTGGCGACGAAGTTCTTTCCGTCTTGGGCAAGGTTGTATGTTTGGATTTTTATAAGTTGTCTGTAAAAAGTTGAAAATAATAAAAATTGCACTGACCAAATTTAATATTCAAGAAATTCTTAATAAAACTGTTAAATGACTTACCCATTTAAGGATATAGGGCATTTTGCACCCCTTCTGGCATAGTAGCACACTGTATTGAGAGCTAGTTCCAATTCGGGGCTTGTACCAACATATACTGAGGTAATTGGCTTGTTAGCGTTTCTCCAAGTCATGCTGAATTCTACAATTGATCCTTTCTAAAATAAATATGAATAATAGACTGTTTATATGACTGTATCATTTTGAACGAATTTCGGTTCTAAATGCAATTAAGACTTCTATTTTCTTAATATCATAACGTACATCTCCCATATCTGTGAAATCCGTGTACTTTAGATAATCAACGTTTCCATTATTTTCTTCTCTGGCATAATAAAGCCAATTGTGGAATCCAGACACACCATTATTGAGTTCTCCCAAAAAGATATGTTCAAATCCCGAAGACCCATATCTTCCACCTCCTCGGTTGTAATGACCGAACCAAATTTCTTCGAAAATCTCACGACCATTTGGCAAACTCTTGGAAGCTAAAAATTCCTGAGTTCTTTGCATTACAGTCGTGTTAAAAACGGCGTTAAGGAAAGCTTCTCTCTCAGCCAAGTCGGTGGGTGTGTCAACTTCTGTTTCACGAACATCAGGAAAGTAATTATCATGTAAAGCCAATAGTCTTGAAATAGTTGGTCCGGTAAAAGCCGCATTGGAAACATTAAGTAACCTAAAATCAGGATTTCATTTTAGACCAAGTATTTCCAAATATTTTAGTATTTTTGCAAATTAAAAATGCTAAGTATTTCTGGCAATAACTTTGATATTCATTGAATGCATAGATTTAATTTTTTTCTTTTCAGCTGAATACAAGTATTAACTTACGGTAATGGGGCATTATTTCCAGAACCTGGTTGCAAATTAACTGTCACATGCTGAGCTGCATTATTGACATCTAGACTTAAAAGTTCCTCTGACAGTTCGGTGAGGTCACGGTCGCTTACATCATCTATAAATATAGTTGTCCCATTTAAATATGTACAAATGCATTAATAGTATGAATATATAATTAAGTATAGATGTTGGTGAAATTACATGACACAAGATTAAAAATGATGGATGAAAGGTGTTACAAACTTGAATTATAATCATATATCACTGCAGACCAGATAGTGAAATGATTACGTCATTCCTTATCTCATTATATATATTTATAGTATTAACAGTTATTTTTCTGGATAAACTTATAATAAAAATTGGAAAACAGAATCAGTGCAATTAAATTAGAAACATTTGAGGCTATCTACAAATCAAAACTTTCTCCAATTGTAAGAATAAGAATTTCTGATAAAAAACAGTTTTTGTTTCTACGGCCAATTCTTCTTTTGTTGGCAATAATTGTTAGTATATGTAAAATATGCCACAAAATACGAATTAATAAATACCAGTTGGATATGAGTTCTTAATCTGGGAAATTATTTCATATTTATGACCAGTAGTATTACCTGGATCACCACAAAGATCTTCGTAATCAGGACAGCAATCTCCGAAACTGACACAAGGTCTATTACATTGGCAGGGCAGAGTTGAATTCACACCCTGGTTGCATCTTCCAGCACAAGTAGCCAAGCAGACCTCAACGTAGTCTGCACAACAATCTCCAAATTGTTGGCATTGTCGGTTGCACTGACAAGTTCCAGGCTCGACTCCGGTTTGAGAGCATCGTCCAACGCAGGAACCCTCCTCTTGAAAAAGCTTTTTTTCTGAAAAATTGAGGGCAAACAATGATTATGATACATAAATTAAAATTTTTATATATTTTCCATTAATTCCACTGGTATATTTTTCACTGGTATTCATTTAAGGGAACTGAAGAAGAAATAAAATATTTTACGTATCAAATAAAAAGAAATTATATTACCAATAGTGTAGGCTGATGCACAAGCGAAGAATGCAACTAGCAGAATTAATTTTGCATTAACCATAATTGCTGCAACCTTATTTTAGATTGTACTCTAATGAATCCTTAAGAAGAGACGGGTATCCAAATTCAACTGAATATTTCAAGCACTTGGTTAAACTTTTTATGGATAGAAAGATGGAAGGAAAGATTACAGTGGTAAAATGAAGAGGATTGTAAATGATTGACGTAATACAAATTGGGATTACCTATCTGTATTATCTTCCTAGGGAGATCAGATCAGTTCATTACAATACTTGAGTTTGACAGCCCAATTAACTGTGATTAATTGTGTGATTGTGTGGCTATTTTGCGTCAAAAGGAGACTCGTCAAAAGTAAAATGGTTAAATATGTTTATAAATATAGTATGGAAATAAACTCTTGTAACCTACTAAATTGGTCCAAATATCTCAGTACTTGGTAGTACTTAGTAGTTTAATTAACACTTATTTCTCAATCGCCTAAATAGGTACTCAAAACCTAGAGATTTTAAATTGCAGGGAAATTAAATTCAGATACAGCCTTGAGCTGATTGGTGTTATCGCAAAAAAGAGCTAATCAAAAGATACCAGTTTAAATTTTCAGACCGACAGAAGTATTATTAGACATTTGTATAATGTATGTTTCTTTCTACTTTTCTATAATAATAGGACAGAAGACAGAATTCTATTAATAGGATAGAAAGGATTAATTTCTTTCAAAACAGGTACAAAAAAGTGTAACAAAAATAATATTCAATATTGTTCTGAGTAGCACCTTCATATTGCCAATTAAATAAAACTGGATCTATTAGCAAATCTGCAGCTGCTGGAAAAACAAGCACATTATTGCGATAATCTATTATATCAGCAACTTCTGCAAATAGCAATACGCGTTTGTGCAATAATACCCCGTCACACTTACTACAAAAGCCAAACGCGATTTCTATTTTATGATCAGTATAAAGTTATGCCATCCTATCGAAGTTATGCATTTCCCTAAATGCAATCACAGTAATAATGAAACAGGAAAAACAAATATTCATGTAAAATTAAATCAACATAACGAATACACATAAAACGATGAGAAATTGACAATTCTTTTCGAAACATTACTCGCAACTCGCTTGATTTCAAAAAAAAAGTTTAAAAGAATGTTTCCAAAGCTTTATTGCATTATTGCTGATACTCATTAAAGTATTCACTCATTAAATAGAAACATGCCAGCAAATGTGTAACCACAATAGCAAATATAGTTCCAAATATTTGGCAACCTAAAGACTAGTATATTTATTGTGCTTTATTTATTTAAGAAAATCAAGGAATTCGTGGAACAGAGTTTACTTATGTCCACGAACTTGATAAACTTGAACTGTTCATGGTGTACATATACATAATAACTTCAAACAAAACTGACACCTTAATATATTTATTCAAGTAACGATTTAAAACAATATTTGCATACTTTCTACATACAATTTATAATTTTCTCGCTTTGTTTCCTGAAGTAATAGCTGAATTTATTTTCTACACAATATTTTCCACTTATACTGCTGCTATTAAATAATACAAAGTGCCGAAACGGTGCCATCCATAATTGACAAAGTGTAAGTTAAATATTTGTCTACGTCTATAAAGTAGAATCTAGAATGAAACCTAATTGGCAGGCAGGATCTTGCAAACATTCGAATATACAATTCATCTTTATGGTTTTCTATATTTGGGTTTTTAATTTTACGTAGCAATTTTTGCAACAGTTTAGGGAACTTGGAGAGTCCCGTTGAAGCTTCGGCTGCAGAACCCAGAACGTAATAAATGCAAAACGCAGCAATAATAACATTAATGGGGAAATACAAATATTCTGGCATTTCGAAAATTCCGTAGCATTTTATGGTGCCCAGAATTGACACTACTGACAAAACACACAGCAGGGATGTAAACGTTGTAAAAACGAATGGCCTAAGGCAGGCATTATGCTCTTTGTTCAGCACTTGTAATGATCGGTAAATTTTCAGTAACCTTTCCCCATCATTGGATTTCTTCTTAAAAATAGACTCACTAAAATTAAAAATCCAGTTTTATTTTCCTCCCCAAATTAATTTTATGAATATTTTATGTCGTAAAAGTTTTTTGCTCCTTCAGCGCAGTTTCAAAAAAACATTCGCAAAGGTAGGTAAAGGTGTAATAATAAATTAATTGAAGATATGCATAATTTGTGGAATATTAGAACAGTTTTTTAACTTACCTTAATTTTTGGGACCAATGTAGAAAACAACTTGTTGTTAAAAATAAGAAATAAATGTACATGTACGCCTGTTCCCATGCACAAGTCATGTATAAAATTTCGTGAGGCAGAAACAGAATTTTTTTCCAATAGGCAGTGTTACGACACATTTGTCCGGAACCGTATATCCAGTTAGAAATATAGAAGGAGGAACAAGGTTTTGCCAAAAATAGCCCCACTCCAATTGTTGGCATTACGTAACCCGCAGTGCATGAAGCAAGAAACAATAGTTGGCAAATATCCTTGTCCTTTGTAATCTGGTGTGGAAGTAGCAAACCTGAAAATTCAAATTTATTAGTTTATTGTTTAACCTGCAAATGCATATTGATGATAGTTTTAAATGAAGGCAATTCAAACGCACCTCAAAAATAATCGGTTTACCACAAGAAGAATAACCACTTTACCTCATATAAATCATTTAGCTAATAAATATTTCTCCAGTCTCAACTATCATTGCTCCGAACTGATAATATACCTTTGTCTCAAGTTGTAATGCAACTTGCTAATGCTTTAGTTTTACCTCAAGTATAGTGAAGATTTTGTACTTTACTTGAGGTAAATGTATTAAAACATTATCAAATTGCATTAGAACTTGAGGCAAAGGTATATTATCAGTTCAGAGTAATGATACTTGAGACTGGATAAATATTTATTAGCTAAATGTATTTATATCAGGTAAAGTGATCATTTTTCTTGAGGTAAACCGATTACTTTTGAGATACACTTAATTACAAGCCTTTTAAATCTGCAAATGATGCATATTGATTATTGGTTTTAAATTGATTGAAGGAAGAATTCATATTGATTTTGAATTCTTGAGAAAACACTTGCCTGACCAGTTTTCTTCGTAAAGTAAAATAGAATTTACATACTGGAGGACTTCCTTGCTGAGAAACATGTTAGTAGTGGCACAGGCTGTTATCCAAAAGAAAGCTATGAGTAGATATACGTGAATAATTCTGTCTGAAATATGAACATCCTGTTCAAAAAGCAAGGAGTATGCAAAGGAGGCGTAAAGAAAAGCAACGTGGAGAATTTGATAGGCAAATATGGAATGCCTCCACCGGGAATTCTTCTTGTCGGCTATTAACCTCTTTGCAACTTTATCCCACTTCAAGGGAGAGGCTCTCCATAAATGTGCCAAACGGATCTGATTCCCAAAAACTGCTTTCGAAATGTTGGACAGCATGTTTATTATTGCTAGTACCAACTCTAATTGAAAGAACTCGTACATTTGCTACAACCGGTTACCTTTATTGCAATAGGAAAAATATAATTGATATATCTATGATTAATTATTGAATTTAAAGTGCAACTATAATTAAATCCGCAAATTCAACTAAATAAACACAAACGGTTCAGTTATGCAATTATCCTATTATATTGGTGGCATGCATCCCCAAATAAACTTTGTCACTCCTGCTGTGTTCATTCTAAGAATCTCCAAATTAAAATTATTTTTAATTGTCCTCTGCAATTATATTGTCTAAAGTGATATCATGCCAAGTGATATCAAATTGCAATTGTATGAACAGTGAGAAAATAATGTTACAATAATATAAAATATAATAATAGTGAAATTTCTTCCAAACGGAGGATATTCGATGTACATTAATCGGAGAGGCTGTACTGCATTCAAAGACATGAGTCACAATTCTGCTTGGGAAGCAATGAACTATTGAAAAACGCATATAATACAGTACTAAAATGAAAACAAAGAGTTAGTAAACATTACATGCCTCGTGACACCAATCAAAAGTAATGCGTAATGTATTTTGTTTAATTTTTGAGGTCTCTGAATTTTTATTCAAAGGTCATAGGTCAAAAATGGCCTAGTTTTGAAAGGGAACCTACCATTAGTCCCTAGAACATCTAATAAAAGTTTCAACAAAATATTCAAAGCGTTCCTGAGTTAAATGTACCCTCATTAACATATAGACAAGCAGACACACTGTCCTAATAGGTCCATATTACGTAAAACTGCGAAAGATATATAAAGAAAATTTTATTTTGATTGACAACAGAAATTACAACCTAAATATAAATGAGTTTCTAAAGTCCCATAAATAAACTAAGTGTAAATCAGAAATAAATTGTAAGAAATACGCTGGTAATAAATATCATTAACGATTTTCATGAAAACTTTAATACTTTAAAAATTTCACGGTTACATTTACTTGCAATGCCTTAGAAGCAATGAGTTTAGGAACAAGGTATTCATTTGTTCTAATGGCCTATGAAGTGTAATACACAAAGTGTAATCAAATGACTCGTATTTAAGTGTACCTCAACAATAAATCGGTTTACCTCAAGAAAAATAACCACTTTACCTCACATAAATGCATTTAGTTAATAAATATGTATCCAGTCTCAAGTATCATTACTCCAAACTGATAATATACATTTGATTAAAGTTTTAAATTGTCAGTGTTTTAGTACATTTACCTTATGTAGAGTACAAAATCTTCCTTATACATGAGGTAAATGTACTAAAAGATTATCAAATTACATTAAAACTTTAGGCAAAGGTATCTTATCAGTTCGGAGTAAGATACTCGACATTGGATAAATATTTACTAGCTAAATGTATTTATAAAAGGTAAAACTATAATTTTTCTTGAGGTAAATCGATTATTTTTGAGGCACACTTAAATTTCTCTCTAATCAAATCACTTATTATAGTTATAAATTAGTACGCCATTTCTTACAAGGTACTTAAGGTATCCGTTGTCAGTAATACATTAGTTGAACTATTGGCAGGTCAGCAGGTCTCCAGTTGTATCTAATAAGCGTAAATCTATTATATTTTGAGTATTACGCAATGTCATAAATAGCAAAAACGGTAGCAGTGCACTTTGCATCCCCTCCCTCCTCCCCATCCATGATTTCAGTTTTCTCATCTGGTTTACTTCTTTTCATTTCACAGCAAAACGTAATTAAGGCCAGAAGAAGGAATATCTGAAAATCATAACATTTTGTGAAAATAGCCAAATGTCTAATACATCTTCTTTCCAATAGCAACAAAACGCATGTATTTGTGTTCAGTTTACAGTTCTATTGACCTTTCTGCCAACGTGCGGACGTTCTCTGTAAAAAATTTGACTAGTTACCATGTAATTCAATTGTGACGTCATCGTGCGTAGAATTTCTTAAAGATAGCATTAGAAAGGTCATCCTGGGCACTTAAAAATCCATAGAATTGTGTCAAAATGCAATTTTTGTGCAATTTTCTGGGCTATCACCAACTCTTCGATGTTCATAATGTTAAATACATACATTAAGCAAATATGAACCTGTGAGATATGATTAAATGCCACTCTGAGCATTGATCTGGGCAAAGTACCCCTAACTTATATACATCATTCGAAAGGTCATTTCAATACAATGTTTCTAAAATTGGTCTCATGAAAATCAATTAACATTTAGCTGGTGAAAGATTAGGTCGAATAAAGGAGTTTGGAAGTTTGGGAAACTAAGAGTGCTGACAAATCTTCAGAAATTTTACACACGGTGACGTCACAATTCGTTTATGAAGAAAGTATCTCCGATTGTCCAAACCTTCATCACTATAACAATATACTAACCTTGCCTTTCTGCATATTTACAGAAGATTGGACCCACATGAAAAGTGAAGCATTAACTATAAATAGTTTACTATATTCTAATGTTACTATTTAATTAGATTATTTTATATAAAAAGTTGTTCTTTATTTGGGGCTAAAAACAAATGTAGAACACTCAAGACATTTTCTTAAATATGCATGATATGGTAATAGCTTATAAGGTCTGACCTACTTTAAAATGCATGTGTATATTGGTCACTTGTATCAATGCATATAAAGCAAAGAATATTTTTCCTAGCACAAATCGATATTCCATGAACTTACGAATACTCATTGTTGTTTTATTTAACACAGCTTGGTCTTCATAAAACATTGAGTCAGCAACCATTTAGTAATTTCTTGGAAATAAATTTTAAAATCTTACCAGAAGCAGAAAAGCGATAATCAAAAACAGGCGAACTAAATTCTCCATGATATATTAAATCCCCGTTGATTCAAAACACTCCTGATTTATGACGTTTCCAACTTCATTTAAACTTTTTTCTTTCACTAATTATTATTTTTGACAGCTTTTAAAGGTATTTAACACAAAAAATCGACTCGTGTATTTAAAATGTAACAAATCATAATACTTTCCAATTTATAATATGAAAAATCAAAAAGTAAGAAATTCTGGCTGTTGCTGTGTTCCTCTCACATGTATAGTGATGATCAGTAACAGTAACAAGTATAGAGTACAGTGAAGAATTATTATTCTTCTGGAGTAAACATTTAGCAGTACGTACTAAGTAAATAGTTCCTGCTACAGTTTTTTGCGACTGATTTCTTAGGTTCGTTGAAACTTAACTCAAAAAGTGAATAGCCTTGACAAGTTTCTGCTGCTGGACAAGTAAAGCAATAATAATGGAAATGCACGCTTAGAGTATTAGGCAAGTTTGCCTTTTTGCAACCCAAGAAATCAACAGGCTGAATAATATACCCATTCTACCTGTTTTCATACAACCCACAATATCTAATAACAATAATATCAATTTACATAAAAGTTTTAGTAGCATTGCTAAATGGATTGTAAATTGTAATGCCCATTACCTGTATACCAATTAAATAATTCACGAAGAAGGGGTTCCCAATTCAAATAAGCTTTCCTTTGTTTTTCTACTTTCTAGTCATGGTTTTGTACTGCTATAGTATTTCCTGAATTTTTTGTTTGCATATATTAAGGCAATCGGTGGGTATAGTATTAAGCACATCCATCTCCACTCCGGCAATATAGAAATACAAAAAATAATACTTCTGGTTTTCAGCACACAATATTCAATTACAGCCAAACGATTAGTATTAAATAAATAGGTTATGGCACGATAACATTAATAACTGTTCTAATGTCATTTATCTATAGGTATACTAAAATTTAAGTGTCATTATATTTCTACTGGTGAATTTCTACTAATAAATATATAAATCAATATAAATAAATATAAATCAATCAATTTCAATATAAAAAAACATTGTGTTCGCTATACTCCACTTGATACAGACAGTAAATCTTAAAATCCCATATTATTTAAGAAAACGTTACATTGGCCAACCTCTGTTGAAAATACAATCGTAATGTCAAAAGAGAAAATTTAAATGCACCTAAAAATATTCGGTTTACCTTAGAAAAATAATCATTTTACTGCACATAAATACATTTAGCTAGTAAATAGTCTCAAGTATCATTTCTCCGAACTGATGACATACCTTTGCCTCAAGATTTAATGCATTTTGCTAATTTTTTAGTAAATTTACCTCAAGTATAATGAAGATTTTGCACTCTACTTGAGGTAGATGTACTAAGAATTAGCAAATTGCATTAAAACTTGAGGCAAATGTATATTATCAGTCAGGAGTAATGATACTTGAGACTGGATAAATATTTATTAGCAAATGTAAATATATGAGATAAAGGGATTATTTTTCTTGATGTAAGCCAATTATAGTTGAGGCACATACAAACAAGTCATGTGAAAATATTCCATTTTAAATACATGACTTTTTGCAATGCTTGACGTACCTATATAGTTTGCTTGCATCTCGTAAGTATGTATTGTAAGTTGTGCCTATGTATTTTACAGCCTGCAAGATTTCTGTCTGACTACATAAGGAACAAAAGTAGCCGGTTTCAGAATGCCCATGGTACAAGATTAGACCTTCAGCTGAACTGAATCGCTTCTCCAAGCATCTTTTATGGTTAAACAAGATGTTACAAACTGAGATAAGGAAAACTTTATTGAAACACGTTTTCTTCTATATGCATTGCACCATATTATTGTATATAAGTGTGGTAGGACTGCAAGTAGTAAGAAAAGAACAAATAAATAGCGTCAACAGCACAACAGAATCGCCGATGCTGAGACCATCTAAGATTTTATTACTTTGTTTTGTTACAAAGTGTAAAAATGTGCAACTTTATCAGCAATTAGTTATGCTCCAATTAACTATGTTTTGTACTGTGCACAATATTATTACTTATTAATCTTGACAGGAGATGCGACATAATAATCTTAAAAATAAGAGGATTTAAACGGACCTCAAAAATAATCACTTTACCTCATATAATTACATTTTAAATATTAATCCAGTCTCAAGTATCATTTCTCCGAACTGATAATATACCTTTGTCTCAAGTTTTACTGCAATTTACTAATGCTTAAGTACATGTACCTTAAAGAGTACACAATTCTCACTATTCTTGAGACAAATGTAATAAAACATTAGCAAATTGCATTAAAACTTGAGACAAAGGTATAATTATCAGTTCGGAGTAATGATACTTGACACTGGATAAATATTTTTTACCTAAATGTATGTATATGAGGTAAAGCGATTATTTTTCTTGAGGTAAACTTATTACTGTTGAGGCACACTTAAATACAAGGCATAGGACATGAGAAAAGAAAAGATAAACCTACAGGGATTTGTAAAGAACCCAAATGGTAGAAGTAGGGTGACAAAAATGTTAGTTTCCATTTGCATTGTGTGCTATACTAAACCGAGTTGTTTATTAAACTGTACTGTGTTTGTGTTTGCATTTGTATCTATATATTGATAGGGAACTGTGAATGAGCTTTACATGGAAATATTTTATACTGGAAGCAAATAAGAAACTAATGATAATTCTTAGGACGTCTATCAACTAACTACTCCCGAATTTGTCGCATAAGCTTTCTGCGGTTTGGATTCTAAGACTTCGATAGTGGTGTAGTCCAATGTAATTTTAACTCACGAGACTACTTTAACTTTATATTCGCAACTTAATTATTTATTGGCAATTTATTCTGGTCTGCGATTGCCAAAACGAACACTAAAGGTAAAACAACGTTGTATTTTAACTTAACCATAATAATATAATAACACAATTTATTGACCTGAGTGTATTTTAAGTAATGTTAATAATTAGTATAGTATAATGCACTATTTTATCTTCTAGTACTATCAGAGAATTTGAAATTCTCGAAGAAATACAAAATTCGCCTTAGGTTTTGGTAATAAAGACTTCATTTGCAGTACTTTAAACTTCAAATTTTCATAATGTTTAGTTACAATATGCAATGAATAACTTGTAAAGAATAACCGTGTACGTGTTAATAAAGAAGAATATAATCCATGCTAGAACGCGGTAAAGAATAATTTCAAAAGGTAGAGTCAGTCACGAATCTACAGCATGCAGCTGTACGATTTACAAAGCAGATTCACATAGGTATACATGTTTACAATTTAATCGGTCGTAAAAAAGCTTGCGAAATAGATTTATTTGGTTTTATTTTAATTTGACTAATCCCACAGTGTGCTGCATATTTCCTTTTCACATAGAACACTTGGGGATTCTTTTTAATTTTATGTTGTACACATTACGTAGTTTTAACAAACATTTTAAGTAGAATATATTACAATATTAAGTGAAACAATGGATAAGGAAAAGCCTGACGAGGATAGAGTGGTAAACAATGGTTCAGAAGAGCATTATACTGATGAAAAATGGGAAGGTTTTGAAAGTGAAGCACTTGATTACTTCGGGGACCATTGGATTGATCAGTACACTCATTTTCCCTGTTTTCCTAAATTTCATTTTCTCACAGATGGAATTCATTTCCTGTGGTTTATTAATTTGTATTTGATTTCAGGAGAAAAAACTTGGAGCAAGCAGTTGTTAATCATCCGAGACTAGGTGAAACGTGGGACTTCCCCCTGTCAATCATGAATAGTGACTACTCTCACCGAAATGTCCAAATTCAAGAAAAGGAATTCATAAAGCAGTTAAATCAACGAAAAGATTGCTCCCACAAACTTCAAGAAGTCAGCTGTTCTTGTGGATACGTTGAATCAATAACAAAATGCAAAAAATGCGACCTGCTATTTTGTCACAAATGCTGTTCTTCTGCAGAGTAATAAATATTTTTAAAATGCAATTTAAATTAGCACTAATTACTATTTGAACCGATTAAATATAAATATTAGTGTTTCAGAATTGATACCGCTGGTGCTGTTAACCAAGACAGTCAAAAGCAAAATCAACCTAAGGCTAAAGAAACTGGAAACTGTAAAATGACGAATGGATTACCAATACAGCAAGCCCCAGGAGGATTCCGATGCCCGAATCAACAACATTTTCCTGGATTGCTACCGGGAGTTCAACAAAATGTTCCAGGAGGAATGCGAACTCAATTTCAGCAAAATGTTCCTGGTGCAATTCGACCTCAATTTCAGCAAAATAATCCTGGAATGCGAAATCCGGGTCAGCAAAATGTTCCTAGAGGATTTCCAGGTCCTAATCAGCAAAAGGTTCCTGGAGCACTGCCCAATCCTAATCCGCAAAATGTACCCGGAGGATTTCCAGTACCAAACCTACAAAATGTTCGTGGTGGTTTGCCAACTCCGCAAAATTTTCCTGTTGGATTTCCCCCAGTGTTTTATTCAAAATATCGGCCGCCGTTGGACATGGTTGGACTTCCTGGAATTTTCCCTGGTTTAGAATCTCCAGTTAGGATTCCTAGAGATCCACAAGCTTATATGGAAGCTCTTCGTCAGATTGCTAATATTAAGAATCAACTGCCATTGGGTAATGCAGAATTTTCTCAACTGCCCCCTAACACCAACACTTCTCAAAAAGAGTTGCCGTCGCCGAAAAATAATCTTCTAACAATTGCACAGAATACAGCGCCTACTAATCAGAAAAGCTGGCCATTAAATCCTGCCAGTAATTCTGCCGTAAAACATGATAATACAAATCTTGGGATTCAAAGACCTCCTGGATCCAATAAGATGCCTTTGCAAGACGGTTTGTTAGGTCCAGCACCAATTACTGTGAATATTAGCAATGTTAACAATGGAATGGAGAAATCATCCAGAGGAAAAAGTTTAAATAATAGTCCAGTTATGGGAAAAACCAGAAATTATCAGCAAAACCCCACAGTTGATTTCCAGAAAGAAGTGCCACATATGTCAATGACTGAAAAAATGGCAAAACATAAAAATAGAAAGGGCCCAAGTCCCCCACATTCTGGAAATAACCAACGTTCGTTGGGTAGACGTAACTCAAATTCTCCAATTTTGGGCAGAGCCTCGGTGGTAACTGAAACTGATGAAGATAACTGGAATGACATTTTTCGAAGAAAGATCCTTGAGGGAAATCAGATGACTATGGAAGGCATTGCCGTGAACTTAAGAATGAGTACCTCCACTGAACCTGAGCAATCTGAACAAGATCTGATTTCTTTTGATGAAAGTAATCCAAAACCTGGAAAGCAACAGGTGATATTCGAAAAAGATGTTCCAGAAAAGCCAATTACAGTAACAACTCCCTTTTCTCCAATAAAGGAGATTAAAATTGAAAAAATTACACATCTTGAAGAAAATACTAATCGTAGTTCGGCACAAGATGCTGCTTCCAATAACAATGAACAGCTGACGCAAGATTTGTTGTCATTTCTCCATATTGATCCGGATGATAGCGAGAAAGACAAAAATGATAATAAAGACGAGTTTAAATCCCATGCTATTTCAGAGGTAACCGAATCTCTGAATAGTGAATTACTGCAAGATGTTGAATATACCGTCAAAACTGAAGAAACCGCAATTACAAGCAATGTAGAAAATGCTCCTCAAGATTTTCCCCAAAAGAACCCTTTTACCAATAGAATACCTAACATAAATTCTGCTGCAAATATCATTTCGCCAATTCCATTGAAATTTGGAATCGGCAACCGAAAAAATCTCTCTCGGCTCCAAAATTCCGCTCCAGAAAGGGAAAAGTTCCCTAAGTTAACTGATTTAAAGTCTGGGCCAAGTCCATCAGAATTAATGAAAAGAAAGCAATCCGTTTACGTGACTCATTTTTATTCATTCAATAAAGTTCACATTGTAAGTACAGATGCCTTCCATCATGATCTTCCTTTGCTAAATGAAGATATCTTTGACATTACAACAGAAGAAACAGGTAAATAATATAAGAATAATAAATAATACGTTTAAAAATTAATAGTTAACAATAACTTCACTTTTAATGGACCTATTAATTTTAGTTAATTAACACATTACATTAAATTATTCTTAAATTATTACTTAAAGCACTGAAAACAAAATTTTAATAATAAATGCGGACTAAATTTAAATTATGCGTTTAGGAAAGCTTTTTAGTTATCCCCCTGAAGTTGGGACTGTGTTAGTGGCACCGTTAAACGGTGTATACCTACGTGCTGTGGTAGAAGAAGTCTGTTTTGGTAGATTTTTGGTCGTCCGTTTCATTGATGTCGGATCGAAAATAAGATTACGTCTTGGTTCGGTTTTCCAAGCAACAAAGGAAGTTCTGGAGGTAAGAACAATAATTTTCTGGATTTAAGTTTGGTAGTAAAAAAAATTATTGAGTTAATTTTTGAGTAATGAATAATTTTTAATTGTGCATTTTTACAGGTGCCAATTTTAGGAACAGAAGTTTATTTAAATGATATCAATGATCTCAAAACTGATATGATACTTATGTCAGAATTCACCGATTTTGTTGGCAAATGGCCTAAGAAGGAACGCAAATGCTTATTGCAGTCTGTGGTAAGATAATACTTTTCAATTCCAAATTAGACGAGTAATGTTTGGTTTGATAATGGATTTTTTTCGTTTTTAGGATAATATCAATGGAGATTTTTACGTGAATTTGCTTTTCCATCTGAATGGAGTTACAAAATCTATTTCGAAGGAGATTGTGCGGTTGGGACGATGGGAGTGGCAAGAGAAATGGGAAAAAACACAAGGAGTTACCGAATCTACTTTATGCAGCGGTATTTTCTCATATTTCAAAGAAATGATGTGTTCATCACTTAACTATCAAAGAAAATTCATTTTTACTTTGTTTTTCAGAATCCCAATGGAAAATAAATTGTTTTGAGAGACAATTGAGACGTCTTCCAGTTGGAGAAAAAACAAAAGGAACAGTTGCAGCGAGTACCGCAGAAAATGCAGAAATAGCACTACTTCTTAACATTGAGGGAGAATATTACTATCGGAGCAGACAAGTTCTACAGAAGCAGATAGAACTTTATGTCAAAAGTGTAAAAGCAGATGCAAATTTTTTTCCTGCCCTCGGAGAATATATTTTGGCCTACGTTTGTAAGAGAAATTATTGTTGCCTTGCAAAATCGTTTTAATCCGTCAAATACCTTTTGAAATTTTCAAGTTTCTTATTTTTCTAGACCCGAATGATCATGAAGATTTAAAACATATGAGAGGTATTGGGAAATGGAGCCGATGTGTCCGAGAGGGCGCAATTTTTATTAATTTGGACGAATGTGAAGTTTATCCTATGTCTGTGGAATACAGACATATTATTGAAATTAGAAAATATTGCCCTGATTTTGCCAAAGTTCCTTTTTTTATGACCAACTGTCGTATAAAAGGTAACATTTCAATATTTTATATAACAATTTCGAAATTTTAATGTTGTGAGACTGGCAATACAAAGTATTTGTTTATTTTAATAGATTGCATTCCATTGGATGACAAAAAGGAGCAAATTTTTCAAGAGTTGTCGCAAGTTGGAAACATTCTGACATTTCAAACAGTCGATTCTGTTGGATATGATGTAATTTGTGATGAATATCATGAAAGGTACTCTAAAGTCTTGTATTATTAAAGTTATTTAGTTTCCAACATCAATTTTATTAATCACACTATTTACAATTGCAGATTTTCAGATTGAATTTTCGCATCTCATCTCCAAACTTAAAAGAAGTTTTAAAAATTTTAATGAATATTTAAGACAACTATAACTATATTATTATATATCATGACCAGTATATTTGTACATAGAATCACAACCATTGTGTTTACTAATTTTCAAAACACAATTAAAAAAATAGTTAATATTTTAACATTTCGATGAAAATTCTATTGAGAAAGTATAATATTTAGGAGTAAGGACGCGACTTAGGATTCGCAAATATGTGGCTAGTAATTATCGCATTTTGAAAATTATGACTTGTTGTAAACTTTTTTGTGCAGGTGTTTATCCTTGTTGTAATTCTTTTAAGTTGTTGTCAAATATACGTTTATATTGTAAATAAAAATTGTTAAACGTAAAAATATATTAAAATTATTATTATGGCGCTAGCTGATCGAAATCTCTGAACAAATTGCAGACTTATTATGCGAGATATATAATTACACATTGTATCAATTTTAAACGCGCATTGTTACAGTGAGAGTGATTTTAAAAATAAATTTTCGAATGAAGTGTAAAGTTTTGCAAATTATTGATTGCTGTATGCAGAGAAGCAATAACTCATTAGTCATTAGTATTAGGATTACACGTTTTGTAAATTGAATTAACACGGAAATAAGATTTAATATTAGTAGGACTAAATTTTTATTCGTCACATTCTAAAATCCATTTTTTCTGAATTTTTGAGTTGAACAAAAGTATTTCAGTTTTGTTCAGTGAGCTACAAGTTGCCCAAGATTGCAGGATTTTCTAGCGCGATTCTTAAATGCAAGTGAAAAATTTACATGTGAAGGTCGTTACTCGTTACTACTTTGATCGAAGGAACTTACTTTACTCTCCGACGACTGTTCATTTATTTCATGGTAGCAGGGTTATGAATTACATTAAAAGATTAGCATCCAGTTTTAAGTTTAATTTTACTAATTTTCACAAAAGTTCTAGTTTATTTGAAAGGAAAGAGCACGAATCGCCAAATACGGTAAATGGTCCTCAAGAAAAGCCAACAACGATTTCAGGTATGGTTTGTGACTTAAACAACTGATAATGACACAGGTTTGAAAAACTCAAAATCCAGTATTTATTGCATTCTTGTAAATATTTGTAGTGCAGTAAATTCCAGATTTGAAATACTACCGGTAGCACCTATTGTCTAATCATCATTGTATTTTTGAATGTAATTTCTACACAGGTGCTAGAATTTAATTACATTTCTAAATTTTATATATTGCAGTTGATTCGATTTGGAATGATTCCAGTAGCAGTGAAATGGACTCAATAGATGAAGATGAGCTTGCAGCCTCGAGGGAGAGAAAAAAAGTTCGTCGAATAAGAAAAAAGTTGGTAGAACATTGGCTTGAAGAATGTCCGGAAGAAGTAGAAGAAGTGACATTGGCGTGTGAGTTTTGTCCTAAGGTGTTTCTGAGCGCACAACAATTACGTGATCATAGAAATTATCATTTGGCGGAAAGAATATGGAAGTGCAGTTCTTGTGAACTCAAGTTTCCTCGCCAGTATGATCTAAAAATTCACGAAGCGACTCATTCCACAAAGAAAATTCAGTGTCCCATATGTCAAAATTGGTTTGCCAACCCTGCTACTTTAAGGAAACATAAAAAAGTAGTGCACGGGGGGAAAATCTACAAGTGTCATATTTGTGGACGGGAGTATAAATCAAAATATGAATTTGGTGTACACATTAAAAAGCACGAAAACTGTGATTACTCTTGCCCCTCTTGCAAATCCATATTTAACAAAGAAAAAACTTTGAAACGTCATCGATGCACAAAAGGTGATTCCGAATATATTCCAAAGTCTTCAAAAAGAAGAAAACTTGAAAACTAATTCTTTCCTTTAAGACAAAAGGAGATAAAAGGATTTAAAATACCTAACGTGTAAATTGCAACCACCCTGCTTTTGGAAGTTAGTCATGCAACGTATTTGTGATATATTAATACACGATTGACGTAAATGTGTAATATATCAAACTGGAAACTACAATTTTGCCAAACAATTATGGACAACTACTATTATAAAGTATTTTTTATTGAATAATCATATTAAGGAAAAATTAATTAATTATTTGTAATACTACCGAATTTAAGTTACCTAACCATCAATCTCAATAGTGAATGTATGTACGGTAAAATAGTATTAATAGTAATTATTAAAGGTATTAATATTAATAGCCCCACTACTGAAATGTTAAATGTGAATGTATAATTCAACGACAGCTATATATCTGAAAACTAAAACCAACCGTTTCATTCCTAGTAGTAAGACTGAACAGGGACCTAGGACTTACTTTCAACTGATTCCAATTAAGTGCAGCAATTTAGATTAATTTACCAACTTTGTACACTTTTTGTTAATTTCAGTTAAATGAATAGTTATGTAAAATTATGTGATAAGTAGTACTATTTTTTAAATCATTGTAAATGCCAATTTTCTGGTTTTCTGCTATATATTTACTAATTAACTATATAATTTGAATAAATTTGCCACTTAAAATTTCTTTTACAATTTAAAACTCAAAATCTTCTATTTTAAACTTAATTTATCGCCTCTCCTGAGTTTTCAAACTGGCTAGCAGATTTTAATTAAGTAGCCAAGACGCATTTCTTAAGAGTTCTTAATTGGAGTAGACAATTAATTTTTATCAATTTTTGTATCTGAACGAGGCAGTAACGGTGTACGTAAATGCATGCAGAACTAAATTACGCTGCATTCGGGTTTAAATAGATCTAGGTAGCATTTAATTGTTCTTTAGTTGAAGTTAATTATGTCTTTAGTTTCTTTAGTCTGTAATTGTGCATTTCTTCCACAAAGTAAATAAGTACTTTATATACAACATTTCCTACTTAAGTACAACCATTTAATTTCCTTTAGAATGGAGTAAATACTGGAACTTAGAAAGCTTTGGCAGTTTTTCGCTGTTCGATGATAAATGAAAGTGCTTTCGTAGTTTCCTAAAAAATTTCAATTGTATTTTCTATTTCATTTTGAGGCTATTCACAATAATACGTAGACAATCTGGGGGAAATCCCAAGAAACTTGAAAATAATAATACAAAGTCAAAATCATGTTACCAAAAAGCACAATAAAGTATATTGGAGTTTGCGTAAACTTTCTAGAATATTTTAGGCTCCTTCCATTCAAATGGGACACAAAAGAGTTGACATTTGTTGTGTCAAATTCTGCCAAACAATTGAGATGTTGGAAAATCGTCGGATGGCACCATTTGGTTTACTCCCTGTGCCTTTTATATCGTCTGCCGCACGAAGTCATGAAAGTCGAAAAGAATTATCCAGAATTACTGATGACTTTCATTTTCGGATTGGCTTATTTCTGGGCCTGGACTGTTTTCATAAACATCTCTATCAAAAAATACGAATTATCGTATTTTTTCCGCCGGTTGGTATCCGTTAGCAGGGATTTGGAATGTAAGTTCATTTTTATGCATTTCCTTGTATTATATTTTATAATTCTTGTTTTCAAATGTAACTGTTTCATCTTATGGGTCTATGGCAAATGAAAAACATCTCTTTACAATATTGCTATAACTTGGAAACTTTTATTTCTATCATTCACGAGTCTCAAATCAATAACAATTCATTTAATTGCAAAAATTATTAGTTCATATATATAGTAATTATCACCGCGGATCAAAAATTCCTAGAATTAGAATTAAATCACCTGTAAACATAATATTTCCTTAACAAAATGCTAAATAATAATCAAAGTACTGACTAAACAAGAATTGCAGTCATTGTCAAAGGTAATTCATCCCTAACGAGCTATTAAGCAGTAGTTTCCACTACCTAAGGGGTGGGCATAAATAACGCAGCCATACACGCAGCTTGACAAGTCCCGAAAGCTGAATTGCACGCAAGGACGGCTGGTGCAACTCCAACTCCAGCTGTCACAGTTCCGAAAACAAATCCAGCTGCAGAATAACAGGCGACGACAACCGCCGCACATCCTCCGTAACAAATTCCCGCCGCGGCTGGACCACTTTCCACTTGAGTCGCAAAAATCGCAACCGCAAGCACCAAGACTCCTTTCATGGACATCATTTTGATTATCTGCAATTATATTCATATTTTTGCTATTAGAAAATGCTTTACTTAGAAATATTCGCAGATACCAACCAGATCGCCATAAATTTTGTAAAATTTGCGGAGATTGCAAAATGTGAATTTGGCAAATTAATTTTTATGAAAAATAATAAGCAAAATAACTTTTTACCTTTCTGATTTTCCCAAAATTCAAAAATTCACCAGAGTGCTGCTCCTGTCGTTTAGCCGGTGGAAATAAGAAAAGTCGGTCCTGAAAATTTCGATGTATTTTTCAATTCGTAGACAATTAACAATGGAAACCGTAGTTTTCGCGGAGCACTAAGAGAGTTTTACCATAAGGTTGCCTCGCCTTGATAGTTTACAGTTCTCTGAGGAAATTTTCTTCCGACGCTGCTTTTTATAGTGACCCTGACCAGAGTGGTTGTATGTATACCTAGGTACATGCTATATTTAAGAATTATTCTGTTTTTTATATATTGATGGATGCACTACGAACATGTAAATATTCACCATATTTGTAAAAGTGCAACCTCCATATGAAATTCTCATTTAAATGAAAATTGTCGGTTTGGTTTTATATAAGTTTGTATACATAAGCACACATAAAAATGAATATACAAATGCACGAAAGCTGAACTGATTTTAATACAAACATTCCTACCGATGATATCATAGGTATTAACAAATAATAAGCAATAATCCGTCTTCACAATATACTTGGCTCACAATTGATGACAAGATAAGGAAATGGTCACCAAACTGAATTCAGATAGCTTCTTTTACATACCCTGGTTTATCTTCAAAGTTTTTATGCTGTTTGATGCTATTATAAGAGGCTGTTATTGTTTATACTGGTAGACCAAATGGGACGGCTTTTGTATGTTTGGGTTGAAATGAGACTTTGGAAGATTCTTTTCCAGTTCTGATAGGGTCGCCTTATATTTTGATATATTTATAAGGAATTAAGTTTGATTATGAATAAATATGCAATTCACCTTATTTTAATCTATTTACAAATATATTACAGCCAGGACAGGGAATTAAACCACCAATGACAATGACTAATGCACTGTTAAAATTTTGAATAGGTAAATCAAAATCGGAGTTTCAGAGCAAGAAGCAATCCCAATCCATAAATTTCTTGTTGTTTTTCCACTGTTACATTTGCATCTCCGCTTTCCTGGTGTACGTGGTACAGTTTATATTTTTCCGGAATCAAAAGCAATATTTGTACTGTTTGATACCAGCGGAATATCAATCTCAATGTATTTTCCTATTGTATTTCGTCTTTGAAGCAATGTCAAAATGGGCAATGTGCAGCATTCTCATATGGCAATTTTTCAATATGGAGATATACATGACAGTCGCCGCATACTGGATTGCTTTTCTATGATGAGCATCAACTTTAAAGTCAACTCAGCTTTAGTACAGAGGAAAATCTAAAGCACCTCAAAAATAATCGGCTTACCTCAAGAAAAATAATCATTTTACCTTATATAAATACATTTAGGCAATAAATATTCATCCAGTCTCAAATACCATTACCCCGAACTGATAATATACCTTTGCCTCAAGTTTTAATGCAATTTGCTAATGTTGTAATACATTTACCTCAAGTATAGTGAGGATTTTGTACTCTACTTGAGGTAAATGTACTAAAACATTCGCAAATTGAATCAAAACTTGAGACAAAGGTATAATATTATCAGTTCGCGGAGTAGTGATATTTGAGACTGAATAAATATTTATTACCTTAATGTATTTATATAAGGTAAAATTATTATTTTTCTTGAGGTAAACCAATTATTTTCGAGGCTCTGTTTTAAATACAAGCCATTTATATACATCTTGCCTTTTTTATGGTACTTTTATAGCAAGAAACGTGAATCGTTGGGAAAGCAAGTAGAACAATTCCAAAATTTGAAAATTCTGAACACATATTACAACAGTAGTAATATTTGTACGACTTTCCCCAACGTGATTCTATTTTTTGCTAATTATATCATGGTTGGAGTTTTCGGAGTTATTCGTTTCTACGGAAAGATGCCCATTTACTACTACGCCGCTTTCATAATCATTGCAGTATTTTACATCGTATCCTCTGCAATAATGTTGACTATTGCTGCTAAGATATTCTACTATTCTACGCTCTATCACAATTTGATGAAAGGGAAAGCCTCACCAGACAAAATAATACGCAGAAAAATTCGGAGTTTACGCCCCTTCGGAATTCAGATCGGAGCATTGCGTGTCGTTCTTTATCAATACGTCTTGGGATTCTTTCTCTACGTTTCAAATTATATGTTTACCTTGTTATTTCTCTTCCCTAAAGTTTAATTGAGGGTAATTATTCAACTTTTCGTGTAGATATCCCTCTTTCTTTAAAAAATTACTTAAGTGCGCTTTTAAAGTTTTTCAACAGCACGAATTATGGTAGAAATGGTAATGAAGTAGCATTGTACAGATATTTTATGTAAGATATCTTTAGAATTGTAGGTTTATAAATATGGCAGATGCACTTAAATTGTGCACTTAAAATTCATAATCCTTATAAATGCTAGCTCGGTAAATTATATAGGGTTGCCTAATTAAATAGTCAAAGTAAGTATATAAGGATAAGAATACACTATAATTTAAAGTTTTTACATTTATAGTAGCATAATATATGTGTAAAATGTCTTCTTTTAAAGTTTACCTTAAACTTGGGATATACTACAGGCAATTGTAGGATAATCCGCATTTATCTTACATTTCCCTGCCTAATCCCCAAGTTCTATGTCCCTGCATTACACGAGGTGCACTTAAATATTATATTATCTGTATATATGTACTTATTGTAAATATTAGTTACAATTCCTATTATTAGAGTCTGAAAATAAGAATAAAATTATGTCTCACTTCATTGTTCATTATTTTCATTACCATCGGTTCACTTCATGTTGTTTAGGATTACCTTCTGAGTTCATGGTACAAATATTCCTAGTATATATATTACCCGAGAGTTAAAAAATATTAAAATAGACAAAAAGGGACAAATAATTCTAAGACACATGGGCAAGTCATTAAAATATTCAACAATATTATTCATTTATTTGTTTCGGCACATTATCAGTTCTCAAAGGAAATTCTACAACTGAAGGTACCAAGACCTTTGACCCTCTCTAAACAAGAAACGCTCGCAATTAAATGTTTGTATTATATTAACCATACTACTACTGTAGATTATGTAAACAGTTGTATATTCATTAAACGCAATACTAATTAATAAAAAATTAATTTTTCCTTAACTCTCAGGTATTAATGAGGTCAACATTTAAAAAATCGTATTAATTACTCTTACAATACATAAATGCACACCAGAAAAGAACAAATAATTATATTACACTTGGTTTGATTTCTCATATAATTATAAGTGAGTTGTCACCCGAATGTAGCTTCTACTCCATAAGTAATATAAAGAATGAAATCTTCATGATGAAACTCTTCGTAGATAGATCGCATTGTATCCGACATGGACACCAGAGTGTTGCCATCAACGAAGAAGAACAAAGAGACTTCCGGACGGAGATTAATCCTTTGGCGGATAAGAAACTGGAATTCACTTAAAGTTATCGAGTCAGGGATTAGGAATTTCTTACTATCCAAATCGGCCACATATCCTCCTTTTTCCGCTTTTGCCATTACAACGGGAACTTTATCCGGATGCCGTCTCCGAGCTTTTAGAGCTTCTTCCTTCCTCTTATGAAATGAATTCGGTGTTTTGTTTTTAAACGAACACTGCGTTGGACTTCGCCAAAGCCATTCGAAAACCTAAACAAATAAATCTCGTTTTAAATATCCGAATTATCATGGAAATTATTTCCCTAATCTTAGATTTATTTAATTACATGATAAATACTAAATATACTATTGTGTTACTGTTACTAGTAGTATTGTATTATTAATTAAGTAAAAATATTCTAGGGAAAAGCAAATTTTTAAAGAAATTTACCATTTTGATAAAACCCAATGGCTTAATAATTGTATCAGCAGTTATATTATTTAAAACTGAACACAGAAATAATATATATCAATTCTTCTTGAAAACTTTAGCTATGTAACAAAAGGAAGTATACAAAAGTAACAAGATAACGTGAAGTTGTGTTGATTAACACACAAACACAGAGCACGTGTGATTCAACACAATTGCAAAGATTTACTTAAGAACTGATACTAGAAGGTACCATGCACAAGAACACAGTTGTTTGTGGTCTAATTTTAGTAATAACTTAAGTTAAGACAGCTTTAAGAACATAATATATAGATATGTGTAAAAGGGTTACTTTTAATCCACCCCTTAAGAATTGATGACCTTCCACCTTTCGCCGCCTTATATCAACCTATAAAGGAATTGGAATTCCTCTAATATATAGAGTCATGCATAAATATATTGAGAGCATCTATTGCTCATACAGTAGAAAGCCCTTTTGTATATTTCCTAGAATTATGTTTAGCATCTGTATTTTATTATTACGATTCACTTGTAGTGCATTTACCACTAAAGTTAATCCCATTATCCAACGAACATAAAATTTCAGTTTCAGTATTTTAATATAATGACTCATGTATTTACATGGCGATAATTTTATTGCAATTAAAAATGCAATGGATTTCCACGATTTACAATCCCCATTTTCCAAAATTATAGTCATCTTAATACAATATAGTATTCATTTTTCCATAAGTAATTTCTAATTTCGCATATATTTCAATATAAGTAAGTAAAAAGTATTTTCATGTGTAAAATGTAATGAAATATGTGGGAAAAGCAATATTACTTGTGGAAAATGAATAACTTTGTAAGGAGTAACCGTTGTTTTGGTAAAATAATATTATTTTGCTACACTGACTGAATATGGCTGTCGAAAGAGGACGATTTTCATTTGTGGAAAACTGATTATTTTTATGTGTAGTTAACTACAAATCAATTATAATACTGTTTCCGTTACAACAAATAGTAAAGGAAAACTAAGTTGGTAAAACATGTTCAAAGGTTAAAATTAATGAAACGTTAACACTAATAGAATAATATTTGTATCTACAATTGAATATTCTAACACCATTTCGAAATGCCATCTCCATCTGTACATTAAGACCGTTACAATTTAAATATGTAGTTACGTATTACATATCTTTGTGAATTCACACTAAATAACAATTTTGTAGGAAACAGCCAGAAACTATAAAAAGTGACACCTGTAGAGACAATGAATGTAATGAGCAATAGATATTAATTTGCGATTAGTAGACTAATTAATTCCAATTTTCTCTTTTATGTCACCGTCATCAGAAAATGCTTCTCGCTAAAAAAGTGAAATCTGACAGTGGAACTATGAATATAAAACACTGTCACCCAAATTCACTCTGCTAATTCGATTTTCTCTTCCGCGTGCATTACATCTGTAACTTAACACCTTTGTGTTCCTCTTTAAAAATGTGGGGACAAAAACAAATAATATTTATAATATTATCTTCATATTGTGTCATTTTCCTACTTCTTTGTTCGAAAACGATTGCATCAGAGGAAACAGGTGTTAAAAGAGAAATTAGCGCATCGGCTGCCAAACCCAATGAAGTCAAAGATAAGACGCATGAAGATTTGACACCGAATCGCAGGAAAAGACAATCAGATAAAGAAGATGCGGATAATCAAGAAGATGGTCCAGGACCCGTGGAAATGAAAACTCTTTCTTCTTTAGCTCGAGGTGTTCGATGCCGAGGAATGCGAGTGCTCGATGAAAAAACATTGGAAATTGACGAATTGGATTATGATGGAGAAGGACCTGCTGCTTGGTTCATGGTTGGAAATCATCCCAATTACGACGATGAGTTTGTTGATCTTGGTGGAACTATTATCCCCGATGAAAATGGAAGGTTTGTTCACCAATTCTTTACAGTTGTACTTTTTCTGCAATCAAACATTGTCATATAATGATTATTACTTTAGAGTCTATCAAAAGTTTTGTTATTAATCTTTCCTAAACTACTTTAATGATGTTTTAAGTTTTTTAATGGCATATTAAGTAGTATTATGGAACCATTACTATTTTCATTACTTTTAAACGATTTTATTTGACCGTATTTAAACTTATAATGCGTCTTCAACTATTTTAATGAATTTTAAACTATTTTATTTCATTGAATTTGCAATTTTAATGAGTTTTCAAATGTTTTCAAGGCTCTTAAAATCATTTGTAACTCTTTTCAACTCTTTTGCCTGATCTGATTACATGGGGCTTTTACTATTATTAACGATTCTTTATCTATTTCAGTGACATGTAGGCTAAAAAATTATTTACAGCTATTTTAATAGCTAAATATTTCGTTTTTGTAGTTGTGACTTGCTCAAGGAATACGTAACAAAGGACATAAAGTTAGTGCTACCTGGAGACATGAAGTGGTCTGATTTCAATTATTTGTCCGTGTTTTGTCTGAGATTTAATCACAATTTCGGATCTGTTGGCATCCCAAGAAATATGCACTTGCCGAACGGGGTACTTTACTCTAAAAATGAAAATTTAATATTTTATTATATGAATTTTTATGTACTTTTTGTTTCTTGTATTAATTTGTGTATATTTGTGTCTTCAGACTGGAAAAGGAACAAACCTAGAAGAATGTAAGTAGAGTAGTACAGTAAGTATAATAATAATAATTCCGTGGATGTGTTTTTCATGGAAATAATAGAAGAAATAATGATGGATTTGAATCTACAGGTCCACAAGATCCAGAGGAGGCCATAGACCCAGACGCAGGAGGTCCACGGAGACCCCGACCTCGTCCAAATGGAGGTGGACGCCCCTCAGGTGGACCCTCCGGTGGAGGTGGAGAAAGTGGGGGCGGTGGGGGCATTCTTGGCGGACTTATTAATATCCTTGGCTGAGGAAAAATTTATTTACAGCATTTCTAACTCTTTACTCATCTACGTTAACTAATTAATAGTTCTGTAACTTTTGTTTAACTACTGCAATGAAATTTGTAAGTTTAGTTACCATTTCTAACCCTATTTTAAATATCCAAACAATTTTTCATGTAATGATTTCACTTCATGATAAAGATTTCAGAAAATATTGTTTCGTAAAGTGCATTATGTCAATTTTGAATTTTGTTACCGTTTTCGACTTTAAGTTCACCACGAATAAAGAATGAAAAATTCTAACTAGTGTGCCCACCTGTTTGTGCAACTTATTAACAAGCATATTTTCAATGGTCAATAAAACAAAAAAAATCCAATAATAAAGTAGTTATTGTAACGCGACGAATTTATTAAATTGCGCACAAATCATAACTGTTTTGCAATTTTTCTTTTAATATTAAACTTTATAAAAATTATCAAATTTCTGTACATATTTTAACAAGGCACGATTCGATATTTGATTGACTGAGTTAGAACAGTAGATATACATGTACACTAATTATGCGTAACCTAAATTAAATTAAGTAAAGTAAACTTACACATTTAGAAATATGGAAACAAATGAATAACTACATTAGAGGAATGGGACACATAGCTTTGAATCCTGGGTCGTCTTTAGAAACTGTTAACCAAGCAGTAGTGAACTCGGGAAGTATCCACAGCTCGTGAATGTTCTTCAGACTTTCCAAGACCTTCTTAAGTTGAGACATGTCGTTCGCATTTATGAATCCTTTGAGGATCCTGGACCACGAATCCGAATTCTTGAAATTGAACACAAGAGCCACTCGGGATGCCAAATCATGTTCCTTTAATTCAATCAATTTATCCAGTAATTTCTTTTTACTGCGTTGACGAAGAGCGTAGCCATTCAGATTTATTCCTACGGATTCCAAATCCTTAAGCAACCCGGAAATAACTCTGTAATTTTAATAAAATAAAATAAATTAGTGTTATTATGATATATTTCTTTATATTAAGTAGTAGTATATTTGCAAAGGTTCTTACGGATTAGTTTCCTTCTCCTCCAATTGCTCCAAACTCCTGAACAGTTCGTCTTGCAATTGTTTAGTAGCTTCAACTGCATTTAGGAATGCCTCTTTCATGTCTTCTTGAGTGGAATCTAGTATCATCTCCTGTTCCAGGTACTCTTTCTCGATGTTAGAAAAAATTGAATGGAAAAGATCGATTTCTCCGAATTTTAGTAAAACTGTGCAGAATTCTCGAAGTTTTGCCATATAATCGTCGTAATCGTCAACACCTTCCACTGAATAGCCTAAGAAACAGAAATTAAATAACAATTAGCAAATCATTTAGCACATTTTACCAATTTTAAAAACTTTTCTAAAGCTTTTGAATTTTAAAACAACTGAATTTTTAAATTCTATGTTTTAACTAAAATTTTAAAAACTATTCGTACATAACAAGTATTGAATAATTGAAAAAAACCTTACAGTTGTAAATATAAAGAAATTCTTTCTCCTGTGGGATTTCCTGCTCTCTAAGGGTGGAGAAGATGCGATGAATATTGAAGAGTTTGGCAGCTGGCAAAAGTAATTTATCCGAAGATTCGCAGATGAGAACCAAAAAGGAATGAACGGTTTCCATTTGTTGATCAGTGGCAAAAGGACATTGCTGAATGAGTAAATGTGCGATATTCATGGCTGCGTTTTCAGCGACGGAACTCTTTGTGAATAAATCTGGAGTTTTGACTATAGTGTCAATAATGTCCCACCATTTCTCCTTGGAGCAATTTTTCCCCGATTGGAAGTACATAGCTGCTGCTGCGAGGATGTCTGTTGTGTGATGAAACGTAATGTCCCCGATAACTGCACAATCTGAAATAATTTCTTGGGAGGATTTACTTGCTGCCTCTGGGAGATGGTGAGTAAGAACGGAAAAAGGGTAGTCTCGGTCGCATGCCTGGTCCACATCCCACAAATCCTTGACGAATTTTCTTAACTGAAGAAATTCCAATGTTGGAGTGTGATTTAATTTGTTGGCGACAATTTTCGTAGCCAAGGAAAAAGATTCCCATTCTTCAGGGGTCAAATAAAGATGCGGAGGGAATCCAGTTACGCCTTTAGGATCTATACAACGAAATTGCTGTTGTAATCTGTACAGGATTTGTTTCAGCATTGAGTCACTGCCAGAAGGAATGTTGTCTTCCACACGACCTTCGTTATTTTCAAGGGTCAGCATAAACTGCATTACTAATACATCCTCAGCAGTAAATATGTCCGAATGTCTAATTAGTTCAAGACAGTCTTCCATATAATTCGCTTTTTTATGCTTCAATATTCGCCTCAGGGCCATCTGTACAAACAAAAATTAGGTATACATTTGTACTTAAAACTAAAAATCATACTTAAACTTCAATAAAATAAACAATTAAACTAATTTCCAAACAAAATTAACTTACGAATTCAACAATTGTGCTTACTAGGCATTAATGACTAGAAATTAGATTTAAATACAGTAACTCACGTGAAGTCCATCCGATTTACGAACTTTACTTGCGGTTAACCGATGTTTTATTACTAAGCATCGAAAAGGAACTTGGTCCTTCAAAAGATCTATCCGTTTTATTTTTTCTTTCAGCATAGCATCCTCCGTTTTCATTTGTAATGTCTTCGTCACCATATTGTCAATAATAGAAGACCACGGCACTGGCCATTCGTTGGCAATTAAAAGAATGCAATCCAATTGAATAGAAACGCAAGAAATATACGAAATTAAAGTAACGATTCGCTCCTGGTATGGAATATCCATGGTATTCACAAAGAAAGGCAATTCCAACATCACAGCCTAATGCAAAATAAAAGAATAGCAAATTATCAAAAAATGTAACATTCTATTAATTATTATGAACTAATTAATAATAATTAGATTTAATTATTAAATGACTGATTAAAAAACGCTTACATTGACATGGCATTGGAAAAGATCATCCAGACTGAGATCATAACGATTTGCAAAGGGAATGAGGAATTTAGAAATGAATCGATCGATTTCTTCTTGGATGAATAGTTCATCTAGCATAGAATTGACGACAGCATGGAGACTTTCATGGGTGTATTTAGTGAATGGGATTATAATTGAATGTGACGCTTTTAATTCCGTTAATTCATTTAATACTTGAAGCAATCTCTTCAGTTCAGTGAGAATTGCACCACAAATCGATCTCTTTCTCGGCAGCTTCGCATCGGCATTCACAGAAGCAGTTTCGTAATTCTTCGATGTTTCCGTCACAGTCGTAATTAGATTGTTAATGAAGAATAATGCTCCCTGGGGCCAATCCTTTTCTCTTTCCAAGGACAAAATCTGCTTAACCACAAGTTTGATCATCCCATTTAATCCCATATTCGTGTCTCCCCCGTTTTGCTCTCCGTTTTCGTTTGTATTTCTTAATTCCTCTTCAGCACCAATTCCAGTAACTTCTCCTTCTTCGCTTATACATTTTTCAATTGCGTCAATAAAAATTACACGGAAGAGGGAAACTGATTCCTTGGACGAGAGCTTTTTCGTGAATAAGGACGAAAAGAAAGGAACAAATTCAATCAAGCTTATTGACCCGGTAAATTCATCGTAATGGCGTCTCCAAACTAACTCACACTTTTGAAACTCAAACTGCAAATCAGAAAATTAATCATAATATTAACAAAAGATACATTTTACAAACATAAAACTAAAATTTTAAGAAAATGAACAAACAGCATTCTAAAATAAACAATTTCTAACTGTAAATGTGTATTTAATATTTATTTTTGTAATTCCTTACATTCTCCAGAAACCACAAACAGCGTTGGTACATCGTATTTTCATCTTTATTAAAATCTTCCCATTCTTCTATGGTTTCCGTTGACATGACCTGTTCAAAAGTGTAAAACTTCTTTCTGGTGAGCAAAAGTTTTCTTGCTGCTTCCGTTTCATTGCAATCGGAGACTCGCTGCATTCCGGTGTTCAAAATGTCCTTAAACCAATTAACCCTTGGCAAATGATGTTCCAAGCAAAATGAGCAAACAAACTCTGCATCTCGAATCTCCATCAGGGTCGACAACACTTCCTTAAACATAGCATCTGTAAATAGTAAAACAAAATCATAACATATGCAGACATAAAATATGTAAAAATATTGCAAATAGCTGAAAATAAATTTTAAAAGTGTACCTAATTTTTGATTGCTTCCTGTTCCTTGGTAGGCAAAAATTTCAGACACTCGAGCTCTGACTTTTGCTTTGTAGACGATGTCCATGTCTTTCCCGAACTGCCTGGCCAATTCTTCCGCCTCTTGAAAGCGCCCTTTTGAGAGGAGTTTTTGCAAGGTTGCATCTGTACTAGTTTCTGCCATTTTATATACCCTGCAATGGTTGGCATATATTTCGAAGAATGCAAAAGGCTCCTCCAAAGTTGACCCGGAAGAGGGGAATAAATAAGACCGAGGACAATTCGTCTCCACGACTCCTTCCTCGTGAAATGTAACAATCTTTAAAGAGAACTCCAAGTTAAATGAAGGTCCTGCAAAAATGCCTACGAAGGTTTCATCTGATGACCCCCCAGGAAGACCGTAAATCGTCCAAAGTTTGAAGCCCATTCTTGAACTAACCACCGCAAAATCATGGACTATGTAAGAAGGTGATGGAAGTTTAAGGCTCATTGCATAGCACAGCTGCTCGTCGAATAGGAAAATTAATTTTCCATTTGACAGAAGAACGAAGAGATACCTACAAAATATTAAAATTTTGTTTTCATTAACCTTGCAGTACAAAATTGTTTATAATTTGAAAAAAAATAACTAGTAATTAGTTGTAATACTTCGAAAATTATATTTTAAAAGTAGCATTACCCTTCGCTGTCCTTCATTCTGGTTACTTTAACATTTGTATCGCCATCGCCATGTTTCTCCAATATATCTGTGACACAATTGACGAAATAAGGATTGTCTTCGTTGTAACTTTTTTCCATTTGGAACAAACAAATTTTTCCTGCTTCATCGGAAGTAAACATCATTTCACGATTTGGAGATTCGGCATAATTAATCTAAAACAAATCATTTTTGCATTTTTTTAACATCGCTTTTAAAAATGCATCACAACTCATACTTTCAGTTTAAAAATAAGAAAAACTTACAGGGGATTTGTACTCATCTTCCAAAAACCGTTTTGAGACGATTCCTTGTAATCTTCCGAAATCGATATCCAAAGACATATTCGGATTCACAGTTGAATCCAAAGACCCAACAGATAATGGAACGTTGTCAAATGAGTACAGCCGACCGTTCACCCCAACAGCCACCATGTCAATGCATTTCGGATCCTCACTCAAGTGTATAAATGCATTGACGAAAAACGCCCTTGTCGGCGAATCGCCCACATTAGGATTCACTCGACTGTGTTAAAAAAATCAAAAAATTAAACTTTTTAACAGAATTATTAAATTATTAAAAATTATAATACAAAAAATACATAGTATAGAAATAAAAAGTTAATTTCTTACACGCTCTCTTTCACAGTAAAGTTTGTTGGACACAGGAGTATAATTTCAGAAGTAGAAGTCCCCACTAAGAGCAACGAACGTCTCCAAACCACAAAATCAATAGAACTATTGAAAGGTACGGTTTGAATTGGACTTTTCAAATTCTTGTCATAAATCAGCAACTTGTTTTCATTAATTACAGCCAAGCCAACTTCAGATGCAGTGCTTTTAATGTACTTTGCCCCCTAATAATTAAATTAATTACTGTAAAGATTAAGGGAATATTTCAAAAGCCAAAAATATATTAACCTCAACTTTAGAAAAACTTTTACCTTCGAAATTGAGCGATCGTCCTTTTCCTCCAGAACAATTAAGTGCTTCGGACTTACTTCAAAAAGCGAATCCGAATTGTCTTTCCTTGGACAAACCGTAGTTTCCAAAAATGTTCTTCCTCCGAATCGACTTTCCATTGTAGTACCGTTTCTCTACGAATTGAAAATAGAAATTTAAGTCCAGAAATACTGATGAGCAGTAGAGCTGACACAACCAGAGCAATGGTTAAATCAAGAATGATCATTAATCTTGGCAAACGCCAAATTTATAACTTCAGCCAGTGAGTCTTTGGTGTCAGGCGTCCTTTCCACTGATTATTATTCAAAAAAAGGACGCCGTACCATGCCGTACAAAGAACACAGAGAAATGTACAAATTGAGGTATTCAAAAATTGATTTTACGACTGCTTTGTTATACCTTGCAACTGCCTTGCAAATCCCCTAGGAAGAAATATAAATAATATTCATATTATTATAATAGGTTTTAATATTTTCTTACCTTTACGTTGTTCTTAGTGTGGTTTTGATCATTGGTATTGGTAAAGTCCATTGTTTTGTGCTCATTTATTCCATTCCCATCCATCCTTACTTGACTTATTCATTTATTTTCATAGACAGCCAGCGGATAAGTCGAATAATTAACACGGAATTCAGACTTCAGGTACCCTACGTAAAACAGACATAAAATATATACTCAGTACAGATAAGTGAATTACTATTATGAAAATCTACATAAAATGTAAATTAACTTGAACTTACCTTGAGTACTCAGAAATTCCAATGCAAAAGTTTTATCACTCGTCCGTTGTTATTCTGCTTGCACATAATAATATGAGAAGAATCTAAAAGAAAAAAGAGAAAACCGCTCTATGCTGCATAGTAGAATGTCAATGGCGCCATAAGCAATGAAACTCACCCACATTGCAATCCTTACAGCTATTCCAGAAATATCACTTATCCCCGATATTCCATACCAGTGATGGGCACATCACATCAAACTGTGATCTTGTCCACATCAATTTACATTTGATTTACACATCACACATCACATCACACCACTCTTTCCCAAAATGATCTCACATCACACATCACATCACATCATCGATTTTCAAAGCGATCTCACATCACACATCACTCTTTCCCAAAGTGATCTCACATCACACATCACATCACATCACCGCTTTTCAAAGTGATCTCACATCACACATCACATCACATCACCGATTTTCAAAGCGATCTCACATCACACATCACATCACATCACAAGTTGACGTGATGTGATGCGTGATGATGTGACATCAAATTACACATCACACCAGAATTCTCGGCAAAAAATAATGTTTATATATATATAATATGTACGATAAACGGGAAAAAATCATTAGAGAGTACACTCCTATGCTAAAGTCATTATAAACCCGATTATAATCACTTTCTGATTCTATTTTAATCGCTCTGACTGCGCTTGCCTCTCTACACTAATGTATTTGTAGAGGTCAAGGAGTGTTGTTCTGTGTCATCTGTGTGTCCGGCGTTTCAGAATGCCCAATGCCCAATAAGAAAAAAAATTATGCTATTGTCAGACAAAAATCTGAACACTATCTTCGCGACAGCTAAATTAATATAAACCATCTCAAGACTGGGTGTAACAAATAGTGACAACAAATATTGACAACAAAATAGCAATCATAGCAATGTGTGTCGACATGCGTGATGTTTGATGTGGACACACATCACATCACATCAAACATCACATCACTCTTTTCCAAAGTGATCTCACATCACACATCACATCACATCACTCTTTCCCAAAGTGATCTCACATCACACATCACATCACATCACTCTTTCCCAAAAAGATCTCACATCACACATCACATCACATCATCAAATTTCGCTCGAAAAAGTGCTCTAACGTGACCACATCACCATCACCACATCACATCAAACCGTGATGTGATGTGCCCATCACTGTTCCATACACACAATTCTTTGTCTTCACTGTATTGTTCGATACAATCTAATTCTATGCTATGCTAATAAATGACTATGCCTGATTACCAGGGGTCGGACATTTATGTAAAAAAATATTTTCGGTGGTTATTCGTACCGCTGCTAGCTTTCGTATCTACACGTTTGGTACCCGTAGGAGTCTTTTAGAAGCAACATAAAAAAAATATTTTCAATATTTCACCTTTTAAGGAAATATATATATTTTAGTAAATATTTTTTATTTAAAAAAATATTTACCAAAATATTTCGGCTATAAGAAAATTTTTTTCAATATTTTGCTTGTTTTAGAGAAAAAAATGGAATTTTTTTGAAAAATTGACCAAATTTTCCTGTAAAAAATCTTTTTCAAGTGGAAAATTATTTATCAAAAATTTTTTTCATCTAAAGGATATTTTTGGCAGTTTAAAAAAAAATTTTGGCCACTTAAAAATTTTTTTTGACTCCTTAAAGCAATTTTTTTGGCTCTATAAAAAAATATTTTAACTTTTAAATCAATATTTTCGATATTTTAAGCAAATGTTTAGTAAATATTTCGCCCCTTTTTAAGAAAATAAAAAATAAATATTTTCGAAGTTTAAAAAAATAAATGTCCGACCCATGCTGATTACTAATATATTATCAGCTCAGTTTTCCATAATTAACTCCTGATCCTGACTATATTCTGATTTATTATAGAATGGGTACATTTTCCAGGCCAAAAGTAATTTCAACAAAGAAATAACTAAGGACGCCTTGACGCCTTGTCGCCAATGTGTCGCTTTCTAAGATGAATACTAATTAATTAGACGAAAACCCAAGAATGACCGATGAAATGATAAAACTTCAAAGTAATGCAAAGGCGATGCATAAAATGTAAGAATTTTGGAGACACTCATTATGTAATGCAAAAGTGCACCCTGGAAGTGTAAATCGAAAAGCGAAGAAAAACTCGGTTTCCCTTTGACCCAACTGAATACCAATAAATGTAACAATAAATAGGTATCTACAGATTAGCATTAAAATAGGTATTATTTATTGTGTCCACTTAAATTTCTACAATTAAAATATGCAGTAAGTCGCTGCTTCAGCATCACAGGTGAATTTTCGAAAAATTAGAAGCAATAATCAAAAGCGCATTGAAAGCATTGCCTTAAATGAAAAAAATACAAATAATTATTTCAAAATTTTGAAATATTTACTTGGTTAATGTTAATTGCACTAAGAGTTAACAGAGGTGTAAAAATGTAAAACAAAATATAAATTATTAACCATGATTGTGATACAGATACAGTAGATTAAAATATTTTACAACTTAAACATAAATAAAACCCATTATTGCATTGTTTGTGTGCAAACTTGTTTTAATTAACAATACCACATTAAAATACTATATAGATTTCCACAGTTGGGCTTACATAGCCAATAACAATAACGATATTTACAACATACATCATTTAATATTTCATTGTAACAAAATAACAAAGCAATAAATTAAGAGCAATACAGGATGAGTACATAATAAGAGTTTGGGTAACATTTTTGGCCATTACATTAACATTTGTTGGTACTAAAATGAACTATATCAAGGGTCCATTTTCTCAGCTTCATCTGCAAATGCCTGCTCTGAAGTAATTAGATGTAACTCCTGGTCCAGGTTTACGCTCACCCCCGACTGTGGCTTCGGAGGCAAAGGAATCAATCGAGGCTTTATTCTACTGTAGTTAAGCTCATTATAATCTTCAATGTTCGGTTCAGGATCTTTAGGACGGCTTGTTGGCTGCATGGATTTCATTTCTTCTAACAATTTGCTTTCTATCTTTGAAATATGCGACTGATTCGGTTGCACTGGCAGTAAATTACTATAAACTTGTCGTGACGGATGGATATTTAACTGCTTCGTTGCCTTTAATTAAAATAATACATATATTTAGCACAATTTTTTATATTAGATAAAGATTTTTAATATGCGATATTATTGCACCCCAAAAATAATCAGCTTTCCAACAATGAAAGTCGTCATCTTCCCGAAACCCTAATCATTTTACTACGGCACTATGTAACATTAATTGTTCATCCTTACAAAATTATTCCCTTTTTGACCAATAATAAAACTTTTCCATGTATTTCATTACTTTTACGCTTCATTGTGCATTTTACTCTCCGGAATTTGTAATAAAAATACGTAAAAAGCAATGAAATATATGAAAAAGGCAGTATTATTGCTAAAAAACGAATACTTTTGTAAGTAGGAAAGATTATTGTTGAGAAATAGTATTAAGATAGTAAAATGATTATGGTTGTCCGAAAATTGTGTTTTTCATTAGTGAAAAACTGTTCAATTTATGACTAATTATTAAATAGAAGCTTATTTAATATGTAAGAACTGAAATGCAATTAAAGTAATTTGTAATTAAAAATTACCTCTTCCATGACAAGAGCCTCAAATCGTTTGTCCTCCCGAACAATTTTTTCAATTTCGTTGGGTAAATTATGTAAATCAGCGAGAGCTTTATGAAGGGCGTTTGCGGAATGTTTGCTCGTGTTGTACCGAGGTTTGGAAAAGTCGTGACAAGGTGGACCGCTTTTAATGGAAGACTTGGAAGACATAGAAGATTCGGATTTCGCTCTTTGTCCTCGTAGAAACAATTTTCTCTCCATTTCTTTCGCAGCGTAAGTGGCAGCTGCTTGTTCAAATAATTCCTGTCCATAGTCAACTGCGAGATAAGGGACTTTCTTCCCTCCTTCAAAGTTCCACACCATTCTCCCATCAATTTTCGACACTTTCGACTGACTTGGATTCTTTTTCTCCTTTCTACCACTAAAGTTTGGAATCGTCGCTGTAGAACTTCGAACTGAGGAAATAAATGGCGGAGGTGCTTGCTTTTTCGGTTTCTGTCGAAGAGGAATTCGGTTTCTACTATTAACTATTGGCACAGTTGACGTTTCCTCGACTTTTTCGACTACATTTTTCCGAAACCGGAAATCTTCTTTGTCTTTCAGACTGGGACCGTTGTAAACGCAAGGAACATGAATGTTTATTACACCGTTTTCCACTTCCACCGAACTGTAGTGCCTTGGACGACTCAAAATCTCCTCCGAATTCTCCCTCTCATAGCCACGTCTGCCAACTCTTACATCAGGAGTTAGATCTAATTTCGGGTTTGGTCTCACATTCACAAAAGATTGTGTTGGAGTTGTCGAACGCTGAGGAATACCTTCTCTTTGGTACGCCATATCTGAAAGAAAAATAAAAAGCAACAAAAATTTATTAAATTGCAGCATTATTTTCAATTTTTGGCTAGATTTAACTTAAAAGCAGACAGCAGAACTAATCCTAGATCTCTGGATGATAAGTAAATAATAAGTAAATAAAGTAAAACAGCAGAAAATACTACCACATGTGGAAAAGACAAATAATAATTAACTGAATTAATAAATAAGTCAATTATCTAAAAAAAAAACATTTAGTAGAATCTACACTTAATAAATAACAACGTTAACTATAACTTAGCGCACTACTATTTAAAACTGGAAATACCTTCAAAATTATAAGTAAATTGACTGCTGGCCAAAGTAAAGTATATTGTTAAACAGCTGACAGACTTTCGAAGAGCAAAACAAGAATGACAAGCGTGCTGGAAGTGTAAGAAAATATAAATAAACTGTAGAGGTGCTTGAAAGAGAACACAAAAGGAACAAAGAATTGAGTTTGTTTGCCTAGGTGCTCAAAGAAAGGCAATAACTCAATTGGGAAGTTCCCTACGTGAGGTGGACGGAAATGAAAAGAGCAATCAAAGGAAATGAAGATAATTACTGCAACTGCTCAGAATTGCAAACAAGAAGGCGTGACTAATAAATTACTTCATCTCTTATCAGTAGTATTGTAGCGCATATTCACACTCTTAATGAGTTTCAACTTATTACACTGCACTGCAGAGAACACAGGTTCATTTTACCCGGAGTAAAAGTGTTGTACAATTTTCTTGGCATTGGATATCAACACTTATTTTCCTGGAGTTTTAATCCCTAAAAACAATCAATGTAATGAAAAAGTTTGCTGGTTTTCAAGATTTTCTTCTTAAAAACTACTTTGCCTTTCTTAGAAAACATTTTTTGTAAGGTAAATTAGTAATTGCAAAATAATAATAAAACCCAGCAGAAATTCGGATCCCTGCGACGGTTAGTCATGCTAGGTCAATGTTCATGCAGAGTTCTATTGACGAACGACTGAATGACTTTGCTGGATATTTAATTGTGAGAACTTTTATTATTACGTGGTCATTTTTGTGCCCGCTGAGTTTCTCCCCTTACAATCTACACCTGCACAACTAGAATCTTTCACAGCACAAAATGAATAATCGATAAAACTACTTCGTCAGCACTCTCGGTAACTAATTCGTTCCCATACTAAAAGTACAATACCATCATAACAACAGAGAACGTGGATATTTCGCATTTTCTTTACATCCTCTTTTTCTTCTCCAAAATTGAAAGTGTAAAATATTTTCTGAAATTCAAATACCTATTAAACTTTTTTAAATAACAAACTGAAGTTGAAAATTTGAAATGCAAGTAAACGAAAAACAACCTTAAAATCCGTTTTACGGATTACTTTATACTTGCTGCATTAATAAGAATGACAATGTGATCGCAATCTTGTAACTCTCAGAATGGAAATGAAACTTATCAAAATAGAAAAAAGCAAATTAAGGACAATTCTAAAGTTTTAATGGATATTAGACACTTTGAGAAAATGCTTACTTTATCATAACATTTAATATTTCTTTTAAAATCATTTTAATTACTTAACCTGCATTTTTCTACCCTCCCTGGGAAAAAATATCCTGCGTCTGCTGACTTTCGTGTCAATACTACGTAAATCATTTCAATTGACTGACATTTATGTGGTTGCGACTGGTACAAGCTTACATGAGAAAGAACATGCAAATGCCCGAGAAGGCTCACCTACCAGTAAGTCGTATTCGTATTCCTCAGACGTTGATTGATGACCGCTTCTACTCCGATTCGGATTTATACGTTTGACGATGGCACTGACATTCACATAACGCAACGGAACGAAGAACGATCAATAGATAAATCAAACCAGGCAACCAGGTCGTCTACAGTCTACAGTTCGGGGAACACAAATGAGAGAAAGAAAACCTAGAAAACTTAAAACAAGCAAAACAAAGGTAAATTATGATTATTTTTGTAATTAGGAAAACAGCTAATTATGTTTATAGACAATAGACAAAAGAATAAAAACAAAAGGCAGTGAAAAATGTGTAATTAACTTAATTAAAAATAAGGTGGAAATACGAAAACTCACAAAATTGAAAACTGGCTGGTTGGTTGAACACTTGTTGGCTGTTTCTCTATTCCGTTCCCGCTAAACTCAGAAAATATTCACCGGTGCAGGTTATAGAGACTTGTAAATACGGATAAAAAAGAACGTTCATTCCATTCCATCGGAAGAAAAATAATATCATTTTCTTACATGACTCAGGATGACCATATCCAGGAAAATATATTTCATGGATCGGTGCATTGGAATCTTTTTTGGGTAAAAATAATGATAAAATACCAATAATAGTCTTATCTTTGTTATTTTTGTAACCTTTAGGTGATTGACCATGCGACTATTTAGAATATTATGCAATGTAATGTAAATCTAAAGGTGGGAAGAAAATAATGCATTTCTCTAAGTTTAATAAATGCATTTTCCTTTTGTATTGTACGAAATGAATAGTAATCTGCAGAATATATACAAAACTACAAAAATACATTATAAATGAACCATTTCACAAAAAATTTAATGTACAAGCTATATGTTTTATTATTTATGTACCCCGGTTATTGCTATTAGTGCTTATTATCTTAAACCGGCAGGCGTTAAAAACCACACAGTGAAACGTCCCACAAGGGTCCCCTGCGGCCATGCAGTCTATCCGCATAACGTTTAAATAGCGGGGATGGGCTGTACACTGCACATCTTTTTCACATACCAGGTTAATCCTGAGGGACTACTGATCACCATTTGCAGCTCGCATCGCTCGGGTGCCTTCCTTTGTGACATCCACAGGGCGTCCCACCCCCCTTTCTGCCCCCCGAGTTGTCCCAGCCCCATTCATCTGGCTCGCTCACTGGCCACTCCCTTTCGGCCATAGTACTTGATTGCCACGAATGGCCCCCCAGTCAGTCTAGCACCCGCTTCGTCCATCTGCCACAGCATGTGCCCTCGTTTCACACCCCAGCGGCCCTTCCTTGTATTTGTCTCGGCTGGCCCCGTTGTGCAACTTGTTTTCTCGCCCTTCTCCCACTTCTCCTGACTACTCTTCGACCAGGCCCTCTCCCGCAACCCGATTGGAGGATTCCAGCCACTCCCCTCCCGGTCAGGCCACGTTGCTGCTTGCCCTTGCTTCCGCCCAAAAGTCTTGCCTTCTCCCTGTCACAAAATTTCCCGCCTTAGTTTCGTTCCCTCCAAATCTTGCTCTCCTCTCCGCCTGCGTACCCTACCGCGTTCTCCGAACGGGCCCCCTCATCCCCCCCCCCCTCCCCTTGCCTTATTTCATTCCCCTCGCCCTTCTGGTTGGCCCCTGCTTCTTCTTTCTCATGCCCCCTGTTTTCCATTTTTGCTGAGTATCTCGGGTTGTCTTGGCCGGTCCGCCTCCTTATCGTGCCGCCCAACAATTGCCTGCCGCGCCTTGCGGTCGGCTCCCGCTTCCCGGTGCCCTATTATTCCCCCGACAACGCCTCCCGCTCTTTCAGGGCCAGTCCCTCCTCGTTCTTTGCCGCCCCTATCGGGCTCCTTGTCCATACCTGGCTGTTGTGTTTCCGCTTGTGGTGTGTGTTGATGTTACTCCCCTCCTCCTGCGACTCCCCCCCTTTTAACTGAGCCTTCTCGCTCGACTTTCATTCTAGCTGTTCTCGTTTTCCCTACTTTGCGTAGCCTTTTTGCCCCTCGCTCGTACGTCCTCTCCGCGTCCCCTGCAACCGCATTTCCCCCGTGCCCGGCTGTGAACCCTCTCCCGGTCGATTGCCTTTTGCCCTCTGTTGGAAGGACGGCTGTAGTTGTCCCGCCTTTGCTTCCCTTCATTCCGCGTGGCACCGAGCCAAACCCATCAACACGCTCGCTCCCCTTCCTCTCTGTTCCGCTTAGCATTCATTTTCGTGCTTTCTTAACTGGGCCCCTTGGGCCCCTCGGCCCCGTTCCCCCGTGGGTTACAAGTTCTGTCTGCCTCCTGGCCGCTCCGCACTCATTTGATGTTCGGGGTTGTCCCGTCTGCTCTCCTCTCCTCACCCTTCCGCCCGTCTCCTGACTTACTTGATAACCACTTCCGTTCATTGTTGTCCCGGTGCCTGTGAGTCCTCGCTCACACGCTGTCCAGGCTGTGAGCCCCGTCCCAGTTCCGGCCAGTGCCCTCTGTTTCCGCGATGCCCGGGCGCGGTATGGGCCGGTGGACAGGACGAGCGCCCCCCAGGCCCCCCCCCTTTCTCATGTGAAGGCATGGGACCTGACTGCACATGCCGTATTTTAAACCATATCCGCTCCTTCCATTGCCAACATGCGACAAAACGCATCGTTCACCGTGAAAATAGTAGATGTACCATCCTTCCCATAATTCCCACCCTCTATTTTGTATTGAGGCCAATGTGAGAATATAAGTAAGCCATACAGGCTGGAAGAATACGAAATAGAAGGAAGCAATTTATGCAGATTTATGCAATTTATACAGAAAAGTTTTTTGTTAACTATTTGATCAAATATACTACTTCTTCTCTAGGTAATATTTTCATCTCCAAAATTTTGTCTAGTTTTCATGGCGGGAAATGGAAAATTACTTTATGGTAATTTTCTTTCAAAACCTTTACTGTATAACCAAGATTTTCAGTGGGAAATATCACCAGGAATAAATGTCACATATCCTGTGAAAATGTTAGAAAATTTGAACTGGATTTTCAGCAATTTTGATCTTACAAAAACTTTTGAAAATAATTTGGCATTGTTACTATTATGTGGTAAGTGGAATAATCAAAACCATGATGGGCATCATTATTGTTCTTAACCTATTCTTTTAGCAGGGCGTCGATATTGCATTTAGGACAGCCGTGACTGTGACTGACTGCGACTGAACCTTTATTTGGCATTATTACTTTTATTAATTACCTATAGAGTAGACTATTAGAATTAGACTAACAACAACATCTACATGGATAAGCTGTCTAGTCTCGTCAATTTTACGAGCACTTATTTTCGTTTGAATGAAAAGAAAGGCTGCTTACAATATTATTATCATCGCTATACCTAATGTTCTTGTTTCTATTTGGCTAACCTTCGCGTATTACCCCTACTTTATTATTTTTCATTTTCTTTTCATTTTGGAAGTACAGAAAGAAATTCAGATGAGACATTATTGCTCCTCGCTTCCAATAGATAGAACTAAAGAAGATATATAGAGACTCTTCACGGGAAATAAATTACAGGTAGATATAAGCACCCATTGAGGATTAAGAAAGTTTGTGGAAGGAAGCATAACACTTTACCTGGTACATACTAGTTTCATTTTTAACTGTGCACATAAGATTAAGATGGCAAACTTTCTATTTTGACTGAAATCTTAAACCACACCACAAACGAACCGGTGCAGCAGTACTTAACGTAACGTAATAGTAATAAAGCAATTTAGCTCAGCAATTTACAAAACAAATACTTAAAATGTAATATAAGAATTGAAACTGATTGTGAGATAGGTGCAGTTAAAAGGTAAAAAGTTTTTAGAAATTCTCAGCAGATCATTTTATTCTAAACACAAGAATATAAAGAATCAGTCTTTCGTGTGTTCACACAAATCTCACTTTAATGACAATGAAGATTTATTACGTCATAAAAACTACGTGTGAACACTAAGCACATATTTAAACGTAATTTGTACAGCTGTTGTACCTCATATGAAGGCACAGAAAATAGTTGCACAAAAAATACAACACGAGCAAGACTCATAGGTACATTATAATGTGTAAATTATATAAAGCTATCGAAAGTGTGTTTACTGCATTGAAAAGGATGGTTTGTGTGATGTAACAAGAAAATGCTAAATTCTCGGACAAGGACATCAGTTCATTAAACTTTTAATGTTTACTTCTACCAAAGAACACAAATACGTATCGTCTTACGCAGCACGTAGCATAATCTTGCATACACACTTTTTCATTCAATATTCTTAACCAGGACTGAAACTGAGTTTCCAGAAAATGATCTTTACTTTTGTGTCTCTTTATACATGTTTTCTTCTCCCAAGATGAAAAATGAACAACGTAAGTAGTAATATTATCTTTTTCATAGAATTATTATTATTTTGCATGCTAAATTAACAATTTGCACAGGTTCATTTTCAATAACTTTCAAAATTAGCCAGGAGTTCCAGAATTCCAGAAGCAAAAAACGAAAATTCCATTAATAGCTCTGTAGAGAACACGTGTTATGTAAATTTGTACAAAGTGCAGGATAATTTATACATCCACCTTGCTCATTGTACAAATGAATTATTCATTGAGGGAATGATAGCATATTGTACTTTGTACATATGTCATGTTTCCTGTCGTGCAATGATTGGCATGCAATACAACAAAGAGATAATATACAATTACAATGCTCGTATAATATTTGTGTAGGAGTAGTTTTTTAGCCGCTTAGCAAAGCATGAGACACAAGGTACATTTATAATACTACAGAAATAATATTATACTATATTCTTTCCACTACTCGAAAGTAAAGACAAAAATATTGCTTGCAGGCAATATTATTATTATCATGTATGCATTTAGATTAACAGTAAAAATATTATACGAGTAAGCCGACATATAAAGTTGGATGATGATATCGTTACGTAGTATGAGTCATCCTTATGTTTACCATGGAATGCAATCGGCAATCGTATTGCTAACGTTCTGTTACGTTTTCATACATTCTTCGCTTCCATTCATATGTATATTGTATCCAGTCTCACAGTATGCGGATGGATATTGGGGTATGCAATTACATTGATATACTATTCGTAATAAATAAACTGCTTTATACCACAGACAGTTCAGTTAACGTTTGCAAATATCCGTGTTGTGTGTGCTTCTGACCTTGTCCTTTCTGTCTATCTTGCAAAAGCGGCAGAAATAGCTCAGTTGTGTGTTATTATATTATATATTCGTTGAATTTCCATTTTTCAAAGGTAAAATAATTTATGTACTAATTATTTATTTTCCTGTATTTGTATTAATTAATTTTCACTGTTTGGTACTTATTTACTTAGATTTTACTTACTTACTTACTTTACTTAGATACTAGTAAGATTACTTAGATTTTATTGTATTCCTCCAGAAAAATGTCTGCAGAAAATATGAATACAGATCACCACGTGGAAATGTGGAAAATTAAAAAGCTTATTAAAAGTTTGGAACAAGCCGTAGGGTAAACTTGATATTTTTAAATATTAAACTGTTGTAAGAAATGAATTTTTGTAATTTTTCAATATTTTTGACATATTGTTGGTTACATATTCTAGAAATGGTACAAGTATGATATCTTTGATTATTCCTGCTGATGGACAAATTCCCCGGGTGACTAGAATGTTAACGGGTGAATATGGAACGGCATCTAACATAAAATCCAGAGTAAATCGGCTATCAGTCTTAAATGCCATTACTTCGGTGCAGCAAAGACTTAAATTATACAACAGAGGTAAATACAATATTTCCATACAAAACTTTCCTGCCTTTGTGGTAAAAGCTCACTATTTGTAAGTAGTTGCATAATGATGACTTTAAAAAATATACTTAATAGTTCCTCCTAACGGACTAGTCATTTACTGCGGAACTGTCATCACAGAAGAAGGCAAAGAAAAAAGAGTTAATTTTGATTTTGAGCCTTTTAAGCCTATTAGCACTTCATTGTATTTTTGTGATAATAAGGTAAATGCACATTTGCTAATAACTTATTCTGGTATTATCGCTAAGGCTTTGAATATTTAGAAATGTTAGCAAAAAATTTTAAGTATTTATTTTTAATTTTTCTCAGTTTCATACTAAGGATTTAAGAGCACTGTTGGATGACGATGAGAAATTCGGGTTTATTATAATGGATGGAAATGGAAGTCTTTTTGGGACGCTCCAAGGAAATTCTAGAGACGTCTTACATAAATTCACGGTTGATCTTCCTAAAAAGCACGGTAATAAAGACATACTTGAATTATTGCAAAATAACCTTCCGAACAAATTAAAAACAGTTTTTCTTTATAAAAACGTATGATATTATAGTATTTTAATTATCTAAAGGGAGAGGAGGTCAGTCTGCATTACGATTTGCGAGACTCAGAATGGAGAAACGACATAATTACATAAGAAAAGTGGCTGAAGTTGCAACTCAACTTTTTATTACGAATGACAAGGTTAATGTAGGAGGATTAGTGTTGGCAGGCTCTGCCGAGTTCAAAACCGAACTTGACCAATCTGACATGTTTGATCCAGTATGTTCAAAACACATTTAGTATATAAATAATTTTTATGCCCATTTAACTTAATAAAATGGACGTGTGCAAATAATTACTTACAGAGACTGCATAGTAAGGTGATAAAAATTGTTGATGTTTCCTATGGTGGAGAAAATGGATTTAATCAAGCCATTGACCTTGCGGCCGAGTCTCTTCAAAATGTAAAATTCATTCGGGAGAAAAAACTAATAGGTAAAATAGCATTTAAATGCTTATAAGTTCTTTTTATAAGCTAATTAAAGTATATGAAATGTTTCAATAATTAGAAAGAAGTTCTAATTTATATTGTTTTAACTAATCATCCTCATATCTTATTCATAGGACGATTTTTTGACGAAATAAATCAAAATTCTGGAATGTACTGTTTTGGAATGGATGACACAGTAAAGGCATTAGAAATGGGGAGTGTAGAAACACTGATTTGCTGGGAAAATTTAGATTTAGTACGATATGCGTTGAAAAACAATAAAAGTGGAGAAGAGAAAATATTGATTTTAAAACCAGAGCAAGAAAAACACAAAGCACACTTTACAGATAAAGAGGTAATCACACTGCACCTACTTTGTTACATCGCAAATTTAGATAACCAGGTCAATTTTCATTTCGTAGGTAGAATTATACATTTTTCAGTTTACTTTGGGAAAAGTTAGTTATTATTACATTAATCAAACATTGGAAAGCATTTTTGGATTTCTAATTTTCTCTTTTAGGATAACGTGGAATTAGAATTAGTTGAGCGCATTCCTTGGTTAGAATGGATAGCCAACAACTACAAGAATTATGGAACGGCCCTGGAAATTGTCAGTGACCGATCGCAAGAAGGCTCGCAATATGTTCATGGGTTCGGAGGCATTGGAGGTAAGAGATGGTCACAATATTCTTCTCAGATTCTGATTAACAAAGAAATCTCCCTTTTTGCTTGCCGAATACTAGATTTCAATAACTTTTGCACATGCTGCTAAGAATGGTTTTTCAAGTCTGGTATAACCAAAGTAATTCTCCTTTAAGGTTGTCTCAAGCAAAAATTCTTAATTTAAAAGTTCAGCTTTTCGTTGTGGAGCTAAATTTGCCAAATTTAGCACCACAACTTATGGAATCCATTTTCTGGAAATCCCATAACTTATGGAATGAATATAGCTATAGAAATCTGAAATAAATAATTTGGAAAAACATATCTTGGGTTAATAATTATTGCTTGAGACAACCTTATAGAAGATGCACCAGCCTTGATGGTTTTTATAATACTCTTATTATGTGCTATTGAATTTATATTATAGGTCTTCTCCGGTACAAAGTGGACTTTCAGTATATCGATGAAGATGTCTCTGAAAATGAGAGTGAGAGCGACCTTAGTGGTGAATTCTAAACCTAGAGTCGTTTTCAGGGAACTTTCTTGCCTGACCGAAAAATAATTGCATTTTTGGTGATTAATGCAATTAAGATTTTAAATGTGTGAGATCAATTTGAATTAATTTTAGTATATTAATATACCTAAAGTAGTATTCAAAAATTAAATAAATGCTAAGACATATTTTACCTATCTTTTCACGTTGTTTATTGTCTTAAATTTTTTAACAGGAGAATTTCCAATCGAGACACTAAGATTGTTTCGTGCAAGACGCAGAATGAAGAGAAATACATTTAATTTGTGATTAAACTATGAGATCTTATGTTATAAAGGTCTAGCAGAATTACTGAATTCTATTCTTAACTGTGAATTGTGTTTGTATTTAATTTTTATTATTCTTTACTATCAAGCATAAAATGAGAACCTTATTTAACGTACTTTACATTTGCTAAAATGGAAAACTATAATGAAAGTATTGTAGGCGTTTCTTAGAAAGCAGTGGTTGGGTTTATACCTTATGTGATTAACATTACATCTTTAAGTCAATTTAATCTATTGAGAATATGCGTAGTAATTATTTGCTATAATTCAAAAGCAAATATATAATGGAAAATGAAATGCAGTAGAAGATGATTGGCTGCGAACTTAATTAAGTTTAATTTATTAAATTCCACACGTGTTATTACATATTAATAATTAACATTAAAGCATGTAATAATTAATTAACAACAAATTACTTTAATTAAAAATTACAATCAATTACAAAATAGTAGAGTTACATAATCACAAGTAGCACTTAATCAATTAGATATTACATGTAATAATTATTAGCTACATAATTAGTTACAAGATGCAGCCATCAACAGTAAGTTGTATTTAAAATTATTTTTATAATACTTTGTAGTGTGAAAATTGGTACCCTATTCATACTATATAATCCATTCTTTCAACAAATTTCTTCCCCTTGGTTGATGTTGATACAGAAAACACACATAAATTCAAAAATAGTTAACAACATTGCTGTCTAAATGTGCGATTTAAAAAGATTTTAGTTCTTTTGGGTTTTGGCTATGCTGGCTGCGAGCTCATTTATTTCATTTTGGTCACGGATTTTTATTACATTTTTTATTAATTTATATTTGCGTGTAAAAGATCCTGTACGATAACTAAATGAACCCAACTCCAAAATAAACATTATAATACACGAGGTATACAAACATGCAAAAGTGATAATAAATCCTTCTGTGGATATTATTCTTCGTTTTCTCCTCCTCTCAAAATTAACATCAGCATCAATTTTGCTTACATTAAAAAAGAGTGGATCCCAAATTTCATCAATTGTGAAGTATTCCAAAAAACCATTCTGAAGAAACATCGAAATAGCGCTTTGCAATTTATTGCTGAAGGCATGAAAAAACATCCAGTGAGATACTTTTTGAGCCACTGCACTGGCAGTTGAATTGAAGAACACAGTGCGGAATATTTGGAGAATAAAGTCAAACGTTGACGGAAATCAAGTTGAATCAGCCATTTTTCTTTTGCCACCTTTTCATTAAAAAAGTCTTCATTGGCCAAGGCTGATAGGGTGACAATTGAATTGTCCAACATATCCGTTCTATTGTACAGTTTTAAGTACTGATAAATTGCACTATTATTAGTATCACGCAAATCATATCTACTTATTCCTCCACCATCTAATATGTCGGTTTCATATTCAAAAGCTTTGTAACCAGCATCAAACAAATCAATGAGTGTTGTTTGGGCAGAATATTTACTGTGGAATGGTTTCGCAATTGCTATTTTGTTTAACATTACTTTATATAGACCACAGAAACTAACTAAAATGACAAAAATGAAAACTTGAAGCGTTTTCCAAAGTCTTGAGAATTTACCAATACTTAAGTATGGACGTAAAAACCTAACTATAAATAAAAATGGCCTACTAATAATACAAACTTTGTTCCATTTACATACTAATTTAGAAAATGGGATCAGAGTCTCTTCCAAATATGGCAAATTCAAATGGACAAGAAATACGATTATGCAACTAATAAAAATGTTCAATAATTGCCAAGAAAATTCGCTAAAAGTAAAAGAAATTGTTACCGCAACCTCTGAATTTTTGCTAACACCACTGTAGCAATACATTACCGAAGGAAGGAATGATTTCGTCAACACCATTTTTCGTTGTTTGTAGTAGACGAACCTATCATCACCATTCAAAACTTCCATCATAGCAATTCCAAAAAATTTAATGTTTTTATTTCCCTGAGTATAATAAATTGTAAAATTAAACATTTCTGCCAAGTTCTCCATCACAATTGCAGAATGTCTGCAGAATGACAATCCTTTTTTAATAAGTTTAAATGGGGAGTCACGGCATGTCTTATCACTCATTGTATTTCTAAACTGTTCCAAAACCAAACCTGAATTAGGAAAGACGGGAACATAAAATGTTCTTTTAGCTAAATGAGAGTTGAGAGACTTCCACTGCGAATTCCAGGTATCTGAAGAGCTTCTAATTGGAATCCAATTTCTTTCATTAGTTGAGTAAAACCAGCATTCAAAATAATCTGTGGTTTTTCTTCTGGGCAGGTTATATATGCAGGAAAATAGTTGTGCGCTAATATAACTGATGATTTCCCTTCGGAACAGCATCGCAGCTTCATCTGTATTGTCTGAAAATACAAGAAAAACACTGTTTTCTCGATTTCCTCTGAATGAATCTCGAATTGTATGGTCGAGAAAATTCTGGTTCGCTGGATTGATGTAAATGTTTAAGTCGCAAATCTCTTTTGAAAGTAAATAAGTCTCGTTTGCAATTTGTCTTTTTCTGGCTGGATATCCGTACACAGTCCAACACTGAAGATATTGATTTGAAATAAATATTTCGTCATTTGCATCCACAGCAGGTCTAAATAATGTCAAGTCGTAGTCACAGTTTTTGTAGTAAGACGTGTCAATATGCAATTGGCAGGTTGATATATGCAATTCAAGAAATACAATAAAAATAGCATTTTTTAAATAAATATAATTTTTTAATTGCTGCATTTTGCTTTCCTACAATGCCTACTAAAATCACTGATAGTTAAATCGTACACGATAGTGGATGTAGTTTGGGTTTATATGTACTTAATAGCGAACCATATTATATAGTAGGCGTTTCTAATATCATCGGTTATTATACAAGCCGTTACACTACTCCTACTTGCCGATCAGATAATCTGTCACGAATAGAATTACTTCGAAATACAAGTGTTCTGGTTTGACAATTTTTAATGCTCACTATTATGCACACCACGTAGTAGTGTTAAAGAAATTTTCGAGAACTCTATAGGGTTTGGAGAACTTTGGAGAATTTTTTATTCACATTATATAAGTTAGCATCTGGTATCCAGCAAAAGAGCCTTGAACGTTGAAAGGCTATATATGCCAATATGCCATGTTCATGCTCTGTGTATACTACTATATGCCATGTATATTAGAACGTTTGTTTTTGTACTGGTAAATCACCTACCTAGCACTTTTGGAGGATTAATAGTTCAAAAGAAATATGATTATCTAGGTTACATTACATTATATTACATTTTTAGTATACATTATGCTAAATACCAGTAAAGCGATAGATTTTCCCCAGTCAAGGTAAATTACACTATAGAACGTACGTATAGCCCATGATGACCTTAACAAGTAGTCGATGCTTACACCATGCTAACTAAATACTTAACATAGTTACTGTTGTTAAACCTCATTGATATTGTACATTTAACCTATGGGCGTTGGATATTATTGATATCTATTGCTTTTTACATGTTCGTTATACAAAAGTAATACATGGTAATAGAAATGTTATATGTGCTTTAAATATTCAGACGGAATTTGTGTCTTGACGAAAGGATTGAAAACTATAACTAAGAATTATCATTTACATACAAACGTCAACACAGGAAAGGTTCACTCATTAGTTAGTTAGGTTGGGTGGAACTATGTAGACTCAGCTTTTCCTACTGATTTGTCCTACTGTCTTTAGATGTGAAATATTTATTCATATCTTACAATTAATTAATTCTTGTATGTTGATCTCTCTTCTTGATATTCTGTTAATCCCTTCAAAAGCTACCAATTTTTGGCCACTTGCGGTTCAAAAGTATTTTTACCACTTGAAAGCATTGTCAATATTTTCGTTTCAAAAACTATTATTTTGGGATTAAAATATTACGCATTGAATAGTAATTAAGAAGGGGAAATATTTTTGTGCCATACCAGACTTCAAGATGGTTCACATTATAATATTTTTGGGTATTTCCCTCATAGCTTGTAACGCTGAAAGTGTTGAAAATTTTCTTCAAAGCGCCTTGATAAACACGCATTGTGATATGCATTTGACATTCTTCGAAGATGTGGACTTATCGGAAAGAATTCTCCATGCAAATACCGATAGCATCAAACCGTGGACAGTATTCACAGGAAAATCGAGGCTAAAAATCGAAAAAAAGATGTCGGCACAACGGGGACATTTATTCCCTAAAACATTATTCTTGAAAGAGAACAAAAAGTGCGACTTGAATATAATAATCAAGCCACCGACTTTCGCTAATACTGTAGTGTGGAATTTTCGTGGCTATTTAAAAAAAAGTAAGTTTTTCGTTGTTTTGGATCCTCCTAGAAGAAAAGTATTGTTTTCCGGCTTTCAGATTATATTCCTCATTACTGCAAAAGTATTCGTACTGGAAGAATCGAAGTGGATCAATAGGAAATCAACGGAAGTAAAAGTTTGGATGCCTTCAATTGAGCTGTGGGAATGGGTAAGGATTAAGAGCGCAGCAATTCATGACCTCGATCTCAAATGGGAAGATACCAATGGAAACTTGCATAAGCAAAAAATTTTAGTCAACAACAATGAAGACGTACTATCGGGTTTTCTCGAAAACCTTTGGCTTTGTTCTCTGCCTTTGTTCAAACTTGCACTTCACAAGGATGGGGCTAATAAATGTAAAAGGTATAAAATGATTATTTCGCATTTGGTAGAAATTCACAACTTCACAGCATTTTACGATTCGCTTATATATACAGGATCTGCATTAGAACGAATGATTCACGCAAAGGCATGTGGTATTATTACTACTGAATCTGCCTATGAAAGTGTAGACTACATTGATGCAGGGGCATCATTCACACAGCAAACTGTAAAGCTTATCTTTGTGTACTGTGAGAAAGCCGAAGTAGGCTATGAGAAGTTATCAATATTTGAGGTGTGGTTCAACCATTCTTTTGACATTTATACTTGGTGTTTAATACTTTTGACATTTATTTCCGTTTCTCTGTTCATTTTTCACAAATGTTCTAAATTTCTCAATAGTCCATGTTCAATTTCCAGCATGTTTTCTACCTTTTCTTTATTTCTACGCCAGAATCACATTGAGTTGTTAAATATTGTACTTCTGCTAGTGTCACTTAGTTCTGTAATTTTAAGTTGTATATACGAAACGTACATGACCAGCAGAGTTCTTGCACCACCTGAGAAATACATCATCCAAGACCTACCGGATCTAATCAATAGAGGCTATTTTATTCTTTTGATAGAAAAAAAAGCAGAAAATAAGGAAACAAGAGGAAACGCAATCATATTGAGAGAAGCTTTTAGCAAATATAAAATATCTGACAAATTTGATTCTTTTGTCAAAACACCAATGTCAAGAAGAAATAAAGTTGCGGATACTATAGATAATAAATACTTTCTTGGCGATGGAGTGGAGGAGAAGTATTCAGTGTTTTATTTCGACTATCAGGTGTCTGATGTGATTTGCGATATTGTCACAGATAACCCTTCCTACGTTTGCCTCCCAGTAAACCAAGAAATAAGCATGCGTTCTCTACTTTGGATGTTTGGCAATTGCTTTAAAGATAAATTTGCTTCGACATTATCATGGTTTTCAGAAATCGGAATATTCATTTACTTTGAAGACTATCAATCAGTTTCTGTAACAGGTATTTATGCCCCTCGAAAGCTAGCTGCCCAACAACACTACGAATCCAGTTTGCCGAAATCCTTAACTCTGGGTATGACCATCAGAACTGTATTTCAATTCCATGCTATTACACTAACATCATATATTTTAATCTGGTTCTTCGAAATCCTTTCACATGCACCATCCAGAGTATTGCTATGGAGCAAAATCGTACTAATTATTACAATTATTAGGCTGCCATTAAACGAAGAATAGTATTGCAATGGTTAACTAGTCACTATCAATGGCTTCACATATTTTAATTACTGTTAATATTATTCTGTTCTTCCCGCGCTTCACAGAATATTATTGCTAACAGAATTTGTATATGTGTAACCTATTAATTTTCTTATAGAGATTTTTGTTAATTGTGCGAACACTATTATTTATTTACGTGTTAGCTGTATGATTTTGTAATCTTGGTTTATAGTTAATTTTAAGCTGCAATAAATCATTGTCGATGTCTTATGAGTAACTATTATATTCGAAATAAAAATGGTTTGAAGTATTGTAATTATTGCATAGTAATTCAAATTTGTCAGTTTTAAACTGAAATTTCATTCATTCATCCTGGCAATAATTACTGGTAATAATCATTTCTAAAGGATAAATGTGGATTACTGAAGGGAAAATTGTATATAATTCAGAGGAAAGTGAGAATTTTGAAAAGGGTTTACCCAATTCATGACTCATGATTATATTCAGGGGTAATTAAAACTGGCAGACATTTTTAATTGGTCATTGAAACCTACAGTAGGTACCTTCACCCAGCAACAGACAATCTAAAACCGTGACAAATACGAAATTCCCCGATTAGTCGTGTGCAACACATGGCTAGTTGGGGAATTTTGTATGTACACAGGACTGTACAAGAAATTACCAATTTACATATTCAAAGTATCACACCCAAGTATTTTACAGACAAACATTTCTCCATATCGATTTGAATTTATTTTGAAAAAATGAATAAGGGATTAATTTAAATGCTATTTCATCTTTCAAATGATATTTTTCTAAAGAAATTATTATACAAGCACAAATACATATTATAGAAGTTAGTACTAGGTACTAACTTATATAATATGAATAAATAAGTACTTGTCTAGCCAGACCACTTATACAGTGAGTCCCAATACAAAAGTTACATCGGCTATCTCATGTATAAAGTTGTATCTAATTTGGTTTTGACTTTACGGTCGAGTCAGGAAGCATGAGTTGACCGATGTAACGTTTGTACTGGGACTCACTGTATTTCTAAGTAGTTCTATTCGTCATTAACGATTATCTGGTCGCCAAGTAGGAAAAGCATAACATTGGCATGGGCAAAGTTTGTATGGCATTTGTATTAAATAAGTTTTGACTCCCATTCCATTTCAAAGCTGTATACATTGGTTGGAAAAAATAAATTTTTGAAATATCAACTAAAAAAGTTCACATTCATTTTCGTACACCATTTAACTATCAGTGATTTTAGTAGGCATTAAACAATACACTTAATTGTAGGAAATGCAACAATTTCAAGAGCCACAATCTTTACATTTAAATAATGTCTTTTTAATTATATTTTTTGAATTCATTCAATTGCATATATCAGTCTGTCAATTAAATATTGACACGTCTTACCACAAAAACTGTGACTACCACTTGACATTATTTATACCTGCCCTGGATGCAAATGACGAAATATTTATTTCAAATCAATATCTTCAGTGTTGGACTGTGTACAGTTATTCAAGCAGAAAAAGACAAATTGCAAACGAGACTTATTTACCTTCAAAGGAGATTTGCGACTTAAACATTTACATCAATCCAGCGTACCAGAATTTTCTCGATCATACAATTCGAGAATCATTCAGAGGAAATAGGGAAAGTAGTGTTTTTCTTGTATTTTTTGACAATAGAGATGAAGCCGGGATGCTGCTCCGAAGGGATATTAGTGTTATCAACGCACAATTATTTGTCTGTATGTATACCATTCCAAGGAGCAAAGATCATCTTGAATGTCGGTTTCATTCAACTAATGAAAGAAATTAGATTCCAATTAAAAACTCTTCAGACACTTGGAATTCGCAGTGGAAGGATGGTAACTCGCATTTAGCTAAAAGAGTATTTTTAATTCCTTCCTTTGGTATTCTAGGGTTGGAGCAGTTTAGAAATACTATAAGCGATAACACATGTCGTGACTCTCCACTTAATCTAATTAAAAAAAGATTTACATTTTGTAAGAATTCTGTAACTGTGATTGAAAATTTGGCAGAAATGTTTAATTTTACAATTTATTATTCTCAGGGGAATAGGAACTTTCATTTTTTTGGAGAAGTTTTTATGGAAGTCATGAATTATTTCGATAGGTATGTCTACTACAAAAACCGAAAAATGGTGTTAACGAAATCATCCCTTCATTCGGTAATGTATTGCTACAGTGGGGTTAGCAAAAACTCAGAAGTAGCGGTAACAATTTCCTTTTCTTTCAATGAATTTCCTTGCAAATTATTGGTGTTTGTTATCAGTTGCATAATCGCATTTCTTGTCCATTGGAATTTGTCGCCATTAGAAGAGATTCTCCTCCTATTTTATACATTAGTGTGTAAATGGAACAAAGTGTGTATTATTAGTAGGCCATTTTTATTTATAGTTAGGTTTTTACGTCCATATTTAAGTATTGGTAAATTATCAAGACTTCGGAAAACTTTTCAATTTTTCATTTTCATCATTTTAGTTAGCTTCTGTAGCCTATATAAAATAATGTTAAATAAAATAGCAATTACGAAACCATTCCATAATAGTTATTCTGCCCAAACAACACTCGTCGATTTGGGTAATGCTGGATACAAATTTTTTGAATATGAAAGCAACCCAAACGACGATAAAATCCTTAAATTTGGACTTCGCGATACGAATGGCGCAATTTATAAAAGCTTAAAGGTGTACAATAGAACGGATTTGTTAGAAAATGCAATTGTCACCGTATCAAGGGAGCTCACTGTAGATTTTCTCTATGAAATGGCAAAAAAAGAGAAATGGTTGGCTAACTTTGATTTCCGTCAACGCTTGGAATTATTCGCCAAACACGGAGCACAATGTTCTTCAATTCCACTGCCAAAAGTGACTCCAACAGACTTTCACTGGATGTTTCACTCTGCATTCAGCAATAAATTCCAAAGTACTATTTCAATGTTTCATTAACATGGCATTTTAGACTACTTCAAAATAAATGAAATTTGGGATCCGCTCTATTTTAATGTAAGCAGAATTGATGCTGATGTTAGTTTTGAGAGAAGAAGAAAAAGATGAATATTACCCACAAAGGGGCTATATTATATGACTTTTGCTTGTTTGTTTGTATGCTTCTTGTATTCTAATTTTCATTTTGGAGCTTCCGTTAGTTATCATACAGGATCTTTCACTCTCAAATGCAATCTGATAAAAAATATTGTAAAAATAGAAGAAGCTAATGAAATTCGTCGTCTCCTTGCCGGATTTGCAGTAGCTCAACTGAAAAATGATAACTGAATTTTCAAAACTCTTGAAATTCTTCCCAATGAAATGTACCGACAATCATTCCGGGAAGTCAAACCAAAATACTATTTCTTTACATTTGAAGCAATTTTTTTAATTTTACACTGCCGATTGACTATATACTAATAAATTTAGAGTTTATCCAAATGACTTGATTGTATTTTATTAGCATTCAAAGGCAAACTATATAAGCTCTCAAAGCCAACATACCTAAACATTATATAATACTTGTATGTGTAAAATAACAATAGTGGAATCCAATAAATGAAATGTAAATGTAATTCAGAAGTAATGAGTCTTCGCATTTTATTTTATTTCTTTTGAATTTCTAAGCATGTGCATGTCATATTATAGGCTTTCTCAGTAACACTCATTGTTTTTCCTTATACGCTTGTTTGATAATTTATTTCCGCCAGCATCTTTTTCGCGAAGTTCGAAATTTTTTATAAAAATAATGGAAGAGATAAATATACGTATATGATTTTGCATCATTGTTTCCAGCATTTTAAAGTGGGGTAGTTGATAATAGCAATCAGGGTGCTAATGCTGTCGATATGCCAATATGTCGATAGTCGATAATTCCAGTAATGAAATTATTATCATTAACACGGCAAATATATCGTACATATACTTAATATTCTTGGTGAAGCCTCAAAACAGTGAAAAATTAGTTCTAGGTTATATGTTATTATGTTTTTAGGTCATGAGGAGGATTTATAGCACGCTCTTTGACAAATATAGACTTTCACCAATCAAATGTAAAGTAGAACGTGTAACCATCAGAACCCATTTAAAAACTAATCGATGTTATAACCACGTTAACTAAATTCTAACCTAGTATAGTTTGGGCTTATTGATTTTGTACAAGTATTTTTTAACCCATGGGCTTTGGATGTCTAATTTTTTCATATTTCTACCCTTATGTAAGGCTACGGTTACGTAGCTCTTTAGCTATGAAATATTTATTGGAGTCACTGACGACTGCGTCAAAATAAAACGCTTCTACATTTCATTTGCAGCTCTTAGCTGGTTTTCTCACTATCACAATTATGTCGGCTATTTCTAAAACAAATAATTGTAAAGGTGATATCTAATAGTCGTTTCGCGTGTTTTACCAATATTTTCGGAAAAGGCCGTTATTGCAAAAACCAATATCTAGAAATTAAAGTTAAACTTCTGTTCATATACGTTGCAAAATAATATTTACCAAGTTCAACATTTTTGCGTCACCAGACTAGAAAATGATTCACATTATAATATTTTTGTGTATTTCACTGATAACTTGCAAAGCTCAAAGTGTTGAAGATTTTATTAGTAGCGTTGCTCTACACAAGCATTGTGATATGCATTTGATATTCTTCGAAGATATAGACTTATCGGAAAGAATTCTTGATACAGGTAACGATGGCATTAAACCGTGGACTATATTCACAGGAAAATCAATAGGAAAGGAAATGTTAAGGGCAAACCGGGAATATTCATTGCCTAAAACTTGGTTATTGAAAGAGAACAAAATATGCGACCTGAATATAATCATCAAACCACCAAATTTCATTAATACTGTGGTGTTGAACTTTCGTGCTTCGAGTCCAAGAAGTAAGCTTTTCGTTGTTTTAGATCATCCGAAACGAAAAACTTTGTTTTCCGACTACATGTATCTACTCCATGTCACAGCAAAAGTATTCGTACTGGAAGACTCAAAACGGATCAATAAGAAATCAGCGGGAGTAAAAGTTTGGATGGCTTCAATTGAACAGTGGGGATGGATAAGGATTAAGAGCGCAGCAATTAATGACCTCGATCTCAAATGGAAAGAAACCAATGGAAATTTACACAAGCAAAGAATCATAGCCAACACCGATGATGCTGCAATACCCGGGTTTATGCGGAAACTATGGCTTTGTTCACTGCCATTGTTCAAACTTGCTCTTTACAAGGAAGGGTATCAAAGATGTAAAATGTATAAAATGATTGTTGCAAATTTGGCAGATATTTACAACTTCACAGTAGTATACGAATCGTTGGTACTCTACGGAAACGGATTTAGAAGGCAAATGCAATTAAAAGCATGTGGTGTGATTAATTTAGCATATGTTTATGAAAACATAGACTACATTATTTCAGCGACATTATACACTCAGCAAACTGTAAAGGTTTTCTTTTTATACTGTGAGAATGCGGAAAACGGATTCCAAGCATTATCAATATTTGAGGTGTGGTTCAACCATTCTTTTGACATTTATACTTGGTGTTTAATCCTTTTGACATTTATTTCCGTTTCTCTGTTTATTTTTTACAAATGTTCCAAATTTCTCAGCAGTCCACGTTCAATTTCCAGCATGTTTTCAACCTTTTCTTTACTTTTACGTCAGAATCACATTGAGCTATTAAATGTTGCACTTCTATTAGTGTCACTCAGTTCTGTAATTTTAAGTTGTGTATACGAAACGTACATGACTAGCAGAGTTCTAGCACCACCTGAGAAATACATCATCCAAGACCTACCACGCCTACCAGATCTAATCAATAGAGGCTATTTAATTCTTTTGAGAGAATATAAAGCTGAGAAGGAAACAAGGGGAAATAAAGACACATTGAGAAGGGCTTTTAGAAAACACAAAATATCTGACAAATTTGATTCTTTTGCCAAAACACCAATTTCAAGAAGAAATAAAGTGGGCGGTAGTCTGGAATTTAACTATTTTGCTGGTAATGGAGTGGACAAGTATGCAGTAACCTATTATGACTATCAAATACCTTCTATGATTTGTGACATAACCACAGTATATCCCTTCCACACTTGCTTCCAAGCCAAAGAAGAAGTAGAAACACAAGCTTTAGTTTGGAGGTTTACCGATCGCTTTGCAGATAAATTTTCGTCAACATTATCATGGTTTTCCGAAATTGGAATTTTCATTTACTATGAAGATTATCACATAGTTAGTTTAACAGGCATTTATACCCCACGTAAAGTTGCTGCCAAACAAGACTATGATAATAGTTTACCAAAGCCTTTAACTTTAGGAATGACCATCATAACTGTGTTTCAATTCCATGCTGCTACACTAACATCATATATTTTAATCTGGCTCATTGAAATCCTTTTACATGCACCTTCTAGATTATTGCTGTACTACAAGCTTGTAACGATCATTAGTACAATTATTAGGTTGCCACTTGACACTTTAAGAATATTAGTGGAAAGGTAACCAGTAAAAGTAATTATATTTAGACATTAAATTTAAATTTAATATCCGCATTCCACAAAACATTACTTCTTGCATGTAAATTTATGCGCCATAGTTGTACAGAGCTAAATTGGAAAATGTTTATAACGACAAAAATGTACAAAATACATACTATATCTACCAAGTAAATCCTTATACAGTGTTCATCATGTGCAACAAATCTCTTAGCCATAGTTGTAGAGTGCAAATGCCGAAAATCTTTAACAACTTAGATGTACATTGCAGTTTTGACATTGCAAAATTTAATATTTTCGAGTTTCAAAGAAAAATGTTAATGTTTTTTCTTTGCGTCGGCAAAATTCTACATTTTCGAGTCTCCATGAAAATATTGATTTTTTCGGGAAACTATGAAAAAATTATTTATTTTAAGATGAGAAAAGTACGCGTAAACACATTTTTAAGGATTAACCCTTAGATGGGCCTTGGTGACCAACCGGTTGGACATCATTGGATTCCTTGTTGCCCATTACCAATGTACGTAAATTACAAGGCACGAGACTCAATAATTAAGACGCTTTTTGTTGGCTATATTATTTACATAAGCTACTTATGTACGGCAATCCATTCGCTTTTCGTACTCTTGTATAGCTTACATGTAAAAAGAAATAGATATCAAGATATCCAATGCCTAAGGGTTAAATGTACAAAATCAATGAACTTTAACAACAGTAACTATGTTAAATATTCAGTTAACATGGTATGGTGTAAGCATTGATTACTTGTTAATAGGTGTTGGCTTATTCGTTCTATAGTGTGCATTACATTTCACTTCACTGAAGAAACTATCGCTTTACTGATATTTTTAGCATAATACTGCCACCTAGTAAGGAAGGGGTACCTGTACGAGTCTTAAAATGTAATATAATGTGTGTATAATGTAATGTAGCCTTTATAATTATTATATTTCCTTTGAACTATAAAGGATAAGGATAAGGAGGGGGTTTATACTCCGTGATATGGCACACATTGGCTCATCTCAGAGTTGTGAGGACGAAGGTACGAAGCTGGTTGATTGCAAGTTGTGAGTACAGGTAGAGTAGGCTACTCGCCCACTCTGTAGGAACTTATGACGGATATAGGAAGGTGAGAGATGTAGGAAGGCAAAGAGAGAGAGTCTGTTAACGTACTTCCCATACGGGCATTTCTCCTATCTGACAAGTCAGTTAGTGGGGACTGGGGAAAACCTTTGCAATTCAGTAATGAGTACTGAAAGCTTTGGAAAAAACCCAATCCAAGTACGAATGTGACCGAGCCTTCGATGGGAATCGAAGATGGGACTTCCAGTGTAGGGATGAGCGCCCTAACCGGTGTGCCACATTGGCTCGGTCTTTCCTTTGAACTATTAATCTCCAGAAGTTCTAGTTACCGATTTCCCAGTACACACAAACTAACGTTCTAATATTTATGGCATATAGCATACATAGAGGCAGAGGCCTCTCAGTCTCAAATTTGTCTCCCACCAACACTGTTTTACTGGATACAAAATACTACCTTGTATGTATAATATGAATAAACCGTAGCAAAACGGAGAAATATCGGCATGTGGGTTTGTAAACGTAAATCATCATGGTTTTTTATCAATCCATCATGGTTTGATTATCAAATCATCATGGTTTGATTATCAAATCATCATGGTTTGATTATCAAATCATCATGGTTTGATTATCAAATCATCATGGTTTGATTATCAAATCATCATGGTTTGATTATCAAATCATCATGGTTTGATTATCAAATCATCATGGTTTGATTATCAAATCATCATGGTTTGATTATCAAATCATCATGGTTTGATTATCAAATCATCATGGTTTGATTTTCAGATCATGGTTTGGGTAGCAAAACGGGTGTAAACAAATATCGGCATGTGGGTTTATAAACTTAAATCATCATGGTTTGTTTATCAATTCATCATGCGACCGCGACCACACAGACGGACAGACAGCACTGGTATATTAATAAAGTAGCTTCCCCCGAACACACAGACGGACAGAGAGCTCAGGTATATTAATGAAATAGCTTCCCGCGAACACGCACAGACAGACAGACAGATCAGGTATATTAATAAAGTAGCTTCCCGCGATCAGACAAATGGACAGACAGATCAGGTATACTACTAAAGTAGCTTCCCGCAAACACACAGACGGATAGATCATGCTCTAGAAGTTAGCAGAGCAAGGTAAGGTGGCGCTCTGTAGGACGTTGTGTTTCCGTGACTAGTGTCATATATGCATTACTATGTGACTTTGCAAATTTTCGAATTCTGCAGAAACTAAAAATCCGAGTGGGCTCATTTTCAACAGGGAGCAAGATATATTAATGAGTGATGTTTTAAAAAAAAGATTGATCAATTTATGTGAAAGCGTTCTAAAGTTATACGATCGACAATCCACAACAGTGTGTACCCCACAGACGTCAGACAGACAGACGTCAGACAGACGTCAGACAGACAGACAGAGTGACAGAGCATTCCCAGTAAATATCGTGCCGATATTTAATAAGGAATATGTATTCCAAACTCTATTGAGTTTGGATTTCATTTCTTTAACGCTACGTGGTGTGACAATGCCTATTAAAAATGTAACACTAGAACACTTGTATGTTGAAGTAATTCTATTCGTGACCGATTATCTGGTCGGCAAATAGGATAAACGTAACATTGGCAAATTTGCGTAACAGGTTGTATAATAATCGATGATATACATATATTAGAAACGCCGACTATATATGATAACGTAGTAGGTAGACACAGTACACTTGATTGTACGATTGTAGGAAGAAAAAATGCAGCAATTAAAAAAACCATCGTATATTAATTTAAAAATTGCTATTTTTATTGTATTTCTTGAATTGCATATATCAATCTACCAATTGCATATTGACACGTCTTTCTACAAAAATTGTGACTACCACTTGACATTATTTATACCTGCCCTGGATGCAAATGACGAAATATTTATTTCAAATCAATATCTTCAGTGTTGGACTGTGTACAGTTATTCAAGCAGAAAAAGACAAATTGCAAACGAGACGTATTTACCTTCAAAGGAGATTTGCGACTTAAACATTTACATCAATCCAGCGTACCAGAATTTTCTTGATCATACAATTCGAGATTCATTCAGAGGAAATCGAGAAAACAGTGTTTTTCTTGTATTTTTTGACAATAGAGATGAAGCCGGGATGCTGCTCCGAAGGGATATTAGTGTTATCAACGCACAATTATTTGTCTGTATGTATACCATTCCAAGGAGCAAAGTTCATCTTGAATGTCGGTTTCATTCAACTAATGAAAGAAATTGGATTCCAATTAAAAACTCTTCAGACACTTGGAATTCGCAGTGGAAGGATGGTAACTCGCATTTAGCTACAAGAGTATTTTTAGTTCCTTCCTTTGGTATTCTAGGGTTGGAGCAGTTTAGAAATACCATGAGTGATAACACATGCCGTGACTCTCCATTTAAACTCATCAAAAAAGAATTCTCATTCTGTAGATATGCTACTGTGATCGAGAACTTGGCAGAAATGTTTAATTTCACAATTTATTATTCTCAGGGAAATAATAGCATTATGTCTTTCGGAATAGCTGAGATAAATGTGATGAATGGTCACGGTAGGTTTGTCTACTTCAAACAACGAAAAATGGTGTTGACGAAATCGGGCTTTCCTTCGATATTTTATTGCTACAGTAGTGTTAGCAAAAGTTCAGATGTTGCAATAACAATTTCTTTTATTTTTAATGAGTTTTCTTGGCAATTACGGCTCTTTTTTATTAGCTGTGTAGCAGTATTTCTTGTCCTTTGGAATTTGTCGTCTTTGGGAGAGACTCTGCTCCCATTTTCTAAATTAGCGTGTAAATGGAACAAAGTTTATATTTTTAGTAAGTTATTTTTACTTACAGCTAGCTTTTTACGTCCATTTTTAAGTATTAGTAAATATATATCAAGAATTCGGAAAACGCTTCAGGTTTTCATTTTCCTCACTTTAGTTACTTTCTGTAGCCTATATAAATTAATGTTAAACAAAGGGGCAATTACGAAACCATTCTCTAATAGAGCTGCCCAATTTGCAACACTCATTGATTTGCTTGATGCTGGCTACAAAATTTTTGAATATGAAAGTCACCCAAACGATCATGGAATAATTAAGGCTAGATTTCGTGATAGGAATAATGGCCTCATTTATCATTACTTAAAACTGTACAATAGAACGGATATGTTGAACAGTTCAATTGTCACCGTATCAGCCCTGGCCAGTAAAGATTTTTTTAATGAAAAGGCGGTAAAAGAAAAATGGCTACTTGACGTTGGATTCTAGGACCGTTTGTGGCTATTCTCAAAATACGGAACACTATGTTCCCCAATTCAAATTCCAGTGACTCCAAATGACTTTCACTGGTTATTTTCTTATGCTTTCAACAATAAATTCGAAAGCGCTATTTCAATGTTCCATCAACATGGCATTTTGGAGTACTTCACAAAAGATGAAATTTGGGATCCCAACGTACTTACTTTAAAAAAAGTTGATGCTGATGTTAATTCTGAGAGAAGGAGAAAACGAAAAATAATGCCCACAGAAAAATTCGGCATCACGTTTGCATGTTTGTATGCTTTTTGTATTGCAATTTTCATTTTGGAGTTTGGTTCTTTTAGTTATCGTAAGGGATCTTTTACACGGAAATATAAACTAATAAAAGATGTAGTAAAGATACAAGACGCTAATGAAATTAGACTCCTTGTTACCCGATCCACTGCACCCCTATTCAAAGATGATTGAATTTTTAAGAACGCTTTTGAAATTATTCCCGATGAAATGCACTGGCAACCATTCCTGGCGGTATACCAAAATAATATGATTTTTTAGACTGCCGATTAACTGGTAATGATTTTGCAGTTTTTGGAAATCGCAAATGACTTGATTGTAGTATTGTATTAGATTTTAAATTAAATAAATACAAACTAAGACCACATACCTAAACATTATATACTTGTAAGTGTAATAACAATAGAGGAATTTAATAAGTAAACTGTAAATGTAATTCAGAGCTAATGATTCTCTTTATTTCATCAAATTTCTTATTGTACATTTCTTATTGGCGTTCTCAATAACACTCATTATTTTGCCTTATATTTGTTGGTTTGACATTTTATATAAAAATCATTAGTTCCACAGTCTCGTTAGTCCTGTGAATCATGACAACAGCGATTAGGGTGACTAATTAATGGCTATAGACTTATTCTAGTAATCAAAATATCATTAAAACCTCAAATATAGCATACCTATATTTAATATTCATGGTAAACCCTCTAAAGTGAAAAAATTAGTTCTAGGTTAGGTATATTTTATTAGGTGTAGGTCATGCAGGAACGCAAGCTCTTTCATATTTATAGATTTTCCCCAGTCAAATGTAAAGTAGAACATTTAACCATGGTGAAAATCAATTTCAAAGCTAATCAATGTTTTTAACCGTGTTAACTAAATGCTTAATATTGCGACTATAGTTGGGGGACTCATTGATTTTGCACATGTATTGGCAGTTATACTAAAGTAATACATGGCACAGGTAAGGATGTCCTACTATTTAAATATTCCGACGATTTCTACACTCTAAGTTGTATTTTAAACAAGGATTGATAACTATAGTATACTCCACTCTCTAAATAATTCGTACTAGGTTAAGAAAATGTGTAAGACTTATTTAACCTATAATACCTTCAACTATAGAATATCCACATAAGGCTACGCAGCTCTTTATATATAAAATATTAATTGGAATCAATGGACGTCCTGACTACTGTGTCAAAATAAAACGTTCTTCGTTTTAGGTCTAAACTGGCTCTCTCATTTACAAAGGCCATTCTTAAAATTAATTAATTCTTGTTGACTTCTGTTTTAAAGTCTGTTAATCCCTTTAGAAATTTTAAAAACCAAAGTTTGCTCACTTGCGGTTCAAAAGCATTTTACTACTTAAAAGTTCAATTTTTGAGTTACAAAAACTAATATATTGTGATTAATTTCAATTCCTGTGCCTGTGTATTGAATAATAATAAGATGGTGTCCTTTGTAATATTTTTGGCTATTTCACTCATAGCTTGCAACGCTGAAAGTGTTGAAAATTTTCTTCAAAGCGCCTTGATAAGCACGCATTGTGATATGCATTTGACAATCTTTGAAGATGTAGACTTGTCGGAAAGAATTCTTGAAGCAAATAACGACGGCAGTAAACCCTGGACAGTATTCTCAGGAAAATTAAAACTAAAAATTGAAAAGGAAAGGTATGAGGGACAACAGAAGCATTTATTCCCTAAAACTTTGTACTTGAAAGAGAACAAAAAGTGCGACTTGAATATAATAATCAAACCAACGTCGTTCTTTGATACAGTAGTGTCGAATTTTCGTGGTTATTTTAAAAAAAGTATGTTTTTCGTTGTTTTGGATCCTCCTAAACGAAAAATTTTGTTTTCCGGCTACATGGTTGTACTCTTTGTTACTGCAAAAGTATTCTTACTGGAAGAATCGATATCGATGAATAGGAAATCAACGGAAGTAAAAGTTTGGATGCCTTCAATTGAGCTGTGGGAATGGGTAAGGATTGAGAGAGTAACAATGAATGACCTTGATCTGAAATGGGAAGCGACCAATGGGAATTTACATAAACAAAGAATTTTAGTAAACACCGTTGACGTTGTACGACCACGATTTATCGAAAGCCTTTGGCTTTGTTCACTGCCTTTGTTCAAACTTGCACTTCACAAGGAAGGGGCTGATGAATGCAACAGGTATAAAATGCTTATTTCGCATTTGGCAGAAATTTACAACTTCACAATATTTTACGATTCGTTGGCACTTAGAGAATCCACATTAGAAAGATTAAAACAAGTAAAAGCATGTGGTGTGATTTCTACTGAGTCTTTTATCGACACTATAAAGTATTTAAATAGCATGGTATTATACACACAGCAAACTGTAAAGCTTTTCTTTGTGTATTGTGAGAAAGCCGAAGTAGGATTTGAGGCATTATCAATATTTGAGGTGTGGTTCAATCATTCTTTTGACATTTATACTTGGTTTTTAATACTTTTAACATTTTTTTCCGTTTCTTTGCTAATCTTTTACAAATGTTCCAAATTTCTCAATAGTCCACGTTCAATTTCCAGCATGTTTTCTACCTTTTCTTTATTTCTACGCCAGAATCACATTGAGTTGTTAAATGTTGCACTACTAATAGTGTCACTCAGTTCTGTAATTTTAAATTGTATATATGAAACGTACATGACCAGCAGAGTCCTTGCACCACCTGAGAAATACATCATCGACGACCTACCGGATCTAATCAATAGAGGTTATTTTATTTATTTGATGGAATACAAAACTAAGGCGGAAAATTGGGGAAACACAAACATATTGAAAAAAGCTTTTAGCAAATATAAAATATCTGAAAAATTTGATTCTTTTACCAGAACCCCAATATCAAAAAGCAATAAATTGTTCAATTATGTAGAATATAAATATTTTGTTGGCGATGGAGTGGAGGAGAAGTATTCAGCGCTCTACAATGACTATGTAGTATCTACTGTAATTTGTGAGATCGTCACAGAATACCCTTCCCACGTTTGCTTCCCAGTCAAGGAAGAAATAAACACAAATTCTCTATTTTGGGTGTTTGGCGATTGCTTTGCAGATAAATTTTCTTCGACATTATCATGGTTTTCAGAAATCGGAATCTTCATTTACTTTCAAGACTATCAATCACCTTCTTCAACAGGTATTTATGCCCCTCGAAAGCTAATTGCCCAACAGAACTACGAATCCAGTTTGCCAAAATCCTTAACTCTGGGTATGACAATCAGAACTGTGTTTCAATTTCATGCTGTTACACTGACATCATATATTTTAATCTGGCTCATTGAAATAATTTCACATGCACCTTCCAGAGTATTACTGTACAGTAGACTTGTAGCGATTATTACAATTATTTGGTTGCCACTAAACGAAGAATATTAGTGCATAGGTTAACTATGTAGTAATTATCAATGACGGGCTTTTAATGAATGTCAGTAATAGGTTTTAAAAGCGCACATACAATGAAATTTTATGACTAGCAATAACTTATACCAGAATAAGATAATGTGGCTATAAAATAAGAAGCACACAAATGTGGACGAATGAAAATTAGTCATTTTGTGTCCTTTTTCTTAATCGCAATACAATAAAAGACTGCTTGTAGCTCTAAGATCTAAGTTCAATGAAGCGTGAAGTTTCCTATTATATTGTTTTAAATACTAATCTAGAAAACCCAAATGATTACTGATCACTTTTTCAATCGACCGCATTTGTATATATTTCTTATTTTATGATAACAGTACATAATATACGAAAAGATACAGCCCAGCAAAATAAAGATAATGAAATTCACTGAAGCTTTTCTGAATAAAGAATGAGGTGTAGAAAATATTATCTGAGAAATTGAATTAGCTTATAATAGAAACAGTATTTGCTAATTTATTTTTGTGCAATTATAGTGCAAGCATCATTTGTAAATTATTTATATAGAAAAAGGTACAAATACTATTAATACATAATATTACAAAGAACACCATAGTTTCTGAATGATGTGAAATTTTACTTGTTAATTTTTGATTTATGTAACCTTAAATTATAAATACAAACAACCAGCAACATAATATTTGTGGTTTGTGGATGTCACATATTGAACTATGTTCAAAATAAAAATCTTTAGAAGTATTGTAACAGAGTATTACTTCAATTTTGTCATTTTTAAAGTCAATTTTATTCTCACGTCCTCAGCAGTCCTCTTTTTATTCTTTAAGCATTTCTATGATTACATTGATTACAATTTACTTTCGTAATTCACAATTCCTATTTGTTGGTACCGTAGATTCAGTAAGTAGGCTGCAAATATAAACATAACTTCTGTGTTGACAAAACTGACTTTTATTTCTTATTCTATTTGGGGACAAGGGTAGGAATATTCGCAGATATACTGTATCACGGGAGGTGTATAATTTTATTCATAAAAGGATGTTTTCTGTGGTAGCAATCTGAAAATTTTAACTGTTCAGGCTTTCATGGAGTTCTTATTTTTCTTTCACCGATAAATACGACATTTTCTGGACATAAGTTACGTGTGGGATTTGTGGGAACAATGTCATACATAATAACATACATTCATTGGTACTACAAAGAACTTTGTTTTTTTGACGGAGTAAACCAATTTATCAAAAACTAGTAGCACAAAATAAATCTGTCACTTTATCTGTCGTGAAAATTTAAAAAACTATTCAATAACTTATACTTAATACTTAATATTCTGAACGGAAAAAATCCATTAGCGCAAATACAAATTCATGCATTATTGATAAGCAAGATTCAAAGACGCTGATCGTTTGCACTTGAGCTATGTTTGACTAATGATACTATATACATTATCCCTGAAAAACTACATTTTTCTTTTACCTTTCATTTCATTTTCGATTTTCAAACTTTCAAACTACTGAAATGCGAATTATTTTTTAATTAAGCAATGGAGACTTATTTCTAAAACTTAAATATCTTAATCAATAATAGTTAAGCAATGTTTTTTATTCTTTTATCATACAAAATTGACTTACGTCACTCAATGATTATTTTTACATGATAAATAATTTACCTATATAAGTATTACGAAATCTAAATGGTGGCATTTTTTTTATTTCAAGACGGTCTAGACATGACAAAATAATTATACCTATAAAAGACATTGCTTAAAGAGCCTGCCTTATTTCACACTATCGGATAGCTTCGGTTTGCAATTACATACAGTAAACTTTTAGGTACTTTAAGATATCATTGTACACTTGGTTCGTAAAGCAGACAGAGAATGAACAAAATTCATGGAACTGTGTTTACGTTCTGATTTAGGTTAGTCACACATGGTATGGTTGAGTCATGTCGCATATGGAAAAGCGTCACCCTTTGATTCGTCTCGCTCTTAAAAATTACGATAAGAAACACTTATAGCTTTGTGTTTCACTCTTCAGTGTTACTACAAAGACACGAATCGGTATATCAAATAACAGCAGTTAACAGTTTGCTCGATATAACCAATACTATAATAATTATATATATCTAATCGGATATGTTTTGTGACGCAAATCGTCAAATGTATTTGCTTTGCATAATACCGTTAGAGAAACAGAAGCAATCGGACAAAACAGCTTTTCACAAATTATACACCCTTTAGATCAAAAGAAAAATTGAAATGGCATTAATACAATTACAATACAATTATCATGTATTATTAACTAATTTTTGACAATTTTATGCTTATGACTAATTTAAAAAAGGTAAGTCACCTTCTCATCAATTGCAAGTGCTTTACCGTTATGCCTGCTTCTTTTGATTTTAAAAAATAGTTATACGAACGTTACAATCTAGAAAAGAGGGGATCGTATACAGATTTTTTTAAGAACCCAATACACAAACAATCAAACTCGTTATCACTCTTATATCCAAATATCAAGATTTCTGGAGAAATTCTGACGTATTTCATGTTATGTATGGTACACATAGTTAGATTATAATTATATATAGGTAATGGTGACTCATAATGACCAGCACTGACTGTAGTCATTACTGCCGGGTTTAAAATTATCTCAAAACTTTGATGAAATGAGTTTTTAAGTAATATACAGTTTAATAAACTATTTTTAACCGAGTGTTGTAGTTGTTATTCATTGTTTGAGAAAGTCTTTGTTGTAGGGATTACTAATAGATACTAATAGAGTATTAGATATATAGTATACGGTTGCCCTTATTATTGCCTTGAGGTCTTGAGCAATACGATTTACGATTTCTTGACAAAACCTCGTGTTAAAAAATTTAAAATCACATTAAAATAGTACTCCATGTCAGTATATTATTCACTCCATTCAATTACTGAATTACTCTGCTGCTTTTAAAACTGAGATTATCGCAAAAATTAATATCATTTCGCGGGTAAACAAATCATAAATGCATTGCTAATTATTATGCTCTTAAATTATACAATTAATTAAAATTATACATTAATTGCTTATGGTCGTATTAAATATTCTAGGTATGTTTACTACGATATAAAGTAATTTTTCTGTAAACAATACGTAATGTTTGTTATCTGTCAATATGATAATGAAACCGTGTTCCTTATCTTTAACAGTGGCAACACTTTCTTAATCCTAAGCATTCTATAAGGCTTCAGAGTAAAGTATACCTATACAATTCGATCTAAATAAAATTGAACATCTTATTATGGAAAGAGTAGAAAGTATATGCAGTTATAACTAATTAACAAAATAACGTAATATATTACGTATCATCATTAGACTGCAAAATCTTCTTTTTTATATTTTCCTTTCTTTAAGATACACATGAAATGAAAATTCAATTGATTCAATAAGGGTGGGTGTGGAATAATTGAAATCTAATATCTGTATAAAGAACAGGTATTCCAGAAAATGAATATCTGAACCCATTCTATGTGCTTCGGGGAAAAATTAGAAAACCCTCTTTCTACAAATGTCCCCATTAACAAATGATTTAGTAGGAATAGTGTATTGGATGGTGACTTCTGTTTAAACCCCGCATTCAGTAGTCAGTCAAGCTGAAAAATATAAATGCCACCTAAGCAGTACGTATTAGTGAAGAACTTTACATGTACGCATTTGTAATAGTGTAAGTATAAGATTACTTAACGCAATGGCTTATAGAGTCGAGAAAACGTTCCCACTAAGAAGTATTAGTTCATTTGTTGCATGTGTCAGCAGCGGAATGAGCGGAGTAGTTTTGCAATAATGGAATAGCAATTACAAATACATTCGGAGTTTAGAGATCTACTGACATTGACAAAACTCGGAATTACTTGTACTTCATTTCTCAAAGTTTTCCATACTGTGACTATATTTTTGTGATTTAATATATTTATTTTCTGTCAAAATGGCTCTAATTTGGGAGGATGTCTCTTTTGACGGGAAGAACTCAATATTAACGAAAATTGTACATGGGCTCTGCTGCACCTGTTGCTTACCTAAAATTAAAGATAAAGAAAAAATTCTGAGTAACATGAACGGGAAAATCAATTTGGGAGAGCTAATTGCTTTGATGGGACCCTCTGGGGCAGGAAAATCAACTTTGCTCAAGTGCTTAACTCAAGGGAAGAATTATAATGGATTTGATGGAAAAGTCAAAGTCGATTCCAGAGTCGGGGAAGTCAGAGCTTGCTTTATTACTCAACACGAATTGGATCATCTTCTTCTCAATCTCACGGTTTTTGAATCTTTGTATTACGCATCGGAAATGAAAAATCCAAGAGCAGCTCTTCATTCCCATATTGTCAATGAAATTATCGTGGATTTAAAATTGGAGAAAATTAAAAATAACTGTGTGGAAAAATGCTCTGGGGGAGAAAAGAAGAGGTTGGCCATTGGTCTTGAGTTGACTTCGGCAGTTAAACCTAATTTCCTATTTCTCGATGAACCTACAACTGGACTGGACAGTTATTCTGGATTCACTGTAAGAAATAAAGTCTTTGGCGTATTTGATTCTTCATTTAAAATTCTTAGATAAGTTGTAATTATTATTTGGTTTCCTTATTCAAAGTTTCTAAATTGTTTTCCATTCAAAATTCAAGAATTCTTCAATTTATTCAAAATTCTGTGAACATTTCTTTGCTTAAAATTGTTTTGCAATTTTTCTTCTTAAAAATTAGTTAAAATTTGCAATTATTAATTTCTAGGTTGTCAGGTGGTTGAAAAAACTGGCAGAATCCCGGAAAATTGCAATAGTGGCGACTATTCACCAACCAAGTTACGAAATGCTTTTACATTTCCATCAAGCTTTCATAATCTCGAACGTTGGCAACTGTATTTTCAGCGGATCCCCGAGTCAATTGAGAAGATATTTAGACGACCACAATTGCTTGGTTGATGCGAATCCCGCAGACACTATAATAAAAATAGGATCATCTGTAAACAGGAAAATATGCAATTCACCCGAAACCAATACAACTCAGGACGATATTGAAGCTCAATTTGCATTGGTGGATCGATTAGATGCAGAAGAAATTAAAAGAAATGTGGAAATCTGCGAAGCCATGACCGGAACTGTCCGTCGGGGTTTTCAAAAAGGGGATTCCTCTTGGGGTCGGGAAATTCAAGAAGAAGGTCTGTGCAGAAACAATACCGGTTTTACTTGGAAGAATCTCTGGGTTCTTTTAAAGCGGCTGGACGAACTTCAATTTTGAAGCAGAGGAAGCTAATTCTCATTAGGTTTATTCTCCATGCTATTGTTGCGGGAGTTTTGGCTGGACTCTACAACAGAGATTTGGGTTTGACCGACGGCTGCTTTTCCACAGACAAAAGATTCGATTTCAAGAACTGCTCCTGTGTTAAATCTGAGGAAAACCTTAGACATGAAAGTATCACCACTCAAAATGTCAAGTTTCAGTTTTTCAGTTTGCTGTTCCTCATGTTTGCTGCGTTGATGCCGACCGTTCTGACTTTTCCCGCAGAAATCAAGGTAATCAGTAATTTATTGTAAATAGTCACTAATCATGTACTATTTTATTAGTTACTAACAACATCTAACTTTTAAATTCAACAGTTGTTCCTGAATGAACACCGAAATGGGTGGTACAGCACCGGAAGCTATTATCTTTCCAAAACAATCATCGAGATTCCATTCCAGTTTATTTTTTCATTTTGCTACACCTACTTTCTCTACTGGTACAGTCAACAAATCGGGATGGACCAATGGTACGGAGGATTCTTCGGCTATATGTCCAACAGATACACTTACTTTTTATGGTTAACAATAGCTAGTTGTTTTATTGCTCAAGGATTAGGATTTCTTATTGGAATTTTCTGTGTAAACTCTTTTCATTTGGCTGTAATTCTCTCAAGTTCGGTTCTATTGTTTTTGTTTCTTTTTTCTGGATTTTTTGTAAAAACAATTGAAATGGGACCCTACGTTGAGTGGATTACGTACCTTTCTTTTATAAGATTTAGTTTTGAGTCCCTTTTGATAACAATTTATGGTTATGATCGTTGTGATTTCATTCCCGGACCGAACCATGCCAAAATTCCTGCCCAATCAGTTGTTCTCTTCATTTTTGATTTAAACGATTCGGAAATGAGTAGAAATATGTGTTGGTTGATTGCGCATCTAATCGGTACCCGATTGCTTGCATTCATTTTATTAAAAAATATGGCAGAACCGAAATGTTTGAAGCCAGCCCCACTATTTTTCTTTTGCGTTGACCGTTTGACCTCGGCATTAGACTCAACAAAACCGATTATCAGAAGAATCGTCAACTTAATTTTCACATTGGTTAAATTCGCCTTAATATTAATCCTAATCCAATTTGCTATTGGAATTATTGTCATTATCGGACAGAAACTCTTAAACTCACACTAGTTACTGTACATTCTGGTATTGCCTGTCTTGCTTGGAATAATTCCAATTTGTGAACTAAATTCGTAAAATTCTTAGTTATTTATATCTGTCATTAAATGTTGAAAATATTTAGTGTACATTTCAGATTTTAATCGGAATTAATTCTTATTAGTTTGGGAATTAGGTGTTGTAGAATATTTGTTACCGTTGCAGCGTGAATTAAGTCATCGTAGTCAGTTAATGACAATTTACCGAGAAAATTAGCTACAGAGCTGTTTTTAATTAGTCAGAAAGGAAGATTTGAATTTTTAAGTAGGAGAAAACCAAACTCAAGTATGATCGGTCTTTAATTAAGGGGGAATTGGGTCTTCAAGATTTTCCGCTTCCATTCTCTCTTTTTTTGAAATCTTTGGATTTATTTGTCCCTTTCCAATACGTTTGCTTTGAATAACCCGTATCTTCTTCCCCCGCTCATCTTCCTCACATAACCAAACCACGCCCTTTTTTCAGAGATATTTAACAGTTGCTTTGTTTACTCTCCCCTGTAAGTGTCGCATCATGGCATGTAATCTTAAGATTTAGCATTTTTCCTTTCCCATTTGTTATCCTTCGGCTTGTACACCAATTCTTGTATTTAGGCAGATTTGGAAGAACTTTCCCTTTCCAGATTTTCTGCTTTCTTTTTCAGCCCATGCATTCGTATTTTATTACTGCCAATATTGCTTAAAATACTAAGCTCTTTTCATAGCATTTAATTTTCCACAACAACTGTAAAATTGATTTTATAAATATGTTGGCATTTTAATGAAGAAACAGCAATTACAAGACAATAAAGTTAACGAAAAACAAAATCTATGAATGGATGGACAGATAAAGTAAGCAAGAAATCAGGTTAGGATTGTTCTTCCAACTCTACCTAATACAAAACCTGGTGTCTCAAGAAGAAGAGAATATCATAGGACGAGGAAAAGCATAGAAACTTAAAGTTGCATGCAATGCGGCGAACCTTACAGAGGAGGGTGAACAAGGCAAGAACAGTTAATACCTCGAGTTTAAAGGTATAGTGTTTCAAAGTTTCAATGTACGGAAGAAGAGTTTGTGTAGGAGATAGAGGATAGACGGATAGAGGGACAGATCCAAAGATTGAATAATTCAATTCAGTTTTCTTCACTTTGGTAGTTGTTTAGCGATTTTATTTTAGCTTAGGCTTTAGGTACAAAGATTTAACTCTCATCCTCAGAATTCGAGCCAATTTGAAAAAGTGAAATCCTATTGTTTTGCTTTCACTGTCGGCTTACCTGTATACAGATCACCTTGATGTAATTAATTATCTTGGATCTACCTTGCTTTAATATCTTCAAGAATAGCACAACTGATGCGTTATAAATCATTAGTCGGTTACTTGGCTAACACCTCCTTGTCATATCTGAATCTGAGACTTGGGGAAACGAGTGGTAGGAAACAAAGCCAAGCAAATCAAATTCTTACGCTTAATATTGTTCATCGGATGGTCACTGATTGACATTTTATTTGCAATTTTGTGGCGTTTAGAAGTTTTGTGGCATTTAGCGTGCATTATATAATTACTAATTATTTTTAAGGTAAAGATTTAAGTTATATAGATAATTATTTTGTGAAACTTAGAAATTATTTGCAAACTCTTGAATTGCATACTCCTAAATACAAACTCACAACTCTACAAAACATTTGTTAAACCTATATTTATTTCTAAACTTAATGAGACTACTTATGTTGAATAAAGAAATGTGTTATTTATATGTATGTAGTAGTTCACCTTCATTAAAATTATAACGTTTCAAATTTAATTTTGATAAAATCAAAACATTTCACGTATCAATACGGATGAATGACCTGCAGCAAATATTATGGTAATTACTTCAATGACATTGAAGTTGTAACAATGTCAGCATTCACAGAGAATTTGTAAGTTTTAATATGTTTTATATTTATTGGATATTTTTTAAGTAAGGATAGGATTTTAAATGATTTATTCAGCAAGCTCTTCAAGGAAACAAAAAATGTTCTACCAGAATTGAATCTCCATCAGAAGATAAAAAATTATTTTTTATAATCCCAAAAAATTCCAAGTCTTACAGAAACAGCATCACCATCAAGTTTAAGGAATATAAAGAATTTTATTATGCGACATGACATGACACATGACTGTTTTGCTTAAAGACTCTAGACTGAGCATTATTTCTACGAAAGTGAATTTTCCACAAATTGACTTTTTTTTAAAAATTACATTTAAAGCAGAACAAATATTCTGGTTTTATGCATAAAATGTCTTTTTCGACATGAATAATTTTCTGCATTCTCAGGGATGTTGTTATTTGGCTGCTTAGGTCATCTACAGAAAAATAATGAAGTACTTCATCAAAACAAAGTTTTTTCGATCGATACTGAAGAGTCGTGAATATTAGAATATTGCAATGTTCTCTAAAGTTTTAACATTAAGCAAAAGCATCGAGAGTCAGTGTATAAGTATGTTAAAGGAAAATGTATAAGTCTAAATGGCGGCATCATGGCGTTATATCTTTGTTTTGTAGCAACGATACCTCCTTAGATAGAAGTTAATCGAAAGTTCTACTGCCATAGTGTGAAATTATTTTATTTCAAAAAAGAGAAAGAACAGCTCGGATAATTTTTTTAATGGGTCTTAAAATACCGGGTAAGATTTAGCTGTAGAAGAAGAATTTCATTATATACGAAAACAATTATTAATAAAAAGTTTTAAAGTCAGAACTAACACTAATATGTCGTATCTTGGATTTTCTGTTAGATCTTCATTTCGAAAGACTAAAGATATGACTTTTAAAAGAAAATACATTATGTTTATTCTGCTTACGTCCTTTATTTTCAAAATAGTATACGGTAAAATTCTATTGTCATCAAATTCACCATTATCAAAATGCGATTCGAACATTGTTTTCTACGAAAATACTTTGAGCGATAACATTTTAGACAAAATTATATTCTCGCCAAGAACGATAATTTTTGTTCCAAAGTTAAATTATACTAAATGGTTTGTTAATTACAAAGGAAAGTATTTCTACCCAAGTTCCCTGTCAAACATAAATTGCAATAACTTTGTAATGGTGGATCCTCCAGAGCGTAGAGTTAGACTAATTGTGAGATACCCCCGAATGTTTGGCCTGCATAATCATCGACTGAGCGATAAGTTTTTAATAATTAGTCCAAAGAGCAACTTTGATATCATCAAAGAGAACTTCTTGAAAAATTTCGGATGGGCTAAAGCAGTTTATTTTATGGTCATCAATTCAGCGGACCACTTTGAAGTACTAAGAGTGACACTAGTCAGAAAAGAATTTACAAGGATTGATTTCGCGACAGTAGAAACTTCACTGGAAGGTTTTGCAAGAAATGGTCTCGCAACCAATCTTCATCAATTACCGATTCCTGCAATGGATTTAGCCATAGGAGACAGGACGTATGATATCAGACGTGAATGTGCATCGTCACCATATAAACTCATTAACATCGGAATACTGAAAGGATGTCTTTCGGAAACTGTACAATCAGCACTATTCGAATTAATGGCTGACTATTTAAATTTCACTTCTTTCTACAAAAGTAATTTACAGGATAAAACAAGACGGTATTATGGCTATGTCACTCCGGAAGGGAATTATGTAGATGCATTTCGTTACACCGGTGGAAGAGTTTTTTATATCACTTTACCTGGGAAAAGAAATTTCATATACTGTGTAAATAAAGAAACATATCACCAACAATCATTATCCATCTGGATTGAAACAATGGACGAGAGTACATGGCTAGTATTGGCAATCAGTTGTCTTTTAGCAAATGGACTACTATTTTATTTTGCAAAAAATAAAATTACATTTGAATCTATTAATAACTATACTTTATTTCCGCCATTGCAATTCTTCTCAGACAAAATCACAATCAAAAGAAGTATCTTCTGTATGGCATTTTATGTTTAATGTTGGCAATTGTTGCGACTCAGTACGAAACTTACATCACCCGTGACGTCATTGCTCCAGTTGACAAGAAAATAATGAGGAACTTCAGAGAACTTATTGAACATGAATATAAAATAATTTCTATCGTTGGAAGAGTAACGGGAATAACTTACAAACTAAGTTATTACAGTGTCCATTCCTTTTTCGTGCAATATGAAATTGCTGATAGACAAAATTCTAGTGTCTATTTATATGATGCTGATAAGAGTAATACATCATTGTCCGTTTATGAAATAATGATATCGTGTTTATCAAAATCAGAACTCAAACTCTTTGTGGATGTAACGAAATCCAATTCTGATTCATCGCTATTTCATATCCAAGACGATCTTCCCTTTTTGAAATGCGCAAAAACAATTGAACATGCAGATCATCAACCATTTGTATGGATATTTAGAGGGCATTATCGATATGAACTGTTGAATGCAATTCAAGAATTGAATGAAAGGGGTCTAGTGGACCTTTGGAGACATCTCCAATTTTTTGACACTCGTGTATTACGATTCAAAGCTATGCAAAATCAACTGGCATTTCAGAGCTTAAGCTTTGACATGAAAATTGGAGCCATTTTTTATCTACTTGCATATCTGATTCTTTTTCCTTGTATAATTTTTCTACTTGAAAAATCTCTGCAATTTCAAAATATACATTATGTTTATCATTATTGTTTATTAAAGTATCGCAGGTTCGTAGATTCACGTACCAAAACCCGGGACTCTTTGTCGGTCAGTCCTTCAGTATTTCTGTCAGTCAATGATTATTCGAATACTGGCCATAACTATAAGTGCAAAGTATTTTTGTACATCCTCTTGCATATTTGTCGCAATTTCTTGCTTTATTTCTGTACTAGATTGATCCGTCCAAAATATGGGAGATGTTTATGATATTTTATTTACGTTTCAAATAATAATACCCATTTGACAAAGTTAATTACATGTAAAATTGAAAATTAGCTAGCATTGTGATTAGAAGAACCTATCGATATTATTAAATAAAACTTTGAACCACGCATTTTAGAAATACTTTCATGCGTGATATATGTAGATATTACTTGTGTAATAAAACATTGACATTTTTTACCGCAATTTTAATAATATTTCATTTATTCATTTTTTGAAATGAGATTGTCAGGTTACACACGGTTATGCAAGGGTGCAGATAAAGGGTGAGAAATACTTTTACAAGAGAGTATTACTACACTGGGATACTTTGTAGTTTGTAGGTATTAGGTATAACGGTGGTTGCAATTCCTCATTAATAGAAAATGTACCAGATCAGTCTGTTTATTTGGCACTCCAGTCTAGATTTTAAGATGAAAAGAGTTTTCCGTAAGCCTTAGGTATGACATATTTATGGATTAAAAAAGCGGGTACATAAATGAGTGAATGTCGGTACTTACGTCAAATTTTTTCTGTGGACTGGATGAAAAGCGGAATGTTTTCTGCAGACAGAGAAGCTTTTAAATGAAATTGGGTACTGCTATATTAATGCTGAGTTAATACGAATACGGATTTTCTATTGCATATGGAAAGTCTTTGTATAATTGTAACTATAATATATGAGAGTGTGTCGGAGCATATAATAAGGAAGTCGCATTGATATTATTGTATCGAAAGGCTTTTCTGTGTTCGCTTTGGAGGTCCCCTTTTTCTCTTCAGAACATGGACATTTTCTAATTTTTTGGTATACTTCTTTTTGAAATTTCATTTTTCTTATTGCTGTCATCACTACTATCAGAGTAAGTTGACTCAAAAATTTCTGGCCATCCGTGCCACTTTACAGAAAACCAACAAAATTACAACATTCAAAGACAGTACGGTAATTTTCAATGTTTTTTTTCAGTTTTTTCAATCACTGTTTCAAACTTTGGAATAATGCATGGTAAATCAAAAAGTAAGTTAAAATCTGAATATCTAAAGTAAAACAAGAAACACTCAACAGAGTATTAAAACTTGCTACAACATGTTGGCTTTACGCTGTACCATTAAAAAATAAAAAATAACAATCAAATATAATAGTAAGTATTCTGTAAACTGGAAGTTCAGTAACCATTCTTACTGGGCCCCGGTAATTCAGTAGCATTGAGAAAAGCCGAAGCTGAGTTTATTCGTTTAATGTATATGATTTCGCCTATCCTCTTGTCAACGGCCAGAGGAAGGAAATACTTCATCGAAGCAAAGTTTGTTCGATCGATGGTAAGTTTTTCGTAGTCATGAATATTTTAATAGCCTATAAAGTTTCTATTTTACAAGAAGTGTCAAATAGCAAAGAAGAAAAGAGTAACAACTGTTGAAAGTTATATATCAATTAATATATATCAAGTATACTACGTTCCATATCTTTCATATGTAAGTATGTAGAATCATTGCTTATATAAAGCCAACTATATGCAAATATTTTATACATTCAGAATGGCGATATAATGATGTTGTATACTATAGTGGGGACAAGTTTTGTTTTTGTTTTGTAGCAACGATACTTGACTACCTCCTTATACAGTAGAAATTACGTCGAGCGTACTGCGAAGTTATTCTACAGAGAAATTATTTTATTTCAAAATATTTCTTGCTGTAATGTCTCCTTTGACTTCTCATGTGAAGGAAATTCAATTAAAGCCTTGTTCTTTTACATAACCTTTTGTGTCCCACAAGAATAATTATTGAAAGTCATAATAAGAATTGCATCGAAAACGAAAATATTAATTTTCAATCACGAAGAATTCAGAAGCAATCCTAAAATAAGTTTTTTGTCAGATATGGTTTCAAATAAAAAATATATTCCAGTTATTCTGGTTTATTTTATTTTCAGTATAGATGGTAAAATGCTAGTGTCACGATTTTCCAAATGTGATTCCAACATTGTTTTATTTGAAAATAATTTAAACGATTATATTTTCGAAGAGCTTACATTTTCACCACGGATGATAATTTTTGTTCCAAATTTGAATTTGAATAAATGGATTGCTAATTACAAAGGAACGTATATGTACCCAAGTTCATTGTCAAACAGCAATTGTAATTACATTGTAGTGGTGGATCCACCAGAGGATAGAATTGAACGAATTAAAGGATACCCTGAGATGTTTGGTCTAAGTCCTCATCGACTCAGTGACAAGTTTCTAATATTTATACCAAAGGATAACTCTGAAAAAATCAAGAGGAATTTCGTGTATCGATTCGGTTGGACAAATAAAGTTTATGTTTTGGTCATCAACTCGTCAAAGGGCTACACTGAAGTGCTAACAATGTCACTACTAACACGAGAATATACAAAAATTGATTCCACATCATCCGAAATTTCAGAAAAAGCATTTGAAAGAAAAGGACTATATACTAATCTTCATAAAATAGGGATTATTCTCACAGACTTAAGCCTACTAGACAGTAGATATCAGCTTAGAACAATATGTGCTTCTTCACCATACATTCTTATTAACAAGAAATTTCTTAAAAGGTGCCTTTCGGATACTGTACAGTCGCCTCTCTTCGAAATAATGGGTCAATATTTAAATTTCACTCCCCTCTACAAAAACAATTTTCTTGATACTAGAAATATGTTCTTAGGCTACGCAGCTCCTGAGGGGAATTATGTAGACGCCTTGCATTACAGCTGGAATCAAACTATTTATTTAACTTTTCCTGGGAAAAGAAGTTTCATATACTGTTTAGACAAAGAATCCTATCACCAGCAATCGTTATCAATCTGGATGGACACAATGGACACGAGTACATGGCTCGTATTGGCAACAAGTTGCCTTTTAGCAAATGCATTTATATTTCGTTTTGTAAAACGTAAAATTTCATTTGAATTTATTCATAATTTCTTTCTTTCCGCCATCGCGATTCTTCTCCGACAAAATCACAACAAAAGTAAATTCTTCTTGTATGGAATTTTATGCTTAATGTTGGCAATTGTTGCAACTCAGTACGAAACTTACATCACCCGTGACGTTATTGCTCCGGTTGACAAGAAAATAATGAGGAACTTCAGAGAACTGATTGAACATGACTATAAAATAATTTCTATCATCGGTAGAGTAACTGGAATAACTTACAAGCTAAGCTATTACAGTGTTCAACCCTTTTTCGTACAATACGACGTTGCTGACAAACAAAACTCTAGTGTTTATTTATATGATGCTGATAAGAATAATAAATCATTGGACCCTTATCAAATAACAGTAGGGTGTTTATCGAAAACGAAACTCTTTGCTGACATAGGGAAATCGTATTCTGATTTAGTACTTTTTAATTTAAAAGAAGATCTTCCCTTAATGAAATGCGCACAGGCAATCGAATCAGCAGACCGTCAACCTTTTGTGTGGGTATTCAGAGGGTGTTTACGTTATGAACTAGTGAATATTCTCCAGGAATTAAATGAAATGGGATTACTTGATATTTGGAGACGTCTCCTATATTTTGACTCTCGTGTATTAGAATTCAAAGAAAACCAAAATCGCCAGGAATTTCAAAGCGTTAGCTTTGATATGAAAATTGGAGCCGTTTTTTATCTACTGGGATATCTGATCCTTTTTCCTTGCCTTATTTTCCTACTTGAAATGTTTTTGAACTTTCTCATAAGATTTTCTCAAAATATACATGCTGCTTATGCATCTTGTTTATTAAAGTATCGTAAATACTTCCATGCGAAACCCCGTGACACCTCGTTCGTCGGTCCGTCAGTTGTTCTGTCTGTCCTTTCGATTACCGACAGTAACTCGGAAACGGATTGAATATGATCATGTGTAATGCATTTTTATGTAATACATATACACTTGGATATATGACGTTTGTTCCTTGTATAATTCTTCTACTTGAAACGTTTTGAATTATCTCATTCAAAATATGTTGGATATTATGATTTTTGGCAATATTTCATTGAGAAATTTATGTTTGACAAAGTAACAGGAGAAACGCCAAATTAATTAACATTGTCCTTTAACGAAACCCAATACAAAACCTGTTGTCTCAAGAAGAAGAGAATATCATAGGACGAGGAAAAGCATCTGCGGAGGATTCTTGAACACAGTTGACTCTCTAAAGAACAGCCACTCGGAATTCTGTAATCTACTTGTGCATGCAATTTTTATAGGATTCCTGTTTTGAAAATAAAAATGCTCCTGCAAATGAAACTATCTGTTTTGTATTATGAACTAACTCTATCTCCCAGATATTTTCTAAATGATTACAATCCGAATGGCCTTTTTATTCATGTGATGTAATTTGCATTATTTCATAATTTTTACTACTAATTTGTCCTAATTGGTCTTACAGTGAGAATTACCTGAGAATGGTTGAGAGTTATGGTGAACCACCTTTAATTTTCAATGTTTTCTTCAGTTTTTTTCACTCAGCGTTTCAAACTTTGAAATAATGCATGCTAATTTAAAAAGTAAGTTAAAACATGAATATTTAAAGTAAAACAAGAAACAGTCCACAGGCTACAACTTTACTTTACTGCTGTACCATTAAAAAATAGTAATCGAATATAATAGTAAGTAAACCGGTAGTTCGGTAATCAAGTAATCATTCTTAGGGGTCCTCGGTAATTCAGTAGCTTTGAGATGAGCCGAAGCTAAGTTTAGTCGTTTAATAAATATGATTTCGCTTATTCTCACGTCAACGGCCAAAGGGAGGAAATACTTCATCGAAGCAAAGTTTGTTAGATCGATGCTACGTTTCTTGTAAAGTCATGAATATTTTAGTAGTTTATAAAGTTTCCATTTTAGCAACCAAGTGTCAAATAGTAAAGAAGCAAGTATTTATCAGCAACTTTTGAAAGCTGTAATTATATTAAGTAGTATACTAAGCTCCATATCTTTCATATGTACCATATGTACATACATACGTAGAATCATAGCTTTCATAAAGCCACCTAGAAGGAAATATTTTATATGGACCAAAACGGTAACATCATAGTGTTGGATGTATATAATAGGGACAAGTTTTGTTTTGTAGCAACGATACTTGACTACCTCCTTATACAGTAGAAATCACATTGAGAATACTACTGCGAAGTTACTTTACAGAGAAATTATTTTATTACGAAATAAAGAAAAGACAATGCTGGTCATCTTGCTGTTTTAATGTCCACTTTGACTTGATTCAATCCTTGTTCTTAGAAATTTTAAATTATTTTTGTGTTCCTGAAGACTAGAATTATTTAAAGTCAGAAGAATTGCATCAAACCCAAAAATATAAATTTTCAGTCACTTAGAACTCAGAAGCCATCATATACCATAAGTTTTTAGTCTGACCGTACTTCAGATATGGTTTCAAACAAAAAATATATTCCAATTATTCTGCTTTACTTTACTTTCAATATAGATGGTAAAATTCTATTGTCACCATTTTCCAAATGTGATTCCAACATTGTTCTATACCCAAATAATTTGAACGATTATATTTTCGATAAAAATGTATTCTCACCAAGGATGATAATTTTCGTCGTTCCAAAGGTGAATTTGACTAAATGGTTTGCCAATTACAAGGGAAAGTATTTGTACCCAAGTTCATTGTCCAACTCGCATTGTAATAATTTTCTAGTGGTGGATCCACCAGAGCGTAGAATTAAGCCAATTTCAGTGTACCCTCTTATGTTTGGTCTAAATCCCCATCGACTAAGCGACAAGTTTCTAATAATTATTCCACAGAATAACTTTGATAAAATCAAAGAGAGTTTCTTAATACAATTCGGGTGGACCAATACAGTTTATTTCATGGTCATCAATTCAATGGGCCACACTCAAAGGTTAATAACAGTGTCACTATTCACAAAAGAATTTACAAGGATTGATTTCACATCATCAGAAACATTACCGAAAAGATTTGCAAGAAATGGTCTAAAGAGCAATCTTCATAAACTGGATATTCCTATCACCGATTTAAGCTTGGTAGACAGTTTCTATTATACAAGACAAACGTGTGGTTCGTCCCCATACATTCTCATTAACAAAAAATTACTTAAAATATGCCTTCCCGATACTGTGCAATCACCACTCTTTGAAATGATGGCTGAATATTTAAATTTCACTTCTCTCTACAAAAGTACTGTCCCGGATACTAAAAATACGTTTTATGGCGATGCAGCTCCTGAAGGCAATTATGTAGATGCGTTTCATTACATGTGGAATCAAACTATTTATTTCACTTTTCCTGGGAAAAGAAGTTTCATATACTGTTTAGACAAAGAGTCGTATCACCAACAATCGTTATCAATCTGGATTGACACAATGGACACGAGTACGTGGCTAGTAATGGCAACATGTTGCCTTTTATGTAATGCAATTATATTTCGTTTTGCAAAGAGAAAACTCTCATTTGACTCTATTAGTAACCTTTATGTTTCCGCCATTGCAATTATTTTCCGTCAAAACCACAACCATAGAAAATTCCTTTTGTACGGAATTCTATCCTTGATGCTAAATATTCTTGTAACTCAGTACGAAACTTATATCACCCGTGACGTCATTGCTCCTGTTGACAAGAAAATAATGAGGAATTTCGGAGAACTGATTGAACATGAATATAAAATAATTTCTATCATTGGTAGAGTGACAGGAATAACTTACAAGCTAAGCTATTACAGTGTTCAACCCTTTTTCGTACAATATGGTATTACTGAAAAACAAAACTCCAGTGTCTATTTATATGACTCTGATAAGAGTAATACATCAATGTCCGATTATGAAATAATGGTATCGTGCTTATCCAATTCAAAACTCAAACTCTTTGCTGATGTGGCGGATTCTAAATCTGATACAATATTTGTCAATCTAAAAGACGATCTTCCCCTATTGAAATGTGCTCGAACAATAGAAAATGCGGACTATCGCCCTTTGTTATGGGTATTTAGAGGGGTGTTTCGCTATGAACTGCTGAATCTACTCCAAGAATTGAATGAAATGGGATTAGTGGACCTTTGGAGAGATATTCAGTACTTTGATCCTAATGCATTACAATTCAAAGAAAACCAAAATCAACATGAATTTCTAAGCGTTAGCTTTGACATGAAAATTGGAGCCATTTTTTATCTACTTGCATATCTGATTCTTTTCCCTTGTATAATTTTTCTACTTGAAAAGTTTTTGACCCTTCTCGTTCAAAATATACGTCGTGTTTATGAATATTGGCTATTGAAGTTCCGTAGTAATAAAAAAGTAGTAAAGTTTCATGCTAATCCCCCTGACATATTGTCCGACGGTGGTCCATCAGTCTTTTCTTCAGTTCGTCCGAGTGATAAATCGAATACGGAGGATTAATTTTATCGTCATACTAAACGTAAAACGTATTTTTATTATCCTCTTAAAATATTTGTGCAATTTCTTGCTTTATTTCTGTATTAGACTGATCCGTCCAAAATATGAGAAGATGTTTATGATTTTTTATATATAATTAAAGTAATAATAGCCATTTGACAAAGTTAAAGTTACATGAAAAATTGTAAAATTAGTTAGCATTGTGATTAAAAGGACCTATCAATATTATTAAATCAAACTTTGAACCAAGCATTTTACAAATACTTTCATGTGATATATATAATATGCAGATGTTAAATAAATATTGATATTTTTTAGCGAATTTCAATATTATTTCATTTTTTGAAGAGGTTGTCAGTTGTCAGGTACAACACGGTTATGCAGGGGTGCAGAAAGGGTGAGAACTACTTTTACAGGAACGTATCAGTATAATGGGATACTTTGTAGTTTGTAGCTGTAACGGTGACTGCAATTCCTCATTCTCATTAATAGAAAATGTACCACCTCAGTCTTGGTTTCTCCTTTGTTCATTTGGCACTCCAATCTAGATTTTAATATGAACAGAGTTCTCCATTGGCCTTAGTCATGACATATTTATTAGAGAAGCGTTACATTTTTCCTTTACCTTTACATTTTACTGGCATCCCGCTAACATTAAGCTGAATTTAGTGCATATGATTTCGCTTATTCTTGCGTCAACGGTCAGAGTCAGAGGAATGAAGTAGTTCGTCGAAGCAAAGTTTGTTCGATCGATTCTGATAAGTTTCCATAAAGTCATGAATATTTTAATGTCTCTAAAGGTTCTATCTTAGCAAGAAAGGTCAAATAGAAATAGTGCAATAGTAATAAAGACAGTAAAGAGTAGCTGAAAGTTGTAATATATTAAGTATGCAATATTCCATATTTTTCATATGTCAGAATGTCAGTACGTAGAACGTAGAATCATAGCTTAAATACATAAAGCCAACTATATGCAAATATTTTATGCGTTCAAAATGGCGATATCATAGTGTTGTATGTAATGGGTACAAGTTTTGTCTTTGTTTTGCAGCAACGATACTTGACTACTTCCTAATATAGTAGAAATCACACCGAACCGAGAGTACTGCGAAGTTCTACAGTTGACAAGATTGATTGATAAGATTGATTCTACAAGTATTCATAACGTACGTTTTTTGTCTGACTGTTTGTCAGATATGGTTTTCAATAAAAACTATACCCCGATTATTCAGTAGTGCAACTACTGTATGCGATTGGGCTGTCTGTCTGTGAGTTAGTTAGTTAGTTAGTTAGTCAGTCAGTTAGTTAGTCAGTCAGTTAGTTAGTCAGTCAGTTAGTTAGTTAGTTAGTGAGATAGCGCTGTAACTCATGAACGGTTAAGCTTTTTTGGTATCTGTTTTCACATTATGAAAATATAGGTTCTCCTTATGAACAAGTTCGTAAATGAGCAAAATTGGGTAACGCCTTCCCCTTAAAGGGGGAGGTTAAACTGTTCGTACTATACGTATGTTATGTATTGGATGTTGTGTGTATGTTGTGGTATGTGTCGCAGTCTGTACTGGCGGCCACTATATGTCGTAGTCTGGGCTTATGACCCGTACAGGCCGTCTTTTGAATAAATTCAAATAAATTCAAATAAATTCAAGCATTTTTGAATAAATTGAAACTTTTTTGAATAATTTGAAATAAATTGAAACTTTTTTGAATAATTTTAAATAAATTGAAACTTTTTTGAATAATTTGAAATAAATTGAAACTTTTTTGAATAATTTGAAATAAATTGAAACTTTTTTGAATAATTTGAAATAAATTGAAACTTTTTTGAATAATTTGAAATAAATTGAAACTTTTTTGAATAATTTGAAATAAATTGAAACTTTTTTGAATAATTTGAAATAAATTGAAACTTTTGTAAATAATTTGAAATAAATTGAAGTTTTTTTGAATAGTTTGAAATAATTTGAAACTTTTGTGAATATTTTGAAATAAATTGAAACTTTTGTGAAAATTTGAAATAAATTGAAACTTTTGTGAATAATTTGAAATAAATTGAAAATTTTTTGAATAATTTGAAATAAATTGATTTTTTTTTATTTTGCAAAATATTAAAGTTGCACTACTGTGCTATAGCCGTTTTGTAATGGTTTATTCTGCTTTATTTTATTTTCAACACAGATAGTAAAACTCTAGTTTCGCCCTTCTCAAAATGTGATTCCAACATTGTTTTATTTCGAAATAATCTGAACGATTATATTTTCGAAAAAATTACATTCTCACCACGGACAATAATTTTTGTTGTTCCGAAGTTCAATTATACTAAATGGATTGGTAATTACAAGGGAACATATGTGTACCCAAGTTCATTGTCTAATTCTCATTGCAATAACTTTCTAGTGGTGGATCCACCAGTGCATAGAATTAGACGAATTACAGAATACCCTGTTATGTTTGGTCTAAGTCCTCATCGACTCAGTGACAAATTTCTAATATTTACACCAAAGGATAACTCTGAAAAAATCAAAATGAATTTCCTGCAACATTTCGGTTTGACGAATAGAGTTTATATTTTGGTCATTAACTCAAAGAACTACACTGAAGTGTTAACAATGTCACCACTAACAGGAGGATACACAAAAGCTGGTTTTACATCTTTAGAATCTTCACAAAGTGTTCTGAAAGGGTCTAATGTCAAGTAACTTTATTGACAGTCTTTCAGTCAAGTTCCTGTGAATTAATGATTGACCCAACCCTAATTAAATGACTATTTGGAATTATCAGACTTTAGTGTATTTTTGTATTAGATTTATTAAAATCTATCAGTTAGTCAATTACAGACCAAATTCTAAACTAATATTCACTTTAGTTTCAATCTTAGGTCAACTTTTCTCCTACTGGTGAGAGTACGTCTGTTCTGTCTGAAAGTTGATCGGTTCTCTGGTCACTACATTCACTCACCAACTAAACTTAACTTAAAACGAATACAAAACGTTGTACATTCAAAATACATATACTTAACAATCAATTCAAGGATAACTACGAATTCACAACATACTCCCACCTGGAATTTCAAAATCATATAGAAATTACAATAAATATGTTATGCCATATATCTATCGGGAGCTTTCACAGTTCTCCCACTTCTAGTAACAATCGGTTTTTGATGTTCCATGTTATTTGATGTCTTTAAAGGTATGATCACTTCACGGTCCGCTTCAGGAATCTCCAAAGGGTAAATGCGCTGAATAGGTCTCGTCAGTTCTCCAGTTGCCGTTCTCAATTTAGCCATGCGAACAACACCGTCTTTTCCGGGGAAGACTTCCAAGACGCGAGCTAAAATCCAGTCAATTCTCTTCACATTATCTGCTCCCACCAAGACGATGTCTCCTTGGGAAATAGGTTTAGATGTCTTAATCTTCTTTCCAGGTTGTAGAAGCATCGACAAGTACTCTTGCCGAAATCTTTTTCGTAAGTCCTCTCTCAAGCGTTGACGGTATACAATACGTTTGTTGAGAGCCTTTCCGTCAGCCAAATCCATATCCGGTACTCCAGATTCTTCCACTTCTTGTAAGAACATCGCAGGAGTCAAAGGAATCAAGTCATCTGCATTTTCGCTGACATAAGTCAGTGGTCGTTTATTTATGATTGATTCCGTGTCGCACAGAACTGTGGACAATTCCTCGTAGTTTAGAGATGCTCGTCCCAAAACACGCCGTAAAATCTTCTTAGTCATCTGAACCATACGCTCCCACCAGCCGCCCCACCACGGTCCGGTCGGTACTATGAAATGCCAATTAATTTTCTGATTAATTGCATATTCTTCAATTATCTTCCAGTCCACAGCTTGAAAAATATTGTAGGCTCCGACAAAATTAGTGCCATTGTCACTATAAATTGTCTTTGGCCTTCCACGTCGAGAAATAAATCGCCTCAAGGATTGTAGAAACGCTTCTGTAGACATTGCAGTCACCAACTCCAAGTGGATGGCTCTATAGACTGCACAGGTATATAAGACAATCCAAGATTTACTTCCGTCTTTCAAAATCAAAGGTCCAGCCAGATCTACTCCAGTCACTTCAAAAACTGCAGCTTGTCTGACTCTGTCCAGAGGCAACGGGGGTGGTTCCGTTTCTTGTGTCCTTAGATTAAATCGTTGGCATCTGATACATTGTCGCACGACAGCTTGGATAATTTTCCGAGCACGCACAATCCAATATTTCTCTCTTAGATCACATAAAAGAGTTTGCGTTCCACCGTGTCCCAATTTCAGATGCTGCTCAATCACCATTATTTTTACAAGAGGATGTCCATTCGGAAGAACAACCGGAGCCTTGAAGTTTGGTGTATCATCTCTTCGTAAAATCTTTGTCTTTACACGAATAATTCCAATATCATCGGTAAAAACACGAATTCCTTTCATATAATCGGGATATTCTTTAGTTGCTTCAATTTGAATTACTCTTGCAACTATAAGTTCTGCCTTTTCCATTTCGGCAACACTGATCACTCCAGCCTTTCCTGGTTGCTTTTTCACTTTAGCAATACAGTTTCCAATGAAGCGATACATTCTTGCCACAATTTTTACAACTTTTGTAAAATTCACTCGACGTTTAGTATCCATTAGTATATCGGAGAAATTCCTTTTACCAATTGTATTGATTCGTACAATTACAGTTTTTCTTTCCTCGGCTCTAAGGACGTCATCATCAGGGTCATTTCTTCCCTTCGGCCAAAATGCTTCTTCTCGTTTAAGCCAGTCGGGTCCCTCCCACCATGAAGTCCGCAGTAAAACCTTTGCAGTGCAATCTCTTGAAGGGAGATCCGCAGGATTCAGTTTTTCCGGAACACTCCTCCAGTCTTGAACGTTGCTCAATGTTCCGATCTCCTTCACTCTATTGGAAACAAAAACTCCCCAGATGTTTTCTCTCTGAATCCAACATAGAGCATTGGAGGAATCTGTCCAGTAGTACGTAGTAATCTCAGGATAATTTAAAATATCCTTTGCCGTTTTAGCCAACCGAGCTGCAATACAGCAGGCCATCAATTCCAAACGGGGAATCGTCATCTGTTTAACGGGTGCTACTCTACTCTTTGCCAGTAGTAATTGAGTAGACACACTCCCGTTCCGTTCTACACGAAGAAACACACGCTGCGTAGGCATACTTGCTGGCATCCGCAAAAACGTGTAGTGTCCAATCTTTCTTGTCAGTAGATTCTCTGCAAGTCCATCGTGGAATTTTCACGTCCTTCAAAAGCTTGATGGATTGCACCCAGTTAGTAAATTGCTTGGCAATTTTTTCTGGCAGTTCCTTGTCCCACCCAACGTTCAGCGCCCAAGCTTCTTGCAAAAGTAATTTCGGTAGAAGTGTCACTGGTACTGAAAATCCAATGGGGTCAAAAATCCTATGAGCATAAGACAATATCTTACGCATAGTCACTGGAAAATCTTCCTCTTGAAAGTCACGGATATCACAAGACAATGTATCTGTCTTCAAGTTCCATGAAAGTCCTAATACTGGAATCTGACGGTTTTCTCCGTGAGAGTTATTCCATTCCCATCCTCTAAGATCGAATTTTCCCATTGCCAGTAAGTCTACAGATTCTTTCATGAATTTTTCCAACTCTAATTCACTATCCAGACTAGTGACACAGTTGTCAACGTAAATGGACGACTTCAGTAGCCTAGCCGTTTCTTCCATACAATAAGGTGCACGGTCCAAGTGAAAGTTCAGTGTAGCACCCAAAAGAAACGGACTAAATGAGAGGCCAAATACGACACGTCTGTGTCTGAATTTCTTAAAATTCTCTGGATCATTTGAATCGTTCCAGAATAGAAAGCGCAAATAGTCGCGATCTTCAGGCTTCACACTGATTTGCAGAAATGCTTTCTTAATATCTGCAAGCACTCCAATTTTATTTAATCGAAAGCGAGTTAGAACTGTAGGGATCAATTCCAGCAGATTGGGCCCCTTTTCTAACAAATCATTGAGTGACGGCTTAGCTTTCTGCTTCGCAGATGCGTCAAAGACTGGCCTTATTTTCGTTGTCCCGACTTCCTTAAATACGCCTCGATGGGGTAAGTAATGTCCGTAATTGTCATATTCCTCTGGTGGAATTTCCTCAATCACGTCTTCATCGAGCCACACCGAAAATACTTTTTTGTAGTCTTCAAGCCTTTTCTCTGCGATCAACCTTTTCGTCACTCCTTTCATTCTTCTCTCAGCCACCATTTCATTAGTGGGCAAGAGTTGAGGGTCAGAAGTAAATGGCAAACTTACTTCATAACGTCCCTTCTGGTTTATAATCACAGTTTGATTAAAATGTTCCATTGCCGCCTGCTGCAGTTCTACGTTCGTTTTTGTCTCTGCAGGATCATTAATTCCAATGCTGTCCAATTTCCATAAATTTTGGACCTCAGCATTACTTACAAATAAGGTTGTCACAAGAGCAGTGCTGTCATTTCTCCTCTCACCTGGAGTCTTGCCCATGAGCGTCCATCCTAGGTAAGTCTCAACAGCTACTGGCCCAGAGTCCAATTTCTTCACTTTTCCTGTTAAAAGTTTGCCTCCGACATCCGCCCCGATCAAAAGGTCGATTTCCTTTGTATTGTAAAAAGTGTCAGATAATACAATTCTATCTCTTTTCAATTCGGATAGCCAGGGACCAGTTTTCACTTTAGGGATATCAGCACATATTTGGTGTTCGCCTAAAGTTGCAAAGTTGCAATAGTAACTTTTGTCCAGTTTACATAAACGGATATGATATCGATTATGTTCTTGTCCTTTTGTTTTCACACCACCAAATAAATTATGATCAATTGTTTCTTGCCCATTGCTGACATAGCCTACAGCCTTAGGTGCTCTCTCAGACAAATAACTACACTGGGAACAATTGTCAAGCACAGCACGAATTTTTACTTCCTTGTCACCATTCAATAAAAGTACCATGAGAGTCTGCAACAATACTTCCGAAGCACTAGTATTATTGGCCAAGTTACTTTCTTCCACCGTTTTCGGTTCACTTTTCTTTTCGGGTTTCTTGGCGGTTTTATTAACTGGCAACTCAGGGCACATCACAGAAAAATGTTTCATGGGACATATAGGACACTGTGGTTTATTCGTACACTGCCAAGAGGTGTGTTTTGTGCCGAAGCAAGAAAAACACGCACCTTTCTTTTTCAAAATATTCTGTTTGTCGACAAGTGGCATTTTCTTTGCTGCATTACAGTCCTGGGAAAAATGACCCGTCTTGTCACAAAACTCACAAAGCTTTTCTTTCTTGCTCCGATCATTTCCAACGAATAAAGCGGTAGCAGTAGGAACAACTTCATTGTCATCAGATTTTTTATTTTCTTTCTTTCCACGGGCTTCCTTTTCGACAGAAAATCCTTTCCTAGCCATGGAAATCCTTTCCTCACTTTTGACTTCTCCTCGGAGAAATTCCATCAGCAAAGTGAGTTGATTTTTGTTGTTGTCAGATTCTGCAGTGGTATTTTCAGTTCCCCGATTTCTGTTCCTCTCCCATGTCCTAAGAACGTCTTCTGGCAGACACGATTCTACCAAGGGGTACAGCATGGAGGCGTACTTATCACTCGCTACTCCAAGTGTCTCCAAGGCTCTAAGCTGAGTCTCCAGTCGATCGTACAAGGAAGACAAAACAACTTTAGTTTTCGGGTTCATTGCGTTGTTCAGCACGAGTTTCAACAGTTCTCGTACGTAAACTTCCACAAGAGTTTCGTCATTCCCGAATCTGTCCTTCAAGCTTTCAATAGCTTTCGGGTAGCACTTTGCACTCGGGGGGAAACTTTTCACCAACTCTGCAGCTCTGGATCCATCTTCAACAGCTTGCAACAAATACTGAAATTTGTCAGCTGCATCCATTTCCTTGTCTTCATCAATTTTTTGAAATTGACCCCAGAACCCCAACCAGTCTTTCGGATCACCACCGAATTTTTTCCACTCGATTTTGGGGAGTTTAAATTTTCTTTTGGATTCAGTCACACTTGAACTTCCTCCATCTGATACACTTTGGTATTCACTACGTGAACTTAGCACTGTATCCTCCATCGCTGTTTTCAATTCTTGAAATCGGTCTTGGTAGGCTTCTGCATGTTCATATTCGTAGTTGACTTCGTCCTGGGTTCCTCCTTCTTCAACCAGCAAGTCCATAATTTTTTCATCAAGTAAACGTAATCGGTCACCTTTTGTCTCGATTTTCTTTAGAAGTGCCGATGTCAACAAAACGTTTACTTCATCCTTCTTAAGTTCATCCTTAAGGTCGTTGGATAGCTTGGTGAAGGCAGCTCGAACCGGGGTCCTCTTTTTCTTTAAGTCTTCCATTTTCAAATATCACTTAAAAAGTCCTTCGTCAATCACTAATCACTTGGTTCTCCTAACCAGGAGTCCTAACCAGGGGCGCCAGATGTTTTGAAAGGGTCTAATGTCAAGTAACTTTATTGACAGTCTTTCAGTCAAGTTCCTGTGAATTAATGATTGACCCAACCCTAATTAAATGACTATTTGGAATTATCAGACTTTAGTGTATTTTTGTATTAGATTTATTAAAATCTATCAGTTAGTCAATTACAGACCAAATTCTAAACTAATATTCACTTTAGTTTCAATCTTAGGTCAACTTTTCTCCTACTGGTGAGAGTACGTCTGTTCTGTCTGAAAGTTGATCGGTTCTCTGGTCACTACATTCACTCACCAACTAAACTTAACTTAAAACGAATACAAAACGTTGTACATTCAAAATACATATACTTAACAATCAATTCAAGGATAACTACGAATTCACAACACAAAGAATATTTGAAAGAAAAGGGTTATATACTAATCTTCATAAAAGACAGATTCCTCTCACGGACTTAAGCCTAGTAGACAGTAGGTATCAGCTTAGAACAATGTGTGCTTCGTCACCCTACATTCTTATTAACAAAAAATTTCTGAAAGGGTGCCTTTCGGCTACTGTACAGTCACCACTCTTTGAAATAATGGGCGAATATTTAAATTTCACTCCCCTCTACAAAAGCAATTTACTGGATACTAGATATGTGTTTTTAGGCTACGCAGTTCCTGAAGGGAATTATGTAGACGCCTTTCATTACAGCTGGATGACTGAAATTTATTTTACTTTTCCTGGGAAAAGAAGTTTCATATACTGTGTAGACAAAGAATCCTATCACCAACAATCGTTATCAATCTGGATGGACACAATGGACATGAGTACATGGCTAGTATTGGCAATCACTTGTCTTTTAGCTAATGCATTTATATTTCGCTTTGCAAAAATTAAAATTTCATTCGAGTCTATTAATAACTGCTTTGTTTTCGCCATTGCGATTCTTCTTCGACAAAATCACAACAAAAGTAAATTCCTCTTGTATGGAATTTTATGCTTAATGTTGGCCATTGTTGCAACTCAGTACGAAACTTACATCACCCGTGACGTCATTGCTCTTGTTGACAAGAAAATAATGAGGAATTTCGGAGAACTGATTGAACATGATTATAAAATAATTTCTATCATCGGTAGAGTAACTGGAATAACTTACAAGCTCAGCTATTATAGTGTTCAACCCTTTTTCATGCAATATGACATGGCTGACAAACAAAACAGTAGCGTTTATTTATATGAGTCTGATAAGATTAATAAATCATTGAACCCTTATCAAATAATACTAGAGTGCTTATCGAAAACGAAACTCTTTGCTGACGTAAAGGAATCTAATTCCGATTCAGTGCTTTTTAATTTAAAGGAAGATCTTCCCTTATTGAAATGTGCACGGGCAATCGAATCAGCAGACCGTCAACCTTTTGTGTGGGTATTCAGAGGGTATTTACGTTATGAACTTGTGAATGTTCTCCAGGAATTAAATGAAATGGGATTACTTGATATTTGGAGACGTCTCCTATATTTTGATACTCGTGTATTAGGATTCAAAGAAAACCAAAATCGGCAGGAATTTCAAAGTGTCAGCTTTGATATGAAAATTGGAGCTGTTTTTTATTTACTAAGATATCTGTTCCTTTTTCCTTGCGTTATTTTTTTACTTGAAATTTTTTTCTATTTTCTCATAAAAATTAATCAAAATATACACGCTGCTTATGCATTTTGTTTACTAAAGTATCGCAAATACTTTCGTGCGAAATCTCGTGACGCTTTGTCGGTCGGTCCGCCAATTGTTCTGTTTGTCCTTCCTATCAATGGCAGTAACCCGAAAACGGATTGAATATGGTCGTAATATGTGTAGTAACTTTTAATGTAATCTACCTTCTTGGATATCTGACTCTTGTTCCTTGTGTAATTTTTGTATTTGAAAAACATTTTTTCATTCAAAATATACAGATGTTAAGATTTTTGGCAATTATTTCATTGAGAAATTTATGTTTGACAAAGTAACTCGAAAATTGACAAACTTAATTACGACATTAAACGAAAAGTTGAAACTATTGATCCAGACATTGTACTAATGTCTTCATGTAACATGTATTAGATATAATATAGTTATTACTTTGTGTATATAATAAAACATGAGAACCTATTGCAAGTGCCAAATGTTACCCCCATTTAATATTCCATTTTGTAAGAATTAATTGTCAGGATATTGTTTTACAGGGATGCAAAGAACAGGCGTTGCAGGATATATATTATTCGACGAGCATTTAGGGAATAAAGGAATGAATATGGACTGTAATTATCGATACCCCTATTATACTCAATTTCACCCCAAAATATAGTACTTCTGAAAAATACTAATGTTTTTCCCTGTTTTCTCTTTTTACTCCCCAATTAATATGGAAATTTACCCTTTAAAAACTATATGGTCCCCTATTAGTTTGGTTAGGAAGTTTTTCCAAAATAATCATTTGGGTGACCTCCACAGCCTACCAAAGGGGCTTTTTGGTCACTTTTTGATGTAAATATGAGTGTATCTTGAGAACGGTAGTGGGTAGAGAGAAAAGATTAGTGCCATTCGACGGCTATTTGTATGTAGAATAATGCTGAATATTAGAAACTTGACTACCCCCCATTTTGGGGTCCCACCCCTCCCCATCCAAAGTGTCCCGATGATGTTCATATTCACACTGAACACTCCTTGTAGTAGCCTCCAAAGTCACACATAAATCGCATACATTAATTAAACGGCGTATTTTCCCAAAATCAGGTCATTAAATATTAGATATTAAATAAATATTAAATATAAGAGGGAAAAATTCCACAGCGGACATGAGACAGATTTTTGCATTTAATGATGTCTTAGAAAAAAAACAAATGCCATTTTCACTAATCACTTTTGTGCTCTTGTGAAAAGCATGAACGTTCATAATACATTCTATAATAATATATATTCGTAATACATTCATACATATACATCCACGACTTGTCAAGTTGAGCCCGTTTTAATCTTTATGCTGCTTGTTCACCCCTCCTTAAACCACATATCAAAAGAAAGATACATAACTGCTGCCTTAATACTATTACCTTCAATTTTGGGAAAATGCGTCGTTCAATTAACGTATGCGATTTATGTTTGACTTTCTAGGCTACAAGGAGTGTTTAGTGTGAATATGAACATCATCGCCACTACCGTTCTCAAGATATACTCATATTTAATCAAAAAGTGACCAAAAATGCCCCTTTGGTGGGCTGTGGAGGTCACCCAAATGATTATTTTGGAAAAACTTCCTAACCAAACTTAATCAGGAATATGTCATCGACAACATAGGATACTTATCACATATGACTTTCGGGGAAGATATTAAAGCCGGCTGGTGGCCGGCCCTCTAACCTGTACTGCATATATTATCTATTGACTCATATCAGCAAACCATTTTTATTAGTATTTGCAGTTCACTCGTTCACCATCTATTAATTACTCAAGGCTGATAGTACTCCAAATGGGGGACCATATAGTTTTTAAAGGGTAAATTTCCATATTAATTGGGAAGTAAAAAGAGAAAATAGGGAAAAACATTAGTATTTTTGTGAAGTACTATTTTTTGGGGTGAAATTGAGTATAACAGGGGTGTCAATAATAATGTCTCAATGAATATACATGATAAATATAAAACATCGCTCGATCATTGGACAATCTCATCAGTCTTTAGTGTAGTTTTAATCTTTTGTCTGTTAGTTTTTAATTTTTACTTAATTAATATTACTTAATTAGTGTACTGTACCTCATTTTTTCTTTTGGTCATATATTTCATTATATTATAAGTACTTTCATCCGTAATGTTGAAGACCTTAATCTTGATTGCATGTCATTCTGAATTCGAGAGCATTCAGAACATGATTTGCCTCATTCGTAAATATAATTAGTTTCTTTTCATGCATAGAAAAGGATTAACTTTAATTTTAGTTAAGAAATGTGGTATGGATAATGTGTAGGATTTCAGCCAGCCTATAGTATAACTTGGCTTACGGTCACTTAGGTCACCAGCCAATGTAATACGTAGAAGTACTTCATCGAAACAATGTTTGTTCGATCGATACTGTTAAGTTTTCCCTAAAGTCATGAATATTTTAGTCGTCGATATGCGATAGTTTCTATATAGGCTATAAATGACAAGAGCAATCAATTGGAAGTTGTACGTTATATTATTTTCAAATCCTGAGTAGAAAGTGTAGAATAAAAGCACAGCTTACATAAGTCAGCTATAAGCACTAAATGGAACATGTACAAAATGGCGATATCATGGTGTTCTATATGCTGGGGACAAGTTTTTTCTTGTTTTGTAGCAACGATACATGACTACCTTCTTCAATAGAGGAAGTCGTACATTAAAAGTGCTTTACTGCGTAATTATTTTTCTGTAAAATTATTTAATTTTACACCAGAAGAAAAGCAATACGGATCATTGCCTTTTGTACTAGTTTTCAGACATTGGTCTTCATTAGTTTAAATTTCTGTGTCTTGTAAGATTTGTGTACTGACAGTCGGAAGAATTGCATCTTAAAGGAAAATATAAATTATCTAATAATTCTCATTCTTCATAGAAGTCAGAATTTGGAACTCCATTATCAATATCATTATCCACAGTTTTATTATTGTTAAACCTCTACTTCACTAATCTATCTCACTTCACTTTTCTACATTAAAGATATGGCTTCTTCACATAAAAGACAATTTGTTGCCATTTTGCTCTCTTGCTTCATTTTAAGCACAGAATGTGATATTCTGCCTTCAACACTTGCAAATTACGATTTTGACATTGTTTTGTACCCAAATGACATTGCGGATTCTGTCTTTGAAAAAATTGTATTCGCACCACGAACCATAATATCATTAGCAACTGTAAATCAGGAAAAATGGGTTAGCAATTACAAAGGAAGAAGTAGATACCCAAGTTCATTGTCAAAAACGCATGGTAATATTTTAACAGTTGTGGAGCCACCTGCGAATAGGATTAGAGGGATCCCATTCTTACCAGGTTTTTTTGGTCGAGAAATGGATAGACCATGGAACAAGTTTCTAATAATTAGTACAAAGGATCACTTTGAAGAAATCAAGATGAATTTCTTGTTTCGATTGGGATGGACGACTGTAGCTTATTACATGGTCATGCATTCCGAAGACGACATTGAAGTACTAAGAATGTCACGAATCACAAGATATTTCACAAACACTGATTTGACCTCACCAGAAACTGCCCTGGAAAGATTTACAAGGAAAGGTCTAAATACAAATCTTCATAAAGTACCAATTGCCGCTGTAGATTTGCAAATCGGAGACGACAGAGTTTTTCGTAAACCGTGGTGTAATTCGTCCCCATACATTCTTATAAAAGGTGACGTTCTTAAGATGTGTCTTTCGGACACTGTGCAATCACCAGTGTTCGAACTGATGGGGGACTATTTAAATTTCACTCCTGTCTACAAAGGTAATTCACAGGGTACAGAAAATATGTTTTGTGGCTACGCAACTCCGGAAGGACATTATGTGGATGCGTTTGAGTACGAATGGTTCAAAGGTTTTTATTTAACACTTTCTGGGAAAAGGACATTCATATACTGTCAAAAGAAAGACTCATACCACAAACAATCATTATCCATCTGGATCGACACAATGGACCCGAGGACATGGCTCGTATTGACGATAAGTTCACTTTTATCTAATGCACTTATACTTCTTCTTGCAAAAAACAGAATTTCATTCCACTCTATTAATAACATTTTCTTTTCCGCCATTGCAATTCTTCTCCGTCAGAACCACAATCAAAGAAAATTCCTTTTGTACGGAATTCTATCCCTGATGCTAAGTATTCTGGTAACCCAGTACGAAACTTACCTCACGCGTGACGTCATTGCTCCTGTGGACAAGAAAATAATGAGGAATTTCGAAGAACTGATTCAAAATAATTATAAAATCATTTCTATCATCGGTAGAGTAACGGGAATAACTATCAAAAAAGGTTATTCGAGCAAACAGTCTTTCTTCGCACAATATGGCATCACTGAAAAACAAAACTCTAGTGTCTATTTATTTGATGCTGATAAGCATAACGTATCAATGTCGCCTTACCAATTAATGGCGTCGCGTTTAAGAAAAACGAAAAGCAAACTCTTTGCTGATATAACGGATTCTATTTCTGATACAGTACTCTTAAATCTAAAAAAAGATCTTCCAAGACGGAAATGTACACGAACTATCGAAAATGCCGACTACCACCCTTTGGTATGGGTGTTTAGAAGGTGTTTTCGTTATGAACTTATGAATGCTGTCCAAGAATTGAATGAAATGGGGATACTGGACATTTGGCAACGCCTTCAATATTTTGATCCTAATGCATTACAATTCAAAGAATCACAAAATGAACAAGAATTTCAAAGCGTTAGCTTTGATATGAAAATTGGAGCTGTTTTTTATCTACTTGGATATCTCATCATTTTGCCTTGTATAATTTTTCTACTTGAAAAATTTCTGACCCTTCTCGTTCAAAATATACGTCGTGCTTATAAATATTGGCTATTGAGATTCCGTAGTACTAAAGTAGTAAAGTTTCATAAGAATGCTCCTGACATCTTGTCCGAAGGTCCGCCAATATTTCTTACCGTCCGTCCAAGCCATAACTCGAAAACGGATTGAAATATTCTACATACTATCGTTTTTATGGTGTATCTAATATGTAATACGCACTTTTCAATTCATGATTTATCACTAATGAGCCATAAATTATTGTACTATTATAAGCTTTGTATACTATTTCATTGAAAAATAATCACTTGTAACAACAAATAAATATTATATCATTTGGATTATTGATTACACGAAGCATTGAAATTCTTGAACCATGCATTCCACAATATTTTTCAGCCTAACACATTATTTTGCTGTTTAGTAGAAAATGAAAGGACCTATATCACTACAATCGATCTATGAAATGAGAACCTTAAAAGTATGCACTTGAAAACATGAATCACTTTTCTTTATACAGCACTCTCCTTCAAAAGCTTTTCATTAAGTACTAGTATGACTAATCAATACTCAGAAAATTGCATTCATGTTAGAGTTTTATTATACAGGAGGAAGGGTTATCTTGATCATCAGCATACCATTTTTGCGTAAAATATTTTAAAACGAATCAGAAAAATTGTAGGAAAAAGTTCTCAATTGTCAAATCAGAAATCTCAAAATACAAGAAAAAAATTCGTTAAAGTCTATAATGTTCTAGGTAAAGCGTTGTAAGCAAACTTTATCATTAATAAGTGTGTTTCGGTGATACTTTAATAACTTTCCCATATTTCCCAACTTTCCCACCTTTCATTCCAAAGGGGGAACCAACCCACCCACGGGAAAGTTGGGAATATTCTCTGTTTGGAATAATTTCACCGAGTCATTTTTACGTCAAAGATTTAAGTTTTCAATCTCAAAATGGATTACCGGATAACCACCTCTTGCATTTCTTTCCGGGGTTGGTACAAAAAGGGTCAATCACTTTAGTAAAGATAGATACACCAGTTTTCTTATTCTTACAAGCAGATTCATTTCGATAGAAGAATCATTAAAGGCTAAAAGTCATGAATATTTTAGTGTTCTATCCATACGACGGTTCCGTCTTAGTAACGATAGAAAAACAAAGTAGAAAGCTACGCAGTTAAAGGAAATAAGGTTAGTTAAAGTCACTTTGAAGTAAGTAACACGTCCTGAATACCAATATAATAATGTATTAGGTTACAGGCCAAATAATAATGTATTTGTTCTTTGTGCCCTATACGATACAGAGCTACAGTGTTGGAGAGTACATTTTTCTCCCCGGAACTTTTAGCTCTCCGCGTGGATTGCTCCCGAGCTAATTGCTCCCCGCGTGAGTTGCTCCCTTCGTGATTAGCTCCCCTCGTTATTTGATCCCCTCGTTATTTACTCCCCGCCCTATCTGCTCGCCCCCTCCATATTCTTCTGACCTGGATTCTTCACTTATTATTACTGAAGAATTAATAAAGGAGAACTGCCAGAAAAAAGAAATACATTGATTGTGACAATTAGCTCGGGAGCAGTCCGCGCGGAGAGCTAAAAGTCCCGGGAAGCAAAATGTTTTGGGAGCAAAACTCTGGTTACCCTTCACCTAACATAGCTTTTCGATCGATATTGACGAAAGTCAGGAATATTTTAATACCATAGGTAGTTTCTATTTCAGCAAGAAGTGGCAAATAGTAGTAAAGACAGTAAAGGGTAAGCAACTGGACGTTGAACGGTATTATTATTTCCAAATTCATCGTATAAGGTACAAACTATAATAGCATAAGTAAGTAGTTTACAGAAAGTCAGTTATAAGTATAAACGTAATACGTCCAAAATGGCGTTATCAAGGTGTTGTACATAATGGGAACAAGTTTTGTCTTTGTTTTGTAGCAACGATTCATGACTACCTGATAAAGTAGAAATCGGCCACCGAAAGTGCTGCTGCGGAGTTATTTTACTGTGAAAATTGTTTATTTCACAACAGTAGAAAAGCAATACGGATCATTTCCTGGCTTGACAAGGCAATTCAGTATTCCACCGCGGGTTTTCATTGGTTTAAAGTTTTTTGCCTCGTAAGATTACAATACTGACAGTTAGAAGAATTTCATCATAAAAGAAAATATAAATTAATTACCAATAAAAAGTTCCATGTGATAAGTTAATTGTTAACCCTCTACTTCTTTTACTTCTACTAAATAAAAATATGGTTTCTTCACACAAAAAGCAATTCGCGGTTATTCTACTCTGTTCATTCATTTTCAGTACAGAATGTGATATTCTGCCGTCAGCATTTGCAAATCATGACTTTGACATTATTTTATACCCAAGTAATTTGTCGGACTATATCTTCGAAAAAATTGTATTTTCACCACCCTGTCAAAAATGGCCACGCAGAACTCTGCGGGGAAGTTCCCACTACCTACACGCAGATAATTGGCACTTTTAACTGTGTGTAGTAAACTGCAGTTATGCACCTGCGGGTTTTACCCCGCAATAATCCACAACAATTTTTTTGCTTTCTGCGCGGTTTCTTACACGCAGAAAATTGACCCTTTTACCTGCGGGTAAAAACCCACGCTTGATCAAGCGAACCAAAAAAGAATCGTAATCCATACTCTAGTTAGATTGCTACCTGCGGGTACTACTCGGCACACTTTTTACACCTCTGCTGGGATTCGAATTCCAGACCTTCCAATTTAGAGTTCAGTTATTTTACCTCTTAGCTCTTTCGGCTACTGTGATAAACTATACGATTATTCTGTCTAATATATTGCAAGTAATATTTTACATACAGTTTGTATGTCAACCATTATTAGGTACATTGCACTTATTTGGTTCCTTAGGCGGGTTTTATTTAGTGGTCTATATATAATTATATGAACAATATTTAATAATCTGTTGCACATGCACACAAACAGAGTGTTTCATGCTCTTATTGAGCAAGGTCATATAATTATAATTACAAAACAGTAAAAAAATATATAGGCCATAGTAAACTATTTGATATTTACTAGGGAATAAAAAAACATTTTTCCTTTTTGCTTTAGTCGTGAATACATAATGCACGTAGAGTAGTTAATGCACAGTAATTCTAAATATTAAATTGCAATGCACTAATTAAATTGGCGCAGCATATATTTCATTGCACTGTTATATCAATTTCTACAGAAAACATTATGATTTACAAGCGCTTTTAAGTGATTTTTATGACATTAAAAAACCAAAAAGCATAGCTTTTTTAAAACTTGATTTCTTGCTTTTTTATAAAAAAGCAGAAAGCAAAAAGCTGCTTCTTTATTCCTTGGATTTTTAATTACTTATAAACTGGGAAAAAACATTATAAGGAATATTATAAATATTATGGGGCAACTAGAGCATAATGTGCCAAACAGAACTATAAAGAAAGAGGGTTTCTCTAGAAAGGTAAATTATTGCCTTTTCATTTGCCTTTTCCATTATCAAAAGTTTTATTCTAGATACAAATAATTACGAATGCATCATAAGCTTTAAGATATGCTATAACTTTCATCTTTCATTATAATAGCATTACTAAAAAACCTAAAGTTTCTGATCATTAGGGCATAAAATAAGCTTCCGAAACAAATTGTCTGAATTTGATTATTTGCTTACAATTTTGCTGAAGAACTTTTACTTTGGCTAAACGCAAATAATCAATCTTTATCTTCTTTTACATTAGAAAACAATTAATGACATTGGCAAAACTTCCAGCGAAATTGGCCTAAACTTTTATCATTCCATTCTTGGTAGCAAGAGACATTTGGACAAATATTCCATAGTACTATTACGGAGAATATATTTTACAATATAGTAGAAATTAAATTGACTTTTAACGTAAATATATATCTTAAAAATTGGACTCATTCCATAATACTATTATGGAATATATTTTACAATATAGAAATTCAATTAAGTACGTTTTAACGTAATTAAGATACATCTTAAGAATTGAGCCGAGTTTGTTCTGCGTAGCGAATCCCGCGTGAAACATGCCCTTTTCGCCATGTTTCCTGCAGATAATTATCTGCATGTAATTTTATGCACAAATTCAGGCGTTCAAACAAACGCAGGTAAATTCCCGCAGGAAACCTGCATGATCCTTCGGGAACAACTCCTTTGTTCAAAATCGCGTAATTTACACGCGGTTTCTTGCGGGTAACTTCTAAGGGGGCAAGAACCATAATTTCAGTTGCAACTTTTAATCCAACTAAATGGGTTGCTAAATACAAAGGAGGAGATACATACCCAAGTTCTTTGTCAAACACGCATGGCAATATCTTAACAGTAGTGGAGCCACCTGTGCAAGTAATTAGATTAATTGGAATCTTCTCAGGTTTATTTGGTCTAGAGAGAAATACACCGAGCAACGAGAATCTAATAATTAGTACAAAGAATCACTTTGATAAGGTCAAAAGCCATTTCATGAATCGATTTGGATGGATGAATACAGCTTATTTTATGGTCATCAATTCTAAGGGTGACACCGAGGTACTAACAATGTCATCATTGACAACATTTACAGACATTACTTTGAAATCATCAGAAGGTGCACTGAAAAGGTTTGCAAGAAAAGGTTTACATACCAATCTTCATAAAATACCAATTCCTGCAATAGATTTAGCCATAGGAGACACGAGAATTCATGTCAGAAGGATTTGTGCATCTTCGCCATACACACTTATTAAGTACAGAATACTTAAAAGATGTCTTACGGATACTGTACAATCAACACTATTCGAAATAATGGCTAGCTATTTAAATTTCACTTCTTTCTACAAAAGTAATTTGCAGGATAAAACAAGACGGTATTCTGGTTCTGTCACTCCGGAAGGGAATTATGTGGATGCGTTTCATTACAGTTGGGGAAAAGTCTTTTATATCACTTTACCTGGGAAAAGAAGTTTCATCTACTGTGTAAATAAAGAAACATATCACCAACAATCATTATCCATCTGGATTGACACAATGGACACAAGTACGTGGCTAGTATTGGTAACAAGTAGCCTTTTATCTAATGCACTACTATTTTATTTCGCCAAGAAAAAATTTTCATTTGAGTCAATTAATAACTGCTTTGTTTCCGCCATTGCGATTCTTCTCCGACAAAATCACAGCAAAAGTAAATTCTTGTTGTATGGAATTTTATGCTTGATGTTGGCAATTGTGGCAACTCAGTACGAAACTTATATCACCCGTGACGTCATTGCTCCTGTTGACAAGAAAATAATGAGGAATTTCGGAGAACTGATTCAAAATGAGTATAAAATAATTTCTATCATTGGTAGAGTAACGGGAATAACTAACAAGCTAAGTTATTCTAGTGTCCATTCTTTTTTCGTACAATATGGTATTATGGAAAGACAAAATTCTAGTGTTTATTTATATGATGCTGATACGATTAATGCATCATTGTCGGAATATGACATAATGGTATCGTGTTTATCAAATACAGAACTTAAACTCTTTGCTGATGTAACGGATTCTAGTTCTGATTCATCCCTATTTCATATGCAAGAAGATCTTCCCTTTATGAAATGTGCACGAACTATCGAACATGCAGACTATCACCCTTTGGTATGGGTTTTTAGAGGTCACTTCCGTTATGCGCTGCTGAATTTTATTCAAGAACTGAATCAAGTGGGACTAGTGAACCTTTGGAGACATCTCCAATATTTTGACGCTCGGGTATTACGATTCAAAGAAAACCAAAATCAACATGAATTTCTAAGCGTTAGCTTTGATATGAAAATTGGAGCCATTTTTTATCTACTAGGATATCTCATCTTTTTTCCTTGTATAATTTTTCTACTTGAAAAATCTCTGCAACTTTTGCAAAATATACGTGGTGCTTATGAGTTTTTGGTATTAAAGTATCGTAAAATCGCAGAAACACGTGCCAAAGCATGTGATGCTTTATCGGTAGGTCCGTCAGTCTTTCTGTCCGTCCGTCCGAGCAACAAGACGAATACGGAGGATTGATGGCCATATTATACTTGTAATGTATTTTTATATAGATATCTTTTTATTCTTTTTGGATATTTCGATATTTATCGCAATTCCTTCCTCTATTTTTCTATTAGGTTGACTCTTCCAAAATATGGGAGATGTTTATGATTTGTCATTTTTTTTCAAGGAATAATAACCATTTGACAAAGTTACATATGTAAAATAGAAAAAATATAAGCATTGTGATTAAAAGAACATATCAATGTTATCAAATCAAACTTTTGAACCAGGCATTTTGCAAATAATTTTCATGTGTTTACTTGTTGTGTAATAAAATATTGACAATTTTAGCGTAATGTTAATAATATTTCATTTTGTGACTTTCTGTCAGGAACTGTCAGGTTATACACGGTTAAGCGGGGGTGCAAATAAAAGGTGAGAAATACTTTTACAGGAGCGTAACTCTATTCATGATTTCAATTCCTCATTAATAGAAAATCTACCAGCCCAGTCTTGGTTTCTATTTTGTGCATTTGGCACTCCTCCAATCTAAATTTTTGCAGGCCTTAGTTATTAAATACTTACTACATTTATTGGCGAAGCGTCTAGTCTATGACAATAAATAATTACAAGCATAAACCTACTAGCTCATCGTAGCACCCTCATATAAGAGGTGTCCGAGCAGCACCTCTTAGATTTCTTTCTGGGAAATGAGAAATTTTTATTATTATTCCTTCAGAATATACCAGGTACACGCTGTTGTAATAATAATTATTTAATAATTGAAAGGTTTGAAGACAGAACTCGTTTTTTATTTACTTGGATAATATCTCTAGTATTCCTTGTATAATCCTACTTGAAAGATTTTTGGATTTATTCCTTCAGGACGTACGTACTGTTTGGGAATTTTTTTACTAAGTATCATGCATACTTTAATAACACTTGTTTTTCCCCGTGACACTTTATCGGTCGCTTTTCAGCCTCTATTTCCCTGTCACCGGGTTGATTAATGTCATATTTTACATGTACTGCATTTTATGCAGTACAGAATTTATTTCACTGTATAATTGATTGCTTGGGCTTTACAATACATTTATTACAATCTGTGTTATACATTTACAATTTCCAGATTTCAGATTTGCACTATATGCTAAGGAGTTATATAATGTAATACATTTAAAATACTTTAACTTAAAATTTAACTATAACCTTGCATAACCCTTAAACAAGATTTTTGTTGTGTAATAAAATATGATAATTCTCAACACTATTTTAATATTCCTTTATTTCGTGTAAATTAATCGTGAGGAAATAGTTTCAGACGGATGTAAATTTTGAAGAGTAAGAAATACAATTACTATAGAGCATAACAATGCAGGTTCCCATTGTAATCTTGGACATATCAGCATACCAAAAAATTGCTTCAAAAGAATCAGAATTAAATTTTAAATCTCAAAATGCATTGCCCGAGTAGCACCTCTTGTATTTCCTTCTGGGGCTGATACAAATACGGTCAGTGACTTTAGAAAAAGTGGCATACACCAGTTCACTATTCTTTAAAGCAGATTCCTTTAGGTAAAAGATTCATAAAGGCTGGGGTAAATTCATGCATATTTTAGTGCTCTATCCATACGACGGTTCTATTTAAGTAACGAAACGCGAGACAAACAAAGGAGAATACTCTGTTGGAGTCAAAGACGTTATAAGGTTACTTAAAGTCACTTTGAGGCTATTAGCACGTCCTAAATATCAAAATAATAATGTTTAGTAGCAACGATACATGACTACCTTCTTAAAATGCAGGTTGAATGTACTAATGCGACGTTTTACTGTGAACTAAATGTATTTTCATAACAGAGAAAAGGAAATGCAGCTCATTTCCTTGTTTCTTCTGGCTTATCAAGCAAGTAACTTCAAACGTTTCTCTTGGAAAGTTTAAATTAAATAACAGAACCAAAAGAGAAACAAAAATTATTAAATAATTAAAAGTTTTGAAAACGCACACACATATTTTTTATCGGCACACTCAAAATGTTTTGATAGACCTTTCCTTCTAAATTATTTAATTTTAATTTTATTATTTTCCTTAAGAATTAAGATATGGTTTCAAGAGGATACATTTCGTTTAGTATCCTCCTTCCTTATATTATTTTCAATACAGTAGACAGTATGATATTGCCACCACAGTCACTACCATCAAATTGCGATTCCGATATTTTTTTATTTCAATCCGATTTGAACGATTATGTATTCGAAAAACTTGTATTCTCAATTCGAACGATAATTTTTATTCCCACTATCAATTTTACTAAGTTTACTGGAAGTTACAAAGGAACATTTGATTACCCGAGTTCCTTGTCCAATTCACATTGTAATAATATTCTTTTCGTGGATCCACCCGTAGATAAACTTAATGGATATGCAAAATACCCAGTTCCTATTGTATTTGGTCGACATCCACATCGACTAACCGAAAAATTTCTAATAATTAGCCCACAGATTCACTCAGATAAAATCAAAGAGAATTTTGTGTTTCAATCCGTATGGACTAATGTAGCATATTTTATGATAATCAATTCCACAACGGACCACACTGAAGTATTAACAGTGTCACTATTCGAAAAATATACAAGGATTGAATTCTCGAACCCAGAAACTTCACTGCAGGAATTCACTAGAAAAGGTTTATATAGAAATCTTCATCAAACAAGTATTCCTGCTATGGATATGGAAATAGGAGACAATAGGATTTACAGTAAATGGCAATGTGCTTGGTCTCCATACACACTAATTAACCACAGAATACTAAAACTATGTTTATCCGATACTGTGCAATTCCCAGTCTTCGAAATGATGGCTGAATATTTAAATTTCACTTCCATCTACAAAAGTAATTTACAGAACACTGAGGACAAGTTTTGTGGCTATGCTACTCCGGAGGGGAATTACGTGGATAAACTCGAGGTAGATGGGGAAAGTGTTATTTACTTAACTTTTCCTGGGAGAAGAAGCTTCATATACTGTGTAACTGAAGAATCCTATCACCAACAATCGTTATCAATCTGGATTGACACAATGGACGCGAGTACATGGCTTGTATTGGTAACAAGTAGCCTTTTTGCTAATGCATTAATATTTCGCTTTGCAAAAAATAAAATCACTTTTGAAAATATTAGTAATTTCTTTGTTTCTGCCGTTGCGATTGCTCTCCGTCAAAATCACAACAGAAATAAATTCTTCTTGTATGGAATTTTGTGCTTGATGTTGGCAATTGTTGCTACTCAGTACGAAACTTACATCACCCGTGACGTCATTGTTCCTGTTGACAAGAAAATAATGAGGAATTTCGGAGAACTGATTGAACATGACTATAAAATAATTTCTATCATCGGTAGAGCAACGGGAATAACTAACAAACTAAAGTATTCTGGTGTCCATTCTTTTTTCGTACATTATGGTATAACTGACAAGAAAAACTCCAGCGTTTATTTCTTTGATGCTGATGAGAAAAATGACTTTTTGTCGCCTGACGAAATAATGATGAGGTGTTTATCAAAAACAGAACTCAAACTCTTTGCTGACGTAAAGTACTCTACTTCTGATTCAGTACTTTTCAATTTAAAAGAAGAATTTCCATTATTGAAATGTAAACGAACAATGGAGCATGCAGAACATCAACCTCTACGATGGGTGTTTAGAAAGTGCTTTCGTTATGAACTGTTGAATGCACTTCAAGAATTAAATGAAATGGGACTCGTTGACCTTTGGCAAAATCTTCAATATTTTAACCCTCATGTACTAGGATTCAACGAAAATCAAGCTATCCAGGAATTTAAAAGCGTCAGCTTTGAAATGAAAATTGGAGCTATTTTTTATCTACTTGGATATCTTGTCTTCATTCCTTGTATAATTTTTCTACTTGAAAAATGTTTCACTCTTCTCGTTCGAAATATACGTCGTTTTTATGAATATTGGCTATTAGATTGTTGTAGCAGTAGAATAGTAATGTTTCATGCGAATGATCCTGACATTTTGTCCCACGGTCCGTCAATCCTTCTTACCGTCCGTCCAAGCAATAACTCGAGAACGGATTGACATTATGCATACCATCTTGTTCGTGTAGTGTATCTACTATGTAATATAAAGCGCTTTTCACTTGATGAATGGTGATTTATGATTATTGAGCAATATATTGCACTATTATAAGTTTTCGCTATTATGTATTTCATTGAGAAATAATAGTCATTTGTAACAGAAAATAAAAATACCATTGTGATTAAACGCAGCATTGAAATTATTGAACCATGCACTGTATAATAGTTTCAAGCCCGCGATGTATGATGTTGTTCATCAGAAAATGAGAGAACCTATAAAAATAGGAATTGCATTTTGATTTATAATATGATATCTAAAACTAACAGCCATCTCTGACATTATTGCCTGGAAAAGTCATCGGATTAAATAATTATTTTTGTATTTCAAGAAATTGCTTCATAAAAGTATTACAAAGATTTTGGTCATTAAGATATATCAAGGTAAGTAAGTATGCCAGCATCCATTAAGTACTCTTTAGGTAACGATGTCAGCTCTAGAAACCGAAATAAAATCTAAATGTAGGAAGATTCTAAATCAGAGGCTTAAATTTCGCATGTATTTTACTCTACTTAATCAAAGCACAACCGAGTCTCGATTACCATTCGCTGAAATCTGGGGAACATTCCTTATGAAATGTGTACGCAAATGGTGAAGACCAGAAGCAAGATGCTTTCTTGCTATGCTTTCTTTATACGTAGATATATTACCTTTGAAAACACGCAAAGCAATTTGAAAAGGAGTTGACCAATATACTGATAGGCATCATTCGCCAAGTTTTTTAAAGCATAAGTATGACTAATCAATATATAAATCAGAGTGTCGAGTGTGCCGTAAATGCCGCATGCCGTAAAGGGCCGTAAATGCCGTAAATGCGGCATGCATTTCATTTACGGCATGCCGTAAATGCCGTAAATGCCGCAAATTAAAAATTGTAGTTTACACATGTTATAAATGATAAAGCATTGTAGTATTCACTAACTATCAAACAATGTGAATAAGCATCCTTTTGTAGTGAGTATTGAAGACGACAGTAATAATTTATTGCATAATGTACCGATTACGTTATGATCAGTAAAATGTAACCCAAGTTTTTGAGCTGACAACAATGTGTATTTTTTAGTTCGTGTAATTTTAGTGACAAGTTTGGATCAGTGTCACTTTAAGTTGCTTTCTTTAATTGTGCAAATAATAAATGTAGAAAGTTTAAACTTCTTCCTTTCTGTTCCATCGCTCTAACAGATAAAACTTATATCGAATTCTCTGCAAAAAATGAAATTAGCAAATCATGTGCAATAACAGTTTTGCTCTTTCATATTTCAGATCTTAAGTTGATATCAAACTAAAATAAATGTATTTTAACTATGGGCTCAGATTATTCCTTTTACGGGAAACATAAAAAGGAAATATCTTGCAATAAGTAAATAGTATGGATTTACAATTAAGACTGGTCTAGGTATAGTTTCCATTTACTATTTATGTTTCGTAATCCTACACATCCTATTGTTAATTAATAAGCATTGGTACTCCTTATTTTAAGCATTGTAATGCTTTTAGTCTCCACTATAAAAATATCATTGAATTAAATTTAGTTTTATGAGTAATTGATCAATATGAATCTAGCCCATCTACGCAATTTCCGGCAATTACGGCATTTACGGCATTTAAGGCTTTTACGGCATTTACGGCATGCGGCATCAAAAAATATTTTACGGCATGCCGACTTTATACTCTGATATAAATCAAATTATGGTCATCATACCGTTTTAATATAGAAGAAGTGAATATCTTGGCCATGAACATAAAATTTTCACGTCAAAAAGTTCAGATTTAAGTTTCAAGTCTCAAAATGGATTGCCCGATTGGCACCTCTTGTAATACTTTCCGTGGCTGATGCAAATAGTGTCAATGACTTTAGAAAAGAAGGCAGACACCCGCTCGCTATATTTTACAAGCAGTTTTCTTTAGGTAGAAGAACCATGAAAGGCTTAGATACAGTCATGAATATTTCAGTGTTCTATCTAGGTTCTATCTAAGTAACGAACCGAGAGGCAAACAAAGTAGAAAGCTCCGCAGTTGGAGTCAATGAGGTTGTAAGGTTACTTAAAGTCACTTTGAGGCTAATAGCACGTCCTAAATACCAAAATAATAATGTATATGGTTTAATGGTTATGTTTTTTTGCCTTGTCTATGATACACGGTTACAGTGTTGGAAATAGTTGGAATACAAGGCTATGTAATAGTATAAGTGCTTTCCATGTTTTGCTGACAAATACCTTTTTAAGCAGAACAAGAAATTAGTGAATTTCGCATATAGGATTTAAAGAATTTCACATTTAGGGGGATGAAAGAAATTTTGCTTGAAGGATGTATGAAAGATTTCAATGAGTTTTTTATGGCGGTATTCCAGGAATATCCAAAAATGTCACACTGTTTTCGTTCCTACTGTCTGTACTGAAATTTTGGGCAAATTCAATTATTACATTAGTTAGTACTCTGTATAATGAGTTATATAGACTGGAGAATTTCATTACTTTCACACATGCGGGGTTAAATGAGGCTAAAGTCCATTAAGTTCAAGAAAAGCGACAAGCAGTAGTAGAGCGTTAAGCAATTGAACATTGTAAGATATGCTTCAAATCCAGAGTATCGTTTCACAGTCAGTTAGAACAAGCGAATTATTACTTACGAAATGGCTCAATCGCGTTTTTAGATTCTGTGCTCCAGTTTTGCCTGTTTACTAGCAACGATACATGACTACCTCCTAATAGTAGAACTCGACAGTTCATTTCCTTGTACTAATGTCTGTTCTGGACCATCCAGCAAATCACCTTAAATTTTGTTCGTAGAAAGTTTAAATTAAATAGCAGAATCAAAAACGAAAGTTTTGAAGTCGCACTCGAAATTCGTTATCATCACGTTCTTAGACCTTTACATCTCAAAAATTAAGAAATGCTTTCAAGAAAATACATTTCGTTTATTCTCCTTCCTTATTTTATGTGCAATACAATAGCCAGTATGATAACCTTGCCGCCAAAGTTACTATTTTCACATTGCGATTCTGAAATTTTTTTATTTCAATCCGATTTGAACGATTACGTATTCGAAAAACTTATATTCACACCTCGAACGATAATTTTCATCACTATTAATTTTATTGAATTTACTGGAAGTTACAAAGGAGGATTTGGGTACCCGAGTTCCTTGTCTAATTCACATTGTAATAACATTCTTGTCGTGGATCCCCCCGTGATTAGACTTAATGGATTTGTACAATATCCACTTCCTATTGTCTTTGGTCGACATCCACATCGACTAACCGAAAAGTTCCTAGTAATTAGCCCTGAGAAAAACTTTGGTAAAATCAAAGAGAACTTTGTGTTTCAACCCGCATGGACTAATGTAGTGTATTTTATGATCATCAATTCAACAACGGACAACATGGAAGTGTTAACAGTGTCACTATTCGAAAAGTATGCAAAGATTGATTCGTCGTCCCCAGAAACGTCACCGCAAGAAATCTCTACGAGAGGTTTATATAGAAACCTTCATAGAACAAGTATTCCTGTTATGGATATGGAAATAGTAGACAATGGGAATTACAGTGGACGGGCATGTGCTTCGTCACCTTACATTCTTATTAGTTACAGAATACTTAAAGGATGTCTTTCGGACACTGTGCAATCACCTGTCTTCGAAATGATGGCAGACTATTTGAATTTCACTTCTGTCTACAAAAGTAATTTACAGAGCACTGCAGATCAGTTTTGTGGCTACGCAACTCCTGAAGGGAATTACGTGGATGCGATCGATTTAGATGGGGAAACTGTAATTTATTTAACTTTTCCTGGGAGAAGAAGTTTCATCTACTGTGTAAATGAAGAAACATATTACCAACAATCATTATCCATCTGGATTGACACAATGGACGCAAGTACATGGCTTGTGTTGATAACAAGTAGCCTTTTTGCTAACGCACTTATATTTCGTTTTGCAAAAAATAAATTCACTTTTGAAAATGTAAGTAATTTCTTTGTTTCTGCCGTTGCCATTGCTCTCCGTCAAGATCACAACAGAAATAAATTCTTCTTGTATGGAATTTTATGCTTGATGTTGGCAATTGTCACTACTCAGTACGAATCTTACATCACACGTGACGTCATTGCTCCGGTTGACAAGAAAATAATGAGAAATTTCGGGGAACTAATTCGAAATAAGTATAAAATAATTTCTATAATCGGTAGAGCAACGGGAATAATCGAAAAACTAAAGTATTCGGGTGTGCATTCCTTTTTCGTACAATATGGTATAACTGACAAGGAAAACTACAGCGTTGTTGTCTTTGATACTGATAAGATTAATGACTTTTTGTCGCCTGATGAAATAATGATGTTGTGTTTATCGACAACAGAACTGAAACTCTTTGCTGACGTAAAACACTCTACTTCTGATTCAGTACTTTTCGATTTGACTGAAAAATTTCCATTATTGAAATGTAAACGAACAATCGAACATGCAGAGCATCAACCTTTACGATGGATGTTTAGAAAGTGTTTCCGTTATGAACTGTTGAATGTACTTCAAGAATTAAATGAAATGGGACTGCTTGATCTGTGGCAAAATCTTCAATATTTTGATTCTCATGTACTACGATTCAATGAAAATCAGGCTATCCAGGAATTTAAAAGCGTCAGCTTTGATATGAAAGTTGGAGCTGTTTTTTATTTACTTGGATATCTGATCTTCATTCCTTGTATAATTTTTCTACTTGAGAAATTTTTGGGTTTACTCCTTCAGAATAGACGCCCTGTGTGTAAATTTTTGTTACTAAAGTGTCGTGCATACTTTAATAGCACTAATGCCCGTGATACTTTATCTGTTGGGTCGCCAGTCTCTATTTCCGTTTGTCCGAGCGATAACTCATCGACAACGGGTTGATTAATGTCATATTTTAAATGTAATGCATTTTATATAATATACACATGCTTTTTATGATTTATATGATTACCATGCTTTACTCTCAAGACAAGGTATTTGTTGTGCAATAAAATATGATAATTCTCTCAATATTTTAATATTCTTTTATTTTCTGTAAAATAATCGTGAAGAAACTGTTCCGCATGGGCAATGGAAAGGGAAATTCATTCTCAGCCATGATAATTCTGTTGTTGTTCAATCTAGATTGCATTTTTTGCGAAGTGTCTAGACATAAAATAATTTCATTTGTAAAGATGCAAGCTCGTCGTGTCTTGCGACAAACGGATAGCGACTTGATAAAGAAGTGAGTACCCATTCTCACTAACATAAAAATGGCTTTTGGGTTCACAATAATCACACCAAATACACATATAAGGCATACCCTTAAAGATTGATAATACTGAATGGTATATTTCATTTTTTAGTTCAGAGTAGAGCGTAGAGAGCGTGAGAATATACTATAGGTTTTGTTTGCGTTATCATTTAGATTCGTCATACGTCATTAAATCATGTTATTGAGAAAATGAAATAAAACCCAAGTGACTACGTAAATAAATATCATGCAAAGGGTGTTTGAATAGCTGCATGCATTCTGGCGGTCTTATTTACAGACAAAACTGTACAGTACAGGGTGGTCCATATCTATGTTCTATAGCTGTAAAGGAAGAACCAGAAGTAGTACAGCAAAACTGTTAACACCAATCGAAAGCCAATACAAAGTTACATGGGAATCACAATTTTCATGAGCATATCCGTGCGCATTCGTTTACACTGACAGTTCTCCCCAAAAAGTCGAAAACTAGCTAAATCATAGTGAAATCTTTCGCGGTAGTGTTAAATCTCAATCCTGATGCTGTTACAAATTTTTAGTGCTTCCGTCAGTTATTGTCCTTAGGTCTTCTTCAAAAATGTCACTTCTTAATGACACTGAAGAAGTATAGTTGATAATTAAGTGAATGAAGGCACTGACTACCCAAGCTCTGTTGAGAGAGAATAATGTCGATTTCTTCAACAACTCTCAGTGGCCTGGCAATTCACCCGACCTAAACCCGGCGGAGCACTTAGGGGTAATAATGAAAGACTAAAATTTAATCCTTCCATGCAAATGAATGATATCCGCAGGAAAGAGAAAGTCTGCGGACTAATGAAAGTCGCAGGCGGCCAATATATATGCAAATGAAAGTCGCAGGCGGCTAATATATATGCAAATGAAAGTCGCAGGCGGCTAAAATATGTGCAAATGAAAGTCGCAGGCGGCTAAAATATGTGCAAATGAAAGTCGCAGGCTGGCAATATTTGGACAAATGAAAGTAGCAGGAAATGATTTAAATTAGCATGAATTTTGCAATGCATATATTTAATCAGAAATTGTCGTTGAATTTTCGGCAGCAGCAATAATTGTAGAAGCCTGGTAATAGTTTAATTAAAATATGAATACGAAAACAAGAATTAGTCAGTCAATGTGGGAAATACAGATAAGTAAATACAGTTGTGAGACATTATAGTTGGTGTGAAAGACATTTTTGTGTGCGCTTAGGACGTCCCCTCTTTCTCTTCTGGCCAATTATATTCCACAATGGAATCTCTGTAATCGTTTTTTGATTTTCTTCGCCAAAATTGCTCTAACTCACTGTCCAGAATGTCAACTTCTTGCCAGTCATCCTTTTTTTAAATTTTCTTTTTGGGTCTACTTTGATTTTCTTTGTTACTGACGTCACTGTTGCCGCTTTCAGTGTCACTGCTACTACGGTATGTTAAAATTGAGAAGTTGCTAGCCATGTTACCTTGTAATCAGCCAAACAGAAACTAGAACTCAATTGTAAGGACGAATAGGACAGGTGGTAAAGTATTCTGCCTCTCCACGTCATACAAATTATCCCGATAACCAAAGATAAGGTATACGACAGTATTAGTGAAGACTGTAAACTTGAGTGCAAAGACAATCATTATAGTTGGTAAAGCCAAGTCACGGTTTGTCCTTCCACCTTTCTTATCTACTTCATGATATTACCATATTGCTGACACTTACAAGACCTGACTTACTGGAAAACAGTAAAGCTCACTATGTGCAATACACTGCCACATTACCCGACATTAGACATACATGTCTGTATTACACTGTTATCATTAAACATTAACGGTTTTCTATACATATGCATTGTATAGGAAACCGTTATAACAAAAGGAATATTAAGACAGTTGAGAGAGTGGGAGAAAAATACTTCTTGCTAAACAATCGAACTAACTACATTGTTTTCAGTCTACAGTTGCACTTCATGCTAATTTAAATCATTTCCTGCTACTTTCATTTGTCCAAATATTGCCAGCCTGCGACTTTCATTTGCACATATTTTAGCCGCCTGCGACTTTCATTTGCCTATATATTAGCCGCCTGCGACTTTCATTTGCATATATATTGGCCGCCTGCGACTTTCATTAGTCCGCAGACTTTCTCATTCCTGCGGATATCATTCATTTGCATGGAAGGATTAAATCACGGCCATAATGAAAACCAGAGTTGAACAAAAAATGATACAGGACTTTCCAAATAACAATGTTGGTACAGCAGAACTTTCACAACGCTTAGCGGAGTGCTTGAAGACAGATAGGAATTTATTCGAAACTCTTCTACGGTCATTTCCTCGTAGACTTGAAGCTGTTAGAGAAGCTGGAGGAGGACACACTATTATTAGGTAATTAAAAACATATCGGAAGAGATTTATTTATAATGTTTCAGAATTTTAGTGACATGAGTCCATCTTGTGTGAAAATAAAAGTTTCGGGTGAAAAACAGATTTAATTTATATATTTTTGACTTCTTTTGGGAGAACTGTCAGTGTAAACGAATGCGTGGGGATATGCTCATGAAAATTAAGATTCCAATGTAACTTTGTATTGGCTTTCGATTGGTGTTAACAGTTTTGCTGTACTACTTCCGGTTCTTCCTGTACAGCTATAGCACATAGATATGGACCACCCTGTAGAATAAAAGCAAAACAATTTATGAGATATGTACATAAGTGATGAAGACTAGAACAAACATCAATTTATATGTACGCTTGCTTTATACAGAAATATTTCCATGATAGCTACAAAGCTCTGTGATACGGATTTGATCGATTTTAGTATAGGTACTCATACTGATAAGTATCGGCAAGTCTGCTTCCTTAAGCATAATTATGATTAGTCAATACATAGAAAATGTAGTCATGTCATGATATAGTTTTTATATAGACAGTTTTAATGAAACGTAAAGTATAAATGATTTTACCAGCTATGATTAAACTATAGAAGAAGTCGTAAAATACTTCACATTGAAATCATAAGTGAAAGCAGAATTTGTAATGCAATCTTTTAAATTTGAGTTAAGTATGTATGTAAGTAGAGTAACGGATGAACTGCCTTCACATGAAGGAATTTGTTACTTATTCTAAATAAATAAATAAATAAATAGAAAGGATGGATATTTTGACCATAAACATCATTTTTACATCAAAAGTTTCAGATGTAAACAGGAAAATTATTCGAAGTCTAATCTCAAAATGGATTGCCCGATTAGTATTTCTTTCTGGGGCTGGAACAAATAGTGTCAATGACTTTAGAAAAGAGAGCACCCGCTCGCTATTTTTTATTTTTCACAAGCATACTCCATTAGGTAGAAGAACCATAAAGGTTTAGGAAAAGTCATCGTGAATATTTTAGTGTTCTACCCACATACGACGACCCAGTTCTATCTTAGTAACGATAGACAAACAAAGTAGAAAACTGTCCTGTTGAAGGAAATAAGGTTATAAGGTTACTTAAAGTCACTTTGAAGTAAACAGCACGTCCGAAATAGCGAAGTAATGTATACAGTTCAACAGTTATAATATTTTTTATCTTTGTACTTTAAATACGATACATGGCTACAAAATTGAAATCCAAGTCTACTGAACAGCCTAAGCTAAGTGCCTTCCGTGTTTTGCTGACAAATATTTTTTAGGCAATGCAAGAAATGAAGAAATAAGTCGCTTTCGTATACATGATTTGAAGAATTTCACATTTAAGAGTGGGTGAAGTGAAGTGAATTTACGTAAATGATGTATGAAAAAAGTCAGCGAGTTGTCTTATGGCGGTATTCCAGTAATACTGAAAACGACGGAAATCATTTTTCATCATTTTCGGAAAATCGGGGAACGGAAATCAAAATTTGTAGGGATCTTCTGCATTTAGTGTTTATTTGTCGAAATTGTTTACCCATTTATTTATTCCCCAAACATTGAGATTTGAGCTTATGTTTTACTAAACTTCAGTACTTGATTTCAAATTGAAGAATAGTCCAACATAGTTATACATATCATACACTGCACAATAAAATATAATACATATAATATCATTCCAGAGAAGGCAAGGAATTGACTTGATAAAGAACGGTACACGAATTTTGCCCACGAATAATAGCGTCGGTTCGGAGTTACTACATTTGAGGAAGAATATGATGGAAGGGTGTTCAGTATATAACCCCCTAATGTAAAATAAGCACCAATGACAATGGGCAACGTGTAAAATATTTGCAATAGAAAATTCAGCACAAAACAAGTAAGAATTTGCAGCATGCAGAAGAAGTACCAAAACAGTAGTTAAAATAGCACAATGCTTTTGAGAACTTTCGAGAAGAGAAAGCATGGGTTTCATGAATACGTGTCACTTCAATTGTTCGGCACATTCTCAACTGGAATTTAGAGATATGCTTAGCTTCTAATTAGTTCACTTGGAGTCTGCAGTTTAGTGAGAAGAGTTGCTGATCTTAATTTTGCCAGGTTAGAGGTTCTTTCCTCTAACCTGGTGAGGTGACTCCTTTCTAAACAATCTCATTATTATAAAATCTTGCTTTCTCACCGATTTAAATCTGGCAATGGTAAAAATAGAAAAACCAAACCACTGAGGAAACGTGTTTTGTGTGAGAATAGAAGATATTCATTACTCAGCTTGCTGAACTGGACAGCTATTCTAAATGTAAGAAATAAGCATGAATTCTTAGTTTCACTTCTTTTGACTTTTTTCTGTCCACAGAGTTCATTGGTAGTTATTTTACCTCTTTTTAGCATTAATTAATGGGGAAATTTAAATGCACTAAAATGATTGGTTTATCTCAAGAAAAATAAGCACTATACCTCACATATAAATACATTAAAAATAAATATTTATTCAATCTCAATAAGTATCATTACTCCGAACTGATAATATACCTTTGATTCAGTTTTAATGTAATTTGCTAATGTTTTAGTACATTTACCTCAAGTATAATGAGGATTTTGTGTTCTACTTGAGGTAAATGTACCAAAACATCGGAAAATTGCATTAAATTTTGTGGCAAAGATATTATTAGTCCGGAGTAATGATACTTGAGACAGGAGGATATTTGTTAGCTAAATGTATTTATGAGGTAAAGCGATTATTTTTGAGGTACACTTAAATACAAGCCATTAATTATTAATGTTTTGTGTATTATATGTTATATGATTTCAAATTGCATACACTTTCCAGTATATAGTGACAGCAGTACAGATTGAAACTACAAAATCAGTATAATGAATACGAAATTTCAGGTTGACAAAAAGGACGGGTGAGAAATATTGCAGAATCGGAGATGATTGCAATAGTAGCTATTCTGGCTATGCGAAATTAAAATTCAACTCCACCCAAACCCATATGGAGATGCCCATCGTTTCACATTCACTTGCATCGAAACAAAAGGCTAAAGCTAAGGTTAGTATACGTTTTAGTGAATAATTATCGTAATATATATTAATCCAATATTACTGTTGTACCATATTTATTCGCTGTTTGCTGAACAGCTTCTGAATGACCAACGGAATGGATAGAACATACATCACTCTCATGGTCTCATGCAGCACTGTTGAAGCAAATTAACTTCTCGGAGATGCCCTTTCCTTTCACCATTCAGCTATGCTTAATTTTGGAATTTCTCTATGGACTCACATCAAAATGCGGGCACGGCGGAATAATGCTATTGATTCTTTGGATCCAGTGAACCATATATATACAATTATTTCTTTTAGATCACATTGGAATTGTAAGTTATTCAAGAGTAGAATTTTTTACAGGGATTTTGTATAAAATAAACCCATTTATTTAGCTGTTGTAATTCTTTTCGGTTTCCGTTACTTTGTTTCCTTTTTTCTGGTTAATTGCAAAAACAATTGTAATGGGAGCATGTCTTGAATGGACTAAATATGTTTCCTCTAAAGAAATCTATTTTGAATCCTTTTTGTTGGCTAATAGCTATGTGGAGGGGTATGATAAACGTGCTATTTCATTATCACCCATTTCACCCTTATTTTCATTTTGGGAAAATCACAACGATATTTTGACCAGTGATCCACAAAAATATGGGAATAGGATTAGATAAGAATTCTTGGGGGATAATCTTGATTACTTTAGAGAAGATAATTTTTTCCAATTTGATTTATTTTTAACAAATTTTCATGCAATTTTCCATTTTAGTTGTTTTTGCAAATCAAAGTTACCTTTGTTATTGATTAAAATAATTCCTAAAATTAGAAATGACCAAAATTAAGTAAATCTATAGATGATTAGGAATTTCTAAAGTTTTTCTTTATATATTTCAACTGTTTTCGGCCTTTTGAGATAATCACATTTCAGTTTAACGGTTTTTATAGCCAATCTTGAAGGAATGGTTTGTACCTTATATATGCCAACGATTCCTCTTTACTAGAGCATTCCCATGCGTCCTTTTTCTTGAGGGCTTGTCATTTGCCTTTGTAATCCGTTGCATCACATTTGACAGTATTGATTGTATTTAAAAGCTTACAGTTTTCCTTGGTCGTTTTGCAATATGTTCTTGGTCTTGGCAGCTATTTCTTTGTATTTCGATATATTTGGCAGAACTATCACTTTGAAATTTTTCGCTTACTTTTGTTATCCGTTTCTTCCGATTTTATATCTGCTATTTTTGCCTGTGTGTAAAGAAGCTTAAAATGAAGGAGCTTATTTTGCATTAATTTTCAGCAATAGTGCAATAAACCCAGTATATCCCATTTCTTCAAAATTAAAATCGTATTATTGAAGAACTGGGAAATCCAGACTGAAATGGCAGACATTAAAATCGGGATGAACGGAAAGTAGAAGGAATTCAAAACCATGAAAGGATTTTTCTCTCAAATCTATGGAAATGCACGACATGGCGTCCAAGACGAAGGACATGTTGCAAAAGGACCAAAGAAGAAAGTATTTGCTGAATGTACAACGTGTGCTGTGGAACCTGAAGCAACGGATTGTAAAGGCAAATGTCAAGACCTTAATACTTAAGCCGCTTTGGAATGCTTTTGTGAAGAAGAAAGATGGATAAACAGGGTGAAGACCAATCAAGACAAAGGTTACTAACTTCATTAAGATTTCGGACCCAAAAAACCGATAATTAATTACTCTGGACTCATTTATTGCTTTTTGCATTCCATCTCAAGACAAAAATCACAATATATCAAATTGCAATAGTGTTATTAACGCTTTTTGTAACCTTTAAGGAATATTTAATTAGCTTTTCAGTTAAAATAGCATTTTACTACTTTAATTTTATATGCTTGCTTCAACTTCTTCTGCTATTTAACTAAAGCTCAAACACGCTTAAAATTAAAATTGTGGTTACATGCAGATTTGGAAATTGTTGTTTTTGATGCTTTCATCTGAATTCCCCTTTGCTATTTCCTATACTCTTAGTCACGTTGTTCATTGAAACGGGATAGTTATAATGTACTCCTAGTGAGCGTATTTTTTGTTATCTTATATTATGTCGCCAGTTTAGGGCCACCCTTTAAGTTTGTCTTAAACTGCTCTTTATTTTGTAAAATTGGAATTCTCCTACATTTCCTGAGTTTAGGTTTTATAATAATTATAATTTCAAAATTTTGTGAATGTTAATTCGTGTTTATTGCAGGTAGAACTAAAATACTAATATTGACATTAATATTGCTATAGCCTTCTATGTAAAACTATTTTGGAAATATTGCATTGGTGTACTACGTATGGGCTCTTAAATATGTTAAATGCCATTTCAGACATCTCAATTAATATTTCACTCTTCTTTCTTTGTTCTTAATAATTTAATACTACCACCTTATTGAATAAATAAAGAATTCTTGGTGTTTAGCAGTTGAATTTTACAATTGAAGCATTTCTTGATTAATATAGAAATATTATTTTAAGAATGAACATCTGTACTTTTATCTTACCAAATCAAAATTTTACTGTAGTTGTAGTTGTAGCTAAGAATCCTACAATTGGCTGCATCTATTTACTGAATTTGAGTACACTGCATACATTTAAGCATCATAACAAAGGAGAATGATTATATAATATTTAGGTTCTCAATATGAATAATAAGAAGCAATGTTTAATAAGCTAAGGACAATTCTATCATTTTTATTGTCGAAGTGTCTAGACATGACAAAATAATTACACCCATGAAAACACAAACTCATCGTTTTTTAAGCAAGTAGTTTCGGCTTTATAAAGAACGCTACGCGAATTTACAGTAACGGATAGCTTCGGTTTGCAATTAAGCAAACAGCTTGTCCGTACATAGGCTAGGCTCATGTAATTCTAAAAGAGAATTTTATTCCATTCCACTTTATCATTTCTATACGAATATAAATTATAACTGTTGGAAGCTGAATACAGTGTACACACTATAAGTTCTTGCTTTTGATCCGACATTTTTGTATTGTACTTTCTGACGCTAACTTCTCAAGCACGCATTTGTCGCCACAGTCTCTTTTACGGGGGTTCGACATTTGACAGACACAGCATAGTGGACGGGTGTGACGTATGGAGCCCCGAAATATTCTGCATAAAATGAGCACCAATGACAATGGACAACGTGTACTAAAATACTGCAGTACACTGTAATATACGATCTGTCCATCCAATAGCACAAAACATGTAAGAATTTGCAATAAGCAGAAGACGTACCAAAACAGGACTTAAATTAGCACCGTGCTTTTAAAGAACTTTCTAGAACGGAAAACATGGGAGTTTCCGTTCACATGAAGTCTGCAGATTGGGTAGAGAATTTTTGGCAGAAGCTCAGCTAGTTCCGCTTTATCTTCAAGTTAGAAACTCTTTCTATATTAGAGACAATTATAAAATGTCTAACCTGGTGCGACGTCTCTGTCACCGAAATATATCTGCATAACCAAAAATGCAGCTCTTCATTGCTAAGTTGGTTAGTTATTCTGGAGTAAAGGTAAATTATAAATTGCGTTTTTGCTATTCAATCTTTTATATTTACTTTTTAAATACAATTTTCCAAGCCTTATTTGCAATTAGCGATTCAGCCCACTTAATATTTAATTTATGATAAATATTTTTCTAATGTACTTGCAGTTACCGATCCAGATTCACCACCCGAACTATATTCCCTTCTCAATTAGCCTGCTGTGATTATTACTTTTCTTTAAAAATTAAGGTAAATGTGGTTTTACATAAAGAGCTAAGAATGCATTATAATTTTATTGCATTTACATGTCATTATTTAAACAGGAGTTTCTGATTTCCAGCCGGGACGAATATGGAATAGAACCGGAATCATCCTAGTACTGCAATTCAAAAATTTACCTATGGAGGGAGAACTCGTGAGGAAGTGAGCCTTCGGGTGGATGAAATCACTACGATACTTTTTTGCTGATACACCTTGCTATCAAAAGCTACTAAAGAACTGGAATAGCGTATCTGGATTTTCTGTCAAGTTTGGTTCTTTTGTTTTTGTTTTCCTGTACTTCTTTAGTCTACCAGGAGAATTCCAGTATAATGGTTCTTGAAAACTTTTCATAATTTCGAATATCCCTTAACAATAAACTAATAAGTAAGATAATACAGTCAGGTTTACCTGAATTGCCGGTACTATACACAAAACACCTTTTGGTTTTAAAATTATGGATATTATAATAATATATCCAAAAACTTACATGTAGTAATATTTATATAGGTAATAAGACAACTGTGTAAATGGGCTTTACATATATACCTAGTAGAAATGTGATATGGTTTATATCACTTTTTTCACATTTTATCACAATTTTGCAGGTAATTATAAAGCATACTTAAAATTGTTTTGCCTTACTACTTTTTTTAGTAAAAATGGGTGTTTTAATACTATTAAAAGTAAAAACAGTTAGGGGAGCGTCCACATATGACGTCTGCAATTTTGGGGCTTTTTTGGACCCCCTCCCTCCCCTATGTCTGCTAGCGTCTGTTTTGAGGTACCCCCACCCCCCCTAATGACGTCTGCAATCCCAAAAAAATTTCAATGAATGTAATGACCAATTGAACGTAAAATTATTTTGCAACAAGTTTGAGTATTGTCAAACCTTTAAAATAATTTGGTAATTTAACATTCATAGATTCTATTTGAAAACTTTGGAATATTTGTTGCTAGATTAATGGACGATAAAAAAATCTCCAAATTGATCACCGTCCTCAAAAAATTGAAAATTGAGCGAATTTATTCCAAAGTCTAATTCCGCCACAGGGTTTCGAAATTAAATGATTTTTTTATTTAAAAATTTTCTTAAGCTGAAAATGTTTTCATTTCAATTTTAAGATTATATCTACTTTCATTGCAACCCATACAAGTTGGTTTGCTTGTAGGTTAAAATATGTTTCACGTGGTTTCCTTGCACTATAGAATGAAGGACTTGTTCATATTTTAGAAAAAATTAGGAGCGCTATTTTGTATATGCTTCCAATACAAAGTAATTTAGCTTGGTGTGCAAAACATGGTAAATTAATTCCATTGTGCAATTAGGTAAAAAATAAAAATGTTAAATATTTTTAATCAAAAGTTACGTTGTTTCCAGGATTTAGATATGTTTGGAAAGTTGGGACATTTTAATTTTTTCGTTTCTGTTTAACAACAATTTTTTATTAGACTCGCAGGTCGCAGACGTCATATTAAGCTTTACCCCCACCCTCCCCCCCATCATACCGCGTCATGTTTTTCGGTACCCCCTCCCTCCCCCAAACTGCAGACGTCATATGTGGACGCTCCCTAGGTTTTAACTGATTTTTCCGAAGAGGTTGATTTAAAGCAGATTAATGCAAATACGTTGAAGTAGTGCTTTTTCATAGATAAACTAGAATCAGTGATAATTAGAGCAAAGTTTCAAGGGCATGATAATACCAAGATAATAGTGTGCTGAGGGGTTACTCAAATGGCACTCTAAAATATAGAATTATAAAAAAAATATTTCATCCAACAAGGCTTAAAATTTGAATACTAATTTTAAAACTCTGAAAACCTCACCAATAATACAAATTATTAATGAAGAGATACCAGACCCACCTGCAGTATTTTGTGTCTTCCAATAGTGATGAATAAAATAAAAAATAGTTCTAATTTATTGCATTCATGGCAAATAACTAATTATTATTTAATATTGCAACTAAGGGAATAAATCAACCTCCACCCATGGAAATCCACTTTCTATACCTTTGAGGTGATATTACAGGTGTTTCTGGTTCGTGTTTGATAGAATGGTGACATCCGCTCTATGGGCACACCCTCAGATTGTCCCTTTGCGAAGGTTCAAGGCGAATACCCCCGGTATTGGCGAGTTATCAAGATAGTCACTTTACTACGGGGGTTAAGGGTGACGTCCCCGTATGGTTGGGCAGCGAAAAGGGTATCCTCTAGAAGAAAATTTCGCGAAAACACGTTTCGCTGCTTTTAAGGAGGATTCCTATTTAAAACCTAGGAATTTTCAGTACATTTAGCTATTTAACAGTTGTCTTATTACCAGGCCTTATAAAATCAAAAGGTATCGTATGGATTAAGGTGTCTTACCAGTAGTAAATTTTAAAAATTCATTTCAGTCCCAAAAAATAAGTAATCTACTTCAAAAATCATTTAAATAATGACTAATTAAATGATCTTAAATATATAATTTTGCAGCGGGTGTATTTTTTATCCCTCAGCAAATTAGCAAATTAGTTTAATAATTTCCAACGATACAATTATCTTTGAGTGACGAAACCGGTTTTCTGAAAACTAAATCAGTTATCTGTGCATTGTTAAGTGAAACAGATTTTGGTTAAGAGAAAACCCGTTTCGGTGCTAAACCATACGTGGGTGTGTCTCTCCTAGACCCTGTTGTAAAGTTAGAATCTGCGAAACTCGCTCATACCGGGGGTATTCTCCTCGGATCTACGTACGGTGAAAATCTGTAAAAGTCCCCATAGAGCAGACGTCACCGTTTTACCAAACACGATTCGGGAGACCAGTAAAACCAGTTCAAAGGTCGGAAAATGCTCTTCCGTGAATGGTGGTTGACCTATTTCCCGATATTTGTAAAAGTTCCCCAATAATTATTAACTGTCATTAATACACAAAATTGGTACTGTTTTTTTACCTTCTTACTATTAAAGAGTAGCGAAATAATACAGATATGTTTTCTACCTTTCCATTAAAATTCTTGAGGACTTCAAAGTTTTAGAAGTAGTAATTAAAATTAAGCTTTGTTGGATTACATTTATTTCAACTAATTGTAAATTCTAGAGTGGCATTTCGGTAGCTGTTCGGTACACTGTCATCTTGGCATTGTAATGCCCTTAAAACTCTACTCTAATCATCTTCTAGTTTATCTATGTGAAACTCTATTTCTAATTTTACATAGAAAAGTTTGTTTATATACATCAATCGTTTTCTGAAAACAAGTGCAAATAACTGCTCACTATTTATAGTATTTAGAATACGTATTTTTACAAAGTATTATTTAGCCATTGCTTCCTTGCCACTTTTACTTCTTCATTTAGTTAAAGTGTTTCAACTTTCCCTAGTGGGTGATTACTATTAATAATTATTGAACACTAATTTATACAACATTCATGTAGTTTTATTTATCGTCAATTAGTTATCTGAATTGTACGGAATATAAAATTGTAATTGTATTGTAATTGTAAAATTAGTTTGTAGTATTGTATCCTAATTGTTTTAAATACATATTTACAATGATTCTGTACTTCATACTTTAAGCAGACTAAAATTGCAATAAAATTATTAAAAACGCCCGTCATGTTCTAATATCTTTCTGATACCCAAGTAAAAAGACCTGTGAAATTCCATGTTGCATTGTTATAGTTAAGTAAACAATATTTTATGCAGAAGGATATTTTAATAGTTTGACTGTTTTAGTTTCATTTATCACAAAGACGCAATAATCAAAAAGCGGGTTGTCGTTGGGTTTGCATAAAGGATTTGTCCGCATTTATAAACTTTTCCATATCAAGTATCACTCTCGACTCGGTCATTGTTTCAGGGGAAGTCTCTGCCCTGCAACTTATATAAACGACTATAATAAGTATCGACAATAATAAGTTTCAAGGCCTTTTTGTCTTAGATTGTGTAAGAAAACATTGACCAAGAAGTGCCTGAATTGTATTGTGTTGATATTACATATATTGTTATTATTATTATGCATCCTGTTATGACATGAGTAATAATATGCGTACTTTTCCTTAGTATCAGGTAAGGTTATAATTATTATTATAGTTACAGTGCTCTGGATGCATTGTTGCAATGTACTACATGTCTCCCACCTGTCATTGTCAACAATGTAATTTTAGGCTGGGAAAAAGTCTATGGAAAAGTAAAACTTTGGTAACTGGAATTTGTTGTTTGTCTGAAGACGAAAATAAAAATAACATCGTGATTAAGAGTGGTGTACAAGGTTTTAGGACGTATGTTTTGCTCCTTAGCAGGTTTTAATTTTAATTCGAGTTTGAATTATGCAAACCTAGTTGGCTCTTGCCTACCTCACTCCTGCCCTTATTTACTTCAACCTGACTTGCTCCTACTTCAGTTGTTGTAGTCTGAGATGCTCCTATGTACTCTGATTTTCTTCAGCCTGATTTGCTCTTACTTCAGTTTTTGTAGTCCTAGTTGCTCCTACTCTGATTTTCTTCAGCCTGATTTCATCCTACTCTCATTTTCTCCTGCCCTCTTTTGCTCCTACTCTCAATAATTACTCCTGCTCTCATTTGATCCTGCTCTCATTAAAATTTGATCCTGTCCTCTTTTGCTCTTACGCTCAATTACTCCAGTCTAAGTTGCTCCTACTCTTATTTGCTCCTTCCATCATTTACTCCAGTCTGCGTTGGCCCAAACGTGTACTCTAGGTGTTTGTGAGATTACTATCATGACTGAAGGTAGGATTCATTTTATACGCAACCTCAAACCTGAACTTTAGAACATTTTTACCAGTAAGCTATTTTTGTTTTTCTTACCAGTATGTACTATTTTTAATTTTTAATAACCCTACAAGGTAAAACAATAAGTTGGTTTGAAAGGCCATAATAGCTATTGTGTTTACTGTTTACTGCCCGCAACATCGTAGATCGTAGTATAACTACAATGGATAAATGTGTGATGATGATATAACTGGATATACTGTACACAAGTCAACAACTGCACGAACTTTCTGAAAACAATGCATCTTCTACATTTCTAAGTCAAGTCCCCATTCAAAAACAAAGTTGCATTTAAAAACAAAACAACACTACGTTCTATTTTTGTAGTATTTAATATTTAATAACAGATTCATTGAAATTTTCCAGAAAAGCGTTACTTGCAATACGCCCACGTGCTGTGTTGTTGATTTAGGAAAAGTAGTTCTGGAAAATCCTACAAAATGAAACTCTGTTTTGAAATAATATTGACCTTTTGTTTCATACAAAAAACTTATTAACCTGTGCACTGACGTAGTTTACATGGAAAACTTAGTAATAAAAGTGGAAATATTGAGTGTGCACTTTATTGAAAAAATGATCTTGATATAATAGCTTTTCAAAGGAATACGAATGAGAAGGTATAGCTTTAACCATCCAGAGGTAACCAAACCACTTACTAAGAATTGTAAAAAAACAAAACCATTATGCATACGTATATAGTATAATAACTAGTATTATGACTTTTGTATAATTTATTCTCACTGTATTGGCGAGAGGGGATTCTCTAAGTATAAGCAATTAGTTTTTTATTGCTGATGACGTTACCAAAGTCAATGTGCCACAAGATGCATGCGATCGTACAATGTTAAACTCAATCCTCTTCTGAAAAATGAAATATTTGAAAAATGGGAAATCTATTAGAAATATTGAGACTGAAAAGATATTTAAGATATATAAACTGAAAAGAACTTAAATAAATAATTTTTGTAATAAAATTGTATTTTTACAATGAATCTTTTTCATTGTATAATTATATATAATTATATATAAATTATATAGTATAATTTTAATTTGCACACAGATTTTATAAAGAAATGACCAAAATTTTCAATTTTCAGTGAAATATTTCCTGCGTAAGCTCGGAATGACGATTAAATCTGGATACAGAACATTTTTTACTATATGTGCCTACCTGCTCTTTCTAGTGCTCGTTATCCTTATTCACAAAGATATTGCTTGAGATTTTATAATAACGATGTTGGGGTGTTCATCGATTTTTTGTAATCATTAAACTGACCATTTAGCATTATAAGTGATACCTTAACTAATGAAATACTGAGTTGACGAGGGAAACATTCATATTAAGATTTTTTGTAGTAGCTTCTGTAGATTTATTTCTAAATAACATCGTTTATCGCTCCACATGCATTAATTCACAATAAACTGAAAAAAAACATTTCGGGAATAGCTGTATTTTCCCATATTCACAGCTGTCATTGTTTATATCATAATATAAGGTTGTGACGTAGTTAATGAGTTTCTGTGATGTAAAAGCTTAAAAAAGTAATCAAAAAGTTAGTACACTAATTATTGAGTATAAGTTGTGAATCGCGTTTCTATTCATGTTTTCTTATTCTAATTATCCATAACTTTTCAAGATCTATTTTATTCTCAATAAAATTGAAAATTGGCCGCTTTTATCTTTGATTTTATACGTTTCACGTGCTTATCTATAAATTCCAAGAAATAATAGTTTTGCAAAGGGTAATTACGTTTTACGAAAGCAATTTCTATTATTTCTCAGTTTTATTTTGAATTACTGGTTTGGTATTTCCTAAAAAGGTGCTCCACAATAAGAACACGATATCTTGCCTTTATTCTTATGTTGATCGTGATTGCATTCATCACCTTACCAGAAACCTGTAATTAAATACAGAAAAAGTATTAAAGTATGTCTTTGGTAGCAGAAGATTAGAGTGCTATAAATGTGCATTGCCGTAAATTGTAAAAAGTATCCCACACCTTAAGCTTTCACAATAATTGATATATTTCCTGATTTTTTGCGAATTGAAAGTTTAGATTGGATTAAGAGAGCCGTCCTTCAATATTTGATTCAACACCAGAAAGGTATTCTTCCGCTCTAAAAAAATACGTTATCAAAATAATGCATTAAGAGTTTCGATTATTTAGCAAGGACTTATTTTATTGGTATTAGAAAAAAACGTCAATTTTCCTAAAACTTAATGTTTACGTATTTAATTGTATGCATTTATGTACGGTGACGTATTCATTGTTTATTTAGTAACCTGGAATTTTGTTTATGATTATGGAATGGGAACTTGGCTTGCGTAGGAAAAATAAAGGCAACCAGTTCTAATACTGAGAAGCTGTTTGAAATAGAGAGAACGGAGAATTTTCCCAACGTCGTCCCTAAATCCGACACACCTGTTGTGCATCTATGAGAATTTAGCCTCATCGCGGGATTAGTAGCTAGAAGCAATAATAAGGTTTGTGCAACTTCTCCGTAATTATCTTTATACTACTGGTTTGCTTTGCTATGAGATTGTGTGTGATGTATATGGACGGAGGGAAAATCCCAGGATTCCATGTAGGTATATACTGTTTGCAAAAAGATTGTAAAATACAGATTAATGACATAGAACAATTAACTTACTGCTATATAACCCAAGTCCCTCATTCAACTTTGCTCATACACAATTCCGTTCGAATACAGTGCAGAGGACTGCAAATCACCAACTCTTGTGACTCGCAATCTTGGCATAGTATTCTGTTTTACGTTAGAAGTCCTAATACGGGAAGTTCACGTTAGACTCTATTTCAACGGTTAGTGTGTTTTAAAAAACAGTTTCTCAACCAAAAAATCATAATGGAAGGAATCAAGGAGGATTTTACTGAATCTCAACTGGAGAAAATCATAGAATGCAGAAACAGAATAAACGGTAAGCATTTAATTCCGATAAAACCCGAATTTAATTCTTTAAACTAAGGCTACTTTGTAATTTACCTTTAAATTTTTGCAAAATTGCCAAAAATTTTGATAAAAGTCTTAAGAACTGTCAAATATCTTGTCTGGAAACTAATTAGTAAACTTATTTTCCATTTTAGATATGTTGATTGACCCATCTGTGGAACTGGACGAAGGCTTGATGAATGAAATGATCATCCGTTTCTTACGTTATAAGAAATTCGATGTAGACGAAGCATTCTCAAGCGCAATGAAGAGCATAAAACTGCGGCTGGCAGACGATATTAATAAAATTCCCTTCGAACAATATAAGAAGGTGTACGATGCTGGAATTTTCTATTCTCTGAAGAAAAGAGCTGCCGACGGAAGCAAATTAGTTATGGTCAAAGCAAGTAACTGGAATCTGAACGAAATCGATCTTCTCACTCTAATGGCAGGGGCATACCATTATTTGGACGAAGCTCTGTACTCTGTGAAAAATCAAAAACACGGAGCTTCAGTTATTATAGATGCCTCGGGAGTAGGAGTCAAGACAGCTGCTAAAATTATCTCATTTTTTACCGTCGATATCCTTACGCAACTTGCCAGCTTCTTCCAGGTAAACAATCGCACAATTCCAGTATTTCTTTTTCATTAAGTAAACCTGTTTGCTTCCCATCAATCTCTAAATAGAATAATAAGGGTGTTTACATTGTACTGAAAAGATAATTATAGTGAATTAAATTATAAAACAGAATTATTAATGTCTTAAAAATTAAAAACAAATTTAATAGCCATTTGAGAACTTGAATATGAAATTATGTTGACAAACATTTAATAGTAAACGAAAACATTCGTTTTAATTAAAGAAAAATAATTCTGTTATTAAAAATTCAAAAGTGGTAATAATGAGTACATTGAATACCCCTATTGTTTCTAAATGTTGTTTACGTTTAAATTCTACTATTTTTGCGTTTACGTATTCTTATGTACTTTGTTTATTGTTTACAGGGTGCATATCCACTGAAACTAAAAGCAATTCACTTCATCAACTCACCGTTTATCCTAGTCTCATTTTTCTCCGGGATAAAGTATCTGATCACAAAGAAAATGAGGGATCGTCTTCACTTGCACTACAGAGGTCCTCAGGTTTTGGGAAAATATTTTGACAAGAAAGTTCTTCCTGTTAGTCTGAATGGATCTATTCCGGATGAAGATGCTATTGACAGAGAAATTGCAAAAGCTGTACATAAGAAAGGAAGTAGTGGTATATTAAGCACATTATCTTTAAGACAAAATTTTGTTATTCCTAATTAGATTGGTACCATATCGAAATTTCAATAATCTCTGTAGTCAATTTACAAAAAGTCAATAGTATCTATTAAGTTATTTTGTTACTAAAATGATAAATAAATTTTATAAATCGCTGTATGAACATTATACGATGCTTAATCTTGTTTTTGCATTTTATTTATTGTTTCCGGCCTATTCGTGTATTTGCACGTAAATTACATTCATTGTCTCTCAGCTCATGACGACATCATAATATAAATTATTGTACCTGGTTAAGGTTAAGGTTATCACTAAGGTTAATGTTAATGTTAAGGCAGTCATTATTTATAATGGGATAGTTTGTACATCTGTTTTTACTTATCTAATATCTGAACTGATTTCTCATAGGATTACAATATAATTCATGCAATTATTCCTCAACTCTGCATCATAACAATTAAAGCTCGTGTCATGCAGTACCTACTTACATAGTAAGAAATTGAAGAACGTGGGAATTATCCCACTAGTAGGAGCTCCTTAAAACTTCTTAATTGCACCTAGAGATGCACATGCTCTCATTTTAATAAGGAAAATTGGAAAATCTCAAATTAAACCATTTAATTAAATCGACATTTATCGTAGTAATGATGGATGATTACGTTTATATCGCAAGAAAATACTTTTCATCTGGGAATTTGATGTTTCCCTGGAATGCAAGACCAATAAAAACAGTTTAATTTACTCGCCAGATTTTTTATTGAGCTCTATTGACACGGAACATATTAAAGACAATGAAAAGTTTAATAAAAATTACTATTGCGTTATAATCGATTGCTAATTGCTCAAATTAGAATAGTCAAGACTCTCTTGACACATCAAACAGGTTATAATTCACATTATTAGGTAATATTATAATTTATTGCTAATATTTATTTCTTTGTCTAAGGAATCAAAGGAAAAATTTGTGCCACACCCGTTTGGCTTGAGAATTCAATTAAGTAAACTAATATTTACAATTCTAAGAGTGCAATTCATAATAATAACTGGGTAAATATAACAACTTACATGGTTTGCATCAGTTCCTTGTTTGCTTATTTTATGGCGTATGTTTAGGTTCCTTATACTTATCGAGCTCGTGAGAATTAAAAATACCAAAGTCACAACCAAATATTTACGATTTTCCGCAATAACTGGGAATCTTCTGTCTTTATTGTAATTCAGATCACCTGTTATTAAAAATATGAATCAAAATTAAGTAGCACAATTTATGAAAGACTTTTATAACTATAAATGAAATATTCAAAGCATTCATACTTACTGTCCAATTTGTCAACCCTGAAACATTTAAAGCACAGTACATAAATTCTATAAATAATTAGGTACAGCAAACTATTGATTTATTCTTCTGCTTATGTGCCTGAAAATTTGTGATGTAGAAATACTCGTCTACAGCACTATCAGGGCATGTGTACAAATTACTGGACACGTAATATTAGCTGATCGATACATGTCAATATTGATCGTGTCTTCTTCTTTGGGTAATTGGGTTTGAACAAACTATCAAGGTTAATCGCCAGAAATTTGTTTAACACAATGAAGCAACTAGTACAGTAGTCAATACACCTTAACAGCAACCTTACACAATTTTCTACTGTTTTCAAACTAAAGGAAACTTCGAGATATTTTTAAGTCAAAGGTATTCTCGGATTTCAGTTCCAGTTAAGCCTGAAAAGCTAAAAGTAATAGGTAAACGACAAAAGGTAATAATACGATATTTTCGTACTTCAAAAACTGAAAATTTTGGTTTTTGAGAAAAATGTCGTTGTTTACTGAAGAAACTAAAGGAAATGTTTCAATGTTTGCGATATCCTTAAACGACGGCGACAAGATTCGTCTGATTGGAGCTCCTGAAGAATTAATCGAGCCAATTCGTTCTGTAATCAATTCTTGTTGGGAATTAGGAATCCAACGCGAGCAACCTTATCATGGTAGTCACGAATTCAAATTGAAAGGAAATCCTTGGCAAGGCAGTGGACAAGAATCAGTTCTGTCCAGAAGACTTCTGGCTCACATTTTAACAGAAATGGGAAAATACGGTTGGAATGTTGTCCACTCAATTGGAATGAGCAAAAAGTTCTTAGACAAGGACTCTATCATCTTTGAATCTGGAACTCCTGACCCTGACACCCAAATTTTCACCGTCTCACTGAACATGACTGATAGAATCCGAGTCATTGATGGTCCAGAATTCTACGATACAGTCAAAGAAGCCGTTGAGAAGGAGTGGACCAAGGGCATTCAAGAAGAGAAGGATTATTTCGGTTCCCAGGAACTGAAACTCCGTGGAAATCCTTGGATGACGGATGGAAGTGACATTATAAGTGCAAATTCACTTATTTGTCAAATCATTTCAAATATCAGAGCTGTAAATTACAAGCTGTATACCTCTGTGGATGTCAGTACGGGCACTCCAGGAAGTCAGTATCAAGCTGGAGGACGTGAACCCGATTCTTGGGTATTTAGGAAAGTCACACAATATTGGAATTAATTACTAACACAAGGTCATTTAAGATTACATGTAGCTTATTTCATATCTGAGTTAACCATGTGAATTATTCCTGCCTTAACCTGCAGTGCAATTCCTTCATTGCGGAATTTTTTCAAGTTCCACTGCAATATCTAAGACAAACAGTAGTCTTGAACTTAAAAAACTTAAGCACTATATATGCCATTGTTAAATAAATTGTGATTGCTTCTTGAGAAATTTTACTTTTAGTTATAAGATTTTGCTGGAATAAAAGAAAAATTGGTCAGAAAATTTCTGTAGCATTTGGCATTTCATTTCATTCGCTCTATTTATATCAGTCATAGTACAGGCAACACTCGTACTTATAACTACGAATATAATTAATAGCGATCAGTATAGCCTACCAATTTCAATGCAACGGATTCCTTTCAAAAATTAATCATACATTTGGAAATATGTTCCGAAGTTCCAAACTAGTCAGATATCCAGGAATACTACTAAATGCAGTATATATTCCTGTATATATTCCTTAGTGCAGTTCGTTGTACAACTTAAATTAGTTACTTATAGTATGACATAGAGCGCCGCTTTTAATTCTACCTTTACTTCTCTGCAACATTAGTTAACAGGACGTGTGCAGATAGTATTACTGGGTCAGTAATAGTATATGATCGATACGTATCAATATTGATCGGGTCTCTTTCTTTGAGTAAATGGGTATGAATAAGATATTAATAAGGTGTAAATAAATCATCAAGGTATAACCAGACTAGCCATTGTTTGACTTAAGTACAATATTATACACCTGAACAGCAGGATACCACAATGTTATAATATAAAGTTTTCAAAGTGAAAGAATATTCGAGATACACTATTAGTGCAAAAGTATTCTATTTCAGTTTCAGTCAGTATAATCCAGTAAGCAATTGAACTTGAGAATCTGAAATAGTAAAACATAATAAAGTATCGTGGGAAGAAAAAATAGCTTATAGCTTTAAACGCCAAATATTAATAATTCGATAACTTTTGTACTACAAAAAAGAAAAATCTTGATTTACCGGGGAATATGGCATCGTTTTCCGAGACAAGTAAAGGAAATGCTGCAACATGTGCGATATCATTAAACGAGACCGACAAGATTCGCCTGATCGGAGTTCCAGAAGAATTGATCGAGCCAATCCGTTGTGCAATCAATTGCGGCTGGGGATTAGGAATCCAGCGCGAGAAAAAGTATTTTGGTTTTCAAGAATTTAAATTGAAAGGAAATCCATGGCAAGGCAGTGGACAACAAGCTGTTCAATCCAGAAGACTATTGGCTCACATTTTAACAGAAATGGGAAAATACGGTTGGAATGTTATCCAGTCTGTTGGCCTTAGCAAAAAGGCATCAGATAAAGATACGATCGTCTTTGAACTAGGAACTCCTGATCCTGCAATTGAAATTTTCACCATCTCTTTCAACATGGCCGATAGAATTCGAATCATTGATGGTCCAGAGTTCTACGATTTTGTCAAAGAAGCCATTCAGAGTGCATGGATCAAGGGCATTCAAGAAGAGAAGGATTATTTCGGTTCCCAGGAACTGAAACTACGTGGAAGTCCTTGGATGCCGAGTGGACAAGAAGCTACAAGCGTAACTTGTCTTATTTGTCAAATCATTTCAAACATCAGAGCTGTGAACTACAAGCTCTATACCTCTGTGGATATCAGTCTGGGTGCTCAAGGAGAGGACGGTGGAGGAGGTGACACCGATTCTTGGGTATTTAGGAAAATCACCCCCAATTGGAATTAATCATGAAATATAAGGGCATTTAAGATTATGTAACTTATTTCGTGCTTAGTTGACCATAGGCTTCTTTCATCTGTTATGTAATTCCTTCTTGGAAACTGTTACACACTAATCATCTGAGAACAGCATTCGTGAAACATTTAAGCATTTAAGCACGTTATTATTTACCTTATAAATTGAAAATTATCCTGTTAAATGGGGTACAAATAGAATTAGAAATTGCGATTAAATAAATTTGATTTCTTCGCACAAAAATGTAGAATAAAAGCAAACCTGTTCAAAAAGTATCTGTTGCAATTCATTTCATTCGTTGTTCTAATTTTTTACTCGTAGGCTGTTTTAATTTTCTGGATAACTGGAAACTGATATTAAATGGTGGTATTTTGAGAAAGAAATGAAAAATATTGGGAATGACAGTCATTAGTAAATACAGTGATACACTAAAAGTTTTTGGTGTATCATTCATTACACCCTTTTTGATAAGTTCTAGGCTAAAACTATACAAAAAGGATATAATCAACTGCATCTATCGAAACTACGTCCAAGAAAGTTTTGAAGGTGAAGGTAAACGTATGCTTTAGTGTTTTACAATTTGTTCAGTCATTAATTATTTAGTACACCAAAACCTTTTGAAATTGCTGTAGTGCAAGATGCAGCACATATTTCTAATTTTATTTAAATACTTAAGCATGATTCAACTATGAGAAACTTCAAATATCGAAATCGAATTAACGGCACCTGCGATCATGCACGCTTTCAACACAACAGAGTACAGTTTAGTAGCTTAAACTTGTAAGTACCCAAAACTACTGAAATTATTAGAAATTGGTTAGATGTGTTGAAAACCGTAAATATTTTGTTTCTATGATTACAGATTGGTGAGATATCTGAACAGAGTTTTGGTGTTTCGCATTGTTGAAATTTTTCCAAGTAGGCAACAAAGTACATGCCAGACTAGAATAACTACTGTTATTCGTTATTTCAGAATTATGACGGATTTTTGAGACCACAAAATTATATCAGATGTATTCCTAATTTTCCGTTCAAAATTTTAAGTGCAACTCAATATTTTATACTTCAGAAGCAAGATTTGTGTCGTTAGAAAGCATGGCATCAGCTTCTCAACCACCTCAAGGAAGTAATGCAAGAGTTTTTATATGTGGGTTATCACTGAACGAGAGCGACAAGATTCGTCTGATTGGAGTTCCAGCAAACTTGATCCCACCACTTCGTTCTGCCATCAGTACCGGATGGGGCTTAGGAATCCAACGCGAGCAACTGTATGGTGGTTGTCACGAATTTAAATTATTAGGAAATCCGTGGCATGGCGATGGACCAGAAGCTGTGCTTTCCAGAAGACTTTTGGCTCACGTTTTAATGACAATGGCACGATTCGGTTGGAATGTTGTCCAGTCAGTTGGCATTAGTAAAAAGAGTTACGACAAGGACACGATCGTCTTCGAATCAGGAACTGCAGACCCGGAAATCAACATTTTCACCGTCTCGTTGAACTGAAGTGATAGAATCCGAGTGATTGATGGTCCCCCATTCTACGGTGCAGTGAAACAAGCGGTTCAGAGTGCTTGGGCAGCGGGGATTCAAGATGAGAGTGTTTACTGCGGTGTCCCAGAACTAAAACTTCGTGGAAGTCCTTGGTGGGCGAGTGGAATAGAAGCGACTGGTGCAAGTAGTCTTATTTGTCAAATGATTTCAAATATTAGAGCCATGAACTACAAACTTTACACGTCTGTGGATATCAGTGTAGGCAGTAGGGTTGATAATAACAGAGGAGCTGACACTGATTCTCTTGTATTTAGAAAAATCACGCAGTATTGGAATTAAATGTTAATAATACATGTCAATATCAGATAATGTAAAGTACGGTAGTAGGAGGGATTTAGGATAAAAATTGAAAAGTACCTGTTCAATATATGCTTGATGGTCCGACGCAAAATTTTCGTATAAATAAAGGCAAATCCGTTGAAAATTCCATATCTGCATTCTGTAGAACTTTAGAATTATGCATTAGAAATTACATTACATTTAAAAATACTTGCATTAAAAAATACTTTAACAATTGCATTCGTTGTTTTACTTATTGCTGCTTTAAGTTAACGATTAAACTTAAAAATAAAGTTAAGACCATTGAGAACTTTAAAATGGAAGTATGACTTCCTGTGTCTAGATCGAATGTACTCAAGACAAGCAGAATGTAGTTTCTATGTTACTGGGGTATAAGGTAAACCCTTCCCAGCCTTCTTGAAATAAAACTTCTGTTTTTTCCAAGTGGAGACACTTTTGCTAAATTTGTCTCCAGCTTTGTCTACTAGTGAAGTCAAATTCATCAAAATTGTCTCCAGCTTCAATAACGAGTGGAGACAATTTCATCGAAATCTCCACATTGAAAAACTTACAGTTTTATATCAAAAGGTTTAGGAAGAGTGTTCTTTGAACCCTAGAAACTACGATTCCACGTACCTTGGAATGTACTATAAAATTGATCCGTAAAACCGCCAAGAAAATTGAGAACAGTCTTCTATCAGATTCTGGAATGGGAAATCAACATTGATGTATTTATTATGTATCTTCTATACAAGTCACTCGGGAATGCAAATTACACTGCACTGCGTTGAGAAACGTACTTGTTCTAGTTGTCAGTTCATGGTCAAAACTCAGTCAGTCGTCTATTATTCATTTGCTATATATGTACATATAAAAACGACCGCAGAAACCCAGTATAGTAAAATAATAATGCACCGGCAATATTGCACACATCCTCTAATTATATTAAAACTTTCAAAACTCAATAAGTATAAAATATAATGTTCATTTTAGATTGTCTTAAATTGTGCTAATTGAATGAATAATTTAACAAGTCTCTACCTATGGCTTTCGCATGGTGTAATCTCTTTGGCAGCAATGAATCCATTAAGCTACTATTTCTACTATTACTATTACTTAACTCTAACTCAACTCTACTTGAGAATCATTTCTTTGGGGATTTTATTGCTTAAATTGCCTTTTTTGAATTCGACCTGCACCTTCCTTTCAAATGTACCTTAATGAAACTATTTAGATTGAAGAACTATAACTTATAATTACTGTAATAAAATAAAATGAATTCTGATGGAGGAATTCAATTCTAATTCAATACCAAAAGTAATGCAGGAGCAATATTTTTCAACGTATGCTACGCAGTCTCAACTGATTCGATCTCTACCCAAAATTCCCTGAAGCAAAATTGCCAAGTTCGTTTGAACTGAGCCGAATTGCTATAAATATTAATTCAATTAGGAAACATTACCATTCTACCACGCCCCTCTGTGAAATGAATACATAATGAACGGTTTCATTGTGCGGGATAACAAGAGACAAAAATTAATGTGGTATTTTGAGGTAGAAGTCAATTTGGGCACGATAGACACTCCTAAAACTGAACAAAAGGCATCCAGTTGTATTCAAGGTAGGTTCAGGGTCTTGGAACGCTTAAAATATGAAGAAAAATAATTTTGTTTTCTTGTTTTTGCTGGCAATAAGTATTTTTACTTTGAAGAGTGAAACCAGTAACTCGATGAGCTCAATTTTCGGCATTCTTGCAAGAGAAAATCGCACTTTCATTGTATTGAGTGACGATATTCCTAAATCGGAAAACAAGTTAACAGAAATTGTCAAAATTTTAACTTTGAATAGCAAAGATATAGTAATTCTTAGTTTACAAAAAAGTGGTCGACAAGAAAAACGATTCGGGGTTCCGAAATTGAAAAGAGGAAGTTACACCATTGTATTTATATTGATCCACGATGTTTCTACAATTGACGAAATTTTTGTGTATGTAAAATCAATGGGTAGCTCAATAAGAACTGATGAAGATTACTTTGTATTTGTTACAGAAGAACATTTGGTAGAAAAGGTTTTAGTTTCCGACGGTATACGGGACAAAATAAAGAAAAAGATAGCCATTGCTGTCCGAAATAACGGATTCGGAAATATAGTTATAAAATCTGTATGTTTTTACTGCAATAATTACTCGGAAAGAGGGAATTACACAATTGTTGAGGTTCCAAATCTTGTATCAAATACCAAAGAACTGAGCGTCTTTGAAAATCTATTTCCCGACTTCGTTAAGAATTTGAATGGAAAACTATTACAAGTGAGTGCGGCAAATCAAACAAAGTCACTGTTGGAAATTTACCATCCTGAAAGTGATAAAAGCAGTTTTAGCAGTGCAAAGCGCGGCACCTTCAAAATAGCCATGGACATTCTAATGGAAAAATACAATTTTACAGTGAATGTTTTCAAATCTACTGACGGGGGAGTTGGTTACGAAAAAAACGGTACCTGGGTCGGATCAATTGGTGATGTTCTCTACGGCCATGCTGATATTGGTCATGTTGCGGGTCAAACTTTTCACAGAAACCAAGTCGTCGGTTTTACATCGGCACTATCTTACACCTGGCTTACTTTTTCATCGGGGATACCGAAACCGAACTTTTCATGGACAGCAATTTACAAACCTCTTCAAGTGCCAGTCTGGATTCTTACGATTTCCACATGTTTGTTTTCATTTTTTGCTTTACAATTTCTGGTAAGGGTCTCCAGAGAGAAATCTGCGACTAATTGGAACGTTTGGGATATTGCTTGGAACATTTTTGAAACCATTGTGGAACAATATGTGCGGGGTCCAGATTTAATTCGTTCTACTTCGATCAGAACCTTCTACTTTTCGTGGATCTTCTTTTTATTGATCATCTCTACAGCTTATCGCTCAAAATTAGTTACACTACTAGCTTTTCCTATCATTAATCCAGTTCCAGATACTTTTGAGCAATTATCTGAATCAAATTATGACGTCGGGTTACGATATGTCGGCGGCGCCGCTTACGAATTACTAAGAACTTCAAAAAACCCGACATACACCAAAATATTTGACAAACTAATTTTGGAAAGAGATGATTTCAAGTGTTTTCAAAGGGCAATCGATTCAAAGTTCAGCTGTATATCATGGCGAGATACTGCAGAGTATGTTTTCTATCGTAATTTTACGGATAAAAATGGACAGCTCCCGCTTGTCAAATCACAAAGCGTAGCATCCTTCCTCGGTGTAGGAATTATCACTGAAAAAAGGAGTATACTACTAGCAAATTTCGACAAAGTTATTAAATATTCAAAGGACAATGGACTGGAAGAGTACTGGAGAAAACTGGATATCAAATTCATTTTGGACGAAAGAAAGAAATGGGAAAAAGATACAGGAAAAGAAAAGGTTGTGTACGAAAACAGTAATGAAGGGAGTAGACCGTTGAAAATTAATCAGATTTACGGTCCTTTGTACTTAATTCTGATCGGGTCCACAATTTCTATTGCCATATTTGCTTGGGAAAGATGCTCAATGTACAAAAAAGCAAGAAAAAGCATAAATTACACTGGGACTTTGCCCCGAGTTTAATTTTATTACTTTAGCAAGTAGCTAATTTAATAATTAATTAAACTTTCAAAACTACTGGAAGTTGTTACTTGTTCGTTGTTCTTGTTGTACTTTTCCTTTTATGAAGCGTTGAACAGATTTTCTTTGTTCACTCTTTTCGAGATTGTGATTTTCTTCCCAAGTCTATATCTTGTCCATGTCGGATGCAGCGGCAGAATTTCAAATGTTAAGTTAGACAGGGAATCAGAAACTAAAGATTTCATTCTCAATATTTCCAATAATTGACAAGTTGAAGAGGAACTACAAATGTAAAATATTTTTGTCGATCTGTTTGCAATTTCGGTATCATCGACATTTTCTTGCCCACAACCAATAACCAAACCAGTTACAAATACATAGTTTTAGTATTAGAAAACTGTCTGAACGTAAGTTTTAGCTTTAACTTAATATTTTTTATTTACATTGTCATTCGGTTCGTATTTTTATATTGCTAAATACAATTTATGACTGTTTTGCTGTAGATTTTGGAAATGGCAGACTGTCAGGAATGTTTACTTTGCTCCAAAACGTTACGCATAGACAGCGAAGGAAAAAGTAATTTTAGTTTGAAAAATCAAGTGAGAACAGTATTTATTTTGCGAAAGATTTTAGAAGTACCTCAGTCGATTTGTTCGTATCTTTTGCTGCACACCCAAGAAAACCCTAGCACTTGGTTTTCGTGTTGTTGGGAATGCTTTGCAACTGTTATTGAAGCTGAAAGAATATTTTCCGAACTGACAAAATTAGAAGCAAAATGGAACAAACTGAAAGCGTCCTTGGAATCCAGTATCCTCAAGTGCTACAAAAAGAGAAACTTGATACACAAGCCAACATCAAGTTCTCAGATAAAATGTGATACAATTGTGCAATTAATTAGGGAAGAAACGGTTAAGCGTAAGTCAGTATTATATTTTATTAAAAAATTCTAAATATTATCGTGCTTAAATATGTGCTAAGATTTTATTGGTTACTTTTATTAATATTTTCGCGATTATTATCTTTATTGTAAAATCTACATTATATTATGTTTTTTTTCTTTGATAAAAAGGACTAGAACCGAACTTCAATTTGAACAGCAGTGAGAACAGGGGAGAAGAGGGAAGGCCATCGGTTTTAGATATTCCTTTAAACCCTGTGAAGATCGAAACTATCGTTGCAGAACACCCTGTTCGGGACGACTCGGATCCTGATTACACAATAGAAAATTTTATGGAAGATGAGGACGACTATTTTGGTAATCGTTGCAATAAACCGGGTCCTCTCTGCACAAAATCAAAAATTGTTTCCAAAGCTAAAGTAGTTCAGGCTCAACCAATTGATCCAGTATCTGTGCTGTAAGTGTGAAATTACTAATCGAAATTAATGTCACAATATTTTATGGCTTGTGTTTAAATGTACCTCAAAAATAATCGGTTTACCTTTAGACACATAAATACAGATAGTATAAATACATTTAGCTAAAACATATTTATTCAGTCTTAAGAATCATTACTCAGAAGTCAGTACTGATAATATACCTTGCCTCAAGTTTTAATGCAATTTGCTGATGTTTTAGTCCATGTTTAGTGTAGTGAGGATTTTGTACTAAACTTGAGTTAAATGTACTAAAACATTAGTATTTTGAGGCAAACCGATTATTATTTAGGTGCGTTTAAATTTTGCCCATATTTTATTAAGTAATTATCTGTATCTACCCCTAATCTTAAGAATCACATTCACTTTCATGCTTACATTACTGCCAACTTACAATATAAATCTTTTGTTGCACTGCGCGAGTGTAAAGGAAAATTAATTGGAGTAAAATATAAAAATTGTTACTCTACTGTGATAATGGCAAGTATGTTTTGAAAAACTTTGCATAAATGAGGGTATTTAAAGCATTATTATTACTATTGCCCTGTTTATAGCCGTATTAAAGCCAATCGGGATTTAGGAGTTGTGGAAAAGATATGCTACCAGAAATTTGAATACATTAAAAAATGTATTTCCAAAAACAAAATGTATTGGAGATGCTGCGCATCAATGAAATTGAGGTGTAGTGCAACCCTAATTGAGAATATGACAACGGGAGACATTGTTCAGGGGAAATGTACACAACACAATCATCCTCCACCATTGGATGAACTCAAGTACGTATTAATACGGAAATATTAATATTCCTAAGTTTTTTGAAAGTAAAACTAGTGTTCTATTGAAATTAAGTCGAAATTTTTAATTTAGATTGGAGAGAAAAAGACTGAATTCTCTTGCAAGACAAATTATTATGGAAAGCCCAAACAAACCAACATGTGAAGTTTATGATGAAACTATGGCAGAATGTAATGAAGCTTTAGCATCCCAGATATTGGCCGAAAGCGTCAAAAGGAAAATACACAAGTGGAAAAAAAGTCAGTTTATCAGTGGCTTACAGAAGATTTCCGTTTTAGAAAATCCAAATCAAACAAATATAAAAAATAATCAGTCAGAGGAAGAAGTTCCACAAATAATGGATAACATTTTAAGTAATTTGCCAACAATAATAACAACTTGCACTGAACAACCAGAGAAAGAAGTACCCGAAATTATGCAAACTGAAAATAGTGTACCAGTACCAGAAGAAAACTTGACTTTGAAGAAGATTTTGAACACCTAAAGAAAGAAAATTGTTAAATATTACTTTCTTCTGTAAAATATTTTCTGCATTTCCTGTTTAACTTTATGTAAGTCCACTTCTTAAGTTTCCAATAATTAATGGCTAATGACGGCCTAATTAGTCGTGCTTTTAATTGCGATTTGAATTTAAGCAAGTGATGTACAGAAAAAGACAGAATAAGTCAATAAAATTGTAAACAATAAGCAACGGTGTAAATTGACTCAAGTGACATATTTAAAGCAATGGGGCAACTAGTTTATCTTTTAGTTATTAAAAGTGAATTATATTAATTTTGGTTTAAAGATTTAATGAATATATTAATTTTATTTCAGAACGGGCGATACGGATTTCGACTCTGATTCCGAAAATTATAATTATAACCTAGATAAAGCTGAATCTCAAGATTTTGAAAATTGTACAAAATACAAAGGTGAAAACTTCCTGCCAAACTATATTACTAAAAATGAAAGATTACGAACAATGAACTATAATATTATATTAAGTATAAATTATATTATATTACATTCGTAATATTATTCTGTGAATACTACTTAGTTATGAAGAAGTGTTGGTATAATTGATAACACGATATAATTTCAAAGCTATGATATATGTTTCAATATTTTAGAAATAAATCATACATTCCGATGTCATCTCTGCCAAAAACATTTGTCCAGTGGATACACTTTACGTCGTCATCTTAAGCAAGTACGCAGAGAAGAAGCCAGCCCTTCAAATAGTAAGATAAACGATGTGAATAACTGTCCAGGAAGTGATTCGCCTAGGATCAAACAAGAAGGTGTGGAGATACAGTACTTCGATGATAACTGTCTCCAATCGCCAACAGCAGAAAATGAAAACCATGAAAGAAAGCAACGAAATCGAATTTTCCAGTCTTCATTTGCAAAATTTAAAAATGCAAAAGGGTATATTTCATAGACTTTTTTGCTTTAATTGCACGTTTACGATTTGATCGTAATAATTTTATAGCGTTGCATTGTTGGATAATAATAATTAATTATACTTCTGTCTATTGTTAGTAAAAAGAGGGGGAGGTACATTAAACGCCAAGTCGCCAGAAACGTTCCAGCTGCAGCAAGTGTTAAATGTCTTCAATGTCCAAGACTGTATGCTAGCGAAGATAAAATGAAAGATCATGCAAATCGATACCATGGTTAGTTTTCGAAAAAATGAGTTTTTCAGTATTGAATATTGTAAGAAAAGAAATTCCTTTCAATTTTTGTAGGTGACACTCACTTATTCTCTTGTGACAATTGTGAAAAGAGTTTTGTACGCTTGGACAGATTGGACCGTCACAAATCAAGACTTCATCACCCAGTATTAGTATTACCTGAGAACCAAGGTGGGATTACAACCGATAAGCAAAAGCAATTAAGAACAAATTATTCACCTAAAATACAGGATTCCGTGGACAACAGTACAGAAAGGTAATACAATTTCAGGAAAAATAACAAGAGACATCACAAATTATTTATTTACTTAATACTCCAGTTTTGTATTATTCCAATTTATTTGTTTTACATAAGTGCTCCATGCACTTATGCATTTTCTTATATATTTGCTAGATATTTTGTCTTTTTATCGTTTTTAGTGTGGAAAAAGAAAGCGTTCCATCTACTACAGCAAACATTAAGTGTCCACATTGCCCGAGGCTTTACACTAGCGAATACAAAATGAAAGACCATGCAAACCGATCTCATGGTTAGTGTATCTCAAATAAATTCCCATTTTAATTATTATTATATATTATTCATTAATCACTGTATTATTCATTTTTATTCTCAATGCTCAGAACATTAATTCAAAGGTCAAGAACACAAAATCTATGTAATTTATATAGTTGTTCTTAAATGATAATTATTTCATTAATCCGTGTATCACATTCGTTATTTTTAGTCATAGCAATCACAAGGTTTTCATCTTTCCACAAATAATATTGCTTTTCTCACATACTTCATTTCTTTTTTACACACGTCTATTATAAATTCCAGAGATTACGAGTATAATCAACTGTATAATGAGGGAAAATTGTATGCACCTCATCGGTTTACCTCAAGAAAAATAATCGCTTTACCTCATAAACACAGTAAGCTAGTAAAGATTTATCCAGTCTCAAGTATCATTACTCCGAATTCATAATATAACTTTGCCTCAAGTTTTAATGCAATTTGCTAATGTTTTAGCAATCTTAGTTTAAGCAATCACCCAATCAGTATGTGGGAAAGGCTATATTATTGTGGAAAAATTAATATTCTTAAGATGTGTGACTGTTGTGCAAAATAATTATTGTCATCAAATGATTATAGATATGGACAAAGGCAATTTTCATTTGTTTTTAAGGGTATTCAAATACAAGTGTCTACAATTTATTTTTAACAGTAATTTCGGCAATAACAAGTGTTTTACAGCAAATTTTTACTGTTGTATTCATAGGTGAACAGCACAAGTTCTTTTGTACGGAGTGCCCAAAAAGTTTTGGAATTTTGGACAGTTTCCGACGTCACATGACTACAGTTCATCGTCATCCAAAAGAAATACGGAAGAAAAGACATGATTTGGTTAGATGCGGCGAGTGCGGTAAAGAATTTACAAACGATCGTCACCTGAAGAGACACGTCTCATTAGTTCATCGCAAAGAAAGGTAATAATATCTTACAGAAATTGATATTCCATTTTTGTGAAGAAAAACGTTTCTATTTAACTGTACACGATTATGGACTCTTAGAAAATATATGTGCGAAGTATGCAGCTCCTGTTTCACATCGCCAACGTATTTGAAGTACCATCAAAAGAGACATCACGGGAATACTGGCGAATTGCAATGTCAAGAATGTGGAAGAATTATGTGTAGTACGATTAACCTTCAGATTCATATTAAGACTGTTCACCAGAAGCAATTTAAATTTAAATGTCCAGTATGCGGTGTGGGGCGTGTTTCACGGAGTCAAATGGACAGACATATTTTGCAGTCCCACACAAATACTCGACCTCATCAGTGCACACTTTGTACTAAATCGTTCGTTGATAAAAGCCTCCTTAAGGATCATATGCGAATTCATACCGGAGAAAAACCCTTCACGTGCCAGTTTTGTTCAAAAAGTTTTCATTGTTCCCAGCTTTTAAAACGCCACGAAAAAAGTGTTCACTCTTCCGAAAATCTTTTTGAGTGCGAACAGTGTAACAAACGATTTCCATCAAGAAATTATTTAGGTGTTCACAAATATCATGCACACAACAATAAGCAAAACACCGTGCCTCCTAGAAAATTAGCTGAAAAAGATGTACTCGCAAAAATCGTTAGTACTGAAGAAGCGGAGCCTCCTAGTAAGTATAGAAAACCGACTACAAATTGGTATCGCTTAAAACTAGAGAATCATGTTAAGGAAGCCTGTGGTGATGTACATAGTACTGCTGCAGGTGAACAATTGCGAAGTAATACAAACCCACAACTCCAAAACAACAATGAATGCCTTACAAATAGTTAAAATTGGTGGCACAAATGAATAAAAGGAATAATATGCCATTAAAGTGTTAGTAAAAACAGAATTTCCAAAATTGTTAAATGGTAGGCTAGTTATATTCTTTGTTATAATTACTGTGGTTGTTTCCGATGTTAGATAATCCTTCAGTATAATAAATGTCAATACAACTAAATGTTGAAAAACAAGAATGTTATTTCCATGAGTCTTTTTTCTGATGAAAGAATATTTTGTTTCGTAGTTTATGTTACAAATATTTTCCGAGGTCATAAACAGAATTTTCTTTTAGAGTCGATAGACTTAAGTGTAGCACCGTGGCTTCCAAAAAATAATGAATCTAATAGCCACTTGTAATGGAACTGGCATCTCTCTGTAGAATCCTGAAATGTCGAAAATACCCATAGTGTCAAGCTTTACTGCTCAAAGTAAGTCAATCAAAAAATATAATCATTCAATTTACCCGTTAATCCTACATTTTCATGGATTAACCTGGCAGCTTCCCCAGTTTCGACAGTAAATCTGCTGATATATTTTTATGTTATCCAAAGGTTCGCCTACAAGGATCCCAGCAATTCCTGAAATCGATATATCATTTTCCTGTTGTTTCAGGGCGGATTCGGCTGAAAAATGCATTCAAAAAGTATTACCACAACCAACTGTAGGTGAGACTTTATTTAATTTTCCAAGATTATTTATATTGGTTTAGCAGATATCAAAAGGAAAACGACGAAATGATGTTATTATCAATTATGTTGATATTTCCTTTTTTGAAGTAACAATTAGTGAACTAAAAGTGAACTCAATCTGGGCTCAATCTGGGCTTTCTTTATCTTCTCTATAAATAATACATTAACCTTATTAAATTCTTTCGTACGAGCAACAGTTTTCTAAAGGGAGGTTTTACAGCAGCTGGTATTGTTGATGGTTTGCTGATGCCCTACTTTTTTCTGAATTCTTTGGAGTAGGTCATAGTCTCCTTTCTATCTATCTAAAATCTGCTTTTACATTTTTGACCCAAAAACAATTTCCATTATTATTTTAACCCATTGTTCTTTTGACAGTGTTCTTTTTAAATGACTGCACAAACAATATTGAATTCTCACCAAAGTATACAATGGCTACTTTGTTTACAAAGAAATTGCTTTTAGTGGGGTTGATAAGCGTCACTTTCATTACATTCATATCTTATACATGGTTATTAGAAATCAAGGAATCAATAATGAAGTTTGGGAATTCGTCGGAGAGACTTGCAAAAGATATCCGTGTTTTATGTTGGGTACTGACTTATCCTGGTAACCACAAGAAAGCAGCTATTCATGTCAAGAATACTTGGGGGAAAAGATGTGATGCATTATTTTTTGCCAGTTCTCAAAACGGTAAGGACAACAAAGAAAAAAGTCTGTTTCGAATACCGAATTAATGTAAAAAATATGTCATTCAATAGAAAAAGTTGCTAATATGAACTGATATTTTTAGATTCAGAACTTCCTGCAGTAGATCTAACGAATGGCACAGACGGTAGAAAAATGCTTTGGAAAAAGACACAGGGAGCTTTTAAACTTATTCATGAAAAATATTTGGACGCGGCTGACTGGTTTTTGAAAGCAGACGATGATACGTACATTATTATGGAGAATTTAAAGTTGTTGCTTAAGGATTATGATCCAAATCAATCTCTTATCTTTGGACAAAGATTTCAATCGTCTATTGGAAAGAATTTCATGACTGGAGGAGCAGGCAAGCACTCATTTATTCCTGCTTTCAATACTTATTGTACTGAATAAACCATACACCAAAGTATAACCTTAATAACAGAAGCTTGTATTTAAGTGTGCCTCAAAAGTAATAGCTTTGCCGGACATACCTAAGTGCTTTTACGTCGTGAATAGTAAATAGTAATTACTTCTAACCTCACTTATAATCACTCTGAATTAGCAAAATACATTTAATTCAGTTTATAACCTCGTTTCCTAATATTACTTATTTATTACTGCATTTTCATCAAACGTAACACAAAATTAGTATATATTAGTAAATATTAGCAAAATGCATTGTAAGTTCAGGGGAGTAATAATATTTGAGGTTATTTATGTGGCGAACTCATTCATATGAGGTAAAGCAATTATTTTTGAGGAGCATTTAAATTTCCCCCATAGTAGAAAAACGATATTATAGGATATGTTTTAAGCAAAGAAGCTGTTAAGCGATTTGTTCAGCAAGCTCTTCCAAGAAGCACAACAAAATGTCCTACTCACATAAACACTTCAGAAGAAGATGTAAAACTAGGTAGAAATAATTTTATGATGAAAAAAATATGTAATTAAATTCATAAGCATTCATATAACATAATAACATTAAAGGTATATACCATTATAATTTTGCTGTACGATAAATTGTGAGATTCCAAATATAAAGTGCACAATTTTTTTCAAGCAATAAGAACTATTGCGCCGTACTCATGCCGCAAATTTGGCGCAATTATTCTTTTAACTTACAGGAAATTGTGCACTTTATATTTGGAGTCTCACAATTTTGGGTTGGCCTCGGGCAAAGGGTACCAAAACGACAAAGTCCAGCAGACCCATTGTATCAGAATATTTAGAAGGTACCCCCCAATGTTTCATTGGATGTCAACCGGACATGACCTGGAGGTCACGTTCCCCCCGCCCCACCCCCAAGGGGGGGTGGGGGGCAAAATGAGATTTCACCGGATTTGAACGTTTCTCAGCATTCCAAGCAAAATATTTTTTAGCCCCCCCTCAATTTTTAAGGGGTGGGGGGTAAAAAAATATTTTGCGTGTAATGTCGAGAAACGTTCAAATCCGGTGAAATTTCACTTTGCCCCCCATCCCCCCGAGGGTGGGGTGGGTGCTAAAAAATATTTTGCTTGGAATGCTGAGAAACGTTCAAATCCGGTGAAATCTCATTTTGCCCCCCACCCCCCCTTGGGGGTGGGGCGGGGGGAACGTGACCTCCAGGTCATGTCCGGTTGACATCCAATGAAACATTGGGGGGTACCTTCTAAATATTCTGATACAATGGGTCTGCTGGACTTTGTCGTTTTGGTACCCTTTGCCCGAGGCCAACCCAATTTTGTAATCAGGCACTTTAAAACTATTTTCTCAGCTGAATGTTTAAGAAATGTTGAAGTCAAGTTTGTTGACACTGCAGATCTTCTTGGGCGTGAGCTCTTCAATCAAATGTCTTTTGATTGGCTTTTTAATCGTAGATTTCCTCCTTGGTATCCGAAGTTCTCTTATTACCAGCCTTCAAAATTCCAATCGGTACTTCTTAAGAGATATGCAATTGCAATAAATCTTTAACTTTTTTACATTCATGAATTTTGATTAATCTAACATTTTTTTGTATTTGTGAGTAGGGACTTAATTGTTGTTCAGTGGATGTGATTTCTTTCCACTATACGAAACCCAGTGAAATGCATCTCTTCGAATTTTCTCTCTACCACTTGAGAAAATCTTATTCACTATGAAATATATTGATAAACACATGAGTAACTTTAGACGGTCACAGCGGCAATAATAATGTGAAGTAAAGAAGAATTACTTTGAATTTATTATAATTTTGTAATGCTCTTGCTCACCAAGAGCTTTGTGATAAATTAGAAAATTAATCGTAAATGATCGAGTATATTTGCAAAAACTTTCTAAAAGTAAAGTAAACAAACAGATTTCGAAAACAATAATATAATATAAATAGGAAATTCCTTCCAAAATCATAGGGGACAGCCGCCTCATTAGTTCTTAAGAAATAAAGGTAATAATACTACGCTCAGGAATTTTTAATATTCCACATTTCCACATGAAATACATTTGTATTTAATTGTACAATGAATTGTTGAACCTTAGAATGTCCGAAGTATGCAGCACCTGTTTCACATCGCCAACGTATTTGAAATACCATCAAAAGAGACATCACGGGAATATAGGCAATTTGCAGTGTCAAGAATGTGGAAGAAGAATGTTGTGTACGATTAACCTTCAGATTCATATTAATACTGTTCACCAGAAGCAATTCAAATTTAAATGTCCAGTATGCGGTGTGGGGCGTGTTTCACGGAGTCAAATGGACAGACATATTTTTGCAGTCACACACAAATACTCGACCTCATCAGTGCACACTTTGTATTAAGTCGTTCGCTGATAAGAGCCACGTTAAGGGTCATATGAGAATTCAGAAAAACCGTTCACTTGTCAGTTTTGTTCAAAAAGTTTTCATTGTTCCCAGAATTTAAAGCGCTACGAAAAAGTGTTCACTTTTCTGAAAATCTTTTTGAGTGTAGTGTAGCAAACGATTTCCATCATGAAATTATTTAGGTGTTCACAAATATCATGAACACAACAATAAACAAAATAGTGTGCCTCCTAAAAAATTGGCTCTGAAAGATGTACCCGCAAAAATCGTTTGTACTGAAGAAGTGGAGCCTCCAAGTAAATACAGAAAACCGACTACAAATTGGTGTCGATTGGAACTAGTGAAACGTGTTAGGGAAGTGCGCAGTGATGTAAATAGTACTGCTGCTAGTAATGAACAATTGCAAGTTAATACAAACCCGGAAAACAAAGGAAAATACCCTACAGATAGTTAAAATTGATGGCACAAATGAATACAAAGAATAAAATGTCATTAAATAGTTAGTAAAATACAATTTCCTAAATTGTTAAATTGTAGGCTCTTTGTTGTGATATGGAATATTTATTATTTTCTAATTTTCTATGCATTTATGACTCCGATGCAAGTAATTATATTCGCTAGCTGATTTGAGTGTCATTAAATTGGATGTTAAATGTTATGAAATGCAGGAAGGAAAAAGCCTATGTTTGCAACGTTTATTAGATTGACACTAATTTAGTTTAGGCATAAAATGAATCTACAGAACATCAAGCCTTTCACGTGGCTTGGTTTTAGAATAAACTTTGTCCTACACACTATTCTTTGTAGAACCAGAATGCGTACTACGTGCATTAAACTTGCACAGTACTGAATTATTAAGTATGTTACTTCTAGGTTAATTATCTATTATTTAACATATTGGAATATTCTATGTTATATATTTATTGCGGTTGTTTATTGTGTTAGATACTCATTCACCGTAATAAATGTTAACACAACTAAATGTTTAAAAACAAGTTTGCTATTTTTACGAGTCTTTTTTCTGATGAAATAATATTTTGTTGTGGAGTTGATAAGTATTTCCCGAGTTCATAAACAGGCTTCTGTTGGAGTCGATAGACTTAAGTGTAGCACCGTAGCTTCCAAAAAACAGCGAGTTTAATATTTCATTCGTAGTGGAACTAATTCCTCATTAGAATCCTTATTTTAATAGTAAATATCTCAGTAGAATAGTTTTTATTTTAACCAAATAGGGATCCAAGGTTCTTTTCAAAAGACTGATCAAGGAAATATTGACTTCTCCGCAAGTATAAAATGTATAGTTTGTTTACAAAGAAATTGCTTTTAGTCGGATTGACAAGCGTCGCTTTCATCACATTTGCATCTCATGTATGGCTACTAGAAATCAAGGAATCAATAATAAGAATTAGGTAATTAGATATTGAAAATATTATGTGTCATCTTTTAGCGTTTTTACATTAAGGATGTGAGTTTTTAATTAAAATATTTAAATTTCCAAATTGCGGAAAACAGAAAAAATTGTCCGGAAAAGTTTGGGAATTCGTCTGAGAAACTTGTAAAAGATATCCGTGTTTTATGTTGGGTACTGACTTTTCCAGCAAACCACAAGAAAGCTGCTGTTCATGTCAAGAATACTTGGGGGAAAAGATGTGATGCATTATTTTTTGCCAGTTCTCAAAACGGTAAGGACAACAAGGAAAAAAGTCTGTTTCGAATACCGAATTAATGTAAAAAATATGTCATTCAATAGAAAAAGTTGCTAATATGAACTGATATTTTTAGATTCAGAACTTCCTGCAGTAGATCTAACCAATGGCGCAGACGGTAGGAACACCCTTTGGAAAAAGACGCAAGGAGCTTTCAAACTTATTCATGAGAAGTATTTGGATGCGGCTGACTGGTTTTTGAAAGCAGACGACGATACATACATTATTATGGAAAATTTAAAGTTGTTGCTCAAGGATTATGATCCAAATGAATCCCTTATCTTTGGACAAAGATTCCAATCATCTGCTACAAGGAATTACATGACTGGAGGAGCAGGTAAGCACTCGTTTATACGTATTTTCAGTAAAATAAGCCTGCCTCAACAAAAATAATAGTTTACCTATTATAAATCCGTTTATCTCCTGAATAATAATCTAACCATTTTCTGAATTAGCAAAATATATTTATCTCAACGTATTATTTTCATTTACTGCATTGAAATTTGAAATACATACTGCACTTAAATTATATTTAACATCAAATCGTCAAATCCTAATTGAATATTAGCAAAATACATTACAAGTTGAGGTAAATGTACTTTACAAATTCGGAGTAGTGATACTTGAGGTTAGATTACTATTTATATGACAAACTGAGTAAACTCATTCATATGAGGCAAAGCTACTATTATTGTTGTAGTAAATCTGTTATTTCTGAGGCGCAATTAATATTCCCCCATAGTAAAATAACGATACTATAGGGTATGTTTTAAGCAAAGAAGCTGTCAAGCGATTTGTTCTGCAAGCTCTTCCAGGAAGCACAGCAAAATGTCGTACTCACAATATCGATGGAGAAGATGCAAACATAGGTAAAAATAATTTATATTGCTAAAATGCATGATTAAATTCATATTCATGTAGCATTAAAGATATTTACCTTTACAATACAGTAGCACTGTAAATATTGTAATAACATAATTCAACTTTTTCAGCTGAATGTTTAAGAAATGTTGGAGTAAAGTTTGTTGACACTACAGATATCCTAGGGCGTGAGCGCTTCAATCAATTTTCTTTTAACAGTCTTTATAATGGTGACCTTCCTGCATGGTATCCGAAATACACTCATTCAAAATCACAATCGGTACTCATCAGATATACAATTATACATCTGTAACTTTTTCCACTACATGAATTTGGATTAATCTAACATCTTTTTTGTATTTGTGAGTAGGGACTGAATTGTTGTTCAGTGGATGTGATTTCTTTCCACTATACGAAACCCAGTGAAATGTATCTCTTCGAATTTTCTCTCTACCAGTTGAGGAGACCTTATTCACTATGAAATGTATTGATAAGCACATGAGTAACTTTAGACGGTCACAGCGACAATAATAATGTGACTTAAAGAATAATTACTTTGAATTTATTATAATATTGTAATGCACACCAAGAGCTTTGTGATAACCTTCAGATTCATATTAAGACTGTTCACCAGAAGCAATTCTTTAAATGTCCAGTATGCGGTGTGAGGCGTAGTTCAAGGAGTCAAATGGACAGACATATTTTGCAGTCAGACACAAATACTCGATCTTACCAGTGCACACTTTGTACTAAGTCGTTCGTTGAAAAGAGCCACCTGAAGGGTCACATGAGAATTCATATACTGGAGAAAAACCGTTCACTTGTCAGCTTTGTTCAAAAAGCTTTCATTCTTCCCAGAATTTAAAGCGCTACGAAAAAGTGTTCACTTTTCTAAAAATCTTTTTCAGTGTAAACAATGTAGCAAACTATTTCCATCAAGAAGTTATTTGTGTGTTCACAAATATTATGATGCCCACAACAATAAACAAAACACTGTGCCTAGTGCCTCCTAGAAAATTAGCTGAAAAAGATGTACTCGCTAAAATCGTTAGTACTCCCGTGATGTACAAAGTACTGCTGCTAGTGAACAATTGCAAGTTAATACAAACCCGGAAAACAACGGAAAATGCCCAACAAATAGTTAAAATTGATGGCACAAATGAATACAAAAAATAAAGTGCCATTAAGTAGTTAGTAAAATACGGAGTTTCCTAATTTGTTAAATAGTAGGCTCTTTGTTGCGATGTGCGCTATTATTTTCTCTGCACTTATGACTCCGATGCAAGTAATTAATTTCGCTAGCTGATTTGAGTGTCATTAAATTGGATGTTAAATGTTATGAGATGCAAGAAAGGGAGAAAGAGTATGTTTGCCATGTTTATTAGATTGACGCTAATTTATTTTAGTTTTAGTTAATTTGTATCAAGCCTTTTACATGGCTTGGTTTTAGAGTAAACTTTGTCTGCATACCATTGTTTGTAGAACTATAATGCTTACTACAAGTGCATTAAACTTGTATAATGCGGAGGGTGAATTATTAAGTATGTTACTTCTAGGTATTAATTACAGCAGTAATTAATTATCTAATATTTAATATATTGCAGTCAATACTCTTTGTTATAATTACTGTGGTCGTTGACTGTTTTAGATACTCATTCAGTATAATAAATGTTAGCACAAGTAACTAAATGTTGAAAAACAAGATTGCGAGTCTTTTTTCTTGTGAAATAACTTTTTGTTTTGGAGTTTATGTTATAAGTATTTTCCGAGTTCATAAATAGGTTTCTGGTGGAGTCGATAGACTTAAGCGAAGCACTATAGCTTTCAAAAAATAATGAATTTCATATTTCTCTCGTAATGGAGCTTATCCCTCAGTAGAATTCTCAAAAGTCAAAATTATTAATAAGCTCAAAGTAAGTCAATCAAAATATATAATCTTCAATCTGCCCTTTAATCCTACTTTTTCATGGCTTAACTGGCAGCTTCTCTAGTTTTGACCGTGTAAATTTATTGATATATTTTTATGGTATCCAAAGGTTGGCATACAGGGATCCAAGCAATTCCTGAAATCGATAAATAATTTTCCTACCGTTTCAGAGCGGATTTGATTGAAAAATTCATTGAATTATTATCGCAACTAACTTAGGTGAGATATTTCTTATCGTCTAATTTTCCAAGATTATTTTTGTCATTTCAACACAATTTGCAACAATAATGAGGGAGCGTACACAAGCAGACTAACCGATGATAGGAAGAAGTGGTGACCAAAGTCTTGACTGAATGCATTCTTAACACAAAAAATGTGTTAACACGGAAAGGTCTGAAAACAGTGGAAAATTGGTTTTCGTAGTATGTGTACGCCTAAAGTCAATATTGCATTGACTTTGTATCGTCTTATTCCATGTGATGTAGGTTCTATATTAGCTGGCGTTTTTAGTTGATTACAATAACTAGTGCTTACTGTCATTAGATCACTCTGGTTGTATTTATTTACGAAAAAATGTTTTCTTGATTTATGTGCCGTCCCTAATGTGTCTTTCTTTTGTAGGTCATCAGAGTTACGTAAAGAGTGTACCTATAAAAGAAGGTTTTACAGCAGTTGGTATTATTGCTGTCCAACTTTTCTCTGGATTCTTTGAAGCACATCTCGGTCTCCTTTCTAACTATATAGAATTTTACATTTTTGTCCAAAAACAATTTCCGTTTTTATTTTAATCCAATAGAGGAACTACTTCATGTTCTTCTTAAAAGACTGATCAAGCAAATATTGAATTCTCGGCAAGTATACAATGAATAATTTGTTTTCCAAGAAATTGCTTTTAGTGGGACTGACAGGCGTCGCTTTCATCACATTCGCATCTCATATATGGCTATTACAAATAAAGGAAGCAATAATAAGAATAAGGTAACGAGATATTGAAAAATATTATGTCATCTTTAAGCGTTTTTACATTAAGGATTTGAGTTTCTAATAAAAATATTTTAATTTCCAAATTGCGGAAAACAGAAAAAACTGTCCGGAAAAGTTTGAGAATTCGCCAGAGGCAAAAAATATCCGTGTTTTATGTTGGGTACTGACTTATCCTGCAAATCACAAGAAGGCAGCTATTCATGTCAAGAATACTTGGGGGAAAAGATGTGATGCATTATTTTTTGCCAGCTCTAAAAACGGTAAGGAAAACTTGGAAGAAAATCTGTTTCTAATACCGAATTCATGTAAAAATATATCTTTTAAAAGAAAAAGTTGCTAATATGAACTACTGATATTTTTAGATTCAGATCTTCCTGCAGTAGATCTAACAAATGGCACAGACGGTAGACATATGCTTTGGAAAAAGACGCAAAGAGCTTTCACACTTATTCATGAAAAGTATTTGGACACTGCTGACTGGTTTTTGAAAGCAGACGACGATACGTACATTATTATGGAAAATTTAAAGTCGTTGCTCAAGGATTATGATCCAAATCATTCTCTTGTCTTTGGAGAAAGATTTGCACCGTCTGCAACAAGGAATTTCATGACTGGAGGAGCAGGCAAGCACTCATTTATAGTCGTTTTCAATATAATAGGTTTGCCTCAACAAAGATAATAGATTTAAACGTATTATTTATATTTACTGCTTTTAAACACATTTACTGCTTTATTTTAAATAAATTGCTGCCTTTAAATTATATTTAACACAAAATCCTAATTGAATATTAGCAAAATTGAGGTAAGTGTACTTTACAAATTCGGAGTAATGATAATTGAGGCTATATTATTCATGTGGTGGGAGTAAACTCATTCATGTGAGGCAAAGCTATTGTTATTGCTGGGGTAAATTTATTATTTCTGAGGCGCAGTCTATATTTTCCCTATAGTAAAATTAATAACGATATTATAGGGTATGTTTTAAGCAAAGAGGCTGTTAAGCGGTTTGTTCAGCAAGCTCTTCGAGGAAACAACACAACAAAATGTCGTACTCACGTTAACGTTGCTGAAGAAGATGTAAACATAGGTATAAATAATTTTATATTGGCAAAATGTGTGATTAAATTCATATTCATGTAGCATTAAAAATATCCACTATTACAATAGTAATAAATATTGCAATAACATAATTCAACTATTTTTTTCAGCTGAATGTTTAGCAAATGTTGGAGTCAAGTTTGTTGACACTACAGATATTCTAGGGCGTGAGCGCTTCAATCAACTATCTTTTAACACTCTTTCTAATGGTGAACTTCCTAAATGGTATCCGAAGCACGCTCTTTCAAAACCGCAATCGGTACTCATCAGATATGCAATTATAAATTGTGAACTTTTTCCATTACATGAATTTGGATTAATCTAACATCTTTTTTGTATTTGTGAGTAGGGACTGAATTGTTGTTCAGTGGATGTGATTTCTTTCCATTATACGAAACCCAATGAAATGTATCTCTTCGAATTTTCTCTCTACCACTTGAGGAGACCTTATTCAGCATGAAATAAAATTGATGTTGATAAAGGCATGATAGCTTTAGACAGGAACAGCGACAACAATAATATAGCTGTTAAAGTAGAATTCTGTGAACGTATTATAATTTTGTAATGCTCACCTAGAGTTTTTGAAAAGAACAGAAAATAAAACCCTAAATTGTGAAGTTATTCCCAAAAACTATTTTTACAAAGTTTTATACGAAGTAAAGTAAACACAATAATGCTCTTTATTTTGAGCGTTATAAACATCAGGGCCGGCAAACTACAAACAAGTACATAGGCTAAGGTTACACAAACTAAAGTAAACACGCTGATTTCGAAAATAATAACACAATCTAAATTATGTCATAGGTCACAGCACGTCTCCTTAGTTCATCAGAAAGAAAGGTAATAATATATTCTCAGATATTTTTAATATTCCACATTTCTACATGAAATACTTTTGTATTTAATTTAATTGTACTCTGAATTATTGAATCCTAGAATGAACGAAGTAAGCAGCGACTGTTTAAGTTCGCCAACATTTGAAAGAACATCAACTGAAACATCATGGGAATAGTGGCGAATTGCAATGTCAAGAATGTGGAAGTTTTCATTCTTCCCCACATTTAAAACACCACGAAAAATGTTTTCTCTCTTCCGAAATTCTTTTTGAATTCCGAAAGTGTTAATAACGTTTTCCATCAAGTAATTATTTACGAGGTCACAATTATCATTCATACAACAATAAGCAAAACACTGTGACTCCTAGAAAATTGGTTGAGAAAGGTGTACTCGCAAAAATCGTTAGTACTCCCGTGATGTACAAAGTACAAACAATTGCAAGTTAATACAAACCCACAAAACAACGGAAAATGCCCAGCAAATGGTTAAAATTGATGGCGCAAATGAATACAAAGAATAAAATGCTATTAAATGGTTAGTAAAATACGGAATTTCATAAATTGTTAAATTGTAGGCTCTTTGTTGCGATGTGCGCTATTATTTTCTAGGCACTTATGACTCCGATGCAAGTAATTAAATTTGCTAGCTGATTTGAGTGTCATTAAATTGGATGTTTAATGCTATGAAATGCAGGAAGGAAAAAACCTATGTTTGCAATGTTTATTAGATTGACGCTAATTTATTTTAGACATAAAATGCATCTACGGAAAATCAAACCTTTGACGTGGCTTGGCTTTAGAATATCCTACATAGTATTGTTTGTAGAACTAGAATCGTGTATTAAACTTGCATAATGCTGAATTATTAAGTATATTACTGATTACTTCTAGGTATTAATTACAGCAGTAATTAATTATCTATATTGGAATATTCTATGTTATATTTATTGTGGTTGTTTGTAGTGTTTGTTAGATACTCATTCAGCTTAATAAATGTTTACAACAAGATTGCTATTTTTACGAGTCTTTTTTCTGGTGAAATAATATTCTGATTTGGAGTTAATGTTATAAGTATTTTCCGAGTTCATAAACAGGCTTTTGTTGGAGTCGGTAGCACCAAGCACCATAGCTTCCATAAAATAGCGAATTTAATATTTCACTCATAATAGAACTAATTCCTCAGTAGAATCCTTATTTTAATACTTTATATCTCAGTAGAATAGTTTTTATTTTAACCAAATAGGGATCCACGGTTCTTTTTGAAAGACTGATCAAGGAAATATTGACTACTCCGCGAATATAAAATGGATAGTTTGTTTACAAAGAAATTGCTTTTAGTGGGGTTGACAAGCGTCGCTTTCATCACATTCGCATCTCATATATGGCTATTGGAAATCAAGGAATCAATAATAAGAATAAGGTAATTAAATATTGAAAAATATCATATACCATCTTTAAGCGTTTTTACATTAAGGATTTGGGTTTTTAATTAAAATATTTTAATTTCCAAATTACGGAAAACAGGGAACATTGTCCGGAAAAGTTTGAGAATGCGGCAGAGAAACTTGCAAAAGATATCCGTGTTTTATGTTGGGTACTGACTTATCCTGCAAATCACAAGAAGGCAGCTATTCATGTCAAGAATACTTGGGGGAAAAGATGTGATGCATTATTTTTTGCCAGTTCTCAAAACGGTAAGGAAAACAAGGAAGAAAGTCTGTTTCTAATACCAAATTAATGTAAAAATATGTCACTCAATCGAAAAGTTGCTAATGCAAATATGAACTACTGATATAATTTAATAATTTTTAGATTCAGAACTTCCTGCAGTAGATCTAACCAAGGGCGCAGACGGTAGGAATACGCTCTGGAAAAAGACGCAAGGAGCTTTCAAACTTATTCATGAAAAATATTTGGACACGGCTGACTGGTTTTTAAAAGCAGATGACGATACATACATTATTATGGAAAATTTAAAGTCGTTGCTCAAGGATTATGATCCAAATCAATCTCTTATCTTCGGACAAAGATTTACACCGTCTGCTGCAGGGAATTACATGACTGGAGGAGCAGGCAAGTACTCATTTATACATATTTTCAATATAATAGGATTCCCTCAACAAAAATAATAGCTTTATGTAATATAATTTCGTTTATCTCGTGAATAATAATCTAACATCAATAATTATTATCACTGTAAGTTAGCAAAATACACTTATCTCAGCGTATTATTAATGTTTACTGCTATTAAATGCATTTACCGAATTTAAATACGTTTGCTACATTTAAATACATTTATTGACTTTAAATTTTATTTAACACAAAATTCTAATTGAATATCAGAAAAAGACCTTATAAGTTCAGGTAAATGAACTTTACTAATTCGGAGTAATGACAATTGAGGTTAGATTATTATTCATGTGGTAAACTGAGTAAGCTCATTCATGTGAGCCAAACAAACTATTATTGCTGTAGTAAATCTATTATTTCTGCGGAGGTTTTAATTGTCCCTCAAAGTAAAATAACGATATTTGATATTATAGGGTATGTTTTAAGCAAAGAAGCTGTTAAGCGATTTGTTCTGCAAGCTCTTCGAGGAAGTACAGCAAAATGTCGTATTCACGATACCGATGGAGAAGATGTAAACATAGGTAAAAATAATTTAATATTGCTAAAATGTGTGATGAAATTCATATTCATGTAATATTAAAGGTATACAGCATTAAATAATGTTGCACTATAATTATTGTAATAGAATAATTCAAAACTACTTTTTCAGCTGAATGTTTAGCAAATGTTGGAGTCAAGTTTGTTGACACTACAGATATTCTAGGGCGTGAGCGCTTCAATCAATTTTCGTTTAACAGTCTTTATAATGGTGAACTTCCTGCATGGTATCCGAAATACACTCATTCAAAATCACAGTCGGTACTCCTCATCAGATATGCAGTTATAAATCGTTAACTTTTTCCATTACATGAATTTGGGTTAATCTATAATCTTTTTTATATTTGTGAGTAGGGACTGAATTGTTGTTCAGTGGATGTAATTTCTTTCCACTATACGAAACCTAATGAAATGTATCTCTTCGAATTTTCTCTTTACCACTTGAGGAGATCTTATTCAGCATGAAATTTAAAGAAGAATTATTGTGAACATATTATAATTTTGTAATGCTCATAAAGAGCTTTTTGATAGGAATAGAAAATGAAATCCTAAACGCTGAATTTTTGAATCTTAGAATGAATGAAGTATGCAGCGACTGCTTTGTTTCACATCGTCAACATAGGAATATCAACTGAGAATCACGGAAATTAAAGGCGAATTGTAATGTCAAGAATGTGGGAAAAGTATGTGTCAATTTTGTATAAAAGTTTTTGTTCTTCCAAGCATTTAAAACGCAACGATAAATGTCTTTCTCTCTTCCGAAAATCTTTTCGAATGCCCAAAGTGTTACGTAATTATTTAAGAGTTCATTAATATCATTCACCCAACAATAAACAAAACACTGTAACTCCTAGAAAATTGGTATAGGGATGGAATCAGCCTGTACAAGCTTAAAAAGAGAAAATGGCGGCCTCCTATTTTAGGAGAGTGGTAGTATTGAATATCCCTGTTTCTAAAGTCGTCACAGAAAGCCCTAAAATAGTAATACTACATCTATATCTGTGCATGAATATTAAACATGTAATGTGAAGAAAAATTCCCATTAAATAGTTAATGAGATTTTATGATTAGTAGGATATATGTATAGTTATTTGTATTCTACTTTATCTAATTATTGTTTATTGTATCAGATAATCATTCAATTCAATAAATGATGATACAACTAAGTATTTAAAATTAAGAGCACAGTTTTAACGAATTCAAACTCATTTTTGTAATTAAAATAATACTGTGCTATGTTTATTACTATTATGTGTACTAAAATTTTGGTTTTATTTTCGGTCATAATAGTTTTTAGTTGTAGACCACAATTTTTGTTGTTAAATAACACGCGGTTAGTAAAGATAATTTCAGATTAATGACAACCAAATGCTGATACTTAAGTTTCACGGTTAATAATATTCATATTCACAACTTTCGACAAGCACAACTTCTGGTGTTGTTTTGTGATGAATTAAAACATTGTATAGAAGGTTGTGTTTTTGGAGTTTGACTAGAACTGCTTTGATCATTAGAATTAGTAACGGTTGTCGTTTGCTTCCTAACTGACTCTGTGCAATACCTGTAAACCTTTTCGTAGGCCAAAAATGTAACTCCATTGACAGGAAAAGCCCTCAGCGATATTGGTATTGTGCCACGTGTTAGCCCTACAACACCCCGTTTTCTTAAAATTGACTTCATTATCGTAGTAATGCTAATTCCCTCCTTCTTAAGACTTGTGGCTTGCATTTGAGATTTTACTGTATCGAACGGTATAACAAACACCCACGACATGCTCCCTGTGTAAAATAATAATTCAACATTATCAAGAGGAGTAATTAATAATTAATAATTATTTTTTACTCATGTCTCTTTTAATAAGTAATAATTCAACAAAATAATCGTTTTGCAAAGACAAAAGTTACTTTTCCTTGAAATAATGTTTAATACTTTTACATTGAACGTATTAATAGATCATACATGCAAAAACTTTAATAAAAAACGGGTTTCTCTTATTTATACTTAATTTACCAGTATTTTACATGTACACTAATCAGTTTTTAAGTTTTCATTGTTACTAATTCTTTTCCAGTGCTTAATACTGATTCGTGTAACTAAATATCAAATAAATCGACTATAATTAAGGGAAAAACTTGTCCAGCTTTTGAATTCGGGAAGAAATCATACAGGAAAACTAATTTTGTCCAAATATATCAATTATGTTATGGTTCAAATATAAAAATTCTCACCTGCAAGTCCTCCTGCTATAAATTGATGGACCGTGTTCGTTTTACGACCCGTCCATAAAGAAAGGTAGTCTTTTATTAAAACGTATGTTAGAATAAACAACCCGGAGGATGGGACATCTCTGTAATTTTAAAAATAAGTGTTATAAAATTTTTACATTGTTAGAGAGAGTTAATATTAATTTGAAATGAAATGTACCTCCAGAACATAGCGACAGCTCCCCTGGAGAAGCCTGGAATTCCTTGCTCTTTATAAATCTCGCGCACAACACAAAAGGAGGTCTTCTTATTTGCCGAGGCAATAGCAGCTTGACAACGTACTTTGACCAGTTCACTGGGACAAGAAATTGGCATTTGAATTAATCCAGCTACGCAACCAGCAATAAAAACTTCAAAGTAACTACCATGATGAAGTTTATAAGTTTCCTACAAAAACACCGATGAAAAATTCTTAAATGCACAAATATTTAATGAAAATGTTAATTATGTTAAAACATTTACCGAATTCTTCAAAGTTGCTATACTCTCCGTGTTCATAAACAGGTTTCTGTTGGAGTCGATAAACTTTAGTGTAGCACCATAACCTCCAAAAAATAATGAATTTAATATACCACTTGTTAGCAATGGAACTGTCATCCCTCTGTAGAATCCTGAAATGTCAAAATATCAACAAGTTTTATAAAGTATCTTCTACTATAAGTAAGTCATTCAAAATATGTAATCATCCAACTTACCCTTTAACCCAACTTTTTCATGGATTAGTCTGACAGCTTCTCCAGTTTTGACAGTGTAAATTTGCTGATATGTTTTTATGGTATCCAAAGGCTGGCCTACAATGATCCCGGCGATTCCTGAAATCAATAAATTATTTTTCTACCGTTTTAGGCCGGATTCGGTTTAAAATTTCATTCTATTATCATTACATCATTAAGTCAATTTTTTAAAATTACTACCTGAAATCCATCCCGCAAAGAAATCACAACCAACATGACGATGAGTCATTGTTTCTTTTATGGTTGTTCCGAGAATTCCAATAAAATTATTTACGAAAAGTGTCGAGTTTCAAATTTAGAAGTTTATAGTATTTTAAAAATTACTGATGCACTGGAGTATGATAATTAGCAAACTACTTAATAGTAATTAATTAAGTATTCAACAATACTCCCGATTCGGTAATAACAAATCGGCTGATTAAAAATTGCAATGTCTTGTCTATTTCAAATAGCAAATATTCCCGCTGTAAACTTTTGGGTCTTTGTTAGGAAGACGAAGGTTTTCATACATGCTAATAATTGCCGAACAGATGTTCGGTCATTTTAAGTCGTCAATTTATTGATATTGAAGTTAATCTAGGTTGGAGTGAATTAAATTTAAAATTCAAATTGCTGCTCATAAGGACAGAAGGATTATAAGTTACATCTCGTAAAATCGCCAGACCTGGACAAATTATGAGTCGTCAAGTCAGTTGCGATTTTTTCGCTGGATGGATGGCAGGTAGGTAATCTTAGTATTTGTATTGTTCTCAGCATTTATAAAACTTAATAACCATATGTTCAAGTATTTAAACATGGGTACTAAATTTTCTGCAAACTTAAAGTTGTTTCTCACCTCTATTTCCATATTACACGACTGAGTTGCCTTTACAATACGAAATTTCACTAAAGACTTGTATTTTTCTTTCCAGGAGTTGCAGGGATTATTGTGGGGCAGCCTTTGGACACAATTAAAGTTTACCAGCAAGTGCACAGTGTTGTGGCGACCAAAGCTACCAAGATAATTTATGAGAAAGCAGGTGTAGCAGGTGCGTCACAATTCTCCTTTTCGAAATCCAATTCTTTTGTTTTTATTGTCAAATAGTAAAATGTAAATTTCTTAGGATTCTACAGAGGTATGACAATTCCCGTACTCACAAGTGGAGCACTTAATTCTATATTTTTCGGAAGTTATGGAGCCACTATGGGGTTTATGGACAGTAATCGAGGATTATTTATGAGTTCCGAAAGTATTAAAGCTCTACATGAAACGGTGTGTACAATACTTACAACAACTATTATAATAAATGCAATAAATTGAAAAGTAAATAATGTAATTAGGACGTGGGATGTTTTAGGCCGCGTATCAACATCATCACGGTAGCTATTTGGATATCTTTATTGCTGGTTGTGTAGCTGGAGCAGTTCAAATGCCAGTCGCCTGTCCTTCCGATGTAATTAAAGTACGATGTCAAGCTGCAGTATCATCAGGAGAAGCCTCAAAATCATTTCCAGTCATGCGAGAAATTTTTAAACAACAAGGCTTGAAAGGTTTTTACCGTGGGGGTGTCACTATGCTGTGGAGGTTTGTTTTCCACTACGTTTTCTCAGAAAATAATCCAATTTTACGAATGCTAATTAATTAGTAATCCAATACTCATTTATTTTGCCAAGTTTTAACTCATTTATGAGAGTCGAAAATGAATTTACAATTTTAGGGATATACTGTCATTTGGAGTGTATGTATTTTCTTACGAGGTGATAAAAGACTACTTCACAGAATGGTTTGGTAATCAGTCAGTTATACTACACCAGTTCATTGCGGGTGGGATGGCTGGTAAGTGTCAAAATAATTGGACTTTAACAGAATTCGTAATAATTGTAAAATTGTAGAATTGAGTATATCGTGATTGGGAACAGGGACTTTATGCTGGCTTGCGACAATACCGTTGGATGTTACAAAGTCTCGAATCCAGGCCACATGTCCAAAGGAAAATGTAAAGGAAGGGATGTTTACAGTGATGAAATCAATTTTAAAAGAGCAAGGATTTAAGGGATTGACTCGAGGTATAGTCCTGATAACAGTAAGGGCCTTTCCTGTCAACGGAGTTACTTTTGTTGCCTATGAACATATCTACAAACATTGTGCAGCTGCTTTTAAACATAAAATTGAAGAGGAAGTGTCTTCTGCTAGTCCCGATACTCCAGCAAAACTTTCAGGGGCTTGTCAAGTTGGTTGTTATTGTCGCAAGTGGTAGCTTTTATTAAAAGTAATTGTTCCTCAAGTGATTAAGGCTTGAGATTTTAAAATGATGTAAAAATATATTGTTGTCGTACAAATACAAGTAATTTAATCATCACGCAGTGATTACAAATAATTTCTACTGTTGAAAACATTTTATTTCCTGAATATTTTAGAAGAATATAGAAACAGCATTAACATTGCAGGGGGAAAATTTATGAGGTTATGATTTTTATTACGAAATGCTTTATTATACATATCCCATAATAAAATTAGGTTAGGTAGTTATTTATATAGTTCAATTTAATAAGTATTTATTTCTTTGAATTTTAAATGACAATTTTTGGATTGATTGCACTCAATGACAGCAAAAACCAGCATCGATTAAAATGTCATCCCCTGTAATCATTGCCGACAGAGGACTAAGTAGAAATAGAACCAAATCTGCGGCTTCATTGGGGTCCACGATTCTTTTGAGGACATGTTTGGCCAGAGTGGCGTCTATAGCTTCTTGTGTGGCCGCTTTTACAAATGGAGTGTCCATCATTGTGGGACTTACGCAATTTACACGAATATTGTGTTCTCCCAATTCAACAGCCATGTGTCTTGTTAAAGTACTCAAGGCTGCTTTAGTGCAACTGTATCCGGTCATCGTAGGCAATGCTTTTTTTCCAGCCTAAGCCAAATAATTTCACAAGGTTTTTACGAAAAATAAAAGAAAACTTAGTGTTACATTAACTATCTATGATAGTAATAGTAAAAGACTTGGGTTTAATTGTACCTCATAAATAATCTGCTTACCTCAAGAAGAATAATAATTTCACCTCATATTATAAATATATTTAGATAATAAATATTTATCTAGTCTCAAGTATCATTACTCCGAATTGAAGATAATATACCTTTGCCTCAAGTTTTAATGCAATTTGCTAATGTTTTAGTACATTTAGCTCTCAAGTAGAGTACAAAATCCACACTATACTTGAGGTAAATGTACTAAAACATCACTAAATTGCAGTAAAACTTTAGGCAAAAGTATATTATCAGTTCGGAGTAATAATGACACTTGAGACTGGACAACTATTTGTTAGCTAAATGTTAGGTAAAGAGATTATTTTTTTGAGGCAAACTGATATTTTTGAGGTGCGTTTAAATTTTCGCAATAGTAAAAGCGTCAAAGCAGTAAAATATTTAAGGATTCCTTACAACTGATGAAATATTGACTATGGATCCCCCAGATTTCTTTTCAATCATCCCTTTTGCCACAACTTGTCCAATTACAAGAGTTGCTTTAAAATTTACATCAAACAACCTAAATAAAAAATATTTTATTGTAATAACAATCATTAAAAATAAAATTACTTTGAAAGTATTTAAATTTCAAAAATATCAATCATAAGTTTTAATAAGTGCAAAAATAAGGTTCTACAATTACAGATTCAGTGATTCCAATGTAATGTCCAGAAAATTTTGTGGAATCATGACTGCGGCGTTATTCACCAAATGATCCAAAGGACCGAAACCTTCTACAATCTTGTTGGTGTTTTCAAAATCAGATACGTCAACCTTTACTGCAGTTATGCCAGGAAAGTCACTTTTTAGAGCTTCTACTAGAGATTCGTCTTTTTCAAGAGTAAATATTGTAGCACCATCGTCATATAACTTTTTCACAATGCTTCTCCCAAGTCCTGGTTTATTAACAAGTTTTAATTAACACGAGGAACTAGTAATAAACTATAATTATCGATATAATTTATTTCAGTAAGAAAAATTGCGAATTTACCAGCTCCTCCTCCAGTTACTAAAACTTTCTTTCCTTTGAATGTTGCGGATAACGACATATTGTAGTCAGAAATCAAAATATGGAATATTTAATAGGAAATTATTTAAAGAGAGTAAATTTAAGCTTTAAACAAGGCTGAAGAACAAGTTCACAGAGACTAAGCACATGATGAATTAAGTAACTCACTATTTTTGATTAACTCGTGAAATTAATGTAATCCAAGGTTAGCAATTACGATAAGCAAGATATATATAGTGTGAATTTAAAGAACGTAATTAATTTTTTCTCAATATCAAATATCTGCAACTGCGCTTGATATACATATTGAGATTTTGGGGTGCTTATATAACCATTAAATATTAACAAATAATATCCTTGCATTGCAAATATAAATATAAAAGCACATCTATATTTCCGGGGTGATCGTGTATATCCAAATGTTTGTCTATTATTGCTTTTACTATGAAATGCCTGTATTGACCGCTAAGTGTATGCATTTATCATGAAGTGCTTATAAAATGTTTGAAATGTGTGCAAATACTATGAACTTTATGCATTTACCATGAACTTTATCCAATATACCATGAAATTTATGCGCTTGCTTGCTATGAAATTTATGTATTTGCCACGAATGTTATCCATTTGCAATGAATTTTACCCATTTCCATGAAATTTATCCAGTTATCGTAGAATTTAGAAGTTTTATGAATATTAAAAATCAGTACAAAAAGTGGACTGGACTTGTTTGACTTAAATGCAAAAATTAGTACACTGTATTAGTTGATTAATTAAAATTGTTAATTAAAGTATTTGATTTTTATTGTAATAATTTCCGTGCAAACATCAAATAAGATGCAAAAAAGCATTTCAAGTGGAAGATTACATATAATATTTGTTTAAAATAAGAACAGCAACCATAACCAAGCATTAATTTATTTAGGAATCCATAATAGATAACGATAACAAGAATTAAAAAACGTAAAATGGATGAATTCTTACATCTATCACTACTTGGGGACCCATAGGGAAGGATCGATGTAAGAATAAATCTTATCCATGGCTTTGAGTATATCTTCTTCAGAGTAGACATTGATGACTTTACCTGCCTGTCCCATATACGTCTTCAAAACGTTAATAACCGTCGTAAATTCCGGAGGAGCTAATTGAAAATAAAAAATCCGTAGTTATAAGTCGTATTTCACTATATTTACTTTACTAGCAAAAGAAGGTCAACTTCTCATTTCTTACTATTAATGAAGATAAGGGACTCGAATAGATTTCCATAGTAGATTTCTACATCTGTTGCTGAGCGAATGGTAACGCTGAGAGCTATTAAACATAAACCATACCAATTATTAAACGTTTAACTACAGTGGGTGGAACTATATTTGGGGAAATTTAAACGAACATAAGCAACCAGTTTACCTCAAGAAATATAATGGCTTTACCTCATATAAATACATTTGGCTAATAAAAGGTTATTGTGTCTCAAGTATCATTACTCCCAACTGATAATATATCTTTGCCTCAAGTCTTACTACAATTTGCTAATGTTTTAGTACATTTACCTCAAGTATAGTGAGGATTTCGTACTATATGAGGTAAATGTACTAGAACATTAGCAAATTGCACTAAAACTTGAAACAGGTATTTTATCAGTTCGGAGAAATGATACTTGAGACTGGATAAATATTTATTAGAAAAATGTATTTATATGAGCAAAGTGATTACTTTTCTTGAGGTAAACCTATTATTTTTAAGCTATACTTAAATACAAGCCTTTAGAAATTAATATGGAAGATCATACCATTAGGTTCAGCAAAATGTCTCATTTCAAATCCTTTCAGATCAATAATAGCAACAGCTTGATCACAAGTGGGAGACATTTTCTTGACTGCTAAACGAGTTTTCTCTACCATTTGTGCTTCATGTACATTGAACATTTTCAAGGCATCCCGAATGTATTCTGTGGACTCCATAAAATCCGCAAATTGCCACTTCCCTGCATCGACTTCAAGGACTAAAATCATATTAAGGTAATTTAATTACAATTTTTATAATAACATACGACACGTATAAATTTATAATAATATACTACACTTATAGATTTATAATAATATTATACTACACTTATAAATTTATAATAATATACTACACTTATAGATTTATAATAATATTATACTACACTTATAAATTTATAATAATATACTACACTTATAAATTTATAATAATATACTACACTTATAAATTTATAATAATATACTACACTTATAAATTTATAATAATATACTACACTTATAAATTTATAATAATATACTACACTTATAAATTTATAATAATATACTACACTTATAAATTTATAATAATATACTACACTTATAAATTTATAATAATAACTTATATATTATTTAGAATTAAATGATTAATGATAAATTATTAAAGTAATTATAATTCTCGGACAACAGAAAAGCTGGCATAGAAAAATGTTCATAGGAAATATTGCATTAATTCTACCTGGACAGCCGTTTCTAGTTACAGTTTTGATTTGATAAGGAAACCACTCAAGCATTCCTGCGTCTGGCTCAGTTTCGCCAAGGGCGTCCATGTTATTTGAAGCACGCCACCTAAGAATCTATAAGTGGTTGCAAGAAATGATTTAGAGTAATAAAGCAATAAAAAAATTAATAAATAGTTCGGTATATCGAATTTTTTTTGTGAACTCGCACACAAATTAACAAAATATCAATACCTTTTTAAGTAACTTGGAGGCAGTTGCTATTTTCCATTGGCTAACTATTCACAAATATATAACGTGAGTAATTAAATTACGCGAATAATATTAAATTATTTATCAATCCTTAATGTACTTAATTTTCTGGAAATATATTGTATATACTATTCTTCATTCACATTTCACATTTCACATAGTATTTAATTTTTGTAAATTTCTATACATCAATGAAAAATAAAGAGTAACCTACTTCTGAGAAGGCCTACAATGTGATTATCAGATCGCAAATAGTTATCAGTCAAGTAGGGTATATTTTCAATCCGGAACTGCAAAAATTATATTTAAGACATTAAGATACCAATTTTACAAAACCAGGAATTGTCATTGTTGTGAAAATTAATACTTTAAAAATGTGCATGAAATTTAAATTGCTTTACCTGGCGAACTATAAACTCTTGAGCTTTATTTAAAGTTCTAGGTTTAACATCAGTTTTGGTGGAATTTGTGACTTCATTAGCTTTAAGAACAGAATAATAATCATTATTAAATTTATATCCGATCCAAAGAAGAATCCAATCGGTGATACTAAAATAAAATTGATTTTATTACCATTTCCTAGGATGCTTGCCCCATCAACCAAAAAATGACCAAACGAAGCCAAAAAGACACATAGGATTGCTGCTTTCATTTTGGTTGCTGTTTTCGAATAACAAAATGTTTATTTCAGTAATCGAGTAATTAAGAGTTCGTTGAGTTAGGAGATTTAAAAATGAGGAGTGTTTGACCGTACGTACGTACCTAACGAACGATCTGACCTATACAAACTGTCTCACCCGGATTGAGAACCTGATCTCTTTAAATACATTCACCCTTACCAGTTTATTACGTCACCAGACAAACTAGATTACAGAAGAGCAACCAGCGCAGCACCAAGAGCAGAAAAACTTGCTTTCCTTTTCGGACTGTAATAATATGTGATTATCCTAAAAGAATCCAAATCCTATGCTTAACTGCACGTACGATTCAATTATAAATGTAAGATGTATTTGTGGACTCTCTTTCAGGATTTAATGACGAGTGGTGAGAAAATGTAATAATGCGGAGCTTTACCTATATAATCTTTAAATATCCTAGTTTTTCTTATTTCACAATTTCTACATTTACTAAGACACAAGAAATATTTTATTGCACAGAATAACTTTACTCGATCTTTCCCAATTTTCTCATTAAAAAGCTTGCAACCTTCGGAATTACTTATTTCTGGAGTGTATCCGAAAAATGATTACTTTACTAAGTACGTTTAATTATTTAATTACGAGAAACAATAAAAAATTTCCCACGGTATTTAATATTTTGCGTCTCAAGTGTTTTTGCAAGAGGTAATTACTACCTTTTCCGCAGAACTCCACACACTAATACAGCACAGTAATTATTTATTAAAATATTATGTTAGGTATTTACGGCAACTAAATCCACAGCACACTTTATCACATAAAGGTTCTTCAAGAAGCTCTCCCTAAAATTAAGACATTAAATTTTCCCATAAACTGAAGATTAGATCTCAAGGGAAAATTTAATTTTCCTTAAAATGTGATATTGTTAGTAAATGAATAATAAATAGTAATTAATACTTGTATAAGTGAGAATAACTGGGCAAATTACCAATAATTACAGAAACAAAGTGTTGAGTCTCATAGAGTTACAGTCAGTTAAGTAGACTGAATGAGTGCCAAAAGATTTCCACCTTATAGTATTATGAGGTGTTAGTTTGATTAATAAGAGTGTCTTACTGGATCGAAAGGAAAACCTTCAAGATTGATGTACCTTCTATATAAGGTTGTCCCAAGCGAAAATTTCCCCCCAAGATTTCTGTTTTTCCAAATTATTTATTTCATATTTCCATAACTGTATTGGTTCCATACGTTGTGGGGCTAAATTTCCCAAATTTAGTTCCACAACGAAGGAAAACTAAAATTGCAAATTACAAATTTCGTTTGAGACAACCTTATAAGAGAATTACTAAAGTTACACCCGTCTTGGGATACCTAAGTGTGTATTTAACATGTGAACATGTGTAGGACGTATGCTTATGTAACTTATCCTATTAATAATGAGCAATTGAAATGGAATTCGCTTTTCCACCATTTTTACAGGGAGTCAATTAAGTCAAAGCATTATTGTTATTCTATTTCTACGGTTGAGTGCAGATGCTGCGTGTAATGCATACTAAAGATATGATTATACGCGGTCAGAACAATCAGACAACATACTTAGACAATTACATTACACGTTTTCCTCACTTTTACTCTCCACTAGCCGCACAGTAGCTAAGTCATCCACTCATTCATCATACACAATATCTTTTCAATAAAATTCTTAGTGCATTGTGCAAAGGGAAGGAAAGTAAGAAAAATTATAATTATATTAGTGCTCATTTTCTTTTCTTTCCTAATTATTCTCGCCTCATTCCTAATATTTTATACCTGTTTGCAGGAAATGAATTTTATTGATAGTTTTACAATACAATTTATAGAATTCTTTACGGATGTTATTTAAACAAGCCATTAGATTTTATTCACTTTTGTCTTAAGTGAATTATTCGAGGAATATTACATTTCCGATTAGTATCAGGAAATCAGGCCGATTATTGTCACTCAGTATAAGTAAGTAATATTTATTTATTGTTCTTCGGTTGCAGTTTAGAATAAATCGAAAAAATAAAAACAAATTCAATTGCATTATAATTACAATGATTCTACTTTTATTTCAGTACCTAAATGTTGTAATCCAAAGAAAATAACCGAGTTCTTTATAATAATGTCATTCATAAAGAAATCTCGATTGTGGGTTTTAAACTGAAAGCTTTCAAAAAAGGGGAAGAAATTTAAAGAATGGACTGTGTTCCATTTCTTGGTATTTCATCTTTTTAAGAATTCCGTCATTGTACTTATTCTACAGTGATTTTTACAAGACATGCACAAATATCTAAAGCACTATACACGGATATCGATAAAGTACACTATAATAACCAAAGAAAACATATTATAATTGTTTACAAAATCCAGAATATTAATAAATTTGTGATAAGTTGTTATAATCATTGAACAAAAATCTTAAATACTAAATAACCTTTAAAAATCTATTCTATAGCAATATCCGCGCAGCCACCATAAGTCTCCTGAGGGCCACACTGTGTAAAGTTAATAAAAAATTTAAAATTCTAATGCTTTGATAGAGATCGTAAAGAATATCACGATTTTTATTTTTACAATTCTACCATTAGTGAAAATGTATAATTAATTGATGAAACTTACCCCTAATTCAAATTGTCCGTTAGAACACTGGCCTTCTCGATGTGCTGTTTTTGAAAAAAGAAAGATTATTTCTCATTCACACAAAAGTATGCTTTGATTTCCTTTAAACTTCTAAAATGCTTATAAGCTTTAATGTTACCTGCTCTCCAGTGCCACTGTAAAACACAATTTTGACATCGTACATTTCTTGGTAGCTTCACGTTATAATGATAGGTTACGGTACGTTCAGTAGTGTCAACGTAGAATTTTGAGTTTGTGCCTGTACTTCCAGGAGGTCTTTCGTAATCAACAAGTTTCAGAAGATGTTTATCATAACAAGACTGTTTCAAATGAGATTTTATATCGTCTCTTCCGCAAAGGCGGATTTCGAAGAAACCGAAATGGTTAAATGTGAGGTTTACTTGGATGGGTATCACCTATTTCAAAAAAGAACTCATTAAATATAAACAAATTAAAAATATTTGAAAAACTAATTACGTATTTTATCATTTTAGCAATGAATTCTATAAATTACGAAGAATTATGAAAAATATGAATTGTCTATCCTGAAAACTGATTTATGACACAAATTTGTAACTAACCTGTCCTGCTGTGTATGTTCTAACAATGATGCCTTTACCATATTTTCCTCCGTCTTCATTGTCTCTCGGTTGAGGCTGATTAAAGGGGTCCCCACAAACTCCGCAACTTCCATTATTTACCATATGTTGTGTCTGAAACAATTAAAATAATTTTATATTAAAATTTTCGAAATATATACGTTGAATTTTAAAGTGGACGATAAATCATGAAAATCTGACCATGAAACCACCACAAAAAGTCTCGTTGTCTCTATTGTTTACATTCGGATTAAAAGAACTGAATTCTGGAAATCTCCAAATGGAGGAGCGGTTAGGAGGCTCCAGCATCATTCCATGAGATTTTACTTCAAAAATAAAATAATATATAAGGGAAAGAGATATAATTAAATTTGCCATGATTAATTTTTCTATTTAAAAGAATTATCCGGAGAAAATAAATTGACAGAAGTTTCAAACAGTGAATGTTAATAACGCAATAATTCACTTACCTTTTTATACATAATTTTACCAATTCTCTGACGTTCGTATTTAGAATTCAAGCACAAATCATGCATATATTTATTTTGTTGTTGTTATTTATACAAGTACATGTTTTTGCTTAAGTTAGATGAATATTTATTATATCATTTCCAAGCAGTCTTTTGTCCTCGTTGATGAATGCAGATGCACAACAAATACTATTGAACTTGACGTAAGAGTTTCAATATATTGAAATAATGATTGCTATGCTATAGTATTCATTTTCCTTATGTATGAGACTGTTTTTCTCAGTAATTATTTAGAGCTTAGAATTCGAAGTACTGCATCTGCATACTGAGATGTGCTTTTACAATTGTGTAAAAAGTCATTCAAGGGAACTTCAAATAAATTAATGCTGCAAATATTTTTTATTGCAAACCTTTTGAATTACATTTAATAATTACTTTGTGGAAAGATTTAAGTTCTATCAGAACTTTTTTTGACAAAACTTTGCACTAAAAACTGCAATTAGAGAACTTCAATTTTTCTTACTCAATACAATGTTGATGTGAGAAATAATACTCATTTCTAAAAAATATAATTAATTACTCTATTGTAAAAGGTTTTTGTTAACCTTTCAATTTTATATACAATCATAGTGCACTGACTTTAAAATTAATTGTGAAATAATTCCCCTGAAATATCATACATGTAGCTCTTGGAATTTACTGAATTATTATTTGGAGCTAATTAATTCACATTAAAATTTGTAATTGTAATTGTTGTACATATCTAGGCCGATACTGACATATTAATAACATTGTAATTGAGTACGCTAATGAATAATGTATTAAAACTGAGTCCAATTTAATAATTTCGTGGTAAGTCATTCATCAACCAGCATTCCAGCAGGTAAATAGACTTTTAGATTTAGCAGTGTTTAGTTGGCAAGTTGGCATAATTACATATTTATTTAAACCACAGATGTAGATGTAGTATTATTAAAGCTAACGCAATATCAATACTGTATTTGAGAAGAAACTATCGGGATGACGTATATATTATCTTAATTTCAATTAAACAAAATTAACCTAATGATGGTGAAAAGTTGATGGAAAGGATCCGTGTCACACAAATAGTTGGTTAACATATGTATTTATGTATAAATATACTTTAAATACAAATCATTAAGTTTCCTCCCTTCGCAAAATGCTGGAAAACGCAATTTCGCTTAGAATACCAACCTAATACTTAATATTAATGTTCTGGTCCACTTAATTGTCAACCAAGAAACATAGAGTCTCAAATTCATTTGCGTCAATAGCCCTTCCTCTTCCTTCCTCCAGAATATAATAGTGTGATTTTCTGTCTACATGTTTGAACATAGATCTCTCGAAAGTGTCTTTTCCCCATCCAATGCTTCCTACTGCAATAGTCTTTATTTGTTTCTTCAATAACTCAATTACCTGGACTGGTACTCTAAAGGTCACTCTACAACTCTTCTATCTCACATTATCCCGATTCCGGAGGGAAATCTTTTTATGATGATATTTTCAGTTTCCGAAAAATTATTTGGTTTTCAAATCAACTTTTTTTTAAATTTTGATATATTGTACCTACATTAAATGGAAATGCAATTACTTATACTTTAATTTATCTTTAGATTAACCTAAAAGTATTCCCTCGGGCTGGCAAAATTTTCTTGTACAAAAATGTTGTCCAACTTCACACACATAATTATTTATTACGTTTTTAAAAGGAAATATTTTATTTACAAATTTATTTATTTTAAACAATTAAATAAAAATATCGTGTAACCAGTAATTTTACAGCGAGGATACAATTTCTCAACTTGATGCAGGAATGGGAACATCGTTACAAAATATTGTTGCATTGCAGTTATAAATAACGTCTATTTCTAATTACTTAATAAATAGCAATATCGGCACAGCCCCTAAATGTCTCTTGAGGTCCGCAACCCCTTTGGTACGTATTTCCGTGACAGTAACCGTAATTGTTAGCTACATAAAATCAAATTAATCAAATATACCATGTCAGTACAGTTATCACAGCAAAAACTAAATAAATAAGAGAAATGTTTAAAGAGTACAATTACCTGTTCTCCAATTCCACTGCAGAACACAATATTTACATTTGACATTTTGTGGAAGTCGGACTCTAAACTTGTAAAACAGAGTGTGTTCATCGGAATCAATATAGAACTTTGTTTTTCTGTTGGGTCTAGCATTGTAGGGAGTAAATTCAGTCTCTTTTGGATTATAAGGGCTTTTTATTGTGCTATTTCTTGGGTTGGTCAGGTACCATCTCGAAATTTGAGTTCTTCTGTATCCAACAAGTTCAAGAAGATGTTCGTCGTAGCAAGATTGATTTAAATGCGATTCTATATCACTCCTAGCACAAAGACGCAGTTCAAAATATCCCCAATGGTTTGTTGTAATGTTCACATGGACTGGTATTACCTGGACAAAAAATTTTCATGTCTTCAATATTTTGCTTTCATTTTTGACAAAATTTCAAAAGAAAAAAGCAGCAAATAATTGCGTTTTAATGTTTGTGTTTATTTTCTTTCATAGCTAAATAATTTGGCAAAATATCTTACCTGCCCAGCTTTATATCTTCTGACCGTGATTCCATTACTGAATTTTCCTCCGTCTTCATTATCTCTTGGGTGTGATTGATTAAACGCATCTCCACAAATTCCACAAAATCCTTTGTTCACATCATATTGGACCTGAAAATTTTATTTCAAAATTATTTACCGTAAACAGAAAAATAAAAAGTTTAGAAAATTTTAAGGATTTTAGGAACCTCAAATCCGCCACAGAAATTCTCGTTGTCGTTATTATTGATTGTAGGTTTGTACTTCCTAAATTCTGGAAATCTCCAAATGGAAGAACGATTTGGAGGTTCTAACATCATCCCATGTGAATTGATTTCCACAAAGACACAAAATATAAGGAAGAGTGAAATATGCAGAAATATTGTCGTCATTGCTCCTGGAATGGATATTTTGGTTGAAAACTAATGTAATCTTATGGAATACAAGATTCCAGAAAATGAAACTGATGATTTTGTAGGAACTCACATTCCATTTTATAGAAAAGTGGTTGTTAATGTCGCCGGCGCATTTCCATATGTAAATAAACAAAGCCTTTGTTTTTAACTGACAATAAAATGGAAAAGGAAACTGCTATTGAACTTGAGATTTTTCGAGTCTGCTAAATTCTGAATTCTAAATTATTGCGATTACCTATTGATATTCAGCATTAGAAGACTGGTGTTATTAATTGCATATAAATGTATTCCTTATATTCATTTATTCAGTAGAATTGATTATACTTGGAAAGTAGGATTTGAATATTAAACGAAATACAGGAACCTACATGAGGACAACCTCCAGTCTCACTAGGTATTACCTAGACAGTCAGTAATACCTAATCATAACATTATTGATAATGTAATTATTCTGAATTAAATGTATATGAATATCGCATAATATGAATTAACCTACTCTTTATAGGAGAAAATTCCACATCTCATCCAGTTATTTGGTTATCTATGTATTGGATGTAATTATTGTGAAAAGAATATAATATGAATATCACGTAATATCACTTAATATCAATTAAGCTGCTTGAAACGGTACTGTTTAATCTTTACAGGAACAAATTCCAAATTATTATCAGTATGACACATACCATCTGTAGTAATCGGAAATACTATCCCAAAAATCTATACTATTATAGCATTCTAATTAACTGAAGCACAATAATAATATCTTTGGAATAAAATATATTGAAGAAAAAATTTTCAGTGAATCTTAAAGGGTGCTATTTAATGTGTCCTCTTAAATAATGAAATGTGCGTTTTGTTTGAAGGAATTTGTCGTTGTCGTCTTCTATTTAATTTGTCGTTTTAGGGATTATTTGTAAATTTAAAACGACAGATTAAAGACTATTTCGTGTTGCGGTCGCTTGTGCCTATAATGTCTATATACTAGCTACTATGTTAGGAAAGTAATATTGTAGTTACGCAAACATGGAACATGCATATGATAGTTAATTTTCATGAGCATATGTAAGATGATAAGATTATGAACTTGTACCTAGTACCAAAAGAGAAATGTTTGATCAGTCTATTGTTGTATTCTAAGTAAGAAAGAACCATGGCTTCTCAAAGCCTTGTTTACTCATCTGACAGTGATTTTTCTGAATCCGAATCGGAAAATAGTGACCAAGTTAAATCAAAAAGAGGCAAAGTTGTTTATGTGTGGAGTTTTGTGAGTACTGTAATACAAGTTACGATGTTGTACTAATGATTTGGATGTAATTTAATTATGAAATTTAAAATATACATTAAATATAAGTCTCTATATAATTATAATATATATAATATAATATATATAATATATACCAATTATTATTACAATTCGTCTTCTATTTAATTTGTCGTTTTAGGGATTATTTGTAAATTTAAAACGCCAAATTAAATCAAAGACGACACATTCATGTAACGACAAATTCCTTCAAACAAAACGCACATTTCATTATTTAAGACGACACATTAAATATAAGTCAATCTTAAATTGCATTATTTTCGAGAAGGTAATTACATTTTAAAATATTTATACATAATAAAATTCTTCGTATATAGTTACTTTCAAGCATAGTAGACAATGTTTTACTGTCATTACATAAATATTTTACCCAGACATGCATTTTATTATTGTGTTTGCACTGCAAATGTCGGTTTGCGACATACACAATTAACTGTTATCTGGTTAAGGGCAATTCCAATGTAAACAGAAACCTACAAGTATGTTAAAGTTGCAGTTGCTTATACGATTTAACCGTATATTACTTATTACTATAATGGTATTATCTATCTGATCTCACGTAGAGAAGTGTTGACATTAATATTAAATGTGCTATAACAGAAGGTCAACACAATACTGATTATGTTAATGAAAAGCTTAAATAATTATTATATACAGTGCTATATGAATAATTCCACACCCAATCTATATGTATGTCTACGATAGATCAAATCAAATGAATTTGTTTTATTTTAGTAATGTATGCGATATGACTAAGTGCAAGTTCATGCCTCTCCCTTGGACAATGTATAGAATATTCAGTCATAAAAAGTGAATATAGAGATGATGAGAAAATGTGGTTGACGAAAAAATATAGATCTTTTGATAAAAATTGGAAAAGGTAATTTTATTTCTGCGAAATTAAAAAAATGACATTTGTTGCTAGGAAAAATGATGAATCGCATCTTTAATATTCTTAATATAGTAAGTAATAGTATATTCTTAATGTCTAAAGTTATTCTAAAAGTGCCTGGAACTGTTTCTCATTAATAGCCTTTCCGCATCCACTTTCGAGAAAATAATATTCGGATTGTTTGTCCACGAGTTTTACGAGAATGGAATTCTCAAATTCCCATTTAATCTTCCCGACTGCAGTTGTTCGTATTTTTTTCTTCACCAATCCAACAAAGTCATTAATTTTAATTGGATTATCATTAGAAACGATTAGTTTATTTAGTTGAAAATGAATAATCAAATTATCAATTGCATGATAAGGAATATTCAGCAGAATCAATTTGTCCAATTGCTTTACTTGGCCAACAACTGAAGACAGTCTCTCTTCTATTGTGATGCAATTAATGCTTTGTTGGAGTTGATCTACATTGAACACCCCTTTAATGGAACATACATGAATGTGAGTCAGTTGAACAGACCTGAAGTAAAGGAAACATTTAAAACTCATATTGTTCAATTTCAAATATTTCAAGTTGGGTAAATCAATTTCTCCACTCGCACTCTGAGAAACTTCTAGATTGTGTAAACGCAATCTACGGATTGATGGTGGCAGAGTGGAAATATCTAACGCAGACTTAGTCATTACTATTTCATTTAGTTGAACACCCCGGAAATGAGATAAACAAGAAGAAGACATCCATTGTAGATTCAACTACTTCAATTTGGGCAAATCAATTACTCCGTTATTACAGACCTCTAAGTGTTGTAAAGTTAGAGTTTCTATTGACGGCGGTAATTTGGAAAGGTCTAAAGAAGTACTAAGTATTTTTAAATCCCTCAGTTGGACATAATAGAAATGCGACAAACAAGAAGTGGGCATCCGTTGTAATGTCATGCATTTCAAGTTTGGCAAATCAATTACTCTACCCTTAATGTCTTTTGTTTGCAGAAATAGGTTTTCTGTAGATTGCGGCAGAGTTGAGAAATCAAACGACGAACATTTTACATTAATTGTCTTAACTTTTCCACTAAAATTTAAATGTACTGAATTTTCCAACACTGTAAATGTATAGTTTGGAACACCAGGTAATGATAAGATTCTCATGATCTGATTTAAATTCGCTGTTTGCTTGATAAATGCAAATGCTTCTTCATTCTTTCCTAACCTCATGTATAAATTCAATAAAAAATTCTTGATTTCCATTTCGGTGGGACTCTTTTGCACCTCTAAAAGATTCATATCTTCAAACTTTGTTGATTTAAATAGTTCCTCCAATAACTGAATCTCTACTTTGGTTGCCTCTTCATTGCCGATTTCTTTCATTTCAACAGGATTGTTGTTGCATTCTTTTCTATTCGTTTTTGTGAATAGTTGTTGTAGGATTTCTGCAGCCTCTGCCAATTCTCCATCGTTTTCCAAACAAAGTGCCAAATTGTACAAGGATGTGTCTGTTTTTAACTTTCGGTGAATCACTCTTGCCCATTCCACTGCTTCTTCGCTTTTCTCTTCTCTCAGCAACCTCTGAAGTTTTTCTTGATTCAGTATTTCCTTGCTTTGCTTGGAGCCTTGTCTTGGTACTTTATTTGCATCATCAGCATCTGCTGCTGAATATCCCAATTCGGTGGCACAGTGGCTATTGCCAGTGTCTCTCAGAATTTGTAAAAATATTCTTTTATTGTTCTCCCAGTCCTTCCTTTGCATTGAAGTCAACAACCTTTCATTTCTGTCCAGCGAAGTTTCTCCATTTTTCTAAGTATTGTAAATCCAGAATATAAAATATCTGTAATTACCCACATCAACAATTTAAGAAATATAATAATGGTAATTGTTAAGTCCTTACAATGTGATCACTTTCGTTTTTTGTAATTATGCCGGATTGAATTAAGTGCAGCAATATTTCATTTATATTGCAAATATTTTTTGATAAGTATACAAGATTCTTAATAATGTCAGCCATTTAATTATCTTATACAAAGTAGAATTGTATGAAATTGACAAAATAAAGTAAGGACGATAATCGTGGCACAAAATTTCCAAAATGGTGCCAATCTTTTATCTTTTTTCTTATCAAGCTTTACACAACCATTTTATTAGTCTATACTTTGTATATTGCTCACTACAGTATGAAATAAGCGTAAGAATGCATATGTATTCTACATGGTCTCTGTCTGTGATCACATGCTTTGTATAAAGTATATACCTATGTATAGGTACTGTTTTGACTCATCTTTTTGGATAACCCTATTTGGATAATGCATAGATATAATATCATGTCTGACTTTTAGTATCACAAACGTCATTGATAATGGTTATAAATGCGAAATGCATATTTGAATTTCCACCATTCCATGCCGATTCTATTTTAGCTTTGTTTCTTATGAAGTTAAAAGGTTGATATTATTGGTTGGGTTGAGAAACAAGCTTTAACATAAAATATTCAAACTTATTTGTCAACCAAACAATCCGAAATTCCGAAACTTATTAACGGTATTTTATTACGCATTTGAGAAATAAAATAATTAGTAATTAAAGCACGCCCTAAATATTTATATGGTGCATTAAAGTTAAAATGATGTACATAAACTGAATTCTCTAATTTACTGAATCTTCGCAAAAATGAAAATTCCTTACTTTATTTTTGTTACTTTTGTTTGTTAGTAATACATTTGTGACATTGCTTGTGGGATAACAATAACAATATTGTGATATGAACAGTATAGTAAATGCGTTGTACTTAAATACCTTCTTTAGTATCAAGGAATTGAACTTTGCAGTTTATTAGGAAGGATGCTGGAAAAGGAGTAACATTTCATGGATTAGTGGGGGGAACTGGCAATATTAGAGGTATTTCCTATTTATTTACATCAAAGAAGTAAATCACATACATAACTAATAAACTCCTTTTGTGCCAAAATAACTTGGTGGTAATTGCTCAGGATCCACCAGAGAGAAAATATGTTTCTTTGCCAATTTCTCGTCGGTTTCGCCGTAGAAATTGAACTGTTGGGCAGTTTGTCCAATATACGGTTGTAATGTTGCCATTAAAGTAATGAAATCTCCAGGAGCTGTTAAAAAGACAATATTAATAGTTTTAGATTTTAGCTAGGTGCCAATGAACTGTAAATAATGTCCTCACTAGAAACCAGCAATAAATTACAAAAAATATTGTAAACGCTTACAGTTGAAACAGATGATGGTCTTGTAGAGATTGCCGTAATAACCATCAAGAGTTGTAGCCATTCCGATAACTTGCAAAAGAGCTGAATAAAAAAAGTAATTATTAATATCTTAAAATATTGTCATTATTATATTTTATTATTTTATGATGAATTGCTGTTGGGAATTTAAGAACGCGTACCATTTGGTTCAGCAACGTTTTTCATTAAGAATCCCTTGATATCAGCTAAAATTATGGCTTGGTCACATTTTGGTGCCAATCTCTTTGTAGCCAAACGTCCCTTTTCCCACATTTGAGTCTGATGGCTTTTGTAGATCTTAAGAGCATCGCGAACAAACTCCTTTGACTGAATGAAGTCAGCAACCAACCATTTTCCCCAATCGATTTCCAAAACTATAAATAGATTAACATTGAAAAATATTTCTCGATGATGTCACTTTATATAACTTTCTTCAAATTAACCGTAATTTGAAGTTGTACACATAAAAATTAGTTACAAAAATGTACTGATTGGTTTACCTGGACATCCGTCCTTCGTTACGGCGTCAACTCTGAATGGAAATCTTTCCAGTAATTCTGGATCAGTCTCAGCCTCTCCTAATTGGTCAATTTTATTTGTCGTCCGCCAATTGAGAATCTTGAAAGGAACAGAAATGAAATAACAATTCAAAAATATTATAACCCTTAAGTTTACAAAAATTTGCAAAAATGTTGTTTAAATTTTAAATTTTAAATATTTATTATATTTTGTGCAGTACCTTCTTCAAAGCTTTGGTTGCTCTTTGCATGTCCCATTTGTTTGCTATTGAAAAGAAACAAAAAAGTTTTTAAAAACTGGAGCAGGCATAATTATTACGGAGAATTTCGTTATAGAAATATGTTCAAACCTTTAAATAATCCTATGACATGGTTATCAGATTGTAGATAAGCATCAGTCAAATATTTTGCATTTATTTTTTTAAACTGTAAATTAAAAAAGTATTTTTAAGTATTTAATAATTTTTAATATTTGATTCATTTAAAATTGAACACTATCATGCTTCATGCTCAGTTTCTAAACGTACTTCTTGAACTAATAATCTTTGCCGTGGATTGAGTGTGTCAATTTTAGTTGTGTCCACTATAGATGTAGTATTGGCTAAACAACAAAGATTTGCAAATTAGTGAACTGTAGGTATTTTTTAAAGAAGTTGTAATATTAATTTAGGTTTCAAATTAAAAGTATAAAACATAAAGTTTACTAACTGAAATCGTCGTAAGAAAGACCCTGTACTAAATAAGGGCCGAATAACGCAAACAATAGCGTTACCGCAATAGCTTTCATATTCGCAAAAACTTCTTGATTACTTAGGTTATATTCTTGTAGCTTGTGTTAATAGAATAGATCTGATTTGAACCCAGAATTTTGCTCTGTATATATACCTAAGAATAAAGTACTGAAAAAGTTGTTTGTCAAGTGGTCAAGTCTCGTCCTTTAATAGTACTTGTTTGCAGCTTAAGATTGATTATCGAACACTCTATGTATAAACGTCTTGGCTTTTTTACCATTTAAAAAAGAATTATTTCTCCTTTCAACTACAGAACCTTAATAATATATTCTGAGCAAGATTTTTAAAAGAAATGGATATTACAATAATAAACCGTCCAGCGCGGGCCTAAAAAAGTATCGGAATTTAATATACCAGTTGCGTCACAAAATTAATACGATTAGTTATAGAAGTTTTGATACCATAAAGTATCACAATTCCTATAATCTATCTAAAAAATAACACAGATTTTAAAAATTGAAACAAATTATATTAATACGTTAAACAGTTGGACAGCTAGTTGTACTTATAAAGTAGCTTCCTCCACTCATAGAATAGCTGTTCGCTATACTGAGTCTTGTACTTGTACTGCGTGTAGTAAATATAGGATAAATGAAACGTTGCAGCTATACAAAAAGTAACTATCTTTCCTTGTTTTTAAGACGGGAGGGATTATCTCTTACAGTTCCTCTGTACTAATTCTACACTAGTAAAAAGTAGCACTAATATGTAAATATTATTATTTTTATCAACATAATAAACAATGAGACAACTGCAAGCTACAGAACGAAACCAAACTCCTAGATAGCTACGAGAAAACTCCTTTTCTAGTATTCATGTTCTGCTTTTTTAGTATTCAAGTTTTTAACCAATTCCTAAAGTGCATAGAAAAGTTACACAAAGCAAGAACAGAGTCGTATACAAAGAGAATCCAGGATGATCTCAAGGAGGGAATACAACGTATTTTTAAAACTTCTGAAATTGTGTTAGTATTTGCAGAAAAATTGTAACCGTTCTTACGGTTGGGTGATTCTCATTTCTAAATACCATCCTAAATTAAAATAGTGTTACTGTTGATATTGATAAAGGTCAGCAGGTTAAGATAGAATTTTTACGTCGTGGCGAAACTGCGCATATAAATTCTCTTTGCTCCCTCCAAAGTGACTTTGGTAAAAAGCATTAGGGGAAATACATGACTTTTTTAAAGTTGAGAATGTGGATGATAATGGATTATATTATTACCGACAACCTAGACTGGTCCAGTCCATCATACGTATAATGTTAAAATGCAAATTATTCTGTCTTAAGTTTTAGTTTGGAACGTGAAAGGAATTGTTTTACTTTTTATGAACTTTGTACCAACATAATCTGCTATATAAGCAATTCGTACTAAAATGTAGTGTTTATATGTACGTGTAACATAATACATTTATAAATATAAAGAAATTAAACCCGAAGAGATGAATTGAAGAAAAAATGCGAACCGGCAGGAATCCAAAATAGTATTTACGTATGCCATGTGTTATTCGTAACAAAAAGCCGGTTGATGCTACAAAGTTGCAAACAATCGATAAAAATTGCAAAAAGTTATAAGAGCAAGGTACAAAGCTGAGCAGAGTAATTGAGAATTACTCAGATTTCCAGTGTGCCTGATAATATACATGTGCTAAAGCAATCAGGAGAGTCCAGTTCAATCCAATCCAGTTGACGCGACAGACAAAAACATATTTCAAACAAGTTTGTCTCAAATGAAACACAAAAACAAATGGAAATGAACTTTGGTTGCTCTGAACCTTCTTATGACTTCTATATAGCTGGGGTTACAATCTGTATTACACACATATTTCACTATAAAACTCCTATGGAACAAATAAATCGTATTATTAGATGTGTCAGTAAACATAGAAGCAAACATTTTTTCACTAACTGCGTTCCAGTTCCAGTCCAGGTTTACTTCTTCATAATAGTTATGTATTGTAAAGTATTTTTGGTCCAAAATAATTACGCATTTCAGTTCATTTCAATTAGAACACTTTCCTATAGCATAGTTTAACACCTTGATTTCTATTCAGAATTAATTGTTGCACGATTTTGCATTTATTTCCAAAAATCAGCAAACTTAATTATTTATATTTAATTTAAAACAGTCATTCTACAGACGAAATGAATATTTCGCACCACCTTTCTTTCAATTCATAAAATACTACTTTACATGCAAATGGAAGTATTGAAATTGAAGGTGGTAATTTTCCTTCCTGTTTATTACAAATTTAAAAAATTACAACAGAAATAGTAAGACAAAAACATCAGAACACAAGTAGGTGACAAATAAAAGTTCTGCATTTTGATTTGATATATTCTAAAGCGAAATATCATAACGAAGATAAGTGTGTTTCCTTATCTGTGTGTGGTCCTTCGCTATTACGAACGATAGTTCTTGCAAGTGATAAGACTTTCGGAGAAATAAATGAAAGAGTTTACAATTGCGAGGGAGCCCATGGCAAGTCCTGCTTTTGTCGGGTCTTCATCTTCATCCCTGAAGTTGCGGACAGCATCGTAACGGGTCCAAAACTGGAGAATCACAGCTCCTGTTGTTATCCAAAGAAACGCTCCCACTAGATTCAGGATCGGTTCCTACAAAACAGAACCAAAAAATGTTGATCAATACGTTGAAAATGATTTTTTCCCAATCGGTATTATTTTTTTTTTACAAAACTGTAAAAGTACTTGGTTTAAATTCAAAAACAACTGAGGAGAGTAATTTATCTTTACATACCAAGATTGACGTTACAGAAAATCCATCCAGGAACATTGCTACTATTCCAACACAGTTGATTATGCAGAACCCGACGAATACTCCCGTTGTTAGGTTTTCAGCATCGTGCAATTTGCCTACTGTCGTCCCCAAGAAACGTCCCTCATTTCCAAATCGGTATAGAGCCAATACTGCTATATTGATGAGCTATCACATTCAGAAAACGAAAAATTATAATTATTACGCAATTTTATCTTAAATTACATTACCATAATGAAATTCCCCACTTACCAATTTTACTACTTTTGTAATCAGTGGTAAATATGATGAACGCTTCGACATTTTCAACTAACGGCACTTAAAATTAATTAATTTCTTTTTTTTTAAATGAATGCAGAATTTATTCCCCTTTAATGCGTAAATATTATTTTCGCTCCAAACTTCGTGGCTTCGCTAATGCGATGTTCAGCTAATAAAATGAATGTCCACTGAATGTGCAAATGATATTTGGGAGTTAGGAGTAGAGTACAATGATCTTGTTGAGTTTGCATTTTTGTTTTATCTGAAATAATAAAAGATGTACAAAGTAAAGCAAACACTGTTCGTGACGAATGCAAACTATTTCCATATAAGGTAATAAAATTAGTCATCCACTTCCGCTAAGCCAAATCAGAAAGGTTTACTGCTTATTGCTCAAAAGCAACAACCAGAGTCTTTTGATTATTTCTGTACAAGCGTAAAGGGTCTGAAATTCCGACTAATACAGTCTACCCCATTTTTGTTCACTATTAGCAAAGTAATGGTATAAGCATTAGGAAAAATGAGACTGCAATTTCTGAGTTTCGTTTCTCTTTATTCATCATTCCACACTGAAACCTTTAGAACGTATTTAAATATTTGTAGTTGTAACGAACTTATCTCCAATATTGATTTATTCTGTTTATTTCAGATTTGGTTTGCGGAAAAGGATTACGCCTACAGAACATTTAACGACTATATAATATTATGACTTCACATCACTGGTTGTAATGACATCACCTTCATGGTTATCATTATCTTGCTCGTTATTAGTGTACATTTCTCTGTAATCATTATTGTTCACGTGGGACTTATGTTTTATATTCAAGCAGTAACTCACTAATCACTGAATTCAGTAACTAGCAGTTAATAAAACATTTTCTTCTAAAAACCATCTTCTTCCTTCTAAAAAACTTTCTTCTAAAAAATCAATACTTCAAAAGAATGTTGTAATCCAATGCAAAATATCTTTTGGGAATTATAAAGGGGAAAACATAAACGCACCTCAAAAATAATCGGTTTACCCCAAAAAATAATCACTTTACTTCATATAAATACATTTTTTATCTAATAAATATTTATCCAGTCTCAAGTATCGTTACTCCGAACTGATAGTATACCTTTGCCCCAAGCATAAAGGCAATATATTATACTTATGTTTTAGTACAGTTAGCTATTAGCCTCGAGTAAAGGTATTGGTTTTGTTGACCTGTTATTATTGAGGTGCATATAATTTCCTCCCTTGATTAATTTATTAACTTTGTACGTATCAATAATTCCCGATTTGAAAATCAGTGAAACTTGCCTCATTGGGCAGAGCTTGACCGTAAAACTGTAATCAGCCCGAGAATTTTATTGTCCATCATTGTAATATTATGAGTCCTCACCAAATACATAGAATGGTTCAAGAATATGACTCTTTAATTTCTGCATGCACAGAAAATGCATGGTTTGGTTTTCCATCACAAACATGGACCACGACTACTCGGGTGCAAAAAGTATTATTCAATTTGTAGGAACTACTCGTGTGAACCGATATTACTTTTGGATTGCCTTTACTTCTGGCTATTCTGGAGAATCCCTCATTTGGGGTGACCAAGAGAAACAAATACTAACCTTTCCGAAAAATATCTTGTTTACAAGTCATTTATTAGTACTGCAGCTTTTGAAAATCCAAATTCGAATATCATTAGATGCAATAGAGATTTATTTTCTGGACATGGCCTTACATTTGACAATGGAAACAAAGAAAAACAATTTCAGTTTTCATCAACTCACTCCGTTTTGGAAAAGAAACTACAGGAATGTGTCACTGTGTGCTGCACTTGTAAAAATATATTTTCTTACATGCCATACCACACACTATGAATCCAGATACCTATTTTTGCCCGAGTGTGTAGTGGGGTGTACCGATACCGAGTGTGAGGCCGACGAACTGTCTGTCTGTCTACCTGAGTTAATCCGTCTCGCGGTCAAATAGCAAGCTAATTAATATAAGCTCTACAAACGGCGAGCTATGAGAAAGAGACCTGCATATCCTTCTTTCTGGTATAAAATATTTCCATTCTTGTGTTTTATGTCAAGCAGAAGCGTCCGCGTCCGTTCGTGCGTACAAATATATGGTTCATAGAAAAATTATTATCATTTCTCGAGTTGAGAGTAATAGCCAAATAAAGTGTAAAGGTTATGCTTCTAAATAAAAATACAAAAATATTGTAACCGTAGCCCACGCCGTACCCTACCCTACTCCGTAGTCCTTACCAAATCAGCCTTATTATGTCTATAATAATATACTTCCCTTCAAGTGACGTGTCTACATAAAATAATGTTATCTTGACTTTCTGATGTACCTTGTCGTGATGGTAGAACAAGCAATTACCTTATTGGTATATATACTTGGGCAACTCATTTAACAGCTTCAAAAATCTGATCATTCTGTGTGTTCTGTAGACATTACAAGTAGTTTATTGCAATTTGTAAGCTAAAAAAGTTCAATACTTCTTTGTTATTGTAAGCGCTGATCTATAGTTGAATTTTAATTATTCAGTGCAAAAGAGATATGGATTTTCATCCTTTAGCTGCAGGACTCACTGCTCCATTTTTTGCTACTTATTTGTACACAATACTATCCTCTTATGGTATTTTATTATCCCTGTGGAATAAAGCTGATGTAGAATCAGATAAAGCAACAGCAGACGATTCTCGTACTCATTTCGACTTTATTATTGGTTAGTATTTTTCTATCTTTTGTTTTATTATCAAATATTCTATTTTTAGAGATAAATGCTGAAAAATTTACAAGCGAAATTGCTTATTTAGTAAATCTTGGATTTAATTTAAATAGTTGGAGGAGGAAGTGCTGGTGGGTTAGTAGCTCACAGATTATCAAAGCATTATGACGTTTTACTCCTCGAAGCTGGCGGCGAACCATACTCACTCACCCGAATACCGGGATTCCAAAGTTTCCTTTTCAATTTTCCGGAATCCGATTGGGGTCACAGGTTTTACGCATTTGCAAATATTTTTGCCTATATTTCTGATGCTTTTTAATAAACATCTTCCTAATAAATAATTTTAAATTTTGTAGGACCGTTCCACAAAAATATGCGTGTCGCATTGCAAAAAATCGGGTAATAAACCTGCATATAGTGCATCAGTGTTTTCAAACATGAATCTATAAAATTAATTTAGAAACTAATAAAAGATACTATTTTACAGCAATGTTCATTTAACGCTGGCCTTGGATTAGGAGGTTCGGGAAATCTCAATGCTTTGGTGCACATGAGGTAAATAATAATTATATATTTATTACTATTCAGGTAGCTGTTAATTATTAGTATTCTTCAGGGGTCATTCAAAAGATTTTGACAATTGGGGCAATATAACTGGAGATCCTGCCTGGAATTTTGAAGGAGTTCTTCCCTTCTTCAAGAGTTATGAACATTTTGCTGTAAAAAATGATCCTCATGTTGACAGTAAGCTATTCAAATTACAATTTGGGATTCATTACGATCGCGTCCATCAAATATTATCCTACTTATTCAAAGTTGACTTTTTTGATAGGAATTAATTATATATTTTAGTGAGGTTTCACGGCATTGGAGGAGATTTACAAATAGAAAGACCAGAATTTACTGGGTTAGCGGATGTTTTCACTAAGGCTGCTAGAGAACTTGGATATCCTACCGTAGATTTGAATGGGGGTCGTTTTGCAGATGGTACAAACCTTTAAACAGTGAATTAATTCATAATATTTTCATAATACTGCAAATTGTGTCTTATAGGTTTTGATTCTATTACTTTTTCGTCAAAAAACGGGGTACGCCAGGTTTCATTTGCTGCTTTCATAGAACCAGCCCGAAGAATACAAGGACTAAATGTCAGAAAATTTTCCTTGGTTACAAAGGTACTATAGGTCTCAATATAAGAAGTTGAAATATTTTTGAACATTTATTTCAAATAATGTCTAAAATTTGATGAATTTTATGCATACAGGTTATTATTGAGAATAATCATGCCAAAGGAGTACAATATATTCGCCATGGAAAAACATATAAAGCATTCGCAAGGCATGAGGTAATTCTCTCTGCAGGAACATTTGGAACACCAAAATTACTGATGTTGTCAGGGATAGGTCCAAAAGAGCATCTTGAAGAAGTTGGGGTAAGAATGAATATTTATAATAATGTTGAATTTTAATTTATCTGAATTTTTAAAAGATTTTCTCGAAAATATTAGATACCCTTGCTTAAAGATTTACCTGTGGGAAAACGATTAATGGATCACGTTGCAGGTGTGTTATGTTTATGTTCGGTTAAAATTCTTACATTATTTCTTAACAAATGCCTTGATTTCAGAAAAACCGGTTTTTGATTGGTTACAGTTAGACTTGGTCCTTTCTTTGTGAATTTGAGCCCTATTCCAGTTCCAAATGAAAAACAGTTCGAAAAGTGGTTAACAAAAGGGAAAGGTATTTTGGCAGGGTCAGATATTCGTGCCACAGGGCTAGTGACTTCTTCCTACGCAAAAGCAAATGGGGAAACAGGATGGCCCGATCTTCAGTACTTCATTGGACATGGACCAGCATACGAAAATGGTCTTGAAGCGATTGCGAAAACCTTAGATTTAAAATATGACGAACTTAAGAAATATTATGAATATCCTGGGAACCCAAAGGGGAAAGCTTCATTTCACATTTTCATTTCCCTTGCAAGACCGAAATCTCAAGGATATGTCCAACTAGGAGGAACAAATCCTTACGACAATTTGATAATTGATCCGAACTATTTGAATCCAGAAGTAAAACATGGTATTGATGGTAAAGTTATTCTGGAAGGAGTTAAAATTGCACTGAAACTTGTAGAAAATACAACTGCATTTAATAATCTTGGAGCAAGGTTTACAACGGCTAAACTACCCGGGTGCCAACATTTGATTTTCCGATCAGATGAATATTTGAAATGCTATATTTCCCAATACACTACGACACTTCATCATTTCTGTGGTACTGCAGCTATGGGGAAAGTTGGAGATCCTAACTCTGTTGTGGACACTACTTTAAAGGTTCAGGGCATCAAAGGATTAAGAATCGCAGATGGTTCTGTGTTTCCTACCATGGTAGCTAGCAATAGCCAGGCTCCAATACTCATGGTCGCAGAAAAAGCTTCCGCTATGATACTAAAAGACTATGCATGGTCAATTAAAGAGGACTTGTAATTTTCACACATTTGTTAACAGGTCAACTTAATAAAATTGAATATTATATTACTGTTTTGTTACGTGGAAGTTTTGTTAAAATATTCCAGAAATAAAAATGAAAATGAAGCTGACTTCTCTGCTTTTTGTGATTTCCATTGTTCTTGCCGTAATTGAGTTTAGGGAGAGCAATCAGTTTCAACGAAAATTGACGTTTATGGATCATAATAGTCATAAGCAAATGAAAACATCAGGCCAAGGAGCCTACTCTACTCCTGAATGTGAAAGACCCAAAATTCATGCCGTCACCCCAGGTATGTAATGCGTTTCAGATACACTACACCCAAGGATGCAACAACCAATGGGTTTTTGTTGGATTTTGGGTCTTTTGGGTTTATGGGTTTTTGGTCTACCAAAATAATGCAATATTACTTGATATTCCTACTATTTTGAACCACAAAATGATGAAGAATGATAGTTTTTAGCAATAATTATATAGTATATTCATATTTTGCAGGATAAACTGCAATTTGTTATGAAAATGACGGTGTATTTCACATTCCCGCCGACAAAAAACCTAAAAACCCATGGGTTTTTGATAAAAAAGTGGGTTGGGTTTTTAGGATTTTGAACAAAAACCCGACCCACTTTTAATCAAGGGTCGTCACCCTTGATTACACCACTATATCTTTGTTTATGAATTAGTTGTGTACCCGTCCTACACAAAAGCTAGACGAAAGAGACCAATAATTGACTGTGGGATGAAAGGAAATGTGGAAGCATTCTGTGGGAGAAATGGGGAAGCAAAAATGGAATCCATTTTTGCTTTCCACGTTTTATGCATTTACTATACGCGTGCATTCATTATATGGAATTCTAAGTACGAAAAAAGTCTTATCCTTGACCTTCTATTTAAAAAGCTCGTAATTCACACTATCCTTGAGGTAAATGTACTTTTTGCATTAAAAATGCTCCGTCCGTCTCTATTGCGGACTGATATAGTGTATAGTATAGGAATTTTATTTATGTGAACATATAATACATCACAAACAATTCCACAAAGAGATAGACAGATTAGACAGCTCGGCAAACTTCTCACATTCACTTCTGAAATGGTTTGCGGCATCAGTTAATTTATTGGATTAGTTTGCAATTTGCAAATTGAATTAAATTCTAATAATGCCTATTTTTGAGACTACAATGGAGTTTACTTTCCTTAAAAGGGTGTGTTACTCTGTTAATGTCTACGTGCAGTTATGGAAGGTTAAAGTTAAGCGATGTACTTATATAGTACTTAGGATATTTGGTAAGTACATTTACACAACAGTAACAATAATCGATGTCATAAGAATTTCGATTATAGGTTGTGTTAATGCAACTGACAAAAATAGAAATATGGGAGTTGGCGTCATCAGAAATGATAAACTGTAGGTTGGGAAAAGATAAGTGTTTATTTTACCCTGGCAAAAGCAATTTATATAACATAAAGTGGCTCTTAAATTTTGGACTCTCTTTCCAAACCAACATAAGGGTTTTATTTGAAATCAATCATAATATTATGACACAATTTGAGTGCATGTTCTTATATAACTGATGTTACGGGATTATTATCTTAATCGAAACTGCTTCGTATAAATACAGAGCAAAATTATTATTCATTGGGCAAACATTTTCTATTGCTTTACTGGTCATATTCTCTTGGCGGATTCCAGAATATCTATTTCAAAATGTTTATCAAGAGTATTTTTATTATTCAGTTAGTTCTAGTGTCATATTTTCACTCCAGCTATTCCCAAGATGGATTTGCAGCTGAGGGAGAAGGCACCACAGGTACAAATCCATTAATTTAGAGATAACTACATTTAATTTTCTAATTAAAAACACAGATAACTTAATTTTTACGGTTAAGAAAAACAGAATAATACAAAATTTAGAATTCCTAGAACAATTGTAAAGTAATTTCCTTCGAAAAAATAGTAGTTCAGCATATTTAAGTACTGATATATTTTTCTAGTTAGTATTTTTGAAGATTCGCGGGTAATATACTAATAATAAACTGAATAATCTAGGTGGCGCCGGTGGAAATACTGTGTACGTAAGCAATGAAGCAGAATTGAACGCTGCAGTGACAAACGATAACCCAACGATTGTAAAAATAACCGCTAACATCGCACTTACCGATCTGGTCCGCGTGGGATCTAACAAATCTATTTTGGGAGCCAACAGTCAAGCGGGAATTACCGGTTCTGGATTTTACATCCGCAGGAAGAAGAACGTTATCATCCGAGGTCTCCGAATTTCAAAATCCGTAGCTCCAGATGATGGAGTTTCCATTGACGAATCGACGAACGTCTGGGTGGACCACAACGAATTCTTCTCTGACCTGGATCACGACAAAGATTATTACGATGGTTTGTTAGATGCCAAGCACGCTGCTGATTTCATCACCGTTTCCTGGAATAAATTCCACACTCACTACAAAGCCAGTTTGATTGGCCACTCTGATAGCAATGCTGGAGAAGATACTGGAAAACTCCGCATAACTTACCACCACAATTGGTTTTTGGACTGTAACTCCAGACTTCCATCCCTCCGATTCGGAACAGCACACATTTACAACAACGTTTACGAAAATGCAGGAGCCTCTGGAATTAACAGCAGAATGGGAGCCCAGGTTCTCGTAGAAAGAAATACCTTCAGCAACGTAAAACTCCCCATCACCACAAACCTCGACAGCAGCCGAGAGGGAGGAGCTATTGAAAGAGAAAATGATTTCGGCGGATCTCCAATCGTTATCACTCAACCGGGTAACTTTACCCGACCTCCCTATTCCTACAACCTTGACGCTCTCAATAATGTTATCATCCTTGTCAAGAGGGGCGCTGGAGCCACACTCCAATTCCCATAAAATATTTTCCCAACTAAATAATTTATGAAAAGGAAAAAAAATTACTATTTACTATGATTTGTCAATTAAATCTGAAAATATATGCATAAAACTGAAGTAAATATAGTTTTTGTAAAACAAATAAAAATAAATTTCTTTATTGCATTAACCATTTAGTTAACTTGCATTAATATTTCATTTGAACATCAAACTAATAAGAAACTGGAGTTCTATTCTCATTCATGTTGTATTTTTAGTCACACTTTGTGCAAAAATACAACTGAAAAGGGAATTCAAATATATTACTCTTATATTTAGTAATGCTTGTAAAACTTACAACGTAAATCATAATGTTTGCAGTGGAGATCTAAATTTAGGTGTAGATTAGAGATATAATTAATGCTAATCAAATCTTTGCACAAACACAATTCAATCCATCATGTTTCAAACAGTGAACATGATGGGATTAAATATTACGTTGAAATAAAAAGTTAACTGTATAAATTAATCAAGTATGTTGGTAAACATATATGAATGCAATAATATTATATATCTGTGCATAACTGTGTTTAGGAAGAGAATAAATAACTCCAAGTTGTGCAAATGAATAATATCACGACAAGATTAAAATTGGTGTAGTTGTGTGATTTAGATAATCGTTATGTCCTTTGGTTATGGTTTACTTTGATAATGGCACCATAAAATTGTTTATCACCGATTAATACGTGTCACTTATTAATAATAAACTTGTTTTCGAGTGTTTAATGTATTATATATCTTTACTACTTCTACTAATGATCCGTGTTACTCGTCCAGAGTCAATAAATACGTCAGTAGAGGAAATAAAAATCAAAAATGCTGAAAAAATTAAAAGAAATGTCACCACTTGATAGATAGCATGTAACTTAGCTTAAAAGTTACGTCATTTACGAGGAAAAGGATCTTCTTAATGCATACGGCGAAACAAATAGATTTTAATAATGAATTGCTTGTCATCGAATTTAATTTTTATGATAGTAAAGTTCGGTATGAATTATTCATCGGTGAGAGTCTTCACACTTTAATGCAATAATTTGTATGTAAATTGCATGCAACACGAACTTACACTAAAATCATCGCATTTACAAATAGAAACAGAACGTTTGGTTTCAGATTCACTTTGATATGTGGCGATGGTGCTAACTCTTTATTCAAATACAGGAAAGATAATAATTCCATAAAGGATTAAGGTTTACTGCACGGGTGGCACTCATTTATACTTGCATAAACAAAATAAATTAAAATTATATATTTTCTCTCCGAATTTTTCTGAATTCTTAATTTTTAGTTCAATGTAGATATTATGGCAGAAGAGAAAATTTTCATACTGCATCAACTTTTTTGAAATTCTATTTTACTACCAAATTAATTTTTTATACATTTTTTAAATACAAATCTTTTTGTACTGTATTGTAAACACAGTTTAGTGCAACAATAGGAAAATCCTGCCAATTTTATAAAAAACCATTTTGCAATAAGTGTTTTTACGGGTGATAGTTGTAATGTTGAGACAAATGATTTTTTTGTCTTTTATTGTCACGGAACCCTTAATAAATGAAATAACCTCAGAGTAGCCTCATTACAACTGCTCTACGTCGTAATCGGATGCAGAATAAAAGTTTCATTATAATTTACCACAAATCCGATATATAACATAGTACAGTATATTATGACTTATTCGCACATGAACCAAAACTTGTGTGTTTTGATAGTGCAAAGGAAGTTCAGTTGAGATTACAGATGTTCTAATTACGGCTATTATGTATACATACTTACATGAGCAACATATACTAATTGAATTGAAAACACACCAACTTGTTTTGCTCATGCCAATATTAAAGCCTTGCGAAAACGTTTTGCTCTGTAGCACAGCCATTTCTTATTGCAAATTGCATTCATGCTTAAATGTTACAGGGATTAAGCTAGACTACAATGGTATTTTTTTCAATTACCGCATATCTTTCAAAATTTCTCCATTCCTACTATTTTGTGTTATTCCTGTAACTAATACATATCATTAGTCTTAGCTATGATACTATTATGCAAACAGCAACATTATTAAAAGAGAAAATTTAATCGCACCTCAAAAATAGTCGGTTTCCCTCAAGCAAAATAATCGCTTTACTCATATAAATAGATTTAGCTAATAAATATTTATCCATGCAGTCTCAAGTTTCATTACTCCGAACTGATAATATACCTTTGTCTCAAGTTTAATGCAATTTTCTAATGTTTTAGTACATTTACCTCAAGTATAAATGTATTTATGAGGTATTATGTATTTTCTTTAGGTAAACCAATTATTTTTGAGGTACACTGTACACTTAAATACCTATACAAGCCACTATTAAACTGCTATGGTTCGTATTTTTATCCACACGGAAAAAATGTCAATTCTTTTTATAATTCCATGAACTGAATTGACCAGGGATGAATCCGGTGGATGAAACGAGGTGGTTGAATAAAATTGGATGAAATTGGTTTTATCCGCCTTAATTTGGTTTAGGTGGATAGATGAAATTGGATTGAAATTGGTTTTATACACCTTAATTTTGTCCTGGTGGATGGATGAAATTGAACAAAATTGAAACTTTTATCATAGCCGAGATAATAAATAATTTTTAAATTAAAAATTACCTAGTTTTTCTTCAAAATAACCTTTTTAACTTATCAGAAGCTAAAATACATTATATTTTGCAGTTCAGAATTTAGGAAAGCGAATTATACATTATGCCCACTATGTATGCCCACTATACTTTCCCTACTGAATATCTTTTGTCGAATTTTACCCAAGTTTTTTCCATTTCGTCCTCCGGAAGGATAAAATTAATTTCATCCAGACAAAGTGCAACCCTGGACTGAACACGAACTTCCTATGGTTAGATTTACATTGAATGATTGAATTCCCATTAATTGTTTATTTATTATTTTTCTCTTGGCTATAATGCACCCATAATTCTCAGTTTACTTTTTAGTTACATTCACCTCCACATTTCCCTTTACAGCTATTCTTTATTTTGCATTTTGCAGCTGTGCTGTTTCATTTTTTTAAATAATTCATCACAAATATTTAAAAACTTCAATAAATATAATTCTATGTTTCGTACAAAGATTCAAGCAGTATTAGATAATAAGTTAATGCATTTAGTCATTTTAAATAATGACACACTCCCGATAACACGCAAATCATCATTATAATATTATACATTTAGTCAATACAAGCTGAATATTATTTGAACAAGAACGGTCACCTCAATAGATAATGCCTCACTTAAAGCTTATGCGAAAAGATAATATTAGGAAGTGCATAGTAAAAGTACAACGTTAGTTTACAACTGACATTCAAACAGTTTTCTCCGACTTGTTCTAATCTCAACTATTATAAAAGTGTGGTTAACTTATTTTCGAGTGCCGTGAAGTAGTATTTCTTGTTCAAACCTACAAAATCTGCTAAAGTTTCGTATTCTTACTATTCAGGTGAGAATTCTACATACATAATTTTTTCAAAGTTAAGATAAAAATTCCATTGGAAAATATTAAAAAACGCTTCCAGAAAAGAACAGTATGACCATTAATGTATATGGTAATAAATTTCTGCTGTATATTTAATCCAGACTCTTAATTACTATAGCTTTCAAAAACATCCTAATTTATGGCCCTTTGTGGACACTTTCGACATTTGCGAAAAGAACATTCTATGATTTAGTCATCACGAATTATTTTCGAATATTTCAACCACTCAAATTAACCATGGCGTTGATGAACCTGTTGATGAACTTTCTGGATGATAATTCAAAACAAGCCCTTTTTGAAATTTATGTGCAGAATAATTTTCCGTTTCAAGTTCGCGATTTATTTTCATGGGTCATAGAAAGTTACAAGATCACGTAAGTACTAAAAATGCATGAAAGAAATTAAGGTTTGTAAATTTTTGCTTAGAAATGCTTAGCAAAAATTTTTTAAGCCCGTGCCATAATCTAACTTTGTATTTATTTAATGTACGGCCAAAGTATTGACACTGTGCATAAATGTTGCCAACTTAGAAGCAAGGCATATAAATATTACAATATGCTATAGGCTATAGAACCGTATTCCTTCCCGACCTTCTCAAGTATTATCTGTATGTGCATTAATCGATTCTTGGAAATGTATTCTGTGGCTTTACAGGGAAATGAACGAATATGAACATTTCTATGTAACTGTTATCGACAGTCTCTTACAAGAAATTCATTTACGTCTTCACATTCCCAATTTCTATCCGGAAGATGTCCGGCAAAATCTCATGTGCATACTCAACGATTTAGTGGTAAGTATAGTTAGTTATTTATTTTGCATCTGAAGTTTATTACGAACTTATTTCTGATGAGCTAGGTTCATTTGCGTATTTTAAGTTGTCATCGGCTTTTAAGATGGTTTGGGATGTATGGATTAATTCAGGCAAGGGAAAAGCTGGAATTGTTCCTTAAACTGAAAGCCTGTCTGGAAAATGAAAAGTCATTTGGTAACTTCACTTTCCTAGCTGATTCGCAAGGAAATAGAATATTGGGATCATTCAATAAGTTGCTGGAGGATGTTAAATGCAGAGATAAACTTCTGGAGAACGTCGACAACAACGTAAAATATTTGTAGATTCTAAAGTATACTGTAATTAAAAAGTAAATAAGTAAAAAACTTTAAATACACATCAAAAATAATCGATTTGCCTCTTATAAATACATTTAGCTAATAAATATTTATCCAGTCTTAAGTATTATTACTCCAAACTGATCTTTGCCTTAAGTATTAGTGCAATTTGCTTTTGTTTTTGTACATTTACCTCAACTGCAGTGAGGATTTTGTACTCTACTTGAGGTAAATGTACTAAAACATTAGCAAATTGCATTGAAACTTGAGGCAATGGTATACTATCAGTTCGGGGTAATGGTACTTGAGACTGGAAAAATATTTATTACCTAAATGTATTTGTATGAGGTAAAATGATTATTTTACTTGAGGTAAACAGATTATGTACACTTAAATGTAAACCAAAGTAAATAGTAAAACAATATTGTGCTGTTTCAGAATATGTTGATGGTTTCTATCATAAAAGAATTCGAGGGAAGTAAAAAGCTTATTGGAAAACTGCAGTCCCGGTTTTTAAACAAATTAGCTTTGTGGAAATACGATACAAGGTTTGTGGAAAGAGGAACGAAATTGAAAGTTGACGTTCTGGATAAGATAAAATCGCATTGCTCATATTTGGCGCAAATTATTTCGCATTCCCTTGCACAAATTAAAAACACTGAAGTTAAAATATTCCAAAATTGTTATCTCCACCAAATCTACAGTCAATACTTTGCCGAAAACTTTTTACAGACTTTGAAAACTGAGGTAATAGCCAATTCAATACAATATATTCAGCAAACATATATGGAAAATATCTTACAATAATAATTGAAATTTTTTTAGTTTGCGAATCTGTTACAAGAACTGGTAACATCCACATTTATTGTGATAGAAAATCCCCCAGAAGTGTTGAATAAGAGCCAAAAATTTAGTGTTACCACTGTTCACCTGACGGGAAATCAAATAATTGTTGATCCTGGAAAAGCGGAAGTTTTTCTGTTATCAGAGGCAGAGGCTAAGATATTTCATCAAGGAAATCAACAGTTGGAAAAAAAGTGTTTCGACAAAATTGATTATAATGCAGAAAAGCTTTGGTATTCCAAGAAACTTTCTGTGGACGATCGACCCAATGCATGTAAGCAAAAGGAGAGTACTGAAGACAAAAAGGTCATGGAAAATAAACTAGCACTGTTGTTTACCTGCAAAATACAAGTTCTGGAATTTCAGTTTGTCGTCTCCACAGTTTCTCTCCCTCTGGTTATCACCAGTCATTTCAGTCAAAAACACGTGGCTTTCGGAACCATCTACTGGGATAACGAATTCTCCAGTTTCAATCGCGAGCCTTTTGAAGTACCCAAAAGTGTCGATTGGAGTCGGCTTGCAGTTCTGCTCAATCGAGTCTTTATGGCACATGCAGATCGAATACTTACTCCCCCGGAACTCGAAACTCTGAAAATAAAACTACTCGGGTAAACTCAATACTGATACAATTAGTTAACTGGTAAAAATTAGAAAAAAATAATCAGAAGTTTAAAAATGTTTTTTTGATTTTTAAGTTCTGATTCCGGTGATAATATTACATGGGATCAATTTTGCAAAACTAAAATGCAAGACAAAGAGTTCAGCTTTTGGGAATGGCTTTTTGAAATACTTAAGATGATCAAAGGCCCCTTGAATGAATTGTGGCGTCAAAAGAGAATCGAAGGCATATGTGAAAAGGAAATTATCGAGAAGAAATTGGAGAGAGCCAACTGCAAAACTTTTGTTCTTCGCTTTTCTGAATCTGTTCTGGGATCTCTTTCCGTAGTTTGGCGCCACACAGGTTAAACTAGCCCCTTACTTCTTTACATAAAAATATAATCTGAAATAAAAACCTAATTAAGCTAAATAATCATTATTATATGCAGACAAAACAGTTAAAAGTTTAGCTCCTGTTAAAGTGAACAATGATGCTGCTCTGCAACAATTGGCAAGAAAAATTCTTGGCTTGAATAAGTACTTTCAAGATTTGCACCCAGGAATCCCCAAAAAAGTAGTCTTCAAGAAGTACGAGTCTGTGCTTCACAAATTTACTCATTTATTTTATGTGCCAGTAATTTCTGAGTAAGTTTTGAAAAATATTTTATTATTTTAGCGATTTGTTGTCATATAGTTCATTTCTTACTTCGTTACGTAATTTTTAACTAACATTTTTCAGTGTGGATCTTCCACAAAGTAATATTTGCACTCAGTGCCCACGTTGCGGTCACAAATACAATGTCAACGAATCTTCTACCAGCTCCTTTTCGAATATGTGAGTAAAATGCATTTATGTCCCTAATATTATACTTCTGCTTAAAAAGATGGGATTAATAAACATTTGGGTGTCCTGTTGCATTCAATTTTTAGAAATGATGATATGGATGTAGATAGTGGTTTGAATATTGGTGAAGACAGGTCAGTTTCTTTCAATTCAAAAGGTAATTGTTTATTTTTGAAATATTCTGTATACATTATCTAATATTCCATATATTTCAATTCGCAGCTCTTCTAGTATGTTCTTCTAAGAGAGCCTCTGGGATCATCAATTGCAAAAAACAATTTTGCCAAAATTTTGCAACTCAGTTCAAAACGTCACAACCAGGGATACAAAAGTAACTGGATTTTAGATAAGGTTTGCATAATCTGAAATCGTTGTATCATGAATTTATACTTCACTTTTCTTGATAAATGCTTCACACCAAAACTTATGTATGCAAAAAGCATTTTCTCAGGTATTGTTGGGTTTTTACTCTTTACTGCCAAATTATTATAAATACAAGTTGGGTATCTCACAATTAAGTAATTAAGTTAATTGTTATAAGGGTCATAATAAATGTAAAATCAACTTGTAGATATACACAATATACAGATATCATGGGTATTGGGCTGGTCATGGTTTATCTTGATTTAAATATAAACTTTTAAGGAAATAAAAATTATAATTGTTGGGAACAAGGGTTTTCCGCTGAGTTTATTAATTAGAACAGTGGCAGCGAAGGTTCTTTAGGGGAACGGGCAGGCCGTCTGTCCGTTAATTATCTCGCAGCTGCATGGCTTTCATCAGGGGTCTGCATACTACCGCAAAGAGAATTCAAAAAATTCAACTCTTAATTATTCGAAACTTAGAATAATAAAAATTTAAAAATTTGTAATTTTCAAAAAGATGATTTATTCTCTATACTTTTATGACAAGTTTTTTTGATGTTTTAATCATCGGTCAGAAATGACCCATTTCTAAATGAGATCCTACATTTACTCTCTAGAAAACACACTGAACTGAAAGTTTCAACAAAAAATTTCGAAGCGTTCTAGAGTTATTTATGACTAGAGTTACTAAATAACTAATACCAACAGACGCAGAGATAGCATTTCCATAAAGAAGTCTTCCTTAGTGTGTGAATCTGCTAGCAACTCAATAGCTCGTTAATTTTTTAAAAAACTATCAATGGGTTTTCTTAAGGCTGGTCTTGCTTTCCTTGTACACATAAAACCCAAGTGAAATATTTATTATCTCACAGACTGTTTCAAACTTTATAAAAATATAGTACTCCTTATCAGCACATGAATTTGTAAATGAAATTAAAATTGGCCGTATTTATTTGTTTCCAGTCACTTCAACTAATAAACAAGTTGTTTATCTCATTTTCTATTTTCCCATCAAACATGTTTCTTGAGCATGTAAGTTGCAGAAATTGATCTTTTCTTTCTCAAAATTGTATGGTTTATTTCTGCTTGAAATTCATCATGAGACCCAATTATGGTCAGTGCTTTCAATCCAAAAAGTATTTGTCTATTTTCGAAATACATCTAATGAAAGGAAAAATGTTGCCATAATTTTCCAAATCAGAGATAAACAAAGGCACAGGGTTTTGGTTTTATATAAGTTTTGCATAAGTTGCGCAAGCAATCAATAGATTTCATAGATAGTGGTAGTTTGGTAGCAATAATATACTTTACAATTTAAATTGAAAAATAACTTAAATATAAATGTCCTGTCTGTAAATTAATTAATAGATAGTAGATTTTTATTGAATTTTTGTATGCTAGTTGCCTTCAAAAATGGGGTATTTCTGACGTATGACTTCCTATTACTATGACATATGAATAAGGATAGAAAACCCCCACATAATAAATTGTGACTAGACTTTTTCGAAACAATGCAATGTCAACTTCGTTACTTTTTATGAGTACTTTACAGTAGTTTATTCTTTGGCACATTAAGCATTGCTATGTTGTTTTTAAAAAAATTGATTTAGAAATAATGTTCCAAAGTCATTAAGTGCGTCTGCAAAAGAATTTTTACTGATTACGATGGTCTTGTAAATTCATGACAAATATTTTGTGAATTATAAGTAAGAGTGTTTTGATACTTCTTTTTACAAAATCCCATTTCTTGTTTCTCTGACTGATGCAAGTTTTCCATGAACTGAATACTGGCAATAACATCCTCTGCAAAAATATCAGGGACCTCTAAGGCTGCAAAATGTCAGTTCTCGCACAATGAGAACCCTTTGAGAGAGTACTGTTTAACTGTTGCTGTGATTTTCGTGACGTGCTCACCTCCTAATAGAACTGTGATTTCTATGTGACCAATGCTAATAATTCGTCCGGAACAGTGAATCACCACATCCAAATACTAATAAGTCCGGAATCAGCCAACAACAGGAGCTGTAATGCAGTCACCTTGGAGAAGTTATGCTGAATCGATCATATTAAAAAGCAGTAAAGTGAAAATACGGATTCAGGACCACCACATTTCTCATCCGTCGGGCCTAAAAGATGACGACAATCAAGACAGCTAAAACAGATAAGTACAAAAATGAACAGAGCTAAATAAAATAGGACCGTGGGCTATTTTCGATGTAAACGAGTACGCATTTGAATTTTGAGCTAAGTTAAAATTACTAAATAATAAATCACATCTCCGTTTTGCCGTATATGTTTATTAATACTTCCATTACGATAATATTGGCCTAGTAGCCCATTGTTTATCTCAAGGAAGGTAAAAAGTTACTCCAACGTAAAAATATTGAAAATTGAAATATTTAAAGTACATGTAACTACTGGAAAACAGGGTGTAACACAGTTGCGACACGAATAATTTGAATAATGTAAATTTCGTGTAATAGACATTACAACTAAAACTGCCTATGTCAGTAAAGTATAAATCACATTTCAAGAATGTCTAAAATTTATATAAACATAAACTATATATAAAGCCTCACCCTTATATTTACATAAGGTATATTTTGATCTAAGTTACTCAATGTATTACAGATCAGGCTTAACGGCATGAATATAATATGAATTAAAACGGATGATTAATTGTGTACCAATATAAAAATAGTTTCTCTAATAATAAATATTTTACAATTAGCGAAATTTACTCAATAATTGAGAATTAATTATGTCAAAGTAAAACATTTGATAAAATGAATTTCGCTTAAAAAGTTCTCATACGGTAGGCAAAATCTATATTTGCTATTTGTTGGTAACACAAATACCGTAAATACAGTAATAAATGAATTTCTGTATAATTTAGGAAAAACGCTTAGTGAATAAATGTAAGGTACACTTAGTATACACAGACGCATTAGTCACTGTAGTGAACCTTAAAGTCATATGGTCACTCAGGACTCATTTAAAAGGTCATTAAAACAATTTAAAAGGTCCATAGAAATAAATGGACCCATCTTCAAAAAGAATGAAATGGTCTTTAAAAGAAATGAAAGTTTCATTAAAATAGATGAATTGGTCAAAAACCGTATAAAGGTGTTATTAGACACATACATACCTTTGCGTACTGTTATAGCGTTAAAATATTCCATAATAACCAGTAATAACTCATTGATTATGATGATTAAAATAAAAAATATGCTGATATAAAAATCCTGGTTTATGTCATTCAGTTTTTGATATGAATTAAAATGAAAATATGTACAATATGGAATATTTCCTAGAGAACGACCTGTATTCAGAGAAACGAGAAAAATTAAAATTGTTAAAAAGTTAACTATAATTATCACCATGTAAGTGCAGCCATTAAATATTGTTCTAAAAAAATTAAGGGTTTATAAAGGATAGTGGTAAATAATATTACATTTATAATTTCATAATGTAAAAGGAATGAAATCAAAATGGGTCGAAACTTCCCAGAAGTAATTAATTCCCCATTCATGGTGATTAGTTAGATGAGTGATGAAGTGGCAAATCTTTTATGGTTTCTGGTAGGTTCATAAGAATTATAAAATGGTAAGAGAGTTATTTAGAGAACGTAACTCCACCAGGACCATTAGACAACTCGGAAAGAAATACTTAATTACAAGTTTCGTTTCGAAGTAGGAGTCAGGAGCGTATACCGACTGATCACCGGGCAAAGACTCCCTAGTAGATATCCGAGGGGCAGAATGTTCTTCAGTTTGCACTATAAACAATAAGGTGAGGTATCCCTTAGAAGACATATCATAAGACCACGACAAATTTAAATATAAATTGCGCAACAATAGACATCACACTTAAGCTCCTTAGCACAATCAATAGAGGTTAAATATAGAACTACTATGCCGCTCTCATCGAAGAAAACGAACGGAGTTAGTAGATGAGAATAGTTCTTTCCAAAATACATAGACTGTAAGACCTGAAGAATAGTCGTCAAAATAACCATAGACAAGTTGTTAACAGTTTGGATATTTTTGACGACAATAATAAATTACAATATATATATTGGGACTTTAAACAATTATAGAACCAGATACATAAAAATCGCACATGTTGGTAGAGACTTTAAAATAAATTAGAAACGGCTTAGGTCTCCCAGCTGCGTACTACATAAAGTTGGTTATTTCTTTATATAGTTTGATACAAGAATCTACCAAGAATAAGAAAATAATAGTTTCAAGGAAGCCGAGCTACAAAGTTAGGAATGGACTTTAGTACGCTCATTAATTAAAATCGAGTATCATTGGAGTAGGATATTATATCTATACTAATGTTGACACTTTACATCTTGATGTAGAATAACTTGAATATTTCGGAGCACCTATTAGCATATCCGATCCTCCAATTGATTAAAACGTAGGGATACTACCCACTCGATAGGAATTCTGAACCAGACAGAATCCATAATAAGCTAATAGGTTATAAATTGAAGAAAGTACCGTCCCCAAGTGAAAGGCAACCCTTTGATTGACTAGTACTACAATTATTACATCATGCAATACGCATTGTTTATCATTAAAGGCCATCTAGTACTATGTCTATTTCAATATCAGAGTGGTCACTTACCGTGCCAAATAAAAATTAAATTGCTAATTAAATTGTGCACAGGAATTGAAAATTAGTATTCAATTCTGGGAAAATATTTCTGAAAATGCATAAAATTACTTTATGTTGGATATAGTAAAGTACGTGAGTTGTTTATGGCCTAGGTATATTTTCAAATGCCGATACCCACTAACTCCCGATAATATATTTCAGGGAATATGTTGCAGTGACATAAAGTGAGGACCCAAATTATTAAGCATTTAAACCAGTAACAGAAGATATACCATACCTCGCCCATTTCATATTAGAGGAAGTTTATACAAAGAATTGCGGTAATAATACAAAATTGAGAATTATTTAGGGATTTTACTCCTACTAAAAATAATTGTTGGGCTTAGAAAATTGAGGTATCATGACTCACTCTATTATATGCATAAGTATGTAGTCTGACTCATTCATTTCTTGATGAATTACCACAAATGAGTTAAAATTAAAAGCCACCGAGATCATCTAAAATTTAAGCTTCCGTCTCCTGGCTCAGACTACATTGGTCTCCTCTGAAGCTCCATGAGGATTGTTTTATCTGTAGGGAAATTAGGACCCTCAGTAGACAAATAAGTACCTTGACTTTCAGTTAAATATTTACGGTTAATCATAAAGTACTTACCAGACAACATGTATTGTTGAATAGTTGTTCTTTTTGAAAATGAAATAAAAGAAAATCAAACGGGGATAAGTATTCAGTTTCTGTAGAAAGAATTTTACTTACAATTACTCCCTGAAAACACTGGCATAAAGCGTAGGAGACATAACCACTTCCGTAATACGTAAAGTTCATAAGTATGAGCAAAATTGCCGTGTATCTCAATTTGCCTTATTGAGTGATTTTATTATTATTATTTCACAAAATACAATTTAGTAAATGAGGCGATGATACTTGGAATATACCTGATAGATTTTGCATATTTTTATACAGGTAGAAATTTTAATATTCCATATTAATTCATCAGCCGTCAAATAATGAAACAAGTGAATTAAATAAATATTGGGTCTAGAGCAAGGCTCCCCAATAGTAGAGATCACATCTGGTGTGAGATATTTACTCCCAGATTTAACATTTAGAAAATGGTTGAGATAGAATCTCCCGAAAGAAATTTAAAATAATCCCTCCGGGAATCCAAAAGTTGAGTTTTTACTCCCCGGTATTTTATGGGTTTGGGTCTGAGTTATTCCCCGATTAGTAATAAAGAAATTTCGGATAGCAGGTAATTCCTCTCCGACTAATGGAAACATTATCTTATTCATAAAACACTGAAAAATTAATAATTATTCCCTTTTTATAAAATATGGGTAATTCCGGGTCGTAGACACATCTCCCCGACGTTATAAATTATTGGATTACTTCGGGTAGCAGCAAAAGTTCTCCCCGACATAAAGTCATAATTGGATAGTGAGGATTATTTCCCTTTTAAAAGAAATATTTGAACAATCCGGGTCGAAGCTTTAGTACTCCCCGATAGATAAATAAAGGATAAAATCCTGGGATTATTCCTCCAATTATACTAGGGTATTTGAGATTACTCCCCATGCAATGAAAATTAAATAAACATGAACAAAATTATTATTGAGCGATCTTATAGAATTGGTATAGGTTGGGTTTCTGAGAAACGCCCCATTTCCTAAAAAGACCTTGGGACAATTATGAAAAAGCGAAATGAATTATGGAACTTTGGGTTTTCCCTGCCGCCCATGATTCAACAGGGATATGAAATAATTTGCTAGAGATATTCCTCATACGTTCCAATTTCTCTTTAATCCCGCAATATTCTATGCGTAATTTAATCACTAGGGAGTTCGCCACTTTCAGTTCCATAGGCAACCATTCTATTAAAGATGTTAAAATTAATAGTTATTAGTTTTTCACTGTCAATACAATGTTTCAATTGTCCTTTTGTCGTTACTTTCTTAAAATTGCCAACGATTACATTGGTTTGCTTCAATTCAATATTTCGGTTATAAACCGTAGTCTCGTAAAATTGGGAAAAAGAAGTAAAACACTTTCTTTCCCGAGGTTGGTGATAATTTCCCTGATTCATACGTGCTAAACGAAATGAATTGAAACGGTTTTCTTAAATTAATAAAAAGAATTATAAGAATAATTATTGATTCCCTTATCTTTTGGAAACTATATTTAGGGTTGAATATTGTATTCCCCTTTGGTAATTAACATATAATTAAAAAAGTATTAAAAGGTATTTAAAGGAAATAATTCCCTTCTGAGAAAGTAACCATTAAACAATAGATGACAAAAGGTTGGGTAGAGTTTATCCCCGTAAAACAATTTTAACATGCACACAACTGGGTAGAGTTCATAAAAATTCCCCATTAAATTGAATCCAAATATATTAGATATGACAGTTAGTACCCGTAAGGCGTTATAATAAAATTAATTTAATTGAAAGCATTCAAATTGCACGTTCAGCCTACGAGGGAAATAATAATTTTATGTAAAATGTAAAAAAAATGAAAAATATTAAGTAGAAAATTCTGAAGCTACACTTGGTTATCATAGGTGTCCATCCTATTTATTGCTGGTCACAGAAAAGATGAAAAATAATACAGAAACGTAATGTAAAACAGTGACTCCAGCATCTCTAGTATTTTCATATAAAGGATGTTGATAAATATACCTAACCAAGTAATTATCGGTGTTAGCTCAGTTCAATAAATATTATTATCAAATAAAACTGATGTATAATGTACAAGCATGAGCATCGGGACTTCCGAATGAATTGATTTCATTAAAAATTATATAAATGCAGTTAAAGCAAACTAGGATTTTTATGGGTATTCACGTAGCCTAAAAGCTATCACCAGAAAAGGATTCATTTTCTTTGTTAAAATGATAAATTCCATTTTCTCATTCACTCATTCCTAAAAGTTTGGCGAATTGTGGGAAGTCTACAAGTGCAGATAAATGGTTTAAAGACTCCACATCCTATATCTAAGTATAGAAGTCGCAAAAGAATTTAAAATAAGTAATAATCAAGTATTCTGCATTAAAATAATTATTTACACATGCACACATATGTGGAAAGTGAAATACCGATGGAGTAATTCAGAAATTCTCGGTTACAAAATTCACTAAAGAAAGGAAATACCCCGCAATAATTCTTGTATGAATTCCAGTTTTATTCATACGGTAGGATATGGTACATAGTCAGTAGTAAGGTTTTCCATTCTTTCCTGTTGGTAATTATAGATGGTTATAAAACGAAGATTTTCCTTACTTTAAAAAATTTTATTCTGACCTTGTGAAGTTATATTATAAAATTGAAAAGGCTAAGAAACGGCGATATGTTTTTCGCATCATTTGGCATAAAAATTCATTGCATATTATAATAATTGTTACATACTAGCCTTAGTCATCCCACAAGAGTACCATATGAATACTTTTCCGTGTAAATTGAGAATAATAATATAATAATTTTCTACATAACGAAAAATTGGTGAACTTAAATAAATTGGTAACATGTTTTAAAAATAAATATCTGCATAATTCTGCAGCATCTAAAGGCATTAGAATTATAATATTACAATGTGCAATTTACTGGTTTTCCAGCACAATATTCTATTTGCCGTATCTTTCATTAAATAAATAGATAGAAATAGGTAGCATGTCTAGAACTCAGTACGAATCAGACAGGTGAGAATTTCTTTCGTCTGGTTCCCATGCATTCAATTGTTGCTTTCTATATACTGAGTAGGGGATAACAACACGCTTTAAGATAAATTGAGGACATAATAAGAATAAAATAATATTTCGTGTTGTAAATGGTAATGTAATTCACCATAAACAGGTTTCAATACCTTGTAGAAGAATAGGGATATTTGATGAATCGCAGTTCATCTATACTTCGGATAAGCCGAGAGTATTTCTCTAATTCTCCCCTCATGCTCCTTCATTCCGTATTAAATTGCAAATATTACAGCAAACGGAAAAATATGTTTTAAAATTAATAAAGCAGATAAATTGTGACAAGGTTACTGGGTTAACCATGATTCCACAAATGGAAATAAATACGTATAATAGCCACCTTGAATATAGTCAAGAAATGAACATTAGACTGCACATAAAAAAGTTAGTTCCCACACAACATGCAGTAGAGCCATTTCAACATTAGTGATTCTGTAATATGGCTATTACCTGTACTTGGCTGAGTAATGTGTTTAGGTAATCTGCATGAGAATAAATTCGTTATCAAAAGGAAATTATATTACAAATATTATAGTGTGGTGTAGGGATGTTAAATTCCCCTAGTAATTTAAGAACAAACTTTTCTAGAGTAACAGATGCAGCATTTTAAACATATTATATTTTCTTGACTCTGATTAGAAATGAATCATTTTAAATTCAATATGCCGTTCACTTAATAGATATTTTCATATTTATCTATAAGTCAACTTAACGATGTTTATATTCCGTTAATTCAAACATTCTGGTATTAAGAGAAATCAAACAATTATCTCTTATTCATTGCTGCGTCGTAACCACAAATGCAGGTGTTTTATCATGAAATAGACGTTCCCATGAGTAAGGGATTGCACTAATCAGCCTCGGAATAGGATCATTTAGAGAGGGTTACTCTCCGTGCAACAAGAATTGTGTCGGATTGGTCCACACAATTTCCGATAGTGTACAGCATGTCCATAAATACAGTACTGGTTCCTCCTAGTTAAAAACAAAATAGCCGCGCCCTGTAAGTAATTCCTGTGAATTACATAATGAATATTTAATAATTATTCAAAGAAATTTTGAAATCCATACTGTTATGAATAAACAGTAGTACGAGTCCCCAGGGTAGAAATTGATGACCAATAAACTGGTATCAAGCGGACTAGGAGTTCAAAATATTCATTCGCACAATATGTTAACACTTGTCATTCTCTGAGCAGAGAATATAAAAACTCACATTCCAGGCATGTCATGTTTCGTAAAAGTATGCCCTTGACGCTAAAATATTATTTACAGACTATACATAAATGTTGAATAAATGTCTGATTAAAAGTGTGATAAATCACAGGGAGAAATAAAACGTACGCTACGTGCCAAATACGGTGGTTTCTTGTTACTATCTGGTCTTGTGGTCTAATACCACATGTGTGAAACCGAATAGAACCGTTGAATTTTCAGTAATTAATATGAATATAAGGTTCATCGTTACAGGTCAGAGGTATATTTCCATATATCCTCAGTTCTCTTAACCCTATGAACACCTATAATTAAATATGTATTATGAACAGATGCACATTCCTTATATAGGCTTTAGTGAGTTTAAATGCCAAATCAGCATCTAGGTGTAGGCCGAAAGTTTTCATTAACTTAAGTACGTACAAAAGGTGCATACATCGTGTTATACAAGTAATTGAATTAATGCGTTGAATAAAATATTAATAAGCGTCCTCAAAATACCTCTAATTGTAGCTAAAAACCTAGAAAATCTCCGTCGTCGTTGTCACAACCCGTCGTATTTTAGGTAGATAATTTTGTTATTAAATACACTCCCTCAGGGTTTCGAAAATATTCAGAGCCATAGGCATAGCATGGTAGTACATCACGACAGGTATGACTCCATGAATTTAATTATTTAATTATTAACTCAAGGCTCACGATTTGCTCACAATACTTCACCTCACTCATCTCTGATAAAAACCTGTCATAGTCAAACGACTAATAACCCACCAACTAGCTGCCACCACATTATTTAATCCCGCCTGTTCAACCTATTTGTGAATTTCATTTCTTACAAAGGTTAAAGGTGAACCCTCACCGGATGTAATTAAATTAATTTGTTACCGGTTTTTTTTAATGCTCAATATACTAGTAATACCTATGCGGTACTAGTGTTCATTATCATTGTGTAAATGAAAAATTGATATTATACATTGTTAAAAATTAATAAAACATAAAGGTAGCGTAACTCTTGCCCACAAGTGATACGGTCAACTTAGTTGATCATAGGTCCTTTGGTTATCCGCACTTGTTGGAGTATTACTGAAATTGTGCGCCTCATATAGCTCTTGGCATCTCCGTAGCCTGGCCGTGTGCCGAAAAATATCCACTACGATGTTCACCTCTCATCACGCCGTCATTTCAAGACAGTTTTTACTTGTGTGATTATTATTACTCGGCTGTTTAATTATTATGTCAATTTTACTCATCTACAGCCTCCCTGATGTAATGGTACATATCGTTGCCTGTTGCAAGCTGCAAGTTTTTATTTTTATTTGGCATTCCTGATTTTTACAAAAAATTTATTTCTTAAATTTTTTTTTGGGTGTTCCCCCCCCCATGCTCGGGACGAGCATTATTTAATGCTGGGAGTGTACTGCCCTGGTGCACCTTTGTACAGCAAAGTCACCTTCACACGGTTGCAGTCTGTTAAGACGCAATAAATCCTCCTTGGATTTTCCGTGTCACTCCTTATACTTGTTTCTTTAAGAAACTCTGGGAACCAGGATGTCGGCAGCCAAACGATATGTACAATTCATAGTTATGGAAAACGTAAGCAAGTTTTAACCTTGCTTACACAATTGAAAAATAAGTTTCTTTCCCAAGAGTTCTCATAATTAAGAACTCTAGTTTTCCTTTAAGGTAAATTATCATAAGGTGTTTTACCTAGTTTTATCCTTCTCGTTACCTAGATGTTAAAAAATCACAATATTGGACTTTGTTAATTATGTGAAATGTAAAGTCCATTTGCGTCAATAAGTAGGTAACTCTATAGCTTTATATTCTAAGCTTTGATTATCAAAAGCCAGAGTTATTGAGAGGAGTCAAATCTAAATACATCATGTAAGGGCTCTCGCTCTCCATCGTTCTTTGAACGATGAATACACACAATCTGTCTTTTGTTATAAATCTTAAAACAAACTTAATAAAAATTGGATCTATCTTGTCTTACACTAAAATCCGGCGAGAAAGAAAGTTTAATAATTTCTACACGAGTAATTTACATTAGTAGCATCCTAAAGTCCCCGGACTATAAATATTCAAGAATATAAACTTTATCTTATCTAAAAAGGATCTCTACCAAAATCAATGAAACTGGTGAATATGGGCCATCGGGCTTAGGTAACCTGAATCCACCAGTATTTAAAAGGACTTTCGATAACTGTAATGTTAACATAACGTACAGTAAATAGAAGAAATTTCACAAAGTCCACAGTGGTTTGAATATTGGTGAAGACAGGTCAGTTTCTTTCAATTCAAAAGGTAATTGTTTATTTTTGAAATATTCTGTATACATTATCTAATATTCCATATATTTCAATTCGCAGCTCTTCTAGTATGTTCTTCTAAGAGAGCCTCTGGGATCATCAATTGCAAAAAACAATTTTGCCAAAATTTTGCAACTCAGTTCAAAACGTCACAACCAGGGATACAAAAGTAACTGGATTTTAGATAAGGTTTGCATAATCTGAAATCGTTGTATCATGAATTTATACTTCACTTTTCTTGATAAATGCTTCACACCAAAACTTATGTATGCAAAAAGCATTTTCTCAGGTATTGTTGGGTTTTTACTCTTTACTGCCAAATTATTATAAATACAAGTTGGGTATCTCACAATTAAGTAATTAAGTTAATTGTTATAAGGGTCATAATAAATGTAAAATCAACTTGTAGATATACACAATATACAGATATCATGGGTATTGGGCTGGTCATGGTTTATCTTGATTTAAATATAAACTTTTAAGGAAATAAAAATTATAATTGTTGGGAACAAGGGTTTTCCGCTGAGTTTATTAATTAGAACAGTGGCAGCGAAGGTTCTTTAGGGGAACGGGCAGGCCGTCTGTCCGTTAATTATCTCGCAGCTGCATGGCTTTCATCAGGGGTCTGCATACTACCGCAAAGAGAATTCAAAAAATTCAACTCTTAATTATTCGAAACTTAGAATAATAAAAATTTAAAAATTTGTAATTTTCAAAAAGATGATTTATTCTCTATACTTTTATGACAAGTTTTTTTGATGTTTTAATCATCGGTCAGAAATGACCCATTTCTAAATGAGATCCTACATTTACTCTCTAGAAAACACACTGAACTGAAAGTTTCAACAAAAAATTTCGAAGCGTTCTAGAGTTATTTATGACTAGAGTTACTAAATAACTAATACCAACAGACGCAGAGATAGCATTTCCATAAAGAAGTCTTCCTTAGTGTGTGAATCTGCTAGCAACTCAATAGCTCGTTAATTTTTTAAAAAACTATCAATGGGTTTTCTTAAGGCTGGTCTTGCTTTCCTTGTACACATAAAACCCAAGTGAAATATTTATTATCTCACAGACTGTTTCAAACTTTATAAAAATATAGTACTCCTTATCAGCACATGAATTTGTAAATGAAATTAAAATTGGCCGTATTTATTTGTTTCCAGTCACTTCAACTAATAAACAAGTTGTTTATCTCATTTTCTATTTTCCCATCAAACATGTTTCTTGAGCATGTAAGTTGCAGAAATTGATCTTTTCTTTCTCAAAATTGTATGGTTTATTTCTGCTTGAAATTCATCATGAGACCCAATTATGGTCAGTGCTTTCAATCCAAAAAGTATTTGTCTATTTTCGAAATACATCTAATGAAAGGAAAAATGTTGCCATAATTTTCCAAATCAGAGATAAACAAAGGCACAGGGTTTTGGTTTTATATAAGTTTTGCATAAGTTGCGCAAGCAATCAATAGATTTCATAGATAGTGGTAGTTTGGTAGCAATAATATACTTTACAATTTAAATTGAAAAATAACTTAAATATAAATGTCCTGTCTGTAAATTAATTAATAGATAGTAGATTTTTATTGAATTTTTGTATGCTAGTTGCCTTCAAAAATGGGGTATTTCTGACGTATGACTTCCTATTACTATGACATATGAATAAGGATAGAAAACCCCCACATAATAAATTGTGACTAGACTTTTTCGAAACAATGCAATGTCAACTTCGTTACTTTTTATGAGTACTTTACAGTAGTTTATTCTTTGGCACATTAAGCATTGCTATGTTGTTTTTAAAAAAATTGATTTAGAAATAATGTTCCAAAGTCATTAAGTGCGTCTGCAAAAGAATTTTTACTGATTACGATGGTCTTGTAAATTCATGACAAATATTTTGTGAATTATAAGTAAGAGTGTTTTGATACTTCTTTTTACAAAATCCCATTTCTTGTTTCTCTGACTGATGCAAGTTTTCCATGAACTGAATACTGGCAATAACATCCTCTGCAAAAATATCAGGGACCTCTAAGGCTGCAAAATGTCCTCCTTTAGCGGCCTTGGTGTAGTGAACAATGTTTGGGAATTTTTCCCCAAGTAAAAAATAAGGTAGTTGAACTGGTTCATGTGGTGTTTGCAAATACGCAGTTGGTACTTTAACAGCAACTCTAAATTTTTAGCGCAAAATTGCAGAACGTTATTCACAATTTGAAAATTGAAATTATTTGAAGATTTACTTATTGATTAGTTACCTATTTACAGCAATTTGTGTTGATTTGGGACTGAAAGCTTCAGCATAAAGTCTTGCGGCTGTTGTAAAAGAATTGGTAACCCAATAAACCATGATGTCATCAAGCCAATCATTCAAATCGTAATAAGGAACAATTCCTCCGTTTTGTAGAGAGAGAAATTCTTCATTAGTACACGTGGGAACTTTTTCTAGAATATACCCTGCTAATCCAGTAGGAGTTTGACTCAGTGCGGCTCCTACAGAAAACCATTGTTGTGTTTTTATGACAGTTTGTATGAATAAGTCAATAAAACTGCAATTAACATCATTGGCACAGTTTGTTTTACAATTACCTATAGTGTCCGGCTTTGTGGCCTGTAAGAGTAGGTAGCCAGTTTCCTTAAAAGCTCTACCGATGGACGTAGTAAACGGAACGAATTTCTTCCTCTCGTCTTCAGTCAGAAAATAACTGGGAAGCATTAATGCTAATGATGCCCGAATTAGAGTCCGAGGGTGAAGCGTCACACATGTGTTCAAATGAAGTCCTTTTACGCTAAACACATTTAAAAATTCGTACTACACACTTTCACATGTTTAAGACTTGTACATGTTGAATAAAAGGTAATGTATAATTGGCCATAAATTATTTTGGCACAATATTATACCGAAATGTATTTTGATGTTAAAAATTCTCCCATAAAAGATAAAAACAGAAATTCTTACTTCTTGTGATACATTGCTCCCATATTGGTGGCTATTCCTGAACCCCAATCTCCTCCTTGAACGTAAAAGTTTTCGTATCCAAGTCGTTTCATAAGTTTTAAGAATATTTGACCCATCTCAACTGGACTCAATCCAGTTTTGTGGGCACCCTCAGAAAATCCATAACCAGGCAAAGACGGAATCACCAACTGCAATAAATTTCACAACTGTATTATAAATAATTCTCAAAAAAGAGCAGTCTTTTGCATACTAAACTACAATAGTGTACTATTTACTTCAAAATTGATACCGGAATTCAGCAGCAGGGGAATTGCTTTTTGAAATTCCACAAAAGACCCTGGCCACCTAATTAAGATTTCAATAGGATAATTAATTAACATGAAATATGTTTATAAAACAAATAAAAGTTGTCCATTATTGAATACAGACTCAATTTTTTAAGACTTACCCATGCAGCATCAACAAAGGAACCGTCTTTCCATTTTTATTATTCACTTTTTTGATATGTTGGAAATGAATGTCAATTCCCGCAACATTTGTGATAAAATGGGGAAACTTGTTCAGTACGGCTTCTCTTTCTCTCCAATTGTAGTTGTGTAGCCAATGAGTTGTAACATTCTTAAGGAAATTCGTATTAATGCCGTACTGAAATCCAATTCCTTCTAAGGGTTCTGTAAATCTATTTCCCTCCAACTCTAATTTCAGTCTTTGATTCAAATCCTGGAGAACTTTTTCGTCCACGTCGATTTTAAATTTTCTTATAGCTTCGTCGGGAGTTTTCGGTGGTTGTCCTTTACCCCAGTAAGGATTGTCATCCAATTCAGGTATCTCACCATCACGAAACACAATGTAAGCTACGTAAGATACAGCGGCAACTAATATTAAAAATATGTAGCCTACAATTTGTTTGAAATCCATTTTGGAATCGTTTACAATAGATAGTTTGGGAATAAAGTGGAACAAAGTTGAAGTTAATGAACACTGAAACTGACCGATGAGGATACTAAGTTAACTTTGTTACTTATTTTCTCAAGATATTATATAAGTTAATGGGGCTGGGAAATTTTACTTGAAATGAAAAATATTGTATAGCTATTTAAGATACGTAAAATGAACTTTGGAGCGGTGAAGGATGCAGAGATTCTCTACAGAAGGTGATAACACAACTCAACAAATTGTAATTATACATACATCCTATGTGTATCTTGGAATTTAGGGGTGCATGGTACATTTAGAGTACAGGGTTGGCCGGAAGTATCACAATAAGACAAGTGTAAGTGCATGTGCTTGAAGACCTTGCTCAACGGCCTTGCAAGCAACTCTGCAGTTCCTTTCTGACCATTCCAAGTTTTTAAAGCCTGTGCTGTGACAAACTGGATATGCGTAGGCTTTTGGCTTTTAGCGTGCAGTTTTATTCACCAGAGCTGTGGCACCGGAATTTTTTGAGAGACATCCTGATAACTTGTTTATTAACGTGTCATATAAAATCACAGTGGCAAGAACATTATAGTTAACCAACAACATCAGCAATTTCAACAGAGTGGCTGCTGTTCTAAAGATAGCTTTAGAAATTGGGTCAGTTTTCGCGTATGACTGCCTATTAATATGACATATGAATAAAAAATGAAAAATAAATTGACTACATTTTCGAAATAATATGACGTCAACTTCGATACTTTTTATAGATACTGGTTATAACGGTTTATTCTTTGGCACATTGTGGTTGCATTGGTACGTAGCGTATTTTGAAAAACAATTATAATTCTTGTTTCTGTGACTGATGCAAGTTTTCCATTAAGTGAATACTGGCAATAACATCCTCTGCAAAAATGTCAGGGACCTCAAAGGCTGCGAAATGTCCTCCTTTAGCGGCCTTGGTATGGCGAACAATATTTCGGTATTTTGCCCCAAGAAAAAAGTAAGGTACCTGAACTGGCTCATGTGGAGTATGTAAGTAAGCTGTTGGTACTTTAACCGGAACTCTAAATTATTAGTGCACAGTTGCAGGAAATTATTCACTAAAATTTGAAAACTGAAACTATATTTGAGTATGGACTTACCTATTTACAACATTCTGTGTTGATTTTGGACTGAATGCTTCAGCATAAAGTCTTGCCGATGTTGTAAAAGAATTGGTTACCCAATAAACCATGATATCATCAAGCCAATCATTCAAATCGTAATAAGGAACAATTCCTCCGTTTTGCAGAGAGAGAAATTCCTCATTAGTACAAGTGGGAACTTTTTCTAGAATATACCCTGCTAATCCAGTAGGAGTTTGACTTAGTGCGGCTCCTACAGAAAAACATTGTATTAAACTTTTAACAATTTATATAAACAGGTCAATAAAACTACAATTAACATCATTGGCACAGTTTGTTGTAAAATGCAGAAAAATGTACCTGAAAAATAATTAGTTTACCTCAACATAATTAATCGCTTTATCTCATATATAAACATTTAGCTAACAAATAGTTATATCCAGTCTCAAGTATCATTTCTGTGAACTGTTAATATACCTTTGCTTAAGTTTTAATGTAATTTGCTAATGATTTAGTACATTTAGCTCAAGTAGATACAAAATTCTCATCCTCACTATACTTGAGGTAATGTACTAAAGCATTAGCAAACATTAGAACTTGAGGCAAAGGTATAGCAGTTCACAGTAATGATACTTGAGACTGGATATAACTATTTGTTAGATAAATGTAACTATATTGAGGAAAAAAATTGGTTTTCTTAAGTTATAACCATCAGTTTTTGAGATATTGTAAACTAAAAGTCTTTTAAAATTACCTATGGTGTCCGGCTTAGTGGCTTGTAAGTGCATGTAGCCAGTTTCTCTAAATGATCTACCGATGGTCTTAGTAAACGGAATGAATTTCTTCCTCTCGTCTTCAGTCATAAAATAACTGGGAAACAGGTAAGCTAATAATGCCCGAACTTGAGTCCGAGGGTGAAGCGAGAAGCACATGTTCAAATGAAGTCCTTTTACGCTAAAAACATACAAAAATTTGCTTTATACATTTGTATATATTTAAGACTTACGCTTACTTTTAATGTTGCCCAATGATAATACACAATTGATCATGTATTATTTTGGCACAATATCAAAAAAATGTCTAGTTATGTTAAAAATACTCCCAGGAAAACTAAAAACTGAAATTCTTACTTTTTAGGATACATTGCACCCATATTGGTGGCTATTCCTGAACCCCAGTCTCCTCCTTGAACATAAAAGTTTTCGTATCCGAGACGTTTCATAAGTTTTAAAAATATTTGACCCATCTCAACTGGACTCAATCCGGTTTTTTGGGCACCTTCAGAAAATCCATAACCAGGCAAAGACGGAATTACCAACTATAAAAAAATTTCAATCTTATTTTAAATAATATTCTATAACCAGTAGTTTTTTCATATTGCATTACAAAATTGTACTAATTTACTTCAAAATTGATATCGGAATTCAGTAGGAGGGGAATTGCTTTTTGAAATTCCACAAAAGATCCGGGCCACCTAATTAAGATTTCAAAATAGGATAATTAATTAACATGAAAATATGTTTGTAAAATAATTGAAAATTATATATTAATTAATACGCAATCAATTTTTAAACTTACCCATGCAACATCAACAAAGGTACAGTCTTTCCATTTTTATTATTAACTTTTTTGATATGTTGGAAATGAATGTCAAGTCCGGCAACATTTGTTTTAAAATGGGGATACTTATTTAGCTCCGCTTCTCTTTCTCGCCAATTGTAATTGTTCAACCAATGAGTTGTGACCTTCTTAAGGAAATCTGTATTAACTCCGTACTGAAATCCAATTCCTTCTAAAGGTTCCCCAAATCGGTTTCCTTCCAACTCTATTTTCAGTCTTTGATTCAAATCCTTAAGAACTTTTTCGTCCACATCGATTTTAAATTTTCTTATTGTTTCGTCTGGATTTTTCGGTGGTTGTCCTTTACCCCAATAAGGATTTTCATCCAATTCAGGTATTTCACCATCACGAAACACAGTGTAACCTACGTAAAATGCAACGGGAATCAAAAGTAAAAATATATAGAAGATCATTTTTATGAATCCCATATTTTCCAAATTCTCTGCTAATTGGAACTGTTCACAATAAACAGATAGGAAGGAAATACAACAATTGGAGCCAGTGAATACTGCAAACGATTCTGGACTTGAGGATTGGAATACTAACTCGATTATTTATTTTCCCATATTAATATATTTAATGAAGCTGGGAACTTTTAGATAGCGTGAAGTGAAAAATTATATTTATGTATAGGTAATTTAGGTAAATAGAGATAAATATAGGTATATACATAAATGAACTTTGGAACTTTATAAGATTGCCAGATGGATGGCAACAAATAAATGAGTTGTGCATTTGCGAACTATACAATTCTGTTTTTCTGTTAATAGCCTTCATAACTGAAATGAAGAGTGTTTACAGTGATTCCACTCTACTATACGGAGAGAGTGATAACGTAACTAAGCAATTTGGAGTTATACCTCCTAAGTGCTATATAGAGTACACTTATAGCGTAGTCAGCGTAGTAGTCAAGGATAAAGGTACAAAAAATGGGAATTTATATTATTCCCATTAATATTCATCTCACTGTTTCAGTCTTACCATTGGTTCTAAACATCTAAAATTGTCAACAGATCACTATCCATGAGTTGCACAATATATTGAACTGGGTTAAATATCCAGAGGTAAGAAAATCCTTATTTCACAACCCTCATTCGACATTTCAAGCTGAAAAACTTATTCGTGGCTGTAAAAAATAGCGTTATTTAATGCATTTGCACAATTTATAAAATGTATCTTAAACAGAATTGAAAGAAGCAGTACTTTAATATTCATGGGTCTACAAATATCGTGAATAGTAATCTTGAATTCACACTAAAATGCTTTAAGAGTTTAAAAGATGCAAAGTTAATATTCTTGTTTCTAAGTGGGTGTATTAAATCGCAAACTCCCTATTACACAGCTACATTTATTCATCATCAGAAAAAGCATCTGCCATAAATACTCAAATAATTCAACGGTCAAGAGTCATGAATCATAACTTGAATCATAAGGTTGTTTTATATGTATTATCTTGATATGAATCCCATGTAAATGCTGCTCATGAAATCATGTTGACATTGAACTATATTCATCATGAATTCCCAGGCCACTTAATTGTGTATGTATAGGTATGTATGGTTGATGCATTCGTATTCATCTTTAGTATTCATTCTTTCGTACACACTTTAGTTTAATGACCATACGTAAAGTAATGACCGATTCCCACATTCAGGTCTAATTGCTTTGCATGTTTCAACCGAATTCCGAAAGGAATTACAACAAGAGACCATTAAATACTTGATACTTCAAAAGGGCTGTCTGGGGAATAGTGAGCAATAACAATTACACTTAACATTCTGATTACAGTGCATATCATCACTTTACAGTATAAATATATAATTCATGCAAAATCCTAATTATTTCAAACGCTTATTTTGTAAGCTTCCATCGCTATAATGTGAGTCAAGTACAACCAAAGTAGTAAAGTAGTAAAGTTATTTAAATATGCAAGTCATTTTGTGTATTGGTTACTGTTTCCTCTCCAAAAACTGCTATATACAGAATATATCTAACATCCATATCTTATATACATTCAATAATACTTAGGTCCAATATAAATAAATTCGAGATAAATTCCATGATTCTCTTTGACCACTAATGTAAAGGGCATTTAGGGCATATTGATTACAGTCGCGAAGAGTAGTACATAACTCAAATGTAAAAGTTTGCGGGAGCACAGTATCATATTCATATCATTTTTTACAAATGAATATCTAGACAAATAAAATTCTATAATTCCTCAACAGAAAAGGTCGATCAACTTAAGAATGATGGACATTATCATATAAACTGTAAACATGTAAATTAAGACTCTGCGGAATAATTTGGGAACTTTTAGTGTAGTTACTCAAGAAAATCCTATATTTTATTTAGCATAAAACAGTGCAATTATATCAAAGCGTAATTTTTATGCACTTGACTTAGAAAACTGACACTAAACATATGCCGGACGACAGCAAATAATAATGAATTCTATCGCTGAAGTTACTGAACTATTAATTTCAGAATAATGTTCAGTAAAAATAAACAAAAGTTAGCTTTTCAGGAATATTTGTTTTTTCTTTAGTTCCCAGCAATTACAATTGTTACATTACAATTGTTACCTAATTAGACCCCACAATTTTAAAGATAATTACTTCAAAACAATACTGCTTTTGATAATTAGGGTAATGTACATCGTCGTCAATTATAGTTTACAAATTCTAGTAGAAATTGACTTTCCTGTTATGTTCGTTCAGTTGACTTCAGGAATAATAATAGTTAAGAATGAAGACCGAATTAAGCATTATATTATTCATTCAGACAATAGCAAACTTGAAAAGAAACTTTTTTCATTTCAATTACATTTTTGATCCTGTCTACTAAGGTATTTCAAATTGTACAGGTTTCTGGGAATCTCTGTAGCATTCTATTTTAATCAATCTGTTGAAATTTTGGTTTTTTGCATAATATAGAGATTTTGTGCGGCCCTTTGTTTTCGTTTGTGAACGTACTGTATTTGACCTGGCCTTATCATCAGCTCACAATGGGACATCTTAATTCGACACACTGAATTGAAATGCATTGCACAATATTCACGAGATTATTTCGTTGTTGCATGGTGTGTTTAGTATATCGTATTTATTATGCTTCTTTGCATTTTAATTCGCTAATCTTGAGAAAAATTACACACCAAAACTCATGTGCAATCAAAATATCACCTAACCCCCTGAATTTAAACTTCCTATTCAATTTAAGTTTTTCCCTTTACCAGTATGGAAATAATATTTCAAAGTCGCTATATACGTATGGAAGTAACGAGTTAATAACCGAAAATGATTTTTATTGGAAACAATGGTTTACAGTTTCGTATGTACATCACAAATATGTGAATGGGTAAGAGGGTCTTGAAACTTTTGTTCACAAATTCCCAATTCTTGTTTCTCTGACGGGTGCAAGTTTTCCATGGAGTTGATACTATTAATAACATCCTCTGCAAAAATGTGTGGAACCTCAAAGGCTGGATAATGTCCTCCTTTAGTGGCCTTGGTGTAGCGAACAATATTTGGATATTTTTCTTTAATCGCAAATAAAGGTAGATGAAGTGGCTCATGTGGTGTATGTAAATACACAGTTGGTACTTTAACCGGAACTCTGAATTGTTAATGCAAAATTATATAAAATATGGATTATCACTAAAAACTGAAAATAGTCGAATTTTTATAAATTAATTACCGTAGATCTACAGCAGCCTGGGTTGACCATGGATTGAAAGACTCAGCGTAAAGTCTTGCCGAAGTAGTAATGGAATTGGTTACCCAATAAACCATGATATTGTCAAGCAGATTGTCCAAATCGAAATAGGGAACAACTCCCCCGTTTTCCAGAGACATCCATTCTTCATTTGTAGCAATGGGGATTTTTTCTAAAATATACCCTGCTAATCCACTGGGAGTGTGACTCAGCGCCGCTCCTACAGAAATACATTATTTAACCAACAGTTAATTAAATAACTAAGTTAATTAACTAGCCAATTAAATGCAAGTAAACCTCGTTGTCATAATTCGTTTAAAATTACCTATTGTGTCCGGTTTTGTGGCGTGCAAGTGAAAATAACCAGTTTCCCTAAGTAATTTACCGATGATATTAGTAAACGGGAGTAATCTAGCCCTCTCACCTTCAGTCATAAGATAACTGGGAAACATGAAAGCTAATAATATGCGCCCAAGTGTCCGAAAGTGAAGTGTGAAGCACATGTTCAAATGAAGTCCTTTTACACTGAACACAAATCATATTCATTCTCCTTTACATTTTTAATACACGTAACTTTTATATTATAAAAAAGCAAGAATAAATGGTATGTAGTAGGTTTTCTTTTAAAATCCGTTATACCATTTCTCATTTTTACGAAAATCCGATATAGTCTATCATTTTACCAAAACCCGCTATATCGAACTATCATTTTTCAGGAATAACGACAAACCATTTTTTATTTCTGAAATTTTCCGAGATCCGCTATTTATCAAATACTGCATGCGGAAATGACACTGTCATGATGGCAGACGCATGAAAAGTTACCTAAATATTCCAAAATTTGCGCTCTTTTGAATGATAATACAGTTTTTTAAAGCTGTGGTACATTGGCTTATCGAATTAATAACTGACGGAGAAGGAATGGTTGATGAGAAATGGGGCTTGCGGTTATTTGGAAATATTATAGAATTGGCTAAGCGGATTTTGGAAAAGTGATAGAATTGACATTTCGGGTTTCAGAAGAAAGAAGACGATGTGTTTAATTTTGGCACAACATGAGTATCAAAACTTTTTTCTAATCCTAATTCAGGGAAACGTTAAGGTTGAAATACTTGCTTCTTAGGATACATTGCCCCCATATTTGTGGCTACTACTGCACCCCAATCTCCTCCTTGAACATAAAACTTTTCGTGTCCAAGCCTCTTCATAAGTTTTAAGAATATTTGACCCATCTCAACTGCACTGAATCCAATTTTGTGTAAACCTTCAGAAAATCCATAACCTGGCAAAGACGGAATCACCAACTGCAATAAATTTGGCAATGTTGCATTATTATATGCCTTACGAGAAATAAACTTAATAAAATAAATTTCTATAGCATGAATGTGACTACCTGAAGTTCAAAACTGTAAGAGCAGAATTATATCGCAAGATATACTATTGTCCTTCAACGGATATGCACACACTTGGACCACCCGGAAGCACATGTAAAACCAATGGATCTCCGCGTGGTCCAGGTGTGTACAGATCTGTTGAACGAACGGACTGTACATACCTATAATCCATATTTGGACAATAGTTCCAGAATCAAAGATTATTATTTAAAAATTTTTGTACAATTTTTTATTTTTAGATAATATTTAGCTCAGATATGCAAAATTAAGACCACAATTTTAAGTTTCAAGAATAAGAAATGCAGAAATATTATTTTCAACGGATCGGATGAAAACTACAATGTGTTGAAACTCCCCACCTGCCAGCTTTACAGAATATGGAAGTTGTACGTAGCAATATTAATGTCTTAAGTGCAATTTAGCTCCTGAATAAATAAATAGAGAACAATAATAATAATTTAAAAGTACAAGATTGTGTAAAATTTACTTCAAAGTTGATATCAGATTTCAATAGCAAAGGTACAGCCTTTTGAAACTCCACAAATGACGCCGGCCACCTCAATAAGAAATACGAAAGGATTATTAATTAAAATGAAATATTAATATGAAAGCAAAATAAGTTAAAGTTGTCCTTTAATGACTATAAAATGTAGCATCTATTTTTAACCCTACCCATGCAACATCAACAAAGGAACAGTCTTTCCACTTGTATTGTTCACTAATTTGATATGTTGGAAATGAATGTCAATTCCGGCAACATTTGTTATAAAATGGGGAAACTTGTTCAGTATGGCTTCTCTTTCTCGCCAATTGTAATTGTGCAGCCAATGAGTTGTTACATTCCTAAGAAAATTTGTATTAATTCCGTACTGAAATCCAATTCCTTCTAATGGTTCTGTAAATCTATTTCCCTCCAACTCTAATTTCAGTCGGTGATTCAAATCCTGAAGAACTTTTTCGTCTATGTGGATTTTAAATTTTCTTATTGCTTCGTCGGGATTTTTCGGTGGTTGTCCTTTACCCCAATAAGGATTTTCATCCAATTCAGGTATGTCACCATCGCGAAACAAAATGTAAGCTCCGTAAAACACAAGAGCTAACAAAATTAAAGGTATGTATTGGACAAATATTTTGAATTTCATTTTCTGCAAGTTATCTTCCGATGTTGTCGGCAAACTAAACCGATTTGGAATAAAATCTAACAATTGAAGTCGATAATACTGAAAATTAGCCAGGTCATGTATGAACGTCAGCGTTGATTATTCCCATGATGTTTACAGAAACTGGGAACGTAAGTATATTTGTAGAACACTAGTCTTGCGGACCACAAGTAAAAATTTGAAATCCCATATTACTAAAGACCTTCAAAATAGCCTTGTTGTTATTTTTCGACTGGATATACCAAGTAATAATATTGTTGTGCGTAGTACGTAATATATATCTATTTGGCATATGGCATTCATGTTCATATGTATGAAGTGCGAATTTCCAAAAAAAGCTTTTGATGTAATAAATTATTATTCTCTAATCCACTGACTAGTTGTTATTTATATAAAAATTAAGTAAGCTAAAAATTTAATTTTTACGAACTAATTAATAATATTATACATGGGTTTTCCGCATTATGCAATTTTGGTCTGGTCTACTGAGAGTGTTCACACACTCATATTTTTTTATGTTCTCCTCGAGGTCTCAAGTCCTGTAGTTCTAAGATGGTATCCGGACTTAGTGGTCAAAGTCAAAACTTTTCAGCAGGACTTACAGGCCAAAAGACAATTTCGGTCAATTTTATTAATCAGCAATCGTAATCAAATTTTCAGCATGACGGACATTTTGATGTACAGTCTTTAGGTGTAGGTATTTTTACAATTTTTACAATTTATTTATCTAGCTGATCCTTAAAAGCCTTCGCCCATGAATCCAAAAAAGATGAATATCAGCTTTGACCTAATGGGTCTTGACCTGCAATGTAGTGTATGACCGATTCGTTCATTTTTGCACTGAAATGGCTTTGACCAGTAAATCAGTAATTCTTATAAGTCTTACAAGGTATATCATTACCACAAAACAGGTCAATTAATATGAACCTTTGTCCATATATGTCGTAGGCATAGAGAGGACGTAGGCTTTGAGGTTCAAAGACTAGTCATTGAAGCTACGATTTCAAAAACTAGTTTTTCAGAGTACGCCATTCCAGGCATTAAGAGGACGGATAATAATCATTCGTTTACCATGTGTACTGCATTGTTAATGACAAAGAGGACAACCTTTTACTAATCACAACCTTATTCATAGATATTATTCATTTTAAAGAAATTGTAATTTATCTATTGCATTAGCAGAAAAGTATATAAGGTTTAATTTTGAAGATAGATAATATTTGGAGATATCGGTACGTATAGAAAGGTATCCTAGTAATGGTAATGACTCTTTGACCCTACTGCATCGTAAACTTAAGAAGGCTGACGTCAATACGATACGAGGTATTATAGGATTACGACAAGAAATGACAAATCGGAAAGCACTATCATTGGAAATTCAGTTGAAATCTAACCACAATGGAGATCCCCTCATATTTTAAAGACTACGTTGTGCGAAATAGTGATCAGTTTCCAACAGATTGTGATTAAGAGGAGATAAAAGCAATACTGAAATTACAAAAAGGGGAAAACATAGAAAATGTGAGTAGAAACAGAAAAGGGCGTGTACAAAACAATTGCAAATTGGAAATCAGAAATGGGGAAGAAATTATTGTTTGACAAAGCACAGGAAAACGACTTCTCAAGCAAAGTGAATTTTTTGAAGCTATGGAGAAATTCGCAAGTGCAAATCAGGTTGCCAAACAATAAGATGTGCGTGCAAGAAAAACAATATACCTTGTGGAACTAAGTGTCACACTAGAATTTCATGTAAAAATAATGATCAATCGATATCTGTATTGTAATACTACAGGTGCTTCTATCTGCGATTACTACGTATACTATTTATAAACTATTTTATGACTTTTTTATGACTAATTTTTTATGCTAATGAAATTCATAACTTACATTAAAATTAATAATATATAAATAATGCTGTCATTAATAAAAGGTTGTCCTCTTTATCATTAACAATGCAGTACACAATGTGTACTACATTGCTAATGTGTACTACACATGGTAAACGAATGATTATTATCCGTCCTCTTAATGCCTGGAATGGCGTACTGTGAAAAACTAGTTTTTGAAATCGTAGCTTCAATGACTAGTCTTTGAACCTCAAAGCCTTCGTCCTCTCTATGCCTACGACATATATACTTACTTTCTATAGTTTGCTCTTTTGATTTGCAGCCGAGGAATTACAAGGTGTTTCAAAATGTTCGAAGATTCGATAAACATTTAGGTTCAAAACTAATTATTCCCTGCTTAGTCATGTAGAGTAATACACTTTCCGATACACGCAATTTAATTTCCATGGTAGACTTACAGGGCAGGTCTAGTCAAAGTTCAAAGTTTTGTTTTAATTGCATTTTTATCATTTTAGACACAGGCACTTCAAATATGAACTTCGTACTGAAATCCAATTCCTTCTGAAGGTTCCCCAGATATATTTCCCTCAACTAACCTAAGTCCTACTCAACAGACGTTGGTCTCCTAAAACATAAATATCAAAATATTCCTTAACCCCCTGTATTTCGCGTTTTCTATTCAATCCAAACTTTTTCCCCTCGACAAGTATGGAAATAATTTTTCAAAGTCGCTACGTACGTATGGAAGTAACCCGTTTATAATTAGAAATGATGTTTATTGGTTACGATGGTTTAGTAGTTTGTCAAATCCATGACAGGTATATGAATTATTAGTAATAGTGTCTTGATACTCTTTTTTACAATATCCCAACTCTAGTTTCTCTGACGGGTAATATCTCAACTCTTGTTTCCCTGGCGGGGAATATCCCAACTCTTGTTTCTCAGACGGGTAATATCCCAATTCTTGTTTCTCTGGCGGGTGCAAGTTTTCCATGAAATTGATACTGTCAATAACATCCTCTGCAAGAATGTGCGGAACCTCAAAGGCTGGATAATGTCCTCCAGTAGCTGCGTGAGTGTAGCGAACAATATTTGGGTATTTTTCTTTAATAGCAAATAAAGGTAGATGACATGGCTCATGTGGTGTATGGAAATACACAGTTGGTACTTTAACAGGAACTCTGAATTATTAGTGCACAATTATATAAAATTTGGGTTACTAACTAAAAACTGAAAACAGGCGAATTTTTTTATAGATTAATTACCGTAGGTCTATAGCAGCCTGGGTTGACTGGAGATCGAAAGACTCAGCGTAAAGTCTTGCTGAAGTAGTAATGGAATTTGTAACCCAATAAACCATGATGTTGTCAAGCAGATTGTCCAAATCGTAGTAGGGAACAACTCCCCCGTTTTCTAGAGACATCCATTCCTCATTTGTAGATATGGGGATTTTTTCTAGAAAGTAACCTGCTAATCCACTAGGAGTGTGACTCAAAGCGGCCCCTACAGAAATACATTACTTAAGGGTTAAATTTAATTGACCTGTTAATTTAAATAAAACTCGTTGTCATAATTCGTTTAAAATTACCAATTGTGTCCGGTTTTGTGGCGTGCAAGTGAAAATAGCCAGATTCCCTAAGTAATTTACCGATGAGGTTAGTAAATGGTATATATCTCGTCCTCTCAAATGGAGTCAGGAGATAATTGGGAAACATGACAGATAATAACAAGCGTCCCAGTGTCCGAAAGTGAAGTGTGAAGCACATGTTCAAATGAAGTCCTTTTACACTGAACACAAATAAAATTCATTTCATTCGCCTTTTTAGTACGCAGAACTTTAATATTGTAATAAAGGAATTTAAAATGGCATTTGGGTTATTTTGGAACAACGTGAGTATTCAAAAATCCTTCTGCTAATCTGAATTCTGGAAAAGTAAAGGTTGCAATACTTACTTCCTAGGATACAGTATCCCCATATTGGTGGCTACTACTGCACCCCAGTCTCCTGCTTGAACATAAAACGTTTCGTGCCCAAGCCTCTTCATAAGTTTTAAGAATATTTGGCCCACCTCAACACCACTGAATCCAGTTTTGTGGGCACCTTTAGAAAATCCATAGCCTGGCAAAGATGGAATCACCAACTGTAATAAATTTAACAATATTGCACTGTTATATGCTTCATGCAAAAAATAAATTTGTATAGTAGCATGATTGTGATTGGAGGTCAATGCTAGAAAAGCAGAAATATAAGATTTGCAACCTATAACCCATATTTGGGAAACAGTTCCAAAAAAGGGTTATTATTCAAAACTACTGTGTAAATTTTGATTGCCTAACTATATTACAAATGTCTATTATTTTAGTTAAGTTAGAATATTCTTATAAGTGATTGTATCTCGAATGTGCGTTTAAGTAGAATAGAACCTTTCGTGCACTACTGATAGTTGCACTACTGGTTATCATTTCTGAATGATACATAATATGGATACATACATTAAAATATCCTTCCAATCTGTCGGAAAGAATTTTCTTTGAAATTATTATATATTTAACCATTCAATGATATTATTTTTATTCATGGCTATTGTATTCGGGTACTTGAAACTTTATACTTAAAATAAAATTAAATAAGTCCCGAAATGTATAGGAATTTTATATTACAAGTCCAGAGATTGTTCAGGTACACTCAAATAATTATCCACATAAAACTTTTGTAAGATACTGGAAAATTGTAAGCGGTCACTGTTACAGTGAGTGGCAATATTATCCTAAATGTCCTATTAACTATTCATTTCCTTTTGTTAACACATAAATAAATTTAACCTATCCATATGCACACTGTGTGATCTCTTTTAAAGCATTAATTGTGCTACTAGTACACAGATCAAAATTGTATAAATGAATGATGATCCTTCTTAAATTTTATCAATTGAAATTTTGTAAATTAAACTCCCTCCTTGCTAGGTTTACAGAATTTTGAAGACGTAAAGTAAAGTCTTGGAGCAATTTCCTCTTGAAAAAATATATAAAGAACAGTAATAATTGAAAAGTTCAAGACTTTGTTAAATTTACTTCAAAATTGATGTCAGATTTCAGTAGCATAGGTACAGCCTTTTGAAACTCCACAAATGTTGCCGGCCACCTTAATAAAATAGGATTATTATTAATTAATATAAACAAAATAAGTTAAGTTGTCTTTTAATCATAATCAATTTTTAAAACTTACCCATGCAACATCAACAAAGGAACAGTCTTTCCACTTTTATTATTAACTTTTTTGATGTGTTGAAAATGAATGTCGATTCCTGCAACATTTGTTATAAAATGGGGAAACTTGTTCAGCATCGCTTCTCTTTCTCGCCAATTGTAGTTGTGCAGCCAATGAGTTGTTACATTCCTTAGGAAATTTGTATTAATTCCGTACTGAAATCCAATTCCATCAAAGGGTTCTGTAAATCTATTTCCCTCCAACTCTAATTTGAGTTTTTGATTCAAATCCTGAAGAACTTTTTCGTCTACGTCGATTTTAAATTTTCTTATTGTTTCGTCGGGAATTTTCGGTGGTTGTCCTTTACCCCAATAAGGATTTTCATCCAATTCAGGTATGTCACCATCACGAAACACAATGTAAGCTTTATAATATAAAAAGGCTAACAAAATTAAAAATGTAAATAATTGGAATTTCATTTCTCTAAGTTATCTTCCGATGTTTTCGTCAAACTAAGCCGATTTGGAATAAAAATCTAGCAATTGAAGCCGATGAATACTGAAAAGAAATAAACCAGGTCGACGTTCCAACGTTGGTGATTTTCTCATGATGTTTACCGAACCTGGGAACGTTTACGTAATACGAGACACTATTTGTAAACCTCACACATGAACTTGAAAATGTTTACGCAACAAATGAATGGCTTACAACATTTGGGAAACACCCTATGATGTCGAAACTGAGTTTTAGTTCTTAAGATAATATGGTATTAATACAAAACAGGTCAATTAATATTATGAACCACTGCGTATATACAAACTTCAATGGTCTGGTCTTTGGTCTTTTGGTTTGCAGCCGAGGAATTACAAGGTATTTCAAAATGCTCGAAGATCAACAAACACTTGGGTTCCACAACAATTAAGGCCTGCTTAGTGAAGTAGTAACACTTTTTCCCATACGCGCATTAAATTTCCATGGTAGGTTTACAGAGAATTTTTAGTCAAAGTTTTTAATGCATTTTTAACATTTATCTACATTAGAAATAAATGCAGAGTAATCTTAGTACCTTAATTTAAGTCAATTATTATTTATTTATTATTTATGTGGATGGCTGTTATTCGGTAGAGGGAGGTCTCCTAAAACAGATATCAAAAGTGCCACTTAACAACCTGGGCTTAGATTCTGAAAAGATCTTAAAATTACGACCGTTAAATTCTGCACAAACATTGGCTAATTTTTACAGTAAGATCAAAACTAACCAACGATCTTAATTTTACGATCTTTTGTAAATTCCACCCTTGAATATCAGCTTTTCTATTCAATTTCAAGCTTTTACACTTCGGCCAGTGTGGAAATAATTTCAAAGTCGCGAAGTACTAAGTAACTAAGTACGTTGGGTAACTCATTTATAATTATTGGAAATGATGTTTATTGGTTACGACGGTTTAGTATGGTTTGGAAAATACATGATAAATGTGTGATTTTAAGATTGCATTGTTACTTTTTTTCCAAAATCACAATTCTTGTTTCTCTGACTGAGGCAATTTTTCCATCAACTGAATACTGACAATAACATCCTGTGCAAGAATGTGCGGCACCTCAAAGGCTGGATAATGTCCTCCCGTATCTGCGTGGGTGTAGCGAACAATATTTGGGTATTTTTCTTTAATCGCAAATAAAGGTAGATAAAATGGCTCATGTGGTGTATGTAAATACACAGTTGGTACTTTAACAGGAACTCTGAATTATTAATGCACAATTATATAAAATACGGATTACTCACTAAAAACTGAAAACACGATTTTTTAAAAACTAATTACCGAAAATCTATTGCAGCCTGGGTTGACTGGAGATCGAAAGACTGAGCATAAAGTCTTGCCGAAGTTGTAATGGAATTTGTAACCCAATAAATCATGATGTTGTCAAGCAGATTGTCCAAATCGTAGTAGGGAACAACTCCCCCGTTTTCTAGAGACATCCATTCCTCATTTGTAGCAATGGGGATTTTTTCTAGAAAGTAACCTGCCAATCCAGTGGGAGTGTTACTCAGAACCGATCCTGCAGTAATACATTATTTAACGAACTGTTACATTTAATTGATTAATTAAAATAAACTTCATCTTCACAATTCGTTTAAAATTACCTATTGTGTCCGGTTTTGTGCCTTGCAAGTGAAAATAGCCAGATTCCCTTAGTAATTTACCGAGAAAGTTAATAAACGGTATATATCTTGTCCTCTCATATGGAGTCAGGAGATAACTGGGAAACATGACTGATAATAACATGCGTCCCAGTGTCCGAAAGTGAAATGTGAAGCATGTGTTCAAATGAAGTCCTTTTACACTGAATAAAAATAAAATTCATTTCATTCTCCTTTTTAATACACATAACTTTAATATTGTAAAAAATCTGTGTAAAATGGTATTTGGGTGATTTTGGAACAATGAAAGTATCCAAAAAAAATTTCGTTAATCATAATTTGGAAAAAGCAATGGTTGAAATATATACTTCTTAGGATACATTATCCCCATACTGGTGGCTACTACTGCACCCCAGTCTCCTGCTTGAATATAAAACGTTTCGTGCCCAAGCCTCTTCATAAGTTTTAAGAATATTTGGCCCATCTCTACAGCACTGAATCCAGTTTTGTGAGAACTTTCAGAAAATCCATAACCAGGCAAAGACGGAATCACCAACTGTAATTTTTGCAATATTATATGCTTCATGAAAAAAATAAATTTTTATAGCATGAATGCGACTACCTGGAAGTCAATACTAGATAAGCAGAAGTATAAGATCTACTACCATTAATCCTTATTTGGGCAATACTTCCAAAATAAAGGGTTATAATGCAAAACCTTCTGTGTTAATTATTATTGCCTAGCTATTGTACTAATGTCTATTATTTTAGTTAAGGTAAATTTAATAGAGATCCTGTTACTTTATTTACACTTTAATTACACCATACGTTGGTCCCTTCCAATCCCTTGAAAAGAATTTTCTTTGAAATTATTATATTTTTAATCATTGAAATTTTTTTCCTTGTAACTTCATATTTAAAACAAAATTAAATAAGACCTTTTTAAAAATTGGCATACACGAAATGTATGGAAATTTTTTATTACAAGTCGTGGGATTGTTCAACTAACTCAAATAATTATCCTTATAAAACTTTGGTATGGTATTAGAACACTGTAAGCGGTCACTGTTACATTAAACAGTGAGTGGCAATATTATCGTAAATGTCCTACTAACTATTAGCGCATCTCCATTTGTTTACACTCAATTATATTTAACCTGTCCATGTATACCATCCATAGTATGTAATCACTTGTAATGTATTATACTACTACATATCTCAAAAATGTTTAAATGAATGATGATCCTCCATAAATTTTATCAATTAAGGTTTCGTAAATTAAACTCCCAACTTTCTAGGTTTACAGAATTTGGAAGACTTAGTATCAGTAAAGTCTTGGTGCAATTAGCTCTTGAATAGTAAATATACAAAGAACAATTTAATTGAAAAGTGCAAGACTTTGATTAATTTACTTCAAAATTGATGTCAGAATTCAGTAGCATAGGTACAGCCTTTTGAAACTCCACAAATGTTGCAGGCCACCTTAATAAAATAGGATTATTATTAATTAAAATGAAAACAAAATAAATTAAAGTTGTATTTTAATCAAAATCAGTTTTTAAGACCTACCCATGCAACATCAACAAAGGAACAGTCTTTCCACTTTTATTAACTTTTTTGATGTGTTGAAAATGAATGTCGATTCCTGCAACATTTGTTATAAAATGGGGAAATTTGTTCAGCATTGCTTCTCTTTCTCGCCAATTGTAGTTGTGCAGCCAATGAGTTGTTACATTCCTAAGGAAATTTGTATTAATTCCATACTGAAATCCAATTCCTTCTAAGGGTTCTGTAAATCTATTTCCCTTCAACTCTAATTGCAGTCTTTGATTCAAATCTTGAAGAACTTTTTCGTCCACGTCGATTTTAAATTTTCTTATTGTTTCGTCGGGAGTTTTCGGTGGTTGTCCTTTACCCCAATAAGGATTTTCATCCAATTCAGGTATCTCACCATCACGAAACAAAATGTAAGCTTTATAATATACAAAGGCTAACAAAATTAAAAATATAAATAATTTGAATTTCATTTCTTCAAATTATCTTCCGATGTTGTTGACAAACTAAGCCGATTTGGAATAAAAGTTTTACAATTGAAACCGATGAATACTGAAAATGAGCCAGGTCGAGGTTCTACTTCAGTGTTCATAATAATTATGACAATAATTATTATTCTCATGATACTTACAGAAGCTGCTGGGAACGTTTACGTAATAAGAGATATACTATTTGTAAAACTTACAAAGGAACTTGAAAATGTTTTTGAAGACAGTGAGAAAAGTTTACGCAACAAACGAATGGCTTGCAGCATTCCGGAAACACCCTATAATGTCGAAACTGGTCATTTTGGTTGCAGTCGAAGAATTACCTGTATTCCTATTACATAAAACGCTCAAAGATTCGATAAAACTTATTTACCGTCATGGGGTAATACAATTCCCCCATAACGCATTTAATATCCAAAAAATGTTGAAAATTTTTTGGTTTGTCACAGTTTTCAAACTTCTTGTTTCTCTGACGGCTGCAAAATACCTTTCCTACTTATGAGAAGTCATAAGTATAACAGTAAGTATAAAATGTATAGGAATAAAGTACAAAAGTGATCTTTGTCACTTAATATATAATTGGCAATTGGATAATTTCTATATATTATTCCAAAAGTTATCTGAGCTTTCAAATACAAAGTAATTAATAATTAACAATCGTTGCAATTTTACTTTAAGCATATCTTATTTGTGTAGTTAAGTAACATTTAATACATGTTTAATGAATCTGTGAATTATTTATTTGGAATTCTCACAAATAGGTTTAAGAATTTATTTATATTCAAATACATCAGTATTACTACAATAAAGAAATGTTGGTAATAATAATGAAATCTTAGCCTTGAACTACACTCTCCAAGTATTTCCATATTACACAGTAGTCCATTTTTACTAACATTACAACTAAGTACAACATATTTTAGAGCAAGTATAGCTATAGGATAAAAAATTCCCACACTATGAGGTATTAATTGTTTTCCATGTTGCAACTGAAGCCAGAATGTCATGTCAGAAAGATGTATAATAAACTTTACGCTTCCACTCAATGACATTATGTTACATTGTAAATATATTTCACCCTCAACCGTTAATATCAGTTTAAACTATCTTGTACATTCTAAATTTTTTGAAGAAATTCCTTTATACTAGCTACTTTCATTATGGGTGTGGAGTGTGGATTTCCTGTATTACCTGTAAAAACAGGATTGTACCAAGCTAGAAAAACTAAAACCAAGAGTTCTAATTCATATACCAATTTTTTTTTTACTAAATCTCTCAAATCCATCTTAGGTAAATCCATCTTTCTGAATCATGAAGGAAAATTTTGATACTTTAAATGATTTTACATTTGCTATGCCAGAAGTTCTGTGTCGAAATCGAAAACCCATCAGACATTCTATGGCTGTATAGCAACAAACTTTTAAACATTAAGGATAACCCTAAATATTGTTATTTTACCTTTTTACCGGGTAGACAAGATGACATTATTTGAGGAGTATGCCAAAAGGTAGAATTCTTAATAAAAATTAGAATTTTTGTCTTTTAGTTTTACTAGCTTGGTCTACCAGTGTTTATACAGGTTCTTGTTCTTACCTATTTATCTATATTATTAATGACATTATTGAGACTGTAATTACAAATGTTTCTTGTTGATTATCTCTTTTGCAAGCTGAAAGTTGATTCTCAACCATAAATAAGAATTACCTGTAATTACTGTAAATGTACTATGTATACTACGAAATAAACGGTTTCACAATACACCAACTCTATATCGTCCAGGTGTGCAATATTACTTTGTTTGGCATTATTGGCAATTATTGACATTTGGATCGATTTGGAGTCGGTACATTATTGAGTGTGTATTATAATTGTCACCTGCGAGCCTTCTTATCTGCAAATTGTAATGATATAGAAAAATTCTAAATATTCATTTACATTCTTTATGTTGGGAATTGTCATGTACTTCTCCGCATTACATCTCAAATAAAAACTTAGTAATCGTATTCCGTGAAAATGTTTCATTATATAAACGGTTAATTAAAAATCATCAGCTAATTAAGAAACAAAAGTCAAAAATTACCTGGCATAAACATATGCAGTAATTATGTATGAATATGAAGTACTAATATTTTTCTACGAACGGGTAATAACCGTATTAAGCAATAAGAATAATTATAGTAATTACTGGTGCTAGGTGGAAAAATTATTAATCTAAAATGATTGATCTTATATGAATCGGAGATACCAAAATTCTTATAATGAGTAACGATTTTTGTGTAAATTAGTACAATCTAATATTGGTCAAATGCCTGAAGAACTCAATTTTCATAGTTTACAATGATTGAACGATTGAAGTAATGACAATAATTGATAATACTTTCTCAGTAAATAAGAGTATTTTAGTTACTACATTTTATTAACTGGATCTCAAATTCAAAACTACATTAATTTTTACTTTCTGAACTTCTTAATTCTAATCTGAAATATCTGTATTAATCTATCAATTAATATAGATCCGAAGTTTCTAGATTTTGCAGGGAAATATTATATAATAGTACAATTTAATTAACTACAATTACAATCAATTCTGTATTACTCCACTTTAACTTTTCCAGATTCATCCGTGTTTTGTGGTAAATGGGCGGTGAGACGTCGCCTAACTCTTAGAAATCCGAAGAATAGTAGCCCAAAGCACACTGTAAGAGTGAGGAACATCACAACCATCAACTTTACATCGTTGAGATCATTGGCTTCCGAATATAGGATGAAGTGTCCCGTCACGTCTTCAAATGTATCAAACTGTCCCAATCCAGCTTTGAAATGAAACAATCCTGTACCATAAAGAACAAATCTAAGAGATTTGGCATCGACGAATTTTTTCCCTCCATTCAATACAGGATTTCTATTAATCTCATCCAATAGGTCATTGCGACAATCTTCGTCTGACGCTCCGCAACTGCTGTAGGTATCTAATACAGCAAATTCCCTCCTTCCATTAACTTCTTCTATGTAGACAAACAAATCAGCCTTTTTGGTAGCAAACTCTTCCAACTGATCTTCAACTCGCATAACAGGATCATACGTTATTGTGATCCGGGCTTCCTTCCCTCTCTTTACTGTGTACACCTTTTCCTTGCAGTCCGAATAACGAGGATCTTCTTGCACTTTGTCAGTATCCATACAGCTGCATTCCCGCCGCGTCTTTTTGCCAAAGCAAAATGCTGAATCGTATTTCTTACTTGTTTTCGAAATTTGGTACCATTCGTTGTAGGCCTCGGCACTCGGATCTGCGTTGTAGATATTCATGGACACAGGAACTTGAGCCCCTCGGAAAGACGGGGGTCGGTAATTCACAGGGAGTGTCGTAAGTACAACCTGCTTATTTCTGATGATCGTTTGTTTGGATTGGTCTGTAATCTCTTGAAAAGTAATACAATTTGGAGCGTCTTTGTGCCATGGACGATGAAATACTTCTGCATTATTGCAAATGGGGTTCGGATACTCAGCAAAGAGCCTTCGTCCTTCAGCTCTATGCACCGCAACTGTAAAAGTCATACTGGAAGGGGTTTCGCATTCTATAGAGGCAACCACAGACCTTATAACAACTGTTGCTACTCCCATTTTGACTCCTTTAGGTCGCATGTTGATTTTCATCATCTGGAAATTTTGTTCTCGACTAAAGATCTTATCAACAATCAGGATATCGGGATTAGAATTTGTGACGATGATCATTGGGCGGTACAACATTAGACTACCAATTTGAGTGGTGGCGTGAATTTTGACAACAAAAGATATGGAGTCAAGTCGATCTAAACTAACGCGACCTCCGTGTGTTTTTAGCACAGGATTGTCTTCTAAAGTCAGGATATGATGACAGCCTCCGTCCCCAGATATCCAGGGTCGCTGATATTCCTTCAGCCTTTGGCACTCTACGGGCTTAGGTGGAGTAGCAGTTGTGCTTGGTGGAGTTTTCGTAGTTGTGTCTGGTAGAGTTGTAGTACTTGTAGGTACAGTTGTGGTAGTTGTAGGTGTAGTTGTGTTATCTGTGCCAGATGAAGTTGTGGTAGTGGTAGACTGTGGCTCCGTTGATTCGAGTTGGTGTAATTCTAGTAGAAGGGGATATTTCAAACTTTCGTCGTCAAAAGGTTTATAAAGTCTAAACTTTTCTCTATATTCATTGAATTCCCTCTTAACTTTATGCAATCTTCTGTATTCTCTGTTTAAAGCTTTTATCATGGCATTTTCGTCTTGAAGAATTTTATTTCTTTCCTCTATGTCTTCCTTTATCCTCCTTTGGCGATATGTACATGTACTGAAATCGATCAGCCAGGCGTTGAACGCTTCGATTTGGATTTTAGTCTGCTTTGTTTCAAATACGGTGGAAAACCCCCACATTGTTGCAGTATTAGTTTTATTTGGAAATCCTTTTAAAATAATACTGAAGTGGCCAGGGATGTACACTGTTTGACCTGTACATTGTAAATTATCAGTAAACATACAAACAAATAATTTCTATTAAATATGTATTAAACACACGACAACAACACAGGTAACAGGGTTAAGAATCTCAATATTAAATAAGGGTTCACTTCTCCATCGAACTAAGAAAAACATTTTCGGCTGAAATTTGTCATTATTTAGAGCAGGGGAAATACTTTACTTTCATTACTTTAGAGAAATGTATTTCTGGAAGGGTCTCGGGACTATATCCACTTCATATTGCGGACGAGGTGAATTTTGTAATGCCCTTTTGCCCAGTGTAGCACTGGTTTGTTTCATAGATAAAAAATTTTTTTGTTCTTTAAGGGAAGATACTTTATGGAACCCCGCGCATGTGCATCAATTACAAATCCACAAAATGAAAAGAAAATATTAACGAATGGTATGTGAATGAAAGACCTACCTATGTGTTCTTCACCAAAAAGTTTTCCAAGGCCCGTCTCTAAAAGATAATTTATATGTTTAAGTAGTTAATTTTTAAGTAGTTAAGCAGTTAATAATTGTAATTAAATTACCAGAATGAAAAATGTACAACTATTACTGTTATTTGTGCATCAGGAAAATTAATTATGTATAGCAATTGAACTTTACAGACCTTTATCGCTATTTTTTAAAGTGACGTTGGCTGCATTACTATTTTTGTCAATATGAACAAGAATTGATGTTGGAATGGCCTTCATTGGTATTGGCTTAATAATGGAAACATACAGGGCTAAACGGAAACCAGGTAAAAACTTGGCCACTCTCTTTATATGACGCACATAGAGTTCACAATTAACCACTCCTGCCGTTTCGGTTGGGCACTGAATTTTCTCACCTAAATTGCAGGAAGAGATGATTATATAAACAATTTCCATAATAAGGATTAAGATTAAGATTAACATTTATAGACTATAATATAGGTAACCTATATTGACGACTCCAAAATACAAATATTGGTCTTGCTCTAGTTGGTCACCAGGAACCTCTGCTTCGTACAGAATAGCATGTGTCGAGTCAATTAGAAATGGTGTCAAAGGGCCATTCGATTGCTCTCGTTTCACCTACGTACAAAAGAATTTTGTTTATTTTTAAAGTACTATAAAAATGTGCAATTCCTTTATGCCAAGTGTGTAGTTTGAAGAATTAATGGTAAAAGCAGCAAATAACAGTCAGTACGAAATGTCTTACTGGAAACTTGTGAGGATTTAAAGACAGAGTTTTGTACGATGGCGTTTCTTTGAATTTTTTGTTGGGATCTCCACCAGTTCCGGCCCGCAACCTAATCCATTCTTTCTTACACCAATTATAATCACTTTCCTGTCGTAATTTAAAGTCTGGAAAATCTTTTATTAATGTTTTGCCATATTGCAGGCCGCCATTATCTTTAACAGCTGAATGGCTTACAAATTCAGCGAATGTTGTCATATTGGAGGTTTTTGAAAGAGTCGCTTTACAAGTTCTTATAATTCTAGAATAAGCTCCACCTTTAAAACCAAGGTCTTCTATATACCAATTCAACACATTGTCGGAGAATGCAGGAACATAAATTGATTGCTCACGAAAAGCCCTCAGATGACGATAGGGCCAATCTAAGCCATTGGGTCCAAATGCATTGTTAATCTCATCGATTTCTTTTCTATCAATTCTAACCACACTGTACTGGTAGGCGGTTCTCCCAATAAACATAACTGTTTTTCCTTCGTTTGAGCATACAAAGAAACGATCCGGATGGTTAAACCGACATGTTTTGATCTCATCTATGTCAAAATATACTGTTCCATTAAAATTTGCATAATGTGGAAATGCACCCACTGATTGATAAACGAGCGGTCCAGCAGATTCCGCAATCCACAGTTCGTTCCCCATGAATAGTACATCCAATGTAGTTGGATTGACAGCAACCTCAGTCATTCTAAATGTAGCAGGAAATGTAAAGTCTGCGAAGCCCTTAGAGCTCATTTCACTGGTTAAGTGCTTAGGGTGGCCTTGTAACTTGTCGGTCATGTTGGTTGGCTTAGGTAGCACAAATCTTTTAACGTATTCCGTCTTGCTAGAGTTCAAAGTGACAGATAAATCAAAATGCTCAAGCTGGTGGTTGTAAAATATGTCAAGAATATGTTTTATACAGACTCCATTGAACGTGGATGCTCCAACAAATAATGGCAACCATTGGCTGTAAGGTTTCGGTGAAAACAAGACGGTAAAACTGTGGTTACATCTGTTATCTTCATCAGGAATTTTCAAGGATACAATGAGCATGTCGAGATAATTTGGAATCTGCAATAGGTAGCAAACGGGAGTATAATGCAGCTTTGCCTCCGCTTCCGAAAAGTTACACGTCTTTCCAGTCTCGTTTGCGAAGGCTGCGCAAGGATTTGTTTTATTAAAATGTATCAACTTTTTCTCAGTGTCTTGACTGGAAGTGCTGTTCATGCTGCCTGAAACGAAAAGGCCGTTCTTGCTGAGAGCAACCAAATGATCGTTTGTCAATACGAGTTGGGACACCAATCCACAGTCTGTTTCTGATGCATTATCCTTTTCTTGACAAAGTATAGATGTCAAATTATGAAGCCTAGTTTCAATATAATCCACATTAAAAGCAGGAACGGTGATGTAAATGTGCTTTGTAGCTCCAGGTATATTATCTTTTGTAAAAAGGTCTTCACAGGGCGCTGTTAAATTTGCTAGCGGTTTCGGGAGTAAACGAATGTATAATAGAAAGAGATCAGGTATGCAAGGATTAGAAACATAGTTGAACTGATCAAAATTGAAATTTTTAAACACTTGGAACTCCTCAGCCGGTTTGAAAAATGTACAAAACCCACGCGTCACACCGTTAAAATTAACAGGATCTTGTTTACTCCATTTCCACTTAAAGAATCCCCATGAATTATAGTCAATCAAAGTTTTCCTCGATTTGAATGATCTCGTTTCGGCAGGAATTTCAAAGAAGACGTCTATTGGTGGAACAGGCTCTTTTGCGTAGAAACCAGTACTTAGTAAATTGTGATATTGGATGGTATCGTTAGGCGCTGTATAAAAGGTACTGGTGGTCTTTACTGTCGTATTTATCACGGTCATTGAAGGCAACACTCCACTTGAATTGACATACAACCAGTACATTTCTTTCCCTAGATTCTGTAACACAGGGTCGGGGTCTTCTGGATCATACATGATCATTCTTATCTGAGATCCATTTTGTGGATTTGATTTGAAATATATGTATTCATTTTCTATGAAAGTAATCTGGAAATTATCAATCCGTCTGTATGGGTGGAAATTTTGTTCTTCGGTCGTAACGAAAATGACTATAATATATACAAAACAAAACACTTTTAGTTTTACGTACAGTATACATAATGTATACTACATTTTGCTGAACATGGGAAATAACTGCGTAATAGAAAGCCTACTAAAGTACTCCCCAGCACTACTACGGCTACAAAACGTATTACATCCTCAGTCTAAGGTTTTGCTTTTTATTACTAGAAATCAAACATAAAAATTGTACAATGTATAAAGGAGTTGTTTGTCATTAGGGAACTCACAAGACCAAGGGGTCTCCATCATGATTTAAAAACAAAAAAGTGTAATAGCAATTAAATATTAAAAATTGCCCTAAAACACCATGCGATTGCGAGATCTAAACGAGCTTTGTTTTGTGGTCAATTAAATCTGAGCCCACAGCCTAGCAGCGGAAATATACATGGGGAAATAGGCTGCTCAGCCATTCCTACAATTCATGTTCTTATAATGTCACTTAAAGCCCGTTTTAGTTTTGACCCCACATCACAATCACATCTGTGTTTTCAGGACAATTCTTAAGATTTAATTGTTAAATTTTTACATTTTTGGGGGTTTAAATTACGATAACTATTCTTCGTCAGTCAAATTATGAAATATCCGACGGGGAGTTAGGCGGCCTAAAAATTGATGCGCAGTTGTTAAAAAACTCCCTTCGGTTTCTTTATTTATTTTACCCGTTCAACCAAAATAGCTTCAAAGTGTTTTTGTTGGACATACCTGGATTTCCGAATTCATAAACGCCCAACATAGTGTTATCTCTACTGTTATTACTGTTTTCTTTGCCTTTTTCGTTTTCTTCGCCTTTCTCGGTTGTTGCTTCATCTTCGTCCACTTGACATTTGACAATGACTTCGGACAACAACAGTAAACACACTAAAAATGATCGAAACCCCATTGTTGACCAGTATGGGGGGAGAACAGTCGCAAAAGTCCTATTGGAACACAGCTCTATACTGCAAAGTGTAGGCCTACACTTTGTATCTGTACAGCTACACAACGCATATGTAGACCTACACATTGCATCTGTACAGCTACACAATTACATGTGTAGGCCTACACATTGCATCTGTACAAGCTACACAATTACATGTGTAGGCCTACACATTGCATCTGTACAGCTACACAATTACATGTGTAGGCCTACACATTGCATCTGTACAGCTACACAATTACATATGTAGACCTACACATTCCATCTGTAGGACTACACAATGAATTTTGTATAGCTTCGCTTTAGCACTTTGTAGAGCTACACTTGCAAATACAGGGTTGGCGTAAACTAACACTCCATAGGACCAAAGACTTAAGTTTACAACAATGTGAATAATCAGGTCCAATATTTACCTGTAATTAATATAATAATAATAATCTTAAAGACAGAGTCTAAAATATTATTATTAACTAGTTGTGCTATTATCTTTAAGATTATTATTATTATATCAATTACAGGGTTGACCCTAAGCAATGTTCCATAGAACAAAAGACTAAATGTTGCGAGAATGTAAATTATTAGCCCTAATACAAACCTAATTGAGCAAGTAAGCATTGGATGGAGCTAATTATTCACATTGTCGTAAACTTTACTAACTAAACTAAACTGAAAGTCTTTGGTCCTATGGAGTGTTAGTTTACGCCAACCCTGTATTTGAAAGTATGCTTACGTGATTCAAATTCTGGATTGAGATTTGTTCATACGAGGTTTTTCATTAAGGTACATGAAAGATGCCTAACGTATGGCAGTACTAAAACCGGATAAACTTATGTTAAATATTAATTAAATATTCATCCAAATATAAATGACAAGCCGATCAGTTCCCATGAGCGTTCACTTAAATCCCGCCCGCAAAGCAATCAACTTTGTCAAAAGTAGAATTTTAAAAAGTGCGCCCTTGCTGCTCCAAGCCAGGTCTGTAGGTCTACATATGCATTGTGTAGCTCTACAAAATGCAAAGTGTAGTTCTACAGATGCAAAGTGTAGACCTACACATGTAATTGTGTAGCTGTACAGATGCAAAGTGTAGACCTACACATGTAATGTGTAGCTGTACAGATGCAATGTGTAGGTCTACATATGTATTGTGTAGCTGTACAGATGCAATGTGTAGGCCTACACATGTAATTGTGTAGCTGTACAGTTACAATGTGTAGGCCTACACATGTAATTGTGTAGCTGTACAGATGCAATGTGTAGGCCTACACATGTAATTGTGTAGCTGTACAGTTGCAATGTGTAGGCCTACGCATGTAATTGTGTAGCTGTACAGAGGCAATGTGTAGGTCTACATATGCGTTGTGTAGCTGTACAGATACAAAGTGTAGGCCTACACTTTGCAGTATATAGCTGTGTTCCACTAGGACTTTTGCGACTGTTCTCCCTCCATAGACCAGTTCTCTGTGTCAGTCAGTCTTTTGTTCTACCAACTCACTAGATATGATTTCCCAAATTCGACTGCTTCAGCTTGCGTTGTTGCGTTGTCGATTTTCCAACTGAGAGAAAACTTGTCTTTCCAGTTTGAGCTGAATGTCGGGTAACTTACATTACGAGTATCCCTATGCCCAATTGGAGACTGGAGCTATATATGGGTCGGATTAATTAGGCGCCAATATGTGAAGCAGAAGTTTTTTCTGAACGTGAGTCATTTTAATTGGACATTGGACAGACAATATATTTTGCATTGGCAAGATAGAAGATACCGTCAGAAGATGACGAGAACGAGACAACAGGGGTGGACAAGACAAGGGAGGAACTGCAACGGAAAGACTTAATACCAAATTGGTGGATTAGATTGGGACAAAAGAGCAGATGGGTCAACACACCGGACACACCCACGGTAAGAAAGTATTTACATTATATTTGTAAAATATTTTTTAAAGTTTTTTTTGTATTTTTTCGTGGATTGTAGAAGACATGATTAAATGGGGCATTCGGTTCCATTGAGAGTTGTCAAAAGTCCCCGGAATAATGCTTGAAGGTGAAGTACTGCAATTCGGTGGAAACAAAGGTAAAACTATAAAGCAGGTTGATTTATGATTCATTCCATTCCGATGTAAGTAATCTAATTGATTTCACTCTCAAATATTTCTTAGTGATTAAATGACCTGTATTTTGTAATAATAGTTCATTACAGGTGTGAGTGAGTGTGGTGCTTGGTTGTACATCCACGGTTTGTTAAAGTGTGGACAATTGACGAGTTTCTAGAATCAGAAGACGCCTAGGTATTAGTAGGGGTACTAAGTCTTCTGCTGACGATTGCATGTGTTTAGTAGAATTTTTGTGTTGTAGGAATGGGCTAAACACATGCAAAAGTCAGCAGAAGACTAAGTACCCCTACTAATACCTAGGCGTCTTCTGATTCTATATAGAAACTCGTCTATTGAATACAAGCCATTCAGCGCGTCAGCCGTCCATTCAACCACAATATCGTTAATCCGAATCTGTAAGTTAATTTTGTATTATGAACATACATTGTACGTAATCGTTGAACGGGAATGAAAAATTTTAAAAATGTTTTGAGCCATTTTGCTATATATTTTTCAGAATTCGAATTCCGCTTTCGAATTGACACCGCTAAGACCGATATGACTAAATATCAGGATAAAATGCAGTCAATGTTCATCCTGACTAATCCTAGCATTGATCATTCAACAATCTACAATTAAGAAACGAATCAGTATTGACTATGGAGGTAACAATATTTTTATTTATTCGGAAATTCCTTTACTTTAGTGTAATAACATTTCGAAATAATATATTTAATTGCTTACAGTTCCCTCTCAATGCTTTTTGACCAAAACGATGACAGAATAATTGACTAATGTCAATTCCAACCAAAGTAATGCCAAACTTGTTATTCAGAAGACGACAAGCAGGGTGGCAAGGGTGGAGAGCCCTTGAGGAGTTGTGGTCTGTGGTAGTGGTGGAGAGCAAGGTGGTGGTCTGTGATAAACCCACTAAAGATAACAATTATTGAAATACATAAATATGTTATTCCAAATGAAGCGTCATTACTTTACTTTTTGTTTATTACTTTGAAGAGCCTGATAATCATGGGTTTCGCGTATCACGGTGCAGGCCGAAAGGACTGAAGGGTAGGTGCAATGGTGTCTTCTCATTCCCATACGTTGGCCAGATATTTTAGCACTTTAGCACTATTTCCATGTCTCAAAAGACGACAAAATGGCCGAAAATACGAGGAAGGACAGTACGAGTAAGAAATTAAGAATTTCAACACAAATTTGTAAAATATTTAAGGTAAGATTCCAATGAAGCGTTGCCTGTGCGAAGATTATTTTTGTTTTCATTATGCAAAGTGCCTGAAAGCCTATAAGCAAAAGTACAATGTGTTTTCAGCGAGGATCATGTTCTACCCATAATGGTGTGTCAACTCAGCTATATGTATACACATCGGAACTGGAGCAGATGAAGGTAAATGTTCTAAATAATTTTAGTAGTAAATACGTCCTCTAAGTTTTTATTCAAAAGACTGATCAAAGTGTTCATCTAGAAGCTGGACAAGATATGACCAAATTGACTTATATCGTAGTGAATAAGACCAATACCCACTAGTTTACAGCACATCGGGAAAGTGTGACAACCCACCTCCTAGAACTGTTATCGATTTTGCAATGACTTTGTCAGAAAGGTATGTTGTGTATTACATGCAATCCATTTGAAACTAACAGGAACTCCAAAAATGAATAGTAAGTGATTTTAATATAAATATGATTTTAGGTATGACGGACTTCTTTTTGATCTCCGAGTCAGTGTGTCAAGGAACAGTCAGTCCATGGTGTTACAACGTTCTCTTCGACGATAGCAGACTTCCGGCGGACAAACTGCAGATCTGTACTTACAAGTTGTGCCATTCTATTTCAATCGGTCTGGAGCGGTGGCTGTTTTTATTCCCTGTCAATACGCCCAAAAACTTGTCTACCTCATTGGACTTGCTCTTGTAGAAAAGGCGAATCAAAATTTGCAGTTCCTCCTCCATTACTTTTAGGCAATGCAGCTTTTCGGTTATCGCTATCGCTAATCTTATTTAATATTACTAATATCTGTTTATTGTCATATCTAACTGTGTTATTTTACTCACTAATTGCGTTCAATTAAAGATAAACCTTTCGTTTCGTTATTATTACTTACTATTAATAGTTTGATAAGTGAATTTGTGGGTTATTATCTTATTATCAATATTTATGGCAAAGGTATAATTGGAAATTAATTTGTGTAGGTAAGTAATAGCTCTTTGGGTATTAATTTGCTTTTGTTTCGTTTAGTTCGATTACTTTTCATCAGCCGATAACCTTGCTATAATTAATTGATGTGACGGCCATTCACATAATTCACAATAAGAATTGAATTGTTTTTGTCAATTCATTTGTGTTGTTTTTTAACAAATTTTTGCAAAGCAATCTAATTGTTAATTAGAATAGGGAGGTATTAGTAAGTAAGTCGGTTTTAATTTTCGAGATTGCAATAATTTTTCCATTTTTGTTGCCTTTTGATATATCAAAATCTTCAAAAGTATTAATCCTTGAACAGAATTGAATTTACCAAACCTGTTAAAAACTTTGTTAATTTAACTCCTTGAACAGAATTGAATGTATTATTACGTACTCATTGTGGTTATATTTTTATAGTTCACTAATTATCGTTTTCGTAGTGCTGTATTGTAACTCATAATTTTATTTTATTTATTTATTTTATTTATTTCAACAGACCATTAAGCTTAAGTTGTAAAAATAGCTCTGATCCAGACTTACAAAAATTGTAAGGAAAAGAGAGTAGAATAGATACAAAGAGAACAAGTAAAATAGGAGTAATCACAAATCATGGCAGAGTTTGATTAACTTATAACTTATTTTTAGTGGAGCTAATTCTATTATCTAAAGATACTTTTGAATTGTGTAATAACGTATTGAATGATTGAAGTCTTAATTTATAGAGTAATCTAGTCATACTACAGCAGGGTCTACCATAAAATAGAATTCTAATACTATTATTATAGGCAGTTTTAATCTTATTAATAGAATGTAAAGAAGCGCTCCACAATGATGAGCAATAGATTGTGCTTAGGTAGGTACGAAATAACTTAATTTTAACAGGTAAGCTACAATGACCAAAAGAGCTTCTCAGACAGTAAGCTCTTTTATAAATTTCAGCAATCCTAATACTAATTTCAAGATCATCTTTCCAGACTTTACTATTGTAATATCTAGCAGAGTGTATATTTGTTCCTAAAAAATTGAATTTATTAAATCTACGTAAAAAATTTAATATAAAATTAAAATTAACTTTCAATGCAAATTGTCATTGTAGCCGTTACTCATTGTTAATTTTCTTAGTGTAAGAACTATTACAGAATTGACTTTGTTAATATTTGGTATACAAAAATTGTAATGTTATAACTTGTGTAACCTTAGCTCAAACAGCAGATCTGTTTATTGTCACATCCAGCTCATAATTTTAGTTAATCATCTAGCATAAGTTTCTGACAACAAATGAAAAATATGAATAATTGTATACCGCAAATGTACTATGTTAACTTAATTGGGAAATAAACGGTTTCGCATGAAGTCAATTTCTATGTGGTTCTGTTTTGTACTCTGAAAATTGACCTTGTTTATTTGTGGCCATGTCATATCATACGATCATACCCATATAACTTAAGTCACCTTCCAGAAAATGTTGTCAATTCTGTAGTGCTAGTGCTAGTGACTGCCGGAAAGTAAAAATGCATGCAAATTCTGTTTCTTATAGATTATATTCTTTGTAAGCTGAAAGTTGATCCTCAATAAAACAGCAATTACTGCATATGTACTATGATGTACTTCGAAATAAAAAGTTTCATAATTATCATAATACACTAACTTTTACTTCTTTCTCTTGTGTAATATTACTAATATTACTTTGGCATTAATGGCAATTTTATTGTAAAGTACTCCTCCGCATTAATTACACCTCAAATAAATACTTATTAATTGTATTCCGTGAAAATGTTTCATTATTATATAAACGGTTAATTGAAAATCATCAGCCAATTAAGAAGCAAAAGTCAAAAATTACCTGACATATATAAACATGTTGAGTAATTATGCATGAATATGAAATGCTGGTATTTTTCTACGAACGGGTAATAACCGTATGTAGCAATAAGAATAATTTTAGTAATTACTGGTGCATGGTGGAAAAATTAATTACTCCAATATTAGATCTTAGGTATATGAATCCGAGATACTGAGATACCAAAATTCTTATGATGAGAAATTATTTTTGTCAAATGCCTGAACAATTCTATTTTCATAGTTTACAATGACTGTACGATTGAAATAATGACAATAATACTTTCGCAGTAAAAGGGTATTTTAGTTACTAGATTTTATTAACTCGATCTCAAATTCAAAACTACATTAATTTTTACTTTATTAACTTCTAAAATATCTGAAATATCTGTATCAATCCAAGGCTATTTGATTTCTAGTGTGAAGTCTCAGGGAGTACCAGGTTAGCCCACCTGGGGGTAAACGAAATAAAAAATTCACTTTTTTTCGGAGTGGATCTAAATTTGAGAATTTAGATCCAATGCGAATAAATGATCAGCCAAATTGTACAGTATCTAAGGTTACGGGATATGGAGACAGGGATCCCACATTGGCTGGGGTCAAATTCGCAAAATTGACCCCAATACGAAAAAAGTGATTTTTTTTATTCCGTTTACCCCCAGGTGGGCTAACCTTCTGCGCTCTAATGCGTGTCCCTAAGGATACAGTAGCCTTGGTATCAATCTATCAGTTAATATAGATCCAACGTTTTTAGTTTCTGCAGGGAAATGTATAATAATACAATTTAATTAACAATTACAATCAATTCTGTATTACTCCACTTTAACTTTTCCAGATTCATCAGTGTTTTGTGGTAAATGGGCGGTGAGACGTCGTCTAACCCTTAGAAATCCAAAGAATAGTAGCCCAAAGCACACTGTAAGAGTGAGGAACATCACAACCATCAACTTTACATCGTTGAGATCATTGGCTTCCGAATACAGGATAAAGTGTCCAGTCACGTCTTCAAATGTATCAAACTGACCTAATCCAGCTTTGAAATGAAACAATCCTGTACCATAAAGAACAAATCTAAGAGATTTGGCATCCACAAACTTTTTCCCTCCATTCAATACAGGATTTCTATTAATTTCATCCAATAGGTCATTGCGACAATCTTCGTCTGAAACTCCGCAACTGCTATAGGTATCTAATACAGCAAATTCCCTCCTTCCATTAACTTCTTCTATGTAGACAAACAAATCAGCCTTTTTGGCAGCAAACTCTTCCAACTGATCTTCAACTCGCATAACAGGATCATAAGTTATTGTGATCCGGGCTTCCTTTCCTCTCTTTACTGTGTACACCTTTTCCTTACAGTCCGAATAAAGAGGATCTTCTTGCACTTTGTCAGTATCCATACAGCCGCATTCCCGTCGCGTCTTTTTGCCAAAGCAAAATGCTGAATCGTATTTCTTACTTGTTTTCGATATTTGGTACCATTCGTTGTAGGCCTCGGCACTCGGATCTGCATTGTATATATTCATGGAAACAGGAACTTGGGCCCCTCGGAAAGACGGGGGTCGGTAATTCACAGGGAGTGTCGTAAATACAACCTGCTTATTTCTGATGATCGTTTGTTTGGATTGGTCTGTAATCTCTTGAAAAGTAATACAATTTGGAGCGTCTTTGTGCCACGGACGATGAAATATTTCTGCATTGTTGCAAATGGGGATCGGATACTCAGCAAAGAGCCTTCGTCCTTCAGCTCTATGCACCGCAACTGTAAAAGTCATACTGGAAGGGGTTTCGCATTCTATAGAGGCAACCACAGACCTTATAACAAGTGTTCCTACTCCCATTTTGACTCCTTTAGGTCGCATGTTGATTTTCATCATCTGGAAATGTTGTTCTCGACTAAAGATCTTATCAACAATCAGGATATCGGGATTGGAATTCGTGACGATGATCATTGGACGGTACAACATTAGACTACCAATTTGAGTGGTCGCATGAATTTTGACAACAAAAGATATGGAGTCTAGCCGATCTAAACTAATGCGACCTCCGTGTGTTTTTAGCACAGGATTGTCTTCTAAAGTCAGGATATGATGACAGCCTCCGTCCCCAGATATCCAGGGTCGCTGATCTTCCTCAAGCCTTTCACACTCTACGGGTTTAGGTGGAGTTACAGAAGTTGTGCTCGATGGAGTGGTAGTTGTTCCTGGTGGAGTTGTGGCAGGTGTAGCTGTGGTAGTTGTGGTTGTTGTAGGTGTAGTTGTGGTACTTGTGGTTGTTGTAGGTGTAGTTGTGGTACTTGTGGTTGTTGTAGGTGTAGTTGTGGTAGTTGTGGTTGTTGTAGGTGTAGTTGTGGTAGTTGTGGTTGTTGTAGGTGTAGTTGTGGTATCTGTGCCAGATGAAGTTGCGGTAGTTGTTGACGGCGTCTTCGTTGGTTCGAGTTCATGTAATTCTAGTAGAAGGGGATAATTCAAACTTTCTTCGTCAAAAGGTTTATAAAGTCTAAACTTTTCTCTATATTCATTGAATTCCCTCTTAACTTTATGCAATCTTCTGTATTCTCTGTTTAAAGCTCTTATCATGGCATTTTCCTCCTCAAGTCTTTTATTTCTTTCCAACACATCTGCTTCTAGCCTCCTTTGTCGATATTTACAGGTACTGAAATCGATTAGCCAGGCTTTGAAAGGTTCGATTTCGATTTTCCTCTGCTTTGTTTCAATTACGGTGGAAAACCCCCACATTGTTGCAGTTTTAGTTTTATTTGGAAATCCTTTTAATAGAATACTGAAGTGGCCAGGAATGTATATTGTTTGACCTGTAAATTATCATATAAATTATTAAATTATTAAACACAATTGTATGGGCTGAACTGCAGTTACGAGTCCAACTTTCAAGCATCACCCCATGGGGTGATCGATCACCCCACATCACCCCACGTCCCCCCATGGTTTTTTACCATGGTGATGGGTTTTTACCAATGGATTTACATCTATCATGAGACAAGGATCAATTTTGGTTGAGATCAACCCAATCACCTCAATCTCAATCACCCAACCCAATCACCTCATCACCAAATCACCTCATCACCAAATCACCTCATCACCAAATCACCTCATCACCAAATCACCTCATCACCAAATCACCTCATCACCAAATCACCTCATCACCAAATCACCTCATCACCAAATCACCTCATCACCAAATCACCTCATCACCAAATCACCAAATCACCTCATCACCCTATTGGATGCTGTCTTTATCATTGGAATTTAACCACTCATCGCGTCATTACCCGGTCACCCCGTCACCTCATAATAAAATACATTGAAGTTTTTGTTTTTATTAGGTTAGGTGTGTAAATACGCGTTATGCTGTGCATGGTAATAATTCTTAGAAGGTTTCAGGTATGCACATGGGCGGTCTGCAGAGCAGCCCCAAAAAGAATTTATTACCATGCACAGCGTAACACGTATTTACAAACCTAACCTACTAAAAAACAAATAAACTTCAATGTATTTTATTGTGGTGACGGGGTGACCGGGTAATGAGTGGTGAAAATCCAATGATAAACATGTAGCACCCCATGGAGTGATTGGGGTGATGGGGTGACCTCGGCTCGGTCAAAATTGACCCTAGTCTCATGACTCATGATCGGTGAAAATCTATTGATATGGACACATCACCGATGGGGTGACGTGGGGTGACGTGGGGTGATCGATCACCCCATGGGATATTGCTTGAACGTTGGACTCATAACCATAGCATCCCACCTTGGCACGCTGTGCACGCGAACCCGGAGTCAGGCCGGCGCAGCCGGCCGGACCCGGGTTAATTTTACTTGGACTCATAACATAACTGGAGTCCATTAAATATATTAAACACGGAAAAACAGCAACAAAAGAAACAAGATCAAGAATCTCATTATTAAGCAGGGATAACATTCCTAATTTCAGGAGAGGAGACAGAAGGGTGTATCATGGAGTAATTACTCTTATTACTCTTATAACTAATGGAAGGGACTATGTTTATTTGATTTCCGTGTGCTCCATTTTTCTGTGTACCCGAATACTCATTGGTTAGAGCAGAATGGGTGCAGACTTTTAAAAATTCGACTTTTAACAAAATTTTTACTGCACTGATAAAAATTGAAAGCTAGATTCGTTTCTGCAAATCTTCGATTTGCTTTGCGGGCCAGATTTAAGTGAACGCTCCTTGGGACTGATCGGCTTGTATAGCAATAACGTAATAAGGCTTATTTCGAGATACATCAAACATGATTTAAAGAAAATTTTTAAGGCTAAAATATGACAATTTAGAGTCCAAGAAATACTTTACTTTGTAGACATGCATTTGCGGGGCGGGGTTCGGGACCATATCCACTTAAATTGCGGACGATACTAGTTATGCCTTTTGCCCAGTGTAGAACTGGTTCTGTACTGTAACGTACGCTACTTTATGGAAACGCGGCACATATGTGTCAATTGCAACTCCAAAAAATGAAAAGAAAATATTAGCGAATGATTTATGAAGGGCCTACCTATGTCTTTTTCAGCAAATCGTTTTCCAGGACCACTCGCTGAAAGATAATTAAAGTTGTAAAGTAGTTAATAATTGTAACTAAATTACCAGAATGAAAAATGTACAACTATTATTGCTATTTGTGCATCAGTAAAATTAAGTATGTACAGTAACATAATTTTAGAGACATTTACCTTCATTAATTAAGGTGACGTTGGCGGCATTACTGTTTTTGTCAATATGAATAAGAATTGTTGTGGGAATGGCCTTCATTGGTATCGGTTTAATAATTGAAACATACAGAGCTAACCGGAAACCAGGTAAAAACTTGGCCACTCTCTTAATATGACGCACATACAGCTCGCAATTAACCACTCCTTTCGTTGCGGTTGGACACTGGATTTTTTCACCTATATTGACAAAGTAGGAGGGGGATGATAAAACAATTTCCATAATAAGAGTAACATTAGCATTTATAGATTATAATATAGGTAACCTATATTGACGACTCCAAAATACAAATATTCTTCGGCTTTGTCAGGAAGCTCTGCTTCGTAGAGAATAGCATGTGTCGAATCAATTAGAAATGGTGTCAAAGGGCCATGCGATTGCTCTCGTTTCACCTACATCCAAAAGAATTTTGTTTATTTTTACGGTATCATAAAAATATGCAATTTCTTTTTGCAATTGCTAGTGGCCAAATGGGCATTTTGGACATATGAATTAATCGTAATAACAGAAAATAACTGTCCGTATTAAAAGTCTTACTGGAAACTTGTGAGGATTTAAAGCCAGAGTTTTGAAGGATGGCGCTGATATGAAGAAATTCGTATTACTTATTTCACCGGCCCTCAACCGCATCCATTCTTTCTTACACCAATTATAATCACTTTTCTTTCGTAATTCAAAATCAAGAGCATTTTTTGTTTGATTAACTCCATATTTCAGGTCGTTGCGGCCACCACCTGTAGCATTTGGATGCTTTTCAAATTCAGCAAATGTTATCATCTTGGTTTTTGAAAAAGTCACATTGCAAACTGCCCTTATTCTGCGATAACTACCCGCTTTTGCAGCAAGGTCTTCTATATACCAATTTAACACATTGTCAGAGAATGCAGGAACATAAATTGGCTGCTCACGAAAAGCCCTTAGATGAGCATAGGGCCAATCTAAGCCATTGGGTCCAAAGGCATTGTTAATCTCATCGATTTCTGTTCTATCAATTCTAACCACACTGTATTGGTAGGCGGTTCTCCCAATAAACATAACTGTTTTCCCTTCGTTTGTACATACAAAGAAACGATCCGGATGGTTAAACCGACATGTTTTGATGAAGTCTTTGTCAAAACTCAAAGTGCCGATGTCATCAAAATTTGGATAATTTGGAAATGAACCCACTGATTGGTAAACGAGCGGTCCAGCAGATTCCGCAATCCATAGTTCGTCTCCCATGAATAGCACATCCAATGTAGTTGGATTGACAGCAACCTCAGTCATGGCAAAGTTAACAGGAAATGTAAAGTCTGCAAAGCCCTTAGTGCTCATTTCACTGGTTAAGTGTTTAGGGTAGCCTTGTAACTTGTCGGTCACGTTGGTTGGCTTCGGTAGCACAAATCTTTTAACGTATTCCGTCTTGTTAGATTGTTCAAATTGCAAAGTGACAGATAAATCAAAATGCTCAAGCTGGTGGTTGTAAAATATACCAACAATATGTTTTATACACACTCCATTGAACGTGGATGCTCCAACAAATAATGGCAACCATTGGCTGTAAGGTTTCGGTGAAAACAAAACGGTAAAACTGAGGTTACATCTGTTATTGTTATCTTCAAATTTCAAGGATACAATGAGCATGTCGAGATAGTTTGGAATCTGCAATAGGTAGCAAACGGGAGTATAATGCAGCTTTGCCTCGGCATCCGAAAAGTTACAAGTATTTCCAGTCTCGTTTGCGAAGGCTGCGCAAGGATTCGTTTTATTAAAATGTATCAACTTTTTCTCTGTGTCTTGACTGGAAGTGCTGTTCATGCTGCCTGAAACGAAAATGCCGTTCTTGCTTAGAGCAACCAAATGATCGTTTGTCAAAACGAGTTGGGACACCAATCCACAGTCTGTTTCTGTTGCATTATCCTTTTCTTGACAAAGTATAGATGTCAAATTATGAAGCCTAGTTTCAATATAATCCACATTAAAAGCAGGAACGGTGATGTAAATGTGCTTTGTAGCTCCAGGTATTTTTTTGGATGGATAAAGAGCGCGACAGGGCGATGTTAAATTTGCTAGCGGTTTCGGGAGTAAATGAACATAAATTAGGAAGAGATCAGGTATGCAAGGATTGGAAACATAGTTGAACTGATCAAAATTGAAATTAGGAAACGCTAAGTAATTGTTGGGTTTGAAAAATGTACAATAACGACGCGTCACACCGTTAAAATTAACAGGATCTTGTTTACTCCATTTCCACTTAAAGAATCCCCATGAATTATAGTCAATCAAGGTTTTCCTCGATTTGAATGATCTCGTTTCGGCAGGAATTTCAAAGAAGACATCTATTGGTGGAACAGGTTCTGTTGCGTAGAAACTGGTACTTAGTACGTTGTGATATTGGATGGTATCGTTAGAAGCTGTGAAGAAGGTACTGGTGGTCTTTATTGTCGTATTTATCACGGTCATTGACGGCAACACTCCACTTGAATTGACATACAACCAGTACATTTCTTTCCCTAGATTCTGTAACACAGGGTCGGGGTCTTCTGGATCATACATGATCATTTTTATCTGAGATCCATTTTGTGGATTCGATTTGAAATATATGTATTCATTTTCTATGAAAGTAATCTGAAAGTTATCAATCCGTCTGTAAGGGTGGAAATTTTGTTCTTCGGTCGTTACGAAAATGACTATATATACAAAACAAAACACTTATTAGTTTTGCGTATTTTTCAAAATGCTTGCATAGGATACTGGGATTTCCCAATAACTATAGAAACTCATTGGTATTTTTATATGTACAGTTTGTATACTTCATTTTGCAGAATATATGGGAAATACCAAGGTAATAGAAAGCTTCCTAAAGTACTCAGCGCCGTCAGCGCACTTATTACTTCGAGAATAATGGCTAATAATTCTATGAATAAATTGAATGAAATGCAATAATTGCATTTAACGAAGTGGTCAGTTTTGTAAAGTATTTTATTGAGCACTTTGTTCCGGAAACTATAAAGACTTTACACCTTTTCGCTGACAATTGCTGGGGACAGAACAAGAATCGATATTTGCTAGCTTATCTTCACTCATTATGCCCTAGCCGATTTGATTCCATAATCTTGGTCTTTCCCGTCCCCGGACACAGTCGCAAAATTGACTCGGATTTTGCACTCGTTGAGAAGATAAAATGAAAATCAGATAAAATTTATTTCCCATCTCAATGGGTAAGAATTTTAAGAGAAGCCAGACCCTCAAATCCATTTCAAATAATTTACGGTCAGCACCCTGTAACCGACGACCTGCAAGATGACGGAACTCCAATTGCTCGCATTTTGAACTTCAACTACATGATCATTTTTATCTGAGATCCATTTTGTGGATTCGATTTGAAATATATGTATTCATTTTCTATGAAAGTAATCTGAAAGTTATCAATCCGTCTGTAAGGGTGGAAATTTTGTTCTTCGGTCGTTACGAAAATGACTATATATACAAAACAAAACACTTATTAGTTTTGCGTATTTTTCAAAATGCTTGCATAGGATACTGGGATTTCCCAATAACTATAGAAACTCATTGGTATTTTTATATGTCCAGTTTGTATACTTCATTTTGCAGAATATATGGGAAATACCAAGGTAATAGAAAGCTTCCTAAAGTACTCAGCGCCGTCAGCGCACTTATTACTTCGAGAATAATGGCTAATAATTCTATGAATAAATTGAATGAAATGCAATTCTCCTATTTATAATAAAAAATGACCCAGCAACACTACTACGGCTACAACACGTATTACATCCCCAGTCTAAGGTTTTGCTTTTTATTACTAGAAATCAAACGTAAAAATTGTACAATGTATAAAGGAGTTACTTGTCATTAGGGAATTCACAAGGCCAAGGGGTCTCCATCATGATTTAAAAACAAAAAAATGTAATAACAATTAAATATTAAAAATTGCCCTAAAACACCTTTTGATTGCGGGAGGACAATTTTTAAGATTTAATTGTCAAATTTTCACTTTGGGGGTTTAAATTACGATAACTATTCCTCGTCAGTCAAATTATGAAATATCCGAGGGGGAGGAGGCGTTCTAAAACTGATGCAATACAACTTAATAATTTCAAATTCCCTTGTAATCGTCCCAACACTTGAAAACGAACATCATCTGCCTTGTGGTTACTGGTTACCTTGTTATTATAGAATATTGAATTAGTAATGTTGATGAGGGTTTGTTCGTCTTCAAGTACTGCGCAGTTGTTAAAAAAAACTCCCTTCGGTTTCTTTATTTTACCCGTTGAGTCAAAATAGCTCCGAAGTGTTTTTGTTGGACATACCTGGATTGCCGAATTCATAAACGCCCAACATAGTATTATTTCTGTTGTTTTCTTTGCCTTTCTCGTTTTCTTCGCCTTTCTCGGTTGTTGCTTCGTCTTCGTCCACTTGACATTTGACAATGACTTCGGACAACAACAGTAAACACATTAAAAATGATCGAAAGTTGAAGAGCCCCATTGCTGACCAGTTTTCTGTGTCAGTCAGTCCTCAGTCCTTTGTTCTACCAACTCACTAGATATGATTTCCCAAATTCGACTGATTTAGCTTGCGTTGTCGATTTTCCAACCGGCAGAAAACTTTCCATTTCGAGCTGAATGTCGGGTAACTTACATCGAGTAGTAGACCGAGTTTCCCTTTGCCCAATTGGAGACCGAAGCTATATTATTAGCCGAATTTATCAGGCGCCAATATTGAAGCAGAAGTTTTGCTGAACGTGTGACTTAAATTGGACAGACAATAACTATTTGCATCGGAGAAGATATCGTCAGACGATTACGAGAACGAGATAACCGGGGTGGACAAGACAAGGAAGCAAGTAGTGCCGCAACGGAAAAACTTACCGAATTGATGGTATAGATTGGGACAAAAAAGCAGATGGATCAACACACCCGTGGTAAGAAAATATTATATTTGTAAAATATTTTTCAACTATTTTTGGAGGGATATGAAATACACCTTTTGGAAATTGTTAAAGTTGTGGAAGTTACAATATTATCGAATTATGGGGGTTATTTTTATTTTTTTCGTAGATTGTGGAAGACATGACTAAATGGGCCATTCGGTTCCATGGAGAGTTTTCCAGCGCCCCCGGAAAAATGCTTGCAGGTGAAGTACTGCAATTCGGTGGAAACAAAAGTAAAACAAAACCGATTAGTCCATTGTATTCCGATGTAAGTAATTTAATTGATTTTGCTCTCAAAGTGATTTAATGGCCTGTATAGAGAGATTAATAAATCTTGAACTGAACTGAACATTCAGATCATTAGCAATTATCACCAAATGCATTTTATTTGTGTCCCTTTTAGGCATGAAAAAATGCAAATTCCACTGAAGTTACGGGTGTGAGTGTGGTGCATAGTTGTGCATCAACGGTTTGTAAAAGGTGTGGACAATTGAATACAAGCCATGCAGCGTGTCAGCCGTCCTCTCAACTCAACTACAATATCAGTAATTCGCAACGGTAAGTAAATTTTGTAGTATGAAAACATACATTGTACGTAATCATTGATCGGAAATAAAAAATATAAAAATGTTTTAAGCCATTTTGCTATATTTTTTCAGAATTCGAACTCACAAGACAGACCCAGTGCTTATGTGGAAAGCCATTGACTGCGCTATGACAGCTATACCTAAATATCAGGATAAAATGCAGTTAATGTTCGTCCTGACCTGACTAATATTTAAGAAACGAATCAGTGTTGGCGATTTAGGTAACTTCCATTTTTATTTCTTCGGAAATTCCTTTACTTTAGTTAGTGTAAAATAACATTTCGAAATTGTAATAAACATATTTCATTGCTTACAGTTTCCTCTCAATGCATTTTGACTAAAACGGTACAGAATAATTGATTAATGTCAATTGCAACCAAAGTAACACCCAAGTTGTTATCCAGATGTGCGACATGCAGGGTGGCAAAAGTGCATGGAGAGCCCTGGTCTGTGATAAACCCACCAAAGGTAACAATTATTGAAATACATAAATATGTTATCCCAACTGAAGCTTCATTACCATTACTTTAGTTTTTATTTATTAAATACTTTGAAGAACCTGAAAATCGTGGGTTTTAACGAGTACCACAGCGCAGGCAGAAAAGACAGAAGAGTAGGTGCAATGGCGTATTCTTATTCCCATACGTTGGTCGGACATTTTTACAGTATTTCGCATTTCTCAAGCCGAGACGAAGTGACCGAAAATATGGGGAAGGACATTGACGCCTGGCAAAGGTTTAGACATTTGTTATTCAAAGGTAAGAATAAAGTAATAAAACCTAAAGAGAACTTTATTTTGTTACCTTATGTAAATGCCATGTAAGGTGACAACAGTGACAAGTGATAAAAAAGAAAGGAAGTTTTCAACTTTACGTACTTTACTTTCAACTAAAAGCGGCCTTTCGTTCTCGTGTTTGCGAAAGTTGAGGATTTCGCTTTTGTTTGTCAACGAGGAAGTTGACGTCACACTTGATTTGTTTTCAGTAATAAATTAAGAATAAAATCCTGAGTTTGGTTTACGGTTTGTTTTTCCGGCAGTTGGTCAAGGCGTCAAGGGACTCATAAGATCTGGGATCACATCGCACCTCGTCCATCACGTTTTCAAGTTTACTTCACTCTCTTAGGTAATTTAAAGTAAAATCATTGAATCATGCAACTTTATTTTATATTTATTGCAAGGTATATCAACAACAAAAAACAAAATTGGCGCAACGAAAAACAAATATTCATTACCCGAAAGATAAGACCATTTTTCGTATATTTTCAGGACAACTTTAAGTATGGACCAACCTGGACGTTCCTTAGCCGGAGGCAGAGCCCGTGGATTCGGATTAACACCCCCTGAAGCCAACATTCCGTTTTTCCAGAGATGAGGAGTGAACGCTAGACATCCGGGTCCCGTTCCCCCACCTCCCGTGCCAATGGAGATGGATGATCTTGACATTGTGAACCAAAAAACCATGATGGAGGAAGATATTACCGTTGTGGTTCTATAAGCTGCTGGTGCCCGCAAGCCACTGGATCTAATGGAAGCAACGGAAGTGGTAGTGGCAGCGGAAGTAATGGCAGTCCCAAAGGCAGCACAGAAATGGAAACGAAAGCAATTGCAAAGGAAACGGGAACGGAAGTAATGGAAACGGAAATGGCTCCAGCGAAGAAGCGTTGACGAAAGTTCCACCGAAGAAGAATGCTTGACGTAAGTTCCACCGAAGAAGAGTGTTGACGGAAGTTCCACCGAAGACCAAAGTCGGAGTGACGAAACTGCAACGACACGTGGCAACGGAAGAGGCATTCATCCGGACATTCTGAATAGCATCCTAACCAGACCCCCAGATTTGGCTTCGAAGCAAGGAACAAGCTGGCAAGCCATCCAGCAGGTGGCCAACTACTTCATGCTGCAGTGCAACATCGGAAGAACTGGAAATTGAGACAGTACAGAGTTGATTTTTGCTCAGAAGATCAAACTAGGGTTCGGAAGTAATTAGTGAGACAACACAGAGAAGTCTTACCCGCGCATACATTCGACGGGACAGTCCTCATCACTCATCAGTTACAACCCACTGACCCCAGAACCATTTTTTCTCAATATCGAATGCGACGGAACGAAATACATTGTTGAAATCCGGTTGGTAAGAGAACTCGCAACTGAGGATCCCATGACCAATCAGTTTTACACCTTAATTGTAAGAAAGACGTTGCAAGCTCTGGAATTGTATCTCTTGGGGCGTCATTACTACGACAGTAGGCAGAGTATCCCTGTGCCCAAATGGAGACTGGAGCAACTGGAGCTGTAGCCCGGATTTATTACTTCTATGCGCAAATGTGAATCGGAAGTTTTGCTTACGTGGAAGTCACGCATAAAAGGATCCGGACCGGTAATGTCTTACATTTGTTGGAGACCATCAGACTAGACTGCCCTGGTGGAAACGACGAAATGAGGGAGCAAATCACCCAGCTTCTCGTCAGTCGCATTGTTATCACTTTATCACACTCTACAATAGGAAAACCTACTGCATCGATGTCATAGATTGGAACACAAAAGCAGATGGGTCGTTTCCGAAACGAGTGGGCGATACAATTCAAATGATCAGGAAGGTTTAGCGTTTAGGGAATACTATCAGAAGCGATACGACGTCAATTTCATTAATAGGAATACAGCCTTACTCCTTGCTAATTTCGAAACCTCGGGAGAGACAATTGCACGATCCATGTAAGAACCCGTATCAGAAAACAATTTTGTTAATCCTGAACAATCGCTAGAATCACGAACCACTTGATTCTAGTGAGGATCATGTTTTACCGAGATGGTGTGGGCGAAGGTCAATTCAGCTATGCCTACACCTCGAAACTGGAGCAGATGAAGGTAAATGCTCAATATAGTTTTTAAAAATGTTTAATTGTTATTCAAAAGACTGATCAAATGTACTTTATTCTGTTGTAGGGTGTAATCCAGAGTGTTTATCTTGAAGCTGGACAAGGAATGGTCCTATTGAGTTATATCGTTTCGTGGTTAATAGGATCACAGTTTCGGTAGTTTACAACTCACAGGAAACCCACCTCCTGAAACTGTTGTCGATTGTGTAGTGACTATGTCAGAAAGGTATACAGTATATTATATTCCATGCAATCCCATATGAAACTTTTAGGAACTCCAAAGATGAAAAGCAAGTGATTTAAATGTAAATATGATTTTAGGTATGAATCTCGCAGTCAGTGCACCAAACTCACCAAAGAGCATGCTCTTAAAACGTTCTTTTCGACTCCAACAGACTTCCCGGGGACAAACTTCAGATCTTCATTTACAAGTTATTGAGCCACTTATATTTCAATTGGTCTGGAACGGTGGCTGCTCCTGTTCCATGTAAATACGCCCACAAACTTGCCTACCTCATTGGACTTGCTCTTGGAGCAAAGGCTAATCAAAAATTTCAGTTTCTTCTCCACAGTCTTTAGGCAAGACAGCATTTCGGTCATTGCTAATTTTATTTACTATTAATAATCTGTCATATCGAACTACTTTCTTCGATTGCTCACTAATTGCATTAAAATTAACGATTGCCTTTTGTTCTAAAGACGGTTACCTCTAGTGTTGGTTCCCTACTGTTCCTAGTAATACTAGTTTGATAGTTGAATTTGTCAGTTATTATCAATGTTTTTGGCAGAGGTATAATCGGTAATTAATTTGTATAGGTAGGTAGGTATCTAGGTATTAGTAGTTTGGCTTAATTTGTCGTGGTCGTAATGAATTATATAATTGCAATAATTTTTCGATTTTTCTTTCACTTTAATGCATCACCATCAGTTTATTGTCACATCGAACTGCATTCTTTATTTGTTAATTTATTAATTTAACAAAAATATGGCTGCAACTATAATATAACCATATGAACTCACTAATTTCGTTCGCTTGTTAAAGTTCGTTACTATTAATAGTTTGAGAATTGAATTTTATCAGCCGATAACCCTGTTATAATTAACTGATGTGGCCAATCTTGAAATGTCTCTTCAAAATTATTAATGTCTCAAAACTATACGATCCCCAAAAAGTTAAGTATGATTAATATTAGCAAATTAACAATATATAGAAAACAATAATACAGTAATAGCGTTATTTAAAGACTCAGACTAATAGAATAGACTTTATTAAATCTACATGTTAACTACCTTATTTCAATTGTTTTCAATGTTAATTTTCTTAGTGTAAGAACTATTACAGAATTGAATTTATTAATCTTGTTTAACTTTGATGTGATAGACAAAAATTGTGATGTTATAACTTTTGTAATCTTAGCTCAAACAGATCTGCTCATATTCGGATCGAACTTCGTTCAATTCATTCATTTTCCTTCGATTGACGATTTATTCTGAGATAATAGAATTATTACACCTGTTAAGAATTAAGTAATAACTCTTTGTTAATTTTATTAAGAACTATTAATAGAATTGAATTTGTTAAACTTGAAGAATTAAGTATTGACTCATTGTTAGTTTTCTTAAGAACTATTGTGGTAACTCATTGTGGTTATATTTTTGTAGTTAGGCAATTGTTGTTTTTGTAGTGTTGCTTTGTAACTCATAATTTTAGTTGATCATCTAACATGAGTTTCTGGTGACAAATGAAAAATGTGAATAATTTTATACTGCAAATGTACTATGTTAACTTAACTGTTAAATAAACGGTTTCGTATTAAGTTTTCTATGCCAATGTGTTTTGTATTTTGAAAAGTTGACCTTGTTTATTTGTGGCCATGTCATATTACAGCCATATATAACTTAAGTCACCTTCCAGGTAAATATTCATATTAAAGACTAACAAGTTAATGAGGGTTAGACTAATAACTTAATGAGGGTTAGACTAATAACTTAATGAGGGTTAGACTAATATCTTAATGAGGGTTAGACTAATAACTTAATGAGGGGTAGACTAATAATTTAATGAGGGTTAGACTAATAACTTAATGAGGGTTAGACTAATAACGTAATGAAGGTTAAACTAATAACTTAATGAGGGTTATTACTTTGTTACAATTGTAATTTTACAACTTCTATAACCGTAGTGCATTTCATTAGTGTTATATTTTTGAACTTTAGATATTGCTTCATTATTATTATTATTAATAACATTATTCAGACAGTATTCAAAATTACAAATGCAACTGTCTGTATTACTGCAACTGTACCATGATATCCTGCGAAATAAACAGTTTCACAATGCACAAACTTTTATATCGTTCTCTTCTGTAATATTTTTTTGCTTGACTGTTTGACATTGACATTTGGAGTCGAGGGGAGAGGGTACATATTGTCACCTGCCAGTCATTGTCTTCTGAGCTCTTTTGGCCATTGTGCAAAAGTAAAGTGCTTGAATAATGCATTTGATAAGTATACCAGCGTTTGGCATAAATTGGGAAATGGCAACTTTCTCTATTTAAAACTACTTGTAGTAGACACCTGTTGCCAACGGAATAGCCTTTATCTGTAGTTATAATTACCTATCAGAAAATACGATTCTGCCCTGAGCACTGCTCATAAAAACAATGTTCCTTTTTCTTCTTTCCTCAATTTGGTTTGCTATTTTGCTACTGCTGAAACGCAATTAATAAATAATAGATGTACGGCCTTCCAAATTGCAATACAATAGAGATTTGCATTCCTTACTTTTAGTGAGAACAAAGGCTCTAAAATAATTGGTGTCTATTATCTTTAAATGCACAGAAAGGTTTGTGTCCAAAAAACTCCTCCTGTTACTCATACCCGCATTATTAATCAGGATGTCAATCCTGTCATAAATTCCCAGGGCAGTAGTAACTTTAACAGGAATGGATTCTAAGTCAGCAAGATCCATTTCCAATACTACAGAACTCTTGCAAGACCTACGCAACTACCTCAGTAAAGAATTGCTCTGGATTCACTAACAGCCTATCTGTATAATAATGGTTTTACTGGAAAACTTTGACGGAATTTCTAACTCAATGGTAAAACTCTATTTACCAAACGATATATGTATATATCTCACATATTAGTGTCAAGGAAAGTAAAAATGAATTTATTCATTAAAAAGCATTTCATTAAAAAGATTGCAAATTTATTTGATATTAAAAATCGATACAAGTGTTTTACTTAACAATACAGGTAGTAAATGTATAAAATGTATATACATGATTTTATGTGATTATATGTCTTGTATATAATTATATATGTACAATATCCTGGTTTCCAGAAATAAGTCTTTGCGAAGATTTTCATTCTGCGTTTGTGGATGTAATTTAACATACCCGGGCGCCAGGTTGGCAGGGTAGGCAACCGCAGCGTCCACCAGCAAGACAAAAGCATTGAGGCTTTGGAGCACCTAAAAATAGAAATTAGGAAATCAGCGTAAAAACATTTAATCCAAACAGTTAAGCCCTTCCATTGTTAAACTCTTAAATTGCGTAAACTAACAAGAGGAACAAAATTATGCAAGTTTGACATATTGGGTAAAATTTAAAATTTGTAATTATTGGTAAGTATTAGGAATTTGAGAATTACAAAATTACTTTACAATTTTAGAATTTTCGAAAGTTCATAATTTAGAATTGTGGAAAATTTCAAATTAATCGTTACTATATAGTCAGTGAAATGAGTCAGCGAAGTAAAAATCTTACCAAGAGTGCTTTGAATTTGAATGAGAAGGCAGACAACGGCCACTGCCGACACAACCAATTTTCTGAAGGAGAAGGAAGCCATCTTTATGTTAATGACGATTTTGAAAATTAAATTATGAAAATGTAGACAATTTAATTGGATTGTAGAGAAGTTTAGATGACAATGGTGGAAATTGCTATGATGAATTGTAAACATTCGAAACTGTTTATATACCCCTTTGACTTTCATGTCCTTAAATGCAAACCATAGTTTAAAGTTAAAATAGCATATTATCATTCTAAACATATCTAAGCTACTTTTACGTGTATTTATAGCCAAGTACTAAAGAATTGTTAGCTTTATGGTTGACTTGTTATTTTTCCATTCCCAAAAAGGTACATAGTTTCTGTTGAGTTGGTATTGAGAAGAGGACTGCGGATTAGGAAATTCCCAGGTTCACTTAAACAGTCCTGCATCCTATATTCTCCGCTATATGTAAGCCAAGAATCTAATAAAACTGGGAAATTCCAGTAACCTGCTCCACTGCACGACTTTTTTATCATTCACTTGACTATTAATATCAAGTTAAGAAAGTGTTCATACATTGCTAAGCAAATTGTGTATTTATTTCCAATATACTGGAGATGTTTAAATTGGAGGATTATAGCTTTGGTTTTACCCGATAGCTTTCCCTTCTCAAAAAAGTACATACCCTTCTTTGAGTTGAGATTGAGTAAAGGATTACTTAGTAGAAAATTACTAGGTCCACTTCTAAAGCCCTGTATATTCTTCTCTCAGAGCAATTTGTAGAACAACAATCAAATTAGTCAAAATAAAAGTACTGGAAAACGTTAGAAATTCCAATATCCTGTTAAACATGATTTTTAAAATTTAATCCTACGTTTATCTAAGCACATCTCTTGTTGTCTGATAAATGTCTATATCTCTTCTAAAACAAAGTTTTCCTTTTAATGAGGACCTACCTAAGTAATTTACGTTACAAACGTACTTAGAGTTACAAACGAAAAAATATAATATCATGAAAGGTTCTTGTATAATATTATTGGGATAATGACCTTAATGATACACATATATATGAAGAAATTCACAAATAAATACACATGTACATAATATACTTTTCATAAAATTTTATTTCTTAATCAAATTTAGAACACATGTAGGTACAATTCATTTTTAAGCACGAAAGAAACTCTCCGCCAATTTAACTAGTTTTTGTGGAGTCAAAAAACAATACCTTGGGTTTCGCTTTTTTAATTTCTTTGCAAGCTTTTAGTACTTGAAAATATTGTTAAAACCTATTACCACAGAATTATAAAAACTTCCAATACCTGGTTAATGATTTGACCAAACTATATTTAATTTTACAAGAATATATACTGTAATTAGATTATGATAAATAATTCTTCTATGTGCTATGTCTATAAAAGTCTTAACCGACATTTCTGAACTTCGGAAAAATAATGTGAACGATTACAATTCTATCCTCTCGCAATGCAACAAGGCACGGCATTCCTCAACAAGAGTTCTCCTAATTGTGATTACATTCATGAAACAATCGAAAGCTATTTGAATCAAATGAGGAACTGTCCAAAATACGTTAGAACACAAAGATACCTCAAATTGCTTCATTGGATATTGGATATCATTTTAAAACTAACATTTATCACGTGGAGAATCACTTTTGAAAAACTAAGAGATAATGGTAATAAACTAGGCAATAAATAATGGACATTATAATTATGCATATCCTTTCTATTAAAATTGTATTTGACCTTTTTCGAAAATACTCCATGATTAAGTATTCAGGGGCACAATTGACATAAATGTATCGATTAGTGCAAGAAGTGACGAGAGTAGAATTAGGAGATCGAGAAGCGTTTCATTTAATTCTGAGTAAAAGAGACAAAATGCATGCAGTCTACGCTGAAAGCAAAAGAAATTTTCGTGAAAGAACTTGTCCACGTCCAAATGGTTTGGCAACACCCAAGTACGGAGAAAGAAATGATAAAAGAACATGGAGAACTGCTTTGGTGGTTATGCGGGAAATTGCTAGATTCAGGGAAGTACAGAGATCTCTGCTTATTCAGTAGTGAAGCAGGAGATTTGCTGGAATCTGTTTTGGGAGAGAATAGTCGATGGACACTGCAAATGAAATACTGGAAAGGACTTTTCTAAGGACTACGGTGAGTACTCAGAGTCCCTTGAAGTGTTAAAAGATGTTTACGGAAAGAAGAAAGATATTTTTGGAGAGGAAGACGAAGATTAGTTGGAAAAAGCAAAGAAAGTGGTAACCACATACGTGTAGTTAATAAAAATTCGTCGACCATGACAATCTATGAAAATGCATTGGAAAAGAGAGAGAGAATCTTTGGAATGGAGCATCGAGAGATATTAGCTTTAAAGAATAACATTGCATTGGTATTTTCACCAAAACTAATTGGACAATCAATCAAAGTGTCGTCACGTTATTGGGAAATTACTTTAAATCAGAAGTTATGCATTTCAGAAACCCGTTGTTGTCTCCTAATATTCTAATGGGCAACGGGAAATGAAAAAATTGGGAAAATAAGTCATTATACCGTCTAAAACTAAGATTACACTTCTATTTCGGTAAAAACGGTGCTATGACAGAGATTTACCATTATTTCCCGTATTCCTACATTTTTACCTTAATTTCCCAGGTGCCCAGCAAAATAGGCAGGGAAATATTTGCTTTCCAGTTGTCCTTTGTTGCAAATATTTTTGAAGACACGTCCTGTTCAAGAAAAAAATTATTCCATAGAATTAATGAATTTATTTTCAAACCAACCCTAAGAAAAAGATCTTTACCTGGACCTTTTGAAGACCCCCGGGTGAAACCTTAATTTTTTGACCATCATTGTTCGTATACGGCAAAACTTCTTGAAATACTTTAAAATTTGTTTTGCTGAAGTACAACTGCAGTGTTATTCTTTAAGTTATTAACCCTGGATGTTCCTTTACATTGATTTCCTCTCTGTTTTCTAATGAATTTTCATAGACTCCCAAGGCCAACTTATTCTTGTGTAATTCTACTTATGTACTTGCAACATCGTCGGCTGTCTTCAAGTAATATTCATCTTCGTCGCCAAAAGTCTGTTTCTGATGTGCATAAGCATTTTTCAACACTTCAAGGGACTCTAAGTACTCCGGGTCCTTAAAGTATTACTTTTCAGAATGTCTTTTGCAATCTCCACTGACCATTCTGTCCCAAATCCGATTCCTCCAAATCTCCTGCTTTACTAATGAATAAGCTGACATATCTGTACCTCCTGAATCTAATAATTCACGCGTTCCTAACGAAGAAGTCATCCGTCTTCTTCGAACATCTTTTTCGCCTTCCTTAATTGTTGTCAAACTATTTGGACACGAAAAAGTTCTTTCAAAGAAACTTCTCTTGCTTTCAGGATATTCTTCTTGAATTTGTCTATATTCCTCTCCCAATTAAATGGAACTCTTCTGTGGTTCTCCTTACGCGAGTCTGAGTACTTCTTGCAATAATCGATCTTATTACATGAATTTTACTTCTGAATATTTAATCATGGAAAACTTCAAACTAAGGTTCAATAATAGTTTCATTTGGAATAATATTCATGATGCCCATTATTACTACGTTTAAGCCTCTTCTCTTATTTTCCGAAAAGTTACTCTCCAAATGATGAATGTTGCTTTTGAATCCTGTCAATCAAATTAAGGTTCCTTTGTGTTGCGGTGCATTTTCGACAGTGTTTCTCATTTGATTCGCAGTTTTCAACTGTTTCATCGATGTGGGTACAATTAGGAGAGCTTCGTTCATGTAGGCTGTGGCTTGTTGCTTTGCGGGATGATAGAACTGTTATCGTTGACGTAATATCTGTGGAGAATTTCAGAATATTTCAGAATTAATTAAAATTTTAGCGTAATGAAGCCCTGTAACCGTGTTATTAAACTTAATTTCTGCATTTATTCAAATGTACTGACCTTTGATTTTGTAAAACTTTGGAAGTCTAGTCGAATTCGTTTCTCCTCATAATCCATTTACGGAAACGGTCGAAAGATTTGTGTTTTCCATATATTCATCCCAATACGGTTCTAATAAGTTAATTTCTGTTTCCGCCAATGTCAAAGGTAGTGGGTGCTGTCATTCCAAACACATGTTAGATAATTCTTTGGTTATTAGCTGGGTTACCCAGGCTGGGTTTATGTTTGATTATTTTGAGTAATGCTTTTGTTTTGATTTATAAGCGTAATAAAATCTACAAATAACAATTTGGTATACTTTAACATACCTTTGTAAATCTCCCGTTTCTGCTTCATATTTCGCTAGTAATTTTGACTTTTAATTTTTCTGAAACAATACAAGTGTCGATTTAGTTAGTTAATTAATTAATTTTGTAAGTACAAATAGTTGTGCACCAACAGTATAAATAAGTACACAAATTAAGTTTTCATAAAAACACATTTAGATTTGGACTTTTTAGTTGGAATGCGATTTTCTGAAGTAAATATCGCAAAATTATTATTGGACTCACAATTGTTTGATTGGCAATTGAATCCTGGAGGAGTAAAAGCAATTTGGATAAATCTACGTCGGCTTCCATGAAATCCCAATTTTGGAAATTTCCAAGCTGTACTATTTTACTACCTTCACCATGCACCAACTTTACTGATGTGCTCCTAAAATGTCCTGGTATGAAGACAAAAGTGTGGCTGTGAAATAACCATGGCAGAAATTGCCACGTGGAACTACGTGGCTGGCAAACATACGACCGAACTCTTATCTTGCAGGAGTTCGTTGAGAGGAAATGACGATAACACGGTGACCGTAACGGTTATTTTTGCCTTCATGAATGCTGCTGTCTATGTCTAACTAAGCAAAAACTGTTTGATTTACTTTTACATTGGTTTCAACAACAGCTTATTGAGTTTCTCTCATAATATTATTACAGTTTGACAAAATGCATATGTAATAGTAAATACAGATCAATATTCGTTCATAACTGCCAGTTTTCTTATCATGACCCATTTTATTGTGTGTGGGCCAAACCCACAAAAGGAAAAATCTGCTTTATTTTATATAGATAGGTGTGCAAATTAGAATTAACTTCATTGATTTTTGAATAATTGGCAACTAAAACTTAAATGCAAAACATGGTCCAGTAAAGAAATGGTCTACTTCGCTGCAATTGTCTTTTTATGTTCATTCGTTGAATTATCAGTAGAAATAGGAAATTATTATAAAGTTAGGCTGGAAATGGATGCTTTTAGGACTCAGAAGCATTTATTGTAGTGATTTTGTGTAAAATGAAGAAGTAGAGTATTGCATATTGGTCCGAGCGTTCTGCAAAAATATAAATGCCATAACTAAAAAAATGTTCTTGTAGATAAGTCTGCTTCATTACATTCATTATTTATTTGACTCCAATTAGAGGCGGCGTGGTGATTAATTTGTAAAATGCTGGAGAGTGCCAACTCATCGACCTAATTGAAGCAAGGTTGTTGCTACGCTCTCAATTCATTCCCAATGTGTTTTTCATGATGACATGGATTTATTTCTTATCTCAAGCACGTAACCCACGCTAACCAGAGTTTCCTGTCTGTCTTACCAAAAATGTTTAAACATTATTTTAGCGGATCGACAAATAATACATAATTGGCTTTTTGAGAGGAGCATTCTTCAAAATAAAGTATCGATTTCGACATTAATGGAATAGGAACAGTTGTGCACGAAATTTTGAAATATAATGCTAGGGTTTATATCAAGTGCACCCGGGGAAGAGAAAGTCATGAGTGTAACCTGTTGCATTCACTAATGCACCTTTACCAAAGAAAGAATGTACACAGTATCGGAATATCGGAAAACCAGAAGTATTTCCAATCTTTTTCCTGGATAGGGATCAAATGATATAATTTACTTGAGGAATAAACGTATGCAGGCAGTTGTACTAGGATAGATTGATTGGAGGACGGAGTCTTTCACAAGTTCCGTTCTCTTCAAAAACATGGACAGACATTCGGAGTTTTATTTCTTAGAAGGAGGGAGTGGCTGGGACATTGAAAAGAAAAGGTTCATGGAATTATTTGAATGAATATACCAACTATTGTACAGAAATATGAATGACTGACCTCAAAACCTCTTTTCTAAATATTGTGATTTTGTAGCACGAAAAAATGCATTTATTTTGTTTTACTGGATCATATATCATTGCTAAATTCACTATTCTTGTAATATTAAGATATCCGTGGGTTTTCAGCTTATATTTTACTTTTTGCTTATTGTACATCTTTAAAAAATGCTTTGTGATGACATTTAAGTCTCTGGTCATTTTGTGGGGAAATTCAGCTCTTATTTCCTGAGAATAGAGAAATATTCAGGTTCGTGTGTTTCGCCGTAAATAGTCTTGTAATATTAACTTAAATGCAAAGATTCTGTAAAATACCTTTATTAATTATTAAGGTATGCAAAAATAAATTATAAGTATAGTATACAAATGTAAAGGTTTGAATTTATTTTTATTTCTCAATTTAAAAATTTCATGACACCTTTGCACTTAAGAATTACCTATGTTTTAAAAATCGTATGAGCCAATAGACAAAAATTAGTTACTAGTAATTATATCTACTCCTCAAGAATTAAAATAAATATGTAATAATTATTTTTTCTAATTTTCAGTTTTGCGATATATTACAGTTACACGTATACGCTTATTAAGTACACACATTCTTAAATATTACACTTACCACGATTAATGGACTTATTAGTGCATAAATTGATTGAGAATACACTATTTAGAGCTCCTACATAAATTACGTCAACGACTGCAATTCTATCCTCTGGCTATGCAACGTGTACTCAACAAAAGTTATCCTAACATTGACTAGATTCATGAAGCAATTGAAATAAACTTGAATCAAATGAGAAACTGTCGAAAAATGAGTTAGAACACCAAGGAACCTCATTTTGACTCATGGGATAGCATTTCAAAAACAACATTTTTAACTTGGAGAATAACTTTTGAAAAACTGAAAAGAAGCTTGCGAGGTAATAACGGATAAAAGGTTTACTATTTGACGTTATTCGAAAGCATTTGATGATTAATTACTCAGGAGTAGAATTGACATAAGTGGATCGATTGGTCCAAGAAGTGACCAGAATGGAATTATTAGTTCGAGTAAAGTTTCGTTTAACTCTCAGTCAAATAACCAAATGCATGACGGATATGCTGAAAGCAAAAGAAATTTCTATGAAATAACTTGTTAGCGGTCAAACAGTTTGGCAACACTTAAGCAGGGAGAAAGAAATGATGAAAGAACATGGAGAACTGCTTTGGTGGATATGCGGTAAATTGCTGGATTCAGGGAAGTACAGACATCTCTGCTTATTCAATAGTGAAACAGGAGATTTGCTGGAATCTGTTTTGGGACAGAATAATCGGTGGACATTGCAAAAGAAATACTGGAAAGGAATACTTCTAAGGCACTGAGGTGACTACAGTGAGTCCCTTGAAGTGTTGAAAGATTTTCACGCAAAACAGAAAGATTCTTTTGGTGAGGAAGACGAAGATTAGTTGGAAATAGCAGAAAAAGTAGTAAGTGGATTCGAGCAAGTAGATAGTAAATGAATAGACCATGAAAATCTATAAAATATTAGAAAAGAGGGAGCGAATAAATGGAAAGGAACATCGAAAGACACTTGCTTTAAAGAATAACATTGCACTTGTACTTTAAACAAAATAAGTTGGACGAAGCAATGAAATTGTATGAAGAAGTCTTGGAGTGCAACAAAGTTGTAGGTCACAATTTTATTTTTCATATATCTAAATATGAGATATGTATTTCTTAAATATTGCACCAACACAATTTGCAAGCATACGTATACCAAGGAAATCAAAATGGACTTCAAGATCACCTGAGAATTGAGAGGGAGAAAATATGTAGGATTCTTGAAGTCCATTTTTATGGGAAACTTCTTTAATCAAAAATTTTGTAATCTAAAAGTCTTTTCAAAGGACCTTTTAAAGTTTCTTGGGATAAATACTACTGAGGATGTGCGAAACAAATTTGTCTTGGGAAATAGAAAATTAAAAATTCAGTCATTATTAGTAACCCGTTTTCTACGCTTTAAAATAAAATTACGCTTCCGAATTCGTTGTATTGGAACTTCCTATTATAGCTCCAATTTGTATTGTTTCCTACATTACCTAAATTTACCGGTATAATTTAATTTCCCAGATATCCAAGAAAATAGGCAGGAAAATAGAAAATATTCAAAACGTCCGCATTTGAAAGTATTTTTGAAGGCAATTCCTGTTTAAAAAACAAAGACAATCCATGTTAAAGTACATTTTGCTCAAAATCTATCCGAAAATGTGTATTTCGTAATATAAATTGCAAATGCGTATAGATAAATTTAAAAAATTACGATATAGAACATATTTTCAACCAAACGGAGATAAAAGTGTTTACCTGGATGTTTTGAAGACCAAACCGGACGCAACAGAACTGACGAAGATACAGTTCGCTATCATCGTTGTTAAACACCAAGCCTTCTTCGTACAACTTCATTTCTTCGTCCGACTTGTTTTGTTTACAGTTCAAGTGCTGTGTTATTCGTTAAAGGAAGTGTCTCTAGATGTTCCTTTGCATTTATTTGATCCCTCTTTTCTAAAGTGTTTTCGTAGATCTTCATGATCCCTTTATTCTTGTCTAATTGCTCTTTTGCATTTCAGACGTCTAAAGCCGTCTCAGGTAATCTTCGTCTTCTTCGCCAAAAGTCTAATTTTGGTTTTCGTAAGTATCTCTCAAAACGTCAAGGGTCTCTCTGTACCCACCTCAGGTCGTTAAGAGCATTTCTTTCCAGGATTTATTTTGTAATCTCCATTGACCATTCCGTCCCAAAACCGATTCCTCCAAATCTCCTGCTTTACTACTGAATAAGGTGATATATCTGCATTTCCTTGAATCCAATAATTTATCGAATGTCCACCAAAGAAGTCATCCGTGTTCTTCGAGCAGTTCTTTCTTCTTGCTTAAATGTTCCCAAACTATTTGAACGCGAAGAAATTCTTTCAAAGAAATTTCTTTTCATTTCACCATATTCGTCTTGCATTTGCTTATTCCACTTCTAATTAAACGGAACTCTTGTCGTTCTTCTAGTTTAATTCTGGTTACTTCTTGGGCCATCGATCCTCTGACGCGAATTTCACGTCTGAGTAGGTAATCCTCGAATGATTTCGAATAAAGCCAATAGATTTAGTAATATTAGAAATGATGTTATTACGTCTCCAGCCTCTTTTCTTATTTCTTCGAAAGTAATATACTCCAAGTTAAAAATGTTGTGTTTCAAATGCTTTCCAATGAATCAAATCGAGGTACCTTTATGGTATGGTAAATTTTTCGAGTTTTTCTCATTTGATTCGTACAGTTTTCAATTGTTTCATCAATGTAGGTACAATTTGGAGAGCTTCGTTCATGTATGCTGTGGCTTGTTTTGCGAGATGATAGAACTGTAGTAGTTGAAGTAACATCTCAGGATCTCAGGGTGCTTTTGCGAGTTGAAATTCCATAACCGAATCTTGACTTACAGCTTGTATTTCATTTCAAAAATGATTTTTAGCTTCACAGGATCTGCAAGTTATAAAATGTTGGTGGTTTAGTTTAGTTTCTGAGGCTACGCAAATACAAGCTGACCCTTGAACCACTCTTAAGGACTTTTTACAGAAATATTTACTTAAATCAAAAAAATTTCAATTATTCATAGTTGATATTAATGTACTTTCAGCAAAGGATATAGGTGGAGTGATCAGGAGTCCCCCTAAACGGGGGCATTGTCCACTTTTCGACCTGCTGTTCCCCCTTGCTCCTTAAAAATTGAACACATTTGGAAACACTTATCATAGGTTACGTACGTAGTATCTCTAACTAAGAAACCTTCAATTGTATGTTCTCACAAAACTGATACTAATCCGAATTCCTTAAACGGCGAAGTAAAATATTTCGTCCTCTTGGCTAACAAAACAATCCATTTTTCACAGTATTGCTTACTTATTGAAAAATGTAATTGTATTGTTAGCCCGGAAAAGACGTACTTTAACTTTGCGTTCGTTTATTTCGAATTAGGTACCAGTTTTATGAGGCGCAATTGAAATTTTCTTAAAAATGCTACGTAATTTATTGCTAATGTTTACAGATGAGGACTTATTTCCTTAAGTAGAACTGAGGGGCACTTGATTCGAACAGGAGATATCTGAATATCTGGCCGACTTTCCGTATAGTTACGTTTTTATATAGTACAGGGCTATTCAGAAACATATTGTATAATAAATGGTAAACATTTTTTTTAACTTACCTTTGCAAATCCTGTTCCTGCATTATATTTCGCCAATTTAGCCTTGTGACTTTTCTGAAACAATTATTCAAGTATTCATTTATCACTTAATTAAGGCAAAGATATTTTTTAAATATTTTCGCACCGACAGTAAAGGTAAAAATATCAAAATCGGAAACCAATTATCGAAGAAATGGGTTGGTAAATTATTGAACTTACAATTGGTTTCACATCTTGGAGATGTAAATTTAGAAATGAATAGCAAGAGTTGGAAATTTTCCAACGCTTGCTTTTTATTACGTCCACCATGCACCAACTTCAATTAGGTAATACTCTTAAAAATGCCCAGATGGAAAAGGAAAAGCGTGCTTGCCTATAAAGTATGGCGGATATTGCCACGTGGAATTTACTTACAGCTTACTCTTATCTGTACCGGAGTTCCTGATAAGGAAGTGGGTTATTGTAAGTAAATGAAGATAAACGGTGGTGACCGGTAATGTTATTCATGCTGGAAGTCTAACTGAGCGAAAAATTGATTTATTCAATTGCACAACTTTACTATTACTTTGGTGTATTGAAATGCTTTCATTGAATGATGTTTGACAAATATGTTATGATACAAATAATCATTGCTGCTAATTTTCTTGTTGACACAACCCATTTTATGCGGTGACATTAGAACTTACCGTTTGAATTTCCTAAAAACAGAAAGTTAAATATAAAACATGACCCAGTATAGAATAGTACACTTCATTACACTTACACATTTTTTGCACTTTGATGGTTGTCGTATCGTGGAGGTATGTACAAATAATAAAGTTAAGCCAGAATTTAATTTAGGTTACAAAAGTTAAAAATTGAATACATTTGAACTGTGAGTACAGTCTTATCATTCTCCATTTGACACACCGCTGTCACATAAATGTTGATTTAAAACATTGTCATTACAACGTATATTTGCTTTCCGAATGATACATAGGAGAACCAAAAACGTCATCTTGTTCTATCCCTCTAATTAATATAGTATTGAGTTATTAGGAAAGAAAAGCCGAGGGCTAGACATGAAAAACATGCTTTAATATTTTATTCGGTAGACATAATAGTGTATTATGTCAGTACAAATGTAATTTACACAAGTATTTACTCGTGTATGGTAGAACGCGTTACACAATGTTAATAGAGCCTTTATATAGTTTGCCAAACTTAAACCGTTTCCTGTTACTATACTTATATGTATGATTCTGCCGTATGTATTAAGTTTTGCATTACTAAAAAAGTGAGGACTAAAGCAGAGCTGTTCGGCATTATTCGTCATATCCTATATAAATTCCTTGGTACATACTGCATAGGTTTTCGTTCAATTTGACGCGACAAATCCGGTGGCTTCAGACTTTACATTAGATAAGGCATTGCTGTTCTAACGAAAGAATAAACACATACCACCTAGATTGATAATTCCTTTTATCGACCACTTGTGTTGTTTATGAACCCATTCTTTCGTCTGAAAACCCCTGCATAATAAATAATATTTGTTATATACAGGTTGTATTATACAGCCCGTCCTTTTCAAGACTGGCCCTGTGTATATAGAACCACAAAAGCAATCTAAAATCCCAAACTTTTCCGTCAAATAAATATATTTTGGTCCTTCCCATAATACTTTTGATAGTTTATACTAAAACCGAAAGCTATACCATTGTAATTGCTTTACACATGCATAATATTGATTTCAATAATAATAGTTTTGCATAATGGCTACTTATGATGAGAATACTTGCGATGAGAATTCATTGATACTCATCATTAGTCTACAACGGAATGAGATAATTCGTTATATAATATACGGTCGGCAGAGACGACAATCACAGAAGTCAAAAGCAGTGCATGCACATTGAGGTTGAGAAGCACCTAAACGTATGAGTTAGAAATGAGTATGAAGTACATGTAAGTAAAATCTGTTAGAATAATTTAGTTTGCAATTGGAATTGATGAGAAAAAGCGTGCAATTGTAAAACAAAAGAATTTAACCCCCTGAAAGTGTTTTAAAATTCAGTGAAGTAAAAGTTTCTTGTTTTGAATTTCATTGGAAAGGCAGAGCACGGGAGCTACCATATTTACTTGAATGATAAGATTTTGAAAATCAGACGATGGAAAGTTTAGCGTGAGTCCTGATTTTGATAACGATGGAAGTTGCTGCGATAGTTGTAGTTGGTTAAAGTTAAGGCATTTTCTTAGCAATATTTCCAGCAACAAATGTATTTTATTATCACAATTACAATTTTACACAAATTGAAAAATAATTCTTAAAATAGGTAACTACTTCTACAAGTTGAATAAGGTGTAGCCTTTTATCCATATATATTACAGGAATCCATTATCTCCTTGGGTAATATTTTATTTATCTTGCAGTTCAGTTCGCAGTCCTGATTTTCAGGAGAGATGCAAGGTCACTCACACAGAGTGTATGGTCCAACAGGTCTGCAGGTATGGGCACGTGGAGGGGCAGCTAAAACGTCAATTAAGAAGTAAGGTACATAATATAATAGCTTTAATCTTTTGTTTTCCGCTTTCTTGGGAAAAGTACACTTTACGAATTTTGAAGCAAGTCAAATTAATATCAGTTATAATAGTTCAGGCATCGATTGGATGATAAATTTAGATAAGACATACTAACTAATAAACCGAACATTGTGCAATATATCTTACCCTTATACTTGCGTGCTTAAGTGCAGTTTATAACCTTTTGTGTTTTATTTTCCACAGAACAAAAGCAACAAGTTGTACAAAAATCTTTTGTTGTCCGAAAGGAAGTCATAATAATGTTCAGAAAGCACATGCACCTTTAATAAACCTATCCAAATGAAAACTTGGCACAATTTATTTTTACAATAATATTTTGTGCGAATCATGTTTTGGCTTTCTACTATTGAAATGAAAATCTGTAGAATGTCACAGTTAGAGTCATTACATTACTGATAAAAGTTCCGATGTTTTGAAACAAAGCAATGTAACTGCAACCTATTTAACAAAACTTTGAACTCTCGTAAACTAACGTTGGTTTTCCTGTAGGGCCCGAGGTTCATAATTATAAATGTTCTCCAAAATATGAGTTTTATGCAGGAATCCAAATTGATTTGCAAGAGATATAGTTAGAATCTTTATAGTATCTAGATTATTTGTATGAAAAATCATAAGGGAGCTTCACAAAGTAGGTATTTTAAATATTCTAGTGTTCACCAAATATTTACGAGGACTTTCCTTTAGTTTACCAGTTTTAAAGTTACAACATTTGTTGCTCACTATATTGTAAAAGTGAGTGCTCACCGAATACAGAATTCATGCATGTATTCTGAGCAGAATTACGTAAGATGTCCGAATTTAGCATTTATATTACTGACCTTACTGACTTAGTAACTATTTTTACTTTAGTTGCAAACTTGAGCACTATTCATGCAGCTATCTTGAATATACTATTGGTTTAACTAATTAAGTACAACTAGACGTTATTAGTTATTAGTCATATTTAGCAAGCTGACTTAATTTATACGGTTTAGAGATTGGTTTAAATATAATGAAGTAACATAGTTATTAGTTACGGTCTACCTCGAATTATATATGCATTGTAGTATAAATGGTGACCAATTGAAATGAAACACATTACAATACTACCAATTACATTTTTTGTTATAAAAACAACAACCAGCTCAGTAAAAATAAGCTTATTTGTTGTTTATGTTTAATATTTTGATAAAGCTTGCAATAATCATTGAACACTCATAGTATTTACCTGGTAGAGCATAAATATTCTGCAAAATGTGTGAATAAGTGCGCTAAAGTAAACTAAAAATTGTTTAATCTAATTTTTTGTGCAGATTAAGCACAGGAAGCATACTAAAAGGTAGATTTACTGGGTATTCATGGTATTGTTCCACAATGTTTATACTGGTTGATGCGATGAATGAGATGAGAAATGCACATCCTTTACAAAGACTGGTCGGAGCTTTGTTGTCGTGTTTGTAAAAAATAAAATAGCAAACTGTCAACAAATTGTGCATAATATAAATAAGAGTGACGAGGTGGCTGATTTTTATTCTAATAGATCTCATGCCTTATTTACATGGAGAAGAATGGAAGATTTGCAAACAGGCTTTAGAGGTTACTTTAGTAGTATACAGCGAGTTTCATAAGTCACGCAGCTTAGGGCACGTTGTCGTGTAGTATATGAGCGGGTAAACACATACATATAAATTAGAAGCATGTAACAAATTTTAGCACCACTTGCCCTATGCTGCGGAACTTTAGAACCTCGCTGTAGTTAAACAGGTACTTTCGATTGCATACGAATTGCTCAAAGTATTACGTCTAACGCTAACTAATTGTGAGTTTAGTGAAGACCTGTATGGATACGTAGAATTCTCACCGGAGTTAACAGAGAGGATGAAACTCATGTCTACGTGCATAAATATTTATTTATTCCATTGTAATTTGTAATTGCTCTTTCATGCAAGTTCTGCATGAATGAATGAATAGCGAGTGGGTATTATGCAGGATTACCAGGAATAATACAAATGATCACTCATAAAGACCTATTCACATTCACTCTGCAGCTAAACTGACCTAACTTTAATGCGATGCAATTCCAGCTCTGTTTTTTGGCTCGTTAGTCCCGCTTTACTGTCTTTTTGTCCTTCTACGGATGAACCACCATAAAATACAAGGCACAATTCTCACACATTAACAAAATTATTGGGATCAACCAGTTTTCTTCCATTTCATCACTGTTCTTCCAACATAACTTTAAAAATCTGACACGTTTCAAACATTTCAGACGATATTTATATTTATAGAACCTCCTTTTATCTTGAAAAAGTCAATGTTCCCACAAAAATGTGGGAATGAACAAAAATACTATTTTATAAACCAAGAAATTATACCTAGTCGAACAATTTGCATTCTAATTAAGTTGCAAGATCAATATCGGTGGAAAAAGTCTGATTGTTTAAGGTACATGAGCAGTTGTGTGCTAACTAATACTATATATTATAAGCGTAAATACTTGTCGTGCTCAACGGAAATTTCGAGTCACGATCACGAGGTTTAGTTATTTCTTTGCAATCTGCACTTGTGATAAAAATTACTTTATTTTCTTTCTGTTTTCCTCAATTTGTTGAGTTGAAACGCAAGTTAAGAATCCGCTGCTGAGACAGAGAGTGGACTTTAGGATTGCAATTTTTCGCAGTTTAAATTTAGAAATGTATGCTTTATACGTTGCATACCTTTTGGTTGTGAACTGTTTCATTTCTGCTAGCTGCGTGTCCTTAGCAAATGGAAAGTCCAGCGGATTTAATGCTCCTTCAATTGGAGTTTATCAAAAGAATTTCGCTGGAAAGATTGTTAAAGTTATAAGTGAGTCTGGGGATTCCGATGCAACGCTTCCTTCACTTGACGTAACAGGTAATCAAACAATTCCCCATAATTGCTGCTCTTTATTTCTATTCTACTAACAAACTCAATGAATAATGAAATGTGATTAAATATTAAATCATTCTTGTTTTACAAATATTGTAAAGATCATATTTGGGAGGGGAAATCGATTGAACTTGATTGCAATGCAAGTTATCCCGTAGAGTGGACGTATTCGGGACCTGGGGTAAGATATATCATTTTTCAAACGTTTAAAAGCTTTAATTTCGTAGCATTTGTCACTAACTACCTACCTTTTTAAATTCCCAATTTAATAAACAATAAATCATGATTTTTCCGTTGAATGCAAATTTTCAACCCTAAAATTCATTTACTTTTCAATAAACACATGTACTGGGTGTGCCATAAGGATTTCTAAGCAAATTTGCATATAAAGTGCGCAAATATATGTCAATCTTTGTGTTGCATGTTGCAAGTGTCTTAAAATGCATAGTTTGAAATCGAGAGCTTATTTTCCGACATAGTTGGGCAAAATACATCAAAAGTATTTTGAAAATACTTCGCTCAAAATACATTTTTTTGAGCTTCAAAATACAAAATACAAAATACATTCGAAATTTTCTCAAAATACAAAATACAAAATACTGTATTTAAAATACATTTTTTCCGGTCCAAAATAAAATACTGTATTTTCAAAATACAATTTCAAAATACATTCAATTTTTTAACGAAATTAAAGGTAGGAATACTAAAATTGCAGTCATTTTTAAAGAAACAAATGCGGTACAACAAGTTATGTTGTTATATAACAATTGTTATAGTATAACATGAAAATTATATGATGATAATTATTAAGCAAATGACCATGCCCTATAATTTACAAAAAGTATTCCACAAACATTTACAGCATAATATTGCAAAGTAGTATGAAAAACCATTTCAAATTATAACTTGTAATAATAATGCCAATACTTTATAGTATGAAATGCACTTTAAGGGAATAGCTCGATTCAAAACACTTAAACTTAATTGCAAATAAGTGATATTGGTAGGAAAGTAATGATTTACATGGTAGTCCATGACTTTTTACTTTCACAGGTCCAATATTCTTAAATATAAGCACAATTTTTACACATGTTTTCAAAAGTTGATTGCATTTACTAAAAATTTATATGAAAATGGAATTTTTTTCATTATTTACTCCCAAATTTAATGAAATTTTGGAAAAGTATTTTGTATTTTGAGAGGCCAAAAATAGCCTCAAAATACAAAATACAAAATACTTTTTTTGAAAATGTCAAAATACAAAATACAAAATGTATTTAAAATACAGTATTTTAAATACATGTATTTTCAAAATACAAGTATTTTGCCCAACTATGTTTTCCGAATGATGTTTAAGTTGTGTAATTACTATGTAAAATAATTATTGTTTGTCTGTAGTCTCCAGCAGTTCATGTGCAAACATATCGTCAATCACCGGATTTCGCCAACCCGGAAACTTACCGGTTTTCATCAACCGTAACATTTACGCATACAGACAGGAAACAGACAGGAAGTTATTCCTGCAAAAGTATAAAGGATCCTAGTTTGCAAAATTCTATTTACCTATTCGTTCCAGGTAATTAATCAACAGTGTTTGTTTATTTACATTGTACAACTGCATATATTTTCAATTAACATCAATCCTGCAGTTTATATATTTAAGAGCCATTAGTCATCATTATCACCACTTAATTATTATCATTGTTTGTTTGTCCTTTAAGCGTGTTTTTGTAATTGAGTAATTCATTGTACTAAATAATTACTTGCAATTAATAATTTTCACTTTCGTTTTTTCAAGGTAAAACTAGATTGTTTCTTGATGGACCAGCAAGAGATGCCAACAATATTACAACATTATTTTGGTCTTCCGAAACAAATGGAACTAATTCTCCTTGGATCCTCTTTCCTTGTGCTGTTGCCGTTAAGGATACCATCATCACTCTTTATAAAAATGAATCTTCAGTGAGATATAGCAACTATTCCATTTAAAACCCAAAACTTTGATTTAAAAATCCAAGATTAAAATTACAGTACTAACTATAAATGTCTATACTTATGTTTTTCTAGGTACCTTTTAAACTTGGTACTAGTAATGGAAAAAGTGATGCGACGAAGTACGATCCTAAATTAGGATTTAGTTATAAATGGGAAAGTAAAAATGGAGAAGAAGGGCCATGGGGAATGTATTTCTGCCAAGGACTTTTTAAAGGCGTCCCGAAAAATATGGCATTTAATTTGTCTAAACCTGATTGTAAGAAAAATTTTTTGTATCCCTTTCTTAATTGATGTTATCGTAATCTAATTGTAAGATTAGTTTTCTAATAAGGTTTTAATTGCATTTACAGCATCTGCTAATCAAAGTTTACCAGGTACAAACATTATTTTGCTCTCAAAATCAAAAATAGGATATTGCATTGGAATAATTATCCATAAATCTTCAAGAAGGTTAATTAATGTTGTAAAAAATGGAATGTATTCTAAATACTTTGGTTACTAAACAAACAGGAGAGTTGTCAATAATTTACAACGAAAAAGAAAGAAGAATAGAATGCTGCACCTCTGGAACTGACGAACCAGTGAGACCCAAAATGATTCAGAGCCGTTGTGAATCCGTCAGTGATTGTGAATTGAGACACAAATTTGTCCAAGACAAGCCGTGTTCTCAGAAGTGTTTGGAACATTTGCACGATAGTTCAAGTGAGCGCTGCTCTGTTTATCAACTGGGCAACTACACTGACTCTGGGTTGATTCAGTGTTCCTGGCCGAGAAATGATTCATCTCCAAATGGTGTTAGCCATGCCACTATTGTTGACTCAACAAATTACTTACAATTCTCTTATGCTAATAATGGTGTATTCAGTAAGTCTCTTACCACAATTGGTTGTAATTACCAAAATTCCAGATTGTTCCTGAACAAAATCCAACATTTTTACAAATTATGGTTAAATAATTAACAGTTCGACATTTTTAATGGTGTTACCAATGTATTTTTCTGTCAATGTTTACAGTTTCTGAATTCGAAACGATGCCAGCTTTGGAAAATATATTGCAACTTTTCAAAGAAGATGTTCCGGAAAACTCAACTGCTTCTTATGCATGCCATGCCAATCATTTCTTCTTTTCTCATGGACTTAAGTGGGGCCTCAGGGCAAAATCCGGTTCTTTAACATTTATCCCAGAAGGTAAATCGCTATATTCTGCAGTATTACACAGATTTTTTGATAATGCTTATTTATATGTAATGTAGATTAAATAAGATATATCTACGTGCAATATGATAGTAATTAAACTAATTAAGTATTTTTTTCGCAGAACAATTCCCAGCAAAGCACCAAATACAGGTAGATGGAGATGAAAATGAATACCTTCTTTGCTTTGCTCCTGTGTGGAATTCTGCAACTGAATGGAGAAACGTGTCGATAAAATTAAATTGAAGATTTGAATAAATGACATTGTTATTGATTCATTTGCCTAATGTGGTAAGCATAAGTGGTCATTATTTTTCCCTTCACCGCAATCGTATGCATTTAATATAGCAATCATAATAAAGGTCACCTTGATCAGAGAAAGTTGCAATTCGGATTTTTTCGAAAAAACCATTTTGAAATTTCCAACTTGCATTAAGTTTTGCATAACCAAGATTGGATATCCAATTTTCAAAATCTAACCCAAAATCCAATCCGAAGCCAATAGTAAGTGAAGTAAAACAAGAACTACCTCTATTTTATTCCAATACTGATAAAAACTATTATATGGAGACAAAAAGGCAAATAAATAATCAAAGCTCACAAAATTTTAAGAATTGGTAAAAAGGAAATAACCAGTCAATTAGTTAAGTATGAAATTCAACAGTGATGGTGAAATGAGAACATAAATACAATACTATGTATTTAATTGGATGTACCATATATTTCCCAAGCAATTATTATATACAATCACAAGTATGTATAAACTCAAAGCATCCAGTGGCCTTGTCTTCCTACGGGTAAATGACCCTACATCGATGTCAAATCATGATAAAGTAAAAATAACGTAAGGTTGAATTTGGTAGAAGGTTCTAGATCCTTGAGAGAGTCACAGAAACAAAAACACGATGGAGATTGATGAAGTTACAGTAACAAAATAACAAAAAAACGATGTAAAACCTATTTCCTAAACCGCAGTCATTTTTAATTTTCAATGCTGAAAGCTGAACAATGGAGGATCAAATGCTATATAAGCATTTCCGAATGTTTACAATTTTCCCTGCAGTCTTAAAACTTGTTCCAGAGTCAAAAGTCTACAATACACTATTCTGTATACCAAAACCAAACGGACATTTTATACATTTTCATCCTCTAATTGTCAAATCTCCATTTTTGTAATGATGGCTTCCTTCTTCAGAAAATTGGTTGTGTCTGCAATTGCCGTTGTCTGTCTCCTGGTTCAAATTCAAACCGCTATTGGTGATTTATTTAATTAGATTTACTTTATTTTATTTCTAAATAGATTTTATTAACTTACTTCAACTTATTGCAATATGTAGAAAACACAAATCGTAAAGTAATGTCTATTCTAAGGTTACTATAAAAACATTCATTTCTTAACAGTATTCTCACTGCATGGCAAAATTGTTTTTACGTCATTTTGCTCGCTTTCGAGAAATTGATCATGAAAACGTTTTATATTGATCTATTTTAATCTTTTATTTTTAGGAACTCCTCTACCCCAATGTAGCTGCACTGCTGGTGGCTTCTGCAGTTGTGCTCCTTGTGTACCAGGCGCCCATGTTTGTTAGACTAATTCCAATACATAGACGACAGAATTCGCATTAAGAAAGATTGGCTTCCGGAAACCATGGCATATTAATTTGCATTCCCTTTTAACTGAATAATTTCCAGGTTTACACTAATATATTTCTCTCAATTTTCAATACTATCACGCGTTGTTCATAATTTAAAATGAATAAATTGATGAAATTCGTTTCTACTTTACTTGCAAATCAAAATTAGTCTTGAAGTGTAATTATTTATTCATTCAATGGTAAATCATACCCAGATGACTAAGGTTAATGCATTTCAACAAGTATTATAAGTCGCTAAGCGTAACTTATTTTGACTCCTTGTGTTAAAAACGGTGTGCGATGACAATGTCTACAATTTTTCATTTTTGCAGTATCGTGTGAATACATTTACGTTTGGTACACTGCATTAATCGATCAGAAATAAAATATAATTCTATTTTGACCTCGTGCTCCATGACTGGAACTGAGAGGTTAATTTTATAATTACCGAATCAGCTATGACAGTACTTTGGTTGTTGCGTAAATGCAACCAACTTTTATTTTTATTACAGCATAAGGCTAACAATAACGTCTATAACACTTTTAATGTTTAAATATCTCGAAGAAATACTACAGCGTTGGCCTTAAGTCACGCACCATAGAGAAATAGCAATAGGTACGATGTGTGAACATGTCCCTCAAACATTTTGAGAGGTATTTTCAAACATTACATGTATCTTCCTATGGTGCGTGATGCGTGACTCTTGACCCAAACCCTATGTGTGATTCTCCTATGCTAAGTGACTTAGGGCCAACGCTGTACAAAGACTTAGCGGTTCACCACCTTTTTGGCAAAGACCTGTTTGGCAAAAGCAGAGAAAGTAAAAGCTGACAACCCGTTTGGCAAAACCATTGAAGGCCAGAAGCTGTGTCCCTAAGAAAACGACTTTTTGCCAACGGGGGTGAACAGACGACCCGTTTGGCAAATGACGTTTAATAAGGATATGATGTGTATGAATGTGTTTGTATGTGTTTGTGTACATGATTTGTATATCTATCTATACTCTGAAGTAGCTAGGTGGTACATAAGATAAGCATCTAAGTATGAAGTAAATTTTATCTATTTAATATAAAAAGAATTTTATTGTTTACTACTCAAGAAAACATCATCGCTTGTCTCAATGTGACACTTGGTCGTTGGATGGAACATTTAAAGTATGTCCTAAGCTGTATAAAAGAGGTCAAGTATACTCTCTTCATGGATATTTTTACCTAAAGGACCACGAAGGACAAATAATCATTCATTTTAATATTAAACCAACAACAACAACGTACACAAAATTCACTGCTGGGCATCGGCAATGGAACTTTTCTTTATAAACAAAGATTGAAATATGTAAAAATCGACAACAAATTTAAAAAAACTGCACGGAATAACGGTAAAAAAAGGATGCCATTTCGCAAATTCTTACGTATCATTGTTTACAATATGAAGTGAACTTAGCATGCATGACTTTAATATGACTTTGTAATACGACTTTGTAATACGACTACATTGTAATACCAATACATTTGAGTGACATTACACTAATAATTTAACGTAATCATAACTAAAGCACACGTTTCAAATATGAATATATGATGCGAGTATGACTTCATTTACTTTTTGCCAACGGGGGCTTCCGGGCGGACATTTTGGCAAAAAGTGAATTTTGCCAAACTGGGCGACCCTGTTTTTGCCAAACGGGCCTTTGCCAAACAGGTAGTGAATCGACTTAGCAATGTACTTAAATTATTAAACTGGCTTCATGGCAAAAGGTTTATTTTCTTGAAGGTAAGTGTGATGAAATGATTTATGCCGTTTTGAAATGCAAACTTGTATGATTTTATTGTACACACATGGAAATTACATGAATATTCTCCGCTTTTGTTGAGACGAAGGCTATTTATGTGTAAAAATAGGAATTTTCAGAACACTGTTTTCAAATGAACACATATTTATTTGATTATTAGTATACGCAATCTGGAAAACCATGGAATATTCAGAATTCCAACGACAACCTTTTTATGATTGATAAATTTTTATCGTTTCAACAGTCAAGATGTCATTCGTTGCAAATGTTAGTCTTTAGCAAACAATTTTAATAACAAAACCTTCTGTTAGCTCCAGGTCCGCAGACAGCACAACCACAGAACCAACCAGGAGAACATTGACAACCTAAAAGAAAATTGACACACATTAAACAAAATGATCATTATTGAACAGCACTTTATTAAAAATCCAGTGTTTTTTAAAAATAATTAATTTTTGCTATTTACATTCTTATTTCCTAAAAAATCTATCCTGCCCACTTTATTGTAATAAAGAATAGAAATGAATCGAGGAAAGTGTTTCTTACCGGTAGCGTTTTCAATTTGTAGCAGAAGACAAACGGCAACAACTGCAGAGACAACCAATTTTCGGAATGAAAAAGAAGCCATCTTGTAGATTTCTTTAGGTGAGGAAAAGTGTAAAACTTTTGCTTTGTGCAGAGTGACAAAAGTACGGCTGAGAAGTTCTGATGCTGACAAAGATTCCTTCTGTAGTAACAAAAGTTGTAAGGATTCTAGGTGTTTATAGACTTCCTTGTGTTCATCATTTATCTAAACTGGTCAATTGTTTATAGGATTAAATACTATTTTGGATTTGGAAATGCCCAGGTTCTTAGTAGCAACTAATTGCCCTTTACACCATTAGTACTTATATCTTCCATAATTCTGGGTATTATAGGTATTCTGAGAAAAATATCTAAGAATACAGTAGTATTATTGATAACTCCTACTATAAGCCTCCACTATGTAATTGCTAAACGAGTAAAATGAGTGTGCTCGGTAGTTACTCTAATTAATATATGATAAAACTTTTGTTTTGGTTCTAAATAGTTCAAGAAATGATTGTTCCCATAAACAAACATGCATTCCCATAATAAACGCAAATTGAAGTTAATTTGAAGTAATTACGACCACAATGATGAAAGTTACAATAATTAGGGAAAATTAGTCTAAAAAAATTATTAGCTATATAAGTAGTACAATAATTCTTAATAAGTTCAGTCTTAGTCATAACACTTTTACAATTTATACCTTTTGTCTCACTCTTGCTTCTGTTCTACAATAATAAAGGAATAATCAGCACACACTGAAATACCGGACTTGTTAACAAAAGAGTCGATTGCGATGGGCAATCGGCTTTGTTCCTTTGTGGTAAAATAAAAGGAACAAAGCCGATGGCTAACATGTAATTGGCATAAATGGAGTTACAAAACTATCCTTACTACGGTAACAATATTGGTGAGTAATATTACCTGTAAAAATGTTAATTATTTCGCGAGGTCAGACAAATAAAAGCATACAAGTATTGACAACTACCGAAAGGACTTCAACAACGGGTGGACAAGAAATGGCGACGGAAAGTACCACGGATAGACAACAAGTATTTGATCAACGAAAATTAGAAATACTGCTCAAAGAAAATAAAACTGAAAAAGCGGTCCAATTGGCAATGAGTCATTCAGGAAAGAGAAAATTCTTCGACATCTTTGCACAATTTGCCTGTTTCTTTGGAACACAATGGAGAGTTTGCAGAAGCTGCAACAATCCTCCCAGAAATGTATGACAAAGACTTCCAAAAAAGTTGAACAAAGAGGTTCCACCTCCAGATCTCCCTAAAAATCTTTTCACCTGTTACAATCGCCAAACATAGTGAAAGACTTTTCGTAGCGTTTTACTGAACTATAATTATTTTCTCAATAATTGCATTTCAGGGTTTTATGGTAGCTGTAAAATGCATCTGGGTATCTGAAGCAAGAATTTTGCACCCGAGAAAAGGAAAATTAGGCACTAATATATAGAGCACTAAAACCTGTAATTGTTTTTCCGCAATATTTCCAATTATCATGAAGTTGTTTTCATCTTCAGAAAATAATAATTTTTTTTGATAAATAATCATTCCTAAGCTGTTTCGCAGAACTCAATCTTATAGGGAAAGCATTAGGCCAAGATCTGATACTTTATTTTAATTAATTATCTATGGTAAGTATTAAGTAGCGGCATTTATACACTTGTTATTTATTTGTTTTCTTCTTGTCTTCAAACAGGAAAACTGACGGTTGGAGTAAGGCAGAGGTGGCAGAGGGTTTGGAGGAGGAGGAGGAGGAGGGAGGAGGAGGAAGAGGAGGAGGGAGGAGGAGGAAGAGGAGGAGGGAGGAGGAGGAAGAGGAGGAGGGAGGAGGAGGAAGAGGAGGAGGGAGGAGGAGGAAGAGGAGGAGGGAGGAGGAGGAAGAGGAGGAGGGAGGAGGAGGAAGAGGAGGAGGGAGGAGGAGGAAGAGGAGGAGGGAGGAGGAGGAAGAGGAGGAGGGAGGAGGAGGAAGAGGAGGAGGGAGGAGGAGGAAGAGGAGGAGGAGGAGGGAAGAGAAAGAGGGTGGAAAAAATTTCAGTTTGGTTGCAATGCAAATAACGTATTCATCTTCACTGCAGATAAAATGGTACTGTGGTAACCTAATGTACTATTTCCCTCGCTGCCTTCCTCCAAGTCGATATTATGTGCATTTCCTCGCTGCCCTCCTCCTCGCAGAACAATGGAGTATTTCCTCGCTTCCCTCCTGCTAGCAGAATTATGTGCTTCCTTGTCTGCCCTCCTCCTCGCAGGACAATGTAGTATTTCCTCGCTACCCTCCTCCAAGCAGAATAATGTATTTCCCTCGCTGCTCTCATCTTAGTAGAACCATCTAATAATGTTTTCGCAATGGTCAATTTGACAAAGGCATAACGATTGATTGAAATATAAAATTCAACGGGGAACAGGTCACTGGGTGGATTACTACATCATTCTAGATGAATGGCAGTGAGGTAGAATTTGAACTCATTCCCTGCTCACACTCACACATGTGGATGACGCTCTGTTTTCCTATGCCAATGCCAATCCGACACGTGGTAAATAAGTAGGATGATAAGTTGTACTTATCATGCTTTATGGATCATTTTACATTTTACAAAAGGTAAAATTTTGTTTCGAAAAGGAAGAGGATTCCCTATAAACGGGGAATTTATCTTTTCCATTACTGATTTTCCCTCTCTGCTTTCTGAGTGCATAGAAAAGTTATAAGGTGCGTTTCGTTAGTAATAGTACATAAGAGGAGGGCAATGCGTAGTTATACAGTTCTACTAGGAGGAGGGACGCAAGGAAATACTACATTGCTCTGCGAGGAGGAGGGCAGAGAGGGAAATACATAATTCTGCTAGGAAGACGGCAGAGAGGGAAATACATAATTCTGCTAGGAAGACGGCAGAGAGGGAAATACATAATTCTGCTAGGAAGACGGCAGAGAGGGAAATACATAATTCTGCTAGGAAGAGGAGCGTGAGGGTAATACCACATTTGTGGAGGATGATGGCGTACACCCATTCATTGCAATCAAACTTTGAAATCTCAATTTTCCTTTTCCTCCCTCCTCCTCCTCCCTCCTCCTCCTCCTCTTCCCTCCTCCTCCTCCTCTTCCTCCTCCTCTTCCTCCTCCCTCCTCCTCTTCCTCCTCCTCCCTCCTCCTCTTCCTCCTCCTCCCTCCTCCTCCTCTTCCTCCTCACCCTCTGCCACCTCTGCCTTACTCCAACCAAACTGACGAATCCAAAGGACAAAGGAAATGCCCTAACCCTTTCAATTTTGAAGCACAGGTCTCAGTTACACTGTATTTGGGATTAATTTTTTGAAGGACAAGTCCCACTTCACTTGGAGTTAGTTTTTTGAAGCTTTATTAAGGACAAGAAAAATCCCCAATATTACATTGAATTGAAGAAGGTTCCGATTTATATCTTTAATAACTTAAAAGTAGATGAATAGACGCAAATGGAATAATCTAGGGAGAGTGTCCGTTTCATTGGCTAGGAATTCGTGTGTTGAAATTTTCATTTATCAACTGCCACTCTGCTACTGTCACAGCTACACTCCTACTGTACCATTATTCAACAGTAAACGGAAACGGTTAATTTACACGTGATAGTTGATTCCAGAATTTTATCAGTTATTACAAATTAGAAAATTTGGTTAAAAGCGATAGTCTGCCGAATATTTATGTCATTAGTATGTAAAGAAACTCGTAATATTGTCTAAAATGACTGAGTTTCTGCCACCTCATTTACTTGCACTTTTTGCTGCTCGAGATCCCATCCCATATTTAGCCCCAGTCACTAAATTGCGGCACGAAAAACCCCCAATGAGGTATACTGGGCTAGCACCATTTCTCTCTTACTTTGAGGTAAGTAAACTTGAATCTGCACTGGATTGTGTTTCAGTTTCCTGCATTGTAAAATAAAATCTTACACAAAGGTGGCCGGACAATTGCCACTTTTACGATTTTAATAAGTTTAAAGCCAGTTTATTTAAATTCCAATTTCATTCACCAGCTATACGCTTACGGTCGGTTTGGGAAAGAAATTCTAAAGGACCCCACTCTTATTCTTTATGGTTGAACTTTTATATCAAAAATTAAATTTCAGGACCCATCGGAGACACCTCCACCGCCACCACTAAAATTAAAACGGAAAGGGAAGGTTGGAAGAAATCATAGAAATAAAGCGAATCAAGGTGCTTACAATTCGGAGAAAGCCGTTGGCACATGTAAGTCGACTCCAAGTTAAATCCAATTATTAAAAAATTAAGAATTCCAGTATCTACATACATACATACATAATGTGTATTAATTTCTAATTTGCTCTTTATTTTGAATTTATTTTACATAGTGAATGTAAGCACTAATACTGTGGTTTCATCAGAATTTCAAAGTTTTGATTGGCGAGCGGAAATGGAGCTAAAACATGAACAGGAAGTTGCAAATCCTATCGAAACAAAACCCCGGAGTTTTAAACGACTGGATTCTATCAAAAGAGCAACTAAGGTTGCCTTTGCACCAACTGAAGATAAACAGCAACTGATTTCCTGTATACTGGCGAAAGAAAGAAATGCTGTGGAATCCGAAGATCGATATAGAAAAATGAGTAAGCTATTTTATATATTTTTTATCAAGTCCGAATGAGATCTCACCCACCGAAATACAATCCCATCGAAAGCAACTCACGGAAAAGATGCCACCGAAAACTATTAACTGAAAACTTAAATATTAACAACAAATTAATCCTAGGAAATAATTAAACAATTATTGGGAAAATTAAACTGATTTAGACCACACAGAACGGAAGAGGTTGATATGTAGCTCTCGAAAGATCTATACAGATCTCAATAATTGATCACGAATGTGGTGATCGTTTTGAACCTCAAATAAACAAAATAATTCTTTGCTAGAAGCTATTATTAAAAATCCTTTTTAAAGTTAATTTATATAAAAAATAACATTTATTTTTACAATACCTAAATAAATTATTTATTTATTTTTCATTAATTCATTACATCAGGTTCTACTCGTATTTGAAAATGTGATTTTTATTTTTCACTAGGTTATTATTTATGAGCATTTGAAAAAGTGATTTCATAATAAAATAAAATAAAATAAACATCTAAAAGGATTGTACGATAAAGACTGATAAGTAAAGCCCTTTCTTTTCGTAAACCATTTTTGTATTGCAATTTTTATTCTAACGTTATGAAATGTGCAAGATTGATGGGGACCTTAAAACTTTTGCATAAAGACTACAGAAATGGTTGTTGAAACATTTCGATATTAATACTTTAAACAATAACTCCCCTGTGCTGCTATTTCAATAAATACGGTAAGTGTAAATACTAACGTTTTAACTCGCGCTCGCCTACTAACGCGTTTCCTTTTGGTGTGTTGTTTTCATTCAGTGAGTTGTTTTCGTTTGTATCCTTTCGATAAGTGTTTGTTCTTTGCTCGGTGAGAAAATTTCGGTGACTTGAGGTGGATCCCTTTGGTATAGTATTTATTAAACCATTTATTAGAACTAATCTTTTGACATTCGTATGAGAAAGAGGGAGAGAGCTACAATTTATTTTTTCTTGAAATATTAGGTACTAGTTTAATTTTGAGGAGCCTTAAAATGTCGACATCCCTGACGATACTGGAGGAAGTAGATATCGACACTAAACCCGTGAAAATAATTTTAGGGAACTTACATGGCGACCCAACATGTGTGACGAAATTGGACTACATTAGTATTTGTGACCCAAACGTTGATGAACTTGTGAAAGAAATTAACCTGGTTTACGAACGAATTGGTTATGATGAAAATGTAAGACTGCCACTTGATCTGATGTTAAAAGGAAATGTTGCGATTGCTTTCAATGAGAAAACTCAAAAGTACTGTCGTGTAAGACTAATGAACTATTTTAGTGCCCGAAGCAAAGTAATACCGTGCAAATTGTTGGACACGTTTGGTGAAATGAAAGTGCTCCCAAAGAATTTATTCAAAATGCTCGAAGATTCAGCGAAAATTCAACCAAGAGTTCAGCAAGTGCGTTTGGAACATTTACATTATTATGACGCTTGTGTCCAACTTAAAATTTTTCTCGCCAGGAGAATATTGCGAAAGAAATATATTCTTCAGCTTACAGGCCATCGTGATGAAAATGGTACTCCTTTAGGTTACTTAACAGACGAATCAGTAAGTACGGAACCTATCAATTATACTGTCATGAAGGAACTCATGGGTCCTTTTATGAAAGGACATTTATTTTCGAAAATCGGTGAAACCTTGAATAATTTAAGTGTAACTCACTTACTTTCGTCCGGACTTGTTTACTTACAAAACAAAGAAGCTCCGATGGTCAAACACTTGAACTTTTTGCTGAACACTTTTCGAACCGAGAAAAATCGACTTATTCCTATGAAAGCGGAAAACATGATTGTGGAAAACTTTTATCTGGTAGAGGATTCTAATGGAAATGCTTCTAGAGTACAACTGTTACAACCAGAGAAGTACAAATGTCCCCGTGACTATCTAAAAGGAGTTTTCCTAGAATACAGTGATAGAGGTGGGCAAGGAATAACTTCTGTCTTCGTTGAAAATCTTTATTTAGCTTCGGACTTGAATCCAATTCTTGGCTACCTTCCCCAACAATGTTTTGAAGTGAAATTATTCAAAGTGCCACCAATTCCGTTATCAAAACTATTAATTGCAAGAAGTTTGTTCCCTCCAGAGGAACGTTACAGCGTTATCGTTGCTGAGGTTGAAGAGGAACAAGGAAATACGATATTTGGCGTTGAAATTTTTATGAATAAGAAAAAAATGAAAGAGATTGATCCACATTATGCAGGATCCAGTACAGAAGAATCAATTATAAGAAAAAGTGTGAACTGTAAACTTTCAAAAATGGTTTCCGGTATGGAAAACGTTCCCTCTACTTTTACTTTGGTACAGTATGACCGCAAGGCGACTGAAATACTTGGCTTTAATCCACATATTTCTAAATTCGCTGCGGGGAGTAAACTGACTGTTGTTTTGGAATCAATTTATTCGTATGACGATTTCAGACTTATTGCTGAAAAAGATTATGAAAAAAGAAATGAGATGGAAGCAGCTTTAAAACGCTACAGAGACATGAATTTGGCAGCAGAAGGACTCTGCCCCGCAATCCAAATCTCGAACTCTTATATAAAAAGCCACCCTAAAGCTATTTACTTTGCCCCGTGCCTCATTTGCCCTACAAACCCAGAAGCTGGAACAGTTGTTCGCAGGGTTGTGGTTGTCAATAAAACTAATCCAAAGAAATTGGAAGACGCTCTAACTCCTGTTCGTCAAGTTCTTTTAATCGATCACGGTGTGTTTCAAGTTGTCGCTCTGTCTGACCTGGACATACTAACAATTCCAAAATACTGCACGATGCCTCCTTTGGCTGTCTGTGCATCCATGAATGAAAAGATGTGGCAAAAAAGTAACAAGACGACATTTACAGATTTTAAACAAATGTCAGGCCAAACGGTTACAATTAAAGTGCTAAGCTCCAAGCGTGATGCCGAACAACGAACATGGGTCAAAATTGAAATTTTCAAACCTAAATGTAAAGTTACTGAACCAAAGGGTAATAAACCAGTGTGACGAAACTTCGATAAAAAGTACACAGTTTATATTTATAAAGCATTAAAAGTTGGTATACCCTTGTAAACATTTTCTGTTTTGGATTCTTCCGTCTAATATGTATAAAAGACATTTAATCACTCGTCACAAGATTTTTCGTTGTGAAATGCCTCTTTAACTTTGAAATCAGAGTCTTTATTTAATTTCATGCTGGAGTAATATTTCGTAGAATTAGACTTTTATCTTATATGGTTTTCCTTTTTGTCTCGTTTTTATTCCAAGGATTTAATTCTAGAAATTTATTTTATGGGTTCGTTAAATTATTTTATGCTATTACTTATTCACTTGTAAGTAATTAAAATTCTTTGAAGATTCCTGAAAATAATTGCTCCTGAAAGGTCAGTTTGGATACTGATAGGTAATGGTAATACGTTAGTGACTAAGACAGCCCATATTTTTTATTTTATGGTGTTGTGAACCCTTGTTTTTGTTGTTAATAATTAAATGTACTTTTGTCTTAAAATTATTATTACATTCATATTGTAATTTATGACTTTCAATGTCCAGAGAAATTGGTAATACAAATAAAAGCATTCCATTGTTATTTCAACTGTGTTTTATTTTATTGATATTTTACAAATTTGTACACCTTTATCTAGGCCCCTTGGTGTAATTTTTAGCAGTTGGTTGATTTGATTTGATCCGTTGGATGGACAACTCAGCATTTCAACCTCTATTCTGAATGGACATCCATTTGCACTAAAAATTGTCAGGAAGGTCACATTTAGCAGAAGTGGTCATTATTGAGGCAGAATCCACAGAAATTGAGTTTGCATTTTTAGCACGCCTAAAGGATTCTCCGCCAGCAGCGTATTTCTTTGCGCATTTAAATTCTATAACCGTCGAATGATATCATTATCGATTCTCTTTTATCTAGCCATAACACTGATTTGCCCTACTAGTAACTTGTATTATTATTTGTTAATAACTTTTATCATTTTGTTAATAACTTCCAATTAACTCTTCGAGGTATGTGAAGCCATAATAATAATAGTCATCCGGTTTGAAATATTTAAAACCAAAGCACACGTGTAAAATCTTACATTGGAATTTTATTACATTTCAAGTAGACTAATTAGTTAGCATGCATGCTAATTTAACGTGTTTCGTAATTAGGAGTTATCCATAAAACTGCTAAAATGTCATTTCTTTGCACTTTATCTCAGAATACTTCGTGCAATGGTAAATGGTAAGTAAACCAATGTAAAACTGTAGTAGCCAAGTATCGTTAGAAATGCAGGTGGAAAAATTATTTCAATGTGTAAATTGTACAGTGAAAGTACATGGGACACTCACAGAATACAGTGCAGTTTAATTTGCCCAATTCCGAAATGAGATGCAAGAATTAACAACGAAAACTGTTCTAATAGGCCATTCCGTTTTCGTTATCCATCAGATGGACGGATGGACAGACTGTTAGAGCATTCTTATAAAGGAGTCAAATCATTTTTAATGCTAATTTAAACAAATAACTAGTTTCAAGGAATTGAACGATAGCACGGGGTATTTAAACACCGAGAATCCTTACAATTTTTGTAGCACCTAAAAACTTTGTCAGAGTCAGAAGTTCTGAATCTTTGTTAAACTTAGCCTAACAAAAAGTTTGAACATTTTCTTCGTCTTTTATTCAAAGCTGCGCGATGGCTTCCTTTTCATTCCGAAAATTGGCTGTATCTGCAGTCATTGTTGTCTGTCTCCTACTACAAATTCAAAACGCAATGGGTAAGCAATTTCCTTCACTCATTTCAATACATTATCAATTATTAAAATAAATTTTTTTCGAAATGGGATTTCCTGGAAAATATGAATCGTAAAATTCCACCCATCCATAAAATCCTATATGCACCGCCTCCTAAGGAGAAACAAAAATTTTCATCTTAAAAAGAACACTGGATATTTTACACAAATTATTAAATTGTTATTATTTTATTGACAGTAAGTTATACTGGTATAATTTTTATAGGTCAATGCTCCTGTATTCGTGGAAAGCCGTGCCATTGTGCTCCTTGCCGACCTGGATCTAAAATTTGTTAGAAGTGTTCGCTATGGACTGTGAAGTAACATTTAGCAACGGATGACCTCTTCACTCTTGAAACGATGCAAAATCAATTTACAATAAATATCAATTTCAAACTCTAAAAATCTACCAGTTTTAATAGAATTCCATGGTTCACCAGAATTGTGTACTAATAATAAAATAATCAGCCATTGATATCAAAAAAAATTGTAATGGTTTAGTTATTGGTTGGCTAGATTTCTTGATTTTGATATTATCCTGATTACTTGAAGACATAATTTGTTTTCGAACTTAGCCAGAAAGTCAGAAACAACATTTAACCCGTCTAAGAGAGCTTTATTATCACATTTTAATTACTAATTAGTTAGCACATGAATTTTACTCGTTTAGCAATTGGGAGGAGTGTAGTACTTGTATATGTTAGCGGCAATAAGGAAAATCAGGTAATTTCGAAAATGCCTAGGCAAATAGAGAAATTTGTACTGATTTTTGGTTTTTGTGGTCAATTTAATGGAAGACAAGTCACAGGGCCATTGTACACCAATTGGCTTAATTCAAAAGTCACTTCTTCATCAGAAAAACCTCACTTCAAATATGTGGACCATTTCATAAATTTATTTCTTCTTTGAAGAGCTACTTCATATTAACTGATGTAACTTAGAAACGAAATGGTCCACATATTTGAAGTGAGGTTTTTCTGATGAAGAAATGACTTTTGAATTAAGCCAATTGGTGTACAATGGCCCTGGGACTTGTCTTCCATTAAATTGACCACAAAAACCAAAAATCAGTACAAATTTCTCTATTTGCCTAGGCATTTTCGAAATTGCCTGATTTTCCTTATTGCCGCTAACATATATACGATGGAATCTTTTTCATTTCTAAAATTGGTTATCTCTGCTATTGTTGCCATCTGCATCTGCCTTCTGTTACAAATTCAAAATGTATTCGGTAAGGAACATTTTTCTCCATTCATTTCAATACATTATTTTAATAAATTGGATTCGAAAGATTTGTTAGGAAATATTAATATTAATCGTAAATGCCGCTCATCCATAAACAGATATTATTTTCTTTTTGAAAAACACTGAAAGCAGATTTAAAACGAATTGTTCCAAAATTACTATTTTGTTGAGTGCCTGTTATACAGATGTCATAATTTTTTTATTAGGTTGTAGATGTTCTCCTAAGAGTCATAACTGCCTGTGTGTTAATTGTTAATGGTTACTACTGACCCCTTGGCTCTTGACTCAATTTATCAATCAATCACAAGTTAACTTTGGAATTGTAAGAATAACACTTGGTTCTCCAGAATTAAAGTATGCACTAATCACTAATAAACAAATAAATGTGCAGAAAACAATTTTTATCAGAGTTCAATTAAAGTGAATTAATTTTTGTTAAGATGCCATATTTTCTTCAATGAATATAATAATATAATAATAATTGTAGCCAAAGGCTGATACTCAAACGCAGTTTTGGAGACTTCAGAATTTTTATTTCAAAATATATCGGATCTGTGAAGTGCAGTGCATTTTCAAAGAATTAAGCTATTAATTACGAAAGTATTCTAAAATAGCATTTTGGAATCCTGATCCCAGATCTCTAATTGTAAAATAAAGGCGCATTCATTGCGCCTCTAAACGTTTTCATGCGGCAATGGCAATAGCATGTAAGTTTTTCCGAAAAACAGTGCTTTCAACTACAGAAAGGCTTGTTATCTGAAATTAGGCATTTTTTAGTTTTTCTTTGGATATGTATGATGTATAGAACATTTTTGCAAAGAGATGTAAATATAAAAATCCTAAAATGGTAGTGACGATGATAGAACCTCTTGTTCTGTAGCAAGGTCGGTCTTTTCCTGTAATACAGATAAAACAATCGATTACACTGCATTAATTAGCAATAAATAGTAATTTACATTGGACGGAAAATATTATTTCCAATCAATGTTCAGAATGATATGCATTGCTTACCGCCGTAGTAAAACAATCTAAGTAAGTTGATATTAAGACCATAGACGAATTGTGAAATTTGAAGAGTTGTAATCGTCATTGCTATTTTTGAGGACACCTTAAACTGCAATGCCTATCAAAATGACAAATTCATTAGATTTTTATTAAATTCAAAACAGTTCTCCATTCAGACAATTGGGGTTTTGTTTAGGGAAATATGATAGTCAGATTATAATTGACACTTACTCTTAAGCCAAAATAAGAGTACATCAGGACATGCACAATGGAATTCAAAAACATAATGCTTCTGGTTGATGGCTCGCCTTCCACAAACACAAAGAATGTTGACCACAACATGGTAACATGGTGAAACCTAAAAATCACAATATACAAATCCACAAAATAATTGTGATTTCTGTAAATTTTTGTCGGTTATATAAATTAATACTGGTATTTAACTACAGTAATAGTAATAATCCATTTTTTAATAAGCAAAAATCGTCGTTTTTCCATAAGAATAATCAATTTACCATAAAAATACTATTTTATTACAAGAATCGTCACTGAATACAGGAAAAAGCATTCTCCTATAAGTAAAATTGCTCTCTCCAACTATTAGGTTGCTATTCATCATAATTAAACGTTTTGCCAATGAAAAAGTTTTTGCCTAAGTGGGAGTTGTGAGGAAACAAAAAAGGATAGCAGAAAACCGTGGGTGTGCGGTAACAGGAAACTGTGTAGTGTAGGTTAAGTAAGGGTAAATTGCATTCTTTCAGGAAAAATTCAATTCTATTATTCTTATTACGGAGAAAGCTCTGTTATTGCTGGAAAAGTCCGTTTTACTAACCCGGCCGTAGGACGGGTAATTCACTAGTTGTTGTACAAAAAGAATATCAAAATAAACGCGTCAAGCGATTTGGCAAAGTGGACGAAGAGTGGCAGTAACACAGACTTTAGCAAAAACCGATTTTGATTTTTTATTCGAAGGTCAAAGGTGACAGAACGGTCATCTTTGAAACGGAGGATGATATTTGAATGCTCGATGGATTAAAAAAAATTCAGTGAATTATCTCAATGGGTTCGTGAGTTATGGGCACCACAAGCATTTGCCCACAGACAGACAGACGGACAGACAGACAGACAAAACAAAGGCATAAAGAGGACTTCGTCCACTTAATAATTTAAGTCGAAAGATTAACTATTGTTCTTTTTACACTTACCAATGCAATAGTGCTAACGGTCTTTTTCGCAAGACAATAAATACGGTATCTCCCAATTCCACGATCTTTGATAAAGTGTAAAGAAACATCCAGAATGTTGTTGGATAAAGATAAGCCTCCCTGAATAATTGTAGTAATATTTTTTAAATAATTATGAAAAACCATGACGTTATTGGAATACTTATTTTGTTCTTTATAGCTTACGAAACGCAGTAATGTCGATAGAAACCATCAGGTGGTCTGAAACTCCTTACAAATTCAGGAAACATTCTTAGGCAGACGCCAAGTGAGAAAAGTGCCAACGATAAGTTCCATACTGCAAGTGCCTTATCCAATTTATAAGCTTTCCGATTTTTCATCCATTGCGGACCAAACCTAATGAACAATAGGTAAATGGCACACATAATAGCACAGGTGGAGAACTTTCCTTTCGCCCAGCGTCGTAAGTCGTTTCCGTGAACTTTTTCGAACGAAAATGATTGGATTTCTTGTGGATTTTCATATTCCCATTTTATAAACCCCAATTCTGTTACGTTAATAAGAGAACCCTCCATTTCAGAGAAATTATGAATGTATTTTATGAAATTTTTAATTGATTTTGAGTTTTTATTTCAAGAGCTTTGCAAATATTTAGTATAGGAGTGATACTTTTATGATCAACTATAGAAATATGCTATTTTTTATGACCTAACTAATTTCCTCTAAGAAACAATGTTTGATTCTAAGAGAACCAAGGGCACAACTGCAGCCGTAAAGGACTTCGAAGGTAGACTGATGGGAAATGTGTTATGTCGCCAGACCTGACAAATTAGATCTTATATGTAAAAAAGCTGTTAGGCAACAAATGTTTGCACATACAAAATGTATCAACCATTAAATTTGTTATTCATATTAAAGAGGTATACTAAGTATCAAAGATGTCAATGGGAGGAAATAATTAAAATTTCTTTGCCAAGTCCATTAGTTTTTTGATTTAGATCCTGCACATATATTGCAGTCAAATGCATCGCCAGATAAGAAGAGTAAAAATGTCACTGATTTTTTAGAGACCACTTCATTGTCTTAGGCCAATCTTCTCAAAGCAAAAAATGAAAAACCTTGGATGTGCAAGTAAATTAGTATCTCAATTACCTCTTCGGAACTAATTCCAGTTTTATTCCATCCGTGTGTCCTGAAAATGTCCTGAAAATATTTACCTTAAGCCTTAAACTAATATTACTAATGGTGTAATGACGTTATTGTGCATGAGTAAAAAAAATGTAAGCTAATCAATGTCAAAACACAATTGGATTCAAATAAAAAATGTATATTTCTTTTCACACGCTAATCTTTATCTGAAATCTACAGAAACCCAACCACAGGCTGGATTAATACATTGTATAATTGAATTCTTGCATTGTCCACGATTTGCAGACTTCTTTTGACAAAACTAACATAAGTTCGTAATCACAACCGGATATTCAAACGCAGTTTTTGAGACTTAAAATTTTTGCCTAAAAATGTATGGAGACGGATTTGTATAGTATAACTTATTATCTGTATTCTAGTTTTCACGGAACCTCACGTAGATGACTCAGCATAAAATAACAGTTTTGCTGATGAATTGCTGAGTCATCCACCAGACGTTATAGTAGGACGACTATAATGCCCATTAACTCGTTTTAAGATACTAATTGAGACAATATTAAGAAAAGCATTTTGAAACCATAATCCCGGATCTGTATATAGTTGTGAATGCTAGTTATAATTTTATTACTATGCAGTTTGTTGAAAGTACAACCATTGATATGCAAATAATTTTTTTCAGAAATGCCGTAATAGAAAATATTATTCCACTGTTTTTATTTCCCTGTAACTTTTATCGAATTCCATGGAGGACGTAATTGTCTTAACACTTAACACTACATTTTGTGTTCCTCATAGATGTAGATTATAAAGTACAGAAATGAGTTCTAAAACACATTTATGATAGTTAATTAAAAGTTAGACAAGAGATTTTAATCTTAATGTTTAGTATATGTGGGTAAATTCACAAACCTGTTATTTCATCTTTTCTGTGAAATGAATTCTTTTCATGTATAGGTATGAAATGTGTTGGATAAATATAGTTTCTTGAAAGTACTCATTTGCATTCTATTAATGCTAAACTGTGATATCAAATTCCAGGTTAAAAATTTTATACTCTGGGTGTTGCGACTTGCTGGAAGTTATTTTAGTTTTCGCTTTCAGCTTATTTCATAAAGAATTCCAGCTAAGTTTGCTGAGACGTTCTTGATATCTTTTTTATAGGAATAGAAAAATTGCCAAGCTTATTTCTTTGATTCTCTTACAAGTTACAGTTTCTCGTAGTGTTAAATTTGTACTTAAATTACTATTAAATTTTAAACTCCTGTATTGAGTATAAGGTAACTAATGCAGAATACATATTGTAAGAAAATATTGTAAGAGCTAATTAAGTTTACTCCGCTATATGGCCCATTAGTCACAGTTTATGGTTTGAACGCCAACGTATCAAACTTTAAAGATCTTCGGTTGATTGATTTCCCGCTTTTGTAAAAGCTGAATTTCCAGGTAATGAAAATTGTTGACTTAATACAACTTTAAAAGTTTATACAAAGATATTACTTTCCAATAACAACTGTACCTGTTTACAAGAATATTGACATTTACAAGAATAATAACAGTGCATTTTCTGAGTTTTATTACCCAAATCTCAAAAAGCATTAGAATATATTTTTAGTGTAAGCATTTCTACTAGATTGCCCAAACTGCTGAAAAAATATCTGAAAACTAAAATGGGACTACTACGGATTTAATTAAATCATCAGAATTATGTTGTCCAGAGGAGGCATATTACGCGTTCCAAGTATTTCACTTACTTCGGCAATAATACATTATGCAATTTTACTCTTTTCTTTGAGAATATACGACTTATAGAATAGTCTTGTGAAAAGATATAAATAGCAAAATCCAAAGATGGTCGATATTATGTAGGAGTTTCTCGTCCTAATACAGGGTATTCCTTTACCTAAAATGTAAAAACAGTCTTTGGATGTTCTTAGACAACAAATGAACGCACTGAGGCAGAATATAAGAATTTTAAATGGAAAGACAACTTGTGGCTATTCCTTTATATTTTTGTTTAATGAAGTATAATACTTACCAGTGATTTCTATGAATTGCCAACACTGTATAATAAGTCCAATAACAAACTGCATGATTTGAAGAGAAGTGATCATCATTGACACTCTTCGGGGTACTTTCACCTGTATTGCCTGTGAAATTAAATAAAAGACATCGTACCAATGAAAACACTAAAACCAAGGTCATCCCAAGTACGAGTGTTTGGAATTTTTGTACATTCTCAGGGTATTTCATTTGTTTCATCAATTTTTGAACTCTGTTACTACACACCAGCTACAACTCAATCTAATGAACAAAATTTTTCACGTGTTGTCAATTGCTTGTATAATTTCAAAAGTCGGGCGATGAATTACGGTAAAATTGAGGACAATTTTCTTTCATATGTCAATTAATCACTGACATCCACTGACATTCACTTCAATTATAGAATTCGGTACTGCGTCTAAAAATATCTTAACCAAAGTTTTGCAAGTTGATAAACTTTTTAAATATCTAATCATCAGCAAATAATAATTTTGTTCGAAGAGCTATATATGTAATTATAATTTACATATAACTACGCATATAAAATACAAATAAGTAATTTTTGTGTGCTTACCCTTAACCCGTAGTAAGTGTACATCAGGGTATGTATGGAAGCGTTCACAATTATAGGCAGTCTAAGTCCTGGCTCCCCTTCAATGAAGAGGAAATACGAACACCATACCATGTTGAAATGATGAAACCTAAAGCAAAGAAAGAATTAACCACTATATTATGGCACACAATTTGAAAAGCTAAACAAAATAGCCGATGTATTTGAAAGACACAAAATCATATGAAAAGATCATTAATTTAGGGAGCCCAATGCAGTAGTGTCCATTATGACACCTCCATAATGTACCCGCTACTTACCAATGTAAAAATATGAGAGGTTTCTTTCGGAGTACAATAAAGACAGTGTCACCCAATTCCACCATCTTGGATACAAGAAAAAGGAAGCCCCAAAATGCTGCCGGGTAATTCAGACCTTCCCTAAAATTGGAACTAGGATTTACTTAAACCAAGACAATAAAATATAATGTATTGCAAGATATCGAAAAAGCAAAATTAAAGTAGTGATGAATTACTTGACACAAATTGACCGATAAAATCCATTAGGACGGTCGTATACTAGTTTGAGTTCTGGAACTATTCGAATGACAACAGTTAGGGAAAAAAGAGCCAGAAAAAAGTTCCAAGCTGCCAAAGATTTCTCCAACTTGTAGGCCTTACGGTTCTCCATCCACTTAGGGCCAAGCCAAACGAACAATAAATACACCAGGCAAATAACTCCACAAACGGACCAATTCCTGTGTGCCCATAATCGCCATTCGTTTGGAGATATTACTTTTTCGAACCAAAATGCCTCAAGTTGCTGTGGGTTTTCGTATTCCCAGTGAAGCAAACCAAATTCCGTCATGTTTACCGAATCCATAATTAAATTTGTAAAACTGCTATCAATAACTTGAAAAAAAATCGAAAATGTAAACGTTTTCACGAAATTCTCACGAAAAAACGAAATGTTTTTAACAAATTGAACAAATAATATGTCCAAGTTGGAAGATAAGTGGAAAGGATATATTGTAACTGTGATATTATTATATACTCATTCAAAAATGTTTTGATCTGAATGTCAGACCCAGTTTCGATTTATCAACTGGACGCTTCTTGAAGACGAAAACCAACGAATAAGGTGAGAGTTTTCAATAAGGTTGTTTTCACCCAGTTTTATAAATCGAGAATATCTTGTAGTGAGAACCCTTAGTTGCCCAGTGACTTTTAACAAGGAAAGTAAACATAAAGAACTAATGTGAAGTTCCCGTGCATAAATAACAGCGTTTCTAGTACACACTATTATTTATGCTGATTCCTAATGTGCACTTGAATAGACTACAAACAATGTATATTTGCGAGTATTCCTACTTCTTGCAGTGACGCCTTTTTAATTACATGTTTATGCCATAAAAGGAGTAAAGTGTAAATTAAATGTACTTCTGAGACAAGAGGGACCAATTGCATGTATGATGAATTATTATGTATGATGATTAAATTAATTTCCAGTAATAGACAATGTTCTAAGAGAGCCAAGGACGTAACTGCTATTGTAAATAAATTTGGTACCAGATTGTAAAAGAATTATCTCACCAAGTTTCTCACGAATACAGGGATTATAATATGTAAAAATTTAGGTAGGCATTCAATGTTTTAACATACCTATAATTAAATTAATTAATTAACCAAAGAAGTATACACTTAGACACCAGTGGGGAGTAACCCTCCTTTTTCACGCGTTAATCTTTTCCTGAAACGTGTAGAAACACAACCACTGGTTCTGTTAATCCACTCAACAGCTAAATTCGTGCGTTAACCACAATTTGCAATTTTGTCTTAACAAAATAAAGATACATTCATAATCACAACCTGATATTCAAACTCAGTTTAGGCTTTAAAACTTTTACTTCAAAATGTTTGGAGACGAATTTACTACTAATGCACTATATTGTAATTTTATCTATTGTAATTCAATTTTTCTGGAATTGAGTAAAAATTTATATGGTATTTTATAAAGGCGGCCAAATCTATGTAGGTGGCAGTTTAAGATTTTTCATTTGTGGTAATTTCAGTTCTTTGGGTGGGTATTTCAGGTACTACAGCCACTAATAATTTAGCTGTAAGACTCATTTTTCCTAACTGTAACTTTCATTATAGTAGTAGTAACTACTTTAAATTAACTTCAATTTGCGTCCACTATTATGGGAATACATGTTTTGTTTACAGGGACAATCACTTCTTGAACTATTTAGAACCAAAACAGGTTTTTATCATATATTAATTAGACTAATTACCTGCAGTTACCAATTCTCTGCAGTTGTTGCCTTTTGTCTTCTGCTACAAATTGAAGAAGCTGTCGGTAAGAACATTTTCCTCCATTCATTCCAATGCTTCATAATATTTGGACATGATAGAAAATAAGAACCTTAAATAACAAAAGTTAAGTCTTTTTAGAAAGAACTGGATTTTTAATAAAACACTGTTCAATAATGATCATTTTGTTAAATGAGTGTCTATTTTCCTTTAAGTTGTCAATGTTCTCCTGGTTGGTTCTGCGGTTGTGCTGTCTGTGACCCTGGAGCTAATAGAAGATTTTGTTAAATTATTCACTGTGGACTAATGGTTCTTGACTCGAGAAGCAATACAAATTCATCAGTTAAAATGCTATCGCTGGAATTGTAAGAATATAACATGGTTCACCAGAATTCAAGTAGGTTCTAATAATCAGATAAAATTTCGCAAAAAAGGTTTTGCTATTGTTCATCTAAAGCAAAACTTCTGATATAGTTTCCCTTTTTACTCATAAACAACCTTTGCATTAGTAAAAGTGTCTGTACAAAGCATAAGAGCATATTTTCAAAATTTTTCACGGCCAAATTGTGCAAAATACATGTAACTACGCAAATAATTTCGTTATATGTTGCCTATATTATACATCCATGATATTTTTGCTCCGTAGTAGTCAATACAGTTGGCGCAGAAATTAGCGGTAAACAGAAATTGTTGGAAAATTAAATTCGTACAACAAATCATACATTTTATTCAAATCTTTGTCGACTTTGCATTATCTCCTCTGGCTGGCTTCTGTTACAGGTTACAGCTGGCATTAGGGAGCTAATTAATTAGAATGTGCTTAAGGATTAACTAAAGTTACTTTACATATCAGGTATTAATGAAAAAACTCATAATTACATAAAGTGTAGTTACATTCAGAATAATATGTGAATAAAAACTATGTCAACATATAGCCAATTAATTTCTTGTAATGATTGCATAAAATATGAATTATGATTTGATGAAATGTAGTAAAGATTTTACACAAATAATATTTTCATGTATTTATTGTATTTGAATTCGGCATGAGTACATTATGCAGTTTTCCTCTTTTCTCTAAGAATATACGACTTATAGAATACTCTTGTGAAAAGATATAAATAGCAAAATCCAAAGATGGTGGATATTATGTAGGAGTTTCTTGTCCTAATGCAGGGTATTCCTTTACCTAAAATACAAAAACAATGCTTAGACATACAACTAATGAACGCACTGAGGCAGAATATATAAAGATTAGACGAAAAGACAACATTATGACTATTCCCTTATACTTTTGTTTAATGAGGTATACATACCAGTGATTGCTATGAATTGCCAACACTGTCCGATAAGACCAACAACAAACTGCAAGATTTGAAGAGAAGTAATCAGCATTGCCACACTTCGGGGTACTTTTACCTGCATTGCCTGTCAAATCAAATAAAATACATCGGACCAATGAAAACACTAATATTAAGATCATCCTAATTACGGGTGTTTGGAATTTTTGTACATTCTCAGGATGTTTCATTGATTTTTGAACTCTGTTACTACACACCAGCTACAATTCAATCTAATGAACAAAACTAAGACGTAGTAGCATATATTTTTCCCGTGTTGTCAATTCCTTTATGACTTCATAAGTCGGACGATGAATTACAGTAAAATAGAGGACAATTTTATTGCATATGTCAATTAATAAACATCCACCGATGAAAATATTTGCATAAAAATCGGTACCACCTCTAAAATGTCTTTAACGAAGTTTTGAAAGCTAATAAGCTTTATAAATAATCAATTAGCAACAAATAAAAATTTTGTTTAAAGAGCTACTTTCAATTATAATTTGAACTTAATTACGCAATATAAAATTTAGGTTATTTTCGTGTATTTACCCTTAACCCGTAGTAAGTGTACATAAGGGTATGTATGGAAGCGTTCACAAGCATCGGCCATCTAAGTCCAGGCTCCCCTTCAATGAAGAGGAAATACGAACACCATACCATGTTGAAATGATGAAACCTAACCACAAAAATAAATTAACCCCTAGTGACACAAACAATTTAGAAACTAAGCAAAACAGCCGATACATTTGAAAACACAAAAGCATGTATGAAATGACGATTAATTTAATTGGCCCTTAGGTGGTAGTGTCCATTATGACACTCCATCATGCACTCGCTGCTTAAGTGCTTACCAATGCAAAAATATGAGAGGCTTCTTTCGGAGCACAATAAAAACAGTATCACCCAATTCCACTATCTTGGATACAAGAAATAGGAAGCCCCAAAATGCTCCCGGGTAATGCAGACCTTCCCTAGAATTGGAAACGCAGATTTACTTAAACATCGACAATAAAATACCACGTACAAGGTATTAAAGTAACAAATGTAAAGTAGTGTTGCATTACTTTACACAAATTGACCGATAAAATCCATTAGGACGATCGTAAACTAGTTTGAGTTCCGGTACTCCTCGAATGATAGCAGTTAGGGAAAAGAGAGCAAGAAAAAAGTTCCAAGCTGCCAAAGATTTCTCCAACTTGTAGGCCTTACGGTTCTCCATCCATTTAGGGCCAAGCCAAACGAACAATAAATACACTGCACAAATAACTCCACAAACGGACCAATTCCTGTGTGCCCATAATCGCCATTCGTTTGGAGGTATTCTTTTTTCGAACCAAAATGCCTCAAGTTGCTGTGGATCTTCGTATTCCCAGTGAAGCAAACCAAATTCCGTCATGTTTACCGAATCCATAATTAAATTAGTAAACTGCCTTCAATAACTTTAAACAAACAAGACTTAAAATTTTGAAAAAATGCAGAAATTTAAAGTTTATTGATTATATTGTATGGGCAATCAAGAATGCAATAATAAAGTCAAAATTAAAGTGAGAGCTTTCAGTATGGCTATTTTCACCCAGTTTTACAAATCGAGAATATCTTATGGTGAGATTTTGATTTGTTAGCTAAATAGTTTGCGCAATATTACACTTTTGATAAGAATCCGACGATGTGTTTAGAACGAGTGAACAATAAATGAATTTAGTCGGTGTAGTATTTCCAGAAAATATGTATTAGCTACCCATGTCTTAGAAAAAAATAATACATGCATTTGATAATATTCCTTAGTTGCACTGTGACTTTTAACATGGAAAGTAAAGGCAAGCAGCAAATGTGGAGTTCCCGTACATAAATGACAGCGTTTCTACACTATAATTTATACTGATTCCTTATGCACTTGAATACACTACAAACAGTATTTTTGCGAGTATTCCTACTTGAGTACATAGAGAACCAAGGGCGTAACTGCTATCGTAAATAAAGGTGGCGGATTGTAGAAGAATTGTCTCACCAAGCTTCTCACGAATACAGGGATTATAATATGTAAAAATTTAGTTAGGCATTCAAAGTTTTGACACACCTATAATTAAATTTATTTATTTATTAAGGAGGTATTCTTAGACACCAGTGGGGAGGATCGCTTCTCTTTCACGCGCTAATCTTTTCCTGAAGTGTCCAGAAACTCAACCACTGGCTCTGCTAGTCCATTCTAATACACCATGTCTTGCAGCTCTGTCTTAAAATAAAAATACGTTCAATTTTAGATTCAGATATTCAAACGAAGTTAAGACTTTAAAATTTTACTTCAAAATTTATGGAGACTTTACTACTAATGCACTATATTGCAATTTCAGTCATTGTCCCTACAAATGACGGCAAGCTTGGAATTATATAGAAAAGGTTGACAATGTACTTTACATTAACTGTAGTAGTTAGTAGTTCACTACCAAAAAGTATTCTATTTATTTCAGTATTCTATTTCTCGTTAAGTAAGGCAATGTGTAAAGACAATGACTAAATATTATATGACAATACTGAAATAATAATTAAACTTTGTGGGCATTTCAGCTTAAAAGGTCGACAATTCAATTTGTTTGAAATTGAGTAAAGATTTATGTGGCAAAATATTATAAAGGTGGCAGTTTAATGTTTCTCATTTGTGGCAACTTCAGTTCTTTGGGTGGGTACTTCAGGTACTACAGCCGCTAATAATTTAGTCATAAAACTAATTAAATATTTCCCTTTTGACGCACAAATAACCTTTGCATTAGGAAAAGCCCCTGTACAAAGTATAAGAGATTATCAAAATGTTTCACTACCAAATTGTGGAAAATACATGTAACTACGCAAGTAATTTCATTATTTTGTCTAAATTCATCATATTTTTGCTCCATAGTGCATACAGGTGGCGCAGAAATTAGCGCTAAAAGCAAATTGTTGGAAACATAAATTCGTAAAGTAAATCATACATTTTATTTAAATTTTTGTCGACTTTGCATCAGGGAATAAAGAAACACCTTTTTTGCTTTTTTTGCTTTAATTAGATTTCCAATTGCTTTTTTATCGTAAAAAGAAGTACAAAAAGGCAATTTGCATTTTTTCCTAACTCCACGGCAACCCTTTCATTTTTTAATTAAGCAACTAAAAAACAAGTTTGCTTATTGCTATTTTTCTAAAAAAGCTTTCCTATTTTATTTCCTGCTTTGCATTATCTCCTCTGGCTGGCTTCGGAAACAGGTTTCTGCAGTGTACTGTACCTCGCCAGACCACTTACGTAGAATCGAAAATTTAAGTGGACGCTTAGAATTATCAAAACTGGACGTACGGAACTAATTAATTAGAGTGTGCTTAAGGGTTAACTAAAGTTACTTTACATAGCAGGTATTAATGAAAAACTCATCCATAAATTCAGAATAATATGTGAATAAAAATTATGAAAACATATAACCAATTAATTTATTGTAATGATGGGAAGAAATATATGAATTATGATTTGATGAAATGTAGTAAAGATTTTACAAAAATAATATTTTCATGTATTTGAATTCGGCACGAATACATACATTATGCAATTTTACTCTTTTCTCTGAGAATATACGACTTATAGAATACTCTTGTGAAAAGATATAAATAGCAAAATCCAAAGATGGTCGATATTATGTAGGAGTTTCTCGTCCTTACGCAGGGTATTCCTTTACCTAAAATACAAAAATAATGCTTAGATGTTCTTTATACAACTAATGAACGCTCTGAGGCAGAATATATAAGGATTAGACGAAAAGACAACTTTGTGACTTATACTTTTGTTCAATGAAGTACACTTACCAGTGATTTCAATGAATTGCCAACACTGTCCGATAAGACCAACCACAAACTGCATGATTTGAAAAGAAGTAATCATCATTGCCACACTTCGGGGTACTTTTACCTGCATTGCCTGTCAAATCAAATAAAATACATCAGACCAATGAAAACACTAATATTAAGCCCGCCATAAGTACGGGTGTTTGGAATTTTCGTACATTCTCGGGGTGTTTCATTTGCTTAATTAATTTTTGAAATCTGTTACTACACACCAGCTACAATTCAACCTAATGAACAAAATAAAAGCCTGCTAGAAAAAACTTTCTACTGTTGTCAATTGCTTTTATAACTTCAAAGGTTGGACGATGAATTACTGTAAAACTAAATAATTTTGTTGCATATATCAATTAATCAACATCCACAGATGAAGATGTTTGCTTAAAATTCGGTACTTCCTCTAAAAATGTCTTTAAAGAAGCTTTGAAAGCTAATAAGCTTTTTAAATAATTAATTTTCAACAAATAAAAATTTTGTTTGAAGAGATATTTTTAATTATAATTTGAACTTAATTACGCAATACAAAATTTAGGTTATTTTTGTGTATTTACCCTTAACCCATAGTAAGCGTACATGAGGGTATGCACGGAAGCGTTCACAATTATTGGCCATCTAAGCATTGGCTCCCCTTCAATGAACAGGAAATACGAACACCATACCATGTTGAAATGGTTAAACCTAACCACAAAAATAAATTAACCACTAGTGACACAACAAGCAATTCAAAAACTAAACAAAACAGCCGATACATTTGAAAAAAATAAAAGAATACATAAAATGACGATTGATTTAAGTAGCCCAAGGCATTATGACACATCCATCATGTACTCGCTACTTACCAATGCAAAAATATGAGAGGCTTCTTTCGGAGCACAATGAAGACAGTGTCACCTAATTCCACTATCTTGGATACAAGAAAAAGGAAGCCCCAAAATGCTGCCGGGTAATGCAGACCTTCCCTAAAATTGGATACGAAGATTTTCTTAAAACCCGACAATAAATGCTATGCATAAGACATCGCATAAGATATCACTTATGTGTGAACTCAAAACGGAAATGGCCTCGGAAAGACAGAATGAATTTGTTTACTATTAATATCCTGATTTGATTTTGAACATGAATGTTAAAGTTTATATTTGTCTTTATAATTATTAGTTTATAGGTTTATGGTACTGTAATAGGTACTCATGTCTGTATTGGGAGAGCAGCAGCCAACTGTGTTGGAAGTGCTGATTCTGTCCAGTTAACTTTTGTTCTTGCAGATGTAATTTAATGACATGTCAATAAACGCAATATCAATATCAATATCAATCGAAGAAGCAAAATTGAAGTAGTGTTGAATTACTTGACACAAATTGACCGATAAAATCCATTAGGACGATCGTAAATTAATTTGAGTTCCGGTACTCCTCGAATGATAGCAGTTAGGGAGAAGAGAGCCAGAAAAAAGTTCCAAGCTGCCAAAGATTTCTCCAATTTGTAGGCCTTACGGTTTTCCATCCATTTAGGGCCAAGCCAAACAAACAATAAATACACTAGACAAATAACTCCACAAACGGACCAATTCCTGTGTGCCCATAATCGCCATTCATTTGGAGGTATTCTTTTTTCGAACCAAAATGCCTCAAGTTGTTGTGGATCTTCGTATTCCCAGTGAAGCAAACCAAATTCCGTCATGTTTACCGAATCCATAATTAAATTAATAAACTGTTTTCAGTAACTTGAGCAAAATAACTTTAAATGGAAAATCTTATAAATATTGTGGAACCACGATTCGGATGTACACTATCTCCTCCTAAACCATAAGAGCTACGACTTTCAAATTTTTTTTGTAGATTAGTATAGTGCTAATGTCGTTAACTGGGGGGTTACATTTTGAAAAATTATACAATAACTATTTTAAAAAAATTAAAAACTGATGCACCCATGTAAAAGAGTAGGACGAATTCATTCCTTACAGTGGGGAGAGAGGGCGTCGTAGTGTACTTTCAAATGTAATAATCCTTTAGTTGAAGGTTTGAAAGAAGACAATATATATAATCACGGTCATCCATATATGTTGACAATGTCAAGTAGGACCGTAGGCATTAATGACATGGTGGACCGTAGTTATTTGAGACAAAGTGGACTGCATGTACTCAAGACAAGGTGGATCACAAGCACTCGAGACGAGTTGGACCGTAAGTACTCATGGCAAGTTGATCCCTACCTTGACATGACAAATTGCGGTTTACGTTGACAAGATAAATTGCGGTCTACGTTGACATGACAAATTGCGGTCTACGTTGACAAGACAAATTGCGATCTACGTTGACATGACAAATTGCGGTCTACGTTGACAAGACAAATTGCGATCTACGTTGACATGACAAATTGCGGTCTACGTTGACATGGCAAGTTGGACCAAAAATTGACATGACGACTTGGACCATAAGTTGACATGACGACTTGGACCATAAGTTGACATGACGACTTGGACCATAAGTTGACATGACGACTTGGACCATAAGTTGACATGACGACTTGGACCATAAGTTGACATGACGACTTGGACCATAAGTTGACATGACGACTTGGACCATAAGTTGACATGACGACTTGGACCATAAGTTGACATGACGACTTGGACCATAAGTTGACATGACGACTTGGACCATAAGTTGACATGACGACTTGGACCATAAGTTGACATGACGACTTGGACCATAAGTTGACATGACGACTTGGATCATAAGTTGACATGACGACTTGGATCATAAGTTGACATGACGACTTGGATCATAAGTTGACATGACGACTTGGATCATAAGTTGACATGACGACTTGGTTCATAAGTTGACATGACGACTTGGACCATAAGTTGTTATGACAAGTTGGACCATAAGTTGATATGACAAGGTGGACCATTAGTTTACATGACAAGTTGGACCATAAGTTTACATGACGACTTGCATCATAAGTTGAGATGGCGAGTTGGACTATAAGTCAAAATGACAAGTTGGACCATTAGTTTACATGACAAGTTAGACCATAAGTTGACACGACAAGTTAGACCATAAGTTGACACGACAAGTTAGACCATAAGTTGACACGACAAGTTAGACCATAAGTTGACACGACAAGTTAGACCATAAGTTGACACGACAAGTTAGACCATAAGTTGACACGACAAGTTAGACCATAAGTTGACACGACAAGTTAGACCATAAGTTGACACGAGAAGTTAGACCATAAGTTGTCACGACAAGTTAGACCATAAGTTGTCACGACAAGTTAGACCATAAGTTGTCACGACAAGTTAGACCATAAGTTGTCACGACAAGTTAAACCATAAGTTGTCACGACAAGTTAGACCATAAGTTGTCACGACAAGTTAGACCATAAGTTGTCACGACAAGTTAGACCATAAGTTGTCACGACAAGTTAGACCATAAGTTGTCACGACAAGTTAGACCATAAGTTGTCACGACAAGTTAGACCATAAGTTGTCACGACAAGTTAGACCATAAGTTGTCACGACAAGTTAGACCATAAGTTGTCACGACAAGTTAGACCATAAGTTGTCACGACAAGTTAGACCATAAGTTGTCACGACAAGTTAGACCATAAGTTGTCACGACAAGTTAGACCATAAGTTGTCACGACAAGTTAGACCATAAGTTGTCACGACAAGTTAGACCATAAGTTGTCACGACAAGTTAGACCATAAGTTGTCACGACAAGTTAGACCATAAGTTGTCACGACAAGTTAGACCATAAGTTGTCACGACAAGTTAGACCATAAGTTGTCACGACAAGTTAGACCATAAGTTGTCACGACAAGTTAGACCATAAGTTGTCACGACAAGTTAGACCATAAGTTGTCACGACAAGTTAGACCATAAGTTGTCACGACAAGTTAGACCATAAGTTGTCACGACAAGTTAGACCATAAGTTGTCACGACAAGTTAGACCATAAGTTGTCACGACAAGTTAGACCATAAGTTGTCACGACAAGTTAGACCATAAGTTGTCACGACAAGTTAGACCATAAGTTGTCACGACAAGTTAGACCATAAGTTGTCACGACAAGTTAGACCATAAGTTGTCACGACAAGTTAGACCATAAGTTGTCACGACAAGTTAGACCATAAGTTGTCACGACAAGTTAGACCATAAGTTGTCACGACAAGTTAGACCATAAGTTGTCACGACAAGTTAGACCATAAGTTGTCACGACAAGTTAGACCATAAGTTGTCACGACAAGTTAGACCATAAGTTGTCACGACAAGTTAGACCATAAGTTGTCACGACAAGTTAGACCATAAGTTGTCACGACAAGTTAGACCATAAGTTGTCACGACAAGTTAGACCATAAGTTGTCACGACAAGTTAGACCATAAGTTGTCACGACAAGTTAGACCATAAGTTGTCACGACAAGTTAGACCATAAGTTGTCACGACAAGTTAGACCATAAGTTGTCACGACAAGTTAGACCATAAGTTGTCACGACAAGTTAGACCATAAGTTGTCACGACAAGTTAGACCATAAGTTGTCACGACAAGTTAGACCATAAGTTGTCACGACAAGTTAGACCATAAGTTGTCACGACAAGTTAGACCATAAGTTGACGAAACAAATTGGACCATAAGTTGACGAAACAAATTGGACCATAAGTTGACGAAACAAATTGGACCATAAGTTGACGAAACAAATTGGACCATAAGTTGACGAAACAAATTGGACCATAAGTTGACGAAACAAATTGGACCATAAGTTGACGAAACAAATTGGACCATAAGTTGACGAAACAAATTGGACCATAAGTTGACGAAACAAATTGGACCATAAGTTGACGAAACAAATTGGACCATAAGTTGACGAAACAAATTGGACCATAAGTTGACGAAACAAATTGGACCATAAGTTGACGAAACAAATTGGACCATAAGTTGACAAGAGGTATGAAAAGAGCAGGGTATGAAAAGACGAGGTAGGTAAAGAGTGGGGGTAGGAAAAGTCCGGATAGGTAAAGACTGGGGTAGGTAAAGCCTGGGGTAGGTAAAGTTGGGATAGGTAAAGACTGGGGTAGGTAAATTCGGGATAGGTAAGGACTGGGGTAGGTAAAGTCGGGATAGGTAAAGACTGGGGTAGGTAAAGACTGGGGTAGGTAACGACTGGGGTAGTTAAAGTCGGGATAGGTAAAGACAAGGGTAGGTAAAGTCGGGATAGGTAAAGACTGGGGTAGGTAAAGCCTGGGGTAGGTAAAGTCGGGATAGGTAAAGACTGGGGTAGGTAAAGACTGGGGTAGGTAAAGTAGGGATAGGTAATGACTGGGGTAGGAAAAGACTGGGGTAGGTAAAGTCGGGATAGGTAAAGATTGGGGTAGGTAAAGCCTGGGGTAGGTAAAGTCAAGATAGGTAAAGTCGGGATAGGTAAAGACTGGGGTAGGTAAAGACTGGGGTAGGTAAAGTAGGGATAGGTAATGACTGGGGTAGGAAAAGGCTGGGGTAGGTAAAGCCTGGGGTAGGTAAAGTCGGGACAGGTAAAGACTGGGGTAGGTAAAGTCGGGATAGGTAAAGACTGGGGTAGGTAAAAACTGGGGTAGGTAAAGACTGGGGTAGGTAAAGTCGGGATAGGTAAAGACTGGGGTAGGTAAAGTCGGGATAGGTAAAGACTGGGGTAGGTAAAGTAGGGATAGGTAATGACTGGGGTTTGTCAATTCTGGGTGGGTAATGCCGCGGTAGATAAAATTATGGTAGGAATAGTCACGGATAGGTAAATTCAAAAAATTTGCCCAAGTTTAGTTTTAATGATACTCGAAGCCCCACGTTTGATATATTTTGAGATATATCAGATTTTGCATGCTTTAATTTGCAAAATGCAGCGTAAACTTTGTCGCTCTGCACCCCGTCCGGAGGACGGGCCTTATTACTAGTATGTAGATATTCTTTATATGCATTAAATTGATTGTTGCATGGGCAATTAAAAATATAAACTGCTTTTAATAAATTGAATAAATAATATGTTCCGGTTGGAAGATACCGTATTTATCGGAATAGCTTCACAGGGGCACTATTGTTTCAAACGTTAGTTTTAGACGAAAATATTAGAATTATCGAATTAGCGCCCCCGTAGGGGGGCGCTATTTCGATAGGGGGCCTTATTGTTTCAATCAATGATTTTTCATATACCGTGTTAGGTAGGTAATATTTTTCATATACAATGTTTATTGGTTTTCCAATTCTAATGTTTCAAGCTTTGCTTTGTGTAATGAGTTTGTATTGCAGTATTCTAATGCTTGTAATTGAAAGTCAACTGTACAACTGTGCTTGTAGTTTTTAGGTGTGTGTCCCTCACCGTCGGACATTGTCACTAAACTGACCTGGCTGAACTGCTGCAGGCATTATTGACTGACAATTATTCATTAGCAGAAAGCTACTGTATGTTTTCGGGATGTCTGTCTGTCTGTCTGTCTGTCTGTCTGTCTGTTAGTGTGTTAGTGAGGGTGCAACTATCTCCGAAACGCATTGAAATATTTTGATGAAACTTTTAGTGGATCTTCTAGGGACTAAGTGTAGGTTCCCATTCAAAAATGGGATTAATCGGTAACACGGTTGTGACCCTTAACCTACTTTATGTCCAAACATATGTTATGTGTGATATTGCGGATGTTGTGTGTTTGTTGGGGTATGTGTCGTAGTCTGCACTAGTGACCACTATAAGTGGTAGTCTGACAGGCGGCCACTTTATGTCATAGTCTGCACTGGTGACCAGTATATGTCGTTTTTTAATAAATTCAAATTATTTAAAACTGATTTGAATAAATTCAAATAAATTCGAACTTTTTTGAATAAATTCAAATAAATTCGAACTTTTTTGAATAAATTCAAATAAATTCAAAATGTTTTGAAAATATTCAGGTAAATTCAAAATGTTTTAAATAAATTCAAATAAATTCAAAATGTTTTGAAAATATTCAGGTAAATTCAAAATGTTTTGAATAAATTCAAATAAATTCAAAATGTTTTGAATAAATTCATGAAAATTCAAAATGTTTTGAATAAATTCATGAAAATTCAAAATGTTTTGAATAAATTCATGAAAATTCAAAATGTTTTGAATAAATTCATGAAAATTCAAAATGTTTTGAATAAATTCATGAAAATTCAAAATGTTTTGAATAAATTCATGAAAATTCAAAATGTTTTGAATAAATTCATGAAAATTCCAAATGTTTTGAATAAATTCATGTGAATTCCAAATGTTTTGAATAAATTCATGTAAATTCGAAATGTTTTGAATAAATTCATGTAAATTCGAAATGTTTTGAATAAATTCATGTAAATTCAAAATGTTTTGAATAAATTCATGTAAATTCAAAATGTTTTGAATAAATTCATGTAAATTCAAAATGTTTTCAATAAAAACATTTGTTTTGCATCCGCTACTGTCTTATATCCGTTTTGCAATGGTTTATTCTAACCTCGCTTTGCTTATCTTCGGTCCTGATAATAATATATGTTTACACAGGTATTTTGCATTGCATAATGATCTGCAACAATTTGGAAATCCATAGAACCTCAAAGCTCAAAGTATAGACTTTCGTTATAGACCAAGTCATAGAAATGGGGTTGGGGGGTGGCGCTATTTCGATAGTGGGCCCTATTGTTTCAGACATAAACTTTACACGAAAATATTAAAGTTATCGAATTAGTGTCTCCGTAGGGGGGCGCTATTTCGATAGGGGGTACTATTTCGATAAATACGGTAAGTGGAAATGCAATTCAACTCTTGGCTATTATTATGTTTTTTATTATTATTATTATTATTATTTATTTATTTGTTGGATGATATGGCCGGCAGCCTTTACATCAGTTCTTGTATGTTAATTGCTATAATGTGTTATATATATAGTAACGAGAAATTATATATTGATATAGAAATTATAGTAAAGTATAGAGAGGTGTATGTTTTGAGATAGTTTACAGAAGTAATAGAGTATGTGTTGTATACATGTGTGCATATCATATATTCTAATATTAATAAAGTCATTAATAATTATTGTCATTATATTGATTCCAAGGGAAATAATAAAAATTAGGCGGTTGCACTGTAAGATGTTAAGGTTGGCTACTACTAGTTGAAATTCTTATTCTACCAGCTACACTATTTTCGTATTCTTTTATAGTTTTTTCCTTTTTCTTTGTTAAGTATGTGTCCAATAAATTTTTAACATTAATCAGTAATCCAATAGATAATAGAGCGATAATGGTACTTAATAAAGAGCAGATTAGACTAAAGTAATGAGTTTCATTCTTAAAATCCTCCTCCATCAGCTCCGCCTGCTTTTCCTCCGCCTCGCGTTGTTTATTATTATTGAAGGCATTCACTGTCGAATAGAGAAGCTGGGAGTTATACACGTCATTATAATTATATCCATACCTGCTCACGAATTCATTAGGACTCCCCATTAACGATTTTACTCCGCTGATAAAGGTCGAGATTGCACCCGGTGCGATGCTTAATATCGGAGCCTGATTCGAGATTCCAACCAACACAAGGAGAGTGAATATAAATATTTTAAGATTCATCCTGTTCCCAAACAAAGTTTACAGAGCAAAGTTTACATTGTTTGATAATTCATTATTTATGTATATGAGTGTGAAATTAGATTACTTACTTATACGGGCTCAAAGTGTAATATTATACAGTTATCCTGTTTTAGTGTCGCGTAACTCAATATGTGTAATAATTACGTGTAATAATTACTAAAGAGCAAAGTCACTTTTGGTGAATGTTTAGCGAGAAATATATGTTATTTTTCACTTGAAGATGACCAGGCTATATCTTACATTTCCAGTGAGTAACTCTTCACTAATTGTGACTTTGCTGTTAACTTTGTTAGTGAGATAAAAGCTATGTGCAGAAATTAGATTCAGCAAAATATAAAGATCTTGTTTTTTCTACTCCTTTCCAAAACAAGTAGAGACATTTTGCTTCACTAGCATTTTGCACACCATATATGTTGATATCGTGATTAGTAGTGAGTAAACTACGTAGGTGCTCATAGTGTGGACAGTGGTACATGATATGGGTGACATTTTCAGTTTCGCGTAAATTACAAAGTTTACACTTGCCATCGTTTTCATTAGGATAATACACATTTTCAATAGCTCCCAGTGCTAATGTTCTTCCAGTAGGAGTTATGTGATTCATATCAACTTTTAATTGGAATAAAAGTCTAGTCATTCCCCATTGAATATCATATTCCAGATATTCCTGGTATAAAATATGTGTCTTCCTTGCTGAATACGATGACAGTTTATTACTTTCCCTCATGTCCCTAATGTCCATTACTGTTAATAAACTGCTAATCTTATCCTGACACTCCTTTATTTTACTGTTAAGAACACTTTTAGCATACGCAAAGTTATCGTTTACGTTCAGTATGTCTGTAAGGTTATATTTTTCAAAAAGACCAGTAAGCTGTCCGAACCAATTTTTTCCTTTTATGTATTATTATTATGTACTCATTATTATGTACTCATTCAAGAATGTTATGATGTGAATATCAGACAGAATTTCGATTTATGAACGATTCTTGAAAATGAAAACCGCCGAATAAGGCGAGAGTTTTCAATACGGTTAATTTCACCCAGTTTTATAAATCAAGAATATCTTGTTATGAGATTTTGCATGTTAACTGAAGAGTTTATGTAGTATTACACTTTTGTTAAGAAGCCGACGATGTGTTTAGAACGAATGAACAATAAATGAATTTACTCGGTGTAGTATTTCCAGACAATGTTTCAGTGATTTTTATTTTTGCAATATTTAACAATAATACATTGTACATAATAGATGTGCATAATACAATAGTACATTGAAACTTTGGCAACTTGGAGCTGTACAAGATAAGGAGATAGTCACTTACAAAATTGACTGAGAACCACTTATCGGGATTATATCATAATGTTATAGTAAACAATTGAGTCCCGGTACTTAGTTTGTGTTTTAAACTGTATGGCAATGGAAGTTATAATCCCCATAAGTGGTTCTGAGTGAATTTTGTAAATAACTATCTCCATACCTTGTATATACATACATTTGATAATAATCAATCCTTATATAGTTGTCCAGTGACTTTTAACATGGAAAATAAACACAAACAGCAAATGGGGAGTTTCCGTGCATAAAGGACAGCGCTTCTACACACTATTATTTATACTGATTCCTTAGGCCCTTGAAACTACAAACTAGACTACAAACAATATATATTTGCTAGTGTTCCTACTTCTTCTTGCAGTGACACCTTTTTAATTACATGTTTATACCGTTAAAAGGAGGTAAGGTACTTCTGAGACAAGAGGGATCAATTGCGTGTATGATTAACTAAAATTTCCAGTAATAGACAATGTTCTAAGAGAACCAAGGGCGTAACTGCTTTTGTAAATAAATTTTGTGGCAGATTGTAAAAGAATTGTCTCACCAAGCTTCTCACGAATACAGGGATTATAATATGTAAAAATTAATATTAATAATATGTTACAGCAGGAATCTTTCAGCGTCAGAATTTCTCAGTCGTACTTTTGTCACTGCACTAAACCAATATGCAAAAGTTTTACATTTTTTCATCATCTAAAGAAATCTACAAGATGGCTTCTTTTGGTAGGTTCTGTGCTCCTTGTGCTGCCTGCGGACATGGACCTAACAGGAAGAATTGTTAAAATTGCTCACTGTGGACTAACATTTGCAACGAATGACATCTAGACTGTTAAAACGATAAAATTTATCAATCAAAAGGTGTGTCGTTGGAATTCTGAATATTCCATGTTTTTCCAGATTGTATGTACTAATAATCAAATAAATATGTGTTCATGTGAAAACAATCTTCTGTAATTTTCTTTTTTATACACAAATAGCCTTCGTCACAAGAAAAGCAGAGAATATCATGCAATTTCCATGTCTGTACAATTAAAGTATATAAGTTTGTATTTCAAAACCGCATAAATCATTTAATCACACTTACCTTCAAGAAAATAAACGTTTTGCCATGATGACATAATTTCTCAGTTCAATACTTTAAGTACATTGGTATGCCTTTGTAGCGTTGGCCTCAAATCACGCACCATAGGGAAATAACATAGGGCTTGAAAATACCTCTCAAACTATTTGGGAGGCATTTGCAAAGATCGCACCTAATGTTATTTCCCTATGGTGGTTGACTTTAGACCAACGCTGTAGTATTTCTTCTTGATATTTAAACATTAAAAATGTTATCGACCTTATTGCTAGCCAAGTTGTAATAAAAATAAACGTGGTTACATTTACATAACAGCCATAAGTACTGTCATAGCTGTTTCTCATGGAACAGAGGAACGAGGTCAAAATAAAATTTTGAAAAAATTGCAAAATTGAAGATATTGTCATCGTACAGCGCTTTTAAAACAAGGAGTCGAAATTAGCTACGCTTAATGAAATGCATTTGCAAACTTACTACAATACAAATTGCGTTTTCTACTTTTCTCAAAGAATCAGTGCTAGAAATTGTGACCTTGTTGTCTTAAGATTAAATGACCCAAGTATAAGTATTATAATTCTTCTGTTCAATCTTCAAGGACTTTGCGAAATAAATGATGCATTAAGCCATAGCCTGCTACTATAGGTAGCTTGCTCTCAACATAGCCATCCGTATCCTCTGATTTTACATGTAAAGCATGTCAAGAGATTTTTCGGCGGTGGCGCTACTTCCTGGGAACGTTCAACATGCAACTTCCTACTTAAAATACCCGTATTTTCAATGACTCAGGAAACCGAGAAAACATCATTCCAAGGGTTTGTCTTCTTGGGTACTACTTCAAAATAGCCGACTAAGCCAGAATATGCCCTTTGGGGTACTTAAGTACTCCTTGGATTCGCCAGGCAATTTGGTAGCACTAAATGTAAAAGTGTGACGTCAGCCCCGGCATGCAGCGCCATCACACCAAAATCGTCTTGACTACTTTTAGAGCCCATACGGACGGCTATTGCGTAAGCAATTAGTTTAATTACGTGTTGGTTTATTTACATTCCTGTGTACAATAAATCGGCAGGTGTAATTATGTTATTTTTATATATACTGAAAAGATAATATTGAAAGATGCTGAAAAATCCAGGTAATTAAAATTTGTGGTTTAGGCAGCAAGGGAGGGATTTCTCATGACTGTCAAGACTGAAAAAACTTAAGAATGATAACAATAATTTTATAATTCCAGAAATGATGCATATTGCTTGTTTACAAAAAATTACCCACAAGTATTATCACGTATTATTAAATATTATTATTATAAAGCTTGTTATAATGATTTTCACGTAATGTAATATTGCAATAAAATGTAAATTTAATGAGAAAACCGAGAATTATAGGTAATCTACAAACATTAGCGCTGTGAACCTTTACGGAGTATTTCACGTAAGATTAAAATGCATAAGCCACATAATGTGCGAATTATGTTTTCGAGCTTACATAACTATATATTTGGGAACAACCAAAGTGACTTATTATTATCAGAATGTTACTTTGGTTTATGAGACTTTTGTACCGCGTCACTTTAAAAAGGATCGGAACTTGCACAAACACAATCTGCAACTAGTTTTTGTATGGGTATATTTTTTAGCTGCAACCTCACAGATTCACAGACGTAAACATTGCTAACCGGGAATTTTATTGTTGCGAATTGCAACTGCATAATAAAATACTGGTTTCTGTTTGTATGGAATTATAATTTAGATTTAGAATAATTCTGCAGTAAAAACTTTATGCCTTACTTGCAGTTCACTGGCGATTAATTTCCTTTAAATCATTAAGTTCACTGCTTAGATTCATTCATTACTATATATTAAACATTTGACAAAGATATTTCTAACGTTTGGTACAATTCTCTAAAAACGTTGTCAGCCTTGTCAAAGCAAAGTTTTTAAATTCCGTGACAATTAAGGAATGCAATAGTTTCGAATATTCAAGTATAGAAAGCTTTTCTCACCTTGTTATGAGTATTATTACAATTATATGTTGTATACATAGGGACCTGAGTTCAAGTTCAATAATAATGTAGAAAATTATTCATGGTGGGAGTAATTAAGTGATTAGATATCTGTAATTCACACGCAAGCAGTAAAGCAGAGCACGCACTAAGCGAAGACAGGACCAATCTTTTGAAAACTTTACAAACGTAGTAAAATATATATTTGACTCTTGCATTCCTGTCTTCAAAGAAAATAAAACCCACAAATTAAAATTAATATTTTATTTTGTATTATCCAAATGTGCCTCATTAATATATGCACCTAAAATTAATTATAAGTTCATTTCACACAAATAAGTGCTCAAATTACAACCTAAGAAACATTAAAAACTTGTTTACCAGAATATGAATAGGTGATATTTTCTGAGTGTTTTATGTTACTATTACTCGTAGTTAACGTTGTCCTCCACAAACAGGGAATCCAATCGAAAGGAGTAGACATCAAGATAATATTATTCCAGTTTGGAGTCAGTCACTCTAAGCAAAGTATTCATGGGAACAGCCAATATCCAAGGTTGTGAAAAACACCTTGCAGATGGGACACTTCCAAAGTACTTGGGAAACACAATGAGATTAAAACCAAGCAGAAATTATTTATTTTAAGATGTGAATGTGGACCAAGTAAACAACAATAAATAACCTTTTACAATTGAGAATTCTTTGGCTAGGTTAGTTTGCATTGAATGTAAATATTTTGTAGGTAAATTTACAGAATATTCAAGATTAAGTATAAAGTATCTAAAAACTTTACCAAAAAGGGGGTGCCGATTAGTGAGTCTTTAAGAAAATTGTAATAATAGTTTCAGAAAACATGACTTTGAGGATTTGCATAAACTTGAATATTTACATGACATAAACTTCCATTCAATGCCTCTACAGATTTGTTCCTTGTTCATGAAATCTACATCATAGTGTACCTTTGTTACCTGTAGATTTGAGCTAGAAATATTCCTCCTGTTTATAAAAGAGGATCAGATAGAATGGACAGAGAAGGATTACATGAAACAAGAATCACTGAGAACCTTATTTAGAAGTATAGGAATGGTTTATCTATTCATGTGAACCATGAACAAGATACACCATGTAATGGCTAATGGGACAAATCAGTAATTTAAGATACAAAACTTACGTTTACTAAAAATATCATATATATTGCACTCTTCTAAGAATTTTTCATTTAATTCTCAACTCTTGTTCCACCGTTTCAGTTGGTACACTAATTAGAAACAAAAAATTACTGAGAGACTGAATTAGTAGTGCCGCTTCATTTACATTTTTACACGACACAACGAATTTTTAGATTTTGGATTAACCTCAAAGTTAACCGCGAATTTAATTTGCATATAAACAAATTCTTTATATGGTTTGCAAAAATTTTGGTCATTAATTTAAAAACCATTATTATTCATTAAAGCAGCTTACTCATATTATTAGATTTATGAACTACATTACATTTCATTCCTTCCATTAATTAATCTCACCTTAATTTAAAATTAAATATTCAAAAGCTAACATTTCTGGTGAACTTTATAAAAGGTTGAAATATTCATAATGGCATTCTTAAATATGACTTTAATTCCTTGGGAATTAGAAGATCCACAGAAATTTGACGCGTTTTGGTTCGAGAAAACTATGGATATAAACAAAACAAGATTTTGGTTGCTAAACAATTTGTCTACTTGTGCCATTATTTGTTCCATATATTTTCTGTTTGTTTGGCTTGGTCCTAAATGGATGAAGAATCGCGAAGCCTACAAATTGGAAAAGCCACTAGCTGCTTGGAACTTTTTTCTGTCACTTTTCTCCTTAGCTGTCGTTGTTCGTGTGACGCCAGAGCTTGTCGGAATTATAGGCCAACCTGATGGCTGGTACAAATCCATTTGTTGCGCGTAAGTTTTATCAAGAAACTGACATACTCAATCCAATTAAGTCTACCGCGCTAAAAGTTATCCTAACAATAAGTTATTAGGTGAACGAGGTTATTAGCTTTAAGCTTTTGCTTTCTCTGTCTGTCTGTCTGTCTGTATGAATACTGTAAATCTCAAAAACGCTTTTGAGACAGTTCTTTCACTATTTCCTCCATTTATCTCTATTTAAATAAATAAGCTATCACAATGGATTACTTTAAAAAAGACAGACTGTGCTAAAAAGCTGTGTTCCCTGTTCCGTTACTTCATAAAGTATTAATGTAGTATAAAATAGTTTGTAATTTTCAAGAAATCTAATTATGTTACCCTTTCAGAGGAGGCTTGAATTATCCAGCGGCATTTTGGGGACTTCTGTACATATTATCTAAAATTGTCGAGTTGGGAGACACGGTTTTCATTGTCTTGAGAAAAAAGCCTTTGATATTTTTACATTGGTAAGTAATCATTTTGCTTTCGCACTGTTATTAAATATTTTACATAGCTTCTGTTTGAAATTATAAATCCTCCTTGAGAACAATATTTTGTTACATATGGTCTTGAAAATTTAATAATAAAGACACTTTGATTCGCAACAAGAGAAAAAATAAATCGAGATTCGTGCATTTGCAGGTGCTAGAATTGAAATATTAAATTTTATTCAATAATGCCGTATTTTGCCTTGCCATTATAATAACTGATCAGGAATTTAGTGTAATAGCTGACACTTAGAGTTTTTAACACATTGTTTTTAGGTTTCATCATTTTAATATGGTGTGGTCCTCATTTTTCCTTGGTGTGGAAGGAGAGCCTTGGCTCAGGTACCCTGTCGTTTTTAATTCAACTGTGCATACCCTAATGTATGCCTACTTCGGCCTCAGGGTAAGTTTCGCAATTTTCACAAGATATCTGCAACTATAAACTAAGCGCTTTTGTTTTTTGTATCCAAATCTCGATAAAGTTGTAACGAATTAACGGTATTATGTGTATAATAAATGAAGTTCCTTGATGTTACGGGCATTGAAGATAAAAATTCCGTTAAGGGTGTCAATGGCAATTGCCACTCTTCAACTTTCACAATTCATTATTGGATTTTGCGGACAATTCAATCAGCTCATGTATTTCCGTATGTCACCTTAACTGTTTTTCTTTCGCTTTCAATTAAGTAAAATATAATAGTAAAAATTATTGCTGTTTAAGGTTATATGCTATACATATTTATAATTTATTCATTACAGGACAAGGGAAACCATGCATTAGAACGCCAAATTCTATAGTATTAGCAAATGTCTTTGGACTGTTATATTTAATCCTTTTTTCAAGATTGTTTTATAAATCACATATGGTCAAAGAAAAAGTAAAAGTAAAATCTGCATAAAATGGCAAGCGAATATTTTTATAATTGAGGTTAACTACTAAACCAGTTTTGTGAAAATAGAACTAGTTTATGAATCACCAGACATTGTAAACTTAATACAGTTAGTTCTACAACTTAGTTCCCAGAGAGATGAAATAAATGTGAACTTCTTGTTCCTAGCAAGGTAATAATTACATTGTTGTGAAACTACTGATTCATACTGAATTCTCATATTCAGAAAAACAAGTCTTCCCATTCGCAAACTTTGTATTACACTGTATACCTGTCATTGAATTTCACAAGAGTTCAGTGTATCATTCCTGAAGGAAATAATTCTGATAAAAAGCTATTTCTCTTGACCTACAGATTGATAAAGGTAATCCAATTAATCAAACACTGATTTACATTTATAGATTAAGAATTCACACGAATATCAATAAAGAGTACCCATTTTAGAATTCAAATATAATTTAAAGGCACATAAAAATATATTTCTACAATTTGCATAAACTTTAACAAAAATATGAATAATTATTTTCAATTTTTAATAAAAATAATTACTTCTACTCTGTATTTACAATTTGCATGCTTAAAAGAAGGTCAAATAAAATGAGGATCACATTAAAAGGAGTGTTGAAATGTTTGAGAACTTTAATTCTATATTTCAGCTGGAACATTTACCAATTCATGGGAATTGGATATTCCTAGTATCAACATTTGCTAATAATTAAACGTAATGACGAGGACTACGTACAATAAGGTATATTTAAAATGAAGAAATACCACACTCAACTTGGATTTCGTTCATTTATTGCTCAGTTCTTGGTGTTACAACTTTTGAGGTTTAGTGGCTTAAAAGCAACCTACAGTGAGAGCCGCTACAAAGTTTACATGGGACTACCAGTGTATAAGGAAGTGCATGTATATTTAAATTGCCCGCGTTTGGCTTGACGCGGAAATCAAAACCAACACACACATACATACCGTGATATTTCCTTATACACTGGTAGTCCCATGTAAACTTTGTAGCGGCTCTCACTGTAGCTTATAACCTCTTTTATATTTTAATTATTATATTCCATTTAGAGTAATTTTTAAATCAAAAATTAAAAAGAAATTTAGAATTTAATCGAAAATTAATATTTACATAGAAAAATTCCTTACATGGTTAACATATAAATTTCGTTCATTAACCAATCATTCTTCATGTGAAGAGTATTTCCATATTTTTCATTAATTCGTGCTTAACTTCGTAAATTTAATTTGTAATGTGCAAAAATCAAAAACTAAGTTAACTTGTGAGGAAATTAAGAAAAGGTTGAAGCATTTATCATGGAGTCCATGAACATGAGCGAATCGGGTTTCATTCTTTGGGAATTCGAAAATCCTCCCAAGTTTGAAGCGTTTTGGTTCGAGAAAACTGTGGATATAAACAAACTAAGATTTTGGGCGAAAAGTAATTTGCCTACTAGTATCGCTATTTGTTCCATATATTTACTATTCATTTGGCTTGGTCCAAAGTGGATGAAAAATCGTGAAGCCTTTAAATTGGAAAAATCGCTTGCTGCGTGGAACTTTTTTCTGTCTTTGTTCTCTTTAGCCGTCGCTGTTCGTGCTGGGCCAGAACTTATTGGAATTTTAAGAGAACCCGATGGCTGGTACAAATCAATTTGTAGCCGGTAAGTTTATTAAAAGCAGTAACATATTTATTGATTGTGAAATCTTGGTTGCTATCAAGGAACTAAGATTTCAATGGCCTTGGCCTTATCAAATTATTTAGTACTATATATTTTTATTTATATCTGAAAATAATACTTGAAATAATAAAGAATGATACTTTTGAGTTCATATATTTTCACAAAATTTTACCGTGGAACTTTTCCATTTCACTGGGCAGAAAATATAATATTGAAAAGAAGGCACTACCTCAGAGGCTTACTTAAAAAGAAGACTAATCGTTTCTCCATGAGGTTTTTCATTTTTTACAGTATACTACTAATATCTAGCTTCACAACCTTTACAATCTGTCAATTTTTACTCTAATAATGAAATAATAATTCGGGTAATACAGAGTAGAATAAGTAATTTGAGTTGGTTTATTGTCACAAAATTTTACCGGATAATTTTTCCAATGCATTTTGCGTAGAAACTATAATTTTGGAAAATAGACAGTACCTTAAACCTTGCTTAAGGCTGGTAAATCGTTTTTCAACGAGATTTTTCATTTTTTTACGACGAGATTACCGAATCTCAAAACCTTGGTTTGTGGTCTCAAGCAGAAATATCCGTGTTATCTCAAAACCTGGCTTAATAATACATAGGTAAACTATTGTTCATGAGATTCCTATTTTACGAGCGATTAGAAACTTCGAAACCTTGCTTTTACCTAAATTCAACAACGTGAGTTTGTAATTATTATTAAGCATTATTATAATATTTAGTTAAACTCTTCAGCTCAGTTATTTAACAATTAAATTCAAGATTCTTCTTAGTTCACACGATTTAAGATTTGTAATGCCTGCATTTCGCAAACGTCCTTGGTTGTGATAGTATCCTCCCTTTTATTACGCACAAGACTGGCTATTCCGTAACTTCCTTAAAGTTTCCTCATCAGCGCTATCTTCTCTCGTGATTTTAATTATTAGTTCATGTTGCAGAATAACGATGAACCCACATTTCTTGTCCACGCTAAAGGTGTAACACTTGACTATATAATTACGGATATTATTTTAAATTAGAGCTACTAAATGTTCCATTTGCAGCAAAATAATATAACAAAGTTACTTATATTATTGTTTCTAATAATAGTTGCATACTAAAGAATTACTTAGATAATATATTTAATACTCAAAGTATTATTATTGCATAAACAATAGGATAACTTGTTTGTAATTTTGAAGCAATCTGATTAATTTATAATTTCAGAGAAGGTTTGAATCGTCCAGCAGCGTTTTGGTCATTTCTGTACTTGATATCTAAAATTGTTGAGTTGGGCGATACAGTCTTCATTGTTTTGAGAAAAAAACCTTTGCTATTTTTACATGGGTAAGTACTAATCATTTTGTACACTCATACTGATTAATTCCCAATAAATCTAATGACTTTTCCTTTAAACGTTATACACTCCTACATGAACAATGAACAAAATTCGAGCAGTTGCAGTTGCAAGAATGAAACTTCATTTTAAAGCAAATATTTTAAATATTATAAATAATGTCATTATAAAAAGTACTCAAAAATTGTTTTAAATACATTTCTTTTAGGTTTCATCATTTTAATATGCTATGGTCTTCATTCTTTCTGGGTGTGGAAGGAGAGCCATGGCTCAGGTACCCTATCGTTTTAAATTCAACTGTGCATACTCTAATGTACGGCTACTATGGATTCAGGGTAAGTTTCACAAGATATCTGGAAACTAATTATTGTATTTTTAATTAATTTGTATCAATCTCTTAAAAGTTGCAACGGATTAATGATTTTACGTTTAGAATTAATAAGTAATTATTAATCAATGATTTTGCAGGCTTTAAATGTAAAATTTCCGTTAATTGTCTCAATGATAATTACCTCTCTTCAACTTACGCAATTCTTTATTGGATTTTACGGACAATACTATCAGGTCATTTATAGTGGTATGTAACCTTATTGATTTATTAGTAACAGAAATTACTTTTTTAAAGTTAAACATGTAATAATATCATTTACTTCTTACAGGACAAGGGAAACCATGCCTCAGAACGACGACCTCTATAGTACTCACAACTATCTTTGGACTATCATATTTATTTATGTTTTCAAAACTGTTCTACAAATCATACATATCTAAAGAGAAAGTTAAAACTTCTTAAAGGTGTTTACAGGAGCATATTTTTCAGTATTGTCATTGCTCCAATTATATTCTAAATATTATTTTATTTTGTGTTCACAACTTTCACCTTGTGTCTTTTAACAATTTTCAAATATTAAACTAATCTGACATACAAGGTAAATACAAGTCTCCTGATTATAAGGACTGAACTACAACTTTTGCAAGTGTGTGCTATTGTTGTAGCAATAATCAACATCTGAAATTATAGAGACAGCTTCAAATCTTTCAAAAATTATGCTTCGAAAATCAAGAATATTTATCCAATAATGGAACCTCATTTATATACTATATTTAAAAATATTCTGTAGAGGCACTTTATAATCATTGGTCGGAATGTTAGCAATTGAATAATAAATGACAAAAATTAGTCAACAGCTTACATATTTTTTGCATTCAACAAACGTTATCTTTCGTAGTGGCATCGTTTACCATTTACCTTCTGTGGTACTAGTACTGCGGAAAATTTGAGTAAACCTCTTGGAAGAATTGAATTTCATAGTTTCCCAAAAGTTTACTATCACTACTAAATAGCTGAAAAGCTGGCGTCATTACAGGATAAGAATGTTTGTCTAAGACACTGCCTCCTCTGTCAATAACGATTTCAATACGCTTTACAAGTTTTTACTTATGTATGTACATATAAATGATATACAAAAGTAGTCATAGAAAGAACAGAGAAAAGTAACAAGGTGCTTATTACAAGAAGACAATGAAGAGTGGGTCTTTAAACTAAAAGCATTTCTAGTTTGTTTTATTCTTTTGAGTTGTAAAAGTCGACAAGTTGAAACGCGGCGTTTATATAGCAAAATCGCACACCACAGCAATTGAAAATGGCATTAAAATTCGTTTCATTATCCAAGTCCTTTCCGCTGACCTAGAAGTGAAGCAAGGCAGGCAATGGAAAATATTTCCAGGATTAATACAAGTTTAAAAGTCAAGATTGAATGAAAAACGGGTTTTTGTAATGTACTGTGAAATCATACATATATGTACAATGTACATTTTAGTGCTCCTGTAGTATTTTAACAAACCCTGAAAGAAACAAAGATGGTTAATTCCTTTACATTAAAAATAGACTTAAATTTAATCTGTCGTCTTAAGTTCTTAAATTTTTCGCCTTTTTGCTTGAATATTTCGTCACATGAATGTTTCGTCATTGATTTAATTTTTCGTTTTCGGAATTAATATTTTGTCTCCTATAGTATTTACAATTGTAATGATATTGAACAATGATTTCATTTTTCATTTGAGTAAAGCTTTCGTGGCCCTTAGGTCAAAAATATGGTTATGTTGTACACTATGCTTGACCTTAGTTAAACTAAGTGTTTACGAGTGCACAGTGTATAGACTTTTTATCTTATGTGATAACAGTGCAAGTGCTTATCACAAAAGTCTTAGCCATGCAATTTGTAGGTATATACTACTTTGTACTATCTTTTACTAATTATAATATTTATGTTCACTTAGGCTATTTGTATTATCGTAAGTTTCATGCAGCATGCAGTATCCTACTTGTGTTTTACCTGGATATCTTTATGTTTTAGTATACTATTGACCATAATTATTTTTAGATTACAATTTGACTAAGACTAAAACTGTAAGTAATTTAGGATAACATGCATTCACCTCATGACAGTTTGGCCATAAGAGCCATGTATAAGATATTTGTGTAATCTTACTTTAGAAATTACATATTAATTACCTAGTTAAATAAACGTTAATATGTGAAGGTATGGAACTTGAAAACTATAAAAGGAGAAACAGAACCTCGACTCCTTGTCATTCAGTGCTAGCCTGTTTTCGGTGAACACTGCTCTTTGACCACCCCAGCCTGTTTACGGTTGCATCTTTACCATCATCAGCTTGTTAATGGTTGATCAACAACAACTTGTTTAAGGTTGCACCGTATACAGTTGCCGATAGTGCACTGTATTGTATAACTCAATTATATGTCTAATACCTTGGTCCATTTTTACAAAATTAATATTCAATAAATTATACGGACTTAACTCATGAACCTATTTTTTGTATACTTTTATTTTGCTGGCAATACACGAAGAAGCACACGAAGACCCATAGCGAAACAATTTGCATCCAACGCAATTCCACGTACAGCCCAAAACACTAACAAAGTTTTCAATGAACTAATTACCTGTACTACTAAATATCAGACTTTAGCTGTGAAATCCGTATTCTGAAATGAAACGATCTGAAATCGTTATAGTTTGCTTATCCTTTTAGTACGTTTGTCAGCGACACACGATCCATGCTTAAAACACGTCCTCCTTAAGACTTTCCCACCAAGTGTATAATTACTACCACTTCTTCGCAAATAGTCTGGCATTCAACATACATAACAAAACAATACTACTAAATTCTTCCCTGTTATGCGTATTCATTGTTGCACACACGTAAATGTGATTAACATTATCCACTATACTACACATTGTTTACTCCATAGAGAACGCTTCTGTAAGCAAACGCATTGTTCGTCTGTCAGTTTCAGTTATTCAATATATGTATATCCACAATAATTCACGGACACCAAAATTTTTTGTTGAAACTTTCAGTATGCCTTTGAGGGACTAAAGGAGGGTTGGCATTCAAAAATGAATTTTTTGACCAGCATTTATGATCTTTAACCTCAGAATTAAAAAGGTAAATCTTAAAAGAATTATAAATAGATTGAACAATAGATAGGCAGACTATAATACCCTATCGATGTACCATATACCACAGATATGGGTCTTCAGAGGCACAAAAAGCAGTCAATGACTTTCTAAGAATCGGGGGATGTTATAAACAAAACTTTTAAATAAATTCAAGTTTAATGTCTTATCTTACTTCCGCTACTGTGTTGTACACGTTTTGCAATGGTTTATTTATGCATTGCAAAGCGGTTATCTGGCTAAATATTTAATACTTCAATCAAACTGCAGCATAAATTGAGTTTAGTAATTAATATGTGTAAATAGATTATAGATGTTTTCTTAATACTTAAATTCGAATGAGAAACACTAATGTCTCCTAAAGAAATATTATCAACTGGAGTATGAAATATTAAACATGGTTTGCATTTTGTATTGCAACTGGTAGCATTTGAAGTAGCTGAACTGCTTCGAAAAATCAATGCTAAATGTCCAACGTAACTAAGGAATTGGTATTTCCTAAGTAATATAGTTGTCCCTTTCAATATTTCTTGCAAAGGCCTGTACAAAATTGAATACGATCCTGGGTTTCTTACTGCTGTGATTTTTGTATTATCAAATCAAATCATCAACAGACCATACGCTAAAAAGATGTTCAATAGCGAGACGAATTCCCGAGAGAAATTCGTCTTACATGTTCAGTTGTTTTCAATCAAAATATAAAATACTAATTTTTCCATTCATCTGCGAATGAAGTGTTTAAATCGTTTGTTACAAGTTATAAAGTGCAACAATGTCAGTGTTATGTAGATATCTAGATAAACTTACAAGTGAATACATTTCTTTAGTGCATGGGAAATGATTTTGATGTCAAAGTAGGTACTTTCTTTCGTCATTAAGTTTGTTAATACTCGCACTGGCCATATAACCCTTCTTTAAGTATTATTATTGTTTTATGAGCATGAGGTGCACGTGCACGTATACAATATAATATTTCATCACAAGCAAACATTTTTAATTTACTATTGCAAAAATGTGCGTATTTTTAACTATTCCTACTTCAAGGAAAAGTAACCGCATACTCTTACTTAATGAATGCTTGTATATGGGTGTGTTACGTATAGTATATAAACTACATAAACTCACGTCAAGCTAGACAAAGTACTGAAGAATAAATTACTTTGAAGACGTTACTACCTTTGGATTTCATATCTAGCTACATTTAAAGACGAAATTTACAACTACTGAGTCTCTACTTCTTCTTTTGACCTGAAATAATAGTTTCCAGAACTTGAAAATCTTGAAAATTATGAAGTCTGTAAATTTCACCGAATTTGGTTTGCTTCATTGGGAATACGAAAATCCACAACAATTTCACGCTTTTTCATTCGAAAAGGTGGATGTAAATGTGTTACGACGGTGGACGAAAAGCCATTTGCCAACTTGTGGAATTATTTGTCTCCTGTATTTTCTGTTCATTTGGCTTGGTCCAAAGTGGATGAAAAACCGAAAACCTTACAACTTGGAAAAATCTTTGGTGGCTTGGAACTTTTTCCTGGCACTTTTCTCCCTCACTGTTACAGTTCGTATGGCACCGAAACTCTTGCAATTTTTGAGTATGCCGAATGGTTTCTATCGGGGAATTTGTCTCCTGTAAGTACAATTACACAATACTTTTACTTAAATATTATTGATTTGGATTACTTATTAATTTGACTGTTCATTACAGGGAGGGTATGGACTACCAGACGTCTTTCTGGGGATTTCTCTATGTGCTATCAAAAATAGTGGAATTGGGAGACACAGCGTTTATTATTTTGAGAAAGAAGCCCTTACTGTTTTTACATTGGTAAGTTTTCCTAACTCTTTTTAAAAATTTGTCATTTAAAATCTCTCATTTGGGTCGCAGTTATTTTGACCAAAGGTATTGATTCGCTTGAGTTGTAAGGTTTTCTTAAGAGTCTACTTCTCCAGCGTTATTAAGAATGCACCTATAGGAAATAATGAATTCCGTCACATCATTATTGATATCAATATTGGCTTCATGTATCAATTAAAAATTTCATTTTCATTGCAAATGACTAGCTACTCATTAAAATTTTTCTCTTAACAGCTTTCACCATTTCAATATGGTTTGGTCAACCAGTTTCATGTTTGTGGAAGGAGAGCCTGTAGCAAGATGGATGGCAGCTACAAACTCTTTTGTGCACACCGCTATGTACACATACTATGGCTTAAGAGTAAGTTACACAATTTCTTCTAAGAACTCTAATTTTACAAAATGTCATTTTTTGTTTTAAAGCGGATATACTAAATGTCCAAAATGATTATGAAAATTCCAATTACATCAAATAATTTACATTCATCTCTATTCAGGAGAATTTTGCATCCCTTCTATAAATATCGAAATAAGTTTAAAAACCGCTAAATCAAAGTACACAATTATTGAAACCTTAGGCATTGAGGATTAAAGTTCCCCAGAAAGTGTCAATGGTGGTTACAAGTCTTCAAATTATGCAGTTTATAATTGGTCTAGTAGGACAGTACTACCAATTGGTCGGTTTCAATAGTAAGTCAATATTGCTAAGTTATATAGATATTTTGTACATGCAACTTATGATTTGATTACTAATTATTACGGAAGACAAAGCAATTACTAATTTACTAATGAATTTTTTATTTTCTAGAACACTGCATTAGAACTTGGAATTCCTTATTAATAACAACAATATTTGGATGTTCTTATTTGTTTCTTTTTACTAAACTATTTTACAAGTCATATGTTCTTAAAGGAAAATTGAAAACTACGTAATTCAAATTTAATACAAAATTATATACCAAAAGTGGGGACCGTGAACTCTCTTTAGTCTATGCTGTTGAGACTGGATTTGTCACACAGGCTTTAAGAAAACGCAGTTGTTGATGTAAAATGAAATTACTTACTAGACTGTTTCTATTTAATCGGTGAATCTATTTAATTTAGAAATTAGTACATATTTTAATATTACTTAAAAAATTCTCCAATACACATGTATAATAGACAAGAAAGGGGAATAAATTCAATTTTTAAAAAACAATGCGAAATTGGCAAAATCTATTTAATATTGAATTTCCAGTAAACAACGATTATATTGCATTAGAGTATAATATTTTATTACTTTATAATTCACACTTAGGTACGTCGAATACGAAATGTATATACGCATGCTGAAACACAAACAGCTTTATATCCCAATGAAAATTAGAATAGAAGTCTACAGAAACGTGAAACATATTACAATGTTTTTTATTTTCGTCTTAGCATATTTACAAGGCATAAACACGTGCTAACAATGACTTGAAAGTAAATAATAAAGCAATTACAGTAACAAGAAACGTTTGCCGAGCAATCATTTTAGAAAAATTAACTCATTGATAAATTGTTTTACTCTTGATACTTATTGCTAGTTTTCACAATACATACGGAAATGGAGCGCAAATACGACGATAAACAAAGTTCTCACATGTAGACATTTTTAATATTTTAATTTTAATACAACGAAACCGCAAAAGAAATTCTTTTTATGTCCAACTTTATAACATACTGCTCCACACAGCAATATTGATAAATGACTTTAAAACTCGTTTCATTATCCAAGCTAAGTAAGGCAAAGGGAAGAAAAATTTCCAGAATTAATATAAGTTCAAAAATCAAGATTATATGAAAAACGGCCTTTTATAATCCACTGTGAAATCTTACTTGTATTTACATACAGTTTAGAGCTGCTGTAATATTTTAACAAGCCGTGAGAGAAACATAGGTGATTCAATTTCTTCTGCATTAAACATTGGTTATTAATGTGTCCTAACCTTGACCTTAGTTAAACTAAGAACGTTTTCAATGAACTAATTACCTATAATATTACTATATAACAGATTTTAACTCTGAAATCCTTCTTCTCTGTGTACTGATGTAGATGGGAGAAACCCATAATGTTATGTTTGTACAAATGTTATGAAGTTATAATTTGCTTTTCTTTTTAGTACGTTTGTCAGCGACACAAGATACATGTTTAAAGCACGTTCTTCTTAAGACTTTCTCACCAATAAGTATAATTACTATACCATTTTTCAACATACATAACAATACTACTTATTGTTCACTGTTATGTGTAGTATTCATTGTAGCACACACGTAAATATGATGAAAATTATCCTCTATCAACCTTATTATCAACATTGTTTACTCCATAGCGAAAGCTTCTGTATGCAAACGTCTGTATATCGTCTGACAAGTCAATATCCACAATAACTCACGGAAGAACAGAAATGTTTTGTTGAAACTTTCAGTATGTCTTTTAAGGACTTAGGTAGGTTGTTCACTTCCAAAAATGTCGTTATTTACCATCATTTATGACTTTTGACCTCCGAATTAAAAATGGAAATCTCAAAGAATTATAAATGGATTGAACATTGGATAGGCAGACTGTACTACCATATCGATGCACCATATACCACAGAGATTGGCTTCCAGAAGCATGAAAACGCAGGCAATGGCATTCTAAGAATCAGCGGATGCTATATATACAAAAATTTTGAATAAATTAAAATTTTAATGTTTTGCTCTTCTTCTGCTACGGTGATATACTTGTTTTACAATGATTTATTTAAGTGCTACGAAATGGTTACCTGGCTAAATATTTCACTGTTACTTCAATCAAACTTTAACGCAAATTTCATTTAATACTTAGTATTTGTAGATGGACTATAAATCTTTACTTAATACTTACATTCGACTGAGAAACATTAAAAATGTCTTACTAAAGAAATATTGTATGTAACTTCTGGAGTATGAAATATTAAACAGGGTTTGCATTTTGTATTGCAACTGGCAGTTATTTGAAGTAGCTGAACTGCTTCGAAAAATCAATGCTAAATGTCCAACGTCACTATGCAATTGGTATTCCCTGAGTAATATAGTTTTCCCTTTCAACATTTCTTGCAAAGACCTGTACAAAATTGAATACGATCCTGGGTTTCTTACTGTTGTCATTTATGTATTCCCGAGAGAAATTCGCCTTACATGTTCAGTTGTCAATCAAAATATAAAATATTATTTTTTCCATCCATCTGCAAATGAAGAGTGTTTAAATTGCTTATTACAAAGTATTATATGTAAGTGCAATAATGTCAGTGCAATTATGTAGAAAGATAGAAAAACTTACAAGTGAAGAAATTTCTTTAGTTCATGGGAAATTATTTTGATTTTAAAGTAAGTACTTTCTTCCGTCAGTAAATTTGTTAATACTCGCACTGGCCATATAGCCCTGCTTTAAGTAATTACTGTTTTATAAATGTGCATGAGGTGGACGTGCACGTATAAAATAGAATACTTCATCACAAGCAAACATTTGTAATTTACTATTGCAAAAATATGCTTATGTAATTTTAATTATTGCTACTCCAAGGAGAAGTAACGGATACTCTTATTTAATGAATGCTTGTATATAGGTTTACGTACCTGTATATACAAACTGCATAAACTCGCGTCAAGTCAAACAAAATACTGAAGAAAAGTTTTGCGTTACCTTTGGATTTCATATCTAGCTACATTTAAAAACGAAATTTACAACTACTGAGTCTCTACTTCTTCTCTTGCCTTGACCTGAAGTAGTTTCCAGGACTTTAAAGTTTTGAAAATTATGAAGTCCGTAAATCTCACTGAATTTGGTTTGCTCCAATGGGAATACGAAAATCCCCAACAATTTCACGCTTTTTCGTTTGAAAAAGTCGACGGAAATGCTTTGCGAGATTGGACGAAAAGACATTTGCCAACTTGTGGAATTATTTGTTTCTTATATTTTCTGTTCATTTGGCTTTGTCCAAAGTTGATGAAAAACCGAAAACCTTACAATTTGGAAAAACCTTTGGTGGCTTGGAACTTTTTCCTGGCACTTTTCTCCCTTACTGTTACAGTTCGCATTGCACCGAAACTCCTGCAATTTTTGAGTATGCCGCATGGTTTCTATCGGGGGGTTTGTCTTATGTAATTGCAATCGAATTACTGTTTTGTTAAAGTATTATTTATTTTGTGATTTGGTTTACTTTTAATTTAACTGTTCTTTACAGGGAGGGTATGAATTACCAGACAACCTTTTGGGGGTTTCTCTACGTGCTGTCAAAAATAGTGGAATTGGGAGACACTGTGTTTATTATTTTGAGAAAGAAACCCTTACTCTTTTTACACTGGTAAGTTTTACTAACCATTTTATCAAAATTACTATAAAATCATTTTATTTTTGGTATTTTCGGAAAACCTACCGACCCACTTTAGTTTGTTCGTTCTCTATTGTTTTTCAATGTCTGGCTTCATTAAAAAATGTAAAATGTAATAATTCAGTGGCAGCGTTTAAAATTTCATTTTTAATCATAATGTATATTTTAGAAGGTAATGGATTCGACATTTTACTTTTATAATAGCTTTCACCATTTCAACATGGTTTGGTCAACGAGTTTCCTGTTTGTGGAAGGAGAGCCTGTATTAAGATGGATTGTAGCTACAAACTCTTTTGTGCACACCGCTATGTACTCATACTATGGCTTAAGAGTAAGTAATAAAGTTTTTCCGATCATCACAGTTTTAAAAACTTAAATGCCGTCTTTAAGTCACCTTGTTGTTCCAAACGTTCCAAATGTGCTACAATTATAATTATTAAATAGTTTTACGTTTTACCATAACAAATGAATTTCTTTGTCTTTCATTGAATTAAATTAAAAAACTGCTAATTTTAATAAGAGGACGCAATTAATGATTTCTTAGGCATTGAGGATTAAAGTTCCCCAGAAAGTGGCAATGGCGATTACCAGTCTTCAAATTATGCAGTTTATTATTGGTCTAGTGGGACACTATTACCAATTTGTCGTTTTCCCGGGTAAGTCAGCAACATTGTTCATTGAATTACATTGTATCATTGCAATAATTCGGAAAACGTTTACTAATGAACATTTTTGTCGTTTTGAAGGACAAGGACTGCCATGCTTTAGAACTTGGAATTCTATAGTTATAACAACAATATTTGTATTTTCTTATTTGTTTCTCTTCACCAGACTATTTTACAAGTCATATATTCTTAAAGAAAAATTGAAAACTAAGTAATTCAATTTTAATACAAAATTATATACCAAAAAGGAGATCGTAAATCCTCTTTGCTGATGAAGCTGGATTTCACGTAAAATGAAATTACCTGCTAGTCAGTGCTAGACATCATTGGTGAATCTATCTATTTTAGAATTTATTACATACTTTATTACTACTTAAATGTAAATTCTCCAATACACATATTTAATTGAAATAAATAGAGAATAAATTCAATTTATAAAAACAATACGAAAATAGCAAAATCTACTTAGTATTGCATTTCCAGTAAACAACTATCATATTGCATTACATAATATTTTATTATTTTATGTTTACAAGGTATAAACACGTGCTCACAACGACTTGGAAGTAAATAATAAAGCAATTACGGTAACAAGAAACATTGGCGGAGCAAATTTTTTACAAATTAATTCATTTCTAGATTGTTTTACTCTTGATGCTTATTGCTAGTTTTCACAATTTTACGTAAGGAAATGGAACGCAAATATGATGATAAACAAAGTTCTCACATACAGAAAATTTTAACTTTTTAATTTTTAATGCAAGGAAACCGTAAATGAAATACTCATTATGTCCAACTTTATAACATATTGCTCCATACAGCAATATTGATAAGTGACATTAAAACTCGTTTCATATCCATGCAAGTGTCCAAGTCTTGTCGGCTGACCTAGAAGATAAGTAAGGCAAAGCAATGAAAAATTTCCAGAATTAACACAAGTTCAAAAATCAAGATTGAATGAAAAACGGCCTTTTCGATTGCACTGTGAAATCATACATTTTTTGTACATATAGTTTAGTGCTCCTGTAATATATTAACAAACCGTGGGAGGAACAAAGATGGTTCACTTATTTACTTTACATTAAACATTAAGGTCATACTCTCTAACCTTGACCTTAGTTAAACTAAGAATGTTTTCAATGAACTAATTACCTATACTACTATATAACAGATTTTAGCTCTGAAATCCTTATTCTGAAATGAAACAATCTGAAATTGTTATAGTTTGCTTATCCTTTTAGCACGTTTCTCAGCGACACACGATCCATGCTTAAAGTACGTTCTTCTTAAGACTTTCCCGCCAAATGTATAATAACTACCACTTCTTCGCAAAAAGTGACATTCAACATACATAACAAAATAATACTGCTCAATTGTTTCCTGTTATATGTATTCATTGTAACACACGTAAATGTGATTAACATTATATCCACTATCAGCTTTATTATCAACATTGTTTACTGCATCGAAAGCTTCTGTAAGCAAACGCGTTGTTCGTCTGCCAGTTTTAGTTAGTCAAAATGTATTCACAATAACTCACGGACACCGAAATTTTTTGTTGCAACTTTCAGTATGCATTTTAGGGACTACACGAGGGTTGGCTTTCAAAAATGAATTTTTTGACCTGCATTTATGATCTTTGACCTTCGAATTAAAAACGTAAATCTGAAAAGAATTATAAATGGATTGAACATTGCATAGGCAGACTGTAATACTATATCGATGTACTATATACCACAGAGTTGGACCTCCAGAATTATAAAAATCAGCCAATGAGTTCGTTTGGCTTGGCCCTAAATGGATGGAAAACCGTAAGGCCTACAAATTGGATAAATCTTTGGCAGCTTGGAACTTTTTTCTGGCTCTCTTCTCCCTAACTGTTGTCATTCGAGTAGTTCCGGAACTGAAACTAGTATACGACCGCCCTAATGGATTTTATCGGTCAATTTGTGTCAAGTAAATCAACACACACTACTTAATTTCGCTTCTTCAATATCTTGCACATCGCATTTTATGTGGTTTACGGAAATCTTCATTTTCAATTGCAGGGAAGGTTTGAATTACCCAACAGCATTTTGGGGCTTCCTCTTTCTTGTATCCAAGATAGTGGAATTGGGTGACACTGTTTTTATTGTGCTCCGAAAGAAGCCTCTCATATTTTTGCATTGGTAAGTAGCACGTACATGATGGAGGTGCCATAATGGACACTACTGCCTTAAACTATTTAATTACTCGTCATTTCATGCTTTTGTATCGGATGTTTTGCTTAATTTCTCAAATTGTGAATCTTGTGGCTTTTTCTGTACATTAGGTTTCATCATTTCAACATGGTATGGTGTTCATATTTTCTGCTCATTGAAGGGGAGCCAGGACTTAGATGGCCTGTGGTGGTGAACGCTTCGGTGTATACCCTAATGTACACTTACTACGGGTTAAGGGTAATATTACGATTATTTCAAATCTTATTTGTAGACTAAATACACCTGTTACAAGATGGCACACATAATCTACGTAGAATTATCACCTATGCTTGAAAAACAGAATATCTTGTTTATATATAGTATATATACTTTATCATATGATGATATGATAATGGAAACAGGGAATATAAATACCCGTCTGCAGGACGGGTTCTTTACTAGTATATACAATTTTCTTTGATTTACAGGCGATGCAGATAAAAGTGTCCCTTAAAGTATCAATGATGATTACTTCTCTTCAAATCATGCAATTCGTTGTGGGCCTTGTTGGACAGTATCACCAATTTGTCCTCAGTAGTAAGTTCACAATTTTACCAAGGCGAAAAATTAAAATAATTTAAAAAATATTAATTTTACTTTTACGTTTATTTCTAACGAAATGGAATACCATGCATTAGAACGGGAACTTCTTATTTAATAACAACAATTTTTGGATTTTGCTATTTATTTCTTTTCTTAAGACTATTTTACAAATCATACATTCTTAAAGAAAAAAAGAAAGTTGCCTAATTAATTACTATTCATGACGTACTACAAATGAATATTATTATCAGTTTAAATACGCGTTCAATATACTAGTAGAATAAAGATTTTTGACGTTGTTTGTTACATTGCCACATAAACTAGGAAAGGTAGGAGCGGTTACAGCAATCAACAATTGGATGTCATAAAATGTAGTAGTGAAGCAGATTAGCGTTAGATTTAGCAGCAGATATCGAAGAAGCCTGTGAAATAGCATAGCATTGTTTTCTAAAGAATAGTTTCTGTAATTCATGGTTTCCTTGTATTTAAAACTTGACTATTTAAATAAAAACTTGAAATATGACTTCAATTAATTGCTCGACTGTCAGAAGTAACTTTAGTTTAAATGTTTCTCATTTTAATGGCATACAAAGTAATTACAAAGTATTTATTGCAGGATGTTGGAATATTCTCAAATGTACGTATGTTGATTATACTTTTTGCATTTTTTTGTTTACTCAAGTGTTTAAAGAATCAATGCTAATGAAATAGTGGAAATAATTTGGAAAAGCCATCATTTTTTCATGGAAACGTCAAAACTTCTAGAAATACTTCACCAAGTATTTTCGTTTATTGTTCATTCGTTCTGAAGACATCATCGGAGACTTGTCAAAGGTGTATTACTGCAGAAATCCTTTAGAGAAAGTCCAAAATCTGACCACAGTTTTAATTTATACAACTGGGTTAAAATATACATATCCAAATCTCGTGGTCTGTTGAGATCATAAATTGCTTTTCGATTGGCCATACAATAGTCAATATAACAAATATTGAATTTCTACATATTTTTTAAAATTTAAAGTCTTGTTTTTTAAAGTTATCTACAGAAGTTTATTAATTTAAATATGAATTCGGTAAACATGACGGAATTTGGTTTGCTTCACTGGGAATACGACAATCCACAGCGATTTGAGGCATTTTCGTTCGAAAAAGTAGATGGAAACGAGCTGCGGTTTTGGGCCAAACAGAATGTGTTTAATTGTGCAGTTATTTGTGCCTTATATATTTTGTTCATTTGTCTTGGTCCAAAGTGGATGAAAAATCGCAAGGCATTCAAGTTAGATAAACCTTTGGTAGTATGGAACTTCTTCCTGGCTCTTTTCTCCTTGACTGTTGTGATTAGAGTAGCACCGGAACTCAATCTGCTATACAGTCTTCCTAACGGATTCTATCGGTCCATTTGCTTAGTGTAAGTCAAAATTATGTGTAATTACAATTTAAGCCATCCCCTAAATTAGTATTGTTTTGTGTTTTTACTTTTTCGTGCTTTGTTTTAGTGGAATTTATTTGCTTTCACTTTCAGCGAAGGTTTGAGCTACCCGACAACATTTTGGGGTTTCCTCTTTCTGGTCTCCAAAGTGGTGGAATTGGGAGATACTGTTTTCATCGTGCTGAGAAAGAAACCTCTCATATTTTTGCACTGGTATTACTTTTTAGATTTTGCCTAAAGAAACTGTGTAATAATTCAGAAACAATAGTGTCCGTTTTATACAGCTTGATGTATTCATATTTTTTTATTCATGTTTCCATTTATTTGTGTGTTTATTTTCATACTAAATTCGCGTTAAATGTGTACTCTTTTATTTACGTTTTTAACTTTGGCGTATTTACTTTTTGATTTTTACCAGTTTTCCAGAAATTGCTTAAAGTTGTGTCAGTGATAGTAATAATTAATTTACATCCTTTTACCCAGGTTTCATCATTTCAACATGGTATGGTCCTCATTTCTGTTGTTCATTGAGGGAGAGCCGGGACTTAGATGGCCTGTAATTGTGAACGCTTCCGTGCATACCCTTATGTATACTTACTACGGGTTAAGGGTAATTTTACGATTATTTCATTAACCTATTTGTAAACTAAATAATCCGTTCTGTTCTGAAATAAGAGGTGATGAGCAACCTTCTATAGAGAAGGTGTCCATGGCTCAGGCCATCTGCAGGACGGGTTCTCTACTAGTATTTACAACTTTCTTTGATTTCCAGGCGATGAGGATAAAAGTGCCCCTTAAAGTATCAATGATGATTACTTCCCTGCAAATCATGCAGTTCGTTACGGGCCTTGCTGGACAGTATTACCAATTCTTTGTCCTCCCTAGTAAGTGTTCCACTTTATCAAGGCGATAAATTAAAATAATCTAAATTTAAATATTACTTAATTTCTAATACTTCTAATACTTCTTTTTTAAGGAAATGGAATACCATGCTATCGGACGAAATCTTCTTATATTATAACAACAATTTTTGGATTTTCCTACTTATTTCTTTTCTTAAGACTATTTTACACTTCATACATCCTTAAAGAAAAAAAGAAAGTTGCCTAATCACGTGACTTTCTGCAACTTATTACTAATATCATTTTAAATATCCATATAATATGTCAAAATTATGTGCGACTCAAAATAACCAGAATAATATAAAGATTTCTGGTGATATTTTAGATTTATTTAAACGAGTATTGCTTTACTTTGTTTACAACTGTGGACTTAATAAACAATAATAAAACAGTAACTAACCTTTTATTTTTTATTACATACTACAATTATATATTACAGAAGCCAACACAGAATCTTGCAGAGCTTCGTAAATAATTAGCAGTATTATCTACGCAAGGTTTTGGATTTTTTGCAAATACCTCAATCAAACATTTTCGCAAAACCCATGGGATTTTGTTAGCGGTTGTAATAAAAAATATGTTTCCAAAAGAAGTTCCTGTAATGAATAATAGAAGTAATAATAATTTCTGAATAATTTCCTTTTCAGTATTGAACTTTACTCAATTTAGTTTACTGCTGTCTTTTTCTTGATATTTTTATTGCTATGTTTCACAATTTTACATAAGGAAACTATGACTAACGTAGATATGATCAGAAACAAAGTTCGCACATGCAGACATTTTTCACTTTTTTTATTTTAATACAAGGAAACCGTCAATGTAGTACTCGCATTATTTCCATCTTTATAATACATTGCTCTACACAGCAATTGGTAAAAAACATTAATATTGGCTTTCAATAAAAATTATTCTTAATAAATGTGAAATTATATTGCATTTCATTATCCATTTTCCCACCAAAATGGAAATAACGTTATTTTATTGTTGACCATTTACGTCTATTGTATTCTGAATAGTAGTTTCTGTAGTTTATGGTTTCCCTCTGTTTTCTGAGTGAAATTTATTGTACAATTCACCTTTATATTACAAAAATAGTAGTTAATAGTTAATAGAAGGGGCAGAAATTGCAGAAATACTTTGAAAATGATTGCACAGTTCTACAGAGTTACAATATGGGTACTTTTTTGTGTATTGTAATAAATGCTTTGTTCAGTAATATATAATTGTAAAACAATTTAAGCCACGTGTTTTTACATTGGTTGTTTGCAGATAACTATACTTTTTCCAGCTCACATTAATTTTTATTATCAATTTGCAGATATATAAAAATTAAAGCAAACTTTCTCATGCACAAGAATGCTTATTTCCTTCTTAGATTTGTTATATTAGATAACTTGCAGTTTTTCAGTGAGAAAAAGGATTAAGCAGCTTTATCAAACAAAGTTAAGCACCTTCTTGTTAGTTTAGTGCAGAAGTAAGTTTTTCAGGTACTGGGAAATTATGCATGTATACACATTGTAATTTTCCTATAACATTTGGAGAAGCCGTGAAAGAAACAAAGATTGTTCACTTTACATTAATTATTGTGATTATACTTTATAATAACCTTGACCCTGGTAAACTAAGAACGGATTAATGAACCAGTTACCTACATTATTATATAACAGACCTTAACTCTTAAATCCACGTTCTCTGTGTAATTATATGTGTGAGAGAAAACCATGAAAATTATCTTATTATCAGCCGTTTAGGAAATAGCTTTTTCAAAAAGCGTGATTCTTGATATAATAGAGCGAGGTTCTAAAGTTCCGCACCATAGGCACTTAGTGCCACAATTTGCGATATTCTTCTAATGTATACTATGTGTAGTATAAGAAGGTAAACACTTCAAGTGTTTATAAGAAACTGGTAGCAAACTTTAACACCACATGTCTACGGTGCGGAACTTTAGAACCTCGCTGTGCTGTAACTAATACTACTACTATCTTTTAAGTTCTTGCACGCCACAAAAATCGATACTTAAAACACAGTTTACTTAAGTATGAAATTGAAGTATTAAAGTTCTGTAATTTATCGTTATTGGAAGTAGTAGAGGTGTTTGAAAAGTCAATGCTAATGTCTAGTTTCATTTTTGTAAATGGTATTTCCAAAGTAAAAGTTTTTTCACTTTAACGTTTCTTGCTAACCCCTGTACAGAATGACATAAGGTCCTGGGTTGGTCAAAGTTGTAATTTGTTTGGTATTCCCAAGGGAAATCCAATGTACAAATTCTGTTGTTTTCACTAATTTGTAATTAAGCGTTAAATTGTTGCTGTTCTACATACAGATAACATCCTGCCCATATACTGCTTAGCCCAATTTACTTCGTTGAACGACTGCGAACAAAACATTTTTCACAGAAATAAAAAGTAGGACCAACATTTACAAAATACTCACCAAATAAATCATCTATTAACCTTAAACCTTTGAAATAAGTCTTTCTGATGTCATTGGCGAACTTCGAAAGCTTGGATATTTAAATAAGCAAGTTAATAATTATGGTTGTAATTATATACACGAGTCTAGGAAATACCTTTTGAAACTTTCATCATTTTAATGGCATAAAGTAATTCCAAAGCCTTCCCTGTCAGGTTCTGGAATATTAGCACATATTTCTTCTATAGTTTAGTTTATAGTTTGTAGTTTATGGTTTACTCAAGTTCATAAAAACCGGTACACATAAATATGTAGAAATAGTGTACAAACACCATTTATTAACGGGAACTCTAACATTGTTTGTCGCTACTTTCCTTGTTAAAAGGCATTTAGCAATAAAGGATGATTTTTATCAAATGTATGAATTATTGTTATTGTGGAATATAGATTATAAAAGCACATTTTCTGAAAGTACTTTACGGAGTCTTTTCATTTATTGTTCATTCATTCTAAAGACATCATCGGAGCCTTACTAAAGTCCACTACGGCAGAAATTCTTTAAAAGAACACAAAATCTCCACAAGATATTTTTAATTTATACAACCGGCCGAAAATAACCGTATTGAAAACTCTCGTACAATTTTGTGGTTTTCTCGAAATTGTGTCTATATTGACATTCAGATCATAAAATATTTATTCATTACTGCATATTTAATTATCCATCACAATAGTCAATAAATATTGAATTCCTACGTATATTGCACATTTAAAGTCTTGTTTGTTCAAGTTATATTGAAAGCAATTTATTAATATAATTATGGATTCGGCAAACATGACTGAATTTGGTTTGCTTCACTGGGAATACGAAAATCCACAGCAACTTAGGGCATTTTGGTTCGAAAAAGTAGTACTTCCAAACCAATGGCGATTATGGGCACACAGGAATTGGCCCGCTTGTGGAGTTATTTGTCTGGCGTATTTATTGTTTGTTTGGCTGGGCCCTAAATGGATGGAAAACCGTAAGGCCTACAAGTTGGAGAAATATTTGGCAGCTTGGAATTTCTTCCTGGCCCTGTTTTCCCTAACTGTTGTCATTCGAGTAGTTCCGGAAGTCAAACTTGTGTACGATCGTCCTAATGGATTTTATCGGTCAATTTGTGTCAAGTAAATCAACACTACTTAATTTTGCTTCTTCAATATTTTGTATCATTTTATTGTCTTTATAAATTAGTTAAGTTGCTAAATAAATCTTTATTTTCAATTTTAGGGAAGGTCTGAATTACCCGACAGCATTTTGGGGCTTCCTTTTTCTTGTATCCAAGATAGTGGAATTGGGTGATACTGTTTTTATTGTGCTCCGAAAGAAGCCTCTCATATTTTTGCATTGGTAAGTAGCGAGTACATGATGGAGGTGTCATAATGCCGTAATGGACACTACTTCCTTGGACTAATTAAGTTAATCGTCATTTCATGCTTTTGTGTTTTTCAGCTTTTGCATCGGATGTTTTGCTTAGTTTCTAAAATTGTCACTAGTGGTTAATTTCTTTTTGCTTTAGGTTTCATCATTTCAACATGGTATGGTGTTCGTATTTTCTGTGCATTGAAGGGGAGCCTTGTCTTAGGTGGCCCGTAATTGTGAACGCTTCGGTGCATACCCTAATGTACACTTACTATGGATTAAGGGTAAATTTCCGATTATTTCAAATTTCTATTTGTAGACTAAATACACCTGTTACAAGATGACATATAATCTACGTAGAATTATCAGCTATGCTTGAAAAATGGAACATCTTGTTTATATATAGTATATATGTATAATTTACCATATGATAATAGAAACAGGTAATATAAATGCCCGTCAGCAGAACGGGTTCTTCACTAGTATATACAATTTTCTTTGATTTGCAGGCAATGCAGATAAAAGTGTCCCTTAAAGTATCAATGATGATTACTTCCCTTCAAATCATGCAGTTCGTTGTGGGCCTTGTTGGACAGTATCACCAATTCTTTGTCCTCAGTAGTAAGTTTACCAGTTTACCAAGGCGAAAAATTAAAATAATTTCAATTAAAATATTAATGTCTCTTTTACTTTTACTTTATAGAAAAAGGAATACCATGCATTAGGACGGGAACCTCTTATTTAATAACAACACTTTTTGGATTTTGTTACTTATTTCTTTTCTTAAGATTATTTTACAAATCATACATTCTTAAGGAAAAAAAGAAAGTTGCCTAATTACGTGACGTACCACAACTGATTACTAATACGTGTTTAAATAGGCATTCAATATCTTAATAAAATAAAAATTGCTAATGTTGTTTATTGTCACGCCAGCTGAGGGAGGGAGGAGAGGTCATAGCAGTCAACAGTTAAAAATTATCGTACACTATTGTATTCTAAATAACTTCTGTAATTTATGGTTTCCTTGCATTTAAAGCTTGGCTATTTAAATAAAAACTTTTAAGCATGAAATTATCTACTCGAATCTCAAAAGTACGTTGAGTTTAAACTTTCCTCATTTTAATGGCATACAAAGTAATTACAAAGCCTTCATTGTCGGATTTTGGAACATTCTCAAATGTACCAATGTTGCTTATAGTTTAGATAATTGTTCGCACTTTTTTTATTCAAGTGCATAAAGAATCAATGTGAATGTAGGAATTTGGGAAAGCCTTCATTTATTCATGGGAACGCCAATACTTCTGAAAATACGGCATCGAATATTTTTATGTATTGTTCATTTGTTCTGAAGACTTCATCGGAGACTTTTCAGAGGTGTACTACTGCAGAAATCCTTTAAATCTCACGAAAAGTCAATTTATACAACTGGGTGAAAAAATCCATATTGAACACTTGAACTTGTCTTATTCGGTGGTTTTCATTGTAGGGTAAAATCCATTGATAAATGGAATAGTGTTTGATTGAGATATTAAATTTTGTCTTCATTATTGCATTTTCGACAGCCCTTACAACAGTCAATTTGATACAAATAGAAACTCTACAATTTCTACTTAATTTCAAAATTTAAAGTCTTTTTTTTGAAGTTATTAGAAAATTTTAATTATGGATTCGGTAAACATGACGGAATTTGGTCTGCTTCACCGGGAATACGAAAATCTACAGCAACTTGAGGCATTTTGGTTCGAAAAAGGAATACCTCCAAACGAATGGCGATAGTCTACTAAGCTACCGAAGCATAAACAGCAAACTCGGTTATTATTTGTAAATGCCTCAAAGTGGTGCAATACACAGCAACACGTTCTCTATCGTTTCCGTATTACAGGGAACTGAGCAGACGAACCAAACATTTTCTCCATATCTTTCTTTGTAGTAATCAAAGTAACTCTCGAAGTGAACATTTTAAGAACTTGTGAACGTATAAAGTGCTGAAATATTCATTATGAAATTCGTAAATATTTCATGATTTATTTCGTCAAAATTTCAAATTCCAGAAACATCTCTTTTACAAAAATCTCATTATGTTACGATTTGAGAATGCTAATTTTCGAATTATGTATAGCTATTATTCTTAATTAAGGCATAAACACATGTTATTAACGACTGGGAATTAAATAATAAACAACTGCGGTAACAAGGAATGTTGGCGGAACATGGATCTTAAAAAACTTATCTCATTTATAGTTTGTTTCTTTCTTAATGTTTATTACAAAGTTTCCCAAGTCATAAGCAAAGGAGATATAAATATGACTGTAAACAAAGTTTTCCCATGCAGACATTTGTCACTTTTCTATTTATAATACCTATTCAAGTAAACCGTAAATGAAGTACGCATTGTATACAACTGCGTAATATATTAATCCACACTGGTATTTGTACAAGACATTAACATTGCTTTTATTAAGAAGTTTGTCTTACCACTGATATTATATTTCATTTCATTATTATGTAGCGGAGCTACATTATGTTAACGCTCTGTCTGTCTGTCTGTCTGTCTGTCTGTCTGTCCGTCCGTCCGTCCGTCCGTATCCACTATAACTCGAGAACGCTTTGAGATAATTAGTTGAAGTTTAGAATACATTAAGATAAGGTCCAGTGGGAGATAAATCTAGGAGATGGGGTCAATCGGTCAATGGGTTCCAAAAATACAGTCCAAAACATGGAGCCTGCAGTTCCATGTATAGCATGACTTAATCTTTGAGACAAGCCAAGAGGTGGGTATCGCAGAACCGGAACCAAAAGTGAACCGCAATAATGTTTTAGACAAACCTAGAGGTAGGCATCTTAGAACCGGAAATTTTAGAACCGGAACCAAAATCAGCCGATCATCAACCGCTTATCAACCGATAATCAACCGTTTATCAACCGATAATATCTCCGCTACATACTTACTCCGTGTTGCACCGCGGTTTATTTTATTTTCCCACGAAAATTGAAAGTCATTTTATTGGTGATGACTTTTAAGGGAATTGTAATCTAAAGAGTAGTTTCTGTAATTTACACTTTCCTTATTTTAAATCTTGAATACTGAAATAAAAACTTATCAATATGAATGTGATTATTTACTTAACTCTCAGAATTTCCTTTGGCTTAACTTAATTTACTCAACTTAATGGCATAAAAAAGTAATTACAGTCTTCACTCCCATATGTTGGAATATTCACAAATATATCTGTGTTGTTTGTAGATTAGTTTAAACCTTGATTCAAGTGTTTAAACGAGCAATACAAATAAAAATTTATACGTAATGAGGAAAATCCATAATTTATTGATATAAACGCCAATACTTCTGGAAATACTGTATCGAATATATTCATTTATTGTTCATTCATTCTGAAGACATCATCTGAAACTTGTCAAACTTGACTACGGCAGAAATTCTTTAAATCTCACGACAATATAAACTTCAGTAGATTTATAAAACTGGGTGGAAATATCCATATCGAAAACTCTTGTCTTAATCGGTGGTTTTCATTTTAACGCAACTTCCAGTTGATAAATCGACATTGTGTCTGATATTCAGATCAAAAATTTTCTTCATTATTGCATTTTCGATTGAATATACAATAATCAATAAACATTGAATTTTTACATTTTTTCAAAATTTAAGTCTTGTTTGTCCAAAGCAATTGAAAACAGTTTATTAATTTAATTATGGATTCGGTAAACATGACGGAATTCGGTCTGCTTCATTGGGAATACGAAAATCCACAGCAACTTGAGGCATTTTGGTTCGAAAAAAGAATACCTCCAAACGAATGGCGATTATGGGCACACAGGAATTGGTCCGCTTGTGGAGTTATTTGTCTGGCGTATTTTTTGTTCGTTTGGCTTGGCCCTAAATGGATGGAAAACCGAAAAGCCTACAAGTTGGAGAAATCTTTGGCAGCTTGGAACTTCTTTCTGGCTCTCTTCTCCCTAACTGTTGTCATTCGAGGAGTACCGGAACTCAAGTTAGTATACGATCGTCCTAATGGATTTTATCGGTCAATTTGTGTCAAGTAATTCAACACTAATTCAATTTTACTTTTTTCAAAATCTTGTACATCGCTTTGTATTGTCGTGGTATAAGCAAATCTTCGTTTCCAATTTTAGAGAAGGTCTGAATTACCCGGCCGCATTTTGGGGCTTCCTCTTTCTGATATCCAAGATAGTGGAATTGGGTGACACTGTTTTTATTGTGCTTCGAAAGAAGCCTCTCATATTTTTGCATTGGTAAGTAGTGAGTACATGCTGGAGGTGTCATAACTTACTCTACTGCCTTGGGCCACTTAAATTAATCGTCATTTCATGCTTTTGTGTTTTTTACTACTCACTAGTGGTTAAATTTTTTCTTTTCCTTAGGTTTCACCATTTCAACATGGTATGGTGTTCGTATTTCCTGTTCATTGAAGGGGAGCCAGGACTTAGATGGCCTGTAATTGTAAACGCTTCCGTGCATACCCTTATGTACACTTACTATGGGTTAAGGGTAATTTTACTTCATATTCCCATTTGTAGATCAAATATATCCGTTACAAGATGACATACATAATCTCCTCCTCAACTTCCCGTAAACGACTTTTCCCGTCGTGACTGTTCCCATCATAATTCAAAATTTTTCGTAAACTACCAGTAGATGAAGAGAATCTAATTGCGGAATCTAATATCAATTCGTTTACCCTTAGGCTTGATAAACATGATGAAAAACCAACATAGAATTGTAATGCAATCATTTAATGTGGTTAAAATGGGATAAAGTTGTTTGTTTTTTATGAGAATTCTCTGCAACTTTAATTCTCTGTACACTGGTAGTTTATGAAAAATTTAGCATTATTATGATGGAAGCAGTCACGACGGGATCTGTCGTTGACGGGAACTGTCAACAGACGGGAAAAGTCGTGGAATCCACAAAACTGGTTACAGAATTCTAGATGATTCAAATAACAGAAACTAAAATTAGATAACATGGGATAAAGTGGGACAAAGTATATTTTAAAATAGAAGGTAAATGCCCGTCAGCAGTACGGATTTTTTACTAATATTTACAATTTCCTTTGATTTCCAGGCGATGAGGATAAAAGTGCCCCTAAAAATATCAATGATGATAACTTCCCTTCAAATCATGCAGTTCGTTGCGGGCCTTATTGGGCAGTTTTACCAATTCTTTTTCCTCAGTAGTAAGTGTTCCACCTTAACCTTACCAAGACGAGAAATTAAAATAATCTAAATTTAAATATTAATTAATTATTAATAACTATTTTATTTTTAAGGAAATGGAATACCATGCACTAGGACGGAAACCTCTTATTTAATAACAACAATTTTTGGATTTTGCTATTTATTTCTTTTCTTAAGACTATTTTACACTTCATACATCCTTAAAGAAAAAAAGAAAGTTGCCTAATTACTAATTACGTGACTTTTTGCAACAGATTACTATAATTTTAAATATGCATAATAACAAGTCAAAATTAAGTGTGACTCAAAATAACCACCAGCCTAATACAAAGATTTCTACTGATATTTTAGATTGTGAAGGTCATAGTTTGTGAAAAGCTATGCACCGTGCGTGAAAATCCTATTACTGTGAAACGACTATTGCTTTACTTTGTTTACAACTGTGGACTTACTAATAAACAATAATAAAATAGTAACAACCTTTTATTTTTAGTAGTACAAAAGTAAGCTTGAGTTACCTTTTTTAATGTACTGGAAAATTATACATGCATATACTGCATTGTAATTTTCTTATTTTGATGAAGCCGTGAAAGAAACAAAGATTGGTCACTTTAAATTAAATATTATGGTTATACTTTATACTAACCTTGGCCCTGATAAACTAGAGCGGATTCAATGAACTAGTTACCTACATTATTATAGTCGATATACTCGATCCTCGATAGTACTGAACATGTAAACGTTATTTATTGGTTATCTAAGATTCTAATGGAAATAATAATAATTTCAGTCAAATGAAATGCACACAAATAAATTAAGGTACATATTAAGTAACGTGCAGTATAAAATAACTGTTAAAATATAAAGTTAGGAGATTTGACTGAAAACGGTATAGTAGTTTCAATTATTTTTTATAAACAAGTACCCGATAGTAGAAAGAGAACTAATAAACGTGAAAACAATGTAAGGACGAGTCCCCGGCATCCCCAAACCAGGACCACATATTTACAACTACTGATCTTCCAAATGAATATAAAGTTATTGTATACCTATAAAAACTACCCCATTTAAAACTTATTTTGGAAGAAATCTAAATGCAAAAAGGAGCGATGAGGATGACGTCGAAGAAGTGTCTGGAGGAAGTTGAATAGGTCCGGGGGACAAAATTCCATGTAGGAATGTTGTGCAAATGTGCAATAACAGTGAGCAATTAAATCCGCCAGAAAATTAAAAATACTATACCCTGTTTTCAAATAAAATGTCCTTGCTTTGTATTTCAACAGTTATCTAATAATTCACTTGTATTTACATGTGCAGATTTGACAAATGTGTACCTTCATTTATTTGTATGCATTTCATTTGACTAAAATTATTATTATTTCTATTACAATCTTAGATCTTAGATAACCAATAAATAACGTATACATATTCAGTACCATCTAGAATTAGTATGCAAATGATTTCACAGGTGGAATGATGTTGTGCGCTCATATTCTATAGCCTATGGGTTTGTGCTATCGTAGGCTATGCTATGCTTTTTATCGGAAATTAAAGTTATTGTGATTTGACTAAACTTGTTTAAGAATGATTTATTTCTTTTATGAAAAATCGATGTTTTGGGTAACAATAAAATTATCTGCATGACTGAAAACGGTGAATGCAGTTTTCATTGGCCATAATTGTACTCCTAAAAATAATGTTTTCCATAAACTAAAACTAAAACAGTTATTTTTCAAAAAGAATAACTTTTCATAAAAATATTATTTTACCATAAATGATAAGAATCGTCATTCAATACAAGAATACTTTCCTATTATGTATTATGTGTCTTTCTCTTAATAAATTTAGTTTAATAGTATACCTATTTAAAATTTCCTCATAATTAAGTAAAAAACATTATGCAAAAAACTAAAATTTCACGAGGAAAAAGTAACCTAATATGTCGAAAAAGCAATTTTATGACTACTCTTGTACTCTTGTAGTGAATGACGATTCTTATGGTATAATGATATTATTTTGAAATAGAGTTATTCCACTTGAAAAATGATAATTTTTGTTGATGGAAAACTGACTATATTTATGGGGAGCTAAATATACAAACAGTTTTCATTGGCTAAGAAGTCGGCTATACCAAACAGGAGGTTGTTTAAGAGAAGATGTCAAAAGTACTAAGCTACCGAAGCATAAACAGCAAACTCGGTTATTAAATTGTAAAAGCCTCAACGTGGTGTAATCACAGCTCGCATTGAAACACAATTTTTATCTCATTATGAAATTCGTAAACATGGCCAGATTTATTTCGTCGAAATTCCAAATTCCAGAAAAACCTCTCTTACAAATATCTCATTATGTTACGATTTGAGAATGCTAATTTTAGAATTATGTATAGGCATTATTCTCAATTAAGGCATCAACAAGTGTTAATAATGAGTGGGAATAAAATTAATAAAAATACTGCTGTAACAAGGAATGTTGGCGGAACATGAATCTTAAAATACTTATCTCACTTCTAGTTTTCTCATTCTTGATATTTATAGCAAAGTTTCCCATTTTTACGTAAGCAAACGAGACATAAATAATGTGACCGTGAACAAAGTTTTCACATGCAGATACTTTTGACTTTTCTATTTACAATACAAGTAAACCCTAAATGAAGTTCTCATTACTCATTATGCACAACTGTGTAATATATTAATCCACACTTCAATTGGTACGAGACTTTAACTTTGGTTTTAATAAAAAGTTATCTTAGTACATATATTGAATTTCATTTCTCCACTTTCCCACCAAAAAGGAAATATCGTTATTTTATTGCTGATGACTTTTAAGGAATTGAATCCTAAAGAGTAGTTTATTTAAGATTTCCTTACTTATAGATCTTCAATATTTAAATAAATATGAATTCAATTATTTACTGGACTCCAGAGGTACCATTATCTATCTTTACTGGGAATTACAAAACCTTCATTGCAACATGTTGGAAAATTCACAAATATATCTATATTTTTGTAGATTAGTTTCCCCCTTGTTTCAAGTTCTTGAAAATAATCAATCCAAATAAAAAATGTAGAAAATGTAAAAAAAAAAGTCTCTAGTATATTATTTGCATAAAAGTGAATATTCTAATGACAAGTGCTTATTGTTATCGGAAAATACTAGTATTGTGATTTGATTAAACTTGTATAAGAGTGATATTATTCTTTTGTGAAAAAGCGATTTTTTGAGTAGCAATAAAATTATCTGCATGACTGAAAATGGTGAATTTAGTTTTTATTGGCGATAATTTTATTAAAAATTTAATGTTTTCCATAAACTAAAACCGTCATCTGTCTTAGAGTAATAACTCTCCATTAAAATAATATCTTACCATAAGAATGATGACTCTATACAAACAAGGATAATATTCTGCTTTTCTTTCGATATATTTCCTTGTGGTAATCAAAGTAACACTAGAAGTTCACATTTTATGAACTTGTGAACTTATACAGTGTTGAAATATTCATTATATACTTCGTAGACACGTGCAGGTTGATTTATTCACCATTTGAATTTCCAGAAGCATTTCTTTTATAGGAATACCATAATGTTAAGATTTGAGAATGATAATTTTAGCTATTATTCTCAATTAATTAAGGCATATAAACAAGTGTTAGGAATGGCTGGGAATAAAATAAAGGAATAAAACAACTGCGGTAACCAGGAATATTGGCGGAACATGGATCTTAAAAACTTATCTCACTTCTAGTTTGTTTTATTCTTGATATTTATTGCTAAGTTTCCCATTCGGACGTAAGCAAACGAGACATAATTACCGTGAACCGTGAACAAAGTTCTCACATGCTGACATTCTTCACTTTCCTATTCTTAATACAAGTAAACCGTAAATGAAGTACTCATTACGTCCTACTTTATAATATACCAATCCACATTGAATTTGTACAAGACACTGGTTTTAATAAAAAGTTATCTAATACATATATTGAATTTCACTTCATTATTTCATTTTCTCACCAAAATGGAATAACTTTATTTATTGTTGATGAATTTTAGGAAATTGAGTTCTAAAGAGTAGTTTCTGTAATGATTTCCTTACTTTTACATCTTGTATATTCAAATAAATACAATATATCAATATGCATATTGAAATATGAATTCAATTATTCACTCTAATCTCAGAAGTATCTTTATTTTACTTTACTCATCTTAATCACATCAAACAGTAGTTACAAAGCCTTCATTGCCACATGTTGGAAAATTCACAAATATATCTATGTTGTTGTAGATTAGTGTCCACCTTGATTCAAGCTCTTAAAAATAATCAATACAAATAAAAAATGTAGACGTAATGTGGAAATGGCGTCATTTCTTCATGGGAATGCCAATACTTCTGGAAACGCTGTATCGAATAGATTTAGGTTTTGGTCATTCTTTCTGAAGACATCATCTGAGATTTGTCAAAGGCGTACTACGGCAGAAATTCTTCAAATTCCACCACAAGATATTCTTGATTTATAAAACTGGGAGAAAATATCATCATCTCAAGCTATCACATTAATTGGTCATTTTCATTTTAAAGCAACGTCAAGTTGATATATCGAAATAGTGTCTAAATTCAGATAATAAATTTTGTCTTCATTATTGCATTCTCGAATGTCCATACAGTAGTAAATAAATATTGAATTTCGACATATTTTCCAAATATAAAGTCTTTTTGTATAAGGTATTGAAAGCAGTTTACTAATTTAATTATGAAGTCTGTAAACATGACGGAATTTGGTTTGCTGCATTGGGAATACGAATATCCACAACAACTTGAGGCATTTTGGTTCGAAAAAGGAATACCTCCAAACGCATTGCGATTATGGGCATACAGGAATTGGTTCATTTGTGCATTTGGTGGTGCAGTGTATTTATTGTTCGTTTGGCTTGGCCCTAAATGGATGGAAAACCGTAAAGCCTACAAGTTGGAAAAATATTTAGCAGCTTGGAACTTTTTTCTGGCTCTCTTCTCCCTAACTGTTGTCATGCGATTATTTCCAGAACTCAAACTAGTATACAACCGTCCTAATGGATTTTATCGGTCAATTTGTGTAAAGTAATTCAAAACTACTTCAAATTGACTACTGCAATATCTTGTAGATCGTATTTCATTGTCGTGGTTTACGTAAATCCTCGTTTTCGATTTTAGGGAAGGTTTGAATCACCCATCAGCATTTTGGGGCTTCCTTTTTGTTGTATCCAAGGCAGTGGAATTGGGTGACACTATCTTTATTGTGCTAAGGAAGAAGCCTCTGATATTTTTGCATTGGTAAGTAGCGAGAACATAATGAAGGTGTCATAATGGACACTACTGCCCTGGGCACTTAAATCTACATTTAATGCTTTTGTTTTTCAAATATATTGCTTGTTTTGCTTAGTTTGTAAAATTGTGGGTCGGTATATAGTGGTTAATTTTTTCTTTGCTTTAGGTTTCATCATTTCAACATGCTATGGAGTTCGTACTTCATGTCCATTGAAGGGGAGCCAATGCTTAGATACCTTGTAGTTGTGAACGCATCCATACATACCCTTATGTACACTTACTACTGCTTGAGGGTAAATACACAAAAATCACTTACTTGTATTTTATATGCATAGTTATAATTATTTGTGTAAATTGTAAATATAATAGTTCTTCAAACATATTTGTTTGTTGATAATTAATTACTTAAAAACTTGTTGACTTTCAAAACTTTGTTTAGGACATTTTAGACGCGGTACTGAATTTCATAATTTATTGATGTAAAGGCTTTTATGTCTACGTATGCCACAGTTGAGCATCGGCAATGTGTCAATTTTACTTTTGAAAGATAAAGACTGAAAAAGTGAATATAGTCGTTAAACTTCAATGCACAATCGTAAATGCACAGTGCTTATCTACAGATATTTTGATCTTCATTTTTGCTGGGCAACTCCTACTTACTTTACAATATACCTTAAATAGGGGGAGGCAAATAACTTTGCCAGTCAAAGTTACTTTACGGCAACAAACAGTTAATTTTCGCTAAATGAAGTTTATTTCTGCTTCTTTGCTGTCAAAAGTCGTCCCCGAACTCCAATCATTCAGATTTTTTTTTCTTTTTTTCACAATTTTGTAAATCTGAAGAATCAAATTTCGGTGTCCGTTTCGTAATGATATTAATTGAAATTATGAAATCTGTTTTACTTTGATAGTATCAATAAGATTTTCCTATATGATTATACGACTCATACATACTGAATACAAAATATGCAATATGTAGTGATTACAATGAAGAATACATTTTACTCCACAAAGAATACGAATTAATTACGGTCTAAGAATACACTTCCTTCTATACGGAAATATGAAGAAAAATATTTCCTAGGACATATTAATCGAGCATTACTTTTTTTGTAGCAGAATTCCTTTTTTAGGAATAGGCAATAATTCGCACCCTTCATGTAAATATTGAAGTAGAATAGAGTAGAATAGAATAATTGCTTTATTGTCCACAAATACATCTCAGATAAATCTGAGTTGATTTCCAATGTCGCGACGTTACACACAGGTTTTCATAAGAACATAATAATTAAACGGATTAGATAGAAAATTTACAAGTTGTAGACAACCATTCCGAGAAACCTAGTAAGTTTTATAGTATTATTACGGATTATGTTAGTTTTTTATGAATTACACAAGAAATTTATATTCAACTACAGAAACAAGCTTATCAGTGCAATATCAGTGAATGTTGATTAAAATTGTCCTTAGTTTTACAGTAACTCATCGTCCGACCTTTAGAATTATAAAAGCAATTATTGACAACACGTGAAGAGTTTACTCTACTACGTTTCAGTTTTGTTCACTAGTTTGAATTGTAGCTGGCTTTCAGTAGAAACAGCTCAAAAATTAGTGAAACAAATGAACTAACCTGAGAATTGAATTGAAGAGCACCCGTCCTTAGAACGGGCTTAATATTAGTGTTTTTATTGGTCAGGTTTCTTTTATTTGACTCCAGGCAATGCAGGTAAAAGTACCTCGAAGTATGGCAATGCTGATTACTTCTCTTCAAATCTTGCAGTTTGTTGTTGGACTTAACGTACAGTTATGGCAATACATAGCAATCACTGGTAAACATACTTATTAAACAAAAGTATAAGCGTAGTGATGTATGTAGTTGATTTTTGTCTAATCCTTACAATGAAATCTGTGTCAGTGCGTTCGTTAGTTGTATAAAAAGCATTTAAACATTGCGTTTATATTTTAGGTAAAGGAATACCCTGCATTAGGACGAGAAACTCCTACATAATATCGACCATCCTTGGATTTTGCCTTTTATATCTTTTCGCAAGACACTTCTATAAGTCGTATATTGTCAAAAGAAAGAGTAAAAGTGCATAATGTATTCTTGCTGAATTGAAATACATGAAACACGTTGCTTGTACGTGATTACTCAACTTAATACTATAACTCGAAATATAATTTCTGTTTGACTCAAACCATGCTAATTGTTTTCCAGACTCATTTTTTAAAAACTAATTTGTGTTTAAGTTTGTATGCGGTTAGTACAAGTGAATATTCTAGTGACAAGCGCTTACTGTTATCGGAAAATAATATTATGCTGATTTTAATTTTTTTGTGAAAAATCGATTTTTTGTTTAGCAATTAATAAAATTATCTGCCTAACTGAAGGCGGAGAACGCAGCTTTCATTGGCGATAATTTTATTTCCGTAAACTAAAATCGTCATTTTCCACAGAATAATTACCTCCATAAAAATATTATTTTATTATAAGACCATCGTCATTCAATAAAAGAATAATCGCTTTTTCAATGCATTGTGTCTTTGCCCTCACAATTTTAGTTTATGTTCTAAAGAGTAGTTTCTGTAATTTATACTTTCTTACTTTTAAATCTTGAATATTTAAATAAAAACTTTTAAATATTATTAGTAATTATTAATCGACTCTCAGAAGTACCTTTAGGTTACGTTACTCATGTTAATGCCATAAAAAAGCAATTACAAATTCTCCAGTGCCACATGTTGGAATATTCACAAATGTGCCTATATGTTGTTTATACTTCAGTTTACACCTTAAAGTGGGTGAAAATATCGATATCGAAAACTCAAGTCACATTGTGTGGCTTCTATTTTAAAACAATATCAATTTGATAAATCGAAATTGTGTTTGGTATTGAGATCTTAAAATATTTCTTGATCGTGACATCTTCGATTGCTTAATTAGTGGCCAACTTGTAATATTGCATTTCTAGTTATTTTCGAAACTAAACATTTTATTTGGTGAATTTATTGGAAACAGTTTACTATTTTACTTATGAATTCGATAAGCATGACTGAGTTTGTTTTTCTTCAATGGGAATACGAAAACCCACATCAATTTCATGCTGTCATTGTGGACAATAGTGTAAAGATCCCGGGTTTCTAGATTCCATGTTCTTGTCATAAGGGACAACTGTAACATTGAAGTGAACGGGACAATTCCAACGAAGAGTAAGATAGTATATATAGTATTTATCATCGTTATATGTATAGTATATATGTGTTATTGTTAATCTTATTGTTGGTACACTCACCTAATGTATTTATGAATGGAGAATGGAATGTGGGTCAGTAGTAAGGTACATTGTTAATATTCATGTTTGTAGTAAGTAAGAAGGAATTACTAATTTACATAGGTGAAATGGATTATCATGTTTGTATTTTTAACATCGCTGACTTATGGCTGTAAAAGCTATGTAGTGAAGGAATCCGTGTTTTATGAATGATGCAATTTGTGAATGAAATTACTGAAAGGAACTTGTTTGTAAACGATGACTAATGGTATAATCCCATTTTGTTCTACTTTTACTTCCTGTGACACTAGGATAAAATTACTGATGTTAATTTATGTAATTTGATGTTAATTTACTCTGAATCATTGCTTCCTTTCATTGTTTCCTATTTAAAAGTATGTACTAGAGTTTAAGTATAAATATCAGCTAAATGTAACCCATTACTTAGTGCCATTGTAACTCTGGAATAGAACGTTACTCTGCTGGTCTGAGGAAATAAAGTATACTACCACGAGATTCTGTCGTTGGCGTATTTGTATTTCTCATTCGGCACTCACATTACGATTATAAGAGCAATTTACCAGTCATACTCTCATTTCTGACCTGATCTCTAATCCGCATCTTTAACTCTTTTCCAGCCCTTTAACACATTGGATAAGTTGGGTCTAAATTTAAATATGTTACGCCGATGGACAAAAAGACATTTGCCAACTTGTGGAATTATTTGACACTTGTATTTTCTGTAAATTTATCGTGATCCAAAGTGGATGAAAAACCGACAACCTTACAACTTGGAAAAACATTTGATGGCTTGGAATTTTTAATTACAATCACATAAGAGTTTTGTATTTATTTTGCCAGTTGGCTTAGTTATTATTTTGACTGTTCTTTACAGGGAGGGTATGGACTACCAGACGTCTTTCTGAGGGTTCCTCTATGTGCTATCAAAGATGGTGGAATTGGAAGACACTGCGTTTATCATTTTGAGAAAGAAACCTTTACTATTTTTACATTAGTAAGTATTACAACCCTATATTTACATTTTATCATTTAAAATCTCTTTCATTCGGGTCGAAGTTATTTTGAGCAAAAGTATTGATCTAATTGAGTTGAATGACTTTCTTAAGAGTCGTCTATTTTTCGAGCTTCATCAAAATGTAGAGAGAAAAATTCGTCGCACCATTATTGACACTGGCTTTACATAACAATTAAAAATTGTAATTAATTATTCATAATGTACTGCATTTAAAAATTTTCTCTTAACAGCTTTCACCATTTCAACATGGTTTGGTCAACGAGTTTCCTGTTTATAGAAGGAGAGCCTCAAGCAAGATGGATTGCAGCTACAAACTCTTTTGTGTACACCGTTATGTACGCATACTATGGTTTAAGAGTAAATTACACAATTTCTTCAAAGAATTATAATTTTACAAAATGTCAATTTTTCATGGATTTCATTTCTGGTTTGGCAAGAACTCAATAATCATCTTTCTATATCCAATAAGCGACCGTCTGTCCGTTTGTCCGTCCTTCACAGAATAGAACTCCGGAACCTGACCACCCAAAATTAAAATTTTGGTGTCTAACTTTGTAGAATTACCTGTAGTTGCATCAAACCTAATTTCATGTCTATACCTCAATTCCTTCACTGATTAAAAAATAAAATAACTGAAAAATACACGATTCTGGGTAAAGTGAGACGCATTACACAAAACCCAAGGAATGATAAATTCGAGAACAATGTGCTGCATTCAAACAACAAGCAATAGCCATCAAATCCTAATTCAGTCCCATACTCTACTAACTCCATTATCGTTTCCTTCGTTGTCAACTGTTTCTCTTGGCGTTTTCAGCCACTTTTTGGAACTCTTTCGTTTGTCCAGTCACTCCTGTCTCCTGTGGTCGTCGTCGTCATCATTTCCGTCAGTGCCAATGTTCCAGCGATTTCAAATGTTTGACTTTTATGGAAACTGCATTTACGACGGAAGATCTTTTTTGTGGAAGCTGCATTTACGATGGAAGAATATTTTCCCTTAGGGAAGCTGCATTTACGATGGGAGAATATTTTCTCTTAAGGAAGCTGCATTTACGACTGGAGAATATTCTTAGGGAAGTTGCATTTACGACGGGAGAATATTCTTAGGGAAGCTGCATTTACGACGGGAGAATATTTCCTCTTAGGGAAGCTGCATTTACGACGGGAGAATATTTCCTCTTAGGGAAGCTGCATTTACGACGGGAGAATATTTCCTCTTAGGATAGCTGCATTTATGACGGGAGAATATTTTCTCTTAGGGAAGCTGCATTTACGACGGGAGAATATTTTCTCTTAGGGAAGCTGCATTTACGACGGGAGAATATTTTCTCTTAGGGAAGCTGCATTTACGACGGGAGAATATTTCCTCTTAGGGAAGCTGCATTTACGACGGGAGAATATTTTCTCTTAGGGAAGCTGCATTTACGACGGGAGAATATTTTCTCTTAGGGAAGCTGCATTTACGACGGGAGAATATTTTCTCTTAGGGAAGCTGCATTTACGACGGGAGAATATTTTCTCTTAGGGAAGCTGCATTTACGACGGGAGAATATTTCCTCTTAGGATAGCTGCATTTATGACGGGAGAATATTTTCTCTTAGGGAAGCTGCATTTACGACGGGAGAATATTTTCTCTTAGGGAAGCTGCATTTACGACGGGAGAATATTTTCTCTTAGGGAAGCTGCATTTACGACGGGAGAATATTTTCTCTTAGGGAAGCTGCATTTACGACGGGAGAATATTTTCTCTTAGGGAAGCTGCATTTACGACGGGAGAATATTTTCTCTTAGGGAAGCTGCATTTACGACGGGAGAATATTTTCTCTTAGGGAAGCTGCATTTACGACGGGAGAATATTTTCTCTTAGGGAAGCTGCATTTACGACGGGAGAATATTTTCTCTTAGGGAAGCTGCATTTACGACGGGAGAATATTTTCTCTTAGGGAAGCTGCATTTACGACGGGAGAATTTTTTCTTTTATGGAGACTGTACTTACGACGGGAGAATTTTTTTTATTTTATGGAGACTGTACTCACGACGGGAGGATTTTTTATTTTATGGAGACTGTACTTAAGACGGGAGAATTTTTTCTTTTATGGAGACTGTACTCACGACGGGAGGATTTTTTATTTTATGGAGACTGTTCTCACGACGGGAGGATTTTTTATTTTATGGAGACTGTACTTAAGACGGGAGAATTTTTTCTTTTAAGGAGACAGTACTTACGACGTGAGAATTTTTTATTTTATGTAGACTAGACGGTTTTTTATGGGAACTGCACTTACTACGGGAATATTTTTTTCTTTTATGGGAACTGCATTTACTACGGGAGATTCTTTTATGTATAGGAACTGCATTTGCGATGAGAGAATTTTTTTCTTTAGGTAACTGTAATTACTATGTACACAAGACAATGGCCGTAGGACACATCCTTTAAAGCCATAACATCGTTTTGAAATCTAGACCCTAAGGCAATTAATTTATTCAACAAATACAAACACTTTTTGGTTATTTTTTTGATTTTGTGACGGGAATTTTTATCGTTTAGGGAAATTGTATTTACTGCAAGTACGACGGGAGAATTTTTTTCGTTTAAGGATACTGCATTTACGACTGGAGAATTTTTTAATGAAATTGTACTTACGACGGTAAAGTATTTGCTTTTATGGAAACTGGACTTACGGCAGGAGAATTTTTTTCGTTTAGGGAAATTGTATTTACGACGGGAGAAGTTTTGTCAATTTTTTATTTGTTAATCAGTGAAGGAATGATATTAATATGACATAATATTAATATTGGTTATTGGATTCTCATCTTCCTTACGGGGTATTAAAAAAATGGGTACCAAAATCATAATTTTAAATTGTCAGGGGGCGGAGTTCTACCGATGCACATAAGACGGGAGATTTTTTTCGTTTAGGGTAACTGCATTTACAAAGCAAAACAAGGACAAGGGCCGTTGGACACATCCTTTAACGGCATAACATCGCTTTGAATTCTAGACCTTAATGCAAATTCAACAAACAGACATACACACAACGTTTAGTTATCGCGTAGATATTGTGACGGGCCTGTCCGTAGGACGGGTAATTTTCTAGTGCTTTCATATGCCACACAATGATTAATTAAAATATTGTGTTTACAAAGGATCTGCATTGGATTAATGTCTTTATTTTAATATATGGAATTCTAAATGAAAATAAAAGTAATATGGATTAATATTGGATCTCGAATTATTTTGCTAACCATTTCTGTTCTCGTAAATAATACCCCGTAGCTAAAACACTATTTGCAAAATGGTATTCCAAAAAGTATAACAACAACAAATAAAATTTCTTGATATTTATTCCTTAACGAAGGTTTAAACTATCACATACCAAATAGGATTGTATAATGCATTTTACATTTTTTCTTTTGCTAGAATATTGCTTACACTTCTAAAACACTGGATCTATACTTTATTTGCAAATTAAAACTTAGTAATTCAGCTATATTATTTATACAAAATTGTATACAAAATTTTGGAAAGTCTAGTCTTCTCTATTTTTGAAGACTGAATATGCCAGACTTTGATCAGAAACGCTTTCGCTGGAGGTACGCTATTTGAATTTAAATGCTAATACATTAAATTAGCAAACAGAAATTTGCAACACAAATCAATATTTAACTATTGATTTCTTGAAATCTTCTTTGAATCTTGAAATATTTCTTGAATATTGAAATTCTTGAAACTGCGATATCTGAATGAATGAACTAAGTAGTGCACCCAATTTAACTTAGAAATTAGTGTTTCAATTTCTGAATGTACCTTAATTTGATACCCCGTACTGGTTCTTCGAAAAATTAGTCTACCCAGGGATGACAAAGACTCTTATTTTAGGTACAAGGATTACAAACTCAAATCACAACTGGGTAAACATGATCAATGAAAGGTATGGTCAGGAGTTTGAAAAGATACTTGTAAGAATCTATAAAACAGCAATAGCAGGTGTATATGAAGGTAGAAATGCAGTCGTGTGAATTTTCTGTGTTAAAAGCACATCGCTGAAAATACAACTTATGTAATTCATTGGTAGACATACAAATGTGTGGTGTTATAACAAGCTAACAAATGAATATCAATTGTTTCGATGCAAGATACAAAAAAGTACAATTAAATTAGCATTTTATCATAACTTTAGGCCGTGAAATGCCCAAAATGAAAGCCGTAGGCAAGAAGAAAAGTAGGTAAGTGTTTTATGTTTAATACATCACGAAATCAACAGGTTGTGATAATCATTTCGAAGTAGTATCCTTGCTGCTATAATAAACGCGTATGTGTGATAATTTCTTTGAAATTATTAATCTGTGACTGATTTACGAAGTTTTGTAATTTGGTATAGCAAGATATGAAGTGTAAAATAATTTTAGGAACAGAAGTAAATACGAAAATTCAAATACGGTTGTTAAGATCACAGAATGCATACAGGGTTTTCCTATTTATAAAAGAATAATAATAATAATTGCTTTTATTAAGTACATGCTGTTAAATAAAATAATTCACTAAACTAAATTAATTAAATTAAGATAAGATAAAACTAAATTAAGATAAGAATAGTTGCATGTACAAAACATTATAATTTTACGAATGATACTTACCCTTGAATCGTAATAGGCCTACATGGGTGTATGTACGAAAGAATTCGCCACCGCAATCCACTTACATAAGGATCTCACACCACAAGTAAGAAAGATGTCGATCACACCATTTTAAAATGATGGAACCTATAATGATACATACCCAGATACATACCCAAATAAGGTGTTATTTTCTTTTCAAATGGACTTCGTTGTATATCCTAGAAGGTACTTTAATTTAAGCTGTGATCGTGATGTAAATCTTTAGCTGCATATTAATTTTTCTCTAAATTGGTGGTAGTAATTTAATTTTACATCTGATGATGAATTATAAATAAAGTATTATTAATTATTATTTATTCTGTTATAACTTGATTGCACAATGCTTAGATTTTGCTTATTTATTTATTATTAAACATCACTGAATTGTTAGAGACAATAAAGAAATAAGGTTGTTGACTTTTGGAAAAAATTCCTAATTCTTTCATTGTAACCACTGTAACTTTTCTTGGACTTTCCTCATAAAGGGGTAGACGTGATTAACAATAAATTATAGAATAATTGCCTGTATTCAGAAAGAGATCTCTCTGGTCATTATAAAACCCACGGTAATGGATAATAGTTCTGTGACGACAGATTAATTAGTTGAATGAGAAATCTTCACATGTACATAGTTTCAAGTTTCATCAAGTTTCAAGTTCGAGGACAGTAGTTTTCCATGTTTCTGTTATCAGGTGTACTAGAAGGTAGACATGTAGTCTTGTGAGTTTTCTGCATTAAATATACATCGCTGGAAACAAAACTTATGTAATTCTTTGGTAGACAATAAATAAGCTGTAAGCCATGGAACTCACAAAGGAAATGTCAGAGGCAAAAGGAAAAGTATGTGTTTTATTTTTAATACATCATGAAATCAACATAATGTGAAAATTATGTGCAAATTATAATTACAAATAGCTCTTTGAACTAAATTTTTATTTGTTGATAATTAATTGTTTAAAAAGTTTATTAACTTGCAAAACGTCGTTCAGGACATTTTTAGACGCTTTAACGAATGTTATGCAAAAGTGTTTTTCGGTAGATGTTGATTAATTGACATGATGCAAGAAAATTGATTTTTGTTTTACAATAAGACAGTAACTCATCGTCCGACCTTTGAAATTAGAAAATCAATTGACAACAGTGAAAAGTATATAAGCAAACAGTATCATTAGTCCGACCTTCTCGTTTGCGCCCTTTCTCGGACTGGGTAGCCGTTAGTGACTCCAGGCAGCAACCACGTGCAAATGTGACTGACTGCCCTCGCCGCTATTACCCGTTGGTGGACTTGTTACCCATTAGTCATTAGTGGAAGTAGCAATAGGATTTTTGGGCGAAGCAAATTTTTAATATTTGGGAAGGGAATACTGAAATTTTGGGAAGCGAATACTGAAATTTTGGGAAGCGAATACTGAAATTTTGGGAAGCGAATACTGAAGTTTTGGGAAGACAATTTTTAATATTTGGGAAGCGAATACTGAAATTTTGGGAAGACAATTTTTAATATTTGGGAAGCGAATACTGAAATTTTGGGAAGACAATTTTTAACATTTGGGAAGCGAATACTGAAATTTTGGGAAGACAATTTTTAACATTTGGGAAGCGAATACTGAAATTTTGAGAAGCGAATTTTTATAATTTGGGAAGTGAATGCTGAAATTTGGGGAAGCGAATTTGTAATATTTGAGAAGCCAACACTGAAATTTGGGGAAGCGAATTTGTAATATTTGAGAAGCCAACACTGAAATTTGGGGAAGCGAATTTGTAATATTTGAGAAGCCAACACTGAAATTTGGGGAAGCGAATTTGTAATATTTGAGAAGCCAACACTGAAATTTGGGGAAGCGAATTTGTAATATTTGAGAAGCCAACACTGAAATTTGGGGAAGCGAATTTGTAATATTTGGGAAGCCAACACTGAAATTTGGGGAAGCGAATTTGTAATATTTGAGAAGCCAACACTGAAATTTGGGGAAGCTACTAATTAAATTTGGGGTAACGAATTTTAAGTTTTGATAACCAACTTTTAAATATGTAATGAAGCCAATTTTGAAATTTTGTAACGCGGTTTTCTAAATTTACCGAAACAAAATAAAAGTTTTAATGATATCCCGATAACAAAGCATTAATGAAGCAAATGAAATACCCTGAGAATGAACAAAAATGACAAGCAAGCAGACGGCGGGCTTAATGTTAGCACTTTCATTGGTCCGATGTCTTTTATTTGTCTGACAGACAAAGCAGGTAAAAGTACCCCGAAGTGTGTCAATGATGATTACTTATTTTCAAAACATGCAGTTTATTTTTGGTCTTGTCGGATCAGTGTTGCCAATTCATAGCAATCACTGGTAAGTATTATACTTCATTAAACAAAAGTATAAGGTAATAGTCACAAGTTGTCTTTTCGTCTACTCTTCTCAAAGAAAAGACAAAAATTGCATAATGCATACGTGCCGGAATTCAAATACACGGAAATCGTGGCTTGTGATTGCTTTACATATTCCATGATAAAAATATAAATACTGTGTGAATCAAAGCATATTATTAATACTTTTGTTTTCAAATTTCTTTTTAGCCGACTGGGCAATATAGTAGAAGCATCTTTATATAATTATGTGTATATAGCTACTATTCTCAATTAAGGCATAAACAAGTGTTAATTTACAGGGAATAAAATAAAGGAATAAAACAACTGCGGTAACCAGGAATATTGGCGGAACATAAATCTTAAAAAACTTATCTCACTTCTAGTTCGTTTTATTCTTGATATTTATTGTTAAGTTTCCTCTTTCGACGTAAGCAAATTAGACAACTAGTAAACAAAGTTCTCACGTGCAGACATTTTCCACTTCTCTATACTTAATACAAGTACAAGTAAATGAAGTACTCATTATGTCCAGCTTTATAATAAATTAATTCATATTGCAATTAATACAAGACATTAATATTGGTGTTAATAAAAAGTTATCTTAATTAATACATATTTTGCATTTCATTTCATTATTCCATTTTCCCACAAAAATGGAAATTACGTTGTTTGTTGATGACTTTTAAGGAATTGAGTTCTAAAAAGTAGTTTCTGTAATTTCTGGTTTTCTTAGCTTTAAATCTTGAATATCTAAATATTAACTTTTAAATATGAATTCAATTCTTTTCTCGACTCTCAGAAGTACCTTTATCATACTTCTCATCTTAATGGCATAAAAAGGTAATAATTACAAAGTCTTCCCTGTCACATGTTGGAATATCCACAAATATAGATGTTGTTTGTAGATTAAGTTACACCTGGATTCAAATGCTATAAATAACCAATACAAATAAAAATGTATACGTAATGGGGAAACGGCGTCATTTATTCATGGGAACGCCAATACTTCTAGAAACACTGTATCGAATATATTCGTGTACTGTTCATTCATTCTGAAGACATCATCCGAGACTTCTCAGAGGTGTCCTGTCGCAGAAATTCTGCAAATCTCACTACAATATAAAATTCAGTCGATTCATAAAACTGGGTGAAAATATCCACATCGAAAACTCTCGCCTTAATCGGTGGTTTCCATTTTAAAGCAACGAACAGTTGATAAATCGAAATTGTGTCTGATATTCAGATCATAAATTTTGTCTTCATTATTGCATTCTGGATTGCCCATCATACAGTAGTCAATAAATATTGAATTTCGACATATTTTCCAAATATAAAGTCTTTTCGTTAAAGTTATTGCAAACAGTTTATTAATTCAATTATGGAGGATTTGGTAAACATGACGGAATTTGGTTTGCTTCACTGGGAATACGAAAATCCACAGCAAATTCAGGCATTTTGGTTCGAAAAAGGAATACCTCCAAACGCATTGCGATTATGGGCATACAGGAATTGGTTCATTTGTGCAGGTGGTTGTGCAGTGTATTTATTGTTCGTTTGGCTTGGCCCTAAATGGATGGAAAACCGTAAAGCCTACAAGTTGGAAAAATATTTGGCAGCTTGGAATTTGTTTCTGGCTCTTTTCTCCCTAACTGTCGTCCTTCGATTATTTCCGGAACTCAAACTAGTATACAACCGTCCTAATGGATTTTATCGGTCAATTTGTGTAAAGTAAATCAACACTACTTCAAATTTGTTAATTTAATATCTTGTAAATCGTATTTTACTGTCGTGGTTTAAGTTAGTCTTCGTTTCCAATTTTAGAGAAGGATTGAATCACCCGGCAGCATTTTGGGGCTTCCTTTTTGTTGTATCCAAAGCAGTGGAATTGGGTGACACTGTCTTTATTGTGCTAAGGAAGAAGCCTCTCATATTTTTGCATTGGTAAGTAGTGAGTACATGATGAAGGTGTCATAATGGACAATACTGTACTTAAATCTTCATTTCATGCCTTGTTTTTTCAAATGTATCGGTTGTTTTGCTTCATTTTTAAAATTATCATTAAGTTAGTGTTCCGAATCTTAATTTGATTTCTGCATTTGTTTTCTGCATTCACGAAAGTTGAAATATTTCAACTTTCGTGAATTCCGAAATGCGTACGATTTGAGTACAATTCGGAAGTAGAAATCAATTCGTAAGTGACTCTATACGCTTAGGAATTTGTGAATGCGGACAGCAATATAGAATTCAAATTCAGATTCGTAACTCTAAAGGTGGTTTATATAGTGGTTCATTTATTTTCTGTCCTTTAGGTTTCATCATTTCAACATGCTCTGGGCTTCGTACTTCATGTCGATTGAAGGGGAACCAGGACTTAGATGGCCTGTACTTGTGAACGCATCCATACATACCCTTATGTACACTTACTACTGCTTAAGGGTAAATAATTAACTATATTCACAATTGTCCACTGGACAGCTTATAAATCTGTCCAGTGGACAATTGTGAATATATTTAATTACAAATAGCTCTTCAAACAAAATTTTTATTTGTTGATAATTAATTACTTAAAAAGCTTATTCACTTGCAAAACATCGTTTAGGACTTAGGACACTTTTAGACGCGGTACCGAATTTCATAATTGATGTAAATGCTTTTAGGACTAGTACGCTCCTGTTTAGCATCGCCCATATTTCAATTTTACTTTTGAATGATAAAAACTCTGGAATAAAAAAGAGTTTTAGCAATAAACTTCAATACACAGTGCGTATCCACAGTTCCACATATATGTTAATCTTCATTTTTGCTGGACAACTTCTACCCCTTACTTTACAATATACCTTAAATGGGGATAGGCAAAGACTTTGCCACATTTGCCAGTCAAAGTTAGTTTAGGGCAACAAACAGTTCATTTTCTCTAAACGAAGTTTATTTCTTCTTTTTGGTGTCAAAATTTGTCCGTTTCCGAATGATGTCCGTTTCGCAGTGATACTTATTGTAAAATTATGAAATCTGCTTTACATTGATAGTATCATAATGGCTTTACCCAAGGTAAGCTCTTCCTTCCCAGAATTTTTAAAATAAAACTTCTAATGAATTTCTATCCCCTAGCTATTGAACCTGGAGTCAAATTAGGCAAAAGTGACTCCGCTTCGAAAAAACAAAATTTTATTTCAAAAATGCTGGAAAGAGCTTACCTTTACCTATATTATATGAACTTATATGAACTTTTTTGGGAATACACATTAATTCGCATCCTTGATGTAAATATCAGTGGATGTTGATTAATTGACATATGCAAGAAAATTGTCCTTAGTTTTGCAGTAATTCGTCGTCCTGCCTTTGAAATTAAAAAGCAATTATTGACAACATGTGAAAGGTTCATGCTACTATAAATTAGATTTATTCATTAGTTTGAGTTTTAGCTGCCTTTCAGTAACAGAGTTAAAAAATAGTGAAACAAATGAACTAACCTGAGAATAGAATTGAAGAGCACCCGTCCTTAGAACGGGCTTAATATTAGTGTTCTCATTTGTCAGGTGTCTTTTATTTGATTTAACAGGCAATGCAGGTAAAAGTACCCCGAAGTATGGCAATGATGATTACTTCTCTTCAAGTCTTGCAGTTTGTTGTTGGTCTTAGCGGCCAGTATTGGCAATACGTAACAATCACGAGTAAGTATACTTCATTAAGCAAAAGTATAAGGGTAGTCATATAAGCGTTCGTTTGTTGTATAAAAAACATATAAACATGCTTTTATATTTCAGGTAAAGGAATACCCTGCATTAGGACGAGAAACTCATACATAATATCGACCATCCTTGGATTTTGCCTTTTATATCTGTTCGCAAGACACTTCTATAAGTCGTATATTCTCAAAGAAAAGATTAAAAATGCATAATATATTCTTGCTGAATTCAATTACATGAAATACGTTGCTTGTGATTACCTAACTTAGTATAACTCAAAATTTAATTGCTGTTTGACTCAAACCATGGCTATTATTTTCCAGGCAATTTAAAAAACATTCAACCGACTGGGAAATGTAATAGACGCATCTTTTTAAATTAATTTGTGATTAAATTTGCATGCGATTAGTACAATATTTGCGAAAAAGTGAATATTCGAGTGACAAGCGCTTATTACAGGTTATCGGAAAATAATATTATAGTGATTTTATATCTTTTGTGAAAAATCGATTTTTTGGGTAGCAATTAATAAAAATTTCTGCATAACTGAATGCGGAGAACACAGCTTTCATTAGCGATAATTTTATTCCTAAAATCAATATTTTCCATAAACTAAAATCATCATTTTCCACAAGAATAATAACCTCCATAAAAATATTATTTTATCATAAGACTCGTCGTCGTCATTCAATACAAGAATAATTATCTCTTTGTCCATATATTATGTGTCTTTGTCCTCACAATTTTAATTGATATTCTAAAGAGTAGTTTCTGTAATTTATGGTAAAATCTTGACCCTTACTTAATGTCATGAAAAATGTCAACAAAATGACCGCCGGTAGGCAAGGAACCAATAAAAGCGTATATTTTGCAAATATTGTCAGCCAATGAGAGGAAAGACGACGATGCCTCAGGTGTCATTTTATTCGAAGTTACTGTACATCAATAAAGGAAAGGAAGTCTTTAATGCCTTAAATTCTTGCTCTTCAACTGCCTTACCCCTGCCTCCTTGCAACAAATAATATTCGGATTCCTTGTCCACATATTGGGAGAAACTGGAACTATTGAAAGAACGAACTGTCCAATTAACATTTGCGACTACAATTGTTTCTATTTCTTTAGTCATCAGTGGAATCAACTCTTCCGGGTCACATCCAGAAGACAACTGAATAAAAAGTTGTTTAGGGTGGAAATGAGGCAAGAATTTCTGCATGTGATCCATAGAGAACCGAACTAGACTGAGTTTGTCCACTTCCTTCACTCCCCCAACCACCCTTGTATCGTGGGGCAGTAATTTTTCTTTGCGGCTGCGAATGGTGTCAAATGCTTGAATGTGGATGTTGTTAACAGTTGGTGAGATGAGGTCAACGTCAACGTCCAATTCTTCCACCCCCCAAAATAGGATATTCGTCACTGGAACGGACTTGAAGTGAGACAAAACCGAGGAAATAATAATTCTTCTCAATTCCAAGAATTTCAAGTTGGGCAACTCAATAACTCCACTCACAAATACTTGAGTATTATTTTCTAAAGACAGTTTTTCAAGTGAGGGTGGCAGAAGAGAAAGATCCACAGAAGAAAAACCGATATATATTGTATTCAAGAGCACTGACTGGAGGTGAGACAAGAAAGACGAATTCATTCCTTCTAATACTAAGACTTTCAATTTGGGCAAATCAATTCTTCCACTCACAAATACTTGAGTCCGTGATATAATCAGTTTTTTAATTGAGGGTGGCAGAAGGGAAAGGTCCACGGGAGAAGAATTCCATATCAATATTTCATTTGTTGGTGTATCCTTAGAGATGTAAAAGCTTATTTCATGTCCGTTTACCGAGAAGTAACCTAGACTATCAGCCAAAGACAGAGTTTTTAGTATTTGGTTCACACTTGCGGTTTTCTTGACAATTCTCTTCATTTCTTCATCCTTGCCCAACCGGAAGTACAACTTCAATAGAAATAGTCGGACATTCTCTTCTTTTGGCTTCTTCTGGAGGTCCAAGAGTTGTTCCTCTTTCTTGGATCCGAATATTTCTCCAAGTATTTGTATTTCTACGTCTGCTAACTTTGTGATTAACTCTTGAGTCTTGTTCATCTGAGTTATGTCGCTGTCTTTCTTTTGCAGTTCATCAAACATTTCTCGAATGATGGTTGCAGCCTCTGCCAACTGTCCGTTGCGTTCCAAAGAAACAGCCAAGTTGTACCCAGAAGTCGAGGAATTTTCTCTTTCTTGGATGAGTTTTGCCAAATGGACGGCTTCTTCAGTTTTGTTTGCTTCCAGCAATATCTGCCATTGTTGTAGTGGTTGGTGGAGGTCAACGGCCAGGCCGTCTCCCAATATAACAGTCGCCAATGATGGAACTGACTGGAAGAGAGACAAACAAGAAGAATAATTCATTCCTCTTAATTCCAAGAATTCCAATTTGGGCAAATCAATTCCTCCACTCACAAATACTTCTGCTCTGTTTAAATGGAGTTCTTCCAGTGAGGGTGGGAGAAGGGAAAGGTCCACAGAAGAAGAATCGATAAATATTGTATTCAGTGGCACTGACTGGAAGTGAGACAACCAAGAAGAATCCATTCTTGTTAATGTCAAGTGATTCAAGTTGGGCAAATCAACTCCTCCACTCAAAAAAACTTCAGCGTTACTTTGTAAAATCAGCGTGTGAATTGAGGGTGGCAGAAGGGAAAGGTCCACGGAAGAAGAAGCGGTAAATATTTCAATCAGGGGAACTGACTGGAAGTGAGACAACCAAGAAGAATTCATTTCCACCAATCCCAATTCTTTCAGGTTGGGCAAGTCGATTCCCTCCACTGACAAATACGTTAGAGTTACTTACAACACCAAGCTGTTCAATTGAAGGTGGCAGAAGGGAAAGGTCCACAGAAGAAGAATCGATAAATATTGTATTCAGTGCACACTTGAAACTTGGGGGATCGGCGATCCCAAATGGGATCGGCGATCCCAAATGGGATCGATTTGACCGTTCCGATCCCGATCCGATCCCGATCCCAGATCGGATCGGGATCGGATCGGTGACATTTTTTTGATGGACAAGATCGGATCGGATCGGGAAATTTTTTTTGATATACAGGATCGGATCGGATCGGATCGCTCAAATTTTTTCGATAAACAAGATCGGATCGGATCGCTCAATTTTTTTTGATAGACAAGATCGGATCGGATCGGATCGCTCGATTAAAATAACAGATGAATGCATGTGTAAATGTAAAGTGCGTTAACAATGTTCTTCATGTAATTTGAGGGCACAATGATGACGATGACATGGGTAGCAGCAGCAGCAAAGAGTAGAGAATCAGTTGAGTAGAGTATTTGAGATGAGGGCTAGGTGTATTGATAATATTGGTATTACATATTACATTATTAGATGCAGTGAGTGATGTAGATGCAATGATGCAAGTTAAAATATATTATCGATTCGTGAATTAGAAAACTGAGCCACCGACTACTGACATGAAAATAAAAACACGAGGTTTGTCGGGTTTAGTTGTCATTTTATTTATTTAATAGGCGTAATTAAACATGCAATATGCAAAATGAAATAACTCGCATTTTTACAATCTCATTTTCAGCTATTAAATACACTTTTTAGCTGAGTGTGTATTGCTTTGCTTTGTTCTAATTGTTAATTGCAAAGTAAATAATAACTCTGCTTTATGGCTTTCTGACGTTAGTAACCCTAATAAATTGTGTTGTATCATAACATAGCCAGTGTTGTTATTTTCATGAGGCTCAGTGATCGTCTATTTTAATCAAGGCATATTGTGCCATAATCTTTATGATTAGGAAAAAGATAACTCATTCAATAGACCCGCATAGAATAGCACAGTAATTGTATATTAATTTATCAAAATTAATTAAATAATTTTTCCTCCGTTTGAGAGGTGTAACTTAATGGTTCGGTAAAACACCGATCCGATCCCGATCCGATCCCAGATCGGATCGGGATCGGATCGCTCAAATTTTTTTTGTGGACAAGATCGGATCGGGATCGGATCGAGAAATTTTTTTAATATACAAGAACGGATCGGATCGGATCGCTCAAATTTTTTTGCTAAACAAGATCGGATCGGGATCGGATCGCTCCAGTTTTTTATATAGACTAGATCGGATCGGATCGGATCGGTCAATTTTTTTTTGACAGACGGGATCGGATCGGATCGGATCGGTTGCATTTTTTGGAGTATGTAAAAAAGATCGGATCGGATCGCCGATCCCCCAAGTTTCAAGTCTGATTCAGTGGCAATGACTGGAAGTGAGACAAGAAAGACAAATTCATTGCTTCTAAGTGCAAGTGTTTCAAGTTGGGCAGGTCGATTCCTCCACTCAAAATAACTTCAGCGTTACTGTGTAAAATCAGCCTGTGAATTGAGGGTGGCAGAAGGGAAAGGTCCACAGAAGAAAAATCTATAAGTATTGTATTCAGTGGCACTGACTGGAAGTGAGACAACCAAGAAGAATTTATTCCTGTTAATGTCAATTCCTTCAGGTTGGGCAAGTCGATTCCTTCACTCACAGAGACGTCTGTTTTATTTAGTAGGAGTATTTGAAGTGAAGGTGGCACAAGAGAAAGGTCCAACGAAGAATTCAAAACTTCTATTTCATTTCTTGGCCCACCCATTTGCAAGTCTATTTCTTGTTCGTTTACCTTGAGGCAATAATTTGCATCAGCCACAGACAGAGTTTTCAATATTTGTTTGACACTTGCAGTTTCCATTGCAATTCTATCGACTTCGTCTTTCTTCCCCATACGAAAGTACAACTTCAAAAGAAATAGTCGGATATTCTCTTTTTTTAACTTCTTATTCAACAGTTGTTCATCTTTCTTGGATATTTCCTCGACTATTTGTAATTCAATGACTGCTAACTTTGCTAATTCCTCTTGAGTCCTGTTGCCATTGTTCTTGTCTTTGCTTGGCAGTTTTCCTTGCATTTCTTGTAGGATGGTTGCGGCCTCTGCCAACTGTCCGCTGTGTTCCAAACATACAGCCAAATTGTACAGAGATATTTCCTGCGAATGCCTCTTGCCAATTGGACCGCTTCTTCACTTTTGTTTGCTTTCAACAATGCTTCCAAGTTTAGTGGCGATTTTTCAGCAGGTACTACTATTGCAGCCACCAATATTAATACCGTGATAAGGATAATTATCATTTTCATCTCCTTCCCGTTGCAATTCCAAACTGAACATGGACAATTATTTCCACTAGAAATGCAATATTTTAATTAATTAAAGCAACATTTCATTGAATTGAATTTTATGTTGGTTACTACCTACAATTTAATTTGTTTATTACTATTTTGACACCAAGGTGCCTCGACAACCCCTACCTATGCAGGTCATGCCATATCAGTAAACATAATAGGATTCGACCACTTATGGGGGATGAATATGGAAAACTTTTGACCATCGAGTTTTTCTACTCAATGAATCCCCTTCGGTGGTCTAATCCCAAAATTGACTCACTGGTCGAATCTTATTATGTTAGTATGGCATCACCTAGGTAGGGTTTGTCTAGGCACCTTGATTATAATAATACAAGGTAATTAGTTTAGGTACTTACTTAATGATTTCAGCCAAGCAAATCCACGGTTGGAGTAAGGCAGAGGTGGCAGAGGGTTTGGAGGAGGAGGAGGAGGAGGGAGGAGGGAGGAGGAAGAGGAGGAAGAGGAGGAGGAGGAGGAGGAGGAGGGAGGAGGAGGAAGAGGAGGAGGAGGAGGAGGAGAGAGGAAGAGGAAAAAGAAAAATTCAGATTTCAAAGTTTGATTGCAATGAATGCGTGTAAAATATACATTTCCACTGCCATCATCCTCCACAAATGTGGTATTACCCTCACTCTCCTCTTCCTAGCAGAATTATGCATTTCCCTTTCTGCCATCCTCCTCTCAGAACAATGTAGCATAAATAATAGGCACCCCCCATTAAAGTGACCATATTTTCCCATTTTATACCATGCTTGGTTACTAAATGGTCTTAAAACTTGAAAACTCAGCCCTCAATAGAAAACGCACCCACCAATGGAAAATGCAAGATTGTAAAGAAATAATATTGTTAGCATGCAGAGCGTAACGTGCATTTTTCTAACCTAACGTAATAAAAAATAAACAAACTTCAAGGTAGATATATTATTCATATGGTCACCTTAAAGGGAAATACCTTTTATTTGGTGGGTGCCAAATCCACTTTGGGGGCGCATTTTAGTGGGTCCGGTAGTATTTCCTCGCTACCCTCCTTGTAGCAGAATTATGTATTTCCCTCTGTGCCCTCCTTCTCGCAGAATAATGTAGTATTTCCTAGCTACCCTCCTCCTAGCAGAATTATATATTTCCCTCTCTGCCGTCTTCCTAACAGAATTATGTATTTCTCTCTCTGCCCTCCTCCTCGCAGAATAATGTACTATTTCTTTGCTACCCTCCTCCGCTCCTCCTAGAAGAACTACGCATTTCCCTCCTCATATTAAAATTATGTACTACGTATTAACGAAACGCACCTTATAACTTTTCTGTGGCATTTCCCTTGCTGTCCTCCTGGAGAATTATGTATTTTCCCTCGCTGTCTTCCCCTTATTAAAGCTATGTATTTTCTCACTGCCCATTCATAATGTAGTAATCCACCCAATTACTTGTTTCCCATCGTACTTTATATTTCAAACAATCGTTATGCCAGAATTGGCCATTGCTCAAACATTATTAGATGGTTCTACTAAGATGACAGTATCGAGAGAAATACACAATTCTGCTAGGAGGGTAGCCAGGAAATACTACATTTCTTTGCCAGGAGGAGGACAGAGAAGTAAAGGTGCTTTCACATCGCCGCCGGAACCGATAGGTTCTTAAAATTTACGCTCAGGAATCTACGCTAAGCGTATTTATTGCGCAAATATTAGCTGCTATTCTGACTGCTTGCGTAAATTAAAAACTGTATGAAGAAAAATTATGCGTTTACTTCGACCGAAGCGCAAGATTTGCGCGTCACTTGGTCTGAATTGAAAATTCTGCCCCCACATAAAATCTTTTCAACTCCCACATAAAAAATATTAAATACCGAGTTTTAAAGAATGAAACGGTTATTATCAGTATTTACCGACGTCAACGCAAGCGACGCCGTTACAGGAAATTATACTGGGTACACCCTCTGAACTTAGCTCGTGACTCTTGGGGAGAGCACTTAAAAATTGAAGTAAAATTTCCAGAGAAATTCAGAACATACACAAGACTTTCCCCTCAGCAGTTTGACCAAATTTTACATTTAGTGGGACCTCAGATTGAAAGATGGATAGGATCCACATGGTTAACTTCATCGTCACTGTCATTATCAATGTGACTATCCATTTTTCAATGCAATTCACAAAAGTATACAACTTGGAAATTGATAGTAACTTTTGATTTAAAGAACTGATTAAAAATTGAATACAAGAATACGCCTCACTACGCGAGAAAAGTTGAACTAGGTCCAACTCACAAAGCGGAGGGTGACGGATGAATATTTTATGCGCGCGTAGAATTAACGCGCTTGAAACAGTTTGGTGTGAAAGAGAACGCGTTTTCTTTGCGGGCGTAATATTTGTGCATTCAACTTTACGCTTACGCTGGCGTTTTTTACGCATTCGGTGTGAATTACGTTGCATAATATTTGGAGCGTAATTTCTGCGCGCGTATCGGTTCCGTCGGTGGTGTGAAAGCACCTTAAGTACATAATTTTGCTAGCAGGAGGGAAGCGAGGAAATACTCCAGTGTTCTGCGAGGAGGAGGGCAGCGAGGAAATGCATATAATAGTATCTACTTGAAGGAAGGCAGCTACGGCAGCGAGGGAAATATAAGGGTACCATTTTATCTGCAGTGGAGATGAATACTTTATAAGCATTGCAACCAAACTTTGAATTTTTTTCCTCCTTCACCCTCCTCTTCCTCCCTCCTCCTCTTCCTCCTCCCTCCTCCTCTTCCTCCTCCTCTTCCTCCTCCTTCCTCCTCCTCCCTCCTCCTCCTCCTCCTCCTCCTCCAAACCCTCTGCCACCTCTGCCTTACTCCAACCCAAATCACAAATATATATTATATTAATATATAATAATATTATTAATATATATATTTATAGCTCACACGGCTAAAAATAAATAAAATACGTTGTCTAGTCTCCTTGATTTAAATTCACAAGTCTTTATGTTTGCAAGGGCGTCCAACTTATGATTTCCACTATGCAACACTAATGAAATAACTCCATATAATGTGCACAAGTACAACTTTATTATCAGGATGTCTCAAAGCCACACAGTCATAGCGTGATAGATATCATTATGAATACTACCGTATATTCCGAATTAATTCACCCTCCTGCAATCTGTTTCAAAATAAAGAATGATCCTGTCAATGCATTACTGATTAATCGGCAACTTCAGGGAACCATTTCCTCACCGGTGGTCGCTAATCACTTTTTCAAATCACTTTGTACTTTGCGAAAGTGAAAAGCGAATAGTATTTTCGGTTCACCAAAATCTTGCAAAAGGTTTTCACTTTTCAATGAATTCTGCCAAGTAGTGCCTGTGCAAATTATCACGGTCGAAATTGAAGGGAGAATAAATACTAAAGTGCATGTGGCCATGATGATTGCAGAGACTCACACACATACAAGCTAATTTACACTGTTGAATAACCTTCAATCTCAATGCAGAATTTTATGAATAGTGCATAGAATTGTAGCGATGCACTATGCATATCTATTATTTGGTGAAAGAAAAAGATGGCAAAAGTCACTTTTCTCTAGTCATATTTTGCTTTTCACTTTTTACTATTTCATTTGCGATGGTGGAACGCATTTTGAAAATATTGTTGCGATCTTCGTTTACGTTTGAATACTCGCTCCAATTTTTGCACGTTCCCTTTAATTTTCTTTGAGATAAAAAAATTATGATCTCCAAGGAAATTAAAAGAGAAATATGACAGTCGTCCTTCTTTGGCGCCTTATAGTTCTCTCCATCTGAAAATAGCCATGAGCAACCAAAAAATCTGAAATGGTCAATTTCCGCACAGTTAGGTCAGGCCCGACCTCCATCACTTGGTTATCCGCTACATGATCATACAATGCATATATAACCATGTCAACATTGGAAATCAGCATTTTCAAAAAATGAAAAGACAATAAAATTGAAGCTTGTCTCCCAATGTTGACATGGTTATATACATTTTATGATCATGCAGCGGATGACCAAGTGATGGAGATCGGGCCTGACTTATCTTTGCCGAAATTGACCATTTCAGATTTTGTGGTTGCTCATGGCTATTTTAAGTTGGAGAGAACTATATCTCAATTACTCAGTACATCAATTTGTATGATTGTCTGCATGAGACCTGCAAAAAATTGAAAAACGAACAGACCTGCTCACACTGACCTGAACTCACTAGAACTGACTAACTCGCAGACAGACAGACAGCCCAATTGCATACAGTAGTTCAGTAGTTGCACTACTGAATAATCCTCCACCTCAATTTATACATTTACTCTTTACTGTACACAAACTGTAAATGTAAACTCTCATTTTCTGCTCTATGGATCAGACTATGGTCCAATCATTTAGGAGCAGTCTCCTAGGTTGAGTTGAGTTTATTAATATAATCCATGAATAAATAATGCGAATTTATATTTGTGGATGTAATATTATTTATTTCTGCTGCTGTCTCTCTCTCAGATGACATTCTTATCGCTGATTATGACGACGAGCTTATATGGACATGGAAGAATCATATTATTCAACTACTACTATTCATTTGTATCCATAACTAGGTATTCAGTAAACAATTTTGACTGCATAAGTAAATAAATCATGCATTGAAAGTCAAGTATTTATCGGGTCACAGGTTAAGTATTACTGTGTTATTGGACGACCATTTCAAGATAAAGTAAAGTTGTAAATAATTTTGCACATTCGTCGGGATGATACAAATGTCATTGATTGCGACAGCTTTTCTGAGAAACTTTGCCAAGTGAAATAATAAATACTATTGATGTCAAGCAACTTGCAACATAGAAAACTGTAACCAAAACCATACAGACATCCGGCAAAAAATAAGGTTTAAATATAAACTACAAATCACTAGTCGTCACAACTAATCTGATTAATATCTTTACATACATACTTACCATTGTTACCAATGTGCTTCAAAAAAGGGGAAGTTGCCCCCAGCAACTTCCCCTTCTCTGCCTACCAGGTGTTGAGTTACGCGAAATAACAAGAAATTGTCACCCAGTTTCTTCATGTATTGCACTACGGTATTCCACAGTACCCATTTTGTTGAATGTTCCATGAAGAAACTGGGTGACAATTTCTTGTTATTTTGGGTAAGTCAACACCTGGTTTTTGTTACCATGGCCTATATCTTGATTTTCGGGTTACTTTTGCCAGTTCCAGTTGAATTGAGACGCTACTCAGTAAAACGGCCTATATCAGTTTCCATTTTTTGCAAAATTAATTGACACGTTAATCGGAAAAATCAGGTATATGAGTTTCCAGTTTTCATAAATTAATTGTAGTCATGGATTTCACCCAATGTTTCCCCAGGGGGACAAGAATTTCTGCCATTTCCCAGTGGGCGCAACTAAATTATGAATATTATATTTTGTTCTGCGATATAAAATTAATTGATAAGCATTCTTAAAACTGTACACAGCCCTACAGGATTTTAACAATGGTTACTTCAAATGGATCTGCGGTACTCGGGTCGATTTTACTCCTCAACCTCAGTGCTACTTAGAATCAGAATCTTTCTATATCCAATAAGCGACCGTCTGTCCGTTTGTCCGTCCTTCACCGAATAGAACTCCGGAACCTGACCACCCAAAATTAAAATTTTGGTGTCTAACTTTGTAGAATTACCTGTAGTTGCATCAAACCTAATTTCATGTCCATACCTCAATTCCTTCACTGATTAAAAAATAAAATAACTGAAAAATACACGATTCTGGGTAAATTGAGACGCATTACGCAAAACCCAAGGAGTGAGAAATCCGAGAACATGTGCTGCATTCAAACAACAAGTAATAGCCATCAAATCCCAATTCAGTCCCACACTCTACTACGTTGCCTTCGTTGTCAGTTGTCAACTGTTTCTCTTGGCGTTTTTAGCCACTTTTTTGGAACTTTTTCGTTTGTCCAGTCACTCCTGTCTGCTGATGTCGTCGTCGTCATCATTTCCGTCAGTGTCAATGTTCCAGAGACTTCAAATGTTTGACTTTTATGAAAACTGCATTTACGACGGAAGATCTTTATTGTGGAAGCTGCATTTACGATGGGAGAATATTTTCTCTTAGGGATCTTTCTATATCCAATAAGCGACCGTCTGTCCGTTTGTCCGTCCTTCACCGAATAGAACTCCGGAACCTGACCACCCAAAATTAAAATTTTGGTGTCTAACTTTGTAGAATTACCTGTAGTTGCATCAAACCTAATTTCATGTCCATACCTCAATTCCTTCACTGATTAAAAAATAAAATAACTGAAAAATACACGATTCTGGGTAAAGTGAGACGCATTACGCAAAACCCAAGGAGTGAGAAATCCGAGAACATGTGCTGCATTCAAACAACAAGTAATAGCCATCAAATCCCAATTCAGTCCCACACTCTACTACGTTGCCTTCGTTGTCAGTTGTCAACTGTTTCTCTTGGCGTTTTTAGCCACTTTTTTGGAACTTTTTTGTTTGTCCAGTCACTCCTGTCTGCTGATGTCGTCGTCGTCATCATTTCCGTCAGTGTCAATGTTCCAGAGACTTCAAATGTTTGACTTTTATGAAAACTGCATTTACGACGGAAGATCTTTATTGTGGAAGCTGCATTTACGATGGGAGAATATTTTCTCTTAGGGAAGCTGCATTTACGGCGGGAGAATATTTTCTCTTAGGGAAGCTGCATTTACGACGGAAGAATATTTTCTCTTAAGGAAGCTGTATTTACGACGGAAGAATATTTTCTCTTAGGGAAGCTGCATTTACGACGGAAGAATATTTTCTCTTAAGGAAGCTGTATTTACGACAAAAGAATATTTTCTCTTAAGGAAGCTGTATTTACGACGGAAGAATATTTTCTCTTAGCGAAGCTGAATTTACGACGGGGGAATATTTTCTATTAGGGAAGCTGCATTTACGACGGGAGAATATTTTCTCTTAGGTAAGCTGCATTTACGACGGGAGAATATTTTCTCTTAGGTAAGCTGCATTTACGACGGGAGAATATTTTCTCTTAGGTAAGCTGCATTTACGACGGGAGAATATTTTCTCTTAAGAAAACTGCATTTACGACGGGAGAATATTTTCTCTTAGGGAAGCTGCATTTACGACGGGAGAATATTTTTTCTTAGGGAAGCTGCATTTACGACGGGAGAATTTTTTCTTTTATGGAGACTGTACTTACGACGGGAGAATTTTTTCTTTTATGGAGACTACTTACGACGGGAGAATTTTTTCTTTTATGGAGACTGTACTTACGACGGGAGAATTTTTTCTTTTATGGAGACTGTACTTACGACGGGAGAATTTTTTCTTTTATGGAAACTGTACTTACGACGGGAGAATTTTTTCTTTTATGGAGACTGTACTTACGACGGGAGAATTTTTTCTTTTATGGAGACTGTACTTACGACGGGAGAATTTTTTCTTTTATGGAGACTGTACTTACGACGGGAGAATTTTTTCTTTTATGGAGACTGTACTTACGACGGGAGAATTTTTTCTTTTATGGAGACTGTACTTACGACGGGAGAATTTTTTCTTTTATGGAGACTGTACTTACGACGGGAGAATTTTTTCTTTTATGGAGACTACTTAAGACGGGAGAATTTTTTCTTTTATGGAAACTGCAATTACTGCGGGAGAATTTTTTCCGTTTAGGGAAACTGCATTTACGACGGGAGAATTTTTTTATGGAAACTGTACTTACGACGGGAGGTTCTTTAAAGGCATAGCATAGCTTTGAATTCTAGACCTTAAGACAATTAGTTTATTCAACAAAGGGACACACACACAATGTTTGGTTATCGCTAGATATTGTGACGGCCCCGTTCGTAGAACGGGTGGTTTTCTAGTTATTAAGAATCAGAAGGGATTTAAATATGTAGTGATAGTGATATTAGTGACATATTGTATTTTCCAAGGTAGATTGAAATGATGGTTACGTATAGGTAATGCAAGCTTGAAGAAGGTTACTTCAAAATTCACTCCAAACCACTGGGGGTTATCAAGGCAATTTGAATCGCCATACCAACGGGTTGGCTTGGCTAACAAGGTGCCTATACTTGACCCTGTTATCTTCGTTTTCTGAACCCAATGTGCGGCATGTGTAGCACAAATTGGGTGCAAGATTATTCTTATTCGGTTAGGTGCAATTCTAAAATACTTTGAATTTCAAAATGGCAAGTTGTGAAGCTTATTCCTACCCAAATGCATATAGTATTTGTAAAGATGAATAAAATGAGGAAGAAAGGGTAACTTGTAAGTAAAAATAATCTTGCACCCAATTTCGGATACATATGCCACAAATTGGGTGCAGGAATAAACGAAGATAACAGGGCCAAGACGGCATCTTGTTAGCTAGGCCAACCCCGTTTTTGCCTTGGGGGTTATAAAGTTTCCAACGCTGTATAGCTACAAATAGAAATGATTAAGAATTCAGTTGTCTAATAGTTCCTCTGTGTGGTTTTGAGTGAAAGTTGAAATAGTTATCCAAACCTTATATTGCGTTGTATAGGTAACCACGACTTCAGGGTACCTTGGTGATTCCAGCTTAAAAATTTGGCCATGAAAGAAACCATGATTTTGCCATGGTTATTTCAAAAAATTCTAATTAAAATTAAATTAATTTTTTGGAAATTCATATACCTGATTTTTCCGATTAACGTCTCAATTATTGAAAATTTTACATGCAAATTGTCCATAACAACACAAACTTTTAATTTGCAAAAAATGGAAACTGATATGGGCCGTTTTACCGAGTAGCGCGACAATTATGCTTTAAGAATTGTCCAATTCCAGGTATGACGTATATAAGTTTCAAGTTGGGCAAGTCGATCCCTCCACTCATAAATGCTTTTAGACTTGTTTTTAATTTAGAAATTCAGTTTTTTTCTTTCTGGAGCTAAATTTGGGGATTTTAGCTCCACAGGGTACAAAACAATAGAAATGGAAATCTGAAAATACACGCAATGTATCCCCTAGCAAATAATACAGAAAAATTAAAATGTTGGAATTAAAAATAATCGCTTCAGAGAACCTTAAAGGAGAATCGCCATGGTTACACGAATCTTGCTTTGCATTGTTTGCATGTTAACAATTACATGTTGCTGAACAGTCTAATGCGCATTTTTCTTATTTATTAGGTTAAGTTAGAAAAAAGCGCGTTAGTCTTTTGAGCTATACATAATTCTTAGCATGCAAAGTGTAGCGCGTATTTTTCTAACCTAACCTAATAAAAAATAAACAAATTTCATTGTAGCTATATTGTATTTCGCCCCGTCTGTCCGCCACACCCCTTTTATCGAACCTACCATGCTTTAATGCATATGTACAGCGTAGTATTGATATTTTCCTTCACCCTGTGAGGCCGCCTATGTAGGGTTTAGTAGGGCACGTTCCACATTGAATTTTATAGATTCCTGGATTATATTTTTTTGGTTTATCCTTAAAATTAAAGAAGAAAATTGATAATTTTGGTCCTGGTAAAAAACCAAATTCTGTTGATATATTATTTTTCAAAATTCGAACTACCTTATTTGTACAGGGACCTATGTATGGTAGAACGATTCTTTTATTGAAATTGTTGTTCTTCATTGAGTTTAATCTTGTTTTTTGAATGTTAATTCTGGAATTAATTAGATTTGGAGGATATTTGTTTTTTATCAAAAATTCGGAAAAATGTAATTCTATATTTAAGATTTTTTATCACAAATACGCAATGCTCTGCATACCAGACTGTCACAGATATCTTGTGACATAAAGAATTAAAAGAATCAAAAAGTAAATATCGATCTGTATGAGTTGGTTTCCGATATACTTTATGCCCCATAGAATTATCAGCTTTCTTATATATTAGAACATCTAAAAATGGAAGTTCTCCATTATCCTCCATTTCACACGTGAGTTGGATAGAGCGGTGAAAATCATCGATTTCTTTCAAAATTGCATCCTTATGGAAAGCTTTACAAATACAAAATATGTCGTCCCTATATCTTTTTCAAAATTTGATTTTTACATTTCCTTCAAGACATTTTCCAGTTTTGTATTTTAAGATCGCAGAGTGCATACAGGGTACAGGGTTTCCTATTTTATAAAAAAATTTATATAATAATAATAATAATCGTTGAATAAAATAATTCACCAAAATAAATTCATTAAAATAAGAAGTTTCATGTAATTTTACCAATGTAACATAATTTTACCAATGATACACACCCTTAAACCGTCATAGGCATTCATGGGAGTATGTACGAAAGACTTTACCACCGCAATCCACTTACATAAGGTTCTCCCTCGATAAGGCAATAATTTAATTTTATATCTGAAATAAAGTATTATTAATTATTCTTGATTCTGTTATAAATTGGTTGCACAATATTAGATATTGCTTATCTCTTTATTATTGAACATCACTGAATTGTTGGAGAAAATAAAGTAAATAAGTTTGCTGACTTCAAAAACGTTAAAGGAAAAAATTCCTAATCCTTTCATTGTAACCTGTATTAAACTTGAACTGAATGTCGTCTTTCCTCATATTGGGGTTGTCGTGACTAACAATAAATTATAGAACAATTATTTGTATTCACAGTATTCAGGAAAAGATTCTCTGGTCATTACACAGCCCACGGTAATGAATAATAGTTCTGTGACGATAGAGTAAAGTAGAGTGAGAAATCTTCACATGTAATACTAATAACAGAAGTTTCAAGTTCGAGGACAGTAGTTTCCCATGGTGATTGACCTGTGTCATTCATCATGAATTGTGTTATCAGGTGTACAAGAAGCTAGACATGTAGTCGTGTGAGTTTTCTGCTTGTACAAAAAATATACATCGCTGGAAATATAACTTATGTAAAGCTTTGATAAACAAAAACCTTAGTGCCATTGGAATTCACAAAAGAAATGTCAGAGGCAAAAGGAAATGTACAAAAGTAGGTAAGTGTTTTATTTTTAAAGCATTACGAAATCAACATTATAAGAAAATTATCTGTAAATTATTATTACAAATAACTCTTTGAACAAAATTTTTATTTGTTGATAATTGATTATTTAAAAAGTTGTAAAACGTCGTTCAGGACATTTTTAGACGAAATTTATGCAAATGTTTTTTTCGGTGGATGTTGATTAATTGACAAAATGCAAGACAATTGACCGTTGTTTTGCAGTAAGACAGTAACTCATCGTCCGACTTTGAAATTATGAAATCAATTGACAACACGTGAAAAATATACGATACGCTAGTACACCTTAGCTTTGTTCAAGGTTGAATTGCAGCTGTCTTGCGGAACAAATTAATGAAACAAATGAAATACCCTGAGAATGAAAGAAAATGTCAAGCACCCGTCCTTAGGACGGGTTTGATATTTTTTTGATATTTATTTATTTTATTTAAAACACTTAAGAATTAGTGACAATTACAGCAAATTGTTTAAGTATGTTTCACGCAATGGCATACAAACAAGAAAAATTCGAATTTGACTACACAGTGCTTGGTTGGTCTACTTAAAAGAAGAAGATGAATTTAGAAAATTAAGCATAGGATTAACTAATTTGTATTGTTGGTTGAAATTATTAACGATAAATTGTAAAGGGGACATTGAGTGTCTTTTGGATTTAGGTAATTTAGTGATGCAAAGATTAGGTACTTTTCTCAGATTATAAATCGGAGTATTAGTTTCGTAATTATGATTTGGTGTTGGGAAAGAGTTTAAGTTTTTGCTAAAAAGGTTAAAGTTACATGACAATTTTTTGTAATTACAGTTTAAGTTGAGATAGTAACTATCAATATTTATACTCGGATTGAAATCAGGAAGGAGGTGGCGGAAACGGGCATTACGAAGGAGGGAAATGCCAAAATTTGATGAAGCAACGGATCTTCTAGCTTCAAGTGATTGGAAATTGAGGTTGTCTAATGTAAGGGTATACTCTCGGGTTGAAATATGTTTGGAGAGTATTATGGACAGACAAGATCTTTGGAGGTTTTCAATTTTATGTGTGAGGTCCTTGGTAAGGGAGTTCGACCAGATGACTGATCCATATTCGACTAAAGGTCGTATAAAAGTTAAATAGCACTGGATTAAATCTTCTTTCAAGAAACATGAGCTCTTAGTCTATGCAGCATTAAGGTTCGACGATACGCCTTATTTAGCATCATTTTGGTATTGAGTTCCCATCGGAGGTTAGATTGGAAGTAAATTCCGAGAAGCTTTACTGAGTTCGATTTACTGAGAGGGATATTATTAATGTTAAAGATCCAATTGTCAGTGAGGCTTTTGTTTCGGGTGAAATCTATTATCATATTTTCACATTTGGTAGGGTTGACGACGAGTTTGTACTTATTTGTTAGGTCACTCAGATGGTTAAGTAATAGTTGAGTTTTGGGTGTAGATGATCCGTGGACTTTTTCTATAATTGTTAGGTCATCGAGGAAGGCACCGAGGAAGAAGGAGTTGCCGAATTTTGCGGATAACATCTCCAACTCATTAAGTATCGGGTTAAAAAGGGCAGCGAACAAAATCGGTGAAAGCTTGGCATCTTGTAGAGATCCACAGGTGACTTTTTGAAGGTCAGAAAGCAATCCGTTTGCTTTGGAGCACTGAGATCTGTTGGTAACAAAATTATGGAGCCATAGGACGTCTGGAGATGGTAATTCGAGGTCCAGGAGGGCTAGAATCAGTCGATTTACATCGACTAGGTCATAAGCCTTTTTTAGGTCGATTACAGTTACGATTAAACGAGTTGAAGGGATTTCCAAGGAAGTTGTGATGAAGTTTAGCATATTAGCTAGATAATGTGTGGTTGATGACTTCCTTAAGGCTCCGTATTGGTTAATGTTTATGAACGGTTCGATTTTTCTGTATATTCTATTACACAAGAAACTTTCACATAATTTAGCACAGATGTCAGTTTGCGTGATGGGTCTGAGGTCATTGAGTGAGTTTAGTTTATCAACTTTAGGGAGTGGGGTAATAAACCCTACTTTCCAGCTCAGTGGTAAACAAAAATTTTCATACGAGAAGTTGATGATATGGGCAAGAGGCTTGTGGATATTCTCCGCGACTTCTTTTATTATTTTTGATGGCACATTGGTAACAATGTTACTTTTCTTTGGTTTTAGTTTGCTTAATCCTTTATAAACATCAAACTCAGATACTTGTAAAATATCAGAATTTTCTGTCAGTGGATGTAGCGATGGTGCACGACAAGATGGATAAGTACGATTAATGTCGCTGAAATGGTTGTTAATAAGATTAAGAATTTCAAATGGAGGTTCATTGCTTAACTTTTGAGAGATATTGGACACTAGTTCAATTATGTTGTTTTGTTTAGATGTACTGCAGACAATGTTTATGTATTTATACCACTCATTTTGGCCAACGTGACTTATCTTTTCAGAGATGGATGATCGGTAATTGAGTTTGGCTCTTATGATGTCATTTTTGATGTTTTTGACCAGCATAAAATACGTGGCGTCTTTAGTTTTGTGATTGTTTTTTGTTTTAATTATTTCTTTTAGTTTAGTTGAGAGCCATGGATGTTGTGTTGAGAGCCATGATGTTTAATATTATGTGTCTTCATTGGTCCGATGTCTTGGATTTGATTTGGCAGGCAATGCAGGAAAAAGAACACAGAAGTTTGTCAGTGATGATTACTTCTTTTCAAATCATGCAGTTTGTGGTTGGTGTTGCTGGACAGTGTTGGCAAGTCATAGCAATCACTGGTAAGTATATGTTACAGGTTTGTGCTGAATTGGTTTAAGGATTCTTCGGGTAAAAAGGGGGAATTTTAAAAGTTCACCTCTGAACGTCGCTAAAATTCTTCTCGGAAAATTCTTCTCAGTAGAAATGTCCTCTCATTTAAAGGTTGTAGATATTTGAAAATAGTTTAGAATTTTTTTATGTTTAGAGTAAAGATTTTATTTAGACAAGAGGAGAGTGAATAACTTGAACATTTAATTTAAGTCTACGCGATCACACAGCTGTGATGAATGATGATTTTGATGATGGTAGAGAATTGTACATGGGTTGTTATACCATTTCAATTTGACTCACAAATCATAACTTCAATTGTACTTAGAGAGTAAATAACAAAAGGAAAATAGATTGCAGGATTTTGTAAGGGATTAAGCTTTACCCTTGTTTGTAGAAAGTTTGACAATAATAAATTTTTGAGGGATCGGAAGTTTATTTTATTAGTGTCTTACAATACTATAGTGCAATTTTTTAGTAGCAATATTATCTGCAAGACTGAAAATGGTGAATGAAATTTTTATTAGCGATAATTTCATTCGTAAAAATAATGTTTTCCATAAACAATAAGCAAAAATCGTCATTTTTCCATAAGAATAATAACTTTCCTATAAAAATAGTATTTTTCCAGAATCGTCATTCTATACAAGAACGATATTCTATGTATGTATACATACAATAATACCTATACTACTCTTTCGATATCTAATTTAACTAATCAATGCAACACTCTCTAAGTTTGAATTTTACGAACTTGTGAACTTATAAAGTGTTGAAACATTCCTAATGAAATTCGTAAATTCCTGATTTATTTCTTGAGAATTTCAAATTCCAAAAACATTTCTTTTACAAAATACCTTTATGTTACGATTTGAGAATGCTAATGTTGGGATTATGTATAGCTGGTATTCCCAATTATATTAAGGATAAGCAAGTGTTAATTGACTGGGAATAAAATAAAATAAAACAACTGCGGTAACAAGGAATGTTGGCGGATAATGGATCTTAAAAAACTTATCTCGCTTCTAGTTTTCATCATTCTTGATATTTATTGTTAATTTTCCCCTTTGGACGTAAAGAAAACTAGACAACTAGTGAAAAAAGTTCTCACAAGGGGAAATTTTCCACTTTTCTATTTTTAATATAAGCTTACCGTAAATGAAGTATTCATTATGGCCAATTTTATCCAGTGGACGAAGTCCGCTTTTGTTTTTTCTGTCTGTGTGTGTGTGCCTGTCTCTCTGTATTTCTGTATGCCTGTATGTCTATGATCACCAACATGATCATCATGATCAAGGGAGTATCCAGGAATTTGATCAAGGGGGGCACACCAAATAATATTGCCAAAAGTTTCTCTCATTTTCGCGGGTAGCGCGAGAAATTTTGATAATTTAAGCTATATGCGCTCAAACATAATACATATTGCGGAAATTTTGAAAAAAAATTTTAATGACATTTTCCAAACATGATATTTTTTGCCAGAAATGCAAGAAATTTTGATTTTTTCAGCCATATTTACGTATAAATAATATCTATTTGCGCGGAGCGCAAAAAATTTTTACGATTGTATGCCTTTTTCTGAAAAAATCTTTATTTTCTCGGATTTAGGGGGGCACGTGCCCCCGTGCCCCCTCTAAATACGCCCTTGATCATGATGGTCTTCATCATGATCATCATCATGATCATCGTCATAAAATATAAAATTTAGGCAACTTTTCCACTGCGTTTACAACGGTTTTTGTTATATATTAGTACACACTGCAATTGGTACAAGGATACACACGGATATTACCTTTGGCTTTATTCAAAAGTTGCCTTAATTCATATATTGAATTTCATTTCATTATTCCATTTTCTCACCAAAATGGAAATAACCATTTTTTATTGTTGATCATTTTTAAGGAATTGAGTTCTAAAGAGTAGTTTCTGTAGTGATTTCCTTACTTTTAATTCTGGGGTATTTAAATAAAAACTTTTAAATATGAATTCCATTATTTACTCGACTCTCAGAAGTACCTTTATTTTACTTTACTCATCCTAGTGGCATTAAAAAGTAATTACAAAGCCTTTTTGCCTCGTGTTGGAAAATCTACAAATATAGATATGCTAAATTAGTTTACACCTTGATTCAAGAGGTAAAAATAACCAAAATACAAATTTAATAAAAATGTACACGTAATAAGGAAACGGCGTCGTTTATTCATGGGAACGCCAATATTTTTGGAAAGGTCGTATCGACTATATATTCATGTATTGTTCATTCATTCTGGAGACATGTTCGGAGACTGTACTACCGCAGAAATTCCTTAAATCTCACTACAACATAAAATTAAGTAGATATAAAAGCTGGATGAAAATCCATATCGAAAGCTCTCGCCTTAATCCGTGGTTTTCATTTTGAAGCAACGTCCAGTTGATAAATCGTAATTGTGTCTGATATTCAGATCATAAATTTTGTCTTTATTATTGCATTTTTGATTATCCATACAATCGTCAATAAATATTGAATTTTTACATATTTTCCAAATTTAAAGTCTTGTTAGTTCAAAGTTATTGAAATCAGTTAATTAATTTAATTATGGATTCGGTAAACATGACCGAATTTGGTTTGATTCACTGGGAATACGAAAATCCACAACAACTTGAGGCATTTTGGTTCGAACAAGTAATAACTCTAAACCAATCGCGATTATGGGCACACAGGAATTGGTCCGTTTGCATAGTTATTTGCCTGTTGTATTTATTGTTCGTTTGGCTTGGCCCTAAATGGATGGAAAACCGTAAGGCCTACAAGTTGGAGAAATCTTTGGCAGTTTGGAACTTTTTCCTGGCTCTCTTTTCTCTAACGGTTGTCATTCGAGTAGCTCCGGAACTCAAACTAGTATACGATCGACCTAATGGATTTTATCGGTCAATTTGTGTAAAGTAAATCAACACTACTTCAAATATCATGTATATCGCATTTTATTATCGTTGTTTAAGTAAATCTTCGTTTTCAATTTTAGAGAAGGTCTGAATTTCCCGACATCATTTTGGGTCTTCCTCTTTACTTTATCCAAAATAGTGGAATTGGGTGACACTGTCTTTATTGTGCTAAGGAAGAAGCCTCTCGTATTTTTGCATTGGTAAGCAGCGAGTACATGATGAAGGTGTCATAATAGACACTATTATGCCCACGGCTACTTAAATCTTCATGTGATGCAAATATTTGCAAATTATTATGCAAATAATTCTGTAGTTTTACTTAATTTTTAAAATTATGTGTGTCATTGTCACTAGCGTTTAATTTATTTTCTGCACTTTAGGTTTCACCATTTCAACATGCTCTGGGCTTCGTGCTTCATGTACATTGAAGGGGAGCCAGTAATTATTAGATACCCTGTAATTGTGAACGCATCCATACATACCCTAATGTACACTTACTACTCGTTAAGGGTAAATACACCAAAATCAATAAGCGATATTCGTAATAGCAACCATTGGTATTGAAGCCAGCCAGCAGTCGGCTAAGTCATCCAAACGCGCAAATGAAGGCAGCCAACATTTCACATACCGCCAACCACACGTATGCTGATGTTGCGTCAACCAAATTTTTCTAACTCAGTCAGCTGCCTTTGATATACACTTTCCAGCGTCAACCAAACGTTGGAAAAAATGGTTGACATTACGAATAAGCCTTATTTACTTGTATTATTGTATATGCCTAGTTATTTTTGTGTAAATTATAATTGCACCAGCGCTTCAAGCAAAATGTTTATTTGTTGATCTAATACCTTAAAAAGCTTATTAACTTTCAAAACATTGTTTAAGACGTTTGTAGATGCAGAACCGAATTTTATAATTGTTGCAAATATCAGTGGATATTGATTAATTGACATATGCAAGAAAATTGTCCTTAGATTTTAACAGTAATGCATCTTCGACTTTTGAAATCATAGAAGCAATTGACAACACGTGAATAGAATATTCTATTACGCCAAAGTTATGATCATTGCCATCATTGAGCTGGCCTGCAGTAAACGCAGTTCAAAATTTAGTAAAACAAAAGAAATACCCTGAGAATGAACTAAACTTCCGCGGCCCCGTCCTTAGAATGGGCTTAATATTAATGTTTTCATTGGTCAGGTGTCTTTTATTTGATTTGACAGGCAATGCAGGTAAAAGTACCCCGAAGTGTGCCAATGATGATCACTTCTCTTCAAATCTTGCAGTTTGTTGTTGGTCTTACTATACAGTATTGGCAATTTACTGCAATCACTGGTGAGTATATTTCATTAAGTAAAAGTAGTCACAAGTTGGCTTTTCGTCTAATCCTTACAATATAAACTGTGTCAGTGAGTTCGTTTGTTATTTAAACATTGGTTTTCTATTTTAGGTAAAGGAGTACCCTGCATTAGGACGAGAAGCTCCTATGTAATGACCACCATCTTAGGATTTTCACTTTTATATCTTTTCGCAAGACTATTCTATAAGTCGTATATTCTCAAAGAAAAGACTAAAACTGCGTAATGTATTCTTGCCAAATTGTAATTAAATCCGTCGCTTGCGATTACTTAACATAATATATTCCATGTGCAAAATATAATTTCTCCTTGACTTAAATATTTTCCAGATACTTTTTTTAATTTTCAGCCGACTGGGGCGATTTAATAGACACATCTTTTAGAATTAATTTCTATCTAAGTTTGCATGCGATTAGTACATTATTTGCATAAAAGTGAATATTCTAGTAACAAGTGCTTACTGTCATCGGAAAATAATATTATTCTGATAAATAGATAAATAGATTAAACTTGTATAAGAATATTTTTCTTATCTTGTGATCTTGTGAAAAATCGATTTTTTGAGTACCAATAAAATTATCTGCATGGCTGAAAACGGTGAATGCAGTTTTTGGGTAGGTTGCACCTGCTCCACCTGCACCTGCACTATACGGTATGCGGGTACCGGCCATTAATAAATGATTCAACTTGTAAACCGGAGAGTTCTCTTTAGCAAGGCTGCTGCAACCATGGTGATTCTCTTATAAGGTTATCTCAACCGAAAATTTTCAATTTAAAACTTCATTTTTTTGTTCAGGAGCTAAATTTGGGGATTTTAGCTCAGGGTATGGATCCATAATGGCTATGAAAATCCCACAATGAATGAAATCAATAGACCTATGGAAATCGGAATTAAATCATTTGGAAAAACAGAACTCTTGGGCTACAAATTTTCGCTATAGACATCCTTATAGAAGATATGTCGTAGCTAACGGAGGCAGTCGGTTAGGCATACATGCCTAACTAGATAAAGGGAGATAGCACAAATGACCTAGGTAACCGGACACAGGGCCCTTAGTTAACCAGACATGCCTCTTTAAGTACACTCCAACCCATTTAGGAATAGTTCTTTATGATTCTTATTATATTTGTACTTAAAAATAAATTAGATTAAATAATTTCTCATAATTTAAGAATAAAATGAATCATAAATGTCATAATTTTAATGCAAATTACTCACTTCATTGTCAAAATATTATGCTAACTATGTGAATGTAATTGGAATTCAACTTTTTTAATTACTGTGGGTGTTCAAACAATAGATGAATTTTTAGTATCCGAAGACACCTACTTATTGGTGGGGGTACTTAGTCTTCTGCTGACGTGGGGGTACATAATACACAGGCACATCACAACACAAGCATGGGTTGGAGTGTACTTAAAGAGGCATGTCTGGTTAACTAAGGGCCCTGTGTCCGGTTACCTAGGTCATTTGATAGGCATGTATGCCTAACCGACTGCCTCCGCTAGCTACGACAGATACACACACCAGAATAGCTCTTTAGTACGTCTTTGTTCCACAATACGCCAAGCCAACTGAGTTAAGAAAACCGCGAATACAATGAAGATAGGGAAAATAGTAATTCATGATGTACCTATCTGCAAAGTTTTTATTGGCGGCAATTCTATGCCTAAAAGTATGTTTTCCAAAAACTAAAATCGTCATTTTTCATTTAGAATAACTTTCCATAAAAATATAATTTACCATAATAACGGTAATTCTAAACGAGAATAATATTCTATACAATAATACTTTTCTTTCGACATCTTTCTTTGTAACACTCTCGAAGTCAACATTTTATAAACTTGTGAACTTAAAGTGTTGAAGCATTCATTATGAAATTTGTAAACATGTCCAGATTTACTTCTTGAGAATTTCAAATTCCAGAAACATTTCCTTTAAACAAATCTCGTTATGTTACGAATTGAGAACGCTAATTTTGGAATTATATATAACTATTTTCTCAATTAAGGAATAAGCAAGTGTTAATAATGACTGTGCGAATAAAATAAAATAATGAACTACTGCGGTAACAAGGAATGTTGGCAGAACATGGATCCTAAAAAGCTTATCTCACCTCTAGTTTGTTTTATTCTTGCTATTTATTGTTAAGTTTCACAATTCGTCATAAGCAAACGAGACATGAAAATGACCGTGAACAAAGTTCTCACATGCATCCATTCTTCACTTTTCTATTGAACAATTAAACGAGACTTACATTAACGTTCAATTTTAATTAGGCGAACGCCTCTCGTCAGAAGACATCACTGAACTGGTAGTAGGCACCTATTCAGAGGCCGTTGAGCACTATTTTTAAAGAAACAAAAAAACCTGGTACCTCTCGCGCTATTTCCCTCATTACTTCAAACAATATTTTGGAATTACTTGGTATGGGAAAGAAACGTGTTTCAATGGTGGGAGTGATGTCTTCTGGCGCATCTTTCATATTTGGGTCTTTTATAGTTGCCCGAATTTCTTTACATCGATGTAAAGACATTGCATATTGCGTTCTAACTAGATACCGACTGGCATCACTGACCTCTGCAATCAGTTTATTTCATAAATGGTGTGTCTTGTAAAAGTGAAGTCACAATATGTCCAAGTCCGGACGCAACTGCAGAAATGCCATTGTGTATTACACATAAGTCCTTGTCTCTGTCTCGCCCAAAGTTTGGGATGACCTTTTTTAAATTCGGATCAATTTTGAGAGCTCCTAGATGTCAATTTTGCGATTGCAGAAACAACTTTTGTATTCTGTCTTGTTCTTCTTTTGATACACCAGATTTGGAAATAGCATTCCAGAGTGCTGCAACTGCAACTTCATGGAAATCTTGTCCATCATTGTTTTCCCCACTTGGAAATTTACCTAGGAGCAATGTCGTATCATCGTCGAGTACATTAATAATCAGTGAATCGTCATTTTCTATTTGTGTATTGCCAGACTTTGCTGTTGTACCAGCATTTTCATTCATTACTCCTGCCGGAGTTAACAAAGGAAAGCTACCTTCTGATTCATGATCACTATTGTCAGGAGATTCCGTATGTGAACGCTTTCGAGGAGATGATTCATCTGAAGATGATGATCAGGATAATTCTCTTTGCTGCGGTCTCTGAAGTGAACGCTTTACGACTTGTGTCAATTCGGAAATAGATTCTTTCAAAGATTGAAAGTTGTTAACAGACCTAGATTTGGATCTATCATGTCTTCTACGCCTTTTGTCTTTCATTCCCTTATTTTTATCTGTTGTGGATCATAAAAGAAACCATTAAAAGTTTATTGGGTAATTTCGACAAACCTGATACCGTGGTGTTTTTAATGGATTTATTACCTTACCTTATAAAAAGGTTATCGAACAAAATTACTAGTAATTTCTTTATATTTTTTGGAAAATTTTGACAGTGCGATTTGGAGAGTGTTCGACAGCCACTTAAAAGAAGCAATGAGTGAAATAGCGCGAGAGAGGTAATAGGTTAAGTGTTTTTGTTCCATTAAAAATAGTGCTCAACGGCCTCTGAATAGATGCCTACTACCAGTTTAGTGATGTAGATAGCGAGAAAGTGCTGCATAATTTTAATACAAGTAAACCGTCAATGAAGTACTCATTATAATGTCCTGGTACTTTATAATATATTAATGCACACTGAAATTGGTACAAGACATGAACATTGGCTTTAATGACACGTCGTCTTAAATATCAAATATATTGTATTTCATGTCATTGTTCCATTTTCTCACCAAAATGAAGATAGCATTGTTTTTTGTTGATCACATTTAAAGGAATTAAGAGTAGTTTCTGTAATTTTTGGTTTCTACACTTTCAAAGCTGGACCATTGAAATACAAACTTTTAAATTTGAATGCAATTATTTACTCGACTCTCAGAAGTATCTTACTTAACTCATCTTTATGGCATTAAAAAGTAATTACAAAGCCTTAATGGCCACATGTTGGAAAATCTACAATTAGATTACTTTACACCTTGATTCAACATTTAAATAACCAAATAAAAAATAAAAATGTAGACGTAATAAGGAAACGGCGTCTTTTATTCATGGAAACTCCAGTATTTCTGGAAATGCCGTATCGACTATATTCATGTATTGTTCATTCATTCTGGAGACATCTTCGGAGACTGTACTACCGCAGAAATTCTTTAAATCTCACTAGAACATAAAATTCAGTAGATGTAAAAGCTGGATGAAAATCCATATCGAAAGCTCTCGCCTTAATCCGTGGTTTTCATTTTGAAGCAACGTCCAGTTGATAAATCGAAATTGTGTCTGATATTCAGATCATAAATTTTGTCTTTCTTATTGAATTTTTGATCATCCATACAATAGTCAATAAATATTAAATTTCTACATATTTTCCAAAAAAGTCTTGTTTGTTCTAAGTTATTGAAAAGTGTATTAATTTAATTATGGATTCGGTAAACATGACCGAATTTGGTTTGATTCACTGGGAATACGAAAATCCACAACAACTTGAGGCATTTTGGTTCGAACAAGTAATAACTCTAAACCAATCGCGATTATGGGCACACAGGAATTGGTCCGTTTGCGTAGTTATTTGCCTGTTGTATTTATTGTTCGTTTGGCTTGGCCCTAAATGGATGGAAAATCGTAAGGCTTACAAGTTGGAGAAATCTTTGGCAGTGTGGAATATTTTCCTGGCTCTCTTTTCCTTAACTGTTGTCATTCGAGTAGCTCCGGAACTCAAACTAGTATACGATCGTCCTAATGGATTTTATCGGTCAATTTGTGTAAAGTAATTCAACACTACTTCAAATTTGCTATTTCAATGTCTTGTACATCGCATTTTATTTGTCATGGTTTAAGTAAATCTTCATTTCCCATTTTAGAGAAGGTCTGAATTACCCGACATCATTTTGGGGCTTCCTCTTTCTTTTATCCAAAATAGTGGAATTGGGTGACACTGTCTTTATTGTGCTAAGGAAGAGACCTCTCATATTTTTGCATTGGTAAGTAGCGAGTAGATGACGGAGGTGTCATAATGGACACTACTATGCCCAGGGCTACTTAAATCTTCATTTGATGCTTTTATTTTTCAAATGAATCGGTTGTTTTGCTTAATTTTTAAAATTATGTGGGTCGCTGTCACTAGCGTTTAATTTATTTTCTTCACTTTAGGTTTCACCATTTCAACATGCTCTGGGGTTCAAATTTCATGTACATTGAAGGGGAGCCAGGAATTAGATACCCTGTAATTGTGAACGCGTCCATACACACCCTAATGTACACTTACTACTGGTTAAGGGTAAATAGAAAAAAATTACTTACTTGTATTATAGTATATGCCTAGTTATATTATTATTTGTGTAAATTATAATTGGACTAGCGCTTCAAACAAAATTTTTATTTCTTGATCTAATAGCATAAAAAGCTTATTAACTCTCAAAACATCGTTTAAGACATTTGTAGACGCGGCACCGAATCTTATTTGATGTAAATATCAGTGGATATTGATTAATTGACATATGCAAGAAAATTAGTGAAACAAATGAAATACCTTGAGAATGTACGAAAATTCCAACACCCGTCCTTAGAACGGGCTTAATATTAGTGTTTTCATTGGTCAGGTGTCTTTTATTTGATTTGACAGGCAATGCAAGTAAAAGTACCCGAAAGTGTGGCAATGATGATCACTTCTCTTCAAATCTTGCAGTTTGTTGTTGGTCTTACTATACAGTATTGGCAATTTATTGCAATCACTGGTAAGTATATTTCACTAAGCAAAAGTATAAGGGAGTAGTCACCACAAGTTTTCTTTTCGTCTAATTCTTGCATTCTTAGTCAGTGCGTTAGTTTGTTGCATAAAAACCATCTAAACATTGATTTTGTATTTTAGGTAAAGGAATACCCTGCGTTAGAACGAGAAACTCTTATGTAATGACCACCATCTTAGGATTTTCACTTTTATATCTTTTCGCAAGACTATTCTATAAGTCGTATATTCTCAAAGAAAAGAGTAAAACTGCATAATGTATTCTTGCCAAATTGTAATCAAATCCGTTGCTTCCGATTACTTAACATAATATATTCCATGTGCAAAATATAATTTCTCCTTGACTCAAATATTTTCGAGATACTTTTTTTTAATTTTCAGCCGACTGGGCAATGTAATAGACACATCTTTTAGAATTAATTTCTATCTAAGTTTGCATGCGATTAGTACATTATTTGCATAAAAGTGAATATTCTAGTAGCAAGTGCTTATGCTTACTGTCATCGGAAAAAATTATTACTGTGATAAATAGAGAAATAGATTAAACTTGTATAAGAATATTTTTCTTTTGTGAAAAATCGGTTTTTGGAGTGGCAATAAAATTATCTGCAAGACTGAAAACGGTGAATGTAGTTTTTAGGTAGGTCGGTAAACCTGCACTTGGTTGACATACGGTATGGGGGTACCGGCCAATAATTCTTACATTCAATAAATATTAAAACTCTCAATTCACACTTGCTAATATTATCCAGACATGTCCTGTATCTTTAATGTAAAGATATCAGATCTAACTCCCACTACTCCAAATTGAATCAATAGTGCAATTCAGTTGAGAGCAAAAATAAGAATTAAGATTTCATAAAATCATGCCCAGAGGAAATCTATTTTATTAATAAATTCAAATAAGCCAATGGGATGTTTCCAAAATGACGAAAATGAAGCCAATCAGAAAATGCTTCCATAGCAGCGAAACCCAGAAAAGCCTTTCAAGTATAATTCGACTATAATGCATGATATACCTATCTGCACAGTTTATTGGCGGCAATTCTATGCCTAAAAGTATGTTTTCCAAAAACTAAAATCGTCATTTTTCATTTAGAATGAAACTTTCAATAAAAATGTAATTTATTATAATAACCGTAATTCTAAACCAGAATAATATTCTATACAATAATACTTTTCTTTCGACATCTTTCCTTGTAACACTCTCGAAGTCAACATTTTATAAACTTGTGAACTTAAAGCGTTGAAGCATTCATTATGAAATTTTTAAACATGTCCAGATTTATTTCTTGAGAATTTCAAATTCCAGAAGCATTTCCTTTAAAAATATCTCGTTATGTTACGATTTGAAAACGCTAATTTTGGAATTACATATCGCTATTTTCTCAATAAAGGAATAAACAAGTGTTAATAATGACTGTGAGTAAAATAAAATAATAAACAACTGCGGTAACAAGGAATGTTGGCGGATAATGGATCTTAAAAAACTTATCTCACTTCTAGTTTGTTTTATTCTTGCTATTTATTGCTAAGCTTCACAATTCGTCATACGCAAACGAGACATGAAAATGACCGTGAACAAAGTTCTCACATGCAGCCATTCTTAACTTTTCTATTTTTAATACAAGTAAACCGTCAATTAAGTACTCATTATGTCCTGTGTCAGTGTCCATTAATGCACACTGAAATTGGTACAAGACATGAACATTGGCTTTAATAAAAAGTCGTCTTAATAAATATAAAATATGTTGTATTTCATGTCATTGTTCCATTTTCTCACCAAAATGAAGATAGCATTGTTTATTGTTGATCACTTTTAAAGGAATTAAGAGTAGTTTCTGTAATTTTTGGTTTCTACACTTTCAAAGCTGGACCATTTAAATACAAACTTTAAATATGAATGCAATTATTTACTCGACTCTGAGGAGTACCTTTACTCATCTTTATGGCATTAAAATGTAATTACAAAGCCTTTTTTAATGCCACATGTTGGGATATTCAGAAATACGCCAATGTTGTGTATACAGAGAGAGTCGGTAGAAAGTATCCATGGGACTTACCATGAATATGTGAATATCATGGTAAGTATGTATGTGTTGGTCTTGATTTCACACGTTAAGTTAAGCCTGTTCTATAAGTCCTTGGTCGGGCTAAAACGCAGACTTAATTTATAAAAGGGCTCATTCATTCAAGAGAACGCCAATACTTCTGGAAATGTTGCATTGAATATACCTATATTCATTTATTGTTCATTCGTTCCGAAGACATTCTCGGAGACGTGTCAAAGGCGTACTACCGTAGAAATCCTTTAGTTAAAATCCCAAAATTTCGCTATAAGATATTTTAAATATCCATATCGAAAACTCTTGCCACATTCGATGGATTTCATTTTAAAACAACATCAACTTGAGAAATGGAAATTGTGTAGTATTGAGATATTAAAATATTTCTTGATCGCGACATTTCTGATTGCTTGTAAAATAGCCAACTTGCTATATTGCATTTCTACTTATTTTCCATGCTAAACAGTTTATTTGTTGAATTTATAGAAACAGTTTACTATTTTAATTATGAATCCGATAAACATGCATGAGTTTGGTTATCTTCACTGGGAATACGAAAACCTACAACAATTTCACGCTTTTTCGTTCGCAAAAGGTGGACGGAAATGAGTTACGGATTTGGACCACTGGCCAACTTATGGAATTATTTGTGCCTTGTACTTTCTGTTAATTTGGCTTGGTCCAAAGAGGATGAAAAACCGAAAACCTTCCAATTTGGAATGCCTTTGGTGGCTTCGGATTTTTTCCAGGCACTGTTCTACCTCGCTGTTACAGTTCGCATGGCACCAGCACTATTGCAGTTTTTGAGTATGCCGCACGGTTTCTATCGGGGAATTTAAAACTCTTCTAATATTGGATTTCCTGTAAACAACAGTTATATTGCATAAGAATGTATGTTATTAGTTTATAATTCACAATTGTGCTAAATACGAAATGAAATGCATATGCACATATTAAAACACAAATAACATGTTATCCACCCGAGAATTAGATGAAAATCTGCAGAAACTGAGAACATATTAAATATTTTTACCTAAATATCTTCGTCTTGAAACTTACATAATAAATATGATAGGGAGACATTCACTGATGACTTTGTAAGTCAACTGTATAACTTTGCATAATACGAAATCCTTTCACATGAGATTAAAAATAAACCACATTTTTTCATTCGTTTGCATGATAATTTAATGGCTATATTGATACGGTATTAAGCATTTTGCACGAAGTATTAAGACAGTCGGGAATACATATAATAACTTGTAAATCCAGCTGCAACTACGGATGTAAACAAATGGAATTTCCAATGTCTTGAATACATATCTTATGTATCTGTCATATTCCATTATATGCCTGTCTATATCTCTGTCTGTCTGTGGTGCCCATAACTCAAGAACCCAATGAAATAATTCGATGTAATATTTTTTAATAAATCGGGCATTGAAATAGCATCTGCCAGTTCGAAGATGAACACTCTCTAACCTCCGAATAAAAAATTATTGCTGTATCAATCCTAAACATGGAGCCTACAGTTACAGGTGTCAGTATATGTCACAGGCTCTTATAGGTCATCAATATGTGTCGCAGTCTGCGATAGTCACTACGACAGTAGCGTATACTTTATGCTTTTGTTTTCTCTGTCTGTCTGTGTATGTACGTGCCTGTATCTCTGTATTTCTGTATGCCTGTCTGTATATACGTCTGCATGCCTGTCTGCTTGTATGTCTATGGTCATCATCATTATCACCATCATGATCATCATCATGATCACCATCATGATCATCATCATGATCACCATCATGATCATCATCATGATCACCATCATGATCATCATCATGATCACCATCATGACCACCATCATGACCACCATCATGATCACCATCATGATCATGATCGTAATAAAAAATATAAAATTGCGGCCACTTATCTACAGCGTTTACAACGGTTTACTATATATTAGTCCGCACTGCAACCGGTACAACGGTGCAAGACAGTAACTTTGGCTTTATTCAAAAGCTTCCTTAATTCATATATTATGGAATTTCATTTCATTATTCCATTTTCTCCCCAAAATGGAATTAACCTTGCTTAATTGCTGATGATTTTTAAGGAATTGAGTCCTAAAGAGTAATTTCTGTAATGATTTCCTTACTTATAAATCTTTAGTATTTAAATAAAGGCCTTTACATACGAATTCAGGTATTTGCTAGACGTTCAGGATTACCTTTATCTCACACATCTTAATGGCATTATGAAGTAAGTACAAAGCCTTCACTGCTACGTGTTGGAAAATCTATAAATATAGATATGTTGGTTGTAGCTTCGTTTACACCTTGATTCAAGAGCTAAAATAACCCATATAAATAAAAATGTAGACGTAATAAGGAAACTGCGTCATTTATTCATGAGAACCAATATTTCTGGAAATGTCGTATGGACTATATTCATTCATTCTGGAGACATCTTCGGAGACTGTTCTACCGCAGAAATTTTTAAAATCTTACTACAACATAAAATTCAGTCGATTTTTATCAAATTGGGTGAAAATATCCCTATTGAAAGCTCTCACCATATTTGGTGGTTTTCATTTTGAAGGAACGAACAATTGCTAAATCAAAATTGTCTGATATTCAGATCATAAATTTTGCGTTTATTATTACATTTTTGATTGTCCATACAAAACACAATAGTCAATACAAAATTGAATTTCTACGTATTTTCCAAATTTAAAGTCTTGTTTGTTCAAAATTATTGAAAAGTGTATTCATTTAATTATGGATTCGGTAAACATGACCGAATTTGGTTTGATTCACTGGGAATACGAAAATCCACAGCAACTTGAGGCATTTTGGTTCGAAAAAGTAATAACTCTAAACCAATCGCGATTATGGGCATACAGGAATTGGTCCGTTTGTGTAGTTATTTGCCTGTTGTATTTATTGTTCGTTTGGCTTGGCCCTAAATGGATGGAAAACCGTAAGGCCTACAAGTTAGAGAAATCTTTGGCAGCTTGGAACTTGTTTCTGGCTCTTTTCTCCCTAACTGTTGTCATCCGATTAGCTCCGGAACTCAAACTAGTATACAACCGTCCTAATGGATTTTATCGGTCACTTTGTGTCAAGTAAATCAGCACTATTTCAAATATCTTGTACATCGCATTTTATTATTATCGTGGTTTACGTAAATCTTCGTTTCCAACTTTAGAGAAGGTCTGAGTTACCCGACATCATTTTGGGGCTTCCTGTTTCTTTTATCCAAAATAGTGGAATTGGGTGACACTGTCTTTATTGTTCTGAGAAAGAAGCCTCTCATATTTTTGCATTGGTAAGTAGCGAGTACTGATGGAGGTGTCATAATGGACACGACAGCCCAGCATACACTACTTAAATTTCTTTTGATGCTTTTGTTTTTCAAATGTTTCGGTTGTTTTGCTTAATTTTTAAAATTATGTGTGTCACTGTCACTAGCGTTTAATGTACTTTTTGGTCTTTAGGTTTCACCATTTCAACATGCTCTGGGGTTCGTATTTCATGTACATTGAAGGGGAGCCAGCAACTAGATACCCTGTAATTGTGAACGCGTCCATACATACCTTAATGTACACTTACTACTGGTTAAGGGTAAATGCACAAAAATCAATTACTTGTATTATAGTATATGCGTAGTTATATTTGTGTGTAAATTATAATTACATTATCTCTTCAAGAAAAATATGTATTTGTTGATCCAATAACTTAAAAACTTTATTAACTTTCAAAACATCGTTAAAGACATTTTTAGGCGCAGTACCGAATTTTATAATTGATGCAAATATCAGTGGATGTTGATTAATTGGCATATGCAAGAAAATTGTCCTTAGATTAACAGTAATTCATCGTCCGACTTTTGAAATCATAGAAGCAATTGACAACACGTGAAAAGCATATTCTATTATCATATCATTGGGCTGGTCTTCAGTAATCACAGTTCAAAAATCAGTTAAACAAATGAAATACCCTGACATTTTTCGAAAATTCCAAACACCAGTCCTTAGAAGGAGCTTAATATTAGTGTTTTCATTGGTCTCATGTCTTTTATTTGATTTGACAGGCAATGCAAATAAAAGTACCCCAAAGTGTGCCAGTGATGATTACTTCTTTTCAAATCTTGCAGTTTGTTGTTGGTCTTGCTATACAGTATTGGCAATTTTTTGTAATCACTGGTAAGTATATTTCACTAAGCAAAAGTATAAGGGAGTAGTCACCACAAGTTTTCTTTTCGTCTAATTCTTGCATTCTTAGTCAGTGCGTTAGTTTGTTGCATAAAAACCATCTAAACATTGATTTTGTATTTTAGGTAAAGGAATACCCTGCGTTAGAACGAGAAACTCTTATGTAATGACCACCATCTTTGGATTTTCACTTTTATATCTTTTCGCAAGACTGTTCTATAAGTCGTATATTCTCAAAGAAAAGGGTAAAATTGCATAATGCATTCTTGCCAAATTGTACTACATTAAATGCGTTGCCCATGATTACTTAACATGATATATTCCATGTACAAGATATAATTTCTCCTTGACTCAAATATTTTCCAGATACTTTTTTTAATTTTAAGCCCACTGGGCAATGTAATAGACGCAGCTTTCAGAATTAATTTCTATCTAAGTTTGTATGCGATTAGTACATTATTTACATAAAAGTGAATATTCTAGTAACAAGTTATCGGAAAATAATATTATTGTATAAATAGGAATTGTATAAAATTGTAATTGTATAAAATAAACTTGTATAAGAATATTTTTCTTTTTTGAAAAATCGCTTTTTTGAGTACCTTTAAATTATCTGCATGACTGAAAACATGTCCAGATTTATTTCATCAGAATTTCAAAGTTCAGAAACATTTCTTTTAACAAAATCTCATTATGCTACGATTTGAGAATGCTATTTTAGAATTATGTATAGCTATTTTCTCAATTAAAACAAGTGTTAATTGACTGGGAAAAATAAATTAATAAAACAACTGCGGTAACAAGGAACGTAGGCGGAACATGTATCTTAAAAAACCTATTTCGCTTCTAGTTTTAATCATTCATGATATTTATTGCTAAGTTTCCCCTTTTGACGTAAGCAAGGTAGACAACTAGTGAACAAAGTTCTCACGTGCTGACATTCTCCACTTTTCTATTTTTAATACAAGTACACCGTAAGTTAAGTACTCATTATGTCCATTATATTAATCCCCCCTGCAATTAGTACAAGTTATCTTAATGCATATGTTGAATTTCATTTCATTATTCCATTTTCCCACCCAAGAGGAAATAATGTTATTTTATTATTGATGACTGTTAAGGAATTGAGTTCTAAAAAGCAGTTTGTGTAATTTCTGGTTTCCTTACTTTTAAATCTTGACTATTTAAATAAATACCTAGGTTAAATGTGAAAAAATTGTTTACTGGACTCTCAGAAGTACCATTAGCTTACTTTACTCATTTTAATGGCATTAAGAAGTAATTACAAAGCCGTCACTGCCATATGTTGGAATATCCACAAATAAAGATGTTTGCAGATTAGTTTGCACCTTGAATCAAGTGCTATAAATAATCAATAAAAAAATTATACGTAATGAGGAAAATCCGCCATTTATTCATCAGAACGCCAATACCTCTGGAAATACTGTATCGAATATATTCATGTATTGTTCATGTTCATTCATTCTGAAGACATCATCGGAGACTTGTCAAATGTGTACTACGGCAGAAATTCTTTAAATCTCACTAAAATATAAAATTCAGTCGATTTATAAAACTGGGAGAAAATATCCACATTGAAAGCTTGCACCTTATTTCGGGGTTTTCATTTTGAAGCAATGTCCAGTTGATAAACCGAAATTCACTGATATTCAGATTATAAATTTAAGTCATTGTCATTTAATTATGGATTCGGTAAACATGACGGAATTTGGCTTGCTTCATTGGGAATACGAAAATCGACAACAAATTGAGGCATTTTGGTTTGAAAAAGGAATACCTCCAAACAAATTGCGATTATGGGCATACAGGAATTGGTCCTTTTGTGGACTCATTTGTCTGGTATATTTATTGTTCGTTTGGCTTGGCCCTAAATGGATGGAGAACCGTAAAACCTACAAGTTGGAGAGATCTTTGGCAGCTTGGAACTTTTTCCTGGCTCTCTTCTCCCTAACTGTTGTCATTCGAGTACCTCCGGAACGCAAACTATATACGATCGTCCTAATGGATTTTGTCGGTCAATTTGTGTCAAGTAAATCAACACTATACTTCACATTTGTTACTTTAATATTTTGTACATCGTATTTTAATGTCGTGGTTTAAGTAAATCTTCGTTTCCAATTTTAGAGGTCTGAATTACCCGGTAGCATTTTGCGGTTTCCTTTTTCTTTTATCCAAGATAGTGGAATTGGGTGACACTGTTTTTAAAAAAATTTCACTGCACAAAGGACATAGTGGCCAATCATAACAATTTTAATCTTATCAAATTAATGTGTATTTAAGTTTATCAGTCTCTGGTATATAATTTGCGGTAAAGTGAATATTCCAGTGACTAATACTTACTGCTATCGGAAAATAATATTATTGAGATAAATAGATTTCTTTTGTGAAGAATAGATTTTTTGGGAAAAAAATTAAATTTGCATTACTGAAAATGTGAATGCATTTTTATTAGCTATAATTTTATTCCTAAAAATAATGTTTTTCATAAACTAAAATCGTCATTTTTACTTAAGACTAACTACTTTCTGTAAAGATATTATTTTACAGCAAGGATAATCGGTTATTCCATAGTGTAGCGGCACAAGAAATTAATGCATTTGTACTAAACTTATGTATAGAGATAAATCCATCTAAAGAAAACGCACTCATTTTAACCTTTTAGATAAACAAATTCAAGTGAGGTTTTTCTGATTCAGCCGTGACTTTTGAATTATGCCAGTTGGTCTAAAATGGCCTACTAACTTGTCTTCTTCAAAATTGACCACAGAAACCAAAACTCAGTACAAATTTCTCAATTTGCCTAGGCATTTTTGAAATTGCCTGATTTCTCCATTTACCGCTAACATATTGTTATTACCAAACAGGCCAAACACCCAGGCAGTAGAAAAACTGCCAAGCCAAAAGAAAAGCATCGATTTTACAGAGTTATTAAAAATCGTAGGAATTTCTTAAAAATATGGGGCCAGTGCCATTTTATAAAACATAAAGCGCTGCATTTTATGGATATTTAATCTCAATTTTTGGATTTTCGACAAATGTATTAAATTCTTGTGCTGCCTCATGTTGTGTTTTTCTCCTCACAATTTTAGTTTATAATCAAACTTTTTTCATATTTAATAAAAATCACGCGAAAAGCTAAAATGTAATTAGCAAAAAGTAACCTAATATGTGGAAAAGCGATTTTATGATGATAACTCTTGTAGTGAACGACAATTATTATAGCATCATTATATTTTTTGAAATTTTTTATTCTAATTGAAAAATAAATTTTTTGTTGATTGAAAACTAATTATTTTATGTGTAGTCAAAAGCCGATTTATCATTGGAGGAGAAATCGGCTTTATACACACGGTGTAATAATTGCCCTTAAATAAACCAATCTCTATCGTTTCCGAATTACTGGGAACTGAGCAAACGGACCTAACTGTTTTCTCGATGTCTTGCTATGTAGTAATCAAGTAACACTCTCCAAGTTTACATTTTATCAACCGCATGGTGAACTTTATAAGGTGTTGAAACATTCATTATGAAATGACTTATATTTAATCTGTCGTCTTAAATGTTGAAATGAGCGTTTTGTTTGATTGAATTTATCGTTACATAAATATAACTATTATCAAATTCGTAAATTTGTGCAGGTTAATTTCTTCATAATTTCAATTTTCAGAAGCATTTCCTTTATAAAAATCTCATTATGTTACGATTTGAGAATGATAATTTTGGAGTTGGTTTAGCTACTACTAAATAACTCTCAATTACGACATAACAAGCGCTAATAAAGACTTTGAAATAAGTAATAACACAACTGCGATAACAAGGAAAGTTGGCGGAGCATGGATCTTTAAAAAACTTATCTCACTTCTAGTTTGTTTCATTCGTGATATAATTATTGCTAGGATTCACAATTCATCATATGGCTTTTTTTGGTTGCTCATGGCTTTTTTTGGTTGCCCATTGCTTTTTTGGTTGCCAGCTACTATAAAGGAATAAAGGGTAGTATCTGTAATTTCTGGTTTCCATACTTTCAAAGCTGGACCATTTAAATACAAGCTTTTAAATATGAATGTAATTATTTACACGACTCTCAGAAGTACCTTTATCTTACTTTACTCATCTTAATGGCATAAAAACGTAATTACAAAGCCTTTTTTGCCACATGTTTGAATATTCAGACATATGCCTGAGAAACGGACAATTTAAATACACACACGTATGTTCCTTTCCACTGGAAGCGCCATGGATACTATCTGTTGACCCTCTCTGTAGTTTGGTTTACACCTTGCAGTTTATTGTGCATTCAAATGTGAAAAAAATCAGTACAAATAAATCCGTAGACTTAATTTATAAAAGGGTTCATTTATTCATGGGAACGCCAATACTTCTGGAAATGTTACATCGAATATATTCATTTATTGTTCATTCGTTCTATTATCGGAGACTTGTCAAAGGGGACTACCGTAGAAATCCTTTAGTTAAAATCCCAAAATTTCGCTATAAGATATTTTATATATTCATAGCGAAAACACATTCGATAGCTTTCATTTTAAAACGACATCAAGTTGGTAAATCGAAATTGTTTTTGGTATTGAGATATTAAAATACTATTTCGTGATCGAAAAATCAAAAAAATCAAAATCAAAATTTCCGATTGCCTATAAAACCAAATTACACACTGCATTTTTACTTATTTTCCATGCTAAACATTTTATTTGTTCAATTTATTGAAAACAGTGTACTGTTTTACTTTAGAATTCGGTAAACATGGCTGAGTTTGGTTATCTTCAATGGGAATACGAAAACCCACAACAATTTCACGCTTTTTCGTTCGAAAAGGTGGATGGAAATGATTTACGAATATGGACCTGGAGCCATTCGCCAACTTCTGGAATTATTTGTGCCTTGTACTTTCTGTTCATCTGGCTTGGTCCAAAGTGGATGAAAAACCGAAAACTGTAAATTTGGAAAAACCTTTGTTGACTTGGAACTTTTTCTTGGCCCTTTTCTCCCTCATTGTTGCAGTTCGCATTGCGCCAAAACTCTTCTAATATTGGAATTCCCGTAAACAACGTTATATTGCATAGGAAAGTAATATTTTAGTACTTTACAATTCACACTTATGCGAAACACGAAATGAAATGCATATTACACACACGTTAAAACACAAACATTTTATCCATCTGAGAAGTCGATTAAAATCTACAGAAATGAAAACATATTAAATATTTTTACTTGTCTATTCGTCTGTAATCGGGAAAATCTTAGCACTAAAGAGGCAAAAGTTTTTGAAGGTTTCGGTAAATAAAGTTGAAAAAATATAACAATATATTAAGATGTGAATCCTGATAACTGATAATGAGTAAAATACCTTCACATAATACGAAAGCCCAATTTCACAGGCAATTAAAAAAGGTAGGATAAGTTCATTGGTAAATTCAAGGAAATTTACTGGGTAGGGTTATCCGAAATTAAGCATAATAAATTAAATTCGCACGAAGCATAAATGCATGGGAAATAAGACAAATATATTATATAACTTGTAAATTCAGCTGCAATTAAGTGTGTGAAGAATTTGGAATTTGCACTCTTGAAACTAAATGTTTCTATTATCTTATAAAAGCCCTTGAATTCATTTTCTTTTAATCGTCTCCCTGCAAGCAACAAACAATCTCAATTCTTGTTTACTGAAGTCGGACAGGAAAATAAAGTCGATTTCAGTTTTTAGGCTTAGCGATATTAGTAGGTTTACGGTTATATGCAGTAAATTGTTTAAATCCAGAGAAGTCTTAATCATGGATTCGACGAATATGACTGAGTTCGGCTTTCTTCAATGGGAGTACGAAAACCCACAACAATTTCACGCCTTTTCGTTCGAAAAGGTGGATGTAAATGTGTTACGAAGGTGGACGAAAAGCCATTTGCCAACTTGTGGAATTATTTGTCTCCTGTATTTTCTGTTCATTTGGCTTGGTCCAAAGTGGATGAAAAACCGAAAACCTTACAACTTGGAAAAACCTTTGGTGGCTTGGAACTTTTTCTTGGCATTATTCTCCCTCACTGTTACGATTCGTATAACACCAAAACTCTTGCATTTTTTGAGTATGCCGAATGGTTTCTATCGGGGCATTTGTCTTATGTAATTACAGTCACATTCACATAACAGTTTTGTATTTATTTTATTGATTTGCTATTTGGCTTACTTATTAATTATACTGTTCATTACAGGGAGGGTATGGACTACCAGACGTCTTTCTGGGGGTTCCTCTATGTGGTATCAAAAATAGTGGAATTGGGAGACACTGCGTTTATTATTTTGAGAAAGAAACCTTTACTATTTTTACATTGGTAAGTTTTCCTGACCCTTTTTTAAATTTGTCATCTAAAATCTCTTTCATTTGGGTCGAAGTTATTTTGAGTAAATGTATTGATCTAATTGAGTTGCAAGACCTTCTTAAGAGTCGTCTGTTTTTCCAGCGGCATCGAAAAGTAGAGGAAAAATTGGTCACGCCATTATCATTGATATTGGCTTTACATAAAAATTAAAAATTTCATTTGCATACAAATTGTAATTCATTATTAAGAGGAGCGCAGCCCTCTTTATAATAATGAATGATCTGTCTGTCTGTCTGTCTGTCTGTCTGGATGTCTGTCTGTCTGTCTGTCTGTCTGTCTGGATGTCTGTCTGTCTGTCTGTCTGTCTGTCTGTCTGTCTGTCTGTCTGTCTGGATGTCTGTGCGTTCGCGGTAGCCAAGAGGTGGGCATGGGCACAGTGACCCGCAATCAAACACTCACCGCTCACCACGCGACTCTTTGCTACATTTGTATTAACGGATTTATTCATGATGTAATGGATTTGAGAATTTTCTCTTAACAGCTTTCACCATTTCAACATGGTTTGGTCAGCAAGTTTCCTATTTGTGGAAGGAGAGCCTCACGCAAGATGGGTTGCAGCTACAAACTCTTTTGTGCACACCGTTATGTACTCGTACTATGGCTTAAGAGTAAGTGACACAATTTCTTCAAAGAACTATAATTTTACAAAATGTCATTTTGTGTTTTTAAATTTTCTATGTACAAAATGATTATGAAAAATTAATTTACATTTACCTCCATTGAAGAGAGTAGAGAATTTAGTTTTCTTTCAAGACATTATTGTCAGATTTTTACTTTTGTATTAGACTTTTCGAATTTTCAAGTTATACAATAAATAAGCATTTAATATTACTAATCATTATTTATATTATTTTTTAAAATTTTGATTATAAATAACTAAGAACTAGTTTAATTTAATATTGTATATTTATCTAATTTATTAAGAGCCAAATTTAATAGAAGAATACAATATTTAATTTCTCAGGCATTGAGGATTAAAGTTCCCCAGAGAGTGTCAATGGTCATTACAAGCCTTCAAATTATGCAGTTTATAACTGGTCTGGTGGGACAATACTGCCAATTGTTCGTTTTTAAAGGTAAGTCGGAAGCATATTGTTCACTAATAGATATTTTGTGGCATGCAATTTGTGATTTGTAATTATTGCGAGATAATAATGAGCTTTTTTATCTTTTTAAGGACCCTGCATTAGAACTTGGAATTCCTTATTAATAACAACAATATTTGGATGTTCTTATTTGTTTCTTTTTACTAGACTATTTTACAAATCATATATTCTTAAAGAAAAATTGAAAACTAAGTAAATCAAATTTAACACAAGATTATATACAAAGTGCGGGGATGTGGAATCTTCTTTGCTGTTGAATGAGTTGCATTTGCCGTAGGTGAGAAACGTAGATGCTGACAATAAACAGTTGTCATTTAAATGCTAAAATGGAATAACCTATTAGACTTTATCGGTGGATCTATTTAACTTTAACACATATTTAATAGAGGGGAAGGGAGAATAAATTCATTTCACAAAAACAAATAAATATAATATTGGATTTCCCGTAAACAACGATTATATTGCTTTAGAGCTTTAAATTCACTTATGCGGAATACGAAATGTATACACACATGTTAAAGCGCTTACCGCCTGAGAATTCAAGAGAATCTACAGAAACTAAAAACATGCCACACATTTTTATTTTAAATGGCTTTGTTATTAAGAATAAGGCCCTAAACAATCTGTCTGTTAGCCTTAAAGCTTATATATTATTATACAAATATGTAAATGAAGAAAAGCTGAAATCTTTTATCACAATATGATGAGATGTGAAGTGAATCCTTATAATTCTCTCAATAATTCTCCCAGTATGTATTATTTTTACACGATTTGAGGTCAGACCGGTGTAAGGTAGGTTACCATCTTTATTTTATTAGTTAAGTTTTTTTGGTACGAAAGGATTCTATGTGTGTGTACTATTTGTTTTCTGGCTATATTATACAAAACTAGAAATGTATTTTGTTGTTATGCCCTATTATGAGCTGCGGCTGACCAAGTGATAATAATTACCTTTGCCTGGAAACTTACATAATAAATATGATAGGGAGACATTCACTGATGACTTTGTAAGTCAACTGCATAACTTTACATAATACGAAAACCTTATTTCACATAAGATTAAAAAATAAAACACATTTTTTTCATTCCTTTGCATGATAATTTAATGGCTATATTGATTAAGCATAATAAACTCGCACGAAGTATCAAGACAATGGGGAATACATATAATAACTTGTAAATCCAACTGCAACTAAGGATGTGAACAAATGGGATTTCCAATGTCATGAATAGTACATATCTTATTTGTCTGTCATATTCATATTGCATACCAATATAGGTTACTGTCAATTAGCTTAATTCAAAAGTAAGCAAATTCAGTAGGTTTTAGGAGCACTTAAATTCTTTGTCTTTTAGTCTTCATCCTGCATTCTGCAAAACAATCTCAGTTCTTCTTTTCTGATGGTGGACATTTGAATTAAGTTTTAAAAGCTTAGCGATACTAGTAGTGTTGTATAAAACACATTGCTTAAACCCAGAGAAGTCATTTATAATCATGGATTCGATGAATACGAGTTTGGAGTTTGGTGTTTGGTTTGCTTCATTGGGAATAAGAAAACCCACAACAAGTTTAGGCTTTTTTGTTTGAAAAAGTATTTCGAGATTAGACCAAAAGAAATTTGTCAACTTTTGGAATTATTTGTACCTTGTAGTACTTTCTGTCATTTGGATTGCTCCAATGTGGATGGATAACCGAAAACCTTACAACTTTCTGGTTTCTAAAGTAGTGGAATTGGGATGCACTGCGTTTATTATCTTGAGAAAGAAGCCCTTAGTATTTTTACACTGGTAAGTTTTGCTGCCCACTTTTTAAAAATTGCTAAAAAATCTCCTTAGTGTAAGGTTTGCGGAAGAAATACTGATCCACTGGAGAGTTGCAAACAAGTAGTGGACGAGTGAACAGCTCGACCTTGCGCTCCCAAGCAAAGATTACAATGTATACTAACAGACCACAACTACAACCGTTCCGCACACAAAATAAACTCACTTACTCACATACTAACAGTTTTTCCAACACTCAACTACCCCTCACAAGTACTAGCACCCTTAATAAAGCCGACAAACAACCAACCGATTATTCTGAGGATTACAACGACAAAAGTAATAAAATGACAGAGATCTCCAGAAACGAATTCAAAAACATGGATATCAACGACAAACTCTTTTTTGTGCTGCAAAAAATATCTGCTCATACTGTCCGCCTAGATACCAAAGACACTAGGAAGAACACAATTGAAAGGCCCAGTGGATATCGCAAAAGTGACCAGCTCATTAAATTACCCCAAAACACAGGCCTCACAGAAGACCCGAAAGAACCAGTTGGTGAACCGCAGGAGAAAATTACAAACCTCTCCTCCGCAAGCCCATTTACTGTAGATTTCCAGCAGAAAAACGACAAACTCGCAATTCTGTCACCGTCTAAAAGAGTGCAAACTACCATCGAGTGCAAAGATATTTTTATCAAAATAAACGATACAAGTTTGCAACAATTGTACTACAAAACCTGCCGAGAAACAGCTAAACAGCTAAAGCATAATACTCCGAGTGACACTATCTCCACCCCCATTTTCACCCGGATGGTAAAAATCGTGAAATTTCTCCAATTCATTATCAAAAGTGCAGCGGCCCTGAACATACGATCTCGACCCACAACACGCAATAACCATCAGCCTTGGTTCAACTGAAACAGTCAGCATTTCAACCCAACCATGCACTTGCGAAACGGCGCTATTGTAATCTAAGGAAACGTAAAAAGAGCCCAGACAGCAAATTACTAAAATCAACTCAATTTATGCACACAATCCTTCAACTCCTGGAATGTAAGCTGATTCAAACGCAGACCTCTAACTGACGCTCAAATGGCAATGATAACAAACTAGACGGACGGCTGGCCGGAATTCTCCAACACAGTGCTCACTCTCGGATCTGACATTCAATACCACTACACTGACGTAACCAGGAAGTCTCCAAATATGAAAAATTCCTTTGCAGGCGATTAAAGAATCTACACAAGATCTTGACACACGGACCCAACGATAATAACATAACTATAAAAACATGACAATAACAGTTTTAATTACCCATTCAATGTAACACAATTTCTTGATATAACCTTAATAATATAATTAATGCTGATGCCTAATAGAATGTATTATGCCCGTATTACTATACTGTGACTATATACCTTTATTAACCCCATATCCGTATACTATGTATTATTCACACATAATTCACATACTATTACTTTCAAGAAACATTTTCACCCCTACATACATACATTTATTGCTATAATCTGTATCATGTAATAATTATTATCCGCTAAACATAATTTTTGTAGAATAAAGCAGAACGGCCCCATGGGCGATTGCCCGAAGGGGGCGGCATTCTTTAATAATTATAATACTGATCCACTTGAATACTTTAGAAAGTAATGGATTTGACTTTCTTTTACAGCACTTTACTTTTATAATAGCTTTCACCATTTCAACATGGTGTGGTCAACGAGTTTTATGTTTTTATGGAAGCAGAGCCTGTAGCAAGATGGGTTGCACATGGGGTTGATTCTGTTTCTACTCACATTTTCTGCATTGTCCCATTTTTGCAAAATTGAAGCTTTCATCGCCTCTTATGCACAATCGATTGGAAACGATCCTGGAGGTACATTCAATATACTTAGGCATTTTGCTCAGCAAAATAATTTGCGCTGTTACCTAGCAATTGTCCAATTTTTGCAGACATTTCAACATTTTTAGGCAAAAGCATTTGCTCAGCAAAAATATTGAATGCCCCTCCTGATTCTCAGTATGCATAAATTTCCTTTCTGGTTTGGCAAGACTTCAATAATAATCATATTTTTTGTTCGTTAAGGAAATGTGTTAACAAAATGCGTGATCCAAGTCGAAATAAAAATTATCTTACGGTATCGTCATCTTAGGGTACAACATGCACTTTAAGATTTTTGTTGTATCATCTCCTTGACTGTGACCGACGATAAAAAGGAATAAACTTTAGATCATGATTACAATCTAACAATACTAAAAATATATAAAATCTACACAGTCCATTAAGACAATAGGAAATGGAATAATAACTTGTCCGTGAATCCAACAACTGAGTATGTCAACGCATTAAATTTTCAACGCCTGCCATTAAATCTCATCAAAAACTTTGTCGTAAATCAAGATGAGGCAAGTGATTGTGGTGATCCTATTGCCATTCATTTTCACTCTTTGAACTGCAAACACTCTCACTGCATCTGCTAGTCAACTGAAAAATCAAATCACTCAAAATCAATCAATCGAACAATCAATCAATCGAACAATCAATCAATCGAACAATCAATCAATCGAACAATCAATCAATCGAACAATCAATCAATCGAACAATCAATCAATCGAACAATCAATCAATCGAACAATCAATCAATCGAACAATCAATCAATCGAACAATCAATCAATCGAACAATCAATCAATCGAACAATCAATCAATCGAACAATCAATCAATCGAACAATCAATCAATCGAACAATCAATCAATCGAACAATCAATCAATCGAACAATCAATCAATCGAACAATCAATCAATCGAACAATCAATCAATCGAACAATCAATCAATCGAACAATCAATCAATCGAACAATCAATCAATCGAACAATCAATCAATCGAACAATCAATCAATCGAACAATCAATCAATCGAACAATCAATCAATCGAACAATCAATCAATCGAACAATCAATCAATCGAACAATCAATCAATCGAACAATCAATCAATCGAACAATCAATCAATCGAACAATCAATCAATCGAACAATCAATCAATCGAACAATCAATCAATCGAACAATCAATCAATCGAACAATCAATCAATCGAACATTCAATCAATCGAACAATCAATCAATCGAACAATCAATCAATCGAACAATCAATCAATCGAACAATCAATCAATCGAACAATCAATCAATCGAACAATCAATCAATCGAACAATCAATCAATCGAACAATCAATCAATCGAACAATCAATCAATCGAACAATCAATCAATCGAAACAATCAATCAATCGAACAATCAATCAATCGAACAATCAATCAATCGAACAATCAATCAATCGAACAATCAATCAATCGAACAATCAATCAATCGAACAATCAATCAATCGAACAATCAATCAATCGAACAATCAATCAATCGAACAATCAATCAATCGAACAATCAATCAATCGAACAATCAATCAATCGAACAATCAATCAATCGAACAATCAATCAATCGAACAATCAATCAATCGAACAATCAATCAATCGAACAATCAATCAATCGAACAATCAATCAATCGAACAATCAATCAATCGAACAATCAATCAATCGAACAATCAATCAATCGAACAATCAATCAATCGAACAATCAATCAATCGAACAATCAATCAATCGAACAATCAATCAATCGAACAATCAATCAATCGAACAATCAATCAATCGAACAATCAATCAATCGAACAATCAATCAATCGAACAATCAATCAATCGAACAATCAATCAATCTAACTGCTAGTCAATTAGAAGTGTAAGATCCTTACATTTCTAAAACACTTGCTTGATACTTTATTTACAAAATAAAACTAAGTAATTCTGTTATATTGATACAAAATTGTATACAAAATGTGGGAATGTGAAATCTTCTCCATTATTGAAGACTGCATATGCCAGACTTGGATCAGAAAGGGTTTCCCATTTTATAAAAGAATAATAATAATTTCTTTTATTAAGTACTTTACTGTTAAATACAAATAATTCACTGAAATAAATTCATTCAAACAAGAAGATTCTCCATCGACAAGTAAGAAAGATGGCGATCACACCATATTAAAAAAGATGAAACCTATAATGAAACATACAAATGGAATGTGGCTTTATTAATTTTCTTTTCAAATGGACTTAGTTATATACCCTAGAAGGTACTTGCCATAAGAATCGTCATTCTATACAAGAATAATATTCTATGCAATAATACTTTTCTTTCGATATCCTAAACTAATCAAAGCAACACTCTCGAAGTTTGAATTTTAAGAACTGTGAACGCATAAAGTGTTGAAACATTTCTAATGAAATTCGTAAACTCCTAATTTATTTCGTCAAAATTTCAAATTCCAGAAACTCTTATTTTACTAAAATCTCATTATGCTTACTACGATTTGAGAATGCAAATTTTAGAATTATGTATAGCTATTTTCTCAATTAATGTATAAACAAGTGCTAATTGACTGGGAATAAAATAAAATCGTAAAACAACTGCGGTAACAAGGAATGTTGGCGAAACATGGATCTTAAAAAACTTATTTCACTTCTAGTTTTCATCATTCTGGATATCTATAACAAAGTATCCCATTTTGACGTAAGAAAACGAGATATAAATATGACCGTGAACAAAGTTCTCACATGTAGGCAATGTAGGCATTTTTCACTTTTCTAATTTTAATAAGTAAACCATAAATGAAATACTCATTAAATCCAACTTTGTAATATATTAAACCACACTACTGCAATTAGTACAAGTTATCTTTATATATATTGACTTTCATTTTATTATATCATTTTCCCACCCAAGAGGTAATAACGTTATTTTATTATTGATGATTGTTAAGGAATTTAGTTCTAAAAAGCAGTTTCTGTAATTTCTGGTTTTCTTAGCTTTAAATCTTGAATATCTAAATATTAACTTTTAAATATGAATTCAATTCTTTTCTCGACTCTCAGAAGTACCTTTATCTTACTTTACTCATCTTAATGACATTAAGAAGTAATTGCAAAGCCGTCCCTGCCATATGTTGGAATAGGTATCCACAAGTATAGATGTTGTTTGTAGATTACTTTACACCTTGTTTCAAGTGTTATAAATAATCAATACAAATAAAAAATGTATACGTAGCGGGAAAACGGCGTCATTTATTCATGGGAACGCCAATACTTCTGGATATTTTGTATCGAATATATTCATGTATTTTTCATTCATTCTGAAGATTTCATCTGAGACTTTCAGAGGTGAACTACCGCAGAAATTCTTTAAATCTCCCTACAATATTGTAAGCATTGAAAGCTTACCCCTCCCACCCAAAGGCTCCAGCTACCGCTCTCTATAGTCGGAAGGAGACGGTTGCAGCCTGGCTGCAACAGTCTTCCTCCGGCGGTTTCACGCCGACCAATGGCAGTCGTCCACAACGACTCCTGGTGATGTGGCAGTCTGCATGCCGAAAACATCAAGACCCGCCGGCTTCTCCAGCAACAGAGCCAAGAGTCCCTTTCCCAATTCCCACTTTACTTTACTCTCGACCTTCAAGCCTTGCTCACGGCAAGCTGCTTCGCTCACTCGAGCCACACGTCCCGTGTTCCATAATTTGTAAAATAATTATAGTTTTCGGTCATCTCGGACCATTTCCATTTCCACTTCATTTATTCCTACACCTGTACATTACACAGGCATTCAATTAAATAAGAATAAATAAATCAATCTTTTCTGAGTAAACCAATTCTGCAGTGATTACTTCGCTCCGCATACAATTTCACAATTGTCGTTAAGTGTTCACACACAGTTAACTTTACAGTGGCATAATTTTACACAACTATCGTTAAGTGAATAAATCAATTCAGTGACTAACAAAGTCACTCAGCAACTCATAAACACAGAGACAAATCAGCAGTTACGCTGTGGGTTTTTGTAGTGGATTTCCTAGTCGTACCTCTGGAAGTAGAGGGAAGGGATTTTCGCGTAGTTCCACGAGATTTCGAAGGTTTCGAAGCGGATTTAGCTGTAGTAGTCGCTTTTGGCGCTGCTCTTCCTCTAGAGCTGCCTCTCGAAGAAGCAGAATTTGATCTAGGGTGCGTACCATACTCTTCATGTTCAAATCGATGCGGTGCTGTGTGTACTCTAGTAGTTCTGCGTGGTGCAGGTATCGGAGATGTTTCGTCTGATCGCGGCGATACCACAACAGGTGGATCTTCAGGTGGATCATACTGTACTGGGGTAGGAGCACGTGATAGCGACAATCTTCGTGGTGGTGCAGTAGGCGTAGCGAATGGTGGTATCGGTTCTTGATTCTCTGATTTGTGAGAAGTGTGAGATTTGTTTGAATTACTTGACGTCGACGATTGGTTGGGAAACATGCTTTCGTCAATTGGATTCGGCAATACGGAATCGTGCGAAGTATCATGCTGAGCAGATTTGGAATCTGTATTCGCGGACATGTACCATTCGTCAGATATCGTTGTTGCTTGAGACGTCAAAGTCCTAGGTGCTGCTGAGCGGTCGGTAAGATTATGTGAGATTCTAAAGCTAGTAGAATTGTTGGCTTCCATGTCTACGGAATCGATTAAAGGAGATTGGGAATTGGTGGGATCGTCAATTCGCGTAAGTAGATCTGCTGGGATGTCATGTCTGTCCCAATCGTGTTCGAAATCTACTTCGTCTTCGTACTCAGACTCCCATTCCTCGAAGTAAGGTTTGAGGTGTCTGACGTTTTCATCTCGTAGATAGCCTTTAGCGTTCTTTCGGATGTCTCGAATCTGGTAATTGATGGGGCCAGACTTTTGTACAATTTCGTAGGGGCCTTTCCAGCGTGCGAGAAATTTCGTAGTGAGACCGAGAATACGAGCTAAGTTGAGTAGTGGGGGTGATGGCGGAGGTGTAATCCTTTTTGTGTATAACTCTCTATGTGTGTAGATACGTGTACGTAGGTATACGTAAACGACGTGAGTCCGTGTTACGTAATAGTACGTAACTGTGGAAGAGTAGAGAGCGTTCCCAGTCTGCTTAAGTGTGGAGATACGATGTTGTCGAAGAGTGTGGGATGGAAGTAAAGGGTTATTCTCCTCCTTCCTTTCTTTGAACCGTTACTCCTTCGATATCGTTGGAGGAGAAATGTAGTGAACGAAAGGGTTAGAGACGACTGTTCTCACACTATGTTCACTTGTGGTAGAAGAAAGAGTTGCCTGAATCACTTAAAGTGTTTATGTATTGCCGTGTGACTTGTGGTCACTAAATGTGTGTGCACGTAACTGCTGATTTGTCTCTGTGTTTATGAGTTGCTGAGTGACTTTGTTAGTCACTGAATTGATTTATTCACTGAACGATAGTTGTGTAAAATTATGCCACTGTAAAGTTAACTGTGTGTGAACACTTAACGACAATTGTGAAATTGTATGCGGAGCGGAAATCACTGCAGAATTGGTTTACTCAGAAAAGATTGATTTATTTATTCTTATTTAATTGAATGCCTGTGTAATGTACAGGTGTAGGAATAAATGAAGTGGAAATGGAAATGGTCCGAGATGACCGAAAACTATAATTATTTTACAAATTATGGAACACGGGACGTGTGGCTCGAGTGAGCGAAGCAGCTTGCCGTGAGCAAGGCTTGAAGGTCGAGAGTAAAGTAAAGTGGGAATTGGGAAAGGGACTCTTGGCTCTGTTGCTGGAGAAGCCGGCGGGTCTTGATGTTTTCGGCATGCAGACTGCCACATCACCAGGAGTCGTTGTGGACGACTGCCATTGGTCGGCGTGAAACCGCCGGAGGAAGACTGTTGCAGCCAGGCTGCAACCGTCTCCTTCCGACTATAGAGAGCGGTAGCTGGAGCCTTTGGGTGGGAGGGGTAAGCTTTCAATGCTTACATGCCCTTGTCTCCCTCGGGGCTTTTTCCGGGGGTCCTCGCAGGTTGAGTCGGCAAGTCCGGGTAGGGTAGGGTAACTACGGGGTTACGGAATAGAAAAGGTGATAACATAATTTGAAAAGCTAAAGGAACGTCAACTTAAAAGGAGCGTCAAATTAAGAGGAACGTCAAGTTACAATTTTGAGGGCTGGTAAAGATTGAGAATAGTTTAGTTGAATAAATGTGATTATTCCAGTTTAATAACTATTGTAACCTAGTTACATTTGAGTAATGTAAAGGAAAACAAGTATTGTTAATTGAATGATAAGCTTAACCTAACTTAAAATTAGCACTTTATATTATGAAAAGTATTGAGATAAATCCATGTGGAGTAGTGGACGGTCAAGAATTAGAGCAATAGTTGTGGTGAAATTAGGGAAACACTGGGAACGGCAATTATGAGAAATATCGACAATCGCGAGAATGGTTTTTGAATCCCAGTGGTAGGCTTAATTTCAGGCAGGATGAACATTTAACAAAAGTTTGCTTATTGAACGCCAAAAAGGGTTTGTTACAGTGCTTGGTAACGTGTGCAGGAGTGCGACAGTTGTAGCAAAGAGGAGTTCCGTCAAGTAAGCGATAAATTTTGGTAAATTCTGAAGTGTCGTAACTCGGCAAGTTTGTTACGGTCTCGTACTGAATGACTGCTGTGTTGAGATCCATTAATGGTGGATAGTGGTACGGCAAGTCAAATAGTGCTGGACGATTAGGGAATGTCCTAGTAATGACAATGTTAGCAGTGTTCTCAACACGACGGTGTGGTTTCTTGGGAACGCTAGGTGGTTTGGCCTGGACAGTAGGACGCTTACGGCTTCGACTCTTAGCAAGAAGTATGGCATTATCGCGTTGGATTTGTTCATTGCGTTTTAGAATTTGAGCTCGGGAAGCCTTAGTCTTTAGCCATTTGTCGTGCAGGCGTTCAGCTTCTGTCTTAGGATCATACACTATTGGTTCAGGTTGGGGTGGCGTCCTTTGCTTGATGCGGTCGATTTGTCTTTGCGACCTAGGGGCGTAAGTGCCAGGTTTCGTGAACTTAGGACGTTTCATTGGAGTACAAATGATCGAGTTCAATTTTGGTTTTCCACGAGGTTTGGCCAGTTTAAGGTGGGGTGGCAATTCAATACGTGGAACGTCAACAGTAGTTAAGTTTACGATCATGGGTTCGGCAATTTCAATTGGAATAGGGCACTGAGGCTGAGGAACGACAATTGAGTTAGGAGGATCGACAAACATGGGTTCGGAGTGTTCGACAACCAAGTTTGTAAGGGAATCACAGTCCTCCTCCAGTAATCGAAATTCTTCTTCCGCCGTTAGCGGTGGAGCGTCTCCCTCGAGAGACATCAGACTGCAGCCTTCTTCCAGATCAATAAGGTCGTCCATGGTGCTGTTGAATGTGGAAGAAAGAGAAATGCAATTCATGATTAAGTGAACAAAGAAATGAGCGTATGCTTCGACCGTGCGATTTCGACAAGATAGAGTTTGAATTCGATGTTCGACAATCATGCAAGCGTCAATGAAATCATGCATAATCCGAGTCTTCGCTTTCAGAGGTTGGAATTGATACTCGGCGAGAAAAATGTTTGGCAATTCTGACTTTAACTTTTTCATTTCTTGGATTAATGGAGATGTGATAAGTGTTTATTAGGTCTTCACCAATGACGAGGTCATATGGTAAGCTTTTTATTATAAGAAATTGTCCATGTAGTGGTGTGTTATCCACTGGAAATGCTAAGCGAACGTATGATGAGACCAATACGTGAGTTTCAAACGATGGAGTTCCAAACCATGACAAGTTGTATGCAACAGGTAGTGTAAAGTTCTTAGCAGTTACGTCGTAACGCAAGGTTTTAAGTTGCTTCAAGAATTTTGGACTTATCGCTGATTTAGGGGCTCGGTTCGTAATGTACATCGAGATCTTCCCGAATGGGTAGCGGATTCGTTGTAGGGAATCGACAAGGGGAACGTTGTTCTGTTGTGTCCAAAACGGTTTGGGTTTACGTGGTGAATCGGAGTCACTTGAACTAGAATATTGTGAACTGCCTCTCAGTTGTTGCAGGCGTTCTTCTTCGTCTTCTGAAACCGTAGGTTGTGCAGTTACGCTGTGGGTTTTTGTAGTGGATTTCCTAGTCGTACCTCTGGAAGTAGAGGGAAGGGATTTTCGCGTAGTTCCACGAGATTTCGAAGGTTTCGAAGCGGATTTAGCTGTAGTAGTCGCTTTTGGCGCTGCTCTTCCTCTAGAGCTGCCTCTCGAAGAAGCAGAATTTGATCTAGGGTGCGTACCATACTCTTCATGTTCAAATCGATGCGGTGCTGTGTGTACTCTAGTAGTTCTGCGTGGTGCAGGTATCGGAGATGTTTCGTATGATCGCGGCGATACCACAACAGGTGGATCTTCAGGTGGATCATACTGTACTGGGGTAGGAGCACGTGATAGCGACAATCTTCGTGGTGGTGCAGTAGGCGTAGCGAATGGTGGTATCGGTTCTTGATTCTCTGATTTGTGAGAAGTGTGAGATTTGTTTGAATTACTTGACGTCGACGATTGGTTGGGAAACATGCTTTCGTCAATTGGATTCGGCAATACGGAATCGTGCGAAGTATCATGCTGAGCAGATTTGGAATCTGTATTCGCGGACATGTACCATTCGTCAGATATCGTTGTTGCTTGAGACGTCAAAGTCCTAGGTGCTGCTGAGCGGTCGGTAAGATTATGTGAGATTCTAAAGCTAGTAGAATTGTTGGCTTCCATGTCTACGGAATCGATTAAAGGAGATTGGGAATTGGTGGGATCGTCAATTCGCGTAAGTAGATCTGCTGGGATGTCATGTCTGTCCCATTCGTGTTCGAAATCTACTTCGTCTTCGTACTCAGACTCCCATTCCTCGAAGTAAGGTTTGAGGTGTCTGACGTTTTCATCTCGTAGATAGCCTTTAGCGTTCTTTCGGATGTCTCGAATCTGGTAATTGATGGGGCCAGACTTTTGTACAATTTCGTAGGGGCCTTTCCAGCGTGCGAGAAATTTCGTAGTGAGACCGAGAATACGAGCTAAGTTGAGTAGTGGGGGTGATGGCGGAGGTGTAATCCTTTTTGTGTATAACTCTCTATGTGTGTAGATACGTGTACGTAGGTATACGTAAACGACGTGAGTCCGTGTTACGTAATAGTACGTAACTGTGGAAGAGTAGAGAGCGTTCCCAGTCTGCTTAAGTGTGGAGATACGATGTTGTCGAAGAGTGTGGGATGGAAGTAAAGGGTTATTCTCCTCCTTCCTTTCTTTGAACCGTTACTCCTTCGATATCGTTGGAGGAGAAATGTAGTGAACGAAAGGGTTAGAGACGACTGTTCTCACACTATGTTCACTTGTGGTAGAAGAAAGAGTTGCCTGAATCACTTAAAGTGTTTATGTATTGCCGTGTGACTTGTGGTCACTAAATGTGTGTGCACGTAACTGCTGATTTGTCTCTGTGTTTATGAGTTGCTGAGTGACTTTGTTAGTCACTGAATTGATTTATTCACTTAACGATAGTTGTGTAAAATTATGCCACTGTAAAGTTAACTGTGTGTGAACACTTAACGACAATTGTGAAATTGTATGCGGAGCGAAGTAATCACTGCAGAATTGGTTTACTCAGAAAAGATTGATTTATTTATTCTTATTTAATTGAATGCCTGTGTAATGTACAGGTGTAGGAATAAATGAAGTGGAAATGGAAATGGTCCGAGATGACCGAAAACTATAATTATTTTACAAATTATGGAACACGGGACGTGTGGCTCGAGTGAGCGAAGCAGCTTGCCGTGAGCAAGGCTTGAAGGTCGAGAGTAAAGTAAAGTGGGAATTGGGAAAGGGACTCTTGGCTCTGTTGCTGGAGAAGCCGGCGGGTCTTGATGTTTTCGGCATGCAGACTGCCACATCACCAGGAGTCGTTGTGGACGACTGCCATTGGTCGGCGTGAAACCGCCGGAGGAAGACTGTTGCAGCCAGGCTGCAACCGTCTCCTTCCGACTATAGAGAGCGGTAGCTGGAGCCTTTGGGTGGGAGGGGTAAGCTTTCAATGCTTACATGCCCTTGTCTCCCTCGGGGCTTTTTCCGGGGGTCCTCGCAGGTTGAGTCGGCAAGTCCGGGTAGGGTAGGGTAACTACGGGGTTACGGAATAGAAAAGGTGATAACATAATTTGAAAAGCTAAAGGAACGTCAACTTAAAAGGAGCGTCAAATTAAGAGGAACGTCAAGTTACAATTTTGAGGGCTGGTAAAGATTGAGAATAGTTTAGTTGAATAAATGTGATTATTCCAGTTTAATAACTATTGTAACCTAGTTACATTTGAGTAATGTAAAGGAAAACAAGTATTGTTAATTGAATGATAAGCTTAACCTAACTTAAAATTAGCACTTTATATTATGAAAAGTATTGAGATAAATCCATGTGGAGTAGTGGACGGTCAAGAATTAGAGCAATAGTTGTGGTGAAATTAGGGAAACACTGGGAACGGCAATTATGAGAAATATCGACAATCGCGAGAATGGTTTTTGAATCCCAGTGGTAGGCTTAATTTCAGGCAGGATGAACATTTAACAAAAGTTTGCTTATTGAACGCCAAAAAGGGTTTGTTACAGTGCTTGGTAACGTGTGCAGGAGTGCGACAGTTGTAGCAAAGAGGAGTTCCGTCAAGTAAGCGATAAATTTTGGTAAATTCTGAAGTGTCGTAACTCGGCAAGTTTGTTACGGTCTCGTACTGAATGACTGCTGTGTTGAGATCCATTAATGGTGGATAGTGGTACGGCAAGTCAAATAGTGCTGGACGATTAGGGAATGTCCTAGTAATGACAATGTTAGCAGTGTTCTCAACACGACGGTGTGGTTTCTTGGGAACGCTAGGTGGTTTGGCCTGGACAGTAGGACGCTTACGGCTTCGACTCTTAGCAAGAAGTATGGCATTATCGCGTTGGATTTGTTCATTGCGTTTTAGAATTTGAGCTCGGGAAGCCTTAGTCTTTAGCCATTTGTCGTGCAGGCGTTCAGCTTCTGTCTTAGGATCATACACTATTGGTTCAGGTTGGGGTGGCGTCCTTTGCTTGATGCGGTCGATTTGTCTTTGCGACCTAGGGGCGTAAGTGCCAGGTTTCGTGAACTTAGGACGTTTCATTGGAGTACAAATGATCGAGTTCAATTTTGGTTTTCCACGAGGTTTGGCCAGTTTAAGGTGGGGTGGCAATTCAATACGTGGAACGTCAACAGTAGTTAAGTTTACGATCATGGGTTCGGCAATTTCAATTGGAATAGGGCACTGAGGCTGAGGAACGACAATTGAGTTAGGAGGATCGACAAACATGGGTTCGGAGTGTTCGACAACCAAGTTTGTAAGGGAATCACAGTCCTCCTCCAGTAATCGAAATTCTTCTTCCGCCGTTAGCGGTGGAGCGTCTCCCTCGAGAGACATCAGACTGCAGCCTTCTTCCAGATCAATAAGGTCGTCCATGGTGCTGTTGAATGTGGAAGAAAGAGAAATGCAATTCATGATTAAGTGAACAAAGAAATGAGCGTATGCTTCGACCGTGCGATTTCGACAAGATAGAGTTTGAATTCGATGTTCGACAATCATGCAAGCGTCAATGAAATCATGCATAATCCGAGTCTTCGCTTTCAGAGGTTGGAATTGATACTCGGCGAGAAAAATGTTTGGCAATTCTGACTTTAACTTTTTCATTTCTTGGATTAATGGAGATGTGATAAGTGTTTATTAGGTCTTCACCAATGACGAGGTCATATGGTAAGCTTTTTATTATAAGAAATTGTCCATGTAGTGGTGTGTTATCCACTGGAAATGCTAAGCGAACGTATGATGAGACCAATACGTGAGTTTCAAACGATGGAGTTCCAAACCATGACAAGTTGTATGCAACAGGTAGTGTAAAGTTCTTAGCAGTTACGTCGTAACGCAAGGTTTTAAGTTGCTTCAAGAATTTTGGACTTATCGCTGATTTAGGGGCTCGGTTCGTAATGTACATCGAGATCTTCCCGAATGGGTAGCGGATTCGTTGTAGGGAATCGACAAGGGGAACGTTGTTCTGTTGTGTCCAAAACGGTTTGGGTTTACGTGGTGAATCGGAGTCACTTGAACTAGAATATTGTGAACTGCCTCTCAGTTGTTGCAGGCGTTCTTCTTCGTCTTCTGAAACCGTAGGTTGTGCAGTTACGCTGCGGGTTTTTGTAGTGGATTTCCTAGTCGTACCTCTGGAAGTAGAGGGAAGGGATTTTCGCGTAGTTCCACGAGATTTCGAAGGTTTCGAAGCGGATTTAGCTGTAGTAGTCGCTTTTGGCGCTGCTCTTCCTCTAGAGCTGCCTCTCGAAGAAGCAGAATTTGATCTAGGGTGCGTACCATACTCTTCATGTTCAAATCGATGCGGTGCTGTGTGTACTCTAGTAGTTCTGCGTGGTGCAGGTATCGGAGATGTTTCGTATGATCGCGGCGATACCACAACAGGTGGATCTTCAGGTGGATCATACTGTACTGGGGTAGGAGCACGTGATAGCGACAATCTTCGTGGTGGTGCAGTAGGCGTAGCGAATGGTGGTATCGGTTCTTGATTCTCTGATTTGTGAGAAGTGTGAGATTTGTTTGAATTACTTGACGTCGACGATTGGTTGGGAAACATGCTTTCGTCAATTGGATTCGGCAATACGGAATCGTGCGAAGTATCATGCTGAGCAGATTTGGAATCTGTATTCGCGGACATGTACCATTCGTCAGATATCGTTGTTGCTTGAGACGTCAAAGTCCTAGGTGCTGCTGAGCGGTCGGTAAGATTATGTGAGATTCTAAAGCTAGTAGAATTGTTGGCTTCCATGTCTACGGAATCGATTAAAGGAGATTGGGAATTGGTGGGATCGTCAATTCGCGTAAGTAGATCTGCTGGGATGTCATGTCTGTCCCATTCGTGTTCGAAATCTACTTCGTCTTCGTACTCAGACTCCCATTCCTCGAAGTAAGGTTTGAGGTGTCTGACGTTTTCATCTCGTAGATAGCCTTTAGCGTTCTTTCGGATGTCTCGAATCTGGTAATTGATGGGGCCAGACTTTTGTACAATTTCGTAGGGGCCTTTCCAGCGTGCGAGAAATTTCGTAGTGAGACCGAGAATACGAGCTAAGTTGAGTAGTAGAACTTTATCGCCTGGGAAATACTCTTTGGGTGGATGCTTAGAGTCCCATTCGATTTTTCGAAGTTGTTGAAACTTGATAGTACGAGCGCGTGCTTTTTGTCTAGCTAGTTCAGCGCGTGTGCGTCGAGCTATAGGTTCGTCACTTTCTTCATCGTAGTCATAACGTTGCATATCAGGTACTAGCGTATCGCAGTTCAAACGGGGTTCGAAGCTTTTCAGTAAGTAAGCTGGGCTGTAACCAGTTTCGGCATGGGTCGATACGTTGATGTAGTGTTTGGCTTTATGCATGTACATGTCCCAGTCGTTATGATGGGTGTTTACGAATTTTCCTACGATTCGTTTAATGGTATCATTATGTCGTTCGGCAATAGCGTTAGTCGTATGATTGTAAGGCGTCGAAGGAGCAAGTACAATATGAAGTCTATTGCAGTATTCTTTGAATAACTTGGAAGTGAATTGGGTACCCTGATCGCAAACAATTTTGCTGGGTATGGAGTGATTGTAAATGATAGAAGATTCTAATGCTTTGATAGCGCATTTGGCTTCGCTGGTCTTTGTAGGAACAATTTCTACGTAACGAGTTAAATGATCGACGGCTACGAATGCGTATAAGTTACGGTTTTTGGAAATCTTAAAAGGGCCAATGAAATCTATCCCTATTCGTTCGAAAGGTTGATAGGGAGGAGGATCAGGTTGTAGTGGACCAGGAGTAGCAGTAGTACGACGATTGTAAAATTGACATTGTTGACAACCTAAGATAAATCGTCTTGTGTGTCGATACATTTGGGGCCAGTAATACCTAGCGCGTATTACTTTCCACGTCTTTAGGAATCCTGAGTGTCCTAAGTCTTTTTCGTGTGTTTCTTCTAAGATAGCTTTTCTTAGTCCTGCAGGTACTACTAAAAGCCATAATCTAGCGTTTTCCTCAAAACTAGCTCTTTGGAGTATGCCAGCGTTAAGGGAATAAACGGCAAATCGGGGATCTAGTTTGTCAGTAGGATCGGCATTGTATAATTCGAGAGCGTCAATGATGGGCTTTAATTTGGGATCGTCACGTTGGAGTTGAGCGAATTCTTCTCCTAAATTGACAGAGAGGCTGAACAGTAATTCGGAGAAATCTAAAAGTTCGGGTCCTTCTGTGGGTTTGTCTACGGGATTCCTGGATAAACCATCTGCGTTACAGTGTTTCTTCCCGCTTTTGTATTCAATATCGAAGTTGTAAGGTTGTAACCGGAGCGCAAAACTAGCTAAGCGACCGTTTGGCTCTTTATTTTTCATTAGGCTGCAGAGGGAGCAATGATCGGTTACTACAGTGAAGTGTCTGCCGTAAATGTACGGGCGAAAAGTTTCAATAGCGTAAAGTATTCCTAGACATTCCAGATGGGGAATAGGGTAGTTGACTTCAGCTTTCTTCAAACTACGAGAAGCGTAGGCTACGACTTTCCATTGTCCGTCATCTTGTTTTTGTTCGAGAGTGGCGCCAAGTCCTTCTCTGGAAGCGTCAGTAAAGATTTTCGTAGGGACATTGTCTTTTGGATAAGCCATAACTAATGGAGAAGTCAGAATGTCCTTAAGCTTTTGGAAGGATTGTTCGTGTTCTTCGTTCCATTCGAATTTCGCATTCTTACAAGTGAGTTTGTTAAGGGGTCGGCAAAGTTTGGAATAATTGGGAATGAATCTACGATAGTATCCGCAGAGATGTACGAAAGATCTGATTTTAGTAACAGTTGTGGGAGTGGGAAACTCTCTAACGGCACGGCATTTGTCAGGGTCAGGAGAGATTCCGTCTGCTGAAATAATGTGTCCGAGAAACTTCAAAGATGAACAAGCGAGGTTACATTTTTCGGGACGTAGTTTCAAGCCTGCATTCTGAAGTGCAATAAAGACTGCTTCAAGATGTTGAAGGTGGGAATCGAAATCCTTGCTGTGGACAATAATGTCGTCAAGGTAGGCTAGAGCAACTGTCCATTTGAGATTGCCTAATACTGTGTCCATGAGACGTTGAAAAGTTTGAGCGGCTCCGCAGAGTCCGAAACTCATTCTTTCGTATTCGTATAAGCCGTCGGCTGTGATAAACGCGCTCTTTTCTTGAGATTCAGGGTCGAGAAAAACCTGATTGTAAGCATCTGCGCAGTCAAGGTGGGTGAAACGCTTGGCTTCGGCAAATCTATCTAGAGCATCGTCATTTCTTAGGAGAGGATAGTTGTCAAATCGCGTAGCTGCATTGATGGCGCGGTAGTCAACGCAGAAGCGCACGCCTCCGTCATGCTTCTTGACGAGGACTACAGGGCTTGACCATGGGGAATTCGAAGGTTTAATAACTCCTTTTTCAAGTTGTTCGGCAACTTGGCGATTGATTTCTTGACGTTCGGCAAAAGAATAACGGTAAGGGCGTTTTCTAATGGGTGGGTGACCTTGTGTGTCAATGGTGTGGTAAATTAAGTCTGTACATCCAATATCGTTGATGTGTTGTTTGAAAATGTCGGGATAATGAAGGACCAAAGTATAGAGATCGTATCGTTGTTGTTCAGTTAGATCTGATCCGACAGTTATCTTGTCAACGTAGTGTCGTTGGTCAGGGCTGAGTGACTGTAGTATTTGGTCAGACGTAAGATTGGCAGAGTAAACCGTAGAAGTAGAAGCTTTCTGCAGCTTGAGTTCATTTTCTGCCCAATCGGTGTCGGCGACTACTAAGTCGTTAGTGAAGGATGTACAAGTTCCAAGAACAGTATTTTGGTAAAGTCTCAGTGGTCGTAATGAAGCATTAACAATAACGATGTATCCTAAACCTCGTGTAAGTCGTATGACTGCGTTCCCAACTGTGACTGACTTTTGATAAAGTAGCCTAAACTTTGGAGTTACCAATACGTCTGCGTTTAATTCGGTGCCAACAAAAACTTCTATAATCGTCAATGCATTTGGTGGGAGGACTACGTTGTTTCTATTTCTAAGTCGGCAAAGTGATGTACGAATAGGAGTTTTGTCGGAGGGACCTGAGTAAACGGACTGGAATGGTGCAGGATCAGTTGTGGGATCGACAAGGTTGGATGCTGAGTCAGATGTAGTGGGTACGGCAATTGATGCGCGCATTGGTTCTATATTGTTAATAGTTTCGACAAGGGTTGTGGAAGTTTCAGTAGAATGGTGAGTGGTAGTGGCAGATTCGTCACTAGGGGATTCGACAAGGTTAGTGCTAACGACGGTGGAATTCTGAGTTGAAGAACGGGTGGGAGATGTAAAAGGAACACAATTTTTAACTCCTAGCGGCAATGGTTCTCGTGGGCCATCTTTGTTCATGTCAATACCGTAGTAGAATTTGTCGTTTTCGTAATCTAAATGTACTTTGTAGGCCATGAGCCAGTCTACTCCTAGAATCATGCAATTGTTAAGTCCTGGGACTATGAAGAATTGCCAGAGTATTTGGCTGTTACCATCTACTTTAATAAACATTTCTACTTGCGAGGAAACAAAAATTTGTTTGGCTTGTCCTATTGCAAGTCTGACTCTGAACGGCTTGACGTATGAAATACGATGAACCGTGTTTTTGGGAGAGGTTTCTATAATTTTATCAAGCGTCTGAGGGCTGATCGCAGAGATAGTAGCGCCTGTGTCAGACAAAGTGGGGATTTTCGTCAAATGTACGTAGACTTCACATCCTCTCAAAACGCGCTCGTGATCTAAAGCTTGGTATCTAACTGGGTAAACACCTTGGTCCGTCAATGTGAGAGGAGTGATATCTGTGTGTACTGTTGCGCCACTTTCAGATACTGGAGATGAAGGAGTTGATAGAGTATTAGGTGCAAAGTAAGCCTTGATACTCTCGAACGTAGGTTCGGCAATTGGATTTTTCTTATTTTTAAAGAAAGTGTAAGTTCTAGAAGGATTATATACAAGAGTGGTAATCTTCTTAATAGAAGCATTATAGAGAGAATAATCTAAGAAATTGGGATCAGTGTGGAGGTTCGCGCTACGTGCAATGTCAGCGTAGAAACGACAATGATCAATAGAGTTTAAATTATTAGTAGAAGAAGTATTTTTATGTACAGAAATGCATTCACTCTCGGGGAGCTTCGTCAATGCTTGTAGTTTTCCGACTGCTGTGGAGCAGCGGCTTGTTGAGGGGCAGCTTGTTGAGGCTGACCTTGGTTGTTCGGCAAGGCTGTTGCTTGGGGCGCAGTGTTGTCTACCGCTTGGTGCGCATTGTTCGGCAAAGGTTGCGATTGTGGCGCTTGTGCTTGTTGCGGTGGATTGCGAGGCGGATATCGAGCGTAGTTATTACCTCTTGGCCTCTGATTATTATTTCGAGGGGAACGCCAATTTCCATCGCGTGCATTACCTTGGGGACGCCAATTATCGTTATTACACGACGGATGTGTTCCTAAACGACGCATACATACCTCCCAGGTGTGACCCCTAATATTGCAAAATGAACAAGTAGGGACTTGGTTACGCTGGGACTGTTGTGGTGCGCTAGTGGGATTTGAGCGTGGTGTACTAGTAGTAGGGCGCGTAGACGGCTGAGTGGTATCGCTACGAGAAGACTTTTGGGAAGCGTAAACCTCTGACAATTTTCTCAAAGTTGCTAAGAAATCTGTAGGGTTAGCTATTGTGACTACTGCTAAGTTCATCTTAATGTCATCAGGTAAGCCTTCTGACAGTTGGCGCACTTTCTCGTCGTTTGACATGTTGGGATTTAAATTACCAAGGATTTCGAGCTTTTGTGTGACGTATGATTGTGGGTTTTCTCCTAAGTGGAACTTAAGAGCTTTATTCTGCGCGCGGTACACAGCTTTCTGACTTTTATGGTCGAAGAACTGAATGAGTAGCGCTTTTGTCTCTCTCCAAATTAAATCGTGGTCGGCATCGTTGGCTGCGCAGCGTGCATTGACCGTCACTTCTTGGGCTGCCCACCAGGACTTCGCATCTTTCTCTAGAATGCGGTCTAGGTTTGACAGTATCCAAGCGGAAGTGAGGTTTAGAGTGTCTAACTCTTGTTGGAGCTTTTGGAGGAAGTGTTCTATGTTTGTGGTACCGTCAAAATGTCTCAATTGCTTGAGCGCCTCGCTATGGAGAAACTGTGCAGGGAAAACTACTGGGGGCGCAGCATTTGGAGCTGCTGCGGCGTTAGCTGCTGCGGCATCAGCTGCCTGCGCTTGCATCTGTGCTACCTCTGCTTCTAACTCCGCGACGCGGGCTCGGGCTTGTTCGGCGTTCATTTTATTTTGTAATGGATTGTAATGAAAGAACTACGAAGTAGTGAAATGAAAATTGTAAAGAAAGAAAAGTTGTGGTAAATTGAGAAATTATTGATTCGGTACTATTTGACTGACGAAAATGCGTGCTGAATGTATAGGGGGATAATGTGCATTAAAAGCGAAGCACACAGCGTCAATTAGTTTGTCGGCTTCGACTGTAGAATTTACTAGGGTAACACGGAAGGCTAAATTGTCTGCTTGACCGAGTACTTGCACTGTAAAATTACCGTGGGGTTGAATCGCTCCTTTGAATAAAGCAGTAATCGTTTCTCTAGTAGTGAGGTAATTATGTGCGCGAAATTCGTTGACAGGAAAATGAATAACTATTTGGAAGCTCATTTTGTCAAAACGAGAAATAGAAAATTCATAACATAAGCGGCAACAGAAATTTAATGAAGTGTCGGCTTAGAATCGAGTAGTAGTGTACTGGTGTGTACCCTCCTACTAGTTAATAGTGAAGGCGTACTAATAGCATTTAATTGAAAATTAAATGTAGGTATATGCAGCATATGTATAGCATACTCACTACTGAATAGTGGGAGTGACGTAGTATGAAGCTTACTACTGAATAATAATTGACATTGAAAAAAACTAAATTCGATTTACTGCACTGGTAAACTAATAAGCAATTATGTAGCATGAAATAATACAGCAGGTCGAAGCTTATTGCTATATGCAAAATAGTACTAATAAGCGAAGGTGAATTGTAAAGCAAACTTACGATCACTTAAAATACCGTTTGTATTATAAGCTTAATAGTAGTGCGGTGCGGCAAGCGAACGAAAAAAATTTCCTTAGTGTAGGCTTAAAGACAAGAAATTTCTGTTAAGATAAATAAATTCACATTAGAATCATACGTAAGTACAAGTTAAATGGGCATAATCGGCAATACGTGTGAGATAGGCAGCGGTATGGGCATACTCGTTGTATTGTACTAGCGAAAAGTGAAAGGTAGGGCGCGGCTTATACTCGAAGACTGCCCGACGTAAAGAACAATGAACTCAAAATTACAATAAAAGTTGGAGGACTTTAGATTTACGGTAATCGACAATTACATGTTAAGAAACAATGGATAGCGGCAGTGTTACGTATACTTTAAGGTTACGGCAATTTGTTCTGGAATGGGGGAAATGTTAACTCAAATGTGAAACAAACTACGCAAGGCCCATGTGAGACTAGACCCCTCATAAAATGGGTAATAGTTTGTAAATGAACAAGAAAATTTTATGTATAGCTTAGGATAATGTTTGCATTACGTTTAAAATAATTTAATTGTGCTAGGAAAAATGAATTGACTTGGTAAATGACTTAATATAATTTTAACTTTGAAATGAAACGTATGTAATGCCTGAATGAAATATTTTTTAATTTTATGATGTAAGAAATAAAATAATTGTTCTTTATTACCAACTGTTTTATGGGTGGTCCAGGGGGCTCACTTACAACCGAAATCTTGCCAGAGCTGGGGGGGTGATGGCGGAGGTGTAATCCTTTTTGTGTAACTCTCTATGTGTGTAGGTACGTGTACGTAGGTATACGTAAATGATGTGAGTCCGTGTTACGTAAGAGTACGTAACTGTGGGATAAGTAGAGAGTTCCCAGTCTGCTTAAGTGTGGAGATACGATGTTGTCGAAGAGTGTGGGATGGAAGTAAAGGGTTATTCTCCTCCTTCCTTTCTTTGAACCGTTACTCCTTCGATATCGTTGGAGGAGAAATATTGTGAACGAAATGGTTAGAGACGACTGTTCTCACACTATGTTCACTTGTGGTAGAAGAAAGAGTTGCCTGAATCACTTAAAGTGTTTATGTATTGCCGTGTGACTTGGTTGTCACTAATTGTGTGTGCACGTAACTGTTGATTTGTCTCTGTGTTTATGAGTTGTAGAGTGACTTGGATAGTCACTGGATTGTATTATTCACTTAACTATAGTTGTGTAAGATTATGCCACTGTAAAGTTAACTGTGAGTGAACACTAAACGACAATCGTGGAATTGTATGCGGAGCGATGTAATCACTACAGAATTGGTTACTCAGAAAAGGATAGATTTATTTATTATTATTTAATTGAGTACCTGTGTAATGTACAGGTGTAGGAATAAATGAAGTGGAAATGGAAATGGTCCGAGATGACCGAAAACTATAATTATTTTACAAATTATGTGAACACGGGACGTGTGGCTCGAGTGAGCGAAGCAGCTTGCCGTGAGCAAGGCTTGAAGGTCGAGAGTAAAGTAAAGTGGGAATTGGGAAAGGGACTCTTGGCTCTGTTGCTGGAGAAGCCGGCGGGTCTTGATGTTTTCGGCATGCAGACTGCCACATCACCAGGAGTCGTTGTGGACGACTGCCATTGGTCGGCGTGAAACCGCCGGAGGAAGACTGTTGCAGCCAGGCTGCAACCGTCTCCTTCCGACTATAGAGAGCGGTAGCTGGAGCCTTTGGGTGGGAGGGGTAAGCTTTCAATGCTTACAATATAAAATTCAGTCGATTTATAAAACGGGCGAAAATAACAACCATATTGAAAAGTCTCGTACTATGCTGTTGTTTTACTTTTATAGCAACGTCCGGTTGATAAATCGAAATTGTGCCTGATTCAGATCATAAATTTTGTCTTCATTATTGCATTCTCGATTTCCCATAGAATACTCAACGTAATAAGTATTGAACTTCCACACATTTTCCAAATTTAAAGTCTTTTTTGCTCAAGTTATTGAAAGTAGTTTATTAATTTAATTATGGATTCGGCAAACATGACGGAATTTGGTTTGCTTCACTGGGAATACGAAAATCCACAACAAATTGAGGCATTTTGGTTCGAAAAAGGAATACCTCCAAACGAATTGCGATTATGGGCATACAGGAATTGGTCCGTTTGTGGAGTCATTTGTTTGGTGTATTTATTGTTCGTTTGGCTTGGCCCTAAATGGATGAAAAACCGTAAGGCCTACAAATTGGAGAAATCTTTGGCAACTTGGAACTTTTTCCTGGCCCTCTTTTCCCTAACGGTTGTCATTCGAATAGGTCCAGAACTCAAACTAGTATACAACCGTCCTAATGGATTTTATCGGTCCATTTGTGTCAAGTAATTCAACACTACTTCCCATTTGTTACTTTATTTTCTTGTACGTGGTATTTTATTGTCGTGGTGTAAGTAAATCTTCGTTTCCAATTTTAGAGAAAGGTTGAATTACCCGGCAGCATTTTGTGACTTCCTCTTTCTTGTATCCAAGATAGTGGAATTGGGTGACACTGTCTTTATTGTGCTCCGAAAGAAGCCTCTCATATTTTTTCATTGGTAAGTTGCACCTGATGGAGGTGTCATAATCGAACTATTGCCGCCGGCCATTTAAATCTTCAATTGATGCTTTAGTTTTTTCAAATGTATCAGTTATTTTGCTTAGTTTTTATAATTGTGTGTGTCACTAGTGGTTAATTTTATTTTCTTTGCTTTAGGTTTCACCATTTCAACATGCTCTGGGCTTCGTATTTCATGTTTATTGAAGGGGAGCCATTGATTAGATGGCCTGTAGTTGTGAACGCTTCCATACATACCCTTATGTACACTTACTTCTGCTTAAGGGTAAATGCACAAAAATTACTTGTATTTAAGGTATAGGCGTAGTTATACGTAAATGATAATTAATTATAGCTCTTCAAACAAAACTTTTAGTAGTTGATATAATTACTTAAAAAGTTCATTAACTTGCAAAACATCATTAACGGCATTTTTAGTCGCGGTAGTGAATTTTATAACTTATGTAAATATCAGTGGATGTTGATTATTTGCAGGTGCAAGAAAATAGTCCGTAGTTTTATAGTAATTTATCGTCAGACCTTTGAAGTTATAAAGTAATAGGCATCACGTTAAAAGTATATTCTACTACATAGTTTTTTTCATTAGGGTGAACTGTAGATGGCTTGCAGATTCAGAGTTCAAGAATTAATGAAACAAATGAAATACCCTGAGATCAACGGAAATTAAAAACACCCGTCCCTAGAACGGGCTTAATAATAGTATTTTCATTGGTCCGATGTCTTTTATTTGATTTGACAGGCAATGCAGGTAAAAGTCCCCCGAAGTGTGCCAATGATGATTACTTCTTTTCAAATGTTGCAGTTTGTTGTTGGTCTTACTGTACAGTATTGGCAATACATAGCAATCACTGGTAAGTATACTTCACTAAACAAAAGTAAAAAAAGTATAAGGGAGTAGTCTCAACAAGTTGTCTTCTTGTCTAATCCTTACATTCTGAGTCAGTGCGTTCGTTTGTTGTATAAAAACCATCTAACCTTTGTTTTTATATTTTAGGTAAAGGAATACCCTGCGTTAGAACGAGAAACTCCTATGTAATGACCACCATCGTAGGATTTTCACTTTTATATCTTTTCGCAAGTTTTTTTATAAGTCGTATATTGCCAAAGAAAAGAGTAAAATTTCATAATGTATTCCTGCGGAATTCAAATACATAAATTGCGATGGTTGTGATTACTTAACATAATATTATTCTATGTCGAAATTACAAAATATGATTTCTGTTTGACTCAAACCTGGAAATTATTTTCCAGATAATTTAAAAAAAATTCAGCCGACTGAACAATGTAGTAGAAACATCTTTTCAAATTAATGTGCATTTAAGTTTATAAGTCTCTAGTATATAATTTGCGGTAAAGTGGATATTCTGGTGACAAGTGCTTACTGCTGTCGGAAAATAATATTGTTGAGGTAAATTGATTTCCTTTGTGAAGAATCGATTTTTTGGGTAACATTAAATGTATCTGCATGACTGAAAACGGTGAATGCAGTTTTTATTAGCTATAACTTTATTCCTAAAAATAATTTTTTTCATAAATTAAAATCGTCATTTTTTCTTTAGACTAATAACTTTCTATAAAGATATTATTTTACAACAAGGATAATCGTTTTTTCCATATATTATATGTCTTTCTCCTCACAAGTTTAGTTTATATTCAAAGTTTAATAAAAATTAAGTGAAAAGCTAAAATGTAATTAGCAAAAAGTAACCTAATATGTGGAAAAACGATTTTATGATTATTCTTGTAGTGAATGACAATTCTTATGGCATAACAATATTTTTAGAAAAGTTTTTTATTCTAATTGAAAAATAATTTTTTGTTGATTGAAAACTAATTATTTTATGGGTACTACTAAATAACTCCCAATTAAGACATAAAAAGTGCTAATAACGACTTTGAAATAAGTAATAAAACAACTGCGGGAACAAGGAAAGTTGGCGGAACATGGATCTTAAAAAAACTTATCTCACTTCTAGTTTGTTTCATTGTGGATATTTATTGCTAGGATTCACAATTCGTTACAAGCAAACGACACATAAATATGACCGTGAACAAAGTTCTGACTTGCAGACATTTTTCACTTTTTTATTTTTAATACAAGTAAAACGTAAATGAAGTACTCATTATGTCCAACTTTATATGTAGGTAATGATATATTAATCCACACTGTAATTTGTACTAGACATTGTTTTAATAAAAAGTTGTCTTAATGAATTTAAAAGTATAACGTATTTCACTTCATTATTCCATTTTCCCACCAAAATGGAAATAATGTTATTTTATTTTTGATGGCAATTAAGGGAATTGTATTGTAAGGAGTAGTTTCTGTAATTTATGGTTTCCTTACATTTAAATCTTTGCTATTTAAATAAAAGCTTTTAAAAATGAAAACAATTATTTACTGGACTCTCAGAAGGGGTCCGTGAAGTTAGGCGACGCCGACGTGAAGTTAGACGACAGCCGACGCGAAGTTAGGCGACGGCCGACGCGAAGTTAGGCGACGGCATCCGCGAAGTTAGGCGAAGGCGACGCGAAGTTAGGCGACGGCCGACGCGAAGTTAGACGACGGCCGACGCGAAGTTAGACGACGGCCGACGCGAAGTTAGGCGACGGCATCCGCGAAGTTAGGCGAAGGCGACGCGAAGTTAGGCGACGGCCGACGCGAAGTTAGGCGACAGCCGACGCGAAGTTAGGCGACGGCCGACGCGAAGTTAGGCGACAGCCGACGCGAAGTTAGGCGACAGCCGACGCAAAGTTAGGCGACAGCCGACGCGAAGTTGTCCCGAATTTGTTCGCACGTTTGGCAAAGGACCGTTTGGCAAAAAAGAAATTTCGGTCAGGCGGACCATTTGGCAGTCGCATATAGACCGTTTGGCAATTAAAACGGATCGTTTGGCAAAGAGAACTTTCTGTACATATTTTTTATTCAAGGTCAACAATGTTGGGTTTAAGTAAAGTTTAAGGAAAGGGTTAGCCAAAGTAATAGAGTGGTACATAAAGTAGTAGTAGGAGTTCATTTTATGTAATGGGAGAGTGTTTTAATGAATTTTGTAAATGTCAATCGTTCCCAAGATTTGTATAACCATGGCGATTCTCCTATAAGGTTCTCTCAAGCGAGAATTTTGAATTTAGAATTTCAGTTTTTTTCGTTCTGGAGCTAAATTTGGGGATTTTAGCTCCACAGGGTACAAAACAATAGAAATGGAAATGTGAAAATACACGCAATGTATCCCCTAGCAAATTATACAGAAAAATTAAAATGTTGGAATTAAAAATTCTTGCTTGAGAGAACCTTACAGGAGAAGGACTGGTTTTAAATTAGCAAAAATTTGAAACCAGAATGAATAGACTGAATTTTGATTTGTTTACCACAGCAAGGGCCAACCTGGTAAAGAGTTTAAAATGTGTAGCTAATTCTCCAGCAACTTTGAGTACCTTTCCTTGTATGTACTTCGCAAAGTATACGAATATCCAATTTTTGCAAGTTTGTATGTCACTTCTTTCTAATTGTATTTCACTTATTACATAATTATATACAATTAATTTCATTAATTGTATGTATAGATATAGTTAACTAAGACTGCATACAATACTATATATGACTATTGACTATTGAATAAATTCTTTGAAACAATAAAAGCCCTCGTAGTTATAAGGGCCCCATTTCAATGCGAACTTTACCTGCAAAAAAATCAACTTGAAACAATAATAGCGGGGGGCATTAATACGGTAAATACGGTATTTTGGACTATTTTAAAATACTATAAACCATCGTAAGGGTATGGGAAGTCTGTATGGCGGACAACCCTGGGACGGCGGATAGGCAGAATTACTTCAAAGGAGCATATAATGTGGAATTGACGTTCAAATTCGAAGATGGTGCCAATTGCTGAACACAAGCATAAACTGCAATTTATGTTTGGCGACTGTCGCCTAACTTCGCGTCGGCTGTCGCCTAACTTCGCGTCGGCTGTCGCCTAATTTCGCGTCGGCTGCCGCCTAACTTCGCGTCGGCCGTCGCCTAACTTCGCGTCGGCCGTCGCCTAACTTCGCGTCGCCTTCGCCTAACTTCGCGGATGCCGTCGCCTAACTTCGCGTCGGCTGTCGCTTAACTTCGCGTCGCCCGTCGTCCAACTTCCAGGGCAAATATTCGCCTAACTTCGCGGATGCCGTCGCCTAACTTCGCGTCGGCGTCGCCTAACTTCACGGACCCTCTCAGAAGTACCTTATCTTACTTTGCTAATCTGAATGGCATAGAAAAGTAATTACAAAGGGGGGAATATTAAGTACCATAAATACCGCATAAATAATCAGTTTACCTCCAATAAAAATAATCACTTTGTTTCATATAAATGCATTTACCTAATAAATATTTATCCCGCCTCAAGTTTCGTCACTCGAAACTGACAGTATACCTTTGCCTCAAGTTTTAGTACAAATTGCCAATATCAAAGTTGATTTAAGTCATTTTTAATTGAGGTTTTGGTACTCTATGAGGCAGAAGTACTTTTATATTAGGAATTTGTACTAAAACTTGAGGCAAAGGTATACTATCAGTTCTAAGTGACGAAACTTGAGGTGGGATAAATATTTATTAGGTAAATGTATTGATATGAGGCAAACCAATTATTTATGAGGCCCATTAAATAGGAGCCATTACAAAGCCACATGCCACATGTTGGAATATTCACAAATATATCTATGATCTTTGTGTTTGCTAGTTGTAGTTTATTGTTTATTCAACTGCGTAATGATTACAAAAAAATGTAGACATAGTGTACCTTACAAACGGGTTCATTTGTTGCATTTGTATTCATATTCGCATTCGTATTCAAGACTCGTAGAATACCAATCGAAATTTCGATTGGTAAATCAAGATTCGTAGAATACCAATCGAAATTTCGATTGGTAAATCAAGATTCGTAGAATACCAATCGAAATTTCGATTGGTAAATCAAGATTCGTAGAATACCAATCGAAATTTCGATTGGTAAATCAAGATTCGTAGAATACCAATCGAAATTTCGATTGGTAAATCAAGATTCGTAGAATACCAATCGAAATTTCGATTGGTAAATCAAGATTCGTAGAATACCAATCGAAATTTCGATTGGTAAATCAAGATTCGTAGAATACCAATCGAAATTTCGATTGGTAAATCAAGATTCGTAGAATACCAATCGAAATTTCGATTGGTAAATCAAGATTCGTAGAATACCAATCGAAATTTCGATTGGTAAATCAAGATTCGTAGAATACCAATCGAAATTTCGATTGGTAAATCAAGATTCGTAGAATACCAATCGAAATTTCGATTGGTAAATCAAGATTCGTAGAATACCAATCGAAATTTCGATTGGTAAATCAAGATTCGTAGAATACCAATCGAAATTTCGATTGGTAAATCAAGATTCGTAGAATACCAATCGAAATTTCGATTGGTAAATCAAGATTCGTAGAATACCAATCGAAATTTCGATTGGTAAATCAAGATTCGTAGAATACCAATCGAAATTTCGATTGGTAAATCAAGATTCGTAGAATACCAATCGAAATTTCGATTGGTAAATCAAGATTCGTAGAATACCAATCGAAATTTCGATTGGTAAATCAAGATTCGTAGAATACCAATCGAAATTTCGATTGGTAAATCAAGATTCGTAGAATACCAATCGAAATTTCGATTGGTAAATCAAGATTCGTAGAATACCAATCGAAATTTCGATTGGTAAATCAAGATTCGTAGAATACCAATCGAAATTTCGATTGGTAAATCAAGATTCGTAGAATACCAATCGAAATTTCGATTGGTAAATCAAGATTCGTAGAATACCAATCGAAATTTCGATTGGTAAATCAAGATTCGTAGAATACCAATCGAAATTTCGATTGGTAAATCAAGATTCGTAGAATACCAATCGAAATTTCGATTGGTAAATCAAGATTCGTAGAATACCAATCGAAATTTCGATTGGTAAATCAAGATTCGTAGAATACCAATCGAAATTTCGATTGGTAAATCAAGATTCGTAGAATACCAATCGAAATTTCGATTGGTAAATCAAGATTCGTAGAATACCAATCGAAATTTCGATTGGTAAATCAAGATTCGTAGAATACCAATCGAAATTTCGATTGGTAAATCAAGATTCGTAGAATACCAATCGAAATTTCGATTGGTAAATCAAGATTCGTAGAATACCAATCGAAATTTCGATTGGTAAATCAAGATTCGTAGAATACCAATCGAAATTTCGATTGGTAAATCAAGATTCGTAGAATACCAATCGAAATTTCGATTGGTAAATCAAGATTCGTAGAATACCAATCGAAATTTCGATTGGTAAATCAAGATTCGTAGAATACCAATCGAAATTTCGATTGGTAAATCAAGATTCGTAGAATACCAATCGAAATTTCGATTGGTAAATCAAGATTCGTAGAATACCAATCGAAATTTCGATTGGTAAATCAAGATTCGTAGAATACCAATCGAAATTTCGATTGGTAAATCAAGATTCGTAGAATACCAATCGAAATTTCGATTGGTAAATCAAGATTCGTAGAATACCAATCGAAATTTCGATTGGTAAATCAAGATTCGTAGAATACCAATCGAAATTTCGATTGGTAAATCAAGATTCGTAGAATACCAATCGAAATTTCGATTGGTAAATCAAGATTCGTAGAATACCAATCGAAATTTCGATTGGTAAATCAAGATTCGTAGAATACCAATCGAAATTTCGATTGGTAAATCAAGATTCGTAGAATACCAATCGAAATTTCGATTGGTAAATCAAGATTCGTAGAATACCAATCGAAATTTCGATTGGTAAATCAAGATTCGTAGAATACCAATCGAAATTTCGATTGGTAAATCAAGATTCGTAGAATACCAATCGAAATTTCGATTGGTAAATCAAGATTCGTAGAATACCAATCGAAATTTCGATTGGTAAATCAAGATTCGTAGAATACCAATCGAAATTTCGATTGGTAAATCAAGATTCGTAGAATACCAATCGAAATTTCGATTGGTAAATCAAGATTCGTAGAATACCAATCGAAATTTCGATTGGTAAATCAAGATTCGTAGAATACCAATCGAAATTTCGATTGGTAAATCAAGATTCGTAGAATACCAATCGAAATTTCGATTGGTAAATCAAGATTCGTAGAATACCAATCGAAATTTCGATTGGTAAATCAAGATTCGTAGAATACCAATCGAAATTTCGATTGGTAAATCAAGATTCGTAGAATACCAATCGAAATTTCGATTGGTAAATCAAGATTCGTAGAATACCAATCGAAATTTCGATTGGTAAATCAAGATTCGTAGAATACCAATCGAAATTTCGATTGGTAAATCAAGATTCGTAGAATACCAATCGAAATTTCGATTGGTAAATCAAGATTCGTAGAATACCAATCGAAATTTCGATTGGTAAATCAAGATTCGTAGAATACCAATCGAAATTTCGATTGGTAAATCAAGATTCGTAGAATACCAATCGAAATTTCGATTGGTAAATCAAGATTCGTAGAATACCAATCGAAATTTCGATTGGTAAATCAAGATTCGTAGAATACCAATCGAAATTTCGATTGGTAAATCAAGATTCGTAGAATACCAATCGAAATTTCGATTGGTAAATCAAGATTCGTAGAATACCAATCGAAATTTCGATTGGTAAATCAAGATTCGTAGAATACCAATCGAAATTTCGATTGGTAAATCAAGATTCGTAGAATACCAATCGAAATTTCGATTGGTAAATCAAGATTCGTAGAATACCAATCGAAATTTCGATTGGTAAATCAAGATTCGTAGAATACCAATCGAAATTTCGATTGGTAAATCAAGATTCGTAGAATACCAATCGAAATTTCGATTGGTAAATCAAGATTCGTAGAATACCAATCGAAATTTCGATTGGTAAATCAAGATTCGTAGAATACCAATCGAAATTTCGATTGGTAAATCAAGATTCGTAGAATACCAATCGAAATTTCGATTGGTAAATCAAGATTCGTAGAATACCAATCGAAATTTCGATTGGTAAATCAAGATTCGTAGAATACCAATCGAAATTTCGATTGGTAAATCAAGATTCGTAGAATACCAATCGAAATTTCGATTGGTAAATCAAGATTCGTAGAATACCAATCGAAATTTCGATTGGTAAATCAAGATTCGTAGAATACCAATCGAAATTTCGATTGGTAAATCAAGATTCGTAGAATACCAATCGAAATTTCGATTGGTAAATCAAGATTCGTAGAATACCAATCGAAATTTCGATTGGTAAATCAAGATTCGTAGAATACCAATCGAAATTTCGATTGGTAAATCAAGATTCGTAGAATACCAATCGAAATTTCGATTGGTAAATCAAGATTCGTAGAATACCAATCGAAATTTCGATTGGTAAATCAAGATTCGTAGAATACCAATCGAAATTTCGATTGGTAAATCAAGATTCGTAGAATACCAATCGAAATTTCGATTGGTAAATCAAGATTCGTAGAATACCAATCGAAATTTCGATTGGTAAATCAAGATTCGTAGAATACCAATCGAAATTTCGATTGGTAAATCAAGATTCGTAGAATACCAATCGAAATTTCGATTGGTAAATCAAGATTCGTAGAATACCAATCGAAATTTCGATTGGTAAATCAAGATTCGTAGAATACCAATCGAAATTTCGATTGGTAAATCAAGATTCGTAGAATACCAATCGAAATTTCGATTGGTAAATCAAGATTCGTAGAATACCAATCGAAATTTCGATTGGTAAATCAAGATTCGTAGAATACCAATCGAAATTTCGATTGGTAAATCAAGATTCGTAGAATACCAATCGAAATTTCGATTGGTAAATCAAGATTCGTAGAATACCAATCGAAATTTCGATTGGTAAATCAAGATTCGTAGAATACCAATCGAAATTTCGATTGGTAAATCAAGATTCGTAGAATACCAATCGAAATTTCGATTGGTAAATCAAGATTCGTAGAATACCAATCGAAATTTCGATTGGTAAATCAAGATTCGTAGAATACCAATCGAAATTTCGATTGGTAAATCAAGATTCGTAGAATACCAATCGAAATTTCGATTGGTAAATCAAGATTCGTAGAATACCAATCGAAATTTCGATTGGTAAATCAAGATTCGTAGAATACCAATCGAAATTTCGATTGGTAAATCAAGATTCGTAGAATACCAATCGAAATTTCGATTGGTAAATCAAGATTCGTAGAATACCAATCGAAATTTCGATTGGTAAATCAAGATTCGTAGAATACCAATCGAAATTTCGATTGGTAAATCAAGATTCGTAGAATACCAATCGAAATTTCGATTGGTAAATCAAGATTCGTAGAATACCAATCGAAATTTCGATTGGTAAATCAAGATTCGTAGAATACCAATCGAAATTTCGATTGGTAAATCAAGATTCGTAGAATACCAATCGAAATTTCGATTGGTAAATCAAGATTCGTAGAATACCAATCGAAATTTCGATTGGTAAATCAAGATTCGTAGAATACCAATCGAAATTTCGATTGGTAAATCAAGATTCGTAGAATACCAATCGAAATTTCGATTGGTAAATCAAGATTCGTAGAATACCAATCGAAATTTCGATTGGTAAATCAAGATTCGTAGAATACCAATCGAAATTTCGATTGGTAAATCAAGATTCGTAGAATACCAATCGAAATTTCGATTGGTAAATCAAGATTCGTAGAATACCAATCGAAATTTCGATTGGTAAATCAAGATTCGTAGAATACCAATCGAAATTTCGATTGGTAAATCAAGATTCGTAGAATACCAATCGAAATTTCGATTGGTAAATCAAGATTCGTAGAATACCAATCGAAATTTCGATTGGTAAATCAAGATTCGTAGAATACCAATCGAAATTTCGATTGGTAAATCAAGATTCGTAGAATACCAATCGAAATTTCGATTGGTAAATCAAGATTCGTAGAATACCAATCGAAATTTCGATTGGTAAATCAAGATTCGTAGAATACCAATCGAAATTTCGATTGGTAAATCAAGATTCGTAGAATACCAATCGAAATTTCGATTGGTAAATCAAGATTCGTAGAATACCAATCGAAATTTCGATTGGTAAATCAAGATTCGTAGAATACCAATCGAAATTTCGATTGGTAAATCAAGATTCGTAGAATACCAATCGAAATTTCGATTGGTAAATCAAGATTCGTAGAATACCAATCGAAATTTCGATTGGTAAATCAAGATTCGTAGAATACCAATCGAAATTTCGATTGGTAAATCAAGATTCGTAGAATACCAATCGAAATTTCGATTGGTAAATCAAGATTCGTAGAATACCAATCGAAATTTCGATTGGTAAATCAAGATTCGTAGAATACCAATCGAAATTTCGATTGGTAAATCAAGATTCGTAGAATACCAATCGAAATTTCGATTGGTAAATCAAGATTCGTAGAATACCAATCGAAATTTCGATTGGTAAATCAAGATTCGTAGAATACCAATCGAAATTTCGATTGGTAAATCAAGATTCGTAGAATACCAATCGAAATTTCGATTGGTAAATCAAGATTCGTAGAATACCAATCGAAATTTCGATTGGTAAATCAAGATTCGTAGAATACCAATCGAAATTTCGATTGGTAAATCAAGATTCGTAGAATACCAATCGAAATTTCGATTGGTAAATCAAGATTCGTAGAATACCAATCGAAATTTCGATTGGTAAATCAAGATTCGTAGAATACCAATCGAAATTTCGATTGGTAAATCAAGATTCGTAGAATACCAATCGAAATTTCGATTGGTAAATCAAGATTCGTAGAATACCAATCGAAATTTCGATTGGTAAATCAAGATTCGTAGAATACCAATCGAAATTTCGATTGGTAAATCAAGATTCGTAGAATACCAATCGAAATTTCGATTGGTAAATCAAGATTCGTAGAATACCAATCGAAATTTCGATTGGTAAATCAAGATTCGTAGAATACCAATCGAAATTTCGATTGGTAAATCAAGATTCGTAGAATACCAATCGAAATTTCGATTGGTAAATCAAGATTCGTAGAATACCAATCGAAATTTCGATTGGTAAATCAAGATTCGTAGAATACCAATCGAAATTTCGATTGGTAAATCAAGATTCGTAGAATACCAATCGAAATTTCGATTGGTAAATCAAGATTCGTAGAATACCAATCGAAATTTCGATTGGTAAATCAAGATTCGTAGAATACCAATCGAAATTTCGATTGGTAAATCAAGATTCGTAGAATACCAATCGAAATTTCGATTGGTAAATCAAGATTCGTAGAATACCAATCGAAATTTCGATTGGTAAATCAAGATTCGTAGAATACCAATCGAAATTTCGATTGGTAAATCAAGATTCGTAGAATACCAATCGAAATTTCGATTGGTAAATCAAGATTCGTAGAATACCAATCGAAATTTCGATTGGTAAATCAAGATTCGTAGAATACCAATCGAAATTTCGATTGGTAAATCAAGATTCGTAGAATACCAATCGAAATTTCGATTGGTAAATCAAGATTCGTAGAATACCAATCGAAATTTCGATTGGTAAATCAAGATTCGTAGAATACCAATCGAAATTTCGATTGGTAAATCAAGATTCGTAGAATACCAATCGAAATTTCGATTGGTAAATCAAGATTCGTAGAATACCAATCGAAATTTCGATTGGTAAATCAAGATTCGTAGAATACCAATCGAAATTTCGATTGGTAAATCAAGATTCGTAGAATACCAATCGAAATTTCGATTGGTAAATCAAGATTCGTAGAATACCAATCGAAATTTCGATTGGTAAATCAAGATTCGTAGAATACCAATCGAAATTTCGATTGGTAAATCAAGATTCGTAGAATACCAATCGAAATTTCGATTGGTAAATCAAGATTCGTAGAATACCAATCGAAATTTCGATTGGTAAATCAAGATTCGTAGAATACCAATCGAAATTTCGATTGGTAAATCAAGATTCGTAGAATACCAATCGAAATTTCGATTGGTAAATCAAGATTCGTAGAATACCAATCGAAATTTCGATTGGTAAATCAAGATTCGTAGAATACCAATCGAAATTTCGATTGGTAAATCAAGATTCGTAGAATACCAATCGAAATTTCGATTGGTAAATCAAGATTCGTAGAATACCAATCGAAATTTCGATTGGTAAATCAAGATTCGTAGAATACCAATCGAAATTTCGATTGGTAAATCAAGATTCGTAGAATACCAATCGAAATTTCGATTGGTAAATCAAGATTCGTAGAATACCAATCGAAATTTCGATTGGTAAATCAAGATTCGTAGAATACCAATCGAAATTTCGATTGGTAAATCAAGATTCGTAGAATACCAATCGAAATTTCGATTGGTAAATCAAGATTCGTAGAATACCAATCGAAATTTCGATTGGTAAATCAAGATTCGTAGAATACCAATCGAAATTTCGATTGGTAAATCAAGATTCGTAGAATACCAATCGAAATTTCGATTGGTAAATCAAGATTCGTAGAATACCAATCGAAATTTCGATTGGTAAATCAAGATTCGTAGAATACCAATCGAAATTTCGATTGGTAAATCAAGATTCGTAGAATACCAATCGAAATTTCGATTGGTAAATCAAGATTCGTAGAATACCAATCGAAATTTCGATTGGTAAATCAAGATTCGTAGAATACCAATCGAAATTTCGATTGGTAAATCAAGATTCGTAGAATACCAATCGAAATTTCGATTGGTAAATCAAGATTCGTAGAATACCAATCGAAATTTCGATTGGTAAATCAAGATTCGTAGAATACCAATCGAAATTTCGATTGGTAAATCAAGATTCGTAGAATACCAATCGAAATTTCGATTGGTAAATCAAGATTCGTAGAATACCAATCGAAATTTCGATTGGTAAATCAAGATTCGTAGAATACCAATCGAAATTTCGATTGGTAAATCAAGATTCGTAGAATACCAATCGAAATTTCGATTGGTAAATCAAGATTCGTAGAATACCAATCGAAATTTCGATTGGTAAATCAAGATTCGTAGAATACCAATCGAAATTTCGATTGGTAAATCAAGATTCGTAGAATACCAATCGAAATTTCGATTGGTAAATCAAGATTCGTAGAATACCAATCGAAATTTCGATTGGTAAATCAAGATTCGTAGAATACCAATCGAAATTTCGATTGGTAAATCAAGATTCGTAGAATACCAATCGAAATTTCGATTGGTAAATCAAGATTCGTAGAATACCAATCGAAATTTCGATTGGTAAATCAAGATTCGTAGAATACCAATCGAAATTTCGATTGGTAAATCAAGATTCGTAGAATACCAATCGAAATTTCGATTGGTAAATCAAGATTCGTAGAATACCAATCGAAATTTCGATTGGTAAATCAAGATTCGTAGAATACCAATCGAAATTTCGATTGGTAAATCAAGATTCGTAGAATACCAATCGAAATTTCGATTGGTAAATCAAGATTCGTAGAATACCAATCGAAATTTCGATTGGTAAATCAAGATTCGTAGAATACCAATCGAAATTTCGATTGGTAAATCAAGATTCGTAGAATACCAATCGAAATTTCGATTGGTAAATCAAGATTCGTAGAATACCAATCGAAATTTCGATTGGTAAATCAAGATTCGTAGAATACCAATCGAAATTTCGATTGGTAAATCAAGATTCGTAGAATACCAATCGAAATTTCGATTGGTAAATCAAGATTCGTAGAATACCAATCGAAATTTCGATTGGTAAATCAAGATTCGTAGAATACCAATCGAAATTTCGATTGGTAAATCAAGATTCGTAGAATACCAATCGAAATTTCGATTGGTAAATCAAGATTCGTAGAATACCAATCGAAATTTCGATTGGTAAATCAAGATTCGTAGAATACCAATCGAAATTTCGATTGGTAAATCAAGATTCGTAGAATACCAATCGAAATTTCGATTGGTAAATCAAGATTCGTAGAATACCAATCGAAATTTCGATTGGTAAATCAAGATTCGTAGAATACCAATCGAAATTTCGATTGGTAAATCAAGATTCGTAGAATACCAATCGAAATTTCGATTGGTAAATCAAGATTCGTAGAATACCAATCGAAATTTCGATTGGTAAATCAAGATTCGTAGAATACCAATCGAAATTTCGATTGGTAAATCAAGATTCGTAGAATACCAATCGAAATTTCGATTGGTAAATCAAGATTCGTAGAATACCAATCGAAATTTCGATTGGTAAATCAAGATTCGTAGAATACCAATCGAAATTTCGATTGGTAAATCAAGATTCGTAGAATACCAATCGAAATTTCGATTGGTAAATCAAGATTCGTAGAATACCAATCGAAATTTCGATTGGTAAATCAAGATTCGTAGAATACCAATCGAAATTTCGATTGGTAAATCAAGATTCGTAGAATACCAATCGAAATTTCGATTGGTAAATCAAGATTCGTAGAATACCAATCGAAATTTCGATTGGTAAATCAAGATTCGTAGAATACCAATCGAAATTTCGATTGGTAAATCAAGATTCGTAGAATACCAATCGAAATTTCGATTGGTAAATCAAGATTCGTAGAATACCAATCGAAATTTCGATTGGTAAATCAAGATTCGTAGAATACCAATCGAAATTTCGATTGGTAAATCAAGATTCGTAGAATACCAATCGAAATTTCGATTGGTAAATCAAGATTCGTAGAATACCAATCGAAATTTCGATTGGTAAATCAAGATTCGTAGAATACCAATCGAAATTTCGATTGGTAAATCAAGATTCGTAGAATACCAATCGAAATTTCGATTGGTAAATCAAGATTCGTAGAATACCAATCGAAATTTCGATTGGTAAATCAAGATTCGTAGAATACCAATCGAAATTTCGATTGGTAAATCAAGATTCGTAGAATACCAATCGAAATTTCGATTGGTAAATCAAGATTCGTAGAATACCAATCGAAATTTCGATTGGTAAATCAAGATTCGTAGAATACCAATCGAAATTTCGATTGGTAAATCAAGATTCGTAGAATACCAATCGAAATTTCGATTGGTAAATCAAGATTCGTAGAATACCAATCGAAATTTCGATTGGTAAATCAAGATTCGTAGAATACCAATCGAAATTTCGATTGGTAAATCAAGATTCGTAGAATACCAATCGAAATTTCGATTGGTAAATCAAGATTCGTAGAATACCAATCGAAATTTCGATTGGTAAATCAAGATTCGTAGAATACCAATCGAAATTTCGATTGGTAAATCAAGATTCGTAGAATACCAATCGAAATTTCGATTGGTAAATCAAGATTCGTAGAATACCAATCGAAATTTCGATTGGTAAATCAAGATTCGTAGAATACCAATCGAAATTTCGATTGGTAAATCAAGATTCGTAGAATACCAATCGAAATTTCGATTGGTAAATCAAGATTCGTAGAATACCAATCGAAATTTCGATTGGTAAATCAAGATTCGTAGAATACCAATCGAAATTTCGATTGGTAAATCAAGATTCGTAGAATACCAATCGAAATTTCGATTGGTAAATCAAGATTCGTAGAATACCAATCGAAATTTCGATTGGTAAATCAAGATTCGTAGAATACCAATCGAAATTTCGATTGGTAAATCAAGATTCGTAGAATACCAATCGAAATTTCGATTGGTAAATCAAGATTCGTAGAATACCAATCGAAATTTCGATTGGTAAATCAAGATTCGTAGAATACCAATCGAAATTTCGATTGGTAAATCAAGATTCGTAGAATACCAATCGAAATTTCGATTGGTAAATCAAGATTCGTAGAATACCAATCGAAATTTCGATTGGTAAATCAAGATTCGTAGAATACCAATCGAAATTTCGATTGGTAAATCAAGATTCGTAGAATACCAATCGAAATTTCGATTGGTAAATCAAGATTCGTAGAATACCAATCGAAATTTCGATTGGTAAATCAAGATTCGTAGAATACCAATCGAAATTTCGATTGGTAAATCAAGATTCGTAGAATACCAATCGAAATTTCGATTGGTAAATCAAGATTCGTAGAATACCAATCGAAATTTCGATTGGTAAATCAAGATTCGTAGAATACCAATCGAAATTTCGATTGGTAAATCAAGATTCGTAGAATACCAATCGAAATTTCGATTGGTAAATCAAGATTCGTAGAATACCAATCGAAATTTCGATTGGTAAATCAAGATTCGTAGAATACCAATCGAAATTTCGATTGGTAAATCAAGATTCGTAGAATACCAATCGAAATTTCGATTGGTAAATCAAGATTCGTAGAATACCAATCGAAATTTCGATTGGTAAATCAAGATTCGTAGAATACCAATCGAAATTTCGATTGGTAAATCAAGATTCGTAGAATACCAATCGAAATTTCGATTGGTAAATCAAGATTCGTAGAATACCAATCGAAATTTCGATTGGTAAATCAAGATTCGTAGAATACCAATCGAAATTTCGATTGGTAAATCAAGATTCGTAGAATACCAATCGAAATTTCGATTGGTAAATCAAGATTCGTAGAATACCAATCGAAATTTCGATTGGTAAATCAAGATTCGTAGAATACCAATCGAAATTTCGATTGGTAAATCAAGATTCGTAGAATACCAATCGAAATTTCGATTGGTAAATCAAGATTCGTAGAATACCAATCGAAATTTCGATTGGTAAATCAAGATTCGTAGAATACCAATCGAAATTTCGATTGGTAAATCAAGATTCGTAGAATACCAATCGAAATTTCGATTGGTAAATCAAGATTCGTAGAATACCAATCGAAATTTCGATTGGTAAATCAAGATTCGTAGAATACCAATCGAAATTTCGATTGGTAAATCAAGATTCGTAGAATACCAATCGAAATTTCGATTGGTAAATCAAGATTCGTAGAATACCAATCGAAATTTCGATTGGTAAATCAAGATTCGTAGAATACCAATCGAAATTTCGATTGGTAAATCAAGATTCGTAGAATACCAATCGAAATTTCGATTGGTAAATCAAGATTCGTAGAATACCAATCGAAATTTCGATTGGTAAATCAAGATTCGTAGAATACCAATCGAAATTTCGATTGGTAAATCAAGATTCGTAGAATACCAATCGAAATTTCGATTGGTAAATCAAGATTCGTAGAATACCAATCGAAATTTCGATTGGTAAATCAAGATTCGTAGAATACCAATCGAAATTTCGATTGGTAAATCAAGATTCGTAGAATACCAATCGAAATTTCGATTGGTAAATCAAGATTCGTAGAATACCAATCGAAATTTCGATTGGTAAATCAAGATTCGTAGAATACCAATCGAAATTTCGATTGGTAAATCAAGATTCGTAGAATACCAATCGAAATTTCGATTGGTAAATCAAGATTCGTAGAATACCAATCGAAATTTCGATTGGTAAATCAAGATTCGTAGAATACCAATCGAAATTTCGATTGGTAAATCAAGATTCGTAGAATACCAATCGAAATTTCGATTGGTAAATCAAGATTCGTAGAATACCAATCGAAATTTCGATTGGTAAATCAAGATTCGTAGAATACCAATCGAAATTTCGATTGGTAAATCAAGATTCGTAGAATACCAATCGAAATTTCGATTGGTAAATCAAGATTCGTAGAATACCAATCGAAATTTCGATTGGTAAATCAAGATTCGTAGAATACCAATCGAAATTTCGATTGGTAAATCAAGATTCGTAGAATACCAATCGAAATTTCGATTGGTAAATCAAGATTCGTAGAATACCAATCGAAATTTCGATTGGTAAATCAAGATTCGTAGAATACCAATCGAAATTTCGATTGGTAAATCAAGATTCGTAGAATACCAATCGAAATTTCGATTGGTAAATCAAGATTCGTAGAATACCAATCGAAATTTCGATTGGTAAATCAAGATTCGTAGAATACCAATCAGCGATTTCTTAGGCCTTTAGGGTGAAAGTTCCCCAGAAATTGTCAATGGCCACTACAAGCCTTCATGCAATTTGTAATTTGTCTGGCGGTACAGCACTACTAATTGTTCGTTTTTAAAGGTAAGTCGAAAGCATATTGTTCATCCATAGATATTTTGTGGCATGCAATTTATGATTTGTAATTATTGCGAGATACTAATGAGCCTTTTTTACATTTTTAAGGGCCTTGCATTAGAACTTGGAATTCCTTATTAATGACAACAATATTTGGATGTTCCTATTTGTTTCTTTTTACTAGAATATTTTACGAGTCATGTGTTCCTAAAGAAAAATTGAAAACTAAGTAAATCAAATACAAGATTATACACCAAATGTGGTGATGGGGAATCTTCTTTGCTGTTGAATAAACTGCATTTACCGTAGGTGAGAAAACGTAGATGTTGACTATAAACAGTTTTTATTTAAATGCTAAAATGGAATAACCTGCTAGACTTTATCGGTTGATCTATTTAACTTTAGCATACCTTATATTTTATAGAGGGAAATGGAGAATTAATTCATTTTACAGAAACAAATAACTATAATATTGGATTTCCTGTAAACAACGATTATACTGCTTTAGAGCTTTAAATTCCCTTATGCGAAATACAAAATGTACCTATATGCACATGTTAAAACACTAACCACGTTTTATCCGCCTGAGAATTTGATCGAAATCTGCAGAAACCGAAAATACTTTACACATTTTTCATTTTCCTCTTAATATACTTACATTATTACATTTTATTGACTTACTTTCATGGCACATGACTTTGTTATTAAGAAGCCGAAGCCTTCTTTATAACAAGGCCCTAAACAATCTGTCTGTCAGGCTGTCTTCCTGCCCGTAGACTATAATTTCTGAACAGATAGAAAAAAATAGATTTTTAAAGTAGACATTTCTGTAAGTAGCTAACGAGATTTAAGCAATATGATATAGTGGTTTTTCTACCTAATAAGGTATAATAGAAAAATTAGATTTAAAAATAAAAAATCAGTCGAGAAGACCTCACACCAAAGAAGCACTTTTTTAAAAGCTTACGGTAAATCAAAAATGTTAAGTTTAAATCATTATTATTCAATAAGCTTATATTATTATACAAATATAAAAAAAGCTGAAATCTATTATAACTTATGATGAGATGTGAATCCTTATAATTCTCTGAATAATTCTCCCAGTATGTATTATTTTCTCATGATTGGAGGTCAGACCGGTGTAAGGTAGGTTAGTTTCTATCTTTTAATATAGGTAAGTTTTCTTTAATTTTGGTACGAAAGGATTCTATGTGCGTGTCCTTTTTGGTTTCTCGCTATATTATAAAAAAATAGAAATGTATTTTGTTATTATGCCCTATTATGAGCTGCGGCTGACCAAGTGGTAATAATTACCTTCGTCTGGAAACTTATATAATAAATATGACAGGAAGGCATTCAGTGATGACTTTGTAAGTCAACTGCATAACTTTACCTAATACGAAAACCTTATTTCACATGAGATTAAAAAATAAACCACATTTTTTTCATCTTCACGGAATACGGTTAATAGTTATTTATTCAAGTACTAAAAAATTGTTAAGCTAATCCACAATCTTTGAATATCTTTTAATCTTCAAATGTTCTGAGGAAGGTAGAAGTTTTCCACCGAAAGCTTAACAATTTTTTAGCGTTTGAATAAATAACTATTAACCGTATTCCGTGAAGATGTTTCATAATTACTATATAAACGGTTGAAAGAATTTAAAATATCACATTTTTTCATTCGTTTGCATGATAATTTAATGGCTATATTGATACGATATTAAGCATAATAAATTCGAACGAAGTATCTGTCAATCAGCTTAATTCAAGAGTAAGCAAATTCAGTAGGTTTTAGGAGAATTTAAATTCTTTGTCTTTTTGTCTTCATCTTCATCCTGCATTCTGCAAAAAAATCTCAATTCTTCATTTCTGATGGTGGACATTTGAATTAAGTTTTGAAGCTTAGTGATACTAGTAGTTTTGTATAAACCAAATTGTTTAAATCCAGAGAAGTCATTTATAATCATGGATTTGATGAATACGACTGAGTTTGGTGTTTGGTTTGCATCATTAAATTAAATCAATTAAAACTAAGTAATTCTGTTATATTGATATAAAATTGTATACAAAATGTGGGAATGTGAAGTCTTCTCTATTATTGAAGACTGAGTGTGCAAGACTTCGATCAGAAACGTTTTCGCTGGAGGTACGCAATTTGAATGCAAATGTTAATACATTAAATTAGCAAACGGAAATTTGCGGCACAAATCAATATTTCTGTCTTGCAACTGATATCTAAATGAATGAACTAAGCACGGTAGACTTTGCTAACTTTAGAATGGTTTACCCATTTAGCTTTGAAATTAGTTTTCCAATTACTGAATGTACTTTAATCTAATATCCCATACCGGTCCTTTGTAAAATTAGTCCACCCAGGGACGACAAAGACTTTATTTAATGTACAAGGCTTACAAATTCATATTACAACTGGGTAAACATGATCAATGAAAGGTATGGTCAAGAGTTTGAAAAGACACTTGTGAGAACCTATAAAACAGTGATTATACTAGTTACCTGTTTCTACGTGAGTTATCAGGTGTATATGAAGGTAGAAATGTATCGTGCGAATTTTCTGCTTTAAAAGTACATTGCTGGAAATACAACTTATGTAATTCATTAGTAGCCCTACAAATGTGCAGTGTTATAACAAGTTATAACAAATGAATACCAATTGTTTCCTTGATTAGATACAAGATACAAACAAGTACTGATACATATTAAATTAGCATTTTCTCATGAGTAACTTTATGCTATGAAGTGCACAAAATGAAAACCAGAGGCAAGAATAAAAGGAGGTAAGTGTTTTATGTTTAATACCTACATCATGAAATCAACAGGTTGTTATAATCATTTCGATGTGGTGATCTTGTTCCTATAATAATCACCTGTTTGAAAGATGTAATAATTTCTTTGAAATAAAAGATTTATGACTGATTTAAGCAGTTTTGGATTTTGGTTTAGCAAGATATGAATTGTAAAATAATTTTGTGAACAGAAATAGATACGAAAATCCAAATATGGTTGTTAAGATCACAGAGTGCATAAAGGGTGTACAGGGTTTCCCATTTTATAAAAGAATAATAATAATAATTTCTCTTATTAAGTACTTGCTGTTACAAAAAAATAATTCACTGAAATAAATCATTCAAACAAGAATAGTTGCATGCACAATATAAGTGTTGAAACATTCCTAATGAAATTCGTAAACTCCTGATTTGTTTCATCAAAATTTCAAATTCCAGAAACATTTCTTTTACAAAAATCTCACTATGTCACGATTTGAGAATGCTAATTTTAGAATTATGCATAGCTATTTTCTTTATTAAGGCATAAAAAATGTTAATAATGACTGGGAATAAAATAAAATCGTAAAACAACTGCGGTAACAAGGAATGTTGGCGGAACATGGATCTTAAAACACTTATTTCACTTCTAGTTTTCATTCTCGATATCTATAACAAAGTTTCCCATTTCGACGTAAGCAAACGAGACATAAATATGACCGTGAACAAAGTTCTCACATGTAGACAATGTAGACATTTTTCACTTTTCTAATTTTAATACAAGTAAACCATAAATGAAATACTCATTATATCCAACTTTGTAATATATTAATCCACACTACAATTAGTACAAGTTATCTTAATAAATATATTGAATTTCATTTTATTATTCCATTTTCCCACCCAAGAGGAAATAACGTTATTTTATTATTGATGACTGTTAAGGAATTTAGTTCTAAAAAGCATGCAGTTTCTGTAGTTTCTGGTTTCCTTGGCTTTAAATCTTGAATATCTAAATAAAAACTTTGAAATATAATTTCAATTCCTTACTCGACTCTCAGAAGTAGAAGTATCTTTATCTTACTTTACGCATCTTAATGGCATTAAGAAGTAATTACAAAGTCGTCCCTGCCATATGTTGGAATATCCACAAAAATATAGATGTTGTTTGTAGATTAGTTTACGCCTTGTTTCAAGTGTTATAAATAATCAATACAAATAAAAAATGTATACGTAGCGGGAAAACGGCGTCATTTATTCATGGGAACGCCAATACTTCTGGATACACTGTATCGAATATATTCATGTATTTTTCATTCATTCTGAAGATTTCATCTGAGACTTTCAGAGGTGAACTACCGCAGAAATTCTTTAAATCTCCCTACAATATAAAATTCAGTCGATTTATAAAACGGGCGAAAATAACAACCATATTGAAAAGTCTCGTACTATTCTATGGTTTTACTTTTATAGCAACGTCCGTTGATAATCGAAATTGTGTCTGATATTCAGATCATAAATTTCGTCGTCATTATTGCATTTTCGATTGCCCATAGAATACTCAACTTAATAAGTATTGAACTTCCACATATTTTCCAAATTTAAAGTCGTTTTTGTTCAAGTTATTGAAGGCAGTTTATTAATTCAATTATGGAGGATTCGGTAAACATGACGGAATTTGGTTTGCTTCACTGGGAATACGAAAATCCACAACAAATTCAGGCATTTTGGTTCGAAAAAGTAATAACTCTAAACCAATCGCGATTGTGGGCACACAGGAATTGGTCCGTTTGTGGAGTCATTTGTTTGGTGTATTTATTGTTCGTTTGGCTTGGCCCTAAATGGATGGAAAACCGTAAGGCCTACAAGTTGGAGAAATATTTGGCAACTTGGAACTCATTTCTGGCTCTCTTTTCCCTAACTGTTGTCATTCGAATAGGTCCAGAACTCAAACTAGTATACGATAGTCCTAATGGATTTTATCGGTCACTTTGTGTCAAGTAAATCAACTTTACTTCAAATTGACTTCTTCAATCTTTTGTATATTGCATTTTGTTGTTGTGATTTAAGTGAATCTTCGTTTCCAATTTTAGAGAAGGGTTGAATTACCCGGCAGCATTTTGGGGCTTTCTCTTTCTTGTATCCAAAATAGTAGAATTGGGTGATACTGTCTTTATTGTGCTCCGAAAGAAGCCTCTCATATTTTTGCATTGGTAAGTTCCACCTGATGGAGGTGTCATAATGGAACTATTGCCGCCGGCCACTTAAATCTTCAATTGATGCTTTGGTTTTTTCAAATGTATCAGTTATTTTGCTTAGTTTTTATAATTTTGTGTCACTAGTGGTTAATTTTATTTTCTTTGCTTTAGGTTTCACCATTTCAACATGCTGTGGTGTTCGTATTTCATGTTTATTGAAGGGGAGCCATTGATTAGATGGCCTGTAGTTGTGAACGCTTCCATACATACCCTTATGTACACTTACTACTGGTTAAGGGTAAATACACAAAAATTACTTGTATTTAAGGTATTGGCGTAGTTATACGTAAATGATAATTAATTATAACTCTTCAAACAAAACTTTTAGTAGCTGATATAATTACTTAAAAAGTTCATTAACTTGCAAAATATCGTTAACGACATTTTTAGTCGCGGTAGTGAATTTTATAATTTATGTAAATATCAGTGGATGTTGATTATTTGCAGGTGCAAGAAAATAGTTCGTAGTTTTATAGTAATGCATCATCAGTCTTTTGAAGTTATAAAGTAATAGACATCACGTTAAAAGTATATTCGACTACATAGTTTTGTTCATTAGGGTGAACTGTAGATGGCTTGCAGTTTCAGAGTTCAAGAATTAATGAAACAAATGGAAATTAAAAACACCCGTCCCTAGAACGGGCTTAATATTAGTATTTTCATTGGTCCGATGTCTTTTATTTGATTTGACAGGCAATGCAAGTAAAAGTCCCCCGAAGTGTGCCAATGATGATTACTTCTTTTCAAATGTTGCAGTTTGTTGTTGGTCTTACTGTACAATATTGGCAATACATAGCAATCACTGGTAAGTATACTTCACTAAACAAAAGTATAAGGGAATAGTCACAACTTGTCTTTTTGTATAATCCTTACATTCTGAGTCAGTGCGTTCGTTTGTTGTATAAAAACCATCGAAACTTTGTTTTTATATTTTAGGTAAAGGAATACCCTGCGTTAGGACCAGAAACTCCTATGTAATGACCACAATCTTAGGATTTTCACTTTTATATCTTTTCGCAAGTTATTTTTATAAGTCGTATATTGCCAAAGAAAAGAGTAAAATTGCGTAATGTATTCTTGCGGAATTCAAATACATGAAATGCGTTGCTTGTGATTACTTAACATAATATTATTCCATGTCGAAATTACAAAATATAATTTCTGTTTGACTCAAACCATGGAAATTATTTTCCAGATAATTTTTAAAAATATTCAGCCGACTGTGCAATGTAGTAGAAGCATCTTTTCAAATTAATGTGCATTTAAGTTAATAAGTCTGTAGTATATAATTTGCGGTAAAGTGAATATTCTAGTGACAAGTGCTTACTGCTGTCGGAAAATAATATTATTGTGGTAAATTATTTCCTTTGTGAAAAATCGATTTTTTGGGTATCTGTATGACAGAAAACGGTGAATGCAGTTTTAATTAGCTATAATTGTATTCCTAAAAATGATGTTTTTCATAAACTAAAATCACCATTTTTCCTTAACTTTCTATAAAGATATTATTTTACCGCAAAGATAATCGTTTTTGCCATACATTATATGTCTTTCTCCTCACAATTTTAGTTTATATTCAAAGTTTCTTCATATTTAATAACAATTAAGTGAAAAGCTAAATGTAATTAGCGAAATGTAACCTAATATGTGGAAAAACGATTTTATGATTATTCTTGTAGTGAATGACAATTCTTATGGCATAACAATATTTTTAGAAAAGTTTTTTATTCTTATTGAAAAATAATTTTTTTGTTGATTGAAAACTAATTAGTTTTGTGGGTACTACTAAATAACTCCCAATTAAGACATAAAAAGTGCTAATCACGACTTTGAAATAAGTAATAAAACAACTGCGGGAACAAGGAAAGTTGGCGGAACATGAATCTTAAAAAAACTTATCTCACTTCTAGTTTGTTTCATTGTGGATATTTATTGCTAGGATTCACAATTCGTTACAAGCAAACGACACATAAATATGACCGTGAACAACGTTCTCACATGCAGAAATTTTTCACTTTTTTATTTTTAATACAAGTAAAACGTAAATGAAGTACTCATTATGTTTAAGTTTATATGTTATGTAGGTAATAATATATTAATCGACACTGTAATTTGTACTAGACATTAACATTGTTTTAATAAAAAGTTGTCTTAATGAATTTAAAAGTATAACGTATCACTTCATTATTCCATTTTCCCACCAAATTGGAAATAACGTTATTCAGTAGCGGAAAGCTACTGTATGTTTTCGGGATGTCTGTCTGTCTGTCTGTCTGTTAGTTAGTTAGTTAGTTAGTTAGTTAGTTAGTCAGTTAGTCAGTTAGTTAGGTAGTTAGTGAGTATATGCCATATCTCAAGAACGCTTTGAAATATTTTGATGAAACTTTCAGTGGACCTTCTAGGGACAAAATGTAGGTCATCTTTCAAAAATGGTGTCAATCGGTAGCACCGTTCTGACCTTTAACCTCGTTAGTGTCCAAATACATGCTATGTGTTATACAGCTGATGTTGTGTGTATGTTGTGGTATGTGTCGTAGTCTTATGGTTTCCTACTTGTGACCACTATATTACGTATGTACATAAAACTTTTGAAAAAGAAAGCATATTACTGACTTCAAAGCGTGACAGTAATCGAAATGCACTAAATCACGAAATGCATAGTGCACGCATAAAATGGGTAGTGCACAGTGCACAAAATGCATGAAATGCACGAAATTAAAGGCAGGATTTATACTCCCATTCAGATACTTGTTATTCGTGTAAATTGTTTCAATATCTATGCATGATCTATACAAACGACCACATTTGGAGTTTATTTTATCATAATTTTTTATCCATTACTTAAAAAGTGCATTATTATCGATATTGACAATACTAAATGACAAATGCAAGTCGTATTTGCCAATTAATAAAAGAATGTGTATATCAAATGATCAAAAGCAGTTGAAAACAGTTAGTTAAATTTGTTAACTCTACTTTTATGACGAAGGAAAGTATTTCAGGACACTCTTTGGTTGATTACTTTTAGAGGATGCCAGGTTTTTTCGCATTGCACATGAGAATGTTGCAGAAAGCATAGTTATCACTTTAAATTGACTGGAAGATAGTGAATTCAAATTAATTTGAATAAATACATCTGTTTTTCTTCCGCTACTGTCTTATATCCGTTTTGCAATGGTTTATTTTATTTTAGATGACAATTAAGGAAATTGTATTGTAAGGAGTAGTTTCTGTAATTTATGGTTTCCTTACTTTTAAATATTTACTATTTAAATAAAAACTTTTAAAAAAGAAAGCAATTATTTACTGGACTCTCACAAGTACCTTACCTTACTTTACTCATCTTAATGGCATAGAAAAGTAATTACAAAGGGGCGAATATTAAGTGCACCTCATAAAATAATCTGTTTACCTCCAATAATAATAATCACTTTGTTTCATATAAATACATTTACCTAATAAATATTTATCCCGCCTCAAGTTTCGTCACTCAGAACTGATAGTATACCTTTGCCTCAAGTTTTAGTACAAATTGCTAATATCAAAGTTGATTTAAGTCATTTTTAATTGAGGATTTGGTACTCTATTTGAGGCAAAAGTACTTTTATATTAGGAATTTGTACTAAAACTTGAGGCAAAGGTATACTATCAGTTCTGAGTGACGAAACTTAAGGCGGGATAAATATTTATTAGGTAAATGTATTTATATGAAGCAAAATCATTACTTTTATTGAGGCAAACTAATTATTTATGAGGAGGTCCATTAAATAGGAGCCATTACGAAGCCTTCATTGCCACATGTTGGAATATTCACAGATATATCTATGTGCTTTGTAGTTTGCTAGTTTCCACCTTGTAGTTTATTGTTTATTCAACTGCGTAATGATTACAAAAAAATGTAGACATAGTGTACCTTGCAAACGGGTTCATTTGTCGCATGTTGCATTTGTATTCTTGGGAACGCCAATACTTCCGGAAATGTTGCATCGAATATAGTCATGCATTATTCATTCGATCTGAAGACATTATCGGAGACTTGTCAAAGGTGTACTACCGTAGAAATCTTTTAGTTAAAATCCCAAAATTTCGCTGTAAGATATTTTCGATTTATACAACTGGTTGCAAATATCCATATCGAAAACTCTTGCAAAATTCGATGGCTTTTCTTTTAAAACAACAAGTTGATAAATCGAAATTGTGTTTGCTATTGAGATATTAAAATTTTTCTTGAACGTAGCATAAATATAGTATTTTATTACTTTATGATTCACATTTATGCGAATTCCGAAATGAAATGCATACACACATGCTAAAACACAAACAACATTTTATCCACTTGAGAATTCGATGAAAATCTACAGAAACTGAAGCATATTAAATATTTTTATCTGTCTGTCCAACTGTCGGTAGGCACTATAACTCCTGAACTGATAGAAACTACTAATTTAAACTTTTCTAAGGCACTTCTCTGAAGTAGCTGACGATATTTAACAAATATGGTATATAGTTTTATCCTGTAGTAGGAAAGGGAATTCGTAATTAAGACTAGCAATCAATCAGGAAAATCCTGACACAAAAGAGTTTTTTAAAGGGTACAGTAAAAATGTAAAGTTGAACAAAGTTATACAAAGAAGTCAATAAGGAAAAGGTGAACTCGATTATATAACAATTCATTAAGATGTGAATTCTGATAATCAGTCAAATGTATAACTTCACACAATATGAAAACCCAATTTCACATGCAATTAAAAGATAATTTGGTCATTCGTATTCAAGGTAATTTACTGACTAGGGTTATACGATTTTAAGGATAATAAATTACTTTCGCACGAAGTATTAAAAAATGAGAAATAGACATATAAATTGTAAATGCAGCTGCAACTAAGTCTTTAAGCAAAGTTTACAAATTAAGTAGGTATTACAATCACTTAAATTCTTATTCTTTTAATCTGCACCCTGCATTCTGCAAACAATCTCAATTCTTCTTTTCCGTTGATGACGGACATTTGAATTAAGTTTTAAAACTTAGCGATACTAGTAGCTTTATATAAAATAAATTGCTTAGATTCAGAGAAGTCATATATTCATGGATTCGATTAATACGACTGACTTCGGCTTTCTTCAATGGGAGTACGAAAACCCACAACAATTTCACGCCTTTTCGTTCGAAAAGGTGGATCTAAATGTGTTACGAAGGTGGACGAAAAGCCATTTGCCAACTTGTGGAATTATTTGTGCCTTGTATTTTCTGTTCATTTGGCTTGGTCCAAAGTGGATGAAAAACCGAAAACCTTACAACTTGGAAAAGCCTTTGGTGGCTTGGAACTTTTTCCTGGCATTATTCTCCCTCACTGTTACTATTCGTATGACACCGAAACTCTTGCAATTTTTGAGTATGCCGAATGGTTTCTATCGGGGAATGTGTCTTATGTAATTACAGGCTCATAACAGTTTTGTATTTATTTTATTGATTTGCCAGTTGGCTTACTTTTTAATTTGACTGTTCATTATAGGGAGGGTATGGACTACCAGACGTCTTTCTGGGGGTTCCTCTATGTGGTCTCAAAAATAGTGGAATTGGGAGACACTGCGTTTATTATTTTGAGAAAGAAACCTTTACTATTTTTACATTAGTACGTTTTACTGGTCATTTTTTTAAATTTGTCATTTAAAATCTCTTTCACTTGGGTCGAAGTTATTTTGAGCAAAAGTATTGATCTAATTGAGTTGAATGACTTTCTTAAGAGTCGTCTATTTTTCGAGCTTCATCAAAATGTAGAGAGAAAAATTCGTCGCACCATTATTGACGCTGGCTTTACATAACAATTAAAAATTGTAATTAATTATTCAAAATGTAATGGATTTGAGAATTTTCTCTTATCAGTTTTCACCATTTCAACATGGTTTGGTGCGCGTGTTTCATTTTTGTGGAAGGAGAGCCTCAAGCAAGATGGATTGCAGCTACTAACTCTTTTGTGCACACCGCTATGTACACATACTATGGCTTAAAAGTAAGTTTCTTCAAAGAACTATAATTTCACAAAATGTCATTTTATGTTCTAAATTTGCTGTTATGCACAAAATGATTATGAAAAAATTCCAGATTATGAGAAATAGTCATTTAATAAATATGTATTTAATACTATAAATCATTATTTATATTATATAATTAAATTTTGATTATAAATACTAAATTAAGAACGGGTTTAAGTTAATACTGTATATCTATTTAATTTATAAAATAATTCATTTCCTAGGCATTGAGGGTTAAAGTTCCCCAGAAAGTGTCAATGGCCATTACAATCCTTCAAATTATGCAGTTTATAACTGGTCTGGTGGTACAGTACTACCAATTGTTCGCTTTTAAAGGTAAGTCAAAAGCATATTGTTCACCGATGGATATTTTGTGGCATGCAATTTATGATTTGTAATTATTGCGGGATACTAATGAACCTTTTTATCTTATTAAGGACCCTGCATTAGAACTTGGAATTCCTTATTAGTAACAACAATATTTGGATGTTCCTATTTGTTTCTTTTTACTAGACTATTTTACAAGTCATATGTTCTTAAAGAAAAATTCAAAACTACGTAAATCAAATTTAACACAAAATTATATAAAAAATGTTGAGATGTGGAATCTTCTTTGCTATTGAATAAGCTGCATTTGTCGTAGGTGAGAAAACGTAGATGTTGACCAGTTTTCATTTAAATGCTAAAATGGAATAACCTGCTAGACTTTATCGGTTGATCTATTTAACTTTAACACATATGTAACAGAGAGGAGTGGAGAATAAATTCATTTTACAAAAAGCAATATGAAGACAACAAAATCTATTTAATATTGGATTTCCCGTACACAACGATTATATTGCACTATAATTATAACATTGTATTACTTTGTAATTCACTTATGCGGAATATGACCTGTATACAAGCAAGTTAAAACATAAGCCACTTTTTATCCGCCTGAGAATTCGATAGAAATCTACAGAAACTGAAATATGCTACACATTTTTTGTTTTCCTCTTAACATAGCTACATTTTATTGACTACATTTCATGGCACATGACTTTGTTGTTAAGAAGCCAAAACCTTCTTTATAATGAAACCCTAAGCAATCTGTCTGTCAGCCTGTCTTTCTGTCCGTAGACGATATAACTTCTGAACGCCTAGAAAAATAGTTTACTAAAATAGGCATTTCTGTAAAGTAGCTAACGAGATTAAATCAGTATGGTATAATGGTTTTTCTGTAGTAGAATAATTGGGTTTTAAAATAAAAATAACGACCTGTCGAGAAGACCGCCACACTAAAAAACCCAATTCTTTGTAAAGGTTTCGGCAAATTAAAAATGTCAAGTTAAGCAATAGGGAGTTTGCGGTATAAGTTCTATAAGACAACTTCCACTTATGAAACTTACCGCGCGTATAGCAGGCATGTGTTACTTATAGACTTATAGATTGGAATTTTAAGTTTCGTAAGTTTAGGTTATAGAGAGTCGGTTTGGCATTGGAGTGAGACGGTCATGTGTGATTGTGCGTGCGACGTGAGTCTGGGCAAAAGTGTGTTTTCGGGTGAAATACTGTGTGTTAGCAGAGGAAAAAGTGCCAAAGTGCTCCGAATTTTACCAGCATTGCGAACGTCCAGTTTCCCTGTTTCTTGGGGCAAAGGATTTTGAAAATTTTGAAGTTTTTGTGAAGCATGGAATCGATCAAGAAAAAATGGAAACCTCAGTATAGGAATTTGTCCTGTGTGGAGGAGGAACTGGCCAGGTGGTGGGTGGTGGACGGGTTGCGGACGGGGCTATCTGCTCTTGCTTAGGTCTCACAGCAATGAATAAACTGTTACGTATAAAGGAAGGGACCCTCGAGCTTTGCGTCTATGTCTTAGCACTTTTCTCCGCCCCCGATTGCTGGAGCCGGTGTTTCTCTATTCAGAGGATATTATGTGACTGGACTGGACCTAGTAATATCTGCCACGTGAAGTGATAGTGTCTTTAGCTTTGCCAGACTCATTTAGCACATTCTGCAACACACACTAATGTAAGCGTAAATAAAATTTGTAATCCGTGCCGGGAACCGACTCTCCCCGTATAGACTTACATTATACGGGTAATTCCTTTAGGTGATCATTTAGACAGATCGATCGTGATTTAATTACTGAACAATGCGAACTGAATATTATGTAGGTTGGTATTTATACTGCGAAATATATTGTGATTATATGTGTCGGAATGTAATTTCTGTATCTCTGAGATGGGTTCAGTCCTGATGAGACGTAGCATAGGGAGGGGCCAATAGGCCTCGTCTACGGATAGTAGTGAGTTGTAGTAGCTTGTGAAGTCGTCAGTTATTCGGTATATAATATGTATGTTTTGCAATGTCTATAACTGATTATGAATATGTGTTCGGTATATGTATGTTCTAAAATATTTGCAATTGTTTATGAATATGTAATATTGGATTGATTTAAATTATGCAAGGTATTATTTGAAATAATTAAATTTGCTATAAAAAATAAGTATACTAATGAATTGAAAAATTTGAACTAATGAAATGAAAATTTGGATTCTTTGTAAATTTGGATTTTTTGTTAAACAAGTTTAGGTTATAAGACCGCTTTACAAATTCGCGTTTACTTTCGCAGGTCATACTCCAGCTTCAAGTCGTAGCTTAAAAGATTTATTTTAAGGTTTGCAACCTTTTTGAACGCGACTTATAAAACTTATGAATTTCTATATAAATTTCCGTAAGAATTTATAACGCAAACTCCCTATTAAATATTTATACGACTTATAAAATTTATGAATTCCTATAAAGATTATAAATATCCGCAAGAATTTATAACGCAAACTCCCTAATTGCGGAAACACACTGATATTATATAATTAAGGGAAAGATGAAATCTGTTATAACAATGTGATGAGATGTGAATCCTTATAATTCTCTCAAAAATTCTCCCAGTATGTATTATTTTTACATGATTTGAGTACAGACCGGTGCAATGTGAGCTAGGTTAGTTTCTATCTTTTAATAGTTTTTATTTATTTCAGTACCAAAGGATTCTATATGTGTATCCTTTTTGTTTTCTCGCTATATTCTAAAAAACTAGAAGTACATTTTGTTGTTATGCCCAGTCATTAGCTGCGGCTGACCAAGTGATCATAATTACCTTCGTCTGAAAACCTACATAATAAATATGATAGGGGGAGACGTTCACTTGATGACTTTGTAAGCCAGCTGTACGTACAACTTCACATAATAACAAAGTCTTATTTCACATAAAATTAAAAGGTAAACCACATTTTTTTTAATTCGTTTGCATGATAATTTAATAACTACATTGATACTATATTAAGCATACTAAATTCGCACGAAATATTAAGGCAGTCGGGAATGCATATAACAACTTGTAAATCCAGCTGCATTTATGGATGGGAACGAATGGAATTTCCAAAGTCTTGAATATCTATCTTATCTATCTGTCATACTAAACAGGTTACTATCAATCAGCTTAATTCAAGAGTAAGGAAATTCAGTTGGTTTTAGGAGCAGTTAAATTCTACTTCTTTTAGTCTTCAATCTGCATTCTGCAAGCGATCTCAATTCTTCTTTTCTGATGATGGACATTTGAATTAAATAGTAAAACTTAGCAATACTAGTAATTGTGTATAAGCAAACTGCTTAAATCCACAGAAGTCATTTATAATCATGGATTCGATAAATACAACTGAGTTTGGTTTGCTTCATTGGGAATACGAGAACCCACAACAAGTTCAGGCTTTTTCGTTCGAAAAGGTGGACGGAAATGTGTTACGGCTGTGGACCAAGGGGCATTTGCCAACTTGTGCAATTATTTGTGCTTTGTACTTCCTATTCATCTTGCTTGGTCCAAAGTGGATGAAGAACCGAAAACCTTACAAATTGGAAAAGTCTTTGGTGGCTTGGAATTTTTTCCTGGCACTGTTCTCCCTCGCTGTTACAGTTCGAATGGCACCGAAACTATTGCAATTTTTGAGTGTGCCGAATGGCTTCTATCGAGGAGTTTGTCTTATGTAATTAAGTACAGTCACATAATTAGTTTTGCTTAAATATTATTGATCTGGTTTACTTATTAATTTGGTTATTCTTTATAGGGAGGGTATGGACTACCCGACATCGTTTTGGGGGTTCCTCTATGTGATATCAAAAATTGTGGAATTGGGAGACACTGTGTTTATTATTTTGAGAAAGAAGCCCTTAATATTTTTGCACTAGTAAGTTTTACTGCCCATTTTAAAAAAATATGGTATAAAATCTCCTTAATGTAAGGTTTGCGGAAGAAATACTGATCCAATTGAATATTTTTAGAAGGTAATAGATTAGGCAATTTACTTTTTTAATAGCTTTCACCATTTCAACATGGTTTGGTCAACGAGTTTCATGTTTGTGGAAGCAGAACCTGTAGCAAGATGGGTTGCAGCTACAAACTCTTTTGTGCATACCGCTATGTACTCATACTACGGCTTTAGAGTAAGTTACAAAAAATTTCCAAGAATCTTAATTTAAAAAATTAAAATATCAGTTTTAAGACACCTCCTTTAGAATTTAAAAACATTATTTTAATGACTGTAAATTTAAGTCATTTTAATAAGAGGACGCAATTAATGATTTCTTAGGCACTGAGAATTAAAGTTCCCCAGAAAGTGTCAATGACGATTACCAGTCTTCAAATTATGCAATTTATTATTGGTCTAGTGGGGCAGTACTACCAATTGTTCGTTTTCCCTGGTAAGTCAACAACACTACACACAACACATTACTGTATCACTACGTGATCATTATATATTTCAAAACATTTACTAATGAGTATTTTTGTCGTTTTTTAGAACAAGGTTACCCCTGCATAAGAACTTGGAATTCTAAAATTATAACAACAATATTTGGATTTTCTTATTTATTTCTCTTTACTAAACTATTTTACGAATCCTACATTCTCAAACAAAAGTCTAAAGCTGAGTAATTCAGTTTTATGTTAACACAAGCACATAAGTGGAACTTTTTATATTATTGTATACTTGACATGCATCCTTTAGGTGACGAGAAATCGGATTTTAATAATTAAAATTTTTGTAAGCACCTTTCTTGTTATTTCGAACAGAAATGTATAAGGATTATATTTAAAGCGGTCTAAAAAGTATTTAAATTGTCATAAAAAAGTATTTAATTTGTCTTATACTGAAAAAAGCAGCCAATGTATTTATTAGCTTATGGCAGCTTAAATGTGCTTTACTAAAATCAGTCTTCCTAATGCTCTGAGAGAGAGGATAGCAGATCATGTTAAAGGTAGTACTGGCAGCAGTGCACATACATATGTGTATTGAAATAATAGTCCGCATATAGTATTGTTTGCATGCAATCACCTTTTTGGCTCATGGAGAATTCTATGCTAATAAGCTGATCCAGGGTAGTCATAGTTTGTTACTTGAATATTATGAATTAAAGTTAATAATAATCACCAATTTTCATGAATATTTTAGATTACAGAAAGAAAAGAACTGTACTTGATTATTTGTTCATTAATTGTTTATTTATTATCACTTATTGTTTCAATGGCCACTCAGTTTTTGCATTGCGTCAGAATATCGATTGGGTCACGAGGAAATAATTAACCTAGACAGAGAAAAGAGTAACTGTGTCGGAGTATATGGATTATGACACAGTTTTGCATATATAATCATTACTGGCAAGTACTGATATTGTACGCAAGAGGTCAAATATAGCTTCCCCAAAACCTAGAAATTGTCGTATCGATTGACGGAAAATGTTCTTGTTTAATGCGCTAGTCACTTCCATGTCAACAGACCTTGTCACTCCTCCTTGCAACAAATAAAACTCTGATTGTCTGTCCACGTATTGGGAGAGAATGGACTCATTGAAAGACTCATTCCAAATAACTCTTCCAACTGCAATTGTTTCTATTTCCTTATTCACCAAAGGAATTATCTCTTGTGGGTCATATCCAAAGACATAATCAATAAAAAGTTGTTTAGGGTGCAAATAAGTCAAGAATTCCTCCACTGCATCCTTAGAGACTTCATCTAGAATGAGTTTGTCCACTTTCACTCCACCAATCACCATTGCCTTGTATCGTGCCGCAGAACATTACCTATTTCGATGTTCTTAACTTTTGGTGGAATGAGGTCGACGTCCACGTTTTCCACCCACCAAAATACAATATTCGTCAAGGAACTGACTGGAAGAGGACAATTACAGTAAGAATAATGTCGCAAGTGTTGTTTCATGCATCATATTTGGCCAGTGGACAAATGTAATTCAACTCACAGATAGTCATAGTTGTTACGTGAAGTCATTTTGATTAAGTTAAGGTGAGTCAGAACGGAATATTGATCACAGGAAGAAAAACTCTACTGAATATTTTCATTAATAGCATTGACCTATAGTGAGTTCAAAGGCATATTTCGCCCTTCGTGTAATCCAAGTGAATTTCAAGACGGGAAACTCAATTCCTCCACTCACAAATATTTGTACTCTATTTAAAGATAGTCTTTGTAATGATTGGGGCAGAAGTGAAACATCCACAGAAGATTCCGTTACATCCAGTTCATTGAGTTTTGGTAATTGCAAGTAGGACAACCAAGAAGAATTAGTTTCTGTTAACTCCAAGTCAATTCCTTCATTCATAAAACCTTGTACTCCCCACAAAGAGAGTTTCTGGATTGATGGTGGCAGAAGGGAAACGTCCAAACATGATTCTCTTACTGATAGTTCATTCAATGGAACTGACTGGAAGTGAGACAACCAAGAAGAATTCACTCCTGTTAATCGCAAGGATTTCAAGTTGGCCAAGTCGATTCCTCCACTCACAGTCACAAATACTTCTTCTCTACGTAATATGAGTCTTTCGAGTGATGGTGGCAGAAGAGAAAGGTCCAAAGAAGAATCCCATATTTCTATATGATTTCCTCCTTTACCCACTCGTAATTCTACTTATTTCATGTCCGTTTACCCTGAGGGAGTAATATAGATTATCAGCTATATAACGACACAGTTTTTATGATTTGGTTTACACTTGCAGTTCTTTTGATGATTCTCTTCATTTCTTCGTCCTTCCCCAACCGGAAGTACAACTTCAATAGAAATAGTCGCAGATTCTTTTCTGTTGGCTTCTTCTGGAGGTCCAATAGTTGTTCCTCTTTCTTGAATTTGAATATTTCATGAAGTATTTTTATTTCAATATCTGCCAACTTTGTGATAAACTCTTGAGTCATGTTCATCTGAATTGCGTTGTTGTCTTTGCTTTGCAGTTCATCAAACATTTCTTCTAAGATGTTTCCTTTTTGTGCCAACTGTCCGTTGCGTTCCAAACAAATAGCCAAATTGTACATTGAAGTCGACGAATTTTCTCTTTCCTGAATGCTTTTTGCCAATTGCACCGCTTCTTGAGTTTTATTTTCTTGTAGCAAGGTCTGCAATTCTTGTATGCTTTGATTTCTTTGAGGAATAAATGACATTTCCACAGGTATTACTGCAGTCACTATTAATATTGTTGCCATACTGATTGTTTTATAATTCCATGTAGGTATTCCGATTATATTTTGACCCAGGTTGGTTGTTTGTACTTAATACAAATCTTTGCATTTTCAATATCTTCACTTTCGGTTGCAACTTTATTATTAGGAATGTCTATTGCAATCGACTTGCTTGTTAGCGAGTCAGCTATTTCAATATGTGCCGATTATTTTCGTTGAACTGTAAAAAGAGTGAGAAAAAGGTATAAAATGTAAGTGTTGTAAGTGAACTTTAAAATTATTGTAGATTTATTTCGATGTTCATTAAGTGGAGTGTCAAGACAAATGAAAGTTGCAATACAAATACTGTCATGATTTCATCAGGTCGTTTCAAGTGGCAAACTCAACAAACATTTCCTGGTAACTCAAATCAACTCACATTGCAATTAATTCTAAGTATTTCAACAAGGACAAGTCAACTCTACTCACAAATAATTCCGTTGTGGACTAATGTTAGCAGAAGAACGAGTTATTCAAGCATTAGGTTAATCTACAGAGATGTCTAGGAATTTTCTTTTTCACGAATGCCTCTTGCCAATTGGACTGTCTCTTGAGTTTTATTTTCTTGCAGCAATTCTTGCGCAAATAACCAGTCGTTGCACTTTTATATAGGAGATTTCAGTAGAGTCAATACTTTGTGAAGTATATTCTAAAGACTACTACTTTTTATTTTCCTGGGAATTCAACAAAAGTAATAAGAAAATGAAAACTTACAAGGAACCCTCATAACATGTCGGTCACAGACAATCTCATCTGATACATGAGATACCCCACCGGACTAATTTGCATAAAAACCTATTTTCCCGTGGAATTTTATTTCTTTCTATTCTTAAGGCAGTTATAGTTAACGTTATTAGTTTGGTCTGTACCGAATTGTTCGTTTGATTTGATTTAGAATAGTGGGAACGTGCACTGAAGTAAGCCGTACTTGCGGTGTTGCCAACGTTAAGGTTTACGACTTTACGTTACGTTTAAGACTTAAAAAAGTGTATGCACTCACATAAAGGAATTTCTACATGTCATGTCACTCAGTGTATGTAAACTACAAGCATAATTTAGAGAGTCTAACGTTTTAAATAATATACACACAGTTTCGTTAAGCGTTGTATACAGTATACCTACACTGTATAGGCACAAATTATACAAAAATTAGTATTCTGAATACTATAAACAATTCTTTGCATTTTAGTCCATCAATGCAGTTAAAACTACACTTACTTCTTACTTGTTACTAAATTATATACATAGTTTATTCAAAACTAAATTATGAGGACAATCGTATGAATGTAAATCATGATTTACTTTTGTATATCAACTCCAAAATACTTAACAAATTGCAATTATGACAGTATACTTCGAATCCTTCGATTTGGATGACTATAATCATCGCTACATATCTTATTAGATCTGATGTTTACATTAAGTACAGGACATATCTTTCTAAAACCAATAACAAGTGTTAATTCAGTGAATTGAGAGTTTTAATATTTATTGGGGACAGATAACCAATTACAGAATAGGGAATTAGTAGAGTCGATTTGTAATTCTAGGTTCTAAGTTCAGTAGTTTCTATTTATAGTACAATAATAGAAAAATTGTTGTTATTGTGTGACACATACATATGTTACCGGAATTTTGTCCACATCGGAATTTTGTATAATACCGGCAGGTACTTTACAAAATGCCTGTTCTACGATCGGATATTTGTAGTTATCCTAGACACTTTGCAGATGGCCTAGGAATTTTGTTTGCCTCGAGATTGGAGTCAACTGTTATGTAGTAAAATGTATTATTTGTATTGTTAAATTTGTGAATTCACATACTTTAAGTGTTAAGTGGTTTTGAATACATCCTAGACCAGATAAAGAATTCCTAGGCCAAATGCAAAGTGTCTAGGATAACTACAAATATCCGATCCTGAGACAGGCATTTTGTAAAAAGTGCCTGCCGGAATTTTACAAAAATCAGATTTGGACATAATGCCGGTAACACATCCATATACATAAATAGTACACTTGTAATGGATGCTTTGTTTACTACTTGATCTAATTTATTACATATGTATACATATTTCACAGTGTATAAATATCATATATATCTAGATATGAATCTTAATATTATTCACAGAGCTGTTCCGACCCACGGTTTACCCAAGATCATAGTGAGTTGGTTCGCACATTTCTGAACCCGATTGTTCTCACAATTTGTATTTTCAGTGCTATTATAGTTGAGCTACACGAGAATATTTTTTTTATGCCACATTATTAGCAGAATAGGCGATTATATCTTCGAAATATCGAATCGAAAGAAAAGATACATAGTATGTAGTAGTAAACAAGGAAGGCAAAAATTCCGGAATTGTACAGAGCGTATATGCCAATTATACACAGCTTTATAAAATAAGGAAAACTTATTTCGCATGTAATTAAAATAATAAAATAATTTTTGCATTCTTATAAACCATACTTTGTATGGTAGATACGGTGTTACAATGCAAGACAATAAATTCAATTCGCACAATGGGAACAACTTTATGTATCCAGAAACATATTTATCGATCGGACTTTCCGCACTTTCTGGAATTAGAAGGTAATGACGAATTTTACCTCCAACGATGAAAAAGCAGATTCATTTTATACTTCCTAAGGAAGATTTAATTTCATTGTATTTCACTTTTGCCGTTCAAACTGTAAACACTAATGCAATTGCTATCATTTGTTTGTAATACAGAAAAATAAAGTTGAGTTTTATACCTTAGTTGCTTTACAGTAAAAAAAATATTCAGATATAGAAGTTTTAATCATGGATTCCATAAACATGACTGAATTTGGTTTGCTCCAATGGGAATACGAAAATCCACAACAATTTCACGCTTTTTCGTTCGAAAAGGTGGACGGAAATGCGTTACGACTGTGGACCAAGGGGCATTTGTCAACTTGTGGAATTATTTGTGCTTTGTACTTTCTGTTCATCTGGCTTGGTCCAAAGTGGATGAAAAACCGAAAGCCTTACAACTTGGAAAAACCTTTGGTGGTTTGGAACTTTTTCCTAGCACTGTTCTCCCTCGCTGTTACAGTTCGCATGGCACCGGCACTATTGCAGTTTTTGAGTGCTCCGCAGGGTTTCTATCGGGGAATTTGTCTTTTGTAATTACAATTTCATAACAGTTTTGCTTTGGATTAACTGGTTTGTCACTTTTCACTTGATTAATTCTACTGATTACTATTACAGTGAGGAAATTAACTACCCGACAACGTTTTGGGCGTTTCTCTATGTGCTGTCTAAAATAGTTGAATTGGGAGACACTGTGTTTATTATTTTAAGAAAGAAGCCCTTACTATTTTTGCATTGGTAAGTTTACCACCCTAAAGAATCCTTAGTGATCGGTGTTTTGTTAAGAAAATGTGAGAAATGCTGATCTTAATGAGTTTGTTTCACTTTCTCAAAAATTGTCTTTTTCGGCTTCATTTAAAAATTACATAATTCGGTCGCAACTTTAACACTTCAATTTTCACTCATATTTCTTACTTTACGGGGTAATGGATCAGACAATTTACTTTTATAACAGCTTTCACCATTTCAACATGGTTTGGTGCACGAGTTTCATGTTTGTGGAAGGAGAGCCTGTAACAAGGTGGATTATGGCTACTAACTCCTTAGTACACACCGCTATGTACACTTACTACGGTTTAAGAGTATGTTACAAATTTCTTTCTTTTAGTAACTGTAATTTTCACAAAATGTAAATTTGTTGATATAAATTACAAATGTATAAAATACTTTATGATTACAATGTGTGTGAAGTTGGACAAAAGTTTTTGGAATTTTCAAATCCTATATTTAATTATAAATAAATTACCGGTTGAGTACACGTTTACTTTTAAAAAATGTTTTGCCAATTTTAATAAAAGATTGCAATTATTGATTCTTAGGCAATGAGAATTAAAGTTCCCCAGAAAGTGTCAATGGTGGTTACAAGTCTTCAAATTATGCAGTTTGTAATTGGTTTAGTGGGACAGTACTACCAATTGATCGGTTTCAATAGTAAGTCGATTGTGTTTCACTGATAGATATTTTATGGCATGCTACTTGTGATTTTTAATTATTGCGAAACACAAACTGTTTACTAATGAGTCTTTTTATCTTTTTTAAGGACCCTGCGTCAGAACTGGGAATTCCTTAGTAATAACAACAATATTTGGATTTTCCTACCTGTTTCTTTTTACTAGACTATTTTACAAGTCCTATATTGTTACAGAAAAATTGAAAACTAAGTAATTCAATTTAATAGAAACGTGGAACATTTTTGCTGAAAATGTGAAAATAACTGGTTTACGAACTTATCCATTAAATATTTCATTTCGAGTAAACAACGGTTATGTATGACTAGAATCCATTCCATTTTATTACTTAACACTATGTCAATTAATATGTATGCACAGACGTTGAAACACAAACCACCTTTTATCCGCCAGAGATATCGGTAGACGCATACGTAAACTGAAAACATATTACATTTTTTTTATTAGCATACTATGAACCGAGAAAGAGTTTTAACTAAAGAAACAAATTTTTAAGGCTTCGGTAAATTGAAAATGCAAAGTTAATATTACATTACAGATATGTAAATAATGAAAAAATGAATTGGTTTCCAAAACTTTTGAACAATAGAACAATGTGAATCCTGGCACAGTATTTGAAAACTCGATTTAACCCTGGGACCTAGAAACGTGAAACTTCTTCCAAACCGAAGCCCGAAACAAATTAATCCGGGTAACGCTTATTTCTAATTACGAAAATCTGTTTTCATTACAATTATTACACAATTTCACTTATTAGGTATTCACAGACAGTCCAAGCAAATGATAGGATATGATTATTACAATTTTTACGATAAAATTTCACATGAAAATTTAGTACTAGTAATAATCAGTATCTTTTTTCATTGTAATTATATATTTGTTGCATATATTTCAGAGTATAAATATTTCATTGTATTCCACGCTCATCTTTGTCATTACTAAAGGACTGCATTCAATGGAGTCGTCATTTTCAAGCCCTATAATCTTTGCTGTGTACAAAGTGGCTGAAACATTCCTTTCAACTTTTAAATGGTTCAACCAAATTTTTTTAGAAAATGTTTGTATGTATATTTGAATAGATCAAGACAAAGATTTAGCAACAGAAATGTGAAAATTTGGGATAATTTTCGAGATACACAGTAGAATTCCAAATGTTCATAATTTGCAATCTGAAGCAAATAGGAGGAAAAAATTGTACAATAATTATAGTGAAAACAGATTTTCGTAACAGTAAATGAACCTTACTCGGACTAACTTGATTCGGGTTTCGCACCAGACATAGACGTTCAGTGATATACCTTATTTATAAGTCAATTTTATAACTTTGTATAATAAGAAAACCCTATTTCACATGTAATTAGAAAAATAAAAAAATGTCATCATTTGTACAAGATAATTTAATGGCTTATAGTGATACAATGTCTTAATAAATTAAATGCGCATGAAGTATTAAGATAATGGGAAATGCAAATGCATATTATAGCTTGTAAACGCAGCTTAAATTAAGGGAATTTCCAAAGTCTTGAGCTAAAAGTTTGTTATCACTATCATCTTACTTCAAAAGAGTAAGCAAATTCAACGAGTAGCTTTTAGAAGCAATTGAATTCTTTTTTTAATCTTTACCCTGTAAAACTTGCAAGCGATGTCAATTCTTGATCTTTGCTGATGGTGTAGAAATATCGAAGCAGTTGATTGGCTCTTTCGGTCAAAGGGGATGTTTAGCTTTGTTTTCACCAAAAGTTCTTAGGCACTCCTAAGAAATTTGGAACCCAACTGGACTCTCTGAGGCTAAGGGAGCTGCTTTTATACCCGTATTATGAGACTTCCGTGTCATTCTCCTAAAGGGAATGTTCCAGGACAGTGTCGTGTGCAACATTGTTCTAGAACATCCAGAAACTAGGTATCCAAGGTAAAGGAATAAAAAATACCGATATTTATTTCGTTACACAACCACCACTTTTTTAACCTTGAGAAGTCGGCAGAAGTTCAAAGAAATAGAAAGCAATTGACATTGTATTCGTTTTGATTTTCGTCTCAATATTTCTTTTAATCATGTTGTGGAAACTTGGCAGTTAAAACCACCTCTACGACCTACATTATAATAAACCAGTGCCACAATGGGTCTAGCTAAGTATCGTCCGCATTATATGGTGAACAAATTGAATTGAATGTATAAATTGGACAACAAAAACATTGGACAACGAAAATACTATAAACAAGTCAGTAAAAGACTTAAAATTCGAATGCATGTTCCATTCTACGGTTCTTAAATAGGAATTATACATATAAGTGAAATGTTGTAATGTGCTCTTGGTGAATAGATGCATTTTAGTGTTGAAATATTGAAACTGAGTTCTGATGCATGTGCGGTAGTGTTTGAAGTTTTGTGAAGTCATTGTGTCAATTCGTTCTCGAGTTATTGCTCAGACGGACAGACAGATTAACGTGGGCAGTTACATAAAGTATCTGACGATACTTTACAACAAATAGGGGTGGTCACACCGGCCACATTACGTTAAGGAAATACTCAAGTTCCATGTCGAAATAAAAATCATCGGTATCGTCACCTTTGGTTATAACATGCTTCTTGAGATTTTTGTTGTATCATCCTGACTGAGGCCGACGGAAACTCTTAAACTCGTAATACACTTTCGGCTTACAGTCTTAGATCATGATTACCATCTTCTAAGAATAATATAAGGTCAATTGAGAAAATGCATTCAAGGCATTGGAAAATAGAAATAAAAACTTGTACTTGAATCCAGCTGTGCATATCAATGAATGAAATTTTCAACATCCACTAGAAGTAAATCTCATCAAAATTTTTGTTGTAAATCAAGACGAGGCAATTTAATACGAAAACATTGGTATTCCCATCCTCATTTAATTTTCACTCTGTAAACTGCAAACACATATGCTGGTCAGCTGAAAACTCAACACTTAGTTTTAAGAGTTAACTACATTAGGAGTATTACAGTAAAACAAAAATTGTTCATACCTAGTGAAGTTTTAATTATGGATTCCATAAACATGACTGAGTTTGGTTTGCTGCAATGGGAATACGAAAACCCGCAACAATTTCAGGCATTTTCATTCGAAAAGGTAGATGGAAATGCGTTACGACTGTGGACCAAGGAACATTTGCCAACTTGTGGAATTATTTGTGCTTTGTACTTTCTGTTCATTTGGCTTGGTCCAAAGTGGATGAAAAACCGAAAACCTCACAACTTGGAAAAACCTTTGGTGGTTTGGAACTTTTTCCTGGCACTTTTCTCCCTCATGGCAACTATTCGCATTGCACCTAAGATATTACAGTTTTTGAGTACGCCAAATGGAATCTATAGGGGATTTTGCCTTCTGTAATTATCATACTAAAGATTTTATTTTACGATGGTTTGATAAGTCACTTGGTTTCACTAATTTACTTAATTAATTCCACTGTTCAATACAGGGAGGATATTGACTACCAGACTTCGTTTTGGGGGTTCCTCTTTGTTGTGTCAAAAATTGTTGAATTGGGAGACACTGTGTTTATTATTTTGAGAAAGAAACCTTTACTATTTTTACATTGGTGAGTTTTAATATAACGAGTAAGCGCTGTATTTTAGTACTCAAAATCTCAAATTTTGCATTTTCTTCAATGCAAAGTAGGTGCAGGGTAAAATGTTTTATAAGTCTCTACCTGGCTATCTAAAACGGCCGTTTTTAGGACATTTGACAATTTTCCTTTTACTGTATAGTTTTCACCATTTCAACATGGTTTGGTCTACGAGTTTCTTATTTGTGGAAGGAGAGCCTTCAGGAAGATGGTATGCAGGTATAAACTCCTTAGTGCACACCATTATGTACACATACTACGGTTTAAAAGTAAGTTACAAAATTTTTCAATAATTATAATTTGAAAATTTAAATGAAAATTCCTGAACACTGCGTTGAATCAATGTTAGATTGCGAATGTACGTGATTCTCCCATAAGGTTATCTCAAGCGAAAATTTTTAATTTAAAACGTCAGTTTTTTTCGTTCTGGAACTAAATTTGAGGAATGTAGCTCCAGAGGGTATAAACAATAGCAATGGAAATCTGAAAATCCAGCAAGATATTTCACTAGCAAATAATACAGAAAAATTGAAATGTTGCAATTAAAAATTTTAGCTGAAAATAACCTCACAAGAAAATCACCATGGTTCAAATAGCCTTGAGTAAAGCCAGTTTAATTATGTTAAAGTTTGAAGAGAATTTTCTTTCCTCCGAAATTCGTCAGTCTGATTTTTAGACATTTATATTGAACGATTGTAACTGATGAATTCATTAATTTTTAATTTTTTTGCCAATTTTAAGATAGCTATTGATTTCTTAGGCATTGAGGATTAAAGTTCCCCAGAAAGTGTCAATGGTGATTACCAGTCTTCAAATTTCGCAGTTTATTTTTGGTCTTGTGTTGCAGTACCACCAAATGTTTGTTTACAGTGGTAAGTCAAAAGTGTATCGTTCACAGATGACACTGATAGACATTTTCTGACAGTGATAATTACTACGGAGCACAATCCGTGTTTCGCGTTGTGTTCTGCATTCTGTCTTCATTTGTCAGCTAACGAACACTTTTGTCATTTTGAAGGGCAAGGGCTCCCCTGTTTTTGGACTTGGAATTCTTTTGTTACAACAGGAATATTTGGACCCTCTTATTTGTATCTTTTTACTAGAATATTTTACAAATCCTATATTCTTAAAGAAAAATTGAAAACTAAGTAATTCAATTTAAATAATAAATTGTTAATTTTTATTTCTTGTTATTTCTTCTTGTAGAAACGTACTGTACAGGGGCTGCCGGAGTATGTTGACAAAGTCTGGGCATTTTAGTAGTCAAAAGTGGGCTGCTACCGAAATAAGGTTTATGCAATTGAAGTAAGAAGTTTTGCAGCAAAACCAGGTTCCACATCCGCAATATGTTTTGTATCCATGTTTCCATCATGGCTGTTAGAGTACCTAGATTTTCTTAACATACTTCTGGAAGACCCTGCATAATTGACCTTTTGAAATAAATTTTGTAGAAACGAATAACTAATTTTGTGTTTACAAAGGAGTGCATTGGATTAATGTCTACATTTTAATATATGGAATTCTAAACGAAAATAAAAGCAATATGGATTAAATTTGGATCTCGAATTATTTTGCTAACCATTTTTGTCATCGTCAATAATACACCGTAGCTGAAATATTATTTAAAAAATGTTATCCCAAAATTTATTACGGAAGCAGCAAATATTCTTGATATTTATTCTTTAACGAAGGTCTAACTAAACTATCCCATACCAAATAGGATTGTGTGTATAACACATTTTACATTTTTTCCTTTGCTAGAATATTGCTTACATTTCTAAAACACTGGATCTACACTTTATTTGCAAATTAAAGCTAAGTAATTCTGTTATATTGATACAAAATTGTATACAAAATGTAGGAATGTGGAGTCTTTTCTGTTGTTGAAGAATTTTTCAGACTTGGATCAGAAACGTTTTCGCTGGAGGTACGCAATTTGAATGCAAATGATAATACATTTAATTAGGTAACGGAAATTTGCGACACAAATCAATATTTCTGTATGTAATGAATAAACCAAGCACAGTATTTTGCTAACTAATTTTGAATAGTACCCATTTTATTTAACTTAGAAATTAGTTTTTAAATTACTGAATGTACTTTAATCTGATACCCCATACTTGTCTTTCGTAAAATTAGTGCACCCTGGGAAAACAAATGCTTTTATTTAATGTACAAGGCTAGCAAACTCATATTACAACTAGGTAAACATGATTACTGAGAGTTATAGTTATGGTCCAGTGATTGAAAAGATACCTGTTAGAACGTATAAAATAACAATAACAGTGATTATACTATTGACCTGTTTCTATGCCAGTTATCAGGTGTATATGAAGGTAGAAATGCAGACGTGTGAATTTTCTGCTTTAAAAGTACATCGCTGGAGATACAACTTATGTAACTCATTGGTAGCCATACAAATGTGTAGTATTATAACAAGGTAACAAATGAATACCAATTGTTTCCTTGATTAGATACAAGATACAAAAAGTACTTAAGCAAATTAAATTAGCATTTTCTCATAACTTTATGCCATGAAGTGCACAAAATGAAAACCAGAGGAAAGAAGAAAAGTAGGTAAGTGTTTATTTTTAATACATCAATGAAATCAACAGGTTGTTTATTCATTTCGAAGTGGGAGTCTTGTTAGTGTAATAAGCATGTGTAATAAGCAGTTTAACAACATATGAATTGTAAAATTATGAACAGAAGTAGAAACAAAAATCCAAATATGGTTGTTAAGATCACAGAGGGCATTATTCTTATACAGGGTTTCCCATTTTCTGAAAGAATAATAACAATTACTTCTTTTGGCAATTTAATGCCCGCAGCCTGTTTTATGAGAATCTCGTCGTTTTAGTTACAGTTGCATAAATTGGTTACACAGTGCTTAGATATTGCTTTTCTCTACATTATTGGACATCACTCAATTGCTTGGAGAAAATAAAAGAAACAAGGTTCCTGACTTCTACAACGTTAGAGGAAAAAACTCTTAATTCTTTGATTGTAACCATTGTAACATTTTCTTGGACTTACGTCGTTTTTCCTCATAACAGGATTTTCATGTCTAACAGTAAATTATAGAATAATTTTCTGTATGCGGGAATAGATCTCTCTGGTCATTATACAGCCCAAGGTAATTAATGGATAATAGTTCTGTGACGGCAGATTAATTAATAGAGTGAGAAGTCTTTACATGTAATATTAACAACAGAAGTTTCAAGTTCGAGGACAGTAGTTTTCCATGACTATATAATGACCTGTTTCAGTGTTATCAGGTGTATATGAAGGTAGAAATGCAGTCGTGTGAGTTTTCTGATTTAAATTTACATACGGACAGAAAACACGGTTCCATAAGTGAGCCTATAAAACTGGCTCGCTAAAAGTACTTAAACAAATTAAATTAACATTTTCTCATCACTTTATGCCTTGAAATTCACAAAATAAATGTCAGAGACAAAAGGAAAAGTAGGTAAGTGTTTTATGTTTAATACATCATGAAAACAACAGGTTTTTATAATCATTTCGAAAATAAATATTAGTCTTGTTTCCGGTATAATACATGTTAGAGATTGAAGATAAGGATTTATGATAAAATAAAAGCTGTGACTGGTTTAATCAGTTTTGGATTTTGGTTTAGCAAGATATGAATTGTAAAATAATTTCGTGAACAGAAATAGATACGAAAATCCAAATATAGTTGTTAAGATCACAGAGTTCTTTGTTCTTATACAGGGTTTCCCATTTTCTAAAAGAATAACAATTATGATTTCTTTTAATATAAGTATTTAATGCTAAATAAGAATAGTTGCATGAACAATTCAATCTTACCAATGAAAAGATATTGTTGGTAATTGGAAGCAAGACCCCACAGAAATTGTGAAATTTGTAGTGAAGTAATCAACATTGATACCCGTTTTGGTAATTTAACCCCCAGTGCCTATTTTATGAGAATCTCGTTTAAGTTACAGTGCATTATTTTTATTTTTATTGAAACCCGTATTCATAGATTAATTTAATCATACCCTTAAACCGTAATAGGCATACATCACTGTATGCACAAAAGAATTCACAACCGCAATCCACTTGCAACACGGTTCTCCCTCGACAAACAAGAAAGTTGTCGACCAAACCATATTGAAATGGTGGAACCTTTGAAAGCACAAATTTTAAAATTATCTCATTTTAGTTGACAAAGACAGGGGAGGGGTTCTTTTTATCTTCACCTACAATCAGCAATTATTTATTCTAAACCTAGATTACTATTTTTAATTTTTATCTCACTCGAGATAAGAAAACGTGTAATCCGACATTCTGCCCGGAAATACCAAAACATATTATTATCTTTGTCTGAAATTTGAATAATCAGGACTTAATGCTCACAACAAAATGTGTTTTTATGTTCCACCCTTCGTAAAGTCTTATAAGTAACAATTTCTATATTTACAAATACATGTTTTCAGGTTTCCATCTATATCTCAAGTATACATCGAAAAAATATAGTCAACTTAACTTAATATTATACACACAATATTTATGACCTCAAAATAAAATTTCGGAAGAACATTGATAAACTTACCAATGGAGTAGAATTAATGGTTTCTTTCTCAAAACAATAAAAACCGTATCGCCCAATTCCACAAACTTGGACAAAACGTATAGAAATCCCCAGTAGGTCGTTCGAAACTCCCAACCTTGGCTGTAATAAAATTAGGCAACATAATATTTATAGCTATGAAATAAATACGAGTCTGCAAAGTAGCAACAAGAGTGGAGTAAGATAGACATACTCAACACAAACGGAGCGGTACCAGCCGTCGGGTTCCTTAAATTGTTTCACTACTTCGGGTGCCATCCGTATTACAACAACTAGAGAAAATAATGAGAGGAAAAAGTTCCATGCTGCTAAAGGTTTCTCCAGTTTGTAAGCTGGGCGGTTTTTCATGTAAATCGGGCCCAGCCAAACGAAAAGGAAATAAAATGCGCAGATTATTCCACAGGTGGGCAAATTCCGTTTCGACCATATTCTTAATTCGTTTCCATCCACCTGTTCAAACCAAAACGACTCTATTTGTGGATTTTTGTACCTCCAATGCAGTAAACCTAATTCAGTCATATTTGCAGTGTTCTCCATGATCAAAACTATGTCCACAAAAATATCAACTATTATGACATCATACTTTTAAATTTGACTTTATAAATTTTGCTTTGCCATCCCAAATTCATTATTACTTTCAAAAAGTGTTTTTGCTAATTCTGTCCGAAAGTGTTTTGTTAGACAAAAGTAATCTAAATGTATGTGAAACATGTTGTACTAACCTTCCCATCATTAGTTAGTCCTGTTAAGGGTCCATGTACTTAAATTTTATGTAGCTTGACCCTTGACAGGTTCTTAAAATGAATCAGTAGAGTAGCTTCTTAATATGAATCACTATAGTGTGTTCTTAAGTTGAATCATTGGACTGGCTTCTTAATATGAATCAGTCCATTGGTTTCTTAACAAGTGTTATGTCAGTAGTCGCTATTAGCAAGTGTTCTTTTCGTTAAGCTTAAGATAATCTTAATGATGCATGCAGTTTAAGACTTAAGGGAGCAGCTGCGTTCCTTTACCATTATGAAGATTTGAATTATAAGGCATATGTAACCATAACACATACATATACACATTGAACTGTATGCATTTACATGTAACATATAAAGACTTTAAGTCTACACTGAGTTTTCATTTTTCAACCGAACTGAACACAACTCCTTTGAACTCTTAAATAAAAGTTGCTTACGTAACACTAAAATGCAAACATTGTGATCTTCAAATACCTACTTATTTGCAAAGTGGTCAAATGAACAAGCATATTAAGTAGTTCATAAGATTGTCTCATGTAAAGTTAGCAAAACTAACATGTTTAGTACTTTTACTTAGTATTACACATGTACAATTACAAGTAAATTACAACTAGTTCTGCAATAAAACTTATTCTCAATATTTCATACCTATATTACAAATTGTTAAACCCTATTAGTATCCAAAGTAAAAATCTTATCAAGCAGAGATTTATACGGCACGTTATGATTACGAAGGTATTATTCCCACTTTACTGCGGCTTTTCCAACAAAGTATCGCACAACACCGCGTATATTCGATTAACACTCGATCCAACTACCTGCTGATATTGATTTTCTTACCTTGTTATTGAAACCGCTCTTTATTTTTGGTAAAACAAGTTTCACCTCAAAACGGCAACGAAAACACAAAGAATAAGTATATGAATACCGCCAACACTAATTTGCTAATAACTCTTGTAGTGAGTCGTAAAATACTGTAAGACCGGGAGGACAGAAATGAGAGTGCTTAGCCATAGGTCGAAGTATTTAAATCATTAAATCCTTAAGAAGCTTACGTAATTGGATTAAAAAGGCTGGGAAAAGGGAGGACGCAGTAATTATAATTAAAGGGGATGCAGTCAATAGTAATATTTATGTTAATTTGTTAACAATTGTTGCTACAACGTATGTATCGGTATCGTCTATTAGTACAAGACACATTGTATAAGAAAGATATCATATCTACGCATTAACATAGTTTTCCTCACCCCTCTTCGGAATTTTCCATTGTTTCGTTGTTCGAGTCATTTTCAAACTTTGTCCGTGGTATTTCCCACCCGTTGTCAACTTTTTATTCGGCATCGTACAATGTAACATTTCTTCAAGGAATGAAAATCTTGAGTTTCTTTTCCTATGCTGAAACCAAAGACATGCATTATGGTTTCTATACATACACTAAAATTCCAATAAATGTATTCAAAATCGGTACATATCTGTTTTAGAATTTAATACGACCATATTTGGCATTTTAAATGGATTTCAACTATAAGTTATTTGTGATTAGTAATGCTACATAGAGTTATTAATAAATTAGTAACCAATGTACTCAACATTTTATCAGAAATGTTCCCCGCAATTATTTTACTTGAAATGTCCTTCTTTTCAAAAGTTACTTGGTCGAATTCTCAGGAGGATAAAAAGAAGTTGTCTTAATACGTCTTTGCATATTATGTATTCCCTACAAGTGTAGAATATGGCAGAATACAAAGTATAAATATTCTTAAAACATATCGTTAATCGTAGTACATACTATACAATGTAGGAAATATTAAATGCATGCTTAAGTTCCTAAACCAGTTATTTTTTTGTTTGCCGTGAAATGGTTTTTTTAATTTCCTGTGTTATATTTATCGGTTAAATCTTAATGTACTATCTTAAAAATACTTTACTTATATGCTATTAATCTATTAATATTAAACTTCAATGCCAATTCCAGGTTAAGTGGACCCATTGTTAAGGAAATTAGTTATTAAGGAATATATCTCAATAAATGTAAATATTGATTGATGTCTCAATTTTCAGCTATCTAACTACAATAGGAGCATTAACATTTAAATATAAACTGCAGCAGGACCTGCATTTTTCAAATATTTATCTAATAAATCCGGCAGCACTGGCATAAAAAAGTATCGTCGACAATTTTTAAAATACTTTGATGATCTTTGTGGACTTGGCAAATACATTTCAAAGGTTTTCAGTTTTTCATATGCCAAATTTTCAAGCCAAATGAACACATATAGTATTATATATATACATATATAACACAATAAGTATTATGCGTCTTTTCAAGGCTCTCTGGGATCAACTGAGTTTGTTCGGCCAGATCGTTCGCTACGAATCTTAGAGAACAATGCCCTCTCAGGACTGGTGACACACACATTTGTTGAAACCACTACCAATTTTTATCCTCCTGTGAAGTCTCCTCGTCTCCTGTTAAAATACTCAAAATTCTAGTGCGAGGTCCTCGATTCTTGTATAGAAATCATAAATAACAAAGATGCCGAATGCCGATTTAGTGTTTTTCGTTTTAGCGGTTTTTGCATGGGTTTTTGGTCTGAAACCCATGTGATGGTACATCCGCAAATCATAAATGTAACTGAAATGTTGCAATATGTGGTTTTGTTGCTGTATTTCTGGGATGAATTGGTCTACAAGGAAATTACACTGGACCTCATAGCTAAGTGTGCTCCAAGTTATATAAGAGCCGACACACGGACGGACAGACAGACCGAGATTTTTGTTGCATCATCTCCTTGACTGTGACCTACGGAAACATTTGATACACCTTTAGCTTATAGTCTTTAGATAATTACAATTTTCTAAGAATAATATAGGATCAATAAAAAATGTATTAAGGCAATTGGAAACAAATAAAGGTTGTTTTTGAATCCAGCAACTGAGTATATCAATGAATGGAATTTCCAAGGTCTAGAATTAAATCTCAGCAAAATTTTTTCGTAAACCAAGACGAGGCTAATTTATACGATACGAACACAATTTCATTGCCATTTCAATTTCAGTCTTTAAACTGCCAACGGTCAACACATGCTAGTCAACTGTTTGTAGGAATGCCTATGCATCTCAATCTGATATCCCATACTTCTTATTTAATCTACAAGGCTAACAAAGTCATATTACAACTGGGTAAACATAATGATACATTGTAACCATTGCAACTTTTTCTTGGACTTATGTACTTTCCTCGTGAATAGCAATAAATTAGATAATACTGTGTATCCTGCAAGAAATACCCCTTCTCTCTCTACAGCACACGGTAATGGATAATAATTCTTCGATGATGATTAATTAGTAGAATGAGCGAGAAATTTTTATATGCAATATTAATAGACTCAGAAGTTTCAAGTTCGAGGACAGTGGTTTTCCATGACTAATGACCTGTTTCAGTGGTATCAGTAGTATATGAAGGTAGAAATGCAGTCGTGTGAGTTTTCTGATTTAAATGTACATCGCTGGAAATAAAAGTTTAATTCATTGGTAGACATATACACATGCAGTGTTATAACAATTTAACAAATGAATACCAATTGTTTCCCTGATTAGACACACGATGCGAAAAGTACTTAAACAAATTAAATTAGCATTTTCTCATAACTATATGCCATGAAATTCTCAAAGTAAATGTCCGAGGTAAAACGAAAAGTAGGTAAGTTTAATTTTTAATACATCATGAAATCAACAGGTTCTTTTAATCATTTAGATGAGGTAGGCTTGTTCCTCATATAATGAACATGTGTTAGATTTCTTTGAAATAAAAGATCTATGACTGGTTTAAGCAGTTTTGGATTTTGGTTTAACAAGATATGAATTGTAAAATAATTTTGTAAACAGAAATAGATACGAAAATCCAAATATGGTTGTTAAGATCACAGAGTTCTTTGTTCTTAAACAGGGTTTCCCTTTTTCTGAAAGAATAATAATTATTATTTCTTTTATGAAGTACTTGCTGTTAAATAGAGATAATTCATTAAAAATTCTTTTAAATAAGAATAGTTGCATAATGTACAATGAATCTTACCAATGAAAAGATATTGTTGGTATTGGCCAATAAGACCCCACACAAATTGTGTAATTTGTAGTGAAGTAATCAACATTGATACACGTTTTGGTAATTTAACCCCCAGAGCCTGTTTTACAAAAATCTCGTTTTAATTACATTGCATTAGTTTAATTTTTATTGAAATTTTGTCCACAGATTAATTTAATCATACGTACCCTTAATCCGTAATAGGCATACATCACTGTATGCACAAAAGAATTCACAATCGCAATCCACTTCCAACAGGGTTCTCCCTCGACAAAGATGAAAGATGTCGACCAAACCATATTAAAATGGTGGAACCTTTGGAATTACAAAATTTTAAAATTATTTTATTAGATTGAATGGGCATTAGATGTCTTTATCAAAGAAATGGAGAAACAGATTATCATACTGCCTATTCTAAGAATTATGTAGAACATTTAATAATGTAGATGGTACACTACTGAAGAAGCTAACTTTGGCATTACTGAATGAGCATGAAGATCAATTAATTTTACTATCATGTAAGAAGGGCATATGCAACATGCAACGTATTTCAAATGCATCGACGATCTGAAGACACGTAGTAAAATAATTGAAAATATAGCAAAAATTCAACGTTTCACGAGATATTCAAAAAAGCATGCAATTTGATACTGCTGTTGTTGTAATTTATGCATTGCTTCGATACACAAATTATTTTATTTTTCTGCAGCTGCCAAAGCTATACCACTTAATACTGGAAAAAGGAAAAGAGGGTGACCGAAGGGTACTACTAAAAGCACTCATTCGGCTATGATTACCTAGTAATTGATTGGCTTCTATATAACAAATTTTTGCAATGACGTTAACTATTATCAGTACGTAAGATAATAACCAACTGTATTTGTACTTTACAAGTTCTTATACAAGAATCGTGAGTATTTTCAGTATATACATGTATGGATAATTTCAGTGAAAATAGGGACTTTTTAAATTATTTTTTAGGGAACTATTCATGATTCCTAGGGACACCTTAAAGCTTGACAAATTAATTTAATTTTAGGGACATTTTAAAATACTTTAGGGACATTTTAAAATACTTTAGGGACTTTTTAAATTATTTTAAGTACCCATTAAATATATTCCACCAACAATCAGCAAATAATTATTCTAAACTTAGATTGCCATTTTGAATTTTTAGCCCACCCGAGATATGGAAAACATTTGAATCCCACATTCTGCCCGGAAATACAAAGTATTACCTAATATTATTATTAATTATCTTTACCTGAAATTAGAATAATTCAATCCATTTTCGAGACCTATTATGTTTTACACCTAACCGGGCTTAATGTTCACAATTACATGGATTTTTATTTTCCACCCTTCGTAAAATCTTAAATGACATTTTATGCATTCACATATACATGTTTTGAGCTCCATTTTGTACGGAATTTAAGCTAAACGTTTGTTTAAATAAAAAAGTCGACTTAATAATTATCCTGCAAGTCATCTGAGTTTCCATCTGCATCTCAAGTATGCATTGAGAAAATATGGTCAACTTAAGTTTATTATAAACACTTAAACACAATATTTATTACCTCAAAATAAAACTTCTGAAGAACATTGATAAACTTACCAATGGAGTAGAATTAATGGTTTCTTTCTCAAAACAATAAAAACCGTGTCGCCCAATTCCACAAACTTGGACAAAACGTATAGAAATCCCCAGTAGGTTGTTCGAAACTCCCAAGCGTCACTGTAATGCAATTGGGCAACATTGTTGATATTCATGCCAATTAAATAAAGATACCACTAGAAAGCAGTAACAAGAGTAATGAGGACATACTTAACACAAGTGGAGCGATAGAAGCCGTCGGGTTCATTTAATTGTTTCACTAGTGCGGGTGTCATCCGTATTACAACAACTAGAGAAAATAATGAGAGGAAAAAGTTCCATGCTGCTAAAGGTTTCTCCAGTTTGTAAGCTGGGCGGTTTTTCATGTAAATCGGACCCAGCCAAACGAAAAGGAAATAAAGTGCGCAAATTATTCCACAGGTGGGCAAATTCCGTTTCGACCATATTCTTAATTCGTTTCCATCCACCTGTTCAAACCAAAATGACTGCACTTGTGGATTTTCGTACCTCCAATGCAGTAAACCTAATTCAGTCATATTTGCAGTGTTCTCCATGATCAAAACTATGTCCACAAAAAATATCAAATATCATGTCATCATACTTTTAAATTCGACTTAATTAATTTTGCTTTGACATGCCAAATTCATTATTAGGTTATAAAAGTATTTTCACTTATTCTGTCCAAAAGCTTTATGGCACTTTTTTACTTTTACTTAGTATTACACCGCTACAATTACAACTAACTAAAACTAGTTCTGCAATAAAACTTATTCTCAAAACTTCACACGTACATTTCAAATTGTTAAACCCCATTAGTGTCCAAAATAAAAATCTTATCAAGCAGTGATTTAAATGCCATGTTATGATTACGATGGTATTATTCCCACTTTACTGGTTTTCCAACAAATTATTGCACAACACGAATTCAAATTCGTGTTTATTTACATGGCATGACAATCACAGTGGCAAGAATACAGTTAACCAACAACTTTAGCAATGCCAACATAATTGGCAGCTACTTCACACAATGCATTTTCGCTTAACATTCAATCTATAACTACCTGTTGATATGGATTTTCTTACGTTGTTATTGAAACACCTCTTTATTTTTGGTAAAACAAGTGGCACCTAAACGCGGCAAAAACACAAAGAATAAATGTGAATAATAAAGAACACCAATTTGCTAATAACTCTTGTAGTGAGTCGTAAAATTCTCCAAGACCGTGAGGACAGAAATGAGAGTGTTTAAATGAGGTCGAAGTATTTAAATCCTTAAGGAGCATACGTAATTGGATTAAAAGAGCTGGAAAAAGGGAGGACGAAGTAATTCTAATTAAAGGGGATGCAGTCAAAAGTAATGTGTTAATTTGTTAACAATTGTTGTTACAACGTATGTATCGTATCGTGTCTTGTCTATTATTAGTACAAGACACATTGTATAAGAAAGATATCCATGCATTAACATAGTTTTGCTCACCCCCACATCGGGATTTTCCATTGTTTCCTTATCGAGTGATTTTCATTCTATGTCAGCAGTATTTCCCACCCATTGTCAAGTTTTTATTCCGAGTCATACAACGTAAGCTCCTACATTTCTTCAAGGAATGAAAATCTTTCCCTATGCTGAAACCAAAGACGAAATGCATTATGGTTTCTATATAGAGACTAAAATTCCAATAAATATTTTCAACGTCAGTACATATAGCTGTTTTAGAATATAATGCGACCATATTTGGCATTTTAAATGGAATTCAACTATAAGTTATGAGTGATTTGTAGTGGTACATAGCGTAATTAATAAATAAGCAATTAATGTACTCAACATTTTTATCAGAAATGCCCCGCAATCAATTTACTTGAAATGTCCTTCTTTTCAAAAGTTACTTGGTCGAATTCTCAGGAGGATAAAAAGTAGTTGTCTTAATACGTCTTTGCATTTTATGTTCCCCACTAGTGTAGAATATCGTAGGATACAAAGTATAAATATTCTTAAGGCATATGATCGTTATCGTTGAACTATACAATGTAGGAAATATTAAATACATGCATAGGTTCCTAAACCAAGTTATTTTTTGTTTGCTGTGAAATCAGTTTTTTTATTTCATGTGTTATATTTAGCGGTTAAATCTTAAAGTAGTATCTTAAAAGTAGTTTATTTATGTGCTATTAAAATATTAATTTTAAACTTCAATGCCAATGTCAGTTTAAGTGGACCCATTGTTAAAGAAATGTATTATTAGTTATTGAGGAATATATCTCAATAAAAGCAAATATTGACTGGTCTCAATTTTCGGTTCACTAACAACATTAGCATTACCATTTAAATATCAACTGGAGCAGGGCCTACGTTTTTCAAATATTTATCTAATAAATCAGGCATCACTGGCATAAATAAGTATCGTCGACGATATTTAGAATAGTTTGATGATCTTTATAGACTAGGCAAAAAATAATTTAAAGGCTTTCAGTTTTAGATTCATTTTGGACAAAGCCAATGTAACACAATGAGTATTTACCGTCTTTTCAAGGCTCTCAAAGATCAACTGAGTTTGTTCGGTCAGATCTTTGGCTTCGAATCTTAGAGAACAATACCCTCTCAGGACTGGTGACATTTGTATCCTCCTGTGAAATCTGCTATTAAAAAACTCAAAATTCTAATTGCAAGTTCCTCGATGCTTATAATATAAAAGTCATGAATAACAATGATGCCGAATGCCGATTTAATGTTTTCGTTTCATCGGTTTTTGCATGTGATTATCCTCAAAAAACCATGGGATGTTACATCCGCAAATGCAATGTGAAATGTTGCAATGTGTGGTTTTGATGAATACAACTGTAAGTATTATATTTGGAACTGCTTTTCTGGGATGAAATGATCTATAATGCAGTGTTACTATAATGACCTTATACTGGACCTTAGCTATATATGCGCTCCAAATTATATAAGAGCGGAAATACGAACGGAAAGACAGATTGAGATTTTTGTTTCATCATCTCCTTGACTGTGGCCAACAGAAACACTTAATACACTTTCGGCTTATAGTATTTAGATCCTGATTACAATTTTTTAAGAATAATATAAAATCAATAAAAAATGCATTAAGGCAGTTGGAAATAAAATAAAAAGGTTGTATTTGAATCCAGCAACTGAGTATATCAATGAATGGAATTTCTAACGTCTAGAATATCATCAAACTTTTTGTCGTACATCAAGACGAGGCAAATTATACGATATGAACACAATTTTATTGCCATTTCATTTTCAATCTTTAAACTGCAAACATATGCTTTTGAACTGTTTGTAGGAATGCATATGTACCTTAACCTTATATCCCATACTTCTTATTTAATCTACCAGGCTGACAAATTCAATTTTAATTCATATTACAACTGGGTAAACATGATACATTGTAGCCATTGGAATTTTTTATGGATTTATGTACTTACCTCGTGAATAGCAATAAATTAGAGAATACTTTGTGTATCCTGCAAGAAATCTACCTTCTCTTTCTACAGCACACGATCGTGTTTACCCGAATGGATAATAATAATTCTTCGATGATGATTAATTAGTAGAATGAGCGAGAATTTTTTATATGCAATATTAATAGCAGAACTCAGAAGTTTCAAGTTCGAGGGAAGTAGTTTGCCATGACTCTTGACCTGTTTCTGTGTTATCAGTCGTATATGAAGGTAGAAATGCAGTCGTGTGAGTTTTCTGATTTAAATGTACATCGCTGGAAATAAAAGTTATTTAATTCATTGGTAGACATAAATACATAGTGTTATAACAATTTAACAAATGAATACCAATTGTTTCCCTGATTAGATACACGATGCGAAAAGTACTTAAACAAATTAAATTAGCATTTTCTCATACTTTATGCCATGAAATTCTCAAAGTAAATGTCCGAGGTAAAACGAAAAGTAGGTAAGTTTAATTTTTAATGCATCATGAAATCAACAGGTTCTTTTAATCATTTAGATGAGGTAGTCTTGTTCCTCATATAATGAACATGTGTTAGATTTCTTTGAAATAAAAGATCTATGACTGGTTTAAGCAGTTTTGGATTTTGGTTTAACAAGATATGAATTGTAAAATAATTTTGTGAACAGAAATAGATACGAAAATCCAAATATGGTTGTTAAGATCACAGAGTTCTTTGTTCTTAAACAGGGTTTCCCTTTTTCTGAAAGAATAATAATTATTATTTCTTTTATGAAGTACTTGCTGTTAAATAGAGATAATTCATTAAAAATTCTTTTAAATAAGAATAGTTGCATAATGTACAATTTAATCTTACCAATGAAAAGATATTGTTGGTATTGGCCAATAAGACCCCACACAAATTGTGTAATTTGTAATGAAGTAATCAACATTGATACACGTTTTGGTAATTTAACCCCCAGAGCCTGTTTTACAAAAATCTCGTTTTAGTTACATATTGCATTAGTTTAATTTTTATTGAAACATTGTCCACAGATTAATTTAATCATAAGTACCCTTAATCCATAATAGGCATACATCACTGTATGCACAAAAGAATTCACAATCGCAATCCACTTGCAACACGGTTCTCCCTCGACAAACATGAAAGATGTCGACCAAACCATATTAAAATGGTGGAACCTTTGAAAATACAAAATTTTAAAATTATTTTATTTTAGTTGACAAAGACAGGAATTGTTTTTGTCTTCACCTACAATCAGCAATTAATAATTGTAAACCTAGATAACCATTTTGAATTTTTAGCCCGCTCGAGATATGAAAAAAACTTGAATCCCACATTCTACCCGGAAATACAAAGTATTATCTAATATTATTATTATCTTTACCTGAAATTGGAATAATTCCACCCATGTACATGTTCGAGACCTAGTATGTTTTACACCTAACCATAACCGGGCTTAATGTTCACAATTAAATGGATTTTTATGTTCCACCCTTCGTAAACTCTTAAATAACATTATGCATTTACATATACATGTTTTGAGCTGATTTTGTTCTACTTATTGTGCATGATTATTATAGTACTATATGGAAATACGGGATTTAAGCTAAACTGTTTGTTTAAATAAAAAAGTCCACTTAATAATTATCCTGCAAGTTATCTGAGTTTCCATCTGCATCTCAAGTATGCATCGGGAAAATCTGGTCAACTTAAGGTAATATTATACACAAAGTATTTATTACCTCAAAATAAAATTTGTGAATAACATTGATAAACTCACCAATGGAGTAGAATTAATGGTTTCTTTCTCAAAACAATAAAAACCGTATCGCCCAATTCCACAAACTTGGACAAAACGTATAGAAATCCCCAGTAGGTTGCTCGAAACTCCCAAGCGTCACTGTAATAAAATTGGGCAACATAGATGATATTCATATTATGCCTATTAAATAAAGATGCGACTAGAAAGTAGTAACAAGGGTAATGAGGACATACTTGTCCTCTATTGGAAACCAGGGTTATGTATATAGACCTGAATAGTGTCTGACAATAAAGCCATTACATTACATTACATTACATTACATACTTAACACAAGCGGAGCGATAGAAACCATCGGGTTCGCTTAATTGTTTCACTAATGCGGGAGTCATCCGTATTACAACAGCTAGAGAAAATAATGAGAGGAAAAAGTTCCATGCTGCTAAAGGTTTCTGCAGTTTGTAAGCTGGGCGGTTTTTCATGTAAATCGGAGCCAGCCAAACGAAAAGGAAATAAAATGCGCAGATTATTCCACAGGTGGGCAAATTCTGCTTCGACCATATTCTTAATTCGTTTCCATCCACCTGTTCAAACCAAAACGACTCCACTTGTGGATTTTCGTACCTCCAATGCAGTAAACCTAATTCAGTCATATTTGCAGTCTTCTCCATGATTTAAACTATGTCCACAAAAATATCAAATATCATGACATCATAATTTTAGTCAAAATTCATTATTAGTTTCAAATAGGTTTTATGTTAATTCTGTCGTATAAAGTATTGTAGTATGTTTGCTTAGTATTACGTTGTTGCAATTAAACATAAATTTAGTAAATTAAAACTAGTTTTTGTAAAACTTATTCTCAGCATTTGATATCCTAGAATAGAACTGGAAGGCTCAAAGTACAAATGCAATTAAAATAGAGCTATATAATATGTGCAATAATGTTAAGCCGCATTAGTATCCAAATTAAAAATCTTATCAAGCAGAGATTTATATTGCATGCATAATGATTAATACGATGGTATTATTCCCACTTTACAGGTTTTTCCAACAAATTATTGCACAACACCTTGTATTTTTGCTTAACATTCTATCTAACCACTGTAACTACCCGTTGCTATTGATTTTCTTACCTTGTTATTGAAACCGATTTTTATTTTTGGTAAAACAAGTGCCACCTCAAAACGAAAAAGAAAACACAAAGAATAAATGTGAATCGCCAACAAAAATTTGCTAATAACTCTTGTAGTGAGTCGTAAAATACTGCAAGATCGTTAAGATAGAAATGAGAGTGCGTAGATGGATTAAAAAAACTGGAAAAGGGAAGGACGTAGTAATTCTAATTTAAGGGGATAGTCAATAGTAATGCTTAATTGTTAACAATTGTTGTTATGTTGTAAGTCGTGTTTGTTAGTGCAAAACTCGATGTACAAGAAAGATATCTGTACATTAACAAAGTTTTGTGCACCCCCACATCGGAATGTTACATTGTTTGCTTGTTCGAGTGATTTTCACCTTTTGACCGCGGAATTTCCCACCCATAATCAAGTTTTTATTTAGAAGCAAACAATGTAAGCTCCCATATTTCTTCAAGGAATGAAAATATTGAGTATATTTTCCTTTGCTCAGTGTTCACCGAAGAAGACGAAATGCATTTTGGTTTCTAAATACATTGATCTTCCAATAAATATTTTCAAAATCGTTACACAGCTGTTTTAGAAAATAGTGCGACCACCTAGCACCTTTTGGCATGTTAAATGGAATTCAACTATAAGTTAGTTGTGATTACTAATGCTACATAGCGTAATTAATCATTTGCAATTGATGTACTCAACATTTTCATATGAAATGTTCCCCGCAATTATTTTACTTGAAATGTCCTTCTTTTCAAAAGTTGTTTTGGTCGAATTCTCAGGAGGATAAAAAGTAGTCTTAATACGTTGTGTACATTATGTATTCTGCATAAGTGTAAATTACGAAGTACAAAATTTAATTTTCTTATAAATATATGGTCGTTAACCGTTCTACTGTTCAATATAAGAAAGATATAAATATGTTCGTCACCCAGTTATTTTTTTGGGTTTCTGTGAAATGAATTATTTACTTCCTGTGCTATATTACTTTTAGGTTTTTCCAAATTGTAAGGTTTTCGGTTTTTCGTCCACTTTGGACCAAGCCAAATGAACAAAAAATACAAGGCACAAATAATTGCACAAGTTGGCAAATGTCTTTTCGTTCACCGCCGTAACACATTTAGGTCTACCTTTTCGAAAGAAAAAGTGGGGAATTGCTGTGGATTTTCGTATTCCCAATGGAGCAAACCAAACTTAGCGGTATTCATCTTTCTGGATTTATAAGTAAACAATTATTACTATATATAACAGTAAATCTCCTAATATCGCTAAGCCTTAAAACTTAAATTAGCTTTATTTTTCTTTCCACCATCAGAAAAGAAGAATTGAGATGATTTGCAGAATGCAGTGTGAAGTGTGAAGACCTGTATGGTAAGATATGATCAATATTCAAGACATTATGGAAATTCCATTTGTTCACATCCTTAATTGCAGGCATTTACAAAATATAACATTTATTTCTCATTGTTTTAATATTTCGTGCGAATTTAATTTATAATGCTTATATAACACCATATCAATATAGCCATTAAATTATCTTACAAACAAATTTAAAATGTTTGCTTATTTTTATAATTGCTTGTGAAATAAGGTTTTCGTATTTATTATGTAAAGTTATACGGTTGATTTACTACGTCATTAATGAAAATGAATGTCTATTAAGTATCAAGCGAAGGTTACTTATTATCACTTAATCAGCGCAGCTCATAGGGCATGGGCATAGCCACAAAATATACTTCTAGTTGCATTATAATACAGCGAGAAAAATAAAACGCTCTCAATCATAGACATGTCGTTGGGAGAATCATTAAGTATATTATAAAGACCACAATTCATATTATTTTTATAAAAGTTTCTCCTCATTTACAAATTTGTGCAGTAATGTTCAACTTTATATTTTCAATTCAACGAAACCTTTTTAAAAAATTTGCGTCTTTAGTTGAGGGCTTTCTCGACGAATTGTTAATGTTATTTAAATATCTAGTTCACTACTACAGAAAAAACATACCATAGCATTGCTAACATATCATAAATTTGAGGTGTTCACTACGATAAGGAAGTACTCAAGTTCCAAGTCGAAATAAAAATTATCGGTATCGTCACCTTTGATTATTACATTCGTTTTGAGATTTTTGTTGCATGGTCTCCATGAGTGTTGTGGCCGCCGGAAAAAACACTGAATAGACTTTCGGCTTCCAGACTTCCGATCATGATTACAAGAATACTATAAGAAGATCAATAAAAATGCATTAAGGCAAGGGAATTGGAAATAGAAATAAAAAAGTTGAATCCAGCAACAACTGAGTATAGCAATGAATCAATGTTTACACGTAATATTAATAATAGAAGTTTCAAGTTCGAGGACAGTACTTTGCCATGATTAATGACCTGTTTCAGTGTTATCAGGTGTATATATGAAGGTAGAAATGCAGTCGTGCGAGCTTGCTGCTTAAAAAATATCGCTGGAAATAAAAGTTATCTAATTCATTGGGAGACAACACATGCAGTGGTATAACAAGATAACAAATGCATACCAATAAAATTGTTTCCTTGATGAGATAGAAGATACAGAAGAGTACTTATACAATTAAATTAGCATTTTCTCATAATTTTATGCCATCAAATGCACAATATAATTGCACAGGTAAGAATCAACAGTTTGCTAGGATTATTTCGAAATAGTAATAGTAGTCTTGCTCCTATAATAAACAAGTGTTACAGACGTGATCATTTCTTTGAGATAAAAGATCTATGACTGATTAAGCAGTTTTAGATTTTGGCCTACCAAGATATGAATTATAAAATAATTTTGCTAACAGAAATAGATACGAAAATCCAAATATAGATGTTAAGATCACAGAGTTCTTGCAAACCCAATCCAGTCATATTTGCACTCTTTTCGTGATTTAAACTAAATATGTCCAGAAAAAATATTAAAGCATACTCAAATTCATTATTATTTTCAAAAAGTTTTTATGCTAATTCTGCCCTAAGGTTTTATAGTACTTTTGCTTAATATTTTTGTGTAAAATTTATTCTCAATGTTTGATATACTAGAAGTAGAAGGCTCAAATTTTACGAAAGTGCAGCGTGAAATACACTCTATAAGCAATATGTACATTGCAAAATATTAAACCGCATTAATATCCAAAGTAAAAATCTTATCAAGCAGAGATTTAAATCGCATACATATGGATTACGATGGTATTATTCTCACTGTTCTGGATTTTCCAACAAATTGCACAATACGGCACAATACTGTGTTTTCGCTTAACATTATTGACTTTCTTACCTTGTTATTGAAGCCGATCTTTATTTTTGATAAAAGAAGTGGCACCTCAAAACGGCAAAGAAAACAGAATAAATGTGAATACCAAGCACGAAGTATTCAAATCCTTTAGCAGTATACGTTAATGGATTAAAAACCTGGAAAGAGGAATTTCGTAGTAATTATAATTTAAGGGGATGCAGTCAATAAAATGTTAATTTGTAAAAATTGTGTTACAATGTGGTAAGTCTTGTTTGTTCGCACAAGACTTCCTCTACAAGAAAGGTATCTATGCGTTAACATAGTTTTGTACATCCCCTATTCGATATTTTTCATTGTTTCCTTGTTCGAGTGAGTTTCATCTTTTGTCCGCGGTATTTTCCACCCATTGTCAAGTTTTTAATCCGATGCATACAATGTAAGCTCACACATTTCATTAAGGAATGAAAATTTTGAGTATCTTTTCGTAAGCTCAGTGTTCCCTGACGACGAAATGCATTATAGTTTCTAAATACCTTAAACTTCCAACAAATATTTTTCAAAATCGGTACATGAATGAATGAATGAATGAATCTTTATTACTCGCTCCATTTGAGCCTACGCCCATGGAGCGGAACAGAAAATCAAATACAATAATAAAATTACATAAGTTTTTAAAGTTTTTGCCTCCCCCTTGCCACAAGCCGAGGGAGGGCTTTGCCCTAATACAATAATATATATATATATATTCTTACCTATCACTTATTCTCCGACAATGCTCTAGTACACACAAGTAGCAATACGGATTTCTAATTAGCATAATTAATAATAATGAAAGCGCTAGAGAACTATGTAAACTATAGAAAGCTAAACTAAATTTAAAATATAATCAATCAATTAAAATAAAATACGATGAAATACGATAATCAATTAATCAGTTTCCTGCTCGGTACTGTCTGTTAGTGCCCTTATTTCTCTCACTTCTCGCCCTAGTTCATAGCATCTAATAATTTTGTTTTCTCTCTTCTTACTGTATTTTCTTAACTCCCCTCTTATTAATACCATGGTGGCAATTAATAATGTTCCACAAATTACAGATGTCAAAGTACAGATTAAATATAATAATTGTATAACGCTACCAAAGAAGACTTGTTCTTTTTCGAGATCTTCCTGTAACAGTTGATTTTGTTTGTCTGAATCCTCCCTCTGCTTTAGGTTGTTGAACGCATTTACCGTCTGGTATAAGAGTTGGCTATTATAAACGTCACTATATTGATAACCGTATTTGTTTGCAAATTCTGATGGCGTGCCAAACATAGATTTTATGGAACCCACGAAGTCCGAGATAGCGGACACTGTTAGCCCATTAGGGATTGGGAATCCTTCGACTTCATTACAGGATAGTATGTAGATGCACATAAGGAGCCGCATGTTGAGCTGTAACATATAAACAGAGTGTATATTTCTGTAATATTATACACAAATGATAACCAGAATATAGAGGATATGTATTATTACTATATGCCTGAATGAAATAAATGTATATATAGAATAGAATATAAATAATTACGCAGTTATATAAGTTAAGGTTACGCATTTTTAAATGTGAGTGTGTGTGTAATGAGTACTCAGCAGCTTAAAGATTTAGTACTTCTTCTTCGTATTCCAGTCGCAACTGTAGTGCATACTTTATTTGTGAACAGATCTCTATCAGTTTATTGCGCTCTTTACTATTTAGCAACGCATACCATTCCAATTCTTTGTGCTCTTTAAGCTCATAATTTTCAAATACTTTGCTGATGCCTGGAGATTTTAGTAATGGGCACTCACAAGTAATGTGAAATATGGTGTCAGCTGCATTTAGGTTGCAGAATTTGCATTTTTCGTTGTTATTAAACTTACAAAATTTCCCGTCTATCATAAAACAAGAATTGTTCAATCTGGCTCCAGCTATTAACCGCTTATTACTCATGCTTAATGGAATTTCTAGGTAATCCGCACATTTTACTTCTTGCCTAACAAAGTTTGCATAAAATTTATTTTTACCGGACTCTTCAACTCTTGCTACATCTCTCACGTATCTGTCCTGCACAATTGTATTCCGAATATTTCTACTATCATCAGTAGTCATCTCCTGCCTTTGCCATATCTCCTCATAACCTAAAGCTGTCAATCTGAGCCTTACTTGTGTTACCCAGTTATACCTGCTATCCCCACCATCTTTACTATCCTCCTCCACTAACGCTAGGTATGCAATTCTGGGAAGCCGTTCTTTATGCATATTAAGCAATTTCCCCCAGTATCTAATTACTTGGTCAAGCACGTTAAGCTCGACTGTTATTCTTCCACATTCCAATCTTACTAAATATCCGGCTGTACATCTATCCAACCCTAACAATTTCTTATAGAAGTAAGTTTGAGCTTTTTCAATTATGTCAATATACTCTAACCCCCATATAGCTGCACTATAAAGCAAAACCGATCGTGCCATTGCCTCATATAATTTGTTAATAGCCGTAAACGAGTCATTTCTTCCTTTTGTTGCACCAAAAGTTCTTGACTTGAATTCCTCTGCTGCTTTCCTAAACACTACTGCAGAGGAGAATTTGACTCCTAAATATGTATACTCATTCACAATTTCAAGCTCTTCATGGTCCATCATGAATTTCAGCTTACCTAGCCTTCCTTTTATTCTGAATACCATAATCTTTGTTTTGGTTTGATGAACTACCAGTCCAAGCTTAGCAAAATATTTTTCCAATGCTCTAATTTTTATCTTCAGCCCTTCCACTGTTTTTGCAAGAACGATGGTGTCATCAGCATAAAGCAGCGCATGAACCATTTGAGTTGCTAATTTTGCCCCCTCAGCTCCTGTACTACCCAAAACCTCTATTATCTCACTTATATAAAGGTTGAATAAAATTGGACTCAATGGGCACCCCTGCATTAATCCCTGCGTAAGCTGTATTTCCCCCGAGTATCCAGATGCTAATCTTACTTTCGTATAAGCACCAGCATAAATGTTTTTTAATATTCTGATAATATTTCCACTCACTCCAACTTCATATAGTTTGGCATACAGTTTACTATGGCAAATTGACGGAAATGCACGCTGAAAATCTATAAATAAAGCAAAAACCTTTCCCTTTCTTTTAGTTCCTAACTGTAGTATACTATTTAATGTAAATATATGGTCAACACAACCCCTTCTACTTCTAAAGCCAGCCTGCTCCTCTGGAATGCTTTGTGTCTTTTCTGCCCATTTCGCTAATCGATGTGCAAGTATGGCTGTAAACACTTTCATTGAAGTATTTGCTAGTGCTATTGGTCTAAAGTTCTCCGGGTTGCTTGCATCACCTTTTTTAAATAACATCACGGTTTCGACCTCATTCCACTCCTTTGGAATTTTTGCTGTAACTAATATTGTATTATAAATATTTAGCAGGACGTCTATCCCAATTTCTGGTAAGTATTTTAAAAATTCGTTACAGATTCCATCCATACCTGGTGCCTTATTGTTTTTTAACTTTTTTAAGACTGACCTCAATTCAAATTCCGTGATAATACAATCCATTAAGGGGTCCCTGACATCTACAAATTCTTCATTAGCCACCTTAAGTGACGCCTGTTGCACGGATTGGAGATATGCTTCCCATCTCTCTCCATTAATATTATTCGCTACCATGGTTGTTTTCTTAAGTTGTTTTGCTGCCTCCCAAAATGCTTTTCTGTCTTTTACATTCCTAATATCCGCAAAATCGGTACATGGCTGTTTTAAATTACAATGTGACCACATTTGGCATTTTAAATGGAATTTAACTATCAGTTATTACAGTTGTTAGTGATTAGTAATGCTTGCTACATAGCGTAATAATCGTTTAGCAATTAGTATACTCTACATTTTTATCAGAAACGTTCCTCACAAATATTTTATATGAAATGTCCTACCTTTCAAAATTTGTCAAATTCCCAGGAGATTAAAAAGTAGTTGCCTTAATACCGTTGTGTATTGTGTACATTATGTATTCCTTATAAGTGTAGCGTATAGTATAGATTACAAAGTACAAACATTCTTAGTAAATATGATCGTTGTACTATTCAATATAGGAAATATATAATATATGCATACGTTCTTTTTTTGGTTTCTGGGAAATGAATTTTTTATTTCCCGTATAATATTTGTCGGTTAAACATTGTATCCTAAAAGTAGTTTATTTACTAATTTAATAATAAACTTTATCATAGACAATATTTAAAATAGTTTGACGATATTTATAGACTGGGAAATAATTTTTTTTAAAGGTTTTCAGTTTCAGATTCATTTTGGACAAAGCCAAATGAACTTTTTTTCCCACCATCATTGACATTGGTTCAAGTAGACATCAAGAAGAATTGACATTGGTTGCAGAATGCAGGGTGAAGACTACAAGAAATTATATGACCGATATTCAAGACATTATGGAAGTTCCATTTGTTCGCATCCTTCATTGCGGCTGCATTTACAAGTTATAGTATTTATTTCTCACTGTTTTAATATTTCGTGAGAATTAATTTATTATGCTTAATATCACTATTTTCGCTATCAATATAGCTATAAATTATCTTGCCAACAAATGAAAAAAAACTTGTTTATTTTTGTAATTATTATATTAGTATACAATATAGCATTACAATATAGCGAGAAAAAATACGCTCTCTATCATAATCATGTTGTTGGGAGAATCATTGAGCGAAGTATCAGGATTTACATTTCATATTATTGTTATAAAAGATTTCATCTTTTCCTTATTTGCATATTTGTACAATAATGTTCAACTTTATATTTTTAGTTTACCAAAACCTATTTAAAAATTTGCTTCTTTAGTGTGAGGGTTTTCTTGACTAATTTTAAGTTTTATTTAAAAATGTAGTTTGCTACTACAGAAAAAGCAGATTCCATATTGCTTAAATCCAGTTAACTGCTTTACAGAATTGCCTCATCAGCCAGTCGGTCCTACCGTATCATTCATCGCAACACAATCATGAATTCTTGTATTGTCATGCTTCATGCTATATTTTTCACGAGTCACGATGACACTATTTCTGGGATGAATTCACCTTTAACTGGACCTTAGCTAATGTACCTCAAGTCATATAAAGGCGGAAAGACAGACAGCCAGACTGTCAGCAGCATTTGCATAAAGTATTTACGATACTTAATAAATTTGAGGTGTTCATTAAGCAAATATTCAAGTTCCAATTCGAAATAAAAATTATCGGTATCGTCACCTTTGAGAATTACATGCGTTTTGAGATTTTTGTTGTACCATCTCCTTGACTGTGACCGACGGCAACTCTTAATACACTTTCGGCTTACAGTCTTTAGATCATGATTACAATCTAAAACAAATAAAAATATATAAAATCCAGAGAATGCATTAAGACATTAGGAAAGGGAATAATAACTTGTCTGTGACTCCAACAACTGAGTATGTCAGTGATGTAATTCCCAACGTTCCCAAATTAAATCTCATCAAAATTTTTGTCGGAAATCAAGACGAGGTAATTTAATACGAACACACTTAGGTTTCATTGCCATTTAATTCTTATCCTTTAAACTGCAAGCACATCTGCTAGTCAACTGAAAAATTCAAGACTTAAGTTTTAAGAGTTAACTACGTTAGTAGGTTTACATAAAACAAAAATTGTTCAAATATAGAGAAGTTTTAATAATGGATTCACTAAACATGACTGAGTTTGGTTTGCTCCAATGGGAATACGAAAACCCGCAGCAATTTCAGGCATTTTCATTCGAAAAGGTAGATGGAAATGCGTTACGACTGTGGACCAAGGAACATTTGCCAACTTGTGGAATTATTTGTGCTATGTACTTTTTGTTCATCTGGCTTGGTCCAAAGTGGATGAAAAATCGAAAACCTTACAACTTGGATAAACCTTTGGTGGTTTGGAACTTTTTCCTGGCACTTTTCTCCCTCGCTGTTACAGTTCGCATTGCACCTAAGATATTGCAGTTTTTGAATACGCCAAATGGAATCTATCGGGGATTTTGTCTTCTGTAATTCCAATAAGAGAGCTTATTTTATGATGGTTTGATGTGTAACTTGGTGTAACTAATTTAACTAATTATTTCCACTGCTCATTACAGGGAGGGTCTTGACTACCAGACATCGTTTTGGGGATTCCTCTTTGTAGTGTCAAAATTTGTAGAATTGGGAGACACTGCGTTTATTATTTTGAGAAAGAAACCCTTACAATTCTTACACTGGTGAGTTTTATTGCCTATTTTTTTAATTTTCAATTAAAATCGGGAATAAATATTAAGCGAATAAGAAAATTCTTAATGCAGTTGACATTTTTGTTGTTACTTTTTAGCTTTCATCATTTCAACATGGTTTGGTCAACATGTTTCATTTTTGTGGAAGGAGACCCTGCAGGAAGATGGGTTGTAGCTACCAACTCTTTTGTGCACACCGTTATGTACACATACTATGGTTTAAGAGTAAGTTACAAAATTCTTCGCGTAAAAATAATTTGCAAAATTAAAGCCAGGTCTCTCGTTGCCATTTCTATTCAAAATGTGTTTAAATATCGTGGCACCAGTAAAACAAATTTAGTTACGTTGACTATCTTTCAAGAGAATTTCCTGTCCGCCGGATTTCGCCAGTCTGGTTTTTTAGACATTTGCATTGATTAATTGGGACTTGGCCTTGGGAGTCGCAAATTCACTCGTGAACAACAATTAATTTACAATTAAGATTACTTCATTAAAGTTTTTTGTTTCTTAGGCATTGAGGATTAAGCTTCCCCAGAAAGTGTCAATGGCGGTAACCAGTCTTCAAGTTACGCAGTTTATTTTAAGTGTTGCTTTGCAGTACCAACAAATGTCCGTCGCCTTTGGTAAGTCAAAAGGAAGTTCACTGATAGACATCTTGAAAACTTGTGATATTAATTATTACGAAAAAACTAAAATGAACATTTTTGTCCCTTTTAAGGACAAGGACTCCCCTGCGCTAGAACTTTCAATGCTTGTGTCGTAACAGTAATATTTGGGTGTTCTTATTTGTTTCTCTTTACTAGACTGTTTTACAAGTCTTATATTCTTAAAGAAAAATTTAAAAATAACTAATTCAGTTGTAGTAATACGAAATTATACTCTAAATGTGAATCCTTCTTTACTCATTTTGAAGACTTGACTTTCATTCTTAAGATGGCGAGAAATTGAAAATTTTAATTGCTTATTTCTTATTATTCCTAACAGAAATGCATAACTGGTTTGTGAATCAATTTTGTAGAACTGAATAACTAATATGTGCCTTTAGAAATATTTTTGATTTAAATTCATGTCTGTATTTTATTATATGGAATTCTATATAAAAGTAAAAGTAATGCGGATTAATGACACTTTTAGGACCTTGGATTTGTTGTATTCACAATTTCTTTCATCTTAAGTAGTAGTGTGGCTAAAATATTATTTAAAAAGCGTTCGCGTTCCCTAATATTATTACCAAAGCAAAAAGAAAAGCACATACTATTTCTTGAGATTAATTAATAAATGAAGGGCAAAAAAATCACATTCAGTCAAAAGGTTTGCTGACTAGATGTTTTGCTGTATACAAATACAACTTATTACGAAACAGTGTTTACAAATGAACATTTCTGTCCCTTTTTATTGACAGTGATACTCTATCATTAGAACTTAGAATTCTTTTACAGGTATGTTTGCATTTTCTTAATTGTAACTTTTTACTAGACTATTTTACAAGTCTATATTCCCAAAGACAAAAAACAGAGTAAACAAATTCAAAATTAACTTTTGTTATAATAAAAAATTGTTTGCTCTTGAAGAGCTTCAATTAAAAACTATCTGAACTTGCTTAAATTTACCACATAAGTCGTACACCTCTGAATGACAAAATAATTATAATTTTTCGAGAAATGTTATTGTCGTGTTAATTTCTTAGTAATATACAAACTATGACTGATTTATGCATTTAAATAGATTTTTATTTCTCTAAGCATTTTTCCTGTTCCGTTCTAAAAATGTCATATCATCTTAAGTTAAGTGGCTAAGTCGCCTTGTTACTTAAAGGTCGGCATATTTTTACAGGAAATGACCAAACTTACGCTGTATTGAGAAGTTCAGTAAACATTATGTAATGCACACTTTACAATTAGATACCAATAGAAACCAGGATGAATAACTTTAAGAAAGTGTGAGAAATAAGACGACTCAGTGGAAATAAGACGACTCAGTGTGCCACATTAATAAAAATCCCAAGCTTTAAAAAACCAGGAATGGATAGCAAAGATAAGTCCGTTGTTCTGTTCGCCGTGTCACTCGAACTGGATTATGCAAGCATGTATTAAACTACTGTTGATTTGATTGTAACGCTCTTCAATCTAGACAAAAAAGACGATAAACCAGTTTATTCTCCGGTGGTAAAACCGAAATTGTGTAAGTAAACTTCTTACTAGGAATACAACACTCGTATAATATGACGTGCATAGTATTCCAGCAAATAATATAGAGATGCGTCAATGTATTAAGTCTACTAAGCTTTATCTTTCAGAGAGCACAGTAATTAGGATAGTGTGTATCTACTGTATAAAGGTACATACTGCATTAGCTTATTTTTAAAACGCCGATCTACAAACAAAATTATTTACGAGGACAGAATTTTGCATTTTTATCCTAACTAGACCGAACCAGGTAGCTTATGGAATTCCTGTCTGTTTGTTAGTACTGTGATATATGATATTTCACGGTATTTTCAAGAAGAAAATAGAAGTACAAATATTTCACTCCATTAATTTTTGGGAAAAGTAGAATTACGATTTAAAATAAATATTTTTGAATTTTCAATTTTTTAAATAAATTAAAATGTGGATAAAAAGCTTTAGTCTTAAAATATCCATACTTTTTACCTTAAGTATGGATAATATACACATAGTTTTTCTACTTTAAACCTTTATACTATGTACATAAAAGCTTTTACTTAAAAATATGTACATAAAAGTCTTTTTACTTCGGATTTGAACGAATTATATAGCCATTAGCTTTATAGTCCCATACCAAGTGTATTTGTCAAATAAATCAGAAATCATACCAATAGCTTTCTAAGTTTTTCCGTTATCTGCCTGAATATGGTTGTTTGCAATGAATTGGAAGCATAAACTAATTTTTATGACCGAATCCGAATTTTTTAACTCTATAGCTTTATAATTAATGTATAAGGCCGGGCATAGGGCATAGCAGATGGAAAATGTGTTGCTTTTGTTTGTGCTTAATTTTATATGCATAAAGACAATAAAAAACTACAGACTATTAAGCTAATGGCATTAAATACATGTGGTATAGCCGCCGAGTTGCTTATAAAGAAAATTCACGGTATCTTGATGACAGAAATTTAAACTGAGGCGATCTCAATGTTTTGCTTGCGTTCAGTTTTAAAATGTATTTGTTTTTAGTAATGTCGTTGGCCAATCTGAGGTAGCGAAGTGTGACTTATCCAGTACATATACTTCATACCTGACTTTGGAGGTTGTTTGTGTAACATTTGCATGGGAAAATTAAATTAGCAAAATAAACGTGTTATAAAATCTTTTAAATGCATCGCTTGAGTATGATTGCAGTACACATTACCCACACATTGTATTTAAGCATCTATAACCACACCGAGTACGGAAAAAATCATGGAGTTCCTATATATACATTTAATAAATTTTGGCTTAACGTTTCAGTGTAAATTTAGGCCTTGTGCAAATACATGTCTCTTATTGTCTCCTCTAATAAACAGTTGCAAATTTTAATTAAATAGGAAATAGAATAATAATTTCGGTAATATGGAGGCTATAAATATGACAGAGTTAGGGTTACTCCATTGGGAGTACGATAAACCACAGAAAATAGAACCTTTTTGGTTTGAAATGGTGGATGGAAACGAACTTCGGATGTGGGCGAAAAGAAATATGTCCACTTGTGCAGTTATTTGCTTCGTCTATTTCCTATTCGTTTGGCTGGGTCCAAAATGGATGAAAAATCGACAACCTTACAAATTGGAGAAACCTTTGGCAGTGTGGAACTTTTTCCTGGCTTTGTTCTCCTTAATCGTTGTTATACGAATGTCACCAGAAATTCTACATGATTTTAAACGTCCCGACGGTTGGTACAGATCCATTTGTGTATCGTAAGTCAACATTTATATTGCCACACGAATATAAATACGATATTTACCAGTAAATCAAAACGTTTACTTATTTTACAGTGAAAAGAAGCATTATCCTACAACATATTGGTTTTTTCTGTTCGCAATGTCGAAAATAGTTGAGTTGGGAGACACAGTTTTTATTGTCCTAAGAAAGAAACCTTTAATTCTGTTGCACTGGTAAGTAAACAATATTTTCTTCAAATTCATTCCATTTTTCTAAGAATTTCTAAGAAGAATCTTTAAAAGTAGACAATAAAAGAATATTCATTATTCTTCAAATTTATTTTATGCATTCATTTATTTTAAACCGAAGATTTTTGTCAAGATTTGATGAACATTTATGTAATTTTTAAGGTTCCATCACTTTAACATGGTTTGGTCTTCATTTTCTCTGTTTGTCGAGGGAGAGCCTGGCACCAAGTGGATTTGCATTGTTAATTCTTTCGTACATACTCTGATGTATTCATACTACGGCCTAAGGGTAATAATTACCCTTTCTTTTTACACAAACGTCTCGTTTGTGAATGTTATATGATAAATAGAAGAATTAACATTTTTGAACTCACCAATCACCAAATTTATTTTTACAAATATTTACCTTGTGTGAAAATTCATTCTCCAGTTTCAAATCATTTTTAAAATTCAATTTCTAATTCCTACATTCAGAAATTATTAAATAATACCACAAAATTGAATTTGTCATCATTTGTTGACTTATGAATCCGTAGGCTCTGCAGATAAAGGTTCCTCAAAGAGTATCAATGACGATTACAAGTTTGCAAATTACGCAGTTCGTTTGGGGTCTTGGTGCACAATATCAACAAGTGGCGTACTACACGGGTCAGTCAAGTCGTTTGCATACATTATATCCCTAGAATACTAACCTGGTTTCCCTCGTCGAGTTTTCTCAAGTAGTTCCTACTACTTTTACTAACCATCCCGTAGTAAAAGGAACCTGTCTAATTTCCTGTCACTAGCAGATGTTAAATTCCCATACTGAGTTACTAAAAATTAATGGGTACAAAAATGTTTATATTTTTCTCTTCAGGAATTGGAAAACCTTGTGAAAGGACGACGAAATCCTTCATAATAACAACCATTTTTGGATTTTCGTATTTATTTCTTTTCACGAAGCTCTTTTACACCTCTTACATAGCTAAACCCAAAGCTAAAACTGTTTAGCTCCAATTACCATTATTTTCCAGACAACCTACGTCGACTTCAAGCCATACGATTTTATCAATGTAAACACGATTGTATTCATGAGAAATATTGATTGTGGATTATGAAAGCAATAAATAAACGAATACTTATTTCTCACATCCATTCTTGTATAACTTCTTTTACAGACGGGACGGGTTTCAATTGTCATGTCCGCAGTTGATACTGAATGATGCTTTTGTATTCAATGTAAACTAAAATTTGACCTGAACTTTAAATACATTGTATATTTGTATATCCTAACATTTTTTGGGTTATTCCAGATTAACAGCCAAGGTGAACCAGAAACGTGAACGTACCTACTCACAAAGTAATCTAACTGGGTGGGAAATCTTTTAATAAATATTCTGTCATTAAAATTACATTTGCATACATTCACATAAACTACACAAGTCCATTAAAGACAAGATATACAAATGGAAAAAAATTCCAATTAGATATTTCATGAAGACTTGGCATTAGTAATCATTTCTGCATACAAATTGTTCACAAAGTCACTGAGTACATTAATCAACTAGTGAACTGACTATATAATTATAGCATACAAAGAGATGAAACGATAGTAATAATTCATAAACAAGTTGATACCTCCATCATTTGGTTAATTAATTATATTTTGGATTAACGATGATTTCTAGCTGTTTCGTAATAATAACTACAGGAAGCCAGAATCTAAACGTGTTTTTTTCTCCAAGGGGGAATTACATGCATATAAAGATTTTCTATTAGATTTGCTTCGTTATAAAATGCAATTGCATAAATTAGGTATATACTTATTAACTTTTAGTTTTAAATAATTATGTTGAATAATAATCCATAATATGGAATAATTAGTCTCAAATTTTTGCAATATTCACGAAATATTGGCACTTGATATTTTCCCATTCTTCAATGACCCAAAGTATGTTCTTGATAAAAATTGTGGAAAAGAAAAGCTTTAGAGGATGCAAAACAAGTAATGAGAAAAGACGTCACACAAAAATGCTTGACTTTTGACTGGAACTGGGGAAATATACAGCGTTAGCATACCTGAGTAACTCACGTACAGAGTTCCATTTTACACCGAATAATAATACTTTTTATATCATGTGCCATTAGAAAGCATGTATTAACTGACACTAACGACAGATGATTTTTGTAGACTCTTACAAGTAAGTCTCATTAGAGGAAATGGAGCAGTCAACCGTGATGACCTCACAAGTTCGTTTATGAAACTGGCTTGCTTATTTACTTTTAAATAAAACTAAAAATAATAACTACGCAATACTATTCCTCCAAGAGCCAAGGCAAAATATTTTTCGAACCTGGTTTTGCTATTGTAAGGTATTTTGCATAAAAATTCAATATTCTCGGAAATGTCTCGATGTCGGCTATGAGTACTTTCAACTATCATGGAGTTCTGATTTTTGGACAGACCTGTAATTATATTGAGTAAAAAATGAAAACAAACCATGCAGCAAATTACTATTGGTTTAAATTGGCAATAATTTTTTTACTAGTTTACTCACCTTCAGCATTTCCATTTTTGAAATTCACTTGCTAGCAAAATACGCTTTTAATTATCATTAGAATTAAAGTGATAAATTGGCATTTGTATTTAAGAGTACACTTTGGACAATTTTGCAGTCATCATCCGCCAACTGCGCAATTCTAATTGTATTCATTTCATGGAATTCACTGACATCAATGACACGAAGTGTTTTCCCGAATCAATTAGACTCTTAGATAATACATGTAGCCAAAAAATCTAAAATTGCGTCCAGGGGTATAAATATCCCACCAAGAGATACTTTTCACTGCAATAACAATAGCACTTCAGCATTTTTGCATTGAACAATGAAACTTAGGTGCTAGAAAAACGTGGAAGCTTGTAATAGTGTCATGCATACCATTGTGGGCAACTTGGTTATCTGGGAAACCCTACAACGAGTTCAGCAACCTTCTGTAAAAATAGTGTTTGAGAAACTCAACGCATTATAACACATTTAGGTTGACCACATTTTCCTGCCTCAAAAGTAGGACTTTTTGACACAATCTAAAATATAGGGTTCTGGGCGTGGTTTGTGGATATATTTTTCGGGACTTATTGATTTTGAACATCAGTTCGGTAAAATGGTGCACAATATACATAAAATTGTGAGTATAATATTTTTAATTAGGTACAATTATATGTTGCTTAAAATCTACAAATTTAGATAAATTTTTCAGACCTTTAAGCGAATATATGGCAGTAGTATAAAAATATGAGGGCATTATTCTATTGTTTATATGGGGTTTAACTTTCTAACCCTATCCGTAAAAATAGCAGGCAACAATGCTATCAGGAAAACTAAGAAATAATGCAAATCTAAAAAATGGTTCACTGTGCAAAAAAGCATAAATTCAGACGGATTGCAAAATTATTTTGCTTTTCTGGGATTGATTTTCCTCCTATGCAAAAAAGAACTCATTTTACTCATACTGAAAAACTCAAACTGAACTCATATAAAAAAAGAAGACATTTTTAGGACGGAAGGACAGTGTCCAAAAAGAAAGACATCTGGTCAACCTAAACGCATTATATAAACTAACAGACTGTTTTATTGTCTTTACCTTTACAGTTGTGCCATAAATCCAGTATCTGTTCTCGTGGAAAATTGGACCAAAGAACATGCAAAAGTTTGTTTATAGTTAATTTTTGCCAAGCAAACCTCACTTGCAAGTTATTTTTTCGTGAGAATAATGGGATTTCACTAATTAACTCAAGGATTATATAATTGTATGCGACAAACTTAATTTCAGTTCCAGGGAAGCCATTGTACAGTACAGATCACCGAGGAGAAAGTAATTCTAATTTGTAGCATCACACAAAGGTGTGTGTACATTTAGTACGTGTCCCTTGAGTGAAACACAATTTTATTATACTGCTCCTTGTCCAAATATCCTTACTCTTGAATTTTCGGAACATCTGTTCAAGAAGAAAATCATGGAGTTTGTAAACATGACAAATTTAGGTTCGCTGAAGTGGGAGTACGAAAATCCCCAGAAATTTGAAGCTTATTGGTTTGAAAAAGTGAACGGAAATGCTCTGAGACTCTGGGCCAAAACTCACTTGTCCTTTGTTGGAATTATTTGCGCTGTGTATTTTCTTTTTGTTTGGTTGGGTCCTCGTTGGATGAAAAATCGGAAGCCGTATAGTTTGGAGAAACCTTTGGCGGCTTGGAATTTTTTCCTCTCCCTTTTCTCACTAGCTGTTGTTATACGTATGTCACCGGAAGTCTTACGAATTCTGGCACAACCGAATGGATGGTATAAATCCATTTGTATTATCACGTAAGTCAACAGAAACTTTGACTTGAATCCCATTAATTAAATTGCACAGGGAAAAAGATGTAGAAAAACCTTATCACCCCAAGACTGGTGTATCTCTTTTAATGTTGTCTCAAGTGAAACTTTTTAAACCAAGATTTCTGCTTTTCCAAATTATTCTGCTTCCGGTGGGTTGCTTTCGATGAGTGTTCCTTTTGTGAGAATATTTCGGTGACGTTCCAAATTGTACATAACGAAAAGTGGCTTCGTGTAACACCGAGTATATCTACCAGATTGAAGCCCCAAATATTTACAGGGTTATCCAAAGGAATGTGAAACGAAGTCGGCGCTATAACAATGAAATATTACAAGATATAAAAATATATATTGCTTTCTTTGCTTTTTCTTCACAACGCAAGGAAAATTTCACGCTTTAGATATTTTTAGTTTTAACTACCGTCGGAAGTAACTATGCTACAATTACACTGCTTTAATACAGTATAATATTTCAACAGAGAGGGCCTGCATTACTCAACGACGTATTGGGCATTCCTCTACATTGTTTCTAAAATTGTGGAGTTGGGAGACACTGTATTTATTGTTTTGAGAAAGAAACCATTAATATTACTGCACTGGTAAGTAAAAATTTGTCAAGGTTTAAAAAACTAAATAACACCCTAGAATAGATAATAGAAAAGATAATACAATTCAAACACTATATTGAATGACGATTCATAGAGTATAATAATATATTATTATGGTAAATTAATTATTCTCTTGAGAAAATTACAATTTTTGTTTATGGAAAACAGATTTTTATGGGTAGCGTTTTGTATCATACCACAGAAACTTTTGAATGTAATTAAAATAATATAAGTGGTAGTATTATACGAAATTGGCCAATTTGGGACATAGTTTTCAGGTTAATTAATGCAAAATACGATATATTATATTCATAATTAACTAACTAATATATTTCATTATGCGATTCCAGGTTCCACCATTTTAATATGGTTTGGTCGTCTTTCTTCCTTTTCATCGAAGGAGAACCTTCCACAATTAGATATGTTGTTTTGGTTAATTCCTTTGTGCACACACTCATGTATTTCTATTACGGATTAAGGGTAAGTAGACGGTAGGGTGATTTTCCTACTGAAAATTGAATAATTGAAATTCCCGAGCAAAATTATTTTGCTAAAAAGGAGTACCTTTATCCATTATATCATTTCACCGATTGTGGATTCTTTAGTAGATGTTTTTGAGAATAAATTCATTTATTTTATGATTGCGCAGGCTTTGCAGATTAAAGTTCCGAAGAAAATATCTATGACTATTACCACCTGCCAAATTATGCAGTTTGTCGTCGGACTTTTGGGACAGTATCAACAGCTTTTCTATTTTGAACGTAAGTATGCAAAAAATTATTAGTCAGAAACGGAAGTAGAATCGAATTTTTAAAACTTTCGTACAGGATTAGATTTTTTTTAATTTTTACATGTATCATATTTGCCGATTTAATTGTTACCTCTCAAATAGTAGTGTATCAACAATTGTTTGCATTTCATGGTCGCGATTTCTTGTTTTGTCGTTAGTAATTTTCATTTTGTCAAATAAATGAAAAAGGCAAAGTTTACAATTTATTACATCAATGATCTTCTCTAAAAATGCTAAATTAAACTCTCCTTTTTATGTAGTCAGTTATAATCCATAATTTACTAGAAAAAATTTATGACTTATCTAAGGGATTATTAACAGGCTTTTTATATTACTAAATATGTCTTCTTTATTTTTTGGGTTTTTCGGAAAAAAATCGAACTGTAATGAAACTGATGTTTTTTACTTTTAGGAAACGGGAAACCCTGTACACGGACGCATATTTCTATAGTTATAACTACCATTTTTGGATTTTCTTATCTATTTCTCTTTTCACATCTGTTCTACAAATCCTACTTAGCTAAACCAAAAGTTAAAACTGCTTAAGTGATATAATAAATGTATATATTTCTATTTTGAAGGTAATTTATTACTAGTGTATTCAAAACCTGTCTATGATCATTTTCAGCAAATGAAATGTAAAGTATAATATTTGCAGGGTACAACTTCTGTAGATCTGTGCTGTAAAGGAACAAATTAGTTCAAGTTATTTATTTAAGTCCTCAATTATTTAAATACATACAAACTATAGGCAATCTAAATGTAAACAGTTGAAATCAATATTTACCATATTGTTCTTCTCCTTTTGACAAGTTGACAAATAAAATTAACTACAATTAGGATATCTTTCTTAATTTTAGGTATGTACACAGGTTTGGAAAACATTAATAATACAATTATCGGTATCGAAAACTACTGCATTGAAACGGGGTTAGTTTGTCTGTGTGTAAATGAGTCTCCATCTCTCCATCAGAACGTTTCGAAATTTTTCATGGAAACTTTTAGTGGGGTTCTTTACACATACCTAAAAGCATTATTTCTGACCGTTTTCTAAATTACAACACATACCTAAAAGCATTATTTTTGACCGTTTTCTAAATTACAACACATACCTAAAAGTATTATTCTTGGCCGTTTTCTAAATTATAACACATACCTAAAAGGATTGTTTTCGGCTGTTTTCTAAATTATAACACATACACCCATTATATTTTGGCTGTTTTCTAAATTATAACACAAACAATTATTTTTTGGCCGTTTTCAAAATTATAACACAAAAACAATTATTTTTGGCCGTTTTCTAAATTATAACACAAAAACAATTATTTTTTGGCCGTTCTCTAAATTATAACACATAAGACCATTACTTTTTGGTCGTTTTCTAAATTATAACACATAAAACCATTACTTTTTGGCCATTTTCTAAATTATAACACATAAGACCATTACTTTTTGGTCGTTTTCTAAATTATAACACATAAAACCATTACTTTTTGGCCATTTTCTAAATTATAACACATAAAACCATTACTTTTTGGCCGTGTTCTTAATTATTAAAACCATTATTTTTGGCCGTTTTTTAAATTATAACACATACCTAAAAGCATTATTTTTTGGCCGTGTTCTAAATTATAACAATTAAACAAGTTACATTTGTTATTTTCTAAATAATGACAACTAAACAAGTATTCTATTAGGAATTCAAACAAAGAACATGGGAAATTTTGTCTGAAGATCGGGATGAATAGTTAATTTCTGCGCCAAAGCATTCGAGTCGGCGGAATCCCTAAAATGCAAATACTTGTTTATTAGTGAATACAAAGATAAAACTAGATATATATAGAATTGCCAGCTCAAAAATGATTGTCTCGCTTACCCTTCCTGACTAACTAAAGTGCGAACCCGAAATACAGCCAAATGGGCATAATAGGTTGGTGCAGGATACGAAACGGATTGACAACAACGGACATACATGTAGCACAGATAGTAACTCAGTTGCTGGATCTGGTCCATGGTAAACAGAGAGTCGTCATGTATCACATGATACTGCTTTGGTTTTGATGTTCCCTGAAAATTTCAAGTATGCAAATATTTTAGCCTTAAAAGATACAGTGTGTTCTTTATCGTGATGACAAAAATGAATCATTAACTGACGTAAATAATTAATAAAATTGTTATTAAAACTACATTATTTACCTCTATTACTGTTATAACAATTAATTACTGTAAACACACGGAAACTAAAAAAATTAAGGCAACTTTTCGGATACGGTATGTGGCACGAGTTGTACAGAAAAACATTTTCTATAATGCACAAGGGAATACAGAAAATTGGATTCATTTTCTCTATTCACTTCGCACGACAAAAGTCTTATAGGAAACTTAACCATGTATACCCTCAGCAGCAGCTACCCTCAACAGAGATAATGGAAGCAAGTATCATCCAATCCAGCTATAGAAAAGGACATTTCTTTCCTTTACGGAGAAAGGGGGTTCACATTTCAGTACATTTGGTTACCCTATCTCAACAACAAGTACTCTATCTATTTAACTGAATTTAACTCTATCGATAACTCCCCAAACGTGGAAGTCTTCAGAACTTCATACATGGTATTTTTACTCCTCTTACGCCTTTTCATTGTTCTGCCTGTCTGTATGTATGTTAGTTCATAGTTCCCTATTTGTATTTCTAAAATGTTACCATCACAAGAAGTAAAGAATCATATCATCAGGTTTGGACAACTTGATAACAGTTTAATTGGACCTGGTTGTTGCCAACTAACAAAACATCCGCCACACTGCAGCCCGTGTCAAGATACTGTAATTTCATTTGTACTTTATCTAACAAATAATAGACCCACTCTAATGTTATGCATGTTTAGTAATATGCAAACAATTCCTCACTTGAATTCCAACAAGCGAATTTTAATGAAATTCTTGTTCCACAGGATCCTATCCACAGCAGTTCCAGGCGGCTTATTCATACGCTATAATAAAAGTAAAGTAATTTATTATTATTATTATTATTACTTTGTATTCTGTGTGCACTTATGGCATGATTTATATATGGTGAATAGTGAACAAACTACTTTACTTTTCCGACGCCTTGATGTGAATCCTTAGGACAAAATCTAGTGTGGTGTCCCTTTGTAACCTATAAAAGGAAATACAAAATGCAAACATTATAGTAAATGTAATTCATAAAAACATAAAGCATAGGTTGTGCAGTATTCATTTGCTTACCACAACGAAAGTAATCTTCGGATTATAGTTAACATTGAGATCGTTACAAGCATTTTTTAAGGCCCTGTATTCGCTTTCTTTAATCTACACAGGTACAATAAAATTACATTTCTTCATGTTGTAAATTATTCAGTAACTACTGCATGGAAGCGGGATGTCTGTCTGTTTGTGTTAATATAAAACTCAAAAAAGAATTGAAATGTTTACCTGAAATTTACAATGGGTCCTTTTATAACTAAATGTAAGGTTCCCTTTCGAAAATATATTAATGAATTGTGCAAATGTCGGAATTAAGCATAGCCTGCTACTATAGGTAGCTTGCTCTCAACATAGCCATCCGTATCCTCTGATTTTACATGTAAAGCATGTCAAGAGATTTTTCGGCGGTGGCGCTACTTCCTGGGAACGTTCAACATGCAACTTCCTACTCAAAATACCCATATTTTCAATGACTCAGGAAACCGAGAAAACATCATTCCAAAGGTTTGTCTTCTTGGGTACTACTTCAAAATAGCCGACTAAGCCAGAATATGCCCTTTGGGGTACTTAAGTACTCCTTGGATTCGCCAGGCAATTTGATAGCACTAAATGTAAAAGTGTGACGTTAGCCCCGGCATGCAGCGCCATCACACCAAAATCGTCTTGACTACTTTTAGAGCCCATACGGACGGCTATGTTGAGAGCAAGCTACCTATAGTAGCAGGCTATGAATTAAGTATAAAATACTTGTCTGTGTTAGTCCATAGCCTGCTACTATAGGTAGCTTGCTCTCAACATAGCCGTCCGTATGGGCTCTAAAAGTAGTCAAGACGATTTTGGTGTGATGGCGCTGCATGCCGGGGCTAACGTCACACTTTTACATTTAGTGCTATCAAATTGCCTGGCGAATCCAAGGAGTACTTAAGTACCCCAAAGGGCATATTCTGGCTTAGTCGGCTATTTTGAAGTAGTACCCAAGAAGACAAACCTTTGGAATGATGTTTTCTCGGTTTCCTGAGTCATTGAAAATATGGGTATTTTGAGTAGGAAGTTGCATGTTGAACGTTCCCAGGAAGTAGCGCCACCGCCGAAAAATCTCTTGACATGCTTTACATGTAAAATCAGAGGATACGGATGGCTATGTTGAGAGCAAGCTACCTATAGTAGCAGGCTATGGTTAGTCAATAAGAAGTGTTTTCATCTAAGCGTGTACCACGTAATAAATACTAGGCTTACACTTATGCCAAAGGAATATTGAATTTCGCTATAGGCACATAAAGTAAGAAGTGACTTTGGCAAAAACGCAATAAGCGTTCAATAGCAATTAAGTCCTCAATAAATTAAACTCTGTTAGATAAAGAATAATTTATTGATGACTCAATTGCTATTGATCGCTTATTCCATCTTCAATACTCCTAAACACTTCTTTGAGTAATAGAGAACATATTGTTTCTATTACATCTGACTGTAGAAACAATATGGGCTCTACATTTTTAATTACTTCGTTTCTTGAGTCCATTCAGTACATACTTAAAACTTTAGTTATTGTCAATTCATAAAGCTTTCAATTTATTCCAATTCATTTGACCCAATTAATGAATAAAAACACTGATTATTTATTAGTAGTCCTTAATGCTTGAAAAAATTTTGAAAAAATAAAAATAAAATTGAAAGTCTATTACGGATTTCTATAATTATAAATGTCTATATGGATATCTATAACGGTAAGGACCTAATCATTCAAGCATTAAAACACCAAGCAAAAAGTATAGCTAAACTTACAGCATCGAAGTAGCCTTCACTGACGCCATCACGGAACATTAAAATCTTTTGAGGACTTTTGTTTGTGCAGTTTCGAAACTTAAGTAGCATCTCTTTAGTTTTAGTGGTAGTCCTTTAATTGCAGATAATTTCCTGTTTCGAAGCTTGTGCCTCAATATGCATGGCAAAATTCATGCCACTCATTCCAATACTTGCAGTCACAGCTGCAAAGTTGGGAGCCTTCATAAAACAAAGAAATTGTGTCTCAGGAAGGTATAATAATTATACCTTCCTGAGACACAATTATTTACTGTTGCTTCTTTACATACTTACAAAGCAATGAGCTGCTACGAAAAAAGCATTAAATAGCTGAACTTACAGTTGAATTTGGAGCCGGATGTGTGACATCAGCTCCCATCACTAACACTGGATCTTTGAAAAAGTTGTTCAAGACAGTTTGGATTGGTGCAGTAATCAGAGTTCGTAGGTAGACGAAAGAAATGGGGCTGGGGCAGCAATCAGAGTTCGTACAGTTCGTAGACGAAAGAAATGGGGCAGCAATCAGAGTTCGTAAACGAAAGAAATGGGGCAGCAATCAGAGTTCGTGTTCGTAGACGAAAGAAATGGGGCAGCAATCAGAGTTCGTGTTCGTTGACGAAAGAAATGGAGCAGCAATCAGAGTTCGGACAGTTCGTAGTCGAAAGAAATGGGGCAGCAATCAGAGTTCGTAGACGAAAGAAATACGCCGCGACGAAAGAAATACGCCGCGACGAAAGAAATACGCCGCGACGAAAGAAATACGCCGCGACGAAAGAAATACGCCGCGACGAAAGAAATACGCCGCGACGAAAGAAATACGCCGCGACGAAAGAAATACGCCGCGACGAAAGAAATACGCCGCGACGAAAGAAATACGCAGCGACGAAAGAAATACGGGCGCGACGAAAGAAATACGCCGCGATGAAAAAAATACGGCGCGACGAAAGAAATACGGCGCGACGAAAGAAATACGGCGCGACGAAAGAAATACGGCGCGACGAAAGAAATACGGCGCGACGAAAGAAATACGGCGCGACGAAAGAAATACGCCACGACAAAAGAAATACGCCACGACAAAAGAAATACGCTACGACGAAGGAAATGGGGCAGCAATCAGAGTTCGTAGACGAAAGAAATACGCCGCGACGAAAGAAATACGCCGCGACGAAAGAAATACGCCGCGACGAAAGAAATACGCCGCGACGAAAGAAATACGCAGCGACGAAAGAAATACGGGCGCGACGAAAGAAATACGCAGCGACGAAAGAAATACGGGCGCGACGAAAGAAATACGGCGCGACGAAAGAAATACGGCGCGACGAAAGAAATACGGCGCGACGAAAGAAATACGGCGCGACGAAAGAAATACGGCGCGACGAAAGAAATACGGCGCGACGAAAGAAATACGGCGCGACGAAAGAAATACGGCGCGACGAAAGAAATACGCCACGACAAAAGAAATACGCTACGACGAAGGAAATGGGGCAGCAATCAGAGTTCGTAGACGAAAGAAATACGCCACGACGAAAGAAATTGGGCAGCAATCAGAGTTCGTCATCGACAGAAATAAGGCAGCAATCAGAGTTAGTGCAGTTCGTAAACGAAAGAAATGGGACATTTTGCAAAAAGCGGCTTACAATCCTAATATTTCTACGAGCCATATTTGCCTAGCGAATAACAATGCACTGGTACTGGTATGCACCGGTATGGCATGGAATAACTGGTATATTTGGTCTCTCAATCTTAGTTTTCTTCTCTTTTAGAAAATATTTGGCGATATTCACCTTTCGTCCTGCCAAATTTGTGAATTCAAAAGTGTTAGAGGTGTGTTTCAAGAACTGGATTGCCGGAAACTTGTGATACTTTCGTATCTGCCAGTTATGGGATCCTTGTGTCCGGTTCCACACTCAATTAACTTTCCTGAGGACCAAAAAAACAAGTACACTTATTATAAGCTATAAGTACTATTATTAAGTGCTACTAAATAATATTTAAGATGTGACAAGACAATACCAGCTAAGAGGTCTGTTGCGAAAGAAAACTTTTCCTCGTTCCAGAATTGCTGATCTAATTCTTTTATAGATTATTTAAACAGTTGACACAGCATAGTTGTAAGGGACACTCTCCGAACAAACGCCTTATTTGCCACTGAAACGATTAATAATTAACTTTTAAAGATTCGTGGCTTATATTTAACACTTCAAGCCTTGTGGCTTAATTTTCAACCGACAGAGTCAGAATTCAATGTAAATAAAAGTATTCCACCCGAGCCTCCTCAAAAATTTGTGAAATAAAAGAAATGTTAACATACAGTCAATGTTCAAAGTGGGATGAGTATCTGAGCCAGCCGTCAAGCTTTGATAATGTCCGTACTCCGTAGAATAAATCCAAGTAGTCGTCAAGTCTGAAAGGGTCGACGTTGCTGAAGAAACTTCTGTTGCAACAAAAGAAGTTGTTGGATGGTGAGGACCTTAAGGCTACGTCAAATGCTTGAATAACGTCCTGTGGCAGCTCTACCCTTTGCTTAGTATTCCGACTGTTCATGAAGTCCACGAACTTTGAAGTGCAGATATCATTCGTAACTGAAAATATAAAACAACTATTACATTCTTTTCAAAACTACTTATTCGTGTACGTATAATATACACTAATGATAAAATAATATTAATTCCATTTTTACGGAAAGTAGTTTGTATGTCGTGTGTACTGTATTGTAACTTACATTTGAGTCTGATATCGAAAGTTCTTATTTTGTCGTCATCATCCAGAGCTTTCATCGTAATCTGCCAGTGACGTTCAACTTGTCCGGCCAAATTAATTTTTTCCACCGTGTAGCAGTTCTTCTTTCCGTCAAAAGGCATTGCAACTTTTTTATGCCCTTTCTCATACACCATTGGAATTCAAGCCGTATAAAGGGAAGCAAACGGTCCGGGAGTTGGTTTATAATATACTGGACCCAATTTCCTTTTCTTATTCTTCATTACTTCGTTTGGAGACTGATCAGCCTGGGTTATCGTAAAGTCATAGTGAAAAATTAACTTCACCTTTTTCTTGATATTCACGTGGAAATGGGGCAGCAATCAGAGTTCCAAGACGAACTACGAAAGAAATGGGGCACCAATCAGAGTTCCTAGATAGACGAACTACGAAAGAAATGGGGCAGCAATCAGAGTTCTTAGACGAACTACGAAAGAAATGGGGCAGCAACCAGAGTTCCAAGACGAACTACGAAAGAAATGGGGCACCAATCAGAGTTCCTAGATAGACGAACTACGAAAGAAATGGGGCACCAATCAGAGTTCCTAGATAGACGAACTACGAAAGAAATGGGGCACCAATCAGAGTTCCTAGATAGACGAACTACGAAAGAAATGGGGCAGCAATCAGAGTTCTTAGACGAACTACGAAAGAAATGGGGCAGCAACCAGAGTTCCAAGACGAACTACGAAAGAAATGGGGCACCAATTAGAGTTCCTAGATAGACGAACTACGAAAGAAATGGGGCACCAATCAGAGTTCCTAGATAGACGAACTACGAAAGAAATGGGGCACCAATCAGAGTTCCTAGATAGACGAACTACGAAAGAAATGGGGCAGCAACCAGAGTTCCAAGACGAACTACGAAAGAAATGGGGCACCAATCAGAGTTCCTAGATAGACGAACTACGAAAGAAATGGGGCACCAATCAGAGTTCCTAGATAGACGAACTACGAAAGAAATGGGGCAGCAATCAGAGTTCTTAGACGAACTACGAAAGAAATGGGGCAGCAACCAGAGTTCCAAGACGAACTACGAAAGAAATGGGGCACCAATTAGAGTTCCTAGATAGACGAACTACGAAAGAAATGGGGCACCAATCAGAGTTCCTAGATAGACGAACTACGAAAGAAATGGGGCACCAATCAGAGTTCCTAGATAGACGAACTACGAAAGAAATGGGGCAGCAACCAGAGTTCCAAGACGAACTACGAAAGAAATGGGGCACCAATTAGAGTTCCTAGATAGACGAACTACGAAAGAAATGGGGCACCAATCAGAGTTCCTAGATAGACGAACTACGAAAGAAATGGGGCACCAATCAGAGTTCCTAGATAGACGAACTACGAAAGAAATGGGGCAGCAATCAGAGTTCCTAGATAGACGAACTACGAAAGAAATGGGGCAGCAATCAGAGTTCCTCGATAGACGAACTACGAAAGAAATGGGGCAGCAATCAGAGTTCCTAGATAGACGACCTACGAAAGAAATGGGGCAGCAATCAGAGTTCCTAGATAGACGAACTACGAAAGAAATGGGGCACCAATCAGAGTTCCTAGATAGACGACCTACGAAAGAAATGGGGCAGCAATCAGAGTTCCTAGATAGACGAACTACGAAAGAAATGGGGCAGCAATCAGAGTTCTTAGACGAACTACGAAAGAAATGGGGCACCAATCAGAGTTCCTAGATAGACGAACTACGAAAGAAATGGGGCACCAATCAGAGTTCTTAGACGAAACGAGGAAAGAAACGGGGCAGCAATACGAAAAATTAATGTGGGTATTTAGAACGGGGTGGTTAGAAGATATACTTTCTCATAGAATGAAACTGAAAAATGCTACTGCAACTAATGAAATATAACTGCCTAGTGAAGAAATAATATTTCATAAAGTATAAGCGTCTGGGTAATCAGAATATCGTCGTGGTATTCCATTTAATCCTAAAAAATGTTAAGGAAAAAATGTTAAATTTACCCCTTCCTAAACGACACGACGAAAGAAATGGGGCTGCAATCAGAATTCCAAGACGAACTACGAAAGAAATGGGGCAGCAATCAGAGTTCGTAGCTAGACGAAAGAATTGGGGCAGCAATCAGAGTTCGTAGACGAAAGAAATGGGGCAGCAATCAGAGTTCGTAGACGAAAGAAATGGGGCAGCAATCAGAGTTCGTAGACGAAAGCGAAAGCATTGGATTGAGGGTTGGGGCAGCAATCAATTCCCCTTTCGTAAACGAAAACACTGGAATTCGCGTGCAATCATACTAGGGAGTATATTAATAGATAATCTACCTGCTTAGTCTTGATCATTGGCGGATTCAAATGCCGGGCTTTATTTATGATGATCGGATCCTCGGCGACGGATAAACCAAATGCATCCAGGACGTTACACTTGTTGAATTTGCAGCCGGCTCGCTACGCATTCATAGTTATCCATTTCTTTAATTTCCATTCTTAACAACAGTATTTATTGGTAAATTAGAATTAGTAAATATTTATTATTTAACTCACCGCAGTTTGTATTCTTTGGAAGCGTTCCTTTCGAGCTTTAGCTGCACCTTTAATCATTGCACTGGGAAGGCTGGGCTCCATTTTTTCTTTGTACGGCTGCTCAGTGACTGTGCAAAGCTGTAAGTACAAATAGATGTCCTTCCTAATTAGTATAGTAGTAGTCCCCTGAGTGAGATTGACTAACTAAAAGACAGACATCGGGTTCCCAAAAAGGGAGACTCCTTTAATTATTAATGCCGTTGCAAGTTGACCTCACTAACAACAGTCAGTGAAGTTCTTCAACCCCAACCCTGTAAAGCTTGGTTAATGGTTAACTACGTAAATTCCTGCAGGATTTCTAATTTCCATAGAATAAAACGTCATAATTGGCATAACATACTTCTACAGATACATAGTTAGTTTCAGACTTTGATCCGATGTGGAGAACTGGTATATTTTTTGGTCTTTCAATCTTAGTTTTCTTCTCTTTTAGAAAATATTTGGCGATATTCACCTTTCCTCCTGCCAAATTTGTGAATTCAAAAGTGTTAGAGGTGTGTTTCAAGACCTGGATTGCCGGAAACTTGTGATACTTTTCGTATCTGCCAGTTAATGGATCCTTATGTCCGGTTCCATACTCAATTAGTTCGCCTTAGGATCAAAAAGCAAGTACATTTAGTATAAGTTATAAGTACTTTATTAAGTAATATTTAAGAATGTGACAATACCAGCTAAGAGGTCTGTTGCAAGAAAAAATTTTTCCTCGTTCCAGAATTGCTGATCTAATTCTTTTACCGATGATATAAACAGTTGACACAGCATATTTGTAAGGGGCACTCTCCGAACAAACGCATTATTTGCCACTGAAACGATTAATAATTAACTTTTAAAGATTCGTGGCTCATATTTAACACTTCAAACCTTGTGGCTTAATTTTCAACCGGCAGAGTCAAAATTCAATGTAAATTAAAGTATTCCACCCGAGTCTCCTCAAAAATTTGTGAAATAAAAGAAATGTTAACATACAGTCAATGTTCAAAGTGGGATGAGTATCTGAGCCAGGCGTCAAGCTTTGATAATGTCCGTAGAATAAATCCAAGTAGTAGTCAAGTCTGAAAGGGTCGACGTTGCTGAAGAAACTTCTGTTGCAACAAAAGAAATTGTTGGATGGTGAAGACCTTAAGGCTACAAAGGCTTGAACGTCCTGTGGCAGCTCTACCCTTTGCTTAGTATTCCGACTGTTCATGAAGTCCACGAACTTTGAAGTGCAGATATCATTCGTAACTGAAAATATAAAACAACTATTACATTCTTTTCAAAACTACTTATTCGTGTACGTATAATATACACTAATGATAAAATAATATTAATTCCATTTTTACGGAAAGTAGTTTGTATGTCGTGTGTACTGTATTGTAACTTACATTTGAGTCTGATATCGAAAGTTCTTATTTTGTCATCATCCGGATCCTTCATCGTAATCTGCCAGTGACGTTCACCGTTCAACTCGTCAGCCAAAAATAAGTTTTTCCACCGTGTAGCAGTTCTTCTTTCCGTCTAAAGGCAGTGAAACTTTTGTGTATTCTTTCTCATACACCTTTTGGAATTCAAGCCATATGAGGGGAAGCAAACGGTCCGGGTGTTGGTTTATACTGGCCCCAATTTCCTTTTTCTTATTCTTCTTTGCTTCGTTTGGAGACTGATCAGCCTGGGTTATCGTAACGTCATAGTGAAAAATTAACTTCACCTTTTCTTGATTTTCACGTGGAAATGGTTGACAACCAAGTTAATTCGATTGCCCTCGCAAAGACTTCCTTCGGTCGTTCTTAAAGGCCGAAGAAGATTTAGTGCTTTCTTGTCGTCAGCATGCAAGTCAATCAGCCTCATCTTTTCGGTAACCTGTGATGCGGCCATGCCTTAGCTAAAACATTAAAATTTCAAAAATCTATGATTAATGAATATTTCAGTATTCTGAAGAGACCGCAAGTTCCCTAATACCTCGGAGTAACAAATGACGCACATAATTGGACAGGTTCAACTTCCTGTCAATGTTTGTATATAGTAATCAGCAGTAATCGTCGCGTCGCCCTGTCTTGCCCGCTGACCTTGGTTTGTTAATGGAATCAAGGGTCCCCTATCAAGACGATGGTTAATATAAAGTCATATGGAGATCTTCGAGATGATGATTGACAGATTGACACTGTAGACACTAAGACACTTTTACACTATCAAAAGAGCAAATTCGGTTAATAATGGTTCTTGCGAAACAAGAGACCGACCTGGCTTGGCACTTTAATTATTTCCTTCCGTGTGCACGCTTTTGGAAGAGACTTGTACTGGCAGACTTTAGTGAGTTCATGAAAATAAACGATAATGGTTATGCTAAAAATGTTTTAAGCTTTTAAACTATTGTAATTGTACTACTTACAGTTACGAAATAGTACTGCCGATTTTCGAACTTTGGTTGGAAGTAAAAAATTATTTGCAAAAGCTTTTGACAAAATTGCGCTGGTTTTGGCAAATAATTTTACTTCAAATTAGAGGTCGAACATCAGTAATATTATTAGTTCGTAATATCTTTCTAATGTACCGGGTGTGCTTGGATTGTGAATGGTGTTCATTTTCACTCAATTAACTGGCAATTTGCAATCACAGTCCTGATTCGAATTAGATTATTACATATTCGTACCATTAATTACTATAATCACTAAATCCGGAAGATGCTAAACCTAAATAATCATTTTCATGAAAAGTGCTAAACAACTTTGATGATTCTATTGTGTACGTATCTTCATAACAAAACTCATTAAAATTTTATATTCATGACAAGTTGCAGACTGTACTGTGCTTCCAACTGCTTCCGAGATAATTTGAAAGTGAAAGTAGAGTAGTAGTAGCAGTAGATTTTTATTGTTTTACTATTTCTTAGTAAACCATTAACGTGAATAGTAAAACAATAAAAATTGGATAGCAAACAGACAGACGGACAGAATGGCAGAGCATTAACCGTAAATTTTGCGCATTTAATAAAGTTTGCAGTGTGTTTGAATTTCTGATAAACTAAAAGTACTAAAACTAACTAAAAACTAAAAGAGAGAGAGTTCTTTTTCAGCAGGGGCAAGGTATTTCAATGAGTGACGCAAAATAATTTGGAGGATTTAAGTAAATGCGCTCTAAAGAGGCACCACTGCCACTGACAAGTAGTTTGTAGTAAATTTGAAGTTTTCGAATTTTCTGCAGAAAACTAAACGTACAAAGGAGTTGACAGAGCTATTTCAATGATTATTTTTAATTGGAATATGAACATTTAATAACAAATTACATTGGCCACTTTCTAAATTATAACAACTAAAAACATAATTTTTGGCCACTTTCTAAATTCTAACAACTAAAAAATTAATTTTTGGCCACTTTCTAAATTACAACGGAAAACATAATTTTTGGCCGTTTTCTAAATTATAACGCATAAAACAAGCACTAGTTTTGGCCGTTTTCTAAATTATAACGCATAAAACAAGCACTAGTTTTGGCCGTTTTCTAAATTATAACGCATAAAACAAGCACTATTTTTGGCCGTTTTCTAAATTATAACGCATAAAACAAGCACTAGTTTTGGCCGTTTTCTAAATTATAACGCATAAAACAAGCACTAGTTTTGGCCGTTTTCTAAATTATAACGCATAAAACAAGCACTATTTTTGGCCGTTTTCTAAATTATAACAACTAAACAAGTAATATTGGTTATTTTCTAAATAACGACAACTAAACATGTAATATTGGTTATTTTCTAAATAATGACAACTAAACATGTAATATTGGTTATCTTCTAAATAATGACAACTAAACATGTAATATTGGTTATTTTCTAAATAATGACAACTAAACATGTAATATTGGTTATCTTCTAAATAATGACAACTAAACATGTAATATTGGTTATCTTCTACTTCTAAATAATGACAACTAAACATGTAATATTGGTTATCTTCTAAATAATGACAACTAAACACGTAATATTGGTTATCTTCTAAATAATGACAACTAAACACGTAATATTGGTTACCTTCTAAATAATGACAACTAAACACGTAATATTGGTTATCTTCTAAATAATGACAACTAAACATGTAATATTGATTATTTTCTAAATAATGACAACTAAACACGTAATATTGGTTATTTTCTAAATAATGACAACTAAACATGTAATATTGGTTATTTTCTAAATAATGACAACTAAACAAGTATTCTATTAGGCATTCAAACAAAGAACATGGGAAATTTTGATTGAAGATCGGGATGAATAGTTAGCTTCTGCGCCAAAGCATTCAAGTCGGCGGAATCCCTAAAATGCAAAAACTTGGTTATTATTGACCACAAAGATAAAACAAGATATATATAGAATTGCCAGCTGAAAAATGATTGTCTCCGCTTACCCTTCCTGACTAACTAAAGTGCGAGCCCGAAATGCAGCCAAATGGGCGTAATAGGTTGGTGCAGGATACGAAACGGGTTGACAACAACGGACATACATGTAGCACAGATAGTAGCTCAGTTGCTGGATTTGGTCCATGGTAAACAGAGAGTCGTCATGTATCACATGATACCGTGTTGGTTTTGAGGTTCCCTGAAATTTTCAAGTATGCAAATATTTTAGCCTTAAAAAGATGCAGAATGATGCCTTCTTGCAGGTGCATTAAAAATTATATATTCATCAAAGTATCATCCAATCAACCTATACTAAAGGACATTTTCTTTCGTTTACGGATAAAGGGAGTTAATATTTCAGTACATGTGGTTACCCTTTCTCAACAACAAGTACTCTTATCTTTATCTATTTAACTGAATTTAACTCTATCGATAACTCCCCCAACAGTGAAAGTCTGCAGAACTTCATATTCTACTTTTACGCCTTTTGATTGTTCTGTTCTGTCCTTTGTCCGCATGTATGTTAGTTCATAGTTCCTTATTTGTATTTCTAAAATGTTACCGCAAGAAGTAAAGAATCATATCATCAGGTTTGGACAACTTGACAATAGTTTTTAGTTGGGCCTGCTTGTTAACAACTACCAAAACATCCGCCAAACTGCAGCCCGTGTCAAGATACAGTAATTTCATTTGTACACTATCTAACAAATAATAGACTCACTCTAATGTTCAGCATGTTTAGTAATAAGCAAATAATTCCTCACTTGAATTCCAACATGCGAATTTAGGAAGAATTCTTGCTCCACAGGATGAGTAATGATCTTATCCACTACAGTTCCAGGCGGTACATTCATAGGCTATAATAAAAGTAATTTATTATTATTATTATTATTATTATTACTATAATTACTTTGTATTCTATATTAGTATGATATGATTTATATATGGTGAATTGTGAGCAAAGTATTTTACTTTTCCGACGCCTTGATGTGAATCCTTAGGACAAAATCTAGTGTGGTGTCGTTTTTTAACCTATCAAAGGAAATACGAAATACAAATATTATTATAGTAAACGCAATTCACAAAAACATTAAGCATAGGTTGTGCAGTATTCATTTGCTTACCACAACGAAAGTAATCTTCGGATTATAGTTAACATTGAGATCGTTACAAGCATTTTTTATGGCCATGTATTCGCTTTCTTTAATCTACAAAGGTACAACAAAATTACATTTCTCCATGATGTAAATTATTCAGTAACTGCTGCATAGAAAATGGATGTCTGTCTGTTTGAGTTAATATAAAACTCAAAAAAGCTTTGAAATGTTTTCTTGAAACGTACAGTGGGTCTTCTTAAAACTAAATGCAAGATTTCCTTTCGAAAATCAGATATTTTTGACTGGTACAAATGTCGATATTTCGTTATGTCGTCAAGGCTTTTGTGCATTGCCGTTCATAAACTAAGATTGTTTCTACTGTTTTCCTCAATGCTAACCTAATTGAAGTAGTTAGTGGGTTACGCAAAACATTTATCTGAAAAAACAGGTATCTAAGTTATCTAGACGTTTGCTTCCATGTTAGATAATTTATTGATGACTTAATTGCTATTGATCGCTTATTAAGTAGCGGAAGCTACTTTATAATAATGCCCTTCACAATCTGTCTGTCTGTCTGTCTGTCTGTCTGTCCGTCTGTCTGTCTGTCTGTCTGTCTGTTGGCTCTATAACTCATGAACGGCTTAATATAATTCGCTAAAACTTTTTGTGTACGTTCTTGGAGTTCCAAGGAAGGTCCCCTGCGAAAATGGGTGTGATCGATAAATGACATCCACTAAAAAAATTGATTAGTATAGAGCCTAGAATTCCATGTATTACTAAAAACGTTAAGTTTGAGGACACAGGGTGTACCAAATATTGAAAAATTTTAAAATACGGTCTTCACCGTATAAAATTTTAAAATTGACTTTAACGCAATTATACGGTGTAACCGATCCTCAGAAAGCGTGCGCACACAATATAGGCTCCATTCTGGCTTATAAAAATAAAAAGATTTAGACTACTAATGGGAACGCATTTTAAAAATTTTAGTAAAGAGTGGAGGGCTTAATGTTATTTTATGGGTCAGAATGGAGCCTGCAGCGCTCCAGCGCGCTTTCTGATGTTCGGTAACGACGTATAATTAATAATTGCGTTAAACTGCTTTTTTGATGATTTTTATTTTTGTCAATATTTGTTACACCCTGTGTCCTCAAACTTAACACAGGGCTAAAAGTGTTGTGTAGCTGGAAAGTTCTATAGAGAAAAGATAGGTGGCGTAAGTGGTGCATTCTTACTACTTATGTCATCTAACTTTTGTCCATGGGAAAATTGAGGTGCATTTTTAGCACCGAATTGAGGTGTTATAACTCTTGAAAGCTTCGATACATATACTTAAAATTTTTATATTGTGTTGCTACGGTTCAGAGGACATATGTGTCGCTTCTGCTACTTCATTAAGTGCATTGGTTGAATGGTTTATTCCATCTTCAATACTCCTTTGACTTAAGCGTAAACATAGTTTTTATTGTGTTACGTTCAGGTGAAAACACTTCTTATTGACTAATAGAGAACATAATATTTTTTCTATTACATTATCTGATTGTAGAAACAATATGGGTTGTACATTTTTAGTTACTTCATTATTTCGTTCTTTGAGTACATACTTAAAATTTTAGTTATTGTCAATTCATAAGCTTTCAATTTAGTCCAGTTCAGTTGACCCAATTAATACATAAAAACACTGAATATTTATTAGTAGTCCTTAATGCTTGAAAAAATATTGAATGAATTGAAATTAAAATTGAAATTCTATGAAGGATTTCCATAATTATTATCAATGTCTGTATGGATCTATAACGGTGAGGGCCTAATCATTCAAGCATAAAACACCAAGCAAAAAGTATAGCTAAACTTACAGCATCGAAGTAGCCTTCACTGACGCCATCACGGAACATTAAAATCTTTTGAGGACTTTTGTTTGTGCAGTTTCGAAACTTAAGTAGCATCTCTTTAGTGGTAGTCCTTAAATTGCAGATAATTTCTTGCTTCGAAGCTTGTGCCTGAATATGCATGGCAAAATTCATCCCACTCATTCCAATACTCGCAGTCACAGCTGCAAAGCTGGGAGCCTTCATAAAACAAAGAAATTGTGTCTCAGAAAGGTATTATTTACTGTTGTAAAACTAAATAAACAAAAACGCATTAAAGAACTGAACTTACAGTTGAATTTGGAGCCGGATGTGTGACATCAGCTCCCATCACTAACACTGGATCTTTGAAAAAGTTGTTCAAGACAGTTCGGCTTAACTGAAAGTTTTCGCCTCCTAGTTTAGCGTTCAATTTTAGCAGAAAGTTTCCCATTGTCTGGGCGTTTCCAAATAAAGTTTTCTGTTTTAAACACGAAGTCAAAACTCCAATCTGAAATATACACAGAATTGTAGAGAACATTACTTGTACTTTTAACACTTACAAGGGGTAATTTTTGTGGAATTAATACACAATAATCACATCTATTTAAAATTGCAAAATGCTTACCTTGACTTCAGCTGAGGACTTTACAATAGGGTATTCCCGACCGTCATCCGATATTATCACAAACACGAGCAAATACTTCGACTCCTTCAATTTTTGCAATTTTTCATCCACCTCCTTTGTGAATCTTCTTACTGCTTCTTTGTTTGACAAACCGGAAGGATTTGGACATCTCTGCAATTAAAATAAAACAAAGAACTGATGTGTGAACGGAACATTTTTTTGTTCTTACGCTCACTTCTTACTGTCAACCAGCAGTAGACTTTCCACCAGTTGATTTTATGAAAAGGAATTTTGACTTACCGTTTCTGTGTTCACATAATGATGAGTTGGTTTAAGTACAAGTCCAAGGCCCTGTGCTTCCTTCGACAACGCCTGGAAAAACTTCCTGAAATCAAACCACAATTTAAATAGTTACGATTACAACAGGTAAAATACTTTAAAGTAAAATAAATTTACTTAAAAATACAATGTTCAACACTCACACAGCTGCTGTAGGTTTCTGCTTCCAGGACCCAACTGTGTCCAATATGGCACAAACTGGAACATTAGCAGCTTTGTAAAACCCTTTGTTTTTAATTGACCACGAACCAGTTTTATTTTCAGGAACGGTATCTACAGACTTTTAAAACATTATATATAATGTATTAATTTAATTGAATTTGCAGAGAAATGAAGTCGTGAAAGGTGGCTAGGGTTATGGGTGCATAACGACAATGTTCGTAGACCAAAGAAATGCGGCAGCAATCAGTGTTCGTAGACGAAAGAAATGGGGCAGCAATGAGAGTTCGTAGACGAAAGAAATGGGGCAGCAATGATAAGTTCGTAGACGAAAGAAATGGGGCAACAATCAGAGTTCGTAGACGAAAGAAATGGGGCAGCAATAAGAGTTCGTAGACGAAAGAAATGCGGCAGCAATCACAGTTCTTAGACGAAACGAGGAAAGAAATGCGGCAGCAATCAGAGTTCTAAGACGAACTACGACAGAAATGGGGCAGCAATCAGAGTTACAAGACGAACTACGACAGAAATGGGGCAGCAATCAGAGTTCCAAGACGAACTACGACAGAAATGGGGCAGCAATCAGAATGCTAAGACGAACGACGAAAGAAATGGGGCAGCAATCAGAATGCTAAGACGAACGACGAAAGAAATGGGGCAGCAATCAGAGATCGCAGACGAAAGACGAAAGAAATGGGGCAGCAATCAGAGATCGCAGACGAAAGAAATGGGACAGCAATCAGAGATCGCAGACGAAAGACGAAAGAAATGGGGCAGCAATCAGAGATCGCAGACGAAAGAAATGGGACAGCAATCAGAGATCGCAGACGAAAGACGAAAGAAATGGGGCAGCAATCAGAGATCGCAGACGAAAGAAATGGGGAAGCAATCAGAGATCGTAGACGAAAGAAATGGGACAGCAATCAGAGATCGCAGACGAAAGAAATGGGGAAGCAATCAGAGATCGTAGACGAAAGAAATGGGACAGCAAGCAGAGGTCGCAGACGAAAGAAATGGGGCAGCAATCAGAGATCGTAGACGAAAGAAATGGGACAGCAAGCAGAGGTCGCAGACGAAAGAAATGGGGCAGCAATCAGAGTTCCTAGATGAACTACGAAAGAAATGGGGCAGCAATCAGAGTTCCTTGATGAACTACGAAAGAAATGGGGCAGCAATCAGAGATCGCAGACGAAAGAAATGGGGAAGCAATCAGAGATCGTAGACGAAAGAAATGGGACAGCAAGCAGAGGTCGCAGACGAAAGAAATGGGGCAGCAATCAGAGTTCCTAGATGAACTACGAAAGAAATGGGGCAGCAATCAGAGTTCCTTGATGAACTACGAAAGAAATGGGGCAGCAATCAGAGATCGCAGACGAAAGAAATGGGACAGCAATCAGAGATCGCAGACGAAAGACGAAAGAAATGGGGCAGCAATCAGAGATCGCAGACGAAAGAAATGGGACAGCAATCAGAGATCGCAGACGAAAGACGAAAGAAATGGGGCAGCAATCAGAGATCGCAGACGAAAGAAATGGGGAAGCAATCAGAGATCGTAGACGAAAGAAATGGGACAGCAATCAGAGATCGCAGACGAAAGAAATGGGGAAGCAATCAGAGTTCCTAGATGAACTACGAAAGAAATGGGGCAGCAATCAGAGATCGCAGACGAAAGAAATGGGGCAGCAATCAGAGATCGCAGACGAAAGAAATGGGGAAGCAATCAGAGATCGTAGACGAAAGAAATGGGACAGCAAGCAGAGGTCGCAGACGAAAGAAATGGGGCAGCAATCAGAGTTCCTAGATGAACTACGAAAGAAATGGGGCAGCAATCAGAGTTCCTTGATGAACTACGAAAGAAATGGGGCAGCAATCAGAGATCGCAGACGAAAGAAATGGGACAGCAATCAGAGATCGCAGACGAAAGACGAAAGAAATGGGGCAGCAATCAGAGATCGCAGACGAAAGAAATGGGACAGCAATCAGAGATCGCAGACGAAAGACGAAAGAAATGGGGCAGCAATCAGAGATCGCAGACGAAAGAAATGGGGAAGCAATCAGAGATCGTAGACGAAAGAAATGGGACAGCAATCAGAGATCGCAGACGAAAGAAATGGGGAAGCAATCAGAGTTCCTAGATGAACTACGAAAGAAATGGGGCAGCAATCAGAGTTCCTTGATGAACTACGAAAGAAATGGGGCAGCAATCAGAGTTCCTAGATGAACTACGAAAGAAATGGGGCAGCAATCAGAGTTCCCAGACGAACTAAGCAACTACGAAAGAAATGGGGCAGCAATCAGAGTTCCTTGACGAACTACGCAACTACGAAAGAAATGGGGCAGCAATCAGAGTTTCTAGACGAACTACGAAAGAAATGGGACAGCAATCATAGTTCCTAGATAGACGAACTACGATCTACGAAAGAAATGGGGCAGCAATCACAGTTCCTAGACGAACTAAGCAACTACGAAAGAAATGGGGCAGCAATCATAGTTCCCAGAAGAACTAAGCAACTACGAAAGAAATGGGGCAGCAATCAGAGTTCCCAGACGAACTAAGTAACTACGAAAGAAATGGGGCAGCAATCAGAGTTCCTTGACGAACTACACAACTACGAAAGAAATGGGGCAGCAATCAGGGTTCCTTGACGAACTACGCAACTACGAAAGAAATGGGGCAGCAATAAGAGTTCCCAGACGAACTACGAAAGAAATGAGGCAGCAATCAGAGATCGTAGACGAAAGAAATGGGGAAGCAATTAGAGGTCGCAGACGAAAGAAATGGGGAAGCAATCAGAGGTCGCAGACGAAAGAAATGGGGAAGCAATCAGAGGTCGCAGACGAAAGAAATGGGGCAGCATAAAAGTTCGTAGACGAAAGAAATGGGGCAGCAATCAGAGTTCCTAGACGAACTACGAAAGAAATGGGACAGCAATCATAGTTCCTAGACGAACTAAGCAACTACGAAAGAAATGGGGCAGCAATCAGAGTTCCCAGACGAACTAAGTAACTACGAAAGAAATGGGGCAGCAATCAGAGTTCCTAGGCGAACTACGCAACTACGAAAGAAATGGGGCAGCAATCAGAGTTCCTTGACGAACTACGCAACTACGAAAGAAATGGGGCAGCAATCAGAGTTCCCAGACGAACTACGAAAGAAATGAGGCAGCAATCAGAGTTCCTAGATGAACTACGAAAGAAATGGGGCAGCAATCAGAGTTCCTAGACGAACTACGAAAGAAATGGGGCAGCAATCATACCAAAAAGTATGATTGATAATATAATATGATTGATAATATACCTGCTTTGTCTTGATCATTGGTGGATTCAAATGTCGGGCATTATTTATGATGATCGGAAGCTCGGCGACGGATAAGCCAAATGCATCCAGGACGTTACACTTATTGAATTTGCAGCCGGCTCGCTACAAATTCAAAGTAATCCATTTTCGATTTTTAATAACAGTATTGGTAAATTAAAATTAGTGTTAGTAAATTGTTATTATTTAGCTCACCGCAGTTTGTATTCTTTGGAAGCGTTCCTTCGGAGCTTTAGCTGCACCCTTAATCATTGCACTGGTAAGGCTGGGCTCCATTTTCCCTTTGTACGGCTGCTCAGTAACTGTGCAAAGCTGTAAGTACAAATAATTGTCTTTGCTAACTACTAGTATGTAGTAATGCCCTGAGTGAGACTAATAATTAACAGGCAGACATCGCGTTCACGCTTGGCTACCTATGTGAATGTCAGCAGTATTTCTAATTTCAATAGAATAAAACTTGATAACTGGCGTAACATACCTCCACAGGAACATAGTTAGTTTTTGACTTTGATCCGATGTGGAGAACTGGTATATTTGGTCTCTCAATCTTAGTATTCTTCTCTTTCAGAAAATATTTTGCGATATTCACCTTTCCTCCTGCCAAATTTGTGAATTCAAAAGTGTTAGAGGTGTGTTTCAAGAACTGGATTGCCGGAAACTTGTGATACTTTTCGTATCTGCCAGTTATGGGATCCTTATGTCCGGTTCCATACTCAATTAGCTTTCCTGAGGATTAAAAAACAAGTAAATTTATTATAAGTTATAAGTACTTTATTAATTAAATAATATTTAATAATATGACAATACCAGCTAAGAGGTCTGTTGCAAGTGTAAACTTTTCCTCGTTCCAGAATTGCTGATCTAATTCTTTTACCGATGATTTAAACAGCTGACACAACATAGTTGTAAGGGGCACTCTCCGAACAAACGCCTTATTTGCCACTGAAACGATTGATAATTAACTTTTAATGATTAATGTAATGATTCGTGGTTCATATTTAACAATTCAAACCTTGTGGCTTTATTTTCAGCCGTCAGAAGTGTTTATTTTGTCAGTTCTATTCACGGATGCACAGCCGAATACAGAACTATGCATACCACATAATAGGTAGGTACATATCTGCAGAGGTGCGTACTTTAGCACTTACATACGTGGTAATGTTAGCGTGTACCTGTACCTACCTAGTAATCTCCAGCCTACCTTCAAATTGTTGTACTAAAAGAAGTGTTTCTTACGGTCAATGTTCAAAGTGGGGTGAATATCTGAGCCAGGCGTCAAACTTTGATAATGGCCGTAGAATAAATCCAAGTAGTCGTCAAGTTTGAAAGGATCGACGTTGCTGAAAAAGCTTCTGTTGCAACAAAAGAAATTGTTGGATGGTGAAGACCTTAAGGCTACGTCAAAGGCTTGAATAACGTCCTGTGGCAGTTCTACCCGCTGTTTAGTATTCCGACTGTTCATGAAGTCCACGAACTTTGAAGTACAGATATCATTCGTAACTGAAAATATAAAACAATTATTACATTCTTTTTAAGATGACTTTTTCGTGTATGTGTAATATATACTAATAATTAATAATATATTAATTCTATTTTTACAGCAAGTAGTTTGTGCGTCACTTACATTTGAGTCTGATGTCGAAGGTTCTTATTTTGTCGTCATCATCCGGATCTTTCATCGTAATCTGCCAGTGACGTTCAACTTGTCCGCCCAAATTAAGTTTCTCTACCGTGTAGCAGTTCTTCTTTCCGTCAAAAGGCATTGCAACTTTTCTTTTGTTTTCCTTCTCGTAAACCTTTTGGAATTCAATCCATATAAGGGGAAGCAAACGGTCCGGGAGTTGGTTTGCATTGGACCCAATTTCCTTTTTCTTATTCTTCTTTACTTCATTTGGAGACTGATCAGCTTGGGTTATGGTAACATCATAGTGAAAAATTAACTTGACCTTTTTCTTAATATTCACGTGGAAATGGTTGACCACCAAGTTAATGCGATTTCCCTCGCAAAGACTTCCTTCGGTCGTTCTTAAAGGTCGAAGAAGATTTAGTGCCTTCTTGTCGTCAGCATGCAAATCAATCAGCTTCACTTTTTCGGTAAGATGTGACGCGGCCATACTTTAGCTAAAACATCAAAATTTCAAAAATCTATGAAACAATTATTGATAAATAAAAAGAGTGAATGATTATGAATATTTCAGCCTCCTCCAAAAGACAGCAAATTCCCAAAATTACCTCGGTGTAACAAATGACGCACAGAAATGGAAATATTCAACTTATTGTCAGTGATTAATTAGCAAATCAGCAGTAATCTTTAATCTTCGCGTCGCCCTGCCTTGTCCGCTGACGATGGTTTGCTGACGGATTCAAGGGTCCCCTAACAAGACGATGGTTGATGGTAGATTGATTATAAAATAAAAGAATATGGAGATCTCCGAGAAGATGATTAAAACTTTACAAACGCCTTACACTATCAAGGGAGCAAATTCGACCAACAATGGTTAGGAAACAAGAAAGAAACCGACGAAGCACAACAATTCTCAACAAAAAAGCTACAAAACTGACGAAACACCGCAAACACAAAGAACCCTGTGGAACAAGAGCATGGAATGAACTCGTTTCTTCTGGCGGTTGGCTTCTGGTGTTTCCTGAGATTAGGGTTGCATGGCTTGGTGTTGGCACTTTAATTTTTTCCTTCCGTGTGCACCCTTCTGAAAGAGCTGCACTTGTCTTGTACTGGCAGACTTTAGTGGAGTTCAGGAAAATGAACGATGTAACGGTTATGCTAAAAATGTTTTAAACTTTTAAACTATTGTAATTGTACTACTTACAGTTGCGAAATAGTACTGCCGATTTTCGAACTTTGGTTGGAAGTAAAAAATTATTGGCAAAAGCTTTTCATAAACTTGCGCTGGTTTTGGCAAATAATTTTACTTTAAATTCAAATTAGAGGTTGAAAATCGGTAAAATTGTTTCGTAATATCTTTCTAATGTGTGCGTGGACTGTGAATGGTGTTCAGTTTCATTCAATTAACTGGTAATTTGCAATCAGTCCTAGTTCTGATTCGAATTAGACTATTACAATTACATATTCGTACCATTCATTATAATCACTAAATCCGGAAGATGCTAAACCAAAATAATCATTTTAATGAAAAGTGCCAAATAACTTTGATGATTTTGTTGTGTACCTATCTAAACTCATAACAAAACTAATATTTAATATTCATGACAAGTTGCAGACTTTGCACAAGTTTTAAAATACAATAATTATGTTAGAAAACATTTGTCCGTAACTGTATTCAGAAATGTAGAAATTTACTTTGCAACCTCATCTCTCAATCAATGGGAATATATTTTGCAATATCCAACTTTTATATTTATGGGTACAAAGTGCAGTGTGCAATTAATTATCAGTGTTATAGTTGCAGCTTTTAATGCAAGAAGTCTCAAGAATCAGAAGCAAATGGTGTAAATGGTGTGCTCAGAAATGTTTTCAATAAGACTAAAATATCATGCAAAGCTCAAAAATGGGGCCGGTGCTTAGGAAAACATAAATTGTTGGTCTTTTCGGATTTTAGTCACTTTTGCTCTTTTTTTCCTACTAGAACACAAAAAAGACGGCAAGTAGGACGTTTTCCAGAAAGGACACTTTTAGGATGGAAGGGAACGGTCTAAAAAGAAGTGCTATCCTTGCTAAAAAGGACGTCTGGTCAACGTAACTGACTGCAACAATTTTTTGTTATCTGGGAAATTTGAGCAAGTTATTGCTTAATAGGATGGTGATAACTATTCCGCTTCTAGGACTTACATGTATATTATGTTTAGCTGTACAAATTCAATACACTCCTAGCACAATGCTATAACATTGTATACAATATGCATGCTCTTTAAACTCTTGCATTTCAGTCTCAACAAAAAATAGCAAAGTGGAAAACATTTATTCATAAATATTTTGCAATTGCTCTCATCAATGGGAATATATTTGGCAATACCTAAATTAAGTATTCACTATTCTATGGATGTTAGGTACAAGACACAAAATCCATTTTCAGTTGAAGTAAAGCAGCAGAGTTTGCAATTAGTTATCAGCGAAATAATTACAGTGTTCTTGTTTAGTTGCAATAAATTAGGATTCCTAATAATAGTCAATACCTTATAACGCATTAGGTTAAATAACTTGTAAACTCTGTCTTGAAGTACTTTTTCTTAGGTGAAAATCATGGAGTTCGTGAACATGACGAAAGATGGGTTAATACATTGGGAATACGAAAATCCCCCGAAATTTGAATCTTATTGGTTTGAAAAGGTGGACGGAAACGAATTGAGACGTTTTACCATAAGGAGTTTACCCTTTGTGGGGATTATTGTCTCTCTGTATTTTCTCCTTGTTTGGCTTGGTCCAAAATGGATGAAAAATCGTCAACCATACAATTTGGATAAACCTCTGATTGTTTGGAACTTTTGCATGTCCCTTTTCTCACTAACCGTTTGTGTACGCCTCATGCCAGAGTTTTTAGAACTTCTGACACAACCGAATGGTTGGTACAAATCTTCTTGTCTCCTGTGAGTTTAAAATTATCAGACATTATTTGGGATTTTTAATATCTTAGAAACATTTTATTTATCTTCATTGAAATTGTATGTCATTTTAACAAAATTAATGTACAGTGCCATCTTAACAGAAATAGTGTAATATAATTTGGTACTAATGCTAGAGCATTATAGAACTAATTAGAACAGTTAATTAATTTTTGAATATTTTGCTTTGTTTCAGAAAAGAATTGCATCACTCAACAACATTTTGGGCGTTCCTTTTTGTATTTTCTAAAATAGTGGAGTTGGGAGACACTGTATTTATTGTTTTGAGAAAGAAGCCATTAATAATGTTGCACTGGTAAGTAAAAAACCTTCATTGTGAATATTATCATGTCCCAGGTTATTAATCAATTTTTCTCACTATTTATGTATGTAATATTTATTGTCAACTTCCTTACATGAAGGTTATTACACCGAGAAAGATTAGATTGGTATACAAATTCAAGCTAATTTTATAAGTACAGCGAGGTTCCAAAGTACCGCACCATATGCATTTTGTGCGTCAGTTTGCGACCAGTTTCTTAACGCTTATCCATTAGAAATTAGAAATTAGCATGCCGGAAACATATGCACCCCTGCCTATGATGCGGAATTTTTGAACCTCGCTGTATTTCTATAGGATATGTATAAAAATGGTAAAATATTTTCCGATATTGTGCAGAAATGACCGTTATGCAATTCATAATATTTATTACAATGGCTAAATACTATTATTTCAGGTTCCACCATTTTAGTATGCTGTGGATATCGCTTTTCGAATACATCCAAGGAGAACCTTGTATGATAAGACACGTCGTGTTTGTTAATTCCTTTGTACACACTTTCATGTACGCGTATTTTGGGTGCAAGGTAAGTAGAACAGTATTTTATGAAGTGCGGTCGGATACCTTTTATAATTGAAGGGGTCAGATGAAAAAGTATCAATTTCAAACCCCCCAAAATCTCCATAGAAATTAGCAAAATTTTAGCAAAACTTAGGGGCCAACCATTGACATTTTTACCGAGATTTTTTGGAAACTCATTCTCTTTTCTCTTTGGTTACCCTGTTACCCATAGTTCCACTATATATTTGTTGTGTTTGACCATTCTTTAAAATATAATGACAAAACAACCTGCAAGGATAAAAGTTTGCTAATCGTTTTAATAAACGTAACTATACAGTGTTTCCTATAAAAGCAACTGACATGTTAGCCGAATACGTCACGATGCATTTATTGCTTTGATTCTTGTCCTGCACTTCTTTATGGTTTAAAAATTCAGTTGACCAAGATTACTTGACAAAATATTTTTTCTATAACCAGGTGACGACATACTTTGTTTGAAAAATAGATTACATAAAAGGGAATGAATATTCAATAAATAAACCATAGCTATAGCATCCGACAACCGAATGCTAGAAAATATTCCCTGTTCATCCTACAAAAGTTATTTAATGTATTTTTCAAACAATCATCGCTTTGTTACTAGATACGTTGTCAAGGCATTTTGGTTTTACCTAGTCTAAATTCTGGTTGGAAGGTTAGCATCCTTCCAAAGAGCGTTTTGTTTCATACTAAACCCCTTCACCAATTAAATAAGTTCACTTTTAATCTTTATCCTCTAAATTTTTTGCTAAAATTGATGTTTAAAAAATTTAAAACCCAAAAATACTCAAGCTTATGTATACCAGATGATGAAAAAATAACAAATTTCTAGCTGCCTGTTCTTTTGCAGAGATTGACAGCCATTTGATTTGACAAAACTGGCAGCTAGAAACCAGTTAGCAGTTTCAAAGGTCGTAGTGTGCCCCCAAGAATAGGGGCCATGACTATTTAGGGCACCTTGAACATACTGTAACTTTGAAACTAGGAAAGTAATTTTACGATTTTCTAATGTTGTTTTCTTTGCCATGAAATAATTTGTTTTGCAATTTTTTGACATAGGTATTTGTATTTCAGTTTTGATTTTCCTCTCAAAGCAGCCGAAAATAAAGTTACATTAAAACACATGTATTCCAATTTACCTATTCAAGACTTAGAACAGGAAGAACTACATTTTATTTAACTTCGAAATTGACTCCAAAATTTTAAAGAACCGCTTTCATATCCGAATTTAGTACTTATTTTGGCTCTTAAAAAGTAAAATTCATTGGCATATAAATTTAATTCATATTAAAAATGGTATTAAATGAAAGTAAATAGATTACCGTAAAATTTGCAATACTTCATAAATGAGCAGGTCAAAATAGTTTAAAAGTGCAAAGCCCATAAACTATATAGTACCTAATAGAATAGCTTAGTTTAAAATTTTCCAATGTAATTAAATTAGGGTGCAGTTTTGGCTACGTCCGGGATGTCTGCACCTGCTAATCAGTTTGTCAGAGAGATTTTGTTTACCTTGGGTGAAGCACAATGTATATTACGGGTTTGCCAAGTGTCACACTATTTCACTATTTGGAAGACTGAGTAATTTCATATAAGAAAGTTCTTGGATGACCCCTCCAAACTTTGTTTGTTTTTGCATTTTTTAATTAAATTGCGAAAACGATACCTTTTCATCTGACCCCTTCAATTGCGCTTGCCGTCTGTCTGTCTGATAGATATCTAGAGAACGGATTGACAGATTTGAATTAAACGTAGAGCACTACCTAAAGGCTATTGTGAGTTAAAGTTCGAAGTTGGGGTCAATCGGTCAACCTGAAACAGAAATAAAGTCCCTAAAATAGAGTTTACAGTTTCATGTATTAATAGTTGGTGTGTTTATGAAGTTTACAAAACTTAACAGCAATTTATTTTCACTCCTGTATGATGTTTTTGATGTCCAATTTATTAATTCGGGGAAAAAGTGGACTATTTAACCCCATAGCTGATTCAAACTTTGAGCACATCTAAAGTTGTCAACTGACTCGTTCAATGTAATATTCGTTGTCCAATTTTTTTGTCCCATTTATGCATTCAAATAATTGTTTAATATATTTTGTCTACGATGCATTTTTACATCTAGTGTTATACTGTTTTATTAAAATTTCGAAATACCAGAAGGCCAGCGCATTAAATAAGATTGTATCAAGAACAAAAAATATCCTATAACTACTTAATTGTAATTTGAACAATATACGTTACGTAACTACAATTAATTCCGCAGGGTTTGCAAATGAAATTTCCAAAAGCTGTACCAATGATGATTACCACATTACAAATTTCGCAATTCGTTAGCGGACTCTGGGGGACGGGCCAGCAGTTGTTCTACTATCGTGGTAAGTATTGTGCTATTGACTAACAATTTCTGGAGCATAATTCCATTTGTGTTAAATTTCTTACACAAGTTAAGATTCTTATGCAATACTTTTTGTGCTCACGGATTATTAAACCAGCAATTTTGTTCAATTGGGAAGTCTAGATTTTCTTTAAGTAGGAAAACAATTTCAAATTTTCACATAGTTCCTTTATAGATTTAGACAGTAATGAGTATTATATCTGGTTATGGTGTATACCCACCTATACATTTTACCGCTTCTATGAAACTTCAGTTTGTTGCGAAACAAACCAGAATTAAAACACAATTGTATGCTGGAAATCCTGAAAAAAACATTCTTAGTCAATAAGTTTCAACCACTAGATAAATATGAAAATTTTGAACTACAATTTTGATGAAGCCTTTATTTAAAATTATTATTTAGTGCACAATGGATGCTGTATGCATAAATAATATTTTTTCCGGATTCCTCGCATACAAATCTGCCGGAAAATTATCTCATAAGTTACCTCATATCTCATAAGTTAGAGCTAACCATCTCTACATTGGATGTATTGGTTATAGTACAAGTACATAGTTTATGGCATTTATATTGCTCGACATTGCCACATTAAAATATTAATGACACCTGGGGCAAGCAGGGAAACCATCTAAATTTCTTTAAAGTTCTTAATCTTTAAAACTCTCTTTCGAAGCAAACTGAACTTTCATAAAAATGGTAACATATATATTATGTAATATCTTGCAAGGTCCCATTCATAATAAGAGAAACTGTTGCTTGCGTATTACAATTTTATTAATCGTTAATTTAATACCGTTATTAACAAAAGCACCATTTTTTATTTTCAGCAATCGGGAAAGCTTGTGTAAGGACACAAACTTCTGTAACAATGACCACTATCTTGGGATTTTCGTATCTATTTCTTTTTACCCATCTCTTTTACAAATTGTATATCGCTAAACCAAAAGAAAAAGCTGCTTAACTGTCATTGTAATCTGTTATCTCAAAAATTGTACTGTTATAGAAGGGTAAGTAACGAATTGTGATCAAGTTTATTGATATCCGGGAAAACTTACAAAATAAAAGAGGTTTATAATATGTACCTCCTCGGAAAATGTAATTTTATGTTCCATTTCATTTGTCATGGTTTATTAGTATTACAAGGTGCACATAATAAACTTTGTTTGTACACGAAAATGTCTACTGAATAATTCATAGATTTTTGGCCGACTTGTTTTCTCAAATCGATAATGGTCATTTTCAAGGTTGAAATTCATGAAGGTTTCATCACTTTTGTTAGTGTAGTGTTTCCGACTGCTCCTACCAAGACACAATAAAAGTGTGGACGTCGTTAACATCAGACGGACAGACCAGTCAGTTACAACGGTTCTTCCAGCACTTGTTCATACTTGGACCACCCGGAAGCACATATAACACCAATGGGACATAGTGATCCAGACACATGAGATAACAGCCCATCCGACTAATTTTCGTTCGTTGATTTCAAAAATGGAGGAATTTATCTGTAAAATTCACAACTTTCGGAGATACATCCAGAAAAACCCGATTTTACCCACATGTGTTGCATTTTTATTTCTTTCTACTCTTAATACTTGATACATTTCGGGAGTAATCAGTGTTGATCAGTTTTTCAAGAAACTTCTGATTTTTTGAGGTATTTCGTGCAATCTTTCCATTTCAAAATGAGATTGAAACGCCATAGCTTCGTTAATTTTCAAGAATAGCGCAGAAAAGGATCAACGCAACAAATAATGTAATACTTTTAGTGTTGTGCACAGAATCTATAAGATTTTTTAGTTTTTTTACTTAGAAATAAATATCCAATTTTTTGCAATAATGTTCAACGATTCCAATGTTATTACACTTACTGATTTTATATTGCAAAGGGTTTCTCGAGGTCGCTAGTAGTTGTTAGTCGAGGTTGTTAGTAGTACTACGAAAATAAGAGACCCAATAACTCCAGAAAGAATTTAAATTGCTAGTTCGAACTTGTAAAAACTAAATCAAGTATAAAAATGGTTTTCCTTCCAGTGAACTGGACAACGATAACTTTGAATAATTTCCTACTGCTTTTACAATGTCATTTCAATTAATAATTTTCTCAATGTTTCAAACTAATTATGCTTCCCATATTACTACACTAGTAATTGACATATCTGAGGAAGGAGTACAGACTAATATTTTGTAATCTGCATCGGCATGCGAAAGGTATGCGGAATGAGGCATATATTACTTACATTATATTTTATGTTTTTAATTCGTGGGAAGTTTTTCCAAGGAATCTCCATTAAAAGTTCCACTCATAAAGACAGCATTTCAATCAGTAGTCGTTTAGATTTCTCTACAAAAGCACCTTAAGACTTGACTTTACGAAATACTACTGGGAAGTTTGCATTACAAATCAAAAGTAGTAATCCATACAGAAATTCACATTTTTTGTTTTTTGTGACAAAGTATTTGGACACTGCTAAATAAACAATAAAAACTGAAAAAAACAGGCAAGTCAAATTTATAAAGCAAACTAAATAACAAGTTTTAGAAATCGACTTTTGTAATGGAGGTAGCAAATATTGATATGACAGATCACGTTTAATTAAATGGGAATGAAATAAAACCTTCAACGAAGTGTTTTCGTTTGAAAACTTGACAGAAACGACAGAGGTGAACGAAAAATTATTATTCTACTGTTTTAATTATTTTTGTTATTGTCATTTACGTAATTTTCATTAAATTTCGCCCCAAATGTATGAAGTAGCAAAAAGCTGTATGAAGTTAGGGTTTCATTAGATTTCACAGGGTCAAGAGATCAAACAGACTTTTAACACAAACTGTCGTTCCATAAAAAAATACCGGCGGTTCTCTTACAAGTAAATTTTATTCAAAATTAGCAAATTTATTTCACATGAGAATATATTTCTGTTTCAGGGAAGTTTATAATCATCAAAGTACATTCTGGATGTTCTTTTACGCTTTTACGGGATTCGCTTTACACGGACAGATATCTATATAAATAAATTGAAAAACCTTTAAAAGTGGACAAAGATAATATTTTTCATAGCATTAAGATAACCTAGAGGTATTATTTCTCAAATGAGTATTGTAATTTCAATTCAATGAAGTTTCCTTGCATGGGATACAAAAAGGGTACTGACCCTAATTATCCGAATGACATTTTGCTTCCTCCAACTGATACCACGCCTCCACCTGACACTATGATATTTAGTAATTGCAGAACGAAAGGAACTTTTTTTTTAAATATTGGTTATTTGCATTAGAGAAATAACCTACAGAGCAAACATGTAATATGAATACATATTCGAAGAAGTAGCACGAGAGATACATTTTGTGGCAGAACAGAATTACAATGGATGTCAATTAATGTATATTTGGGGACTTGGGGAGTATAATTGTATAATTGTTTTTTTTCCATTAAGTGACTACGGCATCTAAGCGTAAAAGGATTACATTCCAAATTCATCGAAAGCCGAATTAATTCAAGTGAGTTGCGAAATAAATAATTTTATATTGCAGTATACAAAGGTATAATATGAGCTTAGGCTTTTCTTGGGCTTTTCTAAGATTACGCCATAATTAAATAAATTTTTTACCCAGAGCAATTACCAAATGTTAGCATGATTAGAATTGCATACCGATTAAATAATACATAATTAATATTAATTCCACAGGATCTGCATATGAAAATTCCAAAAAGTGTATCAAATCTCTTTATTATGAAAGTGCAAGAAGTAAGAATTAAGCAATACATTTTTATCTTCCACAGTAGTACTGGGAAACATTGTAGTCCTTGCCCAAGTCTTTACTTTCGTCAGTAGGAAAACCAAAATTCCAAACTTTCACAAAGATCTGTAATACATTTACGTAAAACTAATATTTTTTCTGTATTGCACTGTACATATATTAGGCATATGACGTATATTATTAGTGTATACGTAATATGCATTGAAACTTCCCAGTTCCCACATTCTTTAAAAAAATATCTTTATTATGATTAGTATACGCAACCTTTAAGTTCGCACCATTATTAAAATAACCTCCGTTTTTATATTTTCAGGCATGGGAAAACGTTATTTTTGGGCAAACGTCTCTTTAGCGGTGATAACTGTTTTCGGACAGACGCGTCTTTTTAGCTGTGACAACTGTTTTCGGACAAACGTCTCTCTAGCTGTGACAACCGTTTTCGGACAAACGTCTCTTTAGCTGTGACCACTGTTTTCGGACAGACGTCTTTCTAGCTGTGAAAACTGTTTTCGTACAAACGTCTCTTTAGCTGTGAAAACTGTTTTTGGACAAACGTCTCATTAGCTGTGACAACTGTTTTCGGACAAACGTCTCAGTAGCTGTGAAAACTGTTTACGTACAAACGTCTCTTTAGCTATGACAACTGTTTTCGGACAAACGTCTCTTTAGCTGTGACAACTGTTTTCGGACAAACTTCTCTTTAGCTGTGACAACTGTTTCAGGATTTTCTTATCTATTTCTTTTTACCCAACTCTTTCATAATTCTTATCTAGCTAAACCAAAACTAAAAGCTGCTAGGCTATAATTAAGGCTCACAAAATTTGCAACATAAAATGTTTCTGTCACTACTTCCAACAAATAAATGTGGTGACAGTAGCGACCCAAACTTAGCGAAAGAAAGTTATCATGCAGTAAGTTAAGCGTGAGAAAATTTCATTTCAATTCGGATTGACTTTCTATGACCTACAACTTTTGAATCATTAGACCTAAGGTCACGAAATTTGTCTCAAGAATAGGTCTAGCAAACTTAATTAGAACCAAGGAGTATAAACTTTCGTTGTCTCTTACAAGGAGGCCTCACAGGGATACGAAGTGGTATTTCTGCATTTCAGTGTCCCAATACAATTCCCAAAATGTTAACTTGCAAATAGGTCATTTCTCCTCTCTTGACAGTAGAACAAAAATACAACCTTCTTATACAGGTATGGTCTACTCTATCTTATCAGCAGGAAGTTACTAAAACATTGAACATGGTTTAATCAATGACACTTGCAGAATACGCAAATAACTAAATGTACAACTTTACTGGTGATCGTAACTCTGGAATACTAAGAATTCAAAGAATACCCAGTTATGACAGAATTTCAAGGAAGAATTTCTAATTTATTAGTAATTACGTGCAATTATTACACATTAGCTATCAATGAAAGAGATTAAGCCTTTACGAACAAATGCCACGTGATTTTTCAAGTTATTAAAAACAATTTTTTCGTAATGCTGCGCAAAATCTTGAAAATCATTTGTACAGCAAAGCATATTATGTTATCATACCCAATCATATCATAGTTACCTGTAAAGTAGAGATGGTCAAGGGAACCCTCAACCCGTAAGGGAACCCTCAACCATTGAGGGTTTTGCGAGGGAAGGGACTAATAATTATTTATAAGGGGCGGACAAGGGAAGGGCTAGAAGTCCAATTTTCAACCCTTCACGGGTTGAATAATTGGTTAAATTAAAACACGTGGGTTTGCAAGGGTTGCGAATTTATTTAACTTCATAACTTATTGCTTGTCTAATGTAAAATAGAAAATAAATGCATAAGTTGGGCAATGACAATGAGCACAACATTCTACCAAAGGCGCGCACCTGCAAACTTCTTTTGCTTATGTATTTCATGCATTTCCTACTCTTCCACCATGCATACATAAACTATGCACAACAGCTAGTATCTTCATATTGTGCACATACCTACACTATTCACCTAATTTTATTGCTATTCAGCTTTTATTATTACAGCTGTTATTTTTGCATGGGAACAAATGAGTATTGAGTATTTATATTTCAATTATCAATTATATGTTTTTGTCTATTGTGGGACATAGACGAAAACACAATACTCTATGATAAATACTACTATAATACAATCTGAATACAATTGTTGTCAATAAAATCTTACGTTGTTTTTACTACTACATCAATAAAAATTTTTATTTTACATAAGGGTTTACCGAGGGTTGAGGGCCATATTTACGAGGGTTGAGGGTTGGGGCGTAGACGGGCTAGGGAAGGGCAAGGGTTGTGCGGGACACTAGTGCGGGAAGGGTAAGGGTACAAAAATTTTGGAATTTGACCATCTCTACTGTAAAGTTGTAAAAAAAGACGCTAAAGTATTTCATTGGTCCATCAGCCTTTTCTTAGTAATCTTGTAAGACTGACCAAAATCTGTATCTCAAGACTGACTATGAATTAACAGTTTACTGGCTTTATGTCTTAATTTTATCTTTATCTTTCTCTTCAAGGCAAAAATAAAAAGCAACCAGTATTGATAAACTGTACGTATATATTGAAGGAGGAGAGTCAAATATTTTTCAAGTAGAAAAACAAAACAAGGAAGAAGGACCAAATATCCAAGTAGCTGAAAAAATGCGCCGATTTTCATGTCAAAGCTAAGTCTTCTGAATTGCCTTTCATTTTCTTTCTCCTTTTCTTTGAATCTGTATGACGCAGGGGAAAAATCTCTAAGTTGTCGCCAAAGATCAAGAAATCCCATTTCATTCAGTTCCTGGACAACATTTAGCAGTTCATGTCGGAAACATCCATTAAATATCCAAGTGAAGGGGTGATTGTAAGCATTCTCTATTGTTTTTAAGCATTTATGCAATGGAAGCCTTTCTTGTATTGAAAACAGGAAAGGATCGGAACCAAAAAGCAATGAATCCACAAAGACTTTAAGTTCCGTGTCTGACAAGCACTTAACGATTATTTCAGAAAAAGAAAATTTTGAATTAACTTTATCATCGGTATCTTAAAAAATAAACACTTGAGTTTTCTTTGCCAATAATTCCATACTGTACAAAATAAGGATGAACACTAAGATACCCCAGAATTTGGGACATTCCTGTTACTCTACCAATAGTAAAAAGTATTTTATATTTATTTTGAATTAGTTCACCGAAACTGTTCATTATCTTTTTATCAACAGGAGCAATAACTTCAGTTGTGATGTAAGTCTCATATTCCGTTACCAGAATATTTAACATCAATGATAAAATTCCATATAAAAGGAGTTTTCTTTGGTTGTGGTTTTGACGGAGTAAAATAGCAATGACTGAAACAAAGAAGTTACTAATAGACCCAAATGTTATTTTCTGTTTTGTTAAAATAAACATCACAGAATTAGCTACAAGGCAGCACATTAGAAATACCAGCCACGTATCCTTGTCCATTATATCAATCCAGATCGATAATGACCTTTGGTGATACGCCTCTTTGTTTACACAGTAGATGAATGCTCTTCCTCCAGGATAACTAAAATATATGACTTTTCTCCTATAGTGACTAAAAACATTAATATAATATCCTTCCAGATATACCCAGCCACAAACAGGGAGACCACTAAGATCATCATTTCTTTTGTAGACAGAAGTGAAATTTAAATATTTAGCCATTATTTCGAAGACTGGTGCTTGGCCATGACCTGAAAGACATTCCATAAACATTTCTTTCTTAATAAGAAAATATGGCGGCGAAGCACATATTCCCTTATTTAAGTTATGGTGTTCTGCAAGCTGATAAATAGCAGGGATAGATATTTTATGAAGATTTCTATGTAAACCTTTTCTTGTAAATTCTCTCTGTTGGACTTCTGATGTAAGGTCAATACTTGTGAACTCTCTGGTGAATATTGACATCATTAGCATTTCCATATGTTTAGTAGAATTGAGGACCATAAAATAAACTGCAGTCATTACTCTCAATTGAGTCACGAAACTGTTTTTCATTTTATCAAAGTGATTCTTTGTGCTAATTATTAGAAACTTGTCGCTTGGTCGATCAAATTCTCGACCAAATATGCATGGGAAGTTTGCAATAAACTTTATTCTAACCTCAGGTGGCTCCACTACTGTTAAGATATTATAATGTCTATTTGACAATGAACTAGGGTACACATCTGCTCCTTTGTAATTAGAAATCCATTTCATTCCATTAAATGTTGCGCGAACAATTACTGTTCGTGGCGAGAATACAATTTTGTCGAAGACATAATCCATCAAATTACTTGGATATAAAACAACGTCAAAATCATAACTTTCAAATTTTGATGATAGAAGTCGACATTCGGAACTGAAAATGAAACAGAGCAGAATAGATTGTACATATTTAAGGAAAAACACCATACTTAGAATATCTGTAAATAATTGCTGAATTAGAAACAGGATAATGCACTTTTAATTTCATTTTACTATTGTCTTATCATTTGACGAATTATTCGGCAAGTCAATACCAATGTTTAATAAATTTTCTGTTAACCACATTTTTATATCTTGCACAGCAAAGATAATTATGCACTAACATGTAAGTAGAGGAAGTACTAAGTGGTAAGGATTCGTAACTCAATAATGCATAATAACCACATAATTTCCACACAGTTTATTAAGGAGCTGATAGTTTTATGACATGAAAACAAATTTATGATAAAAACAAATTGCTGTGTGTTGGCCGTTTTTTTCAAAGCACTTTACCGTACAAATTAGAATATATATAACGTTAAAAGCAGAGAAAAGTGTTTGGGATAGCGCATGCTCTTCTGTTCTTCAAAACTTTTCGTTTCAAGTGAAAAATAAATTTCTAAGTAAGATTGAGTAAATTTTTCACTCAAAAGGTGATGAGTTTTACATCAAAATTACATATAATTTCAAAAACCAAAGATGCGAGAAATATGTCTAGTTTTGAATACTGTTTTTCAAAACGTGTACTATAGCTTCAAGATAAGGTTAAAACACAATTTTGCTGTTGGCTAATTTGATATTCCTTACAATCGGAAACGTTTTCCAGTATATGTATGAAATCCACTTTTTTCAAAGATTATGTAAACAATATTGGTAGACTATTATATAACACCGATGGCTGCCATTAATGTAAAAAACCCGAATTCAGATTTGTAATACATAACGTACAGCTATTTGTAAATTGGATCAATAGTTTACGAAAATCACACACACTAGTAGTGTCCAGAACGTATAGCATTGATACTTATTTAGTTAACCTTGAATATTGTAGACGTAACATAGTAGTTATATAATAGTCTTGTTTCTGAAGTTTTGCCAGTTCTGACCCGTTATTTTACTACTTGCTTACAGCATATATTAATTTATCGGTATGGGTTATACGCTGCAATCATACTTAATATTATTAGAAACGGAATATATTATTAGGCCTTGTATAACTTTCAATTGCTTAAAAGCTTTTTGTTTTCTTTGCTTCTTTGCTACTTGCAGGGAATAGATAAAGGTAAACCTCATATAACAGTGATTAAAATATAAATCATTCATATGTTTATCGAAAACATTCAAACTTATAACTGAACCACAGGCTTACATTTGACTAAACGAACTTTCGAGTGAATATCGTGTATTTAAATGTGATACTAGTAAATAGGAACTCTGTCTTATGTAAGTTTTCATACTAATGAAATGTTTTAGCTGTGTGGTTTATTTAAACATAAATCATAACCTAAAGCTATTTTAACACGCAATTAAGCCGTTGATGCTCATGGATATGACATAGTGATTCCCACTTTGAGAAAACCCATAGCATCATAGAAATTTCACCCGATGGCATGCATGTGGGTTTAAAAGTTTATAGTGAGGAAGACATTTTGGCAATTGTAAGGGCAAGGTCAGAAGTCGGGAAAATAATTTCTCCCCGGGACCCTGCAAACTTTTTCCAAATTTGTCATTTCCCGGACCCAAGGGTCCCGAGTTAAAAAAGCTTTAAACCACCTGCTATAAGCAAGCAGTCAGTAAGTCAACTCAAAAATCTGGAATGGGAAGAGAGGTAAAAAGGCAGAAGTATACTATTGAGAATTTCTTGATGTTCTTGAGGTTAATGTTAACTGTATTACTAATTAACTAATTATTGAGTAGTATATACTTTATTGCAATCCTCTTCCATCCGAAATTTTGTAGCTCCACATAACCAAAACAGAGACTATAAGCAAAAAATTAAAGCGAACTTTTTTGTGTACTGACATGTCAACTTTAAATAGTTATGGAGGAGTCATTTATGCCATCATTCCGAATTAAGATGAGTCATAAAATACAATCTCACATTAGCCTACAAGCACATTTCACCACTTCTCTGATTGTCTTGTTTTATTACAGGAAATGAAAGGTTTGCTGTGAAAAATCTATGATTTTTGTTTCATTTGAAGTTCGAATTTGCATTATGATGTTGAAGAAATGACAAAATTAATAAAATTTCAACAGGAATCTGTTGGGACTAATTTCATGATCTTAGAATACAGATTCAAAAGTTATGTTATATATAGGTCATAGAAAGTTGATACGAGCAAATTGAAATGAAATTTGTGCCAGAAATCGATTGAACATAGTTTCATGATCATCAGTCAAGCAATTCAAAAATAAACAGTAATAGTCAATACATGAAACATTACTACTACACCACTCTCCCTATAATTCACTGTACCTTTTTTCCATAAGCGAATACATCTTTCTGTGTACAGTATTCTCGGGGGGAATTACTATAGTAGGTATTACAGTGTGTGCTATTGTAATATAATTTATGTAGCTTCAGAATGGTAGACTTAATAGGAAGATAATACTAGACATAGGAGTAGGTAGAATACATAAATTCATTCAATATCGAAAATCATACAAAAAGTTAACTCATGGCAGATTGAAACTATTCAATCTGCGTTCGAACACTAACTTCGCCACCGAGCCATGAGACTATCTACCTGTAAATTCTTACTCCTAGTCTATTCAGGGAGACATGGAATATCCATGTCACAGTATAGAGCTATTTATTATATTCAGAACAAATTTTCTTAAGAAACATGGGATTACTTTCCCTGGGGTTTTATAATTTTCATGTACATTTTATCTCCCATTTATCCATACAATTCTCATGACAAGAGTATTATTTCTCAACGCTCAAGGAAACCAATACCAATGTTCTGGTAGGAATACTTTACTGCGGAAATGTTAGCATACATTAATTCGTATATGTATTACAAAAATATTATTCACCTTGCAACATATCTCTGCCATGGGAATATGTTTGGCAATATCTACATTACGTATTCACTATTCTATCTATGGAAGTAAAATGACTGGACAAGAAATCCCTTTTCAGTTGTAGTAAACCTTCGGGAGAACCAGTTATTAGTGAAACAATTGCAGCGCTCTTATTGAGTAGCAATAAATTAGTATTTTGGATAAAAATCAATACCTAATAAAACATTAGGTTAAAAAATAGCTGCCAGAAAGTCATAAGATTAATTTGTAAACTCCGTCTTGAAGTGCTTTTCGGAGGTGAACATCATGGAGAGCCTTAACATGACGAAGTATGGGTTACTGCATTGGGAATACGAAAATCCCCCGCTAGTTGAACCATATTGGTTTGAAAAGATTGACGGAAACGAATTGAGACTTTTCACCAAAAGAAGTTTACCACCTGTCTCGGTTATTTGCGGTCTGTATTTCCTTTTCGTTTGGCTTGGTCCAAAGTGGATGAAAAATCGTAAACCATACGACTTGCAAAGACCTCTGGTTTATTGGAACTTTTTCTTTTCGCTTTTCTCACTAGCCGTGGTTGTACGCATCACACCAGAGATTATACAAAAACTTATGCAACCGGATGGTTACTACAAATCTGTTTGTGACAAGTAAGTAAGCAAAGTTATTTGCATTAGAGTAATAACCTACAAAACAAACATACATAATTCAAAGGATCAATAACGTCAGGGATTTATATTGTGTCAGGGGCAGAATTACAAAGGGTGTCAATAATTAATTTGTAATCTAAAAAAATTATTTGGTCTCCCCTTTCCCTCTCTTCCCTCACTAATGTTTCAGTCAAGGTAACTGGAAACTACGCTATGGTTACCTGAGACTATACAAGGTATGGATACAGTTATTTCAAAATTTCAATCAGAACCACTTTTGGGGATTTTACCTTACGATATTATATTATTCTGCTACGTTTACATAGCAAAAGTTTAAATCCCCATAAGTGATAATCCACAAGTCTCTATAGTGGTTCTGAGTAGAGGTGGGATCAATCTGCTTTTTCAAGACTCGAATCGAATCGAATCGATAATTTTACCAAACCAAATCGAATCGATTTGAATCGATGTCGATAACTTTACAATCCAGATCGAATCGAATCGATAATTTGCCTGGCAGGCCCAAATCGAAATCGAATCGAATCGAAAATTTAACAAATAGTTTTACGTTTTCAAAAAATTCCGCCATATTATTGCACTTTTTTATGATGATCAGCTCAATCTATAGTCTTACTACAGCTGTATATGACAAGTCGAATCGAATCGAATCGATAATTTTAGATATTTTCCAAATCGAAATCGAATCGAATCGATCCGTGACCAGAAAAAATCGAATCGAAATCGAATCGATATCGATTCGATTCGATTTCGATTCGATTAAATCGAATCGGTCCCAACACTAGTTCTGAGTGAATTTTGAAAACTATATGCATACCTTGTGAAACCTCAGATAGCCATAGTTTTGAGGTACCTTGGTATCAGTAAACTGTGTTATTCGAATATGCTAATCATGTTAACTATGATAACAATTATTTAATTTAAAATGATTACAAATTCATTTTATGAATAGTAATTACAAATTGATTACAAATTAGTTTTACTTGATCACGTAACGGAGTAAGGAGTAATATTCATTTTCAAAGATTTATTTGGCGACCCGAATTTGATGACTTTGGCATTCTATCAATTCGGGGAGTAGTTTTTTACCCTTAAGTAAATGTGGCATCTAAGCGTAAAAGGAATAAAATGAAGAATAAATGAAATACAATTTTCCAAATTCATCGGAAGCCTAATTACTTCAAATGAGTCGCCAAATTGACATTTTTATATTACAGTCAATTAAAGTATAATAAGGATAATCTAATGAACTTCGGCTTGTCTACTCTTCTAACATTATTAATTACATCAGGAATTAATTGAGATTTTTATTACTTTTGAAACCCATTTCATTAAAAATAATCGATTATTGAAAAATTGTCATCTAAAAATTTATTGTCAATTACTATACTAATTGCAGCTGTAAATTTTGAATATTTTGTTTCAGGGACGGATTACATTACTCAACGACATTTTGGGTTTTCCTCTACGGGGCTTCTAAAATATTGGAGTTGGGAGACACTGTATTTATTGTTTTGAGAAAGAAGCCCTTAATAATGTTACACTGGTAAGTTAAAAGGCATTCTTCAACTTCCAAATATTTCAATAAGAATTTATTTCCCAGGTTATTATTGTTGCTGAACATTTAGAAGAATTTTTCAGCATTGTACAGCTGTGCTATTTTGCATAACATTATAAAAGCTACAAGTAATTTTTATTTCAGGTTCCACCATTTTAATATGGTATGGTCCCCGTTTTTTGTGTTCATCGAAGGGGAGCCTTCTACTCTAAGATACGTTGTGGTTGTTAATTCCTTTGTACATACACTAATGTACGCATATTACGGGTTCCGGGTAAGTTTATTATTTCGAAATTACAGCTAGAATATCAGAATTAAATAAATTCGTACCAAGAGCAAATATCTAATGCTAGCATGATTATAATTCGTATACCTATGTTAACTAATACTTAACTACTATTAATCCCACAGGCTCTGCATATCAAAGTTCCGAATAGCGTGGCAATGACGATTACGGCATCACAAATTACGCAATTCATTATTGGATTTGTAGTGCAGTATCACCAGTTATACTCTTATCCACGTAAGTATAGAGCAATTGACCAATAATATCAGGGGCATAACTACAATTTTCTTCTTTGTATCTTATTCATGAATATGCAAAACGGAAAAATTAAGCAATATATTTTTGCTCTCTCACATTATTTCATCGGCCAGGTCTTTACTTTCGTCAGTAGGAAAACAATTGCAAATTTTCTCAAAGATTATTATTACATTTAGGAAATACAAATATCTATTAGCTTACTGTATTGTAGTATTTTCTAATACCCATGCAAATTCCAGTTTTCGCATTCCCTTAAAAAATAATTACTTTTTATTAGAATCAGTATTCGTAACCTTTCATTTCGCACAGTTACCATAATAAACTCGTTTTTATATTTTCAGACTTGGGGAAACCTTGTTTTAGAACAAACGTCTCTCTAGCTGTGACAACTATTTTTGGATCTTCTTATCTGTATCTTTTTTCCCATCTCTTTTACAAATCGTACATCCGTCCTCCATCTACTGGACCCAAGATTTATATGTGTAAATCTGAATAGTGTCTGACAAAGCCTTTACATTACATTACTTTTCATTACCTAGCTATGCCAAAAATAAAATCTGCTTAGCTATAACTAATGTCTAATGTATCTCCTCTCTCAACAAATTGTACTATTATAACAAATCCAGTAACTAATACATTATTAAAATACGTACCATAACCTTAAACAAAACGGGGTCTTTGAAATGCTGTAAGTTTCCGCAATCAGCAACGGCTACTACTGCTTATAAGTTTTGAATCGCATAACCGATTATCATGAAACCCATTCGATTCCTGACAAAATGTTCAACATAAAATGTATATTCCTAAAAATGTTACTGTCACTATTTAAAAGAATAAATTTGGTCACAACTGAGACCCAAACTTGAAAGAAGAGATTCCTGGTGTTCCGTTTGATTTATATGCCCATGATTGTTTTATCGTTTCTCATTATCCTGCAGTAGCTTTACATGTGGCAACGAGTCCTAATTTTATTACCATTGATTGTACAGAATCACTTGAGTGTATTTTAAGAATATATCTACATAGACATTTTTAATTTTATTCTAGGTTTTCTTATTGCGTCATCATGTACTGTTTTATGCATCGATCGGCATGGGAAATAGAAGGAGTAAAACTACTAATACATGCACAGCTTATGTTTTTTCATTGGGAAGGTTATTCTCGTCTTTTGTTGTCTGTTGTGGTTGTGACTTGGAACTGATTATTATTATCAATGAACACTCTGGATGTTTCTGTTTGGTAATGGGAAGAGGTTAATATTTCTCTAGTGGACAGATATCCGCAAATGAATTTATATTGGCATAAATATTGGTATTACCCCTTTTGGAGTATTAATTATGGAAAGCATGAACATGACGAATTTAGGGTTACTGCATTGTTAATATGAAAATCCCCCAAAATTTGAAACTTATTGGTTTGAAAAGTTTGGCGGAGGCGATTTGAGGCTTTTAAATAGAAAGAATTCTTCGGTAGTTGAAAAATTGGCAACCATACAACGTGGATAAACCTCTGGGTTGCTTGGAACATTTTTCCGATATAAATCACTAGCTTTTTTACGCTTCTTATCAGACATTGCTCAGCTTCTTGTGCAACCGAACTGTTGGTACAAATCTAGTTCTAAGAAGCTACATGAGGACAGTGCAAAATTACAAAGGGTAGCAATTAATGAGTAATCTAAAAAAATTAACTTGGCAACTCGCTTGAATTCAAGTGGCATTTTACAAAATAGGGGAATTAGCTTTTTAAGGTAAATGAATTTTTAAAGAATTAGAAAAGCCGATTTTTCTTTTGAAATGAGTCTCCAATTCAATATTTTTATATTGTTGCTTAAAACTAAGTAAATTACAAAGGTGTATTCATATAAATTTTTTATCATGATTATAGTTGCTTATGTTAAACAATACTTACCTAATATTAATTCCACAGACTGTGGAACTGAAAATTCCGAATTGTGTAACAATGACGATTACGACATTGGTATTACAATTCATTATCGCAGTAGTATTGTAGGACAGTACCAGCAGTTATATTGCTATCCATGCAATATAGAGGAATTAATAAATAAATTCTGGCCCTTAGGTTTATCTTCAGTTTCAGGGCACTCTGGGAAATATTTGAGCAGGCTATTGCTCAATGGGCATTCAAACATACTTCATTTCGGAAACGTGCATGATATTATATGTATACCTTACCTAATGCTCTAGCTAGTAGCTACCCATGCTCTAGTAGACAAGCGTTACTGCGAAAAAGTGTTAGCCAGCATTTGTTCGTATGTATGGCTTGTGGTAGGAAACGATGTTACTTACCTTGTTCTCTGATTCATGGGTATATATTGGGCAATATCTAAATCTTGCTAATTACAAGTGCAATATTGAGCATATAAACAAAATCCATTTCAAGTTGTAGAAGCACCTGGAAACGGTGCCGTCAGTTATCATTTCAGCGAAATAATTGTGGTGTCCTTAGAGTTGAGTTGCAATAATTTAGGATTTGTGATAATAGTCTACATGCTAATACTAACTGTCGGAAGATTATAACTTGTAGATTTTGACTCGAAGTACTTTTTCTTGTAGACAGAAAACCATGGCGAGCGTGAACATGACGAGTTTAGGGTTACTGCATTTTGAATACGAAAATCCCCCAAAATTTAAAATTTATTGGTTTGAAAAGGTTGACGGAAACGAATTGAGACTTTTCGTCAGAAAGATCTATCCGCTTGTCTGCATTATTTGCTTTCTGTATTTGCTCTTTATTTGGCTTGGTCCAAAGTGGATGAAAAATCGTCAACCATACAATTTGGATAAACCTCTGATTGCTTGGAACTTTTTTATGTCCCTTTTCTCACTAGCCGTTGTTTCACGCATATTACCGGAAATTGTACACCTGGTGAGCCAACCCAACGGTTGGTACAACTCTATTTGTCGCACGTAAGTAAACCTTACCTGCAGAAAAATAGCTTGATTTTTATATGGTTGCTTAATATTTTTATATTGTTGTTCAATATTTTTATATTGTTGTTCAATATTTTTATATTGTTGTTCAATATTTTTATATTGTTGTTCAATATTTTTATATTGTTGTTCAATATTTTTATATTGTTGTTCAATATTTTTATATTGTTGTTCAATATTTTTATATTGTTGTTCAATATTTTTTTATTGTTGTTCAATATTTTTATATTGTTGTTCAATATTTTTATATTGTTGTTCAATATTTTTATATTGTTGTTCAATATTTTTATATTGTTGTTCAATATTCTTATATTGTTGTTCAATATTTTTATATTGTTGTTCAATATTTTTATATTGTTGTTCAATATTTTTATATTGTTGTTCAATATTTTTATATTGTTGTTCAATATTTTTATATTGATGTTCAAAATTTCATATTCATATAAACGTTTTAGTTTTTGCTATTAAATGATGTGTTTTGGATTTTCTAAGGTTATCAGAAATTGAAGGTTTTTAAAAATTTTGAAACTTACCGTTCATTCCGTGTTAAAATCAATTACCGCATTTATGGAAATAGTTTTCCGTCCGTAATAGCACTTTATTGGAGGCCAAAAATAGTGCTTGAATAAATAATGTAACGAAGCATTATTCACAGGTGTTCACGGCTATCACGGGGATTATCGGAATAATCCTCCAATAGAGTATTATTACGGACTGAGCATTATTTCGATAAATACGCGCGGTAATTAAAACTAAAAAATTGTAAATTTTGAATATTTCGTTTCAGGGAAGGATTACATTACTCAACAACATTTTGGGCTTTCCTCTATGGGCTTTCTAAACCAGCGGAGCTGATAGACACTGTATTTATTGTTTTAAGAAAGAAGCCATTGTCAATACTGCACTGGTAAGTAAAGATGGATTTTTCCATTAGGAAATTATTTCGCAGGTAATTTTGGTTGTTGAATGCTTTTATTTTTTCAGTATTGTGCATTTATTACTGCTATTCTTTATTAAATTATAATAGCCAAGGATGTCGACCCAGGGTTTTTGAGTTTTTGAGCAAAAATCCATGGGTAATTTGGGGTTTTTGCTATGCGTGAATGTGAAATACATCGTAATTTTCATAATAAATTACAGTTTATTGTGCAAAATATGAACATATTCGACAATAATAGTTAAAAACTATTATTCTTCATCACATAATATTAAGCATTATTTTGGTAGACCAAAAACCCATGGGTCGAGGATTTTTGCATCCTTAATAATAACTACATATCATTTACTATTGTAGGTTCCACCACTTTAGTATGGTATGGTCAACGAGTTTGGTGTTCATCGATGGGGAAGTGTCTCCTTTGAGATACTTTGTGGTTTATAATTCCTCTGTACATGCAATCATGTACGCGTATTTCGGGTTCAAGGTAAATTTATTAAAATTTCGAAACTACAGCACACATGAAACTTGGGGGATCGCGATCCCAAATGGGATCGAAAAAGCACGATCCGATCCCGGGATCGGATCGAGATCGGATCGTGAACATTTTTTTGGTGGACAAGATCGGATCGGATCGGATCGCGAATTTTTTTGTGATAGACAAGATCGGATCGGATCGGATCGCTAATTGTTTTGTGATAGACAAGATCGGATCGGATCGGATCGCGAAAATTTTATAGATGTCAAAGATCGGATCGGATCGGATCGCGAAAATTTTATAGATGTCAAAGATCGGATCGGATCGGATCGCGAAAATTTTATAGATGGCAAAGATCGGATCGGATCGGATCGCAAAATTTTTTTTGGGATCGGATCGGATAGGATCGGATCGGATCGCTCGATGAAAGTAGCAGATGCATGCATGTGTATATGTAAAAGTACGCACACAATGATGTTTATGTAATTTGAATGAGAGTGTAGTACAATACAAAGTACAGTAGCAGCAGTAGAGTGAGTAGAGTAGAGTATTTGAGAGCTAAGTGCATTGGTATTACACATTATAACATATTATACTGTGCGCCCAACGAAAGAGTTCGCATTTGTTCATAATAGGAGTAGGACAGCCCGGAACTACATATAAAATCAATGGGTTTCTAGGTGGTCATAGTGTGAACAAATGCGAACTCTCTCGTTGGAAGCACAGTAACTGCTTTACTTTGGTTATCCAAATAAATTGTGTTACATCATAACATAACCAGTGTTATTCATCCAATTTTTATCATTTCATATGAGATGAGACTCAGTTTTCGTCTATTGACATCAAGGCATATTGTCCTATAATCTCATGAAATGGAAAAAGATGACTCATGCAATAAATCTGCATAGAAAAGAACAGTAATTTATTTTAATTTATCAAAATGAAGTAAATAATTTGTTCTCATTTGAGAGATGTAACTTTATGGATCGTTAAAACACCGATCCGATCTCGATCCGATCCGATCTTAGATCGGATCGGATCGGATCGCGAAAATTTTTTTGATGGACAAGATCGGATCGGATCGGATCGCGAAAATTTTTTAGATAGAAAAGATCGGATCGGATCGGATCGCGAAAATTTTATAGATAGAAAAGATCGGATCGGATCGGATCGCGAAAATTTTATAGATGGATAAGATCGGATCGGATCGGATCGCGAAAATATTTTAGATGGAAAAGATCGGATCGGATCGGATCGCAAAAATTTTTTAGATGGAAAAGATCGGATCGGATCGGATCGTCCGAATTTTTTGGAGTTATAAAATAGATCGGATCGGATCGCGATCCCCCAAGTTTCACCTCTGAACTACAGAAGGCCAGAATTAAATAAATTCGTACCAAGGCCTTCTGCCAAATATATAGGCAAATATAATCTTATGTTAGCCTATGAATTTGCACATATGTTAAATGACTACTCTATTAATTCCACAGGGTTTGAAAATGAAAATTCCAAAAAGTGTATCAATGACGATTACCTCCTTACAGATTTCGCAGTTCGTTGTCGGACTTTCAGTGAGGTGTTTGCAGATCTATTTGCCACGTAAGTATAAAGTAACTGACCAAATAAAATATGTCAGGGGCATATAACCCCAAATGTGCTATTTAACCTTTACCTTCGCAACGCCATTAAGACAACCACCATATTTTATATTTTCAGAAATCGGGATATTTTGTTTTACGTCAAACTTCGCTGTAGCTGTGACAATTGTTTTTGGAATAACGTATCTGTTTATATTTAGCCATCTCTTTTACAAATCTTACCTAGCTAAACCAAAAGTAAAAGCATCTTAGCCATAACTAATGTATCTCCTCTCTCAAAAAGTGAACTATTATAGCAGTAAGCGTACAACAACGCTAAACGAAACGGGGTCTTTGATATGCTGTACGCTTCCACAATCAGTAACGGCTAATACTGCGTATAACTTTTGAACCACTTAACCGATTATTAAGAAACCCATTCGATTCCGATTCCTGACAAAATTTTCAACATAATACGTATGTTCCTAAAAATGTTACTGTCACTATTTAAAAGAATAAATTGGTCCCAAGTGAGACCCAAACTGAAAGAACAGATTCCTGATGTTCCGTTCGGTTTATATGCACATGATTGTTTTATCATTTGTCATTATCCTGAAGTAGCTTTACATGTAGCAAAGAGTCCTAATTTTGTTGTCATTGATTGTACAAAATCACTTCAGTGTATTTTAAGAATATCTAAATATAAACTTTTCTTTTTATTCAAGGGTTTCTTTTTGCATCGTCATGTACTGTTTTATGCATCGGTATGCGTAAGAGATGTGAATTTCTTCAAAAAAGTTTGAATTTATTTGAATATTTGTATACAAAATGCAAATGTCGATTACAACATTACAAATTACGCAATTCATTATCGGACTTGTGCAGTACCAGCAATAATATTACTATCCACGTAAGTATAATGCAATTGATAAATAATCTCAGGGCACTAGTCACTATCTTCATTTTGAAGGCAATCTGGGAAATATTTGAGCAAGTTATTTCTCAATAGCATAATGCTCACCTATTTAATTTCGAAAACTTGCTTGCTAAGATACCTAATACCAACAATTAGCAATATACTTATACGTTACCAACTCTCTGATAGACAAGCGTTACTACACAAAAATGTTAGCCAGCATTTGTTAGTATGTGTCCGTGTGTTTCGAAAAGATATTATTTGCGTTCTAACTTCTCTCATCCATGTGAATATATTTGGCAATATCTAAAATACGTATTCACTATTCTATGGAAGTACAAAACACATAATCCATTTTTAGTTGGAGTAACGCCTGGACACAGAGTGCAGTCAGTTATCATATCAGCGAATATTGTGATATTCTTATAGTTGAGTTGCAATAAATTAGGATTCGTGATAACAGTCTATATATCTGAAATCATTAAGTTCAATAATAACTGTCGGAGAAGTAATTACTTGTAGATCCTGAGTTGACGTACTTTTTCTGGGGTGAAAATCATGGAGAGCGTGAACATGACGAATTTTGGGTTACTGCATTGGGAATATGAAAATCCCCCAAAATTTAAAATTTATTGGTTTGAAAAGGTTGACGGAAACGAATTGAGACTTTTCGCCAGAAGGTTCTTTCCGCTTGTCTGCATTATTTGTTGTATATATTTACTCTTTATTTGGCTTGGTCCAAAGTGGATGAAAAATCGTCAACCATACAATTTGGATAAACCTTTGATTGCTTGGAACTTTTTCATGTCCCTTTTCTCACTAACCGTTGTTGCACGCTTGGTACCGGAACTTGCACATCTTCTGATACAACCCAATGGTTGGTACAACTCTATTTGTCTCACGTAAGTCAACTTTACCTGCAGCATAGCGTACAAGGTATACCAGTAAATATACATTTCTAAGAAGTACATCAAGGCGGTGCGGTACAGAATTACAAAAAGTGTCAACTAATGTGTAATCTTAAAAAACTTTTGGCGACTTACTTGAGTTACTGTTGCATTTATAAATTCGGGGATTTTGCTGTTTTCGGGTAAATGAAAGCGTAAAAGAAATAAAATGAAATATGAATGACATTCACAAATTTATGGGAAACCGAAGTTTTTTGAAATGAGTCACCAATTTAATATTTTATAATGTTCCTTAAGATTAAGTCAATTACAAAGGTATAAACTTTTAATTTTTGCTAAAATGATTTTCTAATCATTTCTAAGATGTCTAAGAGTATATTCCAAATTATGGCTCCATGGGTCGGGGGTCTTATTTTTTCAATGCATTTATTTAACAGTCAAGCACCATAGACCACAAGTCACGTACCATAGGGAAGTAGCATTATGTACGATGTTTGAAAATGCCTCTCAAACTGAGAGACATCTTCAAACATTACATGCATTTCCCTCAGGCGCGTGACTTATGGCCCAAACCCGATGTTATTTCCCTATGGTGCCTGACTTGTGGCCCAAACCCTATGTTATTTCCCTATGGTGCGTAACTAGTGGCCAACGTTGTGTGAAATAAACTATGGCTCAGTAGCAATGCGATGACTGAAGCAGAACTAGGTGCCTTCTTATGGATATCGACGATTATTATTCAACTATTAATATTCATTTTTGTTTTTTATAAATAGGTATGTTCCTGAGGAACGTATCTCATAGATACATGATTTATTAAATATTTGTTTGTTACTAGTTTCATATTATTATACATAGAAAATTGTTGAAAATGCGATTAGTTATGTAAAAAACGTTGAAGAAGTGACACGCTCATTTAAATCATTGTCGAACTGAATGTAATAAAAATTGTTTAAGTTGTTGAAACCTCGGCTTGCTAGCATTTTACTAATCTGAAATAAGGTATTTAGTAAACAATTTTGACTAAAGGTGTAAACAAATCATGCATTGAAAAGATAATCATCCACTTCGAAATACTACATTGGAAGGTTATTCCACACATTGCGCGGCCTAAAATAGTGCTTGAAACAATAATGCCACGAAGCATTTTCACGGGCATTCACGGGTATTACCGGAATAATCTACCAAAGGAGTAGCATTACGGACGGAGAATAATTTCGATAAATACGGCAATTAAATTTTGAATATTTTGTTTCAGGGATGGATTACATTACTCAACAACATTTTGGACTTTCCTCTATGGGCTTTCTAAAATAGCGGAGCTGACAGACACTGTATTTATTGTTTTGAGAAAGAAGCCATTGTCAGTACTGCACTGGTAAGTAAAGAAGCATTCTTCAATGCTTTTTACTAGGAAATTATTTCTCAGGTAATTGTGGTTGTTGAATGTTTTTATTTTGTCAGTATTGTGCATTTATTACAGCTATTCTTTATAACATTATACCTAATAGCCAAGGATGTCGACCCAGGGTTTTTGAGCTTTTGAGCAAAAACCCGACCCACTTTTTTATCAAAAACCCATGGGTGTTTTGGGGTTTTTGCTATGCAAGAATATGAAATGCACTGCAATTTTCATAATAAATTACAGTTAATATCCTGCAACATATGAACATAATTTACAATAATAGTTAGAAACTATTATTCTTCATCACATTGTGGTTCAAAAACGAAACATTAAGCAATACACTTAGAATATTACATTATTTTGGTAGACCAAAAACCCATGGGTCGAGGCGAGGGTTTTTGCATCCTTAATAGCTACATATCATTTACTATTACAGGTTCCACCACTTTAGTATGGTATGGTCATCGTGTTTGGTGTTCATCGAAGGGGAAGTGTCTACTATGAGATACTTTGTGGTCTATAATTCCTTCGTACATGCAATCATGTACGCGTATTTCGGGCTCAAGGTACATTTATTAAAATTTCGAAAATACAGAAGGCCAGAATTAAATAAATTCGTACCAAGTCCTTCTGCCAAATAAATAGGCAAATATAATCTTATGTTAGCATATGATTATAATATTTGCACATATGTTAAATGACTACTCTATTAATTCCACAGGGTTTGAAAATGAAAATTCCGAAAAGCGTATCAATGACGATTACCGCCTTACAAATTTCGCAGTTCGTTGTCGGACTTTATGGGAGGTTGACGCAGATCTATTATCAACGTAAGTATAACGTAACTGACCAAATATATCAGGGGCATAACCGCAAAGGTGCTATTATAACCTTTACCTTCGCATCTGTTATTAAGGCAATCGCCATTTTTTATATTTTCAGAAATGGGGAAATTTTGTTTTACGACAAACTTTGCTCTCGCTGTGACACTTGTTTTTGGAGTAACGTATCTGTTTATGTTTACCCATCTCTTTTACAAATCTTACCTAGCTAAACCAAAAGTAAAAGCTTCTTAACTAATGCATCTCCTCTCTCAAAAAGTGAACTATTATAGCAGATCCAGTAACTAATACATTACGAAGATACGAATTAAATGTTTTAATAACTGCTTATTACTGTTTAACCACTTAACCCACTATTATGAAACCCCTTTGATTCCTGTCAAATTTTCAACATAAAATGTGTGCTCCTAAAAATGTTACTGCCACTACATAAAAAAATTAATTGAGACCTAAACTGGAAAGAACAGATTCCTGGTGTCCCATTCGGTTTAAATGTACATGATTATTGTACCATTTCTCATTTTCCAGCAGTCAGCAGTAGCTTTAGCGTACATGTATAGCAGAGAATCCTAATATTATTGGCATTGATTGTACAGAACCACTTGAGCATATTTAAGAAATATACCTACATATTTAAATAAAGTCAAATAAAAATTGCCGTTATGTTTGACGTCAAGTAAAGTTCATCTCTGTTTAAACTTGGACTAACATTAATTTTATCCATAAGACGATTTCCACATCTTCCACCTTCACATTTGCTATCTGATAACTTCAATAACTACATTTACGAGCAGGATTAAATTTACAAATATGCATATTATCTCGTTTGGGGTACTATAATTTTAATCCACATTTAATCTCCCATTTTTCGATGCAATCAATACTCCTGGTACGAGGGGCTTGTTTCTCTCAACGGTATTATTTCGATTATTGCGGAATACAGAAAATATCAATTATTTGCGTTATGTTATATGCTGCAGTGGCAGAAAACGATGTGGTCAGCCGCCCTAACCAAATAAGCGACCATAATAGCTAGTTAGACTATTTATTTAGTTGTGAAATTAAGGGTTCAAACATGACCCTTATTCCTGTAGTGTTCTACAGAATTCCACTAATAAAGCGCGTCCACCGCTAAGTCGCCGGTCGAGAAACACGGATTTTTCCGTGCACATTCCTATCACACACATGTGCATGAAAAGATTCGAAGCCATTTTTGTTTTAGTTTTGGTTTCGAACAATTCCTGTGGGTTTTCCACAGGAAATGGATTTTAAAATGACTGATGGAAATGAAGTAAAACTGAATGAAGACCAATTTAAAGGGATTCTATCAATTTTGGAGATTGGGGTTCGACTACGGTAGCTCGTAGAAGAGTCTAAGCCTCCAATCTCATGCTTGTTTTGCATAGGAAGTAGTGTTGCGACAAAGAGTTGTTGCTGCGATCGTAGTGAGATTTTCTGGTACACTTCAGATCCTTGGAGAATGAAGCTGTTCTCCCCAATACACTTAGTTTCACCACTATTAATTTAAGGAACCAACCTATCTACTAGCTATGGCAATACAATATTTTTTGATTACGTCATTAATTTATAAATTTCGTGGTAGATTCTAAAAAATAGGTTCCGGTGCTATGTAAAAGTTTGGAACCGTGTTTTATTATCCGGGAAACATTTGAGTAAGTTATTCTTCAGTAGGATATTAATAATGACAACTATTCCGTTTCTAAAACCTAAAAGTTTATTGTAAGACTTCCAATAAACTAACTTACAATGTAAGTTATACAGTACACTCCTTCCTATCTAATACTAGTAATGCAATGTACCTAAACGATATCAATGCTATGGTAAAAAAACTTTACTGCCAGAAATGCTAGCCAACAATTTGTTCTTAAGCGTGTTTCGAAATATATTGTTTGTTTTCTAATTTCTATCATTAATGGGAAATGGGAATATAGGTATTTGGCAATTTGGTATCTATATTACGAAATCACTAATCTATGTATGTTAGGTACAAGACACAAAATCCATTTCCAGAAATGGCTTTTCCAAGGCTGGTGTGGCTTATCATAATTCAGGTTCCCACCACTATTTTTAAGTCATCGCTGAATATACTGTTTTATAGGTGGTATTGGCCAAGTACACCTTGGCGATAAACTAAGGTCAACTAAACTGAAGAACCGGGAGTAGCACAGCAAAATTGTTTCCACCAATATATTTTATTATGAGATATTTTAATATGTTTGAAACATATTTCTTTTTAATAATCGATATTTTTGAAGTATTGTCATTCATTTATTTTCAAATATTTACATCATAATATAAATAGTTTGATGTCATAGCATGAAAGAACTAACTTTAAACATTAAACATTAAAACTGTTTCAACTGTTTTCGAAGTAAAACTGTAGTTGAATAAGTTGAATACTTGTTTCAGGGAAGGATTACTTTACTCAATAACGTTTACGGTTTCCATGTGGTTTCTAAAGTGTTAGGGAACTGGGAGACACTGCATTTACTGTTTCGAGAAAGAAGCCTAAGTCAGTACTGTACTGGTATATGGTACGTAAAGAAGCATTCTTCAATGCTTTTCACTAGGAAATTATTTCTCAGATTAATTGTGGTTGTTGAATGTTTTGACGTAGGTATCTTTTCAGTCATGTGCAACTATTACTGCTTTTTTTATAACATACAAGCTACGTATTATATACTATTGCAGTTTGCAGGTACTTTAATACAGTATATCGGGTTTGCCGTTCATCGAAGGGCAACCGTCCTGTGGTTTATAATTCCTTTGTTCATGCAATCATATACGAATATCTCGGATTCAAGTTTATTAAAATTTCGAAATTATAGAAGGTCAGGATTAAATAAATGCGTAACAAGAGCAATTATTTAATGTTAACATGATAACAATTGGATTCAGGCATGTTAAATACTACTAACTAATATTATTCCCACAGGTTCTGCAAATGAAAATGTGGCGATTACCACATTACAAATTACGCAATTCGTCATCGGACTTGTAATGCTGTATCAGCAGTTATACTCTTATTCACTTAAGTATACAAGAAGTAGTTTGCCTTGTTACTTGATTCATGTGCGTACTATTTGGCAATATCTGAATCTTGCTAAGTACAAATTCAAGATCGAGCGTAAGCAAAAGTTCAGTTGGAGCCTGGAAACGGTGCAGTCGTTTATCATATCAGCGAAACAATTGTGGTGTCCTTAGAGTTGAGTTGCAATAAATTAGGGTTCGTGATACTAGTCTAATATATCTGAATTTATTATTAGGCTCAATAATAGCTATCGGAGAATTCATAACTTGTAGATCCTGAGTAAGTAATTTTCTTTGGTGAAGATCATGGAGAGCGTGAACATGACGAATTTAGGGTTACTGCATTGGGAATACGAAAATCCGCAGCAAGTTGAGCCATATTGGTTTGAAAAGGTTGACGGAAACGAATTGAGACTTATCGCCAGAAGGTGTTATCCGCTTTCGGCGATTATTGGCTGTCTGTATTTTCTCTTTATTTGGTTTGGTCCTCGGTGGATGAAAAATCGTCAACCATACAACTTGGATAAACCACTGGTTGCCTGGAACTTTTTCCTTTCGCTTTCTTCACTAACCGTTGTTTTACGCATAGTACCAGAGATTACACGAATTCTTGAACAACCGGACGGTTACTACAAATCTGTGTGTCTCGCGTAAGTTGCAAATTTACCAATAGCATATAGGAATAACTTTATACTAAATATGAATATGTGAGTATACAAAATCCCGGTGTAGTATGACTAATCTGTTTTGTAAATCAAAGCTGCTATCCCTAAATATCTTGTTACATAACGCCTCAGGGTACACGCGAGGCCCTAGACCAAAATCCTATTTATTAGCATACTCTATAAGCATAAAAATGATGTTCTAGGACCTGGAAGTGAAAGAAACGGAATAATGTGCATTTGGTTGCTTATAATAATTGTAATAAGCAGTTAAAATTTTAAAAAGCTGTTACAAAATTTTTGTTACATTTTTGAAGGTCAAAATTACAGAGTGATATATACGCTAAACTGTTTTAGTAATTGAAAGACAACTGATACAAAGAAACGCCTTTTCGCACGCAGCTTAAAATTCTTTACCATTTAAAAGACAATGTGGGAAAGTTTATTCACTCGCAGCGCTAAATTTTTAACATTTCCAAGGTAAAATATGTACTACAATAAGAACCTTTTTACTTAAAACTGCAAAGGAAATCTAGATGAATGCTTTTCTCAAAGCAGAATGTTCTTTACTTGTGTTTTATTGCCTGTGGCTGTGGTAAGTCAAAGTACTACATTTTATTATCTTTCGCTGACTCATCATCATCAAGCGCGAGGCCCTAGGCGGTCATCTAGTTCGCCTTATGGTAGGGTCGCCACAATGATGTGGGGTTAATTCTCCCTGTGTTGATGTGTAATATTTACTTGTAGACGTAGAACCTTATTACTTTTTCGTTTGGCCTAATCCAGACATTAATTTTATGTCTATGATTTGAAGATGTATAAATAGCTCAAGAAAACGCAATAAAATTGTGCCCCAGAGCCCCAATGTTTGCTAATTTTAATTTCTCGACTTTGTTGCTTTTACACTGTGCAGCAATAACTTTACAAAATGCGTAAGACGAACCCTGATTAGTGATTACAAACTACTAATTGTTTTAGAGTAATTTTCCCCAGTCATCCTGAGTCTTGACCTTGTACAGTGAACATTTGTTATACTTATGGTTTGTTGAAATAAATAAATATAATTAACAGACGCAACACCAGGAGTACATAATTTTCCTTATAAGAATACAAAGGTACACTCATATAGCTATAAATTAACAGAAAAATGGGTCAGCAGAAATTATTTGGGATTTTTAATATTTTTGAAACATTTTATTTATTTTCAATGAAATTGTGTCACCATTACTTGTTAATTAAGGCTGCCACTGTTAATTAAATTTTCAACTTTTGTTTCAGGGAAGGATTGCAGTACTCAACGACATTTTGGGTGTTCATTTATGGGCTTTTTAAAGTAGTGGAGCTAGGAGACACTGTGTTTATTGTTTTGAGAAAGAAGCCATTGGTATTCCTGCATTGGTAAATAAAAACGCATTCTTCAATGCTTTTTCAATAGTTTATTTCTCAAGCTATTATTGCTGCTGAACGCTTTCAAGTATTTTTTCAATATTTTTTCAATTCAATGTGCAGTTGTTACTGCCATTCTCTATAATATTATAACTATAGTAGCTACACATTATTTACTATTTCAGGTACCACCACTTAAGTATGTTATGGGCAACGCCTTTGGTGTTCGTTGAAGGGGAACCTTGTATGATAAGATATTTTGTGCTCTTTAATAGCAGTGTGCATATAGTCATGTATGCCTATTTCGGGTGCAGGGTAAGTTTATCAAAATTTAAAAATTTCTTAAAGCCAGAATTAAAGAAATTCATAACAAGAACAATAATTATCTTATGTTAGCATGATAGAATTGCAAAAAAAACATTAGAGAGCGTACATATACTACGAGGACCACTTTGGAGGGAGTGGGGGTACCCAAAATGCCCTCATCCTATAGGGGGATCAAAAATCGTAGAAAAAAGTCCTTTTAGTATATGTACGCTCCCTTACATAACTATTATTAATTCCGCAGGCTCTCCAAATGAAAATTCCTAAAGGGGTGCCAATGACAATTACCACCATACAAATTTCGCAATTCATTACCGCATTTGTAGTGACTTATCAGCAGATGTTCTACTATCCACGTAAGTGTAAAGTAGTTGTCAAAACTGTCTGGGCTACAATGCCAACTTTGTTAAATTTCTCATTTATCTCTTGTCTCTTAGTCATCTTAGTCATGAACATTCAACACGCAGAAATTAAGAATTACAGTTTTGTTTTTATCACATTACTCGTACGAAACATTGTTTGTATTTCAACTGACAAGTTCTTCCTTTGGTCAGTAGGAAAAAACTTTCAAATTTTCACTAATATCCGTATTATAAAATTATTTTAAATTAAAAATATAAAATTAATTCACATAAAATTGCTCGACCTGAAATAAGTTCAATATTTCAAAGAAAACCAACTTCACTTTAAGAACTGCAATGAAAAGATTTAGCTACTAATTAGGTTGTAATTGTAAGGCCCTAAAATTTCTTCTGAAGTCTCAGCAAAAGATTTAACATTAGATGGAATTAATCGTAATGTTAAATAAAAGTGGGTCCCCAAGATAATTAGTTGCCATGGTGTTCTGTAAACAGGTAAGCTGGTAGTGAAAGCAAAAAAACAAAACTAGTTAGTTTTTTTCAAAGCTCGAATTATGAGGATTGAGAACCAAATCTTTGAACACAAAGCCTAAGCTCGAATAAAATCGCTAAGCAACTAAATGAAGAAAAGTGAATTTGAATAATTCTGGATTACCTATAAACGTACGGACTGTGCACATAGTACGTAACGCGAAATTTCTAATGTTTGGACCCCCTCCTCCACTATGTAACGCTCATCTCTTAAGGAGGGGTAATGGGTTCAATTTTGATGATGTCAGTGCAAGGGGCAAATGGTGTACTGTAAAAGTGAGTGGAGCCGCCGTACAAGGATCTCTGCAATTCAGTTTGTCTTTGTTTTCCCATTTGAGACTCTTCCCTGCACGCTCTTCCCTCAACCATAGAGTATTATCTTCTATGTAAAACTCCACTCGATTCTGTACTTATTTACTCCGTTGAAGGTTTTATCACATTGCCATATATTTTACTCCATGACAAGCTCCCTCACATGAAATTTGCCGACGTTTTCGGAAAGATATGATTTTGGGATTTTGAAGAAACGTACACGTTTCAAAAAAATATCAAAAAAAAGAGAAAAAAATTTAGCAGCGGTTATGAGGCCGCTTGTTTTGAATTTCAGTTTGCAACTATGTAAGAAAAATAGAAATACACGTTTTCAATGTATTTCCCCCACTCCAAAGAACCCCAAATATTTCCCCGTTAAAAAACATTTTCGAAAATCAAGCCCTCATAGCCGCTAGAAAAATATGCGGCGATTTCAAAAATGTCTATCCCAAAACTCTCCGTTTAGTCATTCTCCCCCAATCAGGGATTTTAAAACCCCCTACCCCTCCTTAACTTAATGAACAGTGCTATTAAGGTTTACCTTCCTTCTCAATTTATTCCAAATAACTGCACCTCTGAACTGTAGACTTTTTTGGTCACATGCAGTTTGCACTCGAGGTTTCACAATGCTCCCACAATTTATAGAACTGCGTGCATGTTTCTCTAGACTGTAGAATGTTTGTAAACCCTTGATGTTGGGGGAAAACATCAACGACTTATGAACACCTAACATTACGTAATAATTTTGTCTTTCTCGGACACTTAACACATCTCTATACGAAAGCTAATTTGGCTACCAACAACTGCTGCAAAAATTAAATGTCCGACCCCTTGTTTTGTGTTAATAATAATCAAACCGGAATATTTCTCAGTATGGTTTGAAACATTTCGCATATTTTCTAAAATTGATTCTGCTGTTGAATATACCTTTGTACTCATTTCTGTTTTATGTATGTAGCATTCTTGCACAAATAAAGGAGGAAGTGTATTTTATTGTTTTTAAAAGTAACTTAATCTTTACCTTAATCCAATTTCCATTTTCTCAAAAAATTCGTCATTTGCCTGCGCGGCCAGAGACCCCCTCCTCCCCTCGTAAGGCACCCTAATGCGGCCCATGACCCCCTCCCTTCTAAAATGAGAACACGCTATGTGCACGGTCCCTTACCTGTACAGGGCTACAGAAAGGAGGATCTCTTTAGACTTTTGCTCGAATCTTCTTTTTACTGATTGGGTGCAACAGAGAATTTTTTTGAATATTATAGAATCGCAATAGTAAGAATTTAATTGATGGTACATGGTACAATTGTACAGTTTAATGGACATCTTTCTCAGATATTTTCATTTGAAAGAATTAAACTTGAAGTTGGTATGAACGGAATTCAGTGGAGGTTTTGCGGGTATTTGATGATTTTCCTCCTAAATGTAAATACATAACGTGTTCTACGTAATTGAAATCAAACTTTAATTTTACGTGAACTAATTTTATAGCATATTTCTTAAAAGTTACTTAAATCTATACAATATTCATTAAATAATTGTCGTAATTTGAGGGATATATAAAATAATGACATTAAATAGTATGGATTTTAATTATTAGGGTTTTTGGCCTGAATAATTCTTCTTAACAGATTCATACATTCAGTCCTGCAACAAAACTCAGTATTTATTTAAAAGAGTAAAGTATTAAACATTAATTTCATTGAGACGGAATTGAAGCGCACCTTGTTCAATTGTCCTATGTTCTCTGACTGTCCAATTTAAATCAATTTTTCCACCTGTGACGATATTTAGTTACTCCTGATTGTTCCCCTGATTTATTATGTGTGATCTTCACATCGCAAATCGCAATTTTATTAATACAATCACCTTGTTTTATAATTTCAGGAATCGGGAAACCTTGTATAAGAACAAACACATCACTAGTTGTGGCAACTATTTTTGGATTTTCTTATCTTATTCTTTTTAGTCATCTCTTTTACAAATCTTACCTGGCTAAACCAAAAGTAAAAGCTGCTTAGTTTCCATTGGCTTCTCTCTCAAGTTATTAAAGCACGCTCAGTTTCGAATTGTAATCAATCTTATTGACATCCAAGTAAGCATACAATAATAATGTTAAACGAAACGAGGTTTTTAATATCTAATATTAAATATAATATTTTGTTTCATTCAACTTGTAATGGTTAACTGTTTATTTCTTTGGTAATTTATTGGTTGCAGTTGCAGTCATAAAAGATTTATCACTTCAATTAAAAAAGCGTTAGATACATTTACCATGTAAAAGTCGCAAATAATTAGTCTATATATTGATTTTTTCAATAAATTATTACATAAATGTATGTAATGCTTTTTTAATTGAATTGATGATTCCTTTATGACTGCAACCAATATATTACCGTTATTAAAGAAATTCAACTGTTTTATTTGTGCTTTCGATGCCTGGCATAGCCGTTGTCTCCATGCCCAGTTATTTCGACACGTGGCGTTAGAGCCTAGTCATCGAGGCTCAATGCCCGTGTGAACTCATTGACGGTTATTAAAACAATTAACATTTTTTATGTTTTCAGGAATTGGGAAACCTTGCATAAGGACAAGAAAATTAGCAAATATCTAGTTGTGACAACAAATATTTTTGGATTTTCTTATCTATTTCTTTTTATCCGCCTCATTTACAAATCTGATTTTGCAAAGCCAAAAGTAAAAGCTTCTTAGCTATAACTAATGTATCTCCTTTCTCAAAAATTGTACTGTTATACAATGTCCGGTTACAAACTAATGCATTACTAGAATTACCTAATTCACTTAATTAAATTACTTAATTATATTACTTAATTTACTTAATTATATTACTTAATTTACTTAATTATATTACTTAATTTACTTAACTTAATTACCTAATTTACTTGACTTAACTACCTAATTCACTCAATTAAATTACTTAGTTTACTTACTAAATTGAAACAGCCTTATAAGAAGCTTATCGTAGCAATGTAAATTGGAGAGGAAATTGTTATTTGGAATAAATAAATAAATACGAATTTTTTCAACATGATATGTATGTTCCTAAAAATGTTACTGTCACTATATAAAAAAATTAATTTGGTCACAACAGAGACCCAAACTGGAAAGAAAATTGTGGAAAAAAAGTGTTGCGAAATGTCATTTCAATTCGGACCAATTTTCTATGACCTACACTTTTGAATCATTAGACCTATGATTTTGTCCCAACAGATTCCTATGGTGTTCCATTTGGCTTTTGTGAATATGATTTTTTTTTATCATTTCTGATTATTCAACTATAGCTTTACCTGTAGCGGAGAATCCTATTATTATTGATATTGATTGTTCAGCATCACTTGAGCGTATTTAAAGAATATATCTCAATAATGAAATAAAGTCAAATAAAAATTGACGTTATTTTTGATGTCTAGTCAAGGCAAGGTCGTGGCAATCTCTGGTTGAAACTTGGAGCTCATCTAGCTAAGATTAACGTGCATTCAACTTAGAATAGAAAGCAGCCTTTTTGTGTTTCGGGGAGATTTATATTTATTTATTCTTTCGAACTTATAACGATCGATAACGAACTTTCTGGCTGTTTCTGTATGTTAATTGGAAATAGATTCTCTAAAGGAATATTCCCATGCTTAGGAAATTAAAAAAATGTCTTTCTTTCTTATGTTTGTTTTGCGCAAAGAAATGTATTTTTTTGTATTTTTAGGAAGCGGAAGACTTTGTAAACCGACAAATATCCACAGATAAATTTAGAAACCGTCATAATCGAATTAATACGCCAAATAATGGTATTTTAACATATGATTTTGATGCTGAAAGTGATTTATTAGGATCCCCTGGGGTTGTTATTTCTCACGGATATTTTATGGTTTGAACAGTTAGGAGTATAAATTCGTTCAATAAGCTGGGATCACATTTAGCATTTGCAAACGGGATTTTATTTAGGGGGGGTCAATTCAATACCGGTGGTAAAGGTATTATTTCTCAAGAGAGTATTATTTCGTTTATTGTGGTATACAGAAAATACGAATGACTTGGGTTGTTATATTCTGAAGATACTGGAAGCAATGTGGTCAGCCTATCTTAAAAAATAAGCAAATAATACAATATTTTTTGATTACGTCATTAATTTGTAAATTACATAGTTTCTAAAAATTAAGTTCCTATACTATGTAAAGGTTTTGCAATGATGCTTTGTTATCTGGAAAATATTTCATTTCTAACGTAGGTACCTCTTACAAATACAATACCAAGGCTCTGGCCCGAAAATGTTGGGCAACATTTGTTCGTATGTGGACGTGTGTTTCGAAAAGATATTATTTGCCTTCTAAATTCTCTCATCCATGGGAATATATGTGGCAATATATTTACGTATTCACTATTGTATGGAAGTACAAGACACAAAATCCAATCCAAGTTTTAGTTGGAGTAATCCTGGACACCGGTCGCAATCAGTTATAATATCAAAAATATTATTGTGGTGTCCTTAGAGTTGAGTTGCAATAATTTAGGATTTGTGACAATAGTCTACACACTTGAAATTATTATAGCAACTGTTGGAAATTAATAATAACTAGTAGATTGTAGATTCTGACTTGAAGAACTTTTTCTTAGGGAGCGAATCATGGAATCCGTAAACATGACGAATTTAGGGTTACACCATTGGGAATACGAAAATCCCCAGCAAGTTGAGCCATATTGGTTTGAAAAGGTGGATGGAAACGAACTGAGACTTTTTGCCAAGTGGAGTTTTCCGCTTTCGGGGATTACTGGCTGTCTGTATTTTCTCTTTGTTTGGCTTGGTCCAAAGTGGATGAAAAATCGTCAACCATACAACTTGGATAAACCTCTGGTTGCCTGGAACTTTTTTATGTCCCTTTTCTCACTAACCGTTGTTTTACGCATAGTACCAGAGATTACACGAATTCTTGAACAACCGGACGGTTTGTACAAATCTTATTGTCTCACGTAAGTTGGCTAATTTACCAACAGCATAGGAATAACTTATGGTCAAAATATATGAATATGTAAGTATACAGAATCTCGGTGTAGTATGACTAATCTGTTGTGTAAATCAAAGCTGCCTTGCCAATGCCACCCTTCAATATCTTGTCAAATAATATTAGGCCATTCCTAAAACAACAGCGACACTACCTAAAATCAAATGAATTCCTAAATAGACTAATTTAACAGAAATACTAAAATATCACTTGAAATCTAACGCTATTTGATAAGCTGCTCAGAATTATAGCAAATATAACATACAGAATGCCCAATGCATACTTTGCAAGCATTTTAGCTGAACCAGTACCACTTTTATAAAATATATTTCCGATATTTTTAATAAGCTTTTCATGATTCATTGTTTTACTTGGGCCAAAAATTAATTTTTGAATACGTAATAATAATAAAACTTGGCTGATTAAATTAAAACTATTTGATAATTCATTTTTAAAGCTTTGTTTTTAGGAACACACTCATGGATAAAAATTCTTTGACCCAAAGTGAAAGAGACGGAATAGTGTGCAATTTAGTGCTGAAACATTTTATTTTCATTAAAATTGTATGGCACCATTAATTGTTAATTATAGCTGCCACTGTAAATGACTATTAATTAAATTTTCAACATTTTGTTTCAGGGAAGGATTGCATTACTCAACGACATTTTGGGTGTTCATCTATGGGCTTTTTAAAGTAGTGGAGCTAGGAGACACTGTATTTATTGTTTTGAGAAAGAAGCCATTGGTATTCCTGCACTGGTAAATAAAAACGCATTCAAGTATTTTTTCAATATTGTGAAGTTGTTACACGTATTTTCCAAAATATTATAACTAGCTGCCTATTATTTACTATTGCAGGTACCACCACTTAAGTATGTTATGGGTAACGCCTTTCGTGTTCGTCGAAGGGGAACCTTATATGACAAGATATTTTGTGGTTTTTAATAGCTCTGTGCATGTAATCATGTACGCATATTATGGGTGCAGGGTAAGTTTACTAAAATTTCGAAATTTCTGAAGGCCAAAATTAAAGAAATTCGTACCAAGAACAAATATCTTTTGTTGGCATGATTAAAATCTCATGTACATTTAGTAATACGTAACTACTATTAATCCAACAGGCTCTGCAAATGAAATTTCCAAAAGGTGTGGCAATGACGGTTACCACCATACAAATTTCGCAATTCATTGCCGTACTTGTAGGGACGTACCAGCAGATGGTCTATTATCCAAGTAAGTAAAGTAATTGCCAAAACTTGGATTACAATCCAATTTGTGTTAATTTCTTTTATTATCTCGTAGTCATGAACATGTAACACGTAGGAATTCAACCTTACTGTTTGGAGAGTAGGAAAAGAAATTTTCACAGAGACCCTTATTATTAAATTATTCCATTTTAAAAAATAATATAAAGTTATAGTCACATAAAACTGATTGACCTGAATAAGCTAAGTATTCAAAGTAAGCTGTTTGATTTTGATTTGATTTGATTTAAGATTTTATTCAGTGACCAATTATAAACGGTTACAGTTATCTCCCATATATAGTCACTCTAGATATGTAAATTTAAAGTAGTTTTCAGAATCTGCAATCAGAAGATTTAGCTATATAGGTTATAAAGCCCTAAAAAATTTCTTCCGATATCTTAGTCTTATCAAAAGATTTAAAATTAGATAGAATTAAATTAGTTAAATGTAAAGGAACTCCGCACGGTTATTAATGCAATCAACATTTTTTGGTTTCAGGAATCGGGAAACCTTGTCTGAGGACAAACAAATCTCTAGTTGCGACATTTGCTCTTGGATTATCGTACCTTGCTCTTTTTAGCCATATGTTTTACAAAAATTACCTAGCAAAACCAAAAGTAAAAGCTGCTTAGCTGTCATTGGCTCTTCACCGAAAAGTTATTATCCTCAGATTGTAATCAATTTTATTGAAATTTCAGTAAGCGTGCAATAATGTTAAACGAAACGAGGTTTTTAATATGTAATATAAAGTTTTAAAATATAATATTATGTTTCATTCCATTTGTAAAAGTCAATAATTATTACAGGAATAAACACATAAATAAACCTTGTTTGTACACGAAAATCTCATCTGAATGCGCCACTTATTGATAAAACAATCATTTATATTCATAGGTACTTTATTAGTAGGCATATTAAGTATTTTCAGATACTTTGTGTGAATATACTTACATAAATAGTATGCTTTTTTCATTCGTGGGAATTCTTTCCGAGGAATCACTAGAAAAGTTGCTGGATAACATTTCAATCAGTAGGCGTTTAGATTTCGCCGCAAAAGTAACTTTGCTAATTATGAATTAGTTTGCCTTACAAATCATTACAAATTATCCATACAGAAATTATCGTTTTTGTTATTTGTGAGAAGGTTTGTGGCGCTGCTAAATATATAACAACTGAAAAAACCACGCAAGTTAAATTCATACAGACACATTATAAGAAGTATAGAAATCGACTTTTGAAATGGAGGCAGCAAATTTTACTTTGACAGAATCTGGTTTTATTAAATGGGAATACGAGGATCCTCAACAATTCGAAGCGTTTTCGTTTGAAAAGTTTGACGGAAACGAACAGCGGAGGTGGACGAAAAATAATTATTCCACTATTTTAATTATTTGTGCCATTTACTTTATTTTCATTAAGCTTGGTCCCAAATGGATGAAGAATCGAGAAGCTTATAAATTGGATAAACCTCTTGCGGCATGGAATTTCTTTTTGGCACTTTTCTCCCTTGGCGTTTTTGTTCGAATGACTCCTGAACACATAAGGAGTATCCAACAACACGATGGTTTCTACAAATATTTCTGTGTCGTCCCGTAAGAAAAAATACGAAAGGTTACCTCATTTGTAAATTTTATCCAAAATTTACACGTTTTCAAAGACAATCTTTGTTTCAGGGAGGTTTATAATTATCAAAGTACATTCTGGATGTTTCTTTACGCTTTATCAAAAGTCGTAGAATTGGGAGATACCGTTTTTATTGTTTTACGGAAAAAACCTTTGAAACTACTGCATTGGTAAGTGTAAAAGTAATAATTACTTGTCTAATTCTTTCACAAATTTAATATTTTACTCAAGAATTCCATAATTTTGTGATTTGTATAGGTTTCATCATTTAACCATGCTATGGGCATCATTCTTTCTGTTTGTGGAAGGAGAACCAAGTGTGAAGCACATTACATATTTCAACGCTTTCGTCCATATTTTGATGTACTCCTATTTCGGCTTAAGAGTGAGTGTCAATGTCAAATTAATAAATTACCATAACTGTCTATGCTTGACTAGTGGGTCACTGTTAATTTGCTCCCGTTGTAGCTATGAAATGCAATACAATTAAAATTAAAAGGGATTAAATTATTTACAGGCATTAAAAGTTAAAATACCGCAAAAAATAGCGATGACGATTACAATTCTTCAAATTACACAATTCGTTTGGGGTCTTGGTGTCCAATTCGTGCAATTATTTTATTACGGTGGTAAGGAAGATTCTTAACTTGAGGATAATGATAATTAACAATAACTGATAACGTGAATAATAATTTCTTAAAATTGACAGGAAAAGACCGGCCATGCTACAGGACAAGAAACTCCATCATCGTCACCCACATTTTGGGATTTTCGTACCTATTTCTATTTGCAAGGATGTTCTACACGTCATACATATCAAAAGAAAAGCGCAAAACTGAATAATTTTTATATGCAATTTTAAAACATTATAAAATTTTACACACTTGCATAAATAGATAGTATAAACACTCGTGTATGTAAATTAGTGAAATAAATTGTAAATAAAAATAGAATGAGAATGGAATAATTAGAGTTAAGAAAGTCAAAGTTCTTGAGGTAGTCATATATTATTTTGCGTGTAATATTTTCTAAAGGTATACTACCTTCTACTACTTAGATTTGTGATTATTTCTGTGAATTTCTCATTACTGGAATAACTTGTTTACTGTTATTCTATTAAAATTATTTTGAAATCATGAATGTAAGGACATTCATTTCGCTGGTGAATATGAAAATTGCACAATGCGGGAATTATGTTACAGCAATACAGCATTCTTTTACGTCATATTCTTTCCAACTCTAGTTGAATAATTTTGTACGATTTTCCCAGTTTCCTTCGCCTTGACCGCTTGCTCAATAAGACAGAAAAAGCGTCAATGGATGGATCTAAATCATAATGCATTAAATTATAAAGTCCGATATTTTACACAAAGAAACTTGAGAAATATAATCTTAAATTGAAACTGGAACTTCATCAGACCATTTTTTACACAAAGTAATAATCCGAAATAATTGTAAAAACCGAGGAAAACTTCTTCAGGCTCCAACTGCCTGCATGCAATACATTTACGCATGTTTTACAAGCGTAAGCAATATAAATGAGAATCCTTCTTGATTTGATTTACTACAAACTTCCACAAAAATAATGTTTAACAATATGATAAATAGTTTTGATAAACTTTTGCTATATTAACGAAACAACGAAAGAAGCAAAATTAAATACTATAAAATGAAAAGGAGTTAGTCATAATTAGTTTAATATGTGTAATATCAGATATAAAATTTGGAATTTGATTACCTCATTTTACCAGCAGAGAAGGATTACGAGAATGTGGGAATACAAACAAAAGCTTCACATGACATTCGAAATATCCGTATTGTACTTACCTAATAATTTTGCAAGGTGGGAATTATTACTGGAAGATGTTGTGCAATATAGACCAACAAAAGGTATGCTAATAATTATTAGTTATGTCAGACTTCGTATAATACGTTATCACAAGCAATTGCTTCACGCCGACTTGATTTTGCGAACAATAAACTGAAGTCAGTGGTTCAGTCGAAACGGGTTCTCACTTGTGACTCAACAACAAAATAAAATCTCCTCAAAAATTACGATCTGTCTTATTATTAGTACTCCGGGAGTACTTAATTATTTTTAAGTGATCTTGAAAAATATTAGGAAATTCGGCGATGGAGTTCGCAAATATATCAGACTCTGGTTTAATTAGATGGCAATATGAAAATCCACAGCATTTTGACTCTTATTGGTTCGAAAAATTTGACGGGAACGACCTGAGGTTTTGGGCCAAGAGAAATATAAACCTTCTCGCAATAACTTGTTTCGGATATCTAGTGTTCGTTTGGATTGCTCCGAAGTTAATGAAAAATCGACCAGCTTTAAAATTGGAAAAACCATTAGCAATTTGGAACTTTTCTCTCGCAATTTTTTCATTCTTCACTTTGTACCGCGTAGCACCCGAAGTCGTCGAAACTATCAAGCAACCCGATGGGTGGTACCGATCTCTATGTGTTCCGTAAGTCCTTCATATTTCTTTATATAAATTTTCTTTGGAATATTCATTTTATTCAAATTTTCCAATTTTAAAACATTACAGGGAGGCTCAAAATTACCCAGCAACCTTCTGGGTTTTTCTATATGCTGTATCTAAGGTCGTGGAATTAGGAGACACCGTTTTTCTTGTTTTACGGAAAAAACCTTTGATACTACTGCATTGGTACGTCAATATAAAACATTTCCTATCTGTTTTCTATTCTATTTCATGCAATTCCTTTCACTTAACTTATTTACACATTTTAATTTCCAATTTTAAGGTTTCATCATTTTAATATGCTCTGGTCGACGGTTTATATGTTTATCGAAGGAGAACCGTGCCACAGACATATAACAATTGTCAATTCTTTCATTCATTTCTTTATGTATTCATACTATGGTTTCAGGGTAAGCAAATTGTTTGCATAACATTTAAAAAACTAAATTCCTCAATAGAAAAGTTTAATTTTCAAATAACACATTTTTATTCTTTTTTGTAGGCCTTGAATTTTAAAGTACCGCAAAAACTAGCTATGACCATTACACTCTTTCAAACGGCCCAGTTTGCTGTTGGTCTCTTTTTACAGTACTTGCAAATAAACGTTTGGAGAGGTTTGTACATTTTTTAGTAACCTTTTGTATCTTGCCGTCCGTTTAGCATCAATTTAACTTTTATTATGAATTGTTTATTAACAAATGGTTTTTTTCGAACAGCAAGTGGAAGATATTGCTACAGAACACCTACTTCCCTTTGGATAACAACTTTTTTTGCGTGCGCCTACATCTACCTTTTTGGAAATCTGTTTTACCAGTCCTATATTGCAAAACCAAAAGCTAAAAAGACTGCTTAAGTTGGAAGTTTTTTGCTAACATTTCGCTCAAAAATCTTTCTTATGTCAGTTGAAACAGTTGGGAACTACACTTTTGCTACACAAATAATAAAAATGATTTATCTTAAAGCTAATATGAGATTGTGAGACTATTGGAGGTGTTTTTGCCAAAATACTGTAAAATTAACTTATAGATACAATACATTTTTGGCAAAAATCAAATATTTTATAATCTGTCAATGATGTCCGCGGGAGAATATGTCAATATATAGAAAATAGAAATTAAAAAAAATGATAATAAAGATTTCAAGTTTTTTGAAATTTTCTGAAGATAGAAACAGATCTGAATCAAGTACACCAATGAATAAATGAAGAATTGATGATAATCATCGTAAATAATGAATAGATGTACTTACCGGACGAATATTTAATTATTAAAAGTGTTTTTGATTTTCTATATTCTCAGAGATAATTTTTGCTATTAACTTTTCGCATACTAACTTAAATCACAATCACAGATCTTAACACGCATCCTTTCATAAATAACTTATATATAAACCATATAAATGACGCACTTCTTTATTAACTGATATGTTCAGGTCATAACTCTTTTTTTATTTGTAAATTAGATTTCACTGCGGCAGAAATGTTATTTAAGATATGGTGTGGTGTTTTAAGCCTTACATCATATTGTTGACAAAGTGAACTAAATTTTACGTTCCAGAATATGTTTCATAATAAATTAATGTCGCAACAATATATGTTTGAGAATACTACGCAGTGTCCGTGAAAAGGGGTTCGTCTATCTTCACTGTATCAAACAAAAAAGGTTATTATTCTTATTATTCGCAAATAGCCAGTTTATTTTGCCTTATATAGGTACTTGCTTATAATTGGCCTACTGAATATTTCTAGCTGAAAGCTGTTGACTGCAATACTTCTTAGAAGTTGTTTGGATTTTTCCCTTACGAAACAGTTCTCATATGGCGAAATAGTGTATCCATAACTTAAACTTCTCATTCCAGAGATTGCTCCCTTTCTATTCAAATACTACTTCACAATGTCTTAGTTAAATAAAAATTGTGCAAATCAAAGAGAAATAATAATAGTAATGTTAGATATTTTTTATCGCATGTAACAATCTAATAATGAAGTAACAGACTTGATCTTGTGGTTCTGTCTTAGAACCACCTATCCTGAAGTAATTTTACTGCTTTAGCAATGGATTATATAGCATTAAAGTAGCTACTAAATTAAAAATTAAAAATCATTGCCCTCCTGTAATTTTATCAATCGATAAGCTTTATATATGGGAATTGTTTTAACTTTCTAGAATAAGAAAATATTCAACTAAAAATGTATTAGTGATAAAAAACGAAAAACAGGGAAGGTGACAGAGCTTTCCCTGAAAAAGATTATCAGAGTATCACGTCTGTAGCATGTTTTTATTATACGAACAAGACTTAGGAGTGATTAACAACCTGTTGATTTCATGATGTATTGAAAATAAAACACGTACCTTCTTTTCTTCTTGCTTCTACCATTTATTTTTCGCATTTCATGGCATAAAGTTAATAAAGTTATGAGAAAATGATAATTTAATTTGTTTAAGTATTATTTCTACATTTTGTATCTAATCAAGGAAACATTTGATAATAATAATGAAATAATGATTTAGCATGATGATATTGTTTTCATTTGTTAGCTTGTTATAACACAAGCGTTTATGTATACTGCAGAATTATATAACTTTTATTTCCAACGATGTATATTTAAATCAGAAAACTCACACGACTGCATTTCTACCTTCATATACACCTGATAATACAGAAACAGGTCATTGGTCATGGCAAACTACTGTCCTCGAACTTGAAACTCCTGTTATTAATATTGCATGGGAAAATTTCTCGCTCTAATAATTAATCCATCATCACAGAATTATTATCCATTACCGTGGGCTGAAGAGAGAGAGAGAGAGAGATTTCTTGCAGAATACAGACGAAGTGTTCTAGAATTTATTGCTATTTGCATCAATCCCGTTATGAGGAAAAACGCATTTGTGCAAGAACAATTTACAATGGTTACAATAAAAGAACTAGCAGTGTTTTCCTTTAATGCGTTATCGGAAGTCAACAACCTGATGTCCTTTATTTTCTCCAAGCAATTCAATCGTGTCCAATTATAAAGAGAAAATTTACAATATCTACGCATTGTGTAACCAATTTATAACAGAATCAATAATAATACCAAATTATTCATAATTTATCGTCATATATTCAAATGCTATAACTACTTTGGAGACTTCAGTATTTTAGGAAAACAAATACAGAAATAATTAAATCTAACTAATAAGAGAATTTATAGCCCAGATTTAGTTACCAAAAAATATACAAATGTTAGTTACTCTGCTATGCTTTCAAATTGCTTGCAAAATGCTTGCATCACAATTTGTTTAGGAGCTTGTTGGGCAATCCTTGAGTTTTGCAATCAAATATATAAATAAATATCACACGTGCTTAAACCCCAGTTTCAGTATACAGTCAAAGATCTTATCTATCACAGTCAATCACAGACACAAACTCCGAATGTAACCAAACTATCCCATCATGACTACGTCTCTGTATAAAACCAGCATTAGTGGATTTAAAATTCTGAAAAAATACAAAATGATTTTATGTAAACACTAAACACAGTTTATGGAAAGCACTATCTCTGAAAATGTCAAATAAATATGTTTTCCATATTAAAATTGACTAGAAAAATAAAAAGTACTTCGTTGACGTACAGAACCAGACTGATTACATAATATAATAACTTCGAAAAGGAGGAAATAAGTTAGTAAGAAGTGTGATTGCAAAATTGCCGCGCAACATACTCCCTATAATAGTCTACTCTACATTTACATACTTTTTCAGGATCCCACAAAAGTAAGACTGGAACATTTGTTGAAACATTTTGTTACTTAATTCTGCAATGGGAATGTAAATAAAAATAAATACAGCATAGTGATCCATATTGTATTAGCGGTTGGAAGCATTCTATCAAGAATCAAGAATTCAAAGCCGACATCCGAAATGGACAGAATGCGATTTTCCTAGCATTGACGTATTGTTTTACTTAAAGAGCCATTTATTACATAACACATGCCAATTAATAGTACCTGTTTACAATATTATTAATATTATCGGATTTTCACACTGTGGGATTATTACTTTGTAGTAATGTTAGTGGCAAAGTATATATAAACTTGCAAAATATCTATTTTCATGAGAGATTAATTTCGCAATTGCATTTTAATTGCTGCTGATTCATTCTTTCGTCGACTCCAAACCTAATGTTAACTCCATTTGGAATTTGCGATCCGCTCAAATGGTTATCTCCATTCATTAATTCCAATTTGTGTGAGTTCTTCCTCGGTTTACAGTTATAGAACTTTTGTTTTACTGTCAATATGGCAGCGGATCTTGTGAATACGACAGAGTCACTTTTTATAAAATGGGAGTACAAAGATCCACAAATCGTAGATCCGTTTTGGTTTGAAAAGGTGGATGGAAACGAATTAAGAATTTGGGCAAAAAGTCAATTGCCTACTGCCGTAGTTATTTGCTTCATTTATCTTCTTTTCGTTTGGCTTGGTCCAAAATACATGAAAAATCGGGAACCTTACAAGCTGGACAAACCGTTGGCGGCATGGAACTTTTTTCTTTCCCTTTTCTCTCTGGCTGTTGTGCTTCGCATGTTGCCAGAGGTATTAGATGGTTTAAATCAAGAAGATGGTTGGTACAAATTAATATGCTTACCGTAAGTGACAATCCAACAACACAAAATAGTTAATTAAAAATGATTCTTTTGTATTGCAATTAAAATTATTATTTTTGATGGTCATAATATCATTTCATTATTTCAGGCCACGGAATAATACTTACGCATCCACATTCTGGTTTTTCCTAGTCGCTCTGTCGAAAATTGTAGAATTGGGAGACACAGTTTTCATTGTTTTGAGAAAAAAACCGTTAATACTATTGCACTGGTAAGTACCAATTCGAAAATTACAGTATTATTTTTGTAATTATATAGGTATATTTCTATAAATAATCAACACTAAAATAAACGTATATACCGTAATAATAGTTCGAGTTAGAATCAATTAAAAAATGCTTGCACAGCATTTTTTAATTTCCTTTTTGTTTTTCAAGCGTAATTTTATGTTTTGGATATTTTAGGTTTCACCATTGCACCATGGGGTGGGCAGTGCTTTTCCTGTTTGGCGAAGGCGAGCCGGGTCACAAATTCATTACTATTGTCAACTCCTTTGTACATTTCATTATGTACGGCTACTTTGGCCTTATGGTACAGTAAGCAACACATTCATTTCAGCATACTTTTGTACTAAAACTAATAATTTTCAAATATTTTATGTGTCAGGGCTTGAAAATTAAAATCCCAAAGAAGGTATCAATGGTAATCACTATTCTGCAAATTTCACAATTCATTTGGGGTCTGCATGGGCAACACCAGCAATTATTCTACTTTCCAGGTAAGTTGGGAAAACTCTTTCAACAATTACACATAACATAATGAAACTGTGTCCTGTATTGCACAAGTAACTCAAGTTTCTGCACTTTTACGTAAATGGGGAAACCTAAAGCTTTCCATTTCTAAGATTCTCGTAGGATTTCATACATTATCCAGTAATGTAGGTTTTCGCAAGATCCTGCATTAAAAGCAATTATTTATATTTGTTTCTTTGTATTTCGATTACAATATTTATTTTTTCTCTTTCAACCATCAAAACGGGTTTCTGGATGCATTCTAATTCCTCTCCCTAACCATTTTGTGTTAAAATACAATTCACACTTTTGAATCAGGCTACCAATAGTAAAACAGCTTTTTTAATGTCAAGTCAAACCATTAATTTTAAATCTACCATATCGTTACGCACTCATTTACCAGTTTTACTCAAGTATTCTTTTTGCATTGCAGGACAAGGAAAACACTGTCTCAGAACAACAAAGTCTATTATAATTGGGACTATTTTAGGAGTTTCATATTTAATTCTTTTTATGAGATTATTTTATAAAGCTTACATTGCAAAACCGAAACCTAAGACTGCTTAATTTGTCCTATGGTAAAACATCGTCCCTCTACAATAAAAAGATGAAAAAAGATCAACCACGTGCTCACTAATTCAGAACTGTGCTCAGAATCAGAAAACAAAATGATAATTTTCGTGAAAAGTGATAAACCACTTTGATTTGTATTTCTAAGAGGTGGCAAACCACTACATCAAATTTTATAGACAATTTTATGCAATACAGAAAAGTAAAGTGTATTAGCATAATAATTGATTAGTTTCGCTAATCACTGTGGGTGCTCCTAAATTAATTTCAGTTATGAAAAACCTTGTGTCCCAAGGGTGGTAGTATTTCAATTTCCCAACTTGTGTGGCTTATCACATTTTGGAAATAATGATCAAAGTGTTTTCCCAGAAATGATAATTTTGGTTTCCTATGATATTAAAACATTAAGCTCACACAAGCATTCCACGTTGTTTGTAAACCTAAGAATATTTATATGTATATGTGTACTAATAAACAACGCTTACAAGCACTTGTGAAAAATAATAAATATAAGGAAGAGATGTAATAAAAGTAATAAAAGTAATAAAAGTAATACTTATTACAATCAACAGAAAATGATCAATTATTATCTAAATATAGTCAGATAGAATACTTTAGAATACAATTGGTATTCTAAAGTATTCTGTCTGACTCTTATCTTAACTCTATTCCCATTATGCAAAAACAATTTCCATATGGATTAAACGTGTCATTTAAAGGAACAGCAAAAAGGAATGTATTTCATTAAATATTGTTTATATCATAGTTTTCTGGCATACCTAAAATAAGTAATTGATCTATTGTATATAAGTATTTCGCGAAATACCTATAGACTTAATATATTTTATACACAATACAGTTAAATATCGATCTATATTTCAGCTAAGATATTAACCAAAACAGGACAATGTAACTTGAACACTTCAAAATATAGTCATAATAAATGCATTAGTTTTGTCGGTCATCAGCCAAACCAATATTTGAATTTATAGTATATAGGATTCAAATAGATAATATTATTGTACATTTGTCTTCTACTCTGCATATCGTTCGGTATTTTTTGTTTAGAGAAGTAAGAAAAATGTTACGCTTTGGAAGAAGAAAAACTGATTGAATTTTTTCTCAAGATTTTCTCTTAATTTATTGGATATTATGGCCCGATTCCAATTTGCAAATGAAATTGCAGCTTTATTGGGGGTTGAAAATAAGCTTTACATAGGGATCACCAATTCCAAACGGCAATATTACTATTAAGGCTTTTTGTTGCTGGATTATTTTACCCGTGTTTTTCTCCTCTTCAATTCGTTTGCTGATTGAACTACAGTGCCCCTCAAAACTTGAAACAAAACAACTGTCCAACGGTGCAATGGAAGCATATTCTTATTGGTTAGATTTTCGTCATTTTGGAGCTATCCCATTGGCTCATTCACATTGATCAAAAAAATAGTTTTCCTCTGGGGTTGATTTTATGTTTTTATTTGTGAAGTTACTGAAATTCTTCGAATATCATACTGAATTCGAAATAATAAGAGTACAATTAAAGTATAATAATATTAATGATAATAGTACTGAAGAATAAGCTAAGTAATAGTACTCCTATTATTTCGAATTCAGTATGATGTTCGAAGAATTTCAGTAACTTCACAAATAAAAACATAAAATCAACCCCAGAGGAAAACTATTTTTTTGATCAATGTGAATGAGCCAATGGGATAGCTCCAAAATGACGAAAATCTAACCAATAAGAAAATGCTTCCATTGCACAGTTGGACACTTGTTTTGTTTCTAGTGGTGATTGTGACTGTATATTATCCAGATCCCAACTTTCAGGCATACAAAACATAATTGTTTACAATATTCAGAATCCAAGGATATCGAATATCATTGTTAAGGGGATGTTGAAATTTCATAATTTTTGAAGTTCCTCCCGCATGACAACGCTTGGTTACATATGCTACAACATGGGGAATTTTGGGGGTTGAAGTTCTTTCGTTGGGCCATCGCCACAGGGCTATGGGTCAACTCATTTCACTCGATATTTTTTTTAAAGTGTAGCAAAGATGTATGCTGATGGCGTCTGCTAGGTCTCCACACTGCTTTTGCATTCCTTCTTGATAAAAAAATTGTTAAATCCCACAAATGCTTATAAATGAGCAATTTTGTCAGTTCAACTGCAATTTTTACCAAGAAGGAATACAAAAGCAGTGTGGAGACCTAGCACACGCCATCCGCACACATCTTGGCTACACTTTAAAAAAAAGATTGAGTGAAATGAGTTGACCCATAGCCCTGTGGCGATGGCCCAACGAAAGAACTTCAACCCCCAAAATTCCCCATGTTGGGGAATACGTAACCAAGCGTTGTCATGCGGGAGCAGCAACAACATTTAAACACCCCCTTAAGGTAATAAAAACAAACATTGGTTAAATGTTTTTTTCCGATTCATCGAACGATTTTTAGGCACATATTTACTTATACATCAAAAGAAACTTATTCTATGATAGTAATTATGGTTTCATGAATTTTGAATAAGTTTAATAACCGAAAATGTTTGGATTTTTAGTTAGTAAATTTCAGAGTAAAAGGGAAAAAGGAAGAACAAATACGAAAGGCAATATTACTTTCAAAGGTGATGCGGTTAATGTACATAATGGAATTTTTTCTTATTGCTTTCATTTCTCTTCAATCTGGCTTCGGGGGTGATTGGAATCCAGTACAACGATTTTTAAGAGAAAGCTTCCCAGATAGAGAGTTCGTACTTTCTTTCTCATTCGCATCATTGCTGTCACCTTGACTTTTTAATGGCCACCCAAAAATTGCTTAAATGTGGAATAAACATCCTTTCCATAGTTTAAAATTGATTAGAAAATAAAAAGATCTTTTGTTGACGGCTAGAAACAGCATGATTACATAATAACTTCGAAAAGGAGGAAATAAGGTAGTAAGATGTGTTGATTGCAAAATTGCAGTGCAGCATACTCCCAAATCCCAAAATAGCCTAGCCTACATTTACATGGTACTACTTGAATATATGGATCCCAGAAAAGTAAGACTGGAACCTTTGTTGAAACAAGTTAGAACATTTTGTTACTTAATTCTGCAATGGGAATGTAAATAAAAATAAATACAACGTAGTGGTCCATATTGTATTATTAGCTATCCGAAAAATTCTATCAAGAATTCAAAGTCGACATCCGACATCCACAGAATACCTTTTTCCTATAATATTTATTAACTAATTATAGCAAGTCAATTAATTATACCTCTATAGAACAATGTTGGCATTATCAAAATTTCACACTGTGCTGATGAAATACAGAATATTACTTCGTAGCAATGCTAGTGGTACAGTAAACTTACAAAATATCTATTTTCATTTTCATTTTCAAATTAATTTCGCAATCGCATTTTAATTGCTGATGATTCATTCTTCCGCCGATTCCAATGCCAATTATATTGGAATTTGCGGTCCGCTAGAAAGGTTATAGTTATTATCCATCCGTTAATTCCAATTTCTGAGTTCTTCCTCGGTTTTGCAGTTACAGAAAACATTAGCTAGTAAATATAGTCAGTTTGACCAGTGGGGAGTCCCCTATTACATTGGGCTGGGAATCTGCTCAATCTGATGTCGGCAATTATGATGCAAATTACATTTCACAACATTTACCTAACCCTGTACCTGTGAGTATTGACTTAAGCAACTAGTAATGCTTACAACTCGCAAGAGCAGAAAATACCCTGATGGCGTACGCATTGTTTTTACTAGGAGAATACCTTTATTTGCGTACCGCCGTCAATTAACCATATTCACAATTGTCCACTGGACAGCTTACAAATTCCGCCACATGGCGTCGCAATTTTAAAGGTGTTCACTGGCAGATATATCTGATTTGTCTGGTAGATATATCTTTAAAGTGCCCACCTTTAAGCTGTCCAGTGGACAATTGTGAATATGGTTAATTAGGCTCAAAGTCAATCAACTTCCTGTTATCGTTTTTCTGGGTGGTATTTTAGAAAACGAGATAAGTCGTCACTATCACGCTGACATGTCCCTCTCGCCGAGTTGGTCACGTCTCAATTGATCTCTGCTGGGTAATACAATTTTTCTGAATTCTGACGATTTAAACCACACCGAAAAGAATTTTGACACAACTCATAATCATAACCATAGCTGTTTTTTCGCCAATAACTTAAGGAGAACACCCATATTATTATTGTGCCAAAGTGTTATTAAGAATGTACTAATTCATGTTGTAATTCAAGGAAATTAAAACTCTTATACATCCAGTATGGTTAAATATCATAAATCTCACACGCTCTGGCATGCAAATAATTAGCTTATGATGAAATCTAGTTACCTCATATGAATCTTATGCAAACTTGTTTTCAATGTTGCAATGAAAACTGGAAAACCATGGAACTCAACATTTAAATAGATTTACACCATAGATTCAGACGACGCACTGAAGCATTATAGAGAGGTCTATATATTATATGCTTGATTACTTAAAGACAAGTTTATCCAAAACGATTTATGTGTACAGTATACTAAATGCGATAATAAAATAGAATCGTCATCGGACTTCCTTTCATATGGTTTAACAAAATAGCTAAGAGAGTCTTCAGTTTCGTTTTAACACTTGCCCATTGAGGGTTGCTGTGGTCATGGTCTACAATGGAGTCTTCCTAGTCCCACTTCTTTTATCGATTACAATACTCTTTCTTTTATTGAAATTTTTAAGAAAGAAATGTACACCACACAAAGGTAAAAAGGTGGCAATCAATCAATCGCGGAGGAATACATTCGAATTGTGGTACGCAGATTGCATTGTAATAGATCCTTTGCAAAGCAAAGCAAGATAATCATTTGCAAAATTGTAACGATTTTGAAAAATTCTAAATTTTACTATCAACAATTTTGGGTGTCGAATTTGTAATTGATGGATTGTGCTTTGAGTAAAAAGTAGCTAAAAAAGACGACAGAAGGAAATAAATCGAATCATAGTACCGTAACACCTTTTCGATTACCGCTTTGTTTTTTTTACTTTTTACTCATATTTATCACAATCTGTTAATGAAAGTTCAGTACCCAATATTGTAGGCTTTAAAATTAAAAACTAGAATTTTTCTATACAACTACCAATTTGCAGATGATTATCTTGCTTGACTTTATTAAGGATCTGTGCAAAATACATTGTATGTACTACAATTCGAATGTGCTCCTCTGTGACCAGAGATGGGCACATCACATCAAAATGTGATGTGGTCCACATCAATTTGCATTTGATTTACATATCACACATCACATCACATCACTTTTTTCCAAAGTGATGTCACATCACACATCACATCACATCACTTTTTTCTAAAGTGATGTCACATCACACATCACATCACATCACTTTTTTCTAAAGTGATGTCACATCACACATCACATCACTTTTTTCCAGAGTGATGTCACATCACACATCACATCACAAGTTGATGTGATGTGATGTGTAATGATGTGACATCAAATTACACATCACACCAGAGTTCTCGACAAAAAATAATGTTTATATATATAATACGTTCGATATATGGGAAAAAATCATCTAGAGAGTATTTTCCTATGCTAAAGTGGTTATAAACCCGATTATAATCTTTTTCTGATTGCTTTTTTAATCGCTCTGACTGCGCTTGCCTCTAGAATTTTACGTTTAATATAAAATAGCAATCATTGGAATGTATGTCGACATGTGTGATGTTTGATGTGGACACACATCACATCACATCAAACATCACATCACTCTTTTCCAAAGTGATGTCACATCACACATCACATCACATCACATCACACATCACATCACATCACTTTTTTCCAGAGTGATGACACATCACACATCACATCACATCACTTTTTTCCAAAGTGATCTCACATCAAACATCACATCACCAAACTTCGCTCGAAAAAGTGCTCTAACGTGACCACATCAAACATCACATCAAACGGTGATGTGATGTGCCCATCACTGTCTGTGACTGATTGCCATTTCAAAGGAAAATCATTAATAAAAAGCAACGGGTTTCTACACTTATACAGTGCGGACACGCTGAGGCGAGCCATGGCACTTACAGTGGATAAAGAATAATCTTGGTTTGTGCTACGTGTACGTGTTAGTATTGATTTCCCGCGTCAAGCCAAACGCGAGCAATTTAAATACATATGTACGTCCTTCTACACTGGATGTCCTATGGCTTACCTCAGCTGGTCCGCACTGTACTAAACTTATAAAGTACATTGTGCGGACAAAAAGAATTCACGAAACTATATATCTCTGTGGTACCATTTCGATATTTACATACTTGGAGTAATTTGTCAGTTCTTCCGGTAACCAGGAGGTTTGGCTCTTTGGGTTTTTGATGAACCCATACACCTGATATTTGATGCCGAATACTTTATGCATTTGTTAAGGCATTTTAATAGTAATTTACCCTATAATTAGGATGATGACTAATAATCAAGCAAGTAAGGCTTATCATGCAGAAACCTGTATTATTACTTACTGGAAACTGACATACTGAAAATGGAATTGAGAGCGTTGCTCTCTTTTGCTAAATAATTACATGAAATGCACTGAAAGAGAAGTTATTAAATGACGAAGCACACAACTGCATTTAACTAAATATAGAATACACACAGTGGATGTATTGAATAGCGGAATAAATGATTACCTACAAACTAAACTGAATAAACAATATTTATCTGCAACATCTTATAAACCAATACAAAACTGAAGCTTCTTAACATCAATTACAAACTCAAATTCATACTTATCCGAATAAACAATTGGTTTCACCTGGAGGTTTAACATAGAATACAATTTGCTTAAGCTTGACTATCATTTAAATTATACCCTGTTCCATTACTAGTATTTGGGCTGGGCTGGCCTGGGTTTCGGGAGTAGCAGCAGATTGTTGACTTATGACCTTTAAGCTCCCAATTTCAGCGTTCGACAGTTTCCAGCAAGTAATAATACATGTTTCTGCAGTAGTCATGGTTGAACAACCAGCTTATGAGAATATGATCTTACTTTACCGAATTTGGAGAACTGCATTTTGATATAAAGAAATCAAAATGGCTGCCATAGAATTTAGCCAATACGACGTCAAATTTTTAGCCAATGAAAGTCAAGGTTATATACGGTAATTTTTTATCTTGTCCGTATCTTGGTGAATTCAACCGTAAATAAAGCTAAAAATGCTCCGAAAGCAGGGCTACAAAATTGTTGGTTTCAATTTCTGATATATTATGTTTCAAAAATAAACCATTGAAAACAAAACCATCATAGCCCTGTGGGACTGACGTCTCCGACTCCGTCACGGATACCAAAATTTCAATGTAAATTTGTGCCTCTCGGCAGATGACAATTCGAACCATGCTCCCGTCTTTTTTAGTGCACTTTGTTTGCATTGAAACCTCGGAAATAATATCGAGAATCGAAGTCAGCAGTTTTGTGATTATGATTTTGGAGTGCTGTGAGATAGTTTTATTAAGAGACAATTCAAGGGAAATTGGAAATAGGAATTCATATCATAGTCCATGTAGTGATTAAAATACAATTTTGTTATTTAATAACAAAATTGTATATTTGTGCATTGCTTGCATCTGTCTATTTATTTGGCATTTCCACTTTGTTCCTTTTGTTTACTATTACAGTATTCATTTTTATTGAATTTCCTTCTGACATAATCTTGTCGTTTGTCGGATGTGTAACTTATGAGTATTTCGACAATAACATCAAATGAAATTTGGTTACAAAGAATAAACTATTTCTAAGGAAGTTGCGTTGTTAAAGCCACACTACTCTGTTTAACTCAGACAATAAAATAACTATATATGTACTGAATTGCTGAATTTAAAAATGCAAAAAAAACAGTTTATAAATTGGTGTTATTTGATTATAGAGACGGTCACGTTGAAGAAATATGGGAGCCTAGATATATTTCAAATGGCTTACATGGCATTTGAAAAGACTGGAGTCGTAGGAAATAAATTGGAATTCAGGTATCAAAAGTACTGCAAGAAATATGCATCTTCGAGTTCTCTATACCCTAAGGAACCATATCTTGTAAAAATATTAGGAATAACATTTGGTAAGTTTGGTTTTGAAGTGCACTTCACTGATATATCTATATATTTAAATTCACTGATATATCAATATATTTCAATTCACTGATATATCAATATATTTCAATTCAGTGATATATCAATATATTTCAATTCACTGATATATCAATATATTTCAATTCAGTGATATATCAATATATTTCAATTCACTGATATATCAATATACTAAATTCACTGATATATCAATATATTTCAATTCACTGATACACCTATATATTTAAATTCACTGATTTATCTACATATTTTAATTCGCTAAGTACTTAAATATTACATATACTGCTCAATTTCTAAAATAGGAATGATTGCTTTCGACTATAAAACTATCCTTGAGGTAAACACAAGTGATGCATTCTCTGATAGAGGACCTGATGTTTTATTGAACTTTTACACCGGCGGTAACTCTGGAGGTGAGTATAATATCGTGTCAAATAAACCATTGCAAAACGGATATAAGACAGTAGCGGAAGCAAAACAAATGTATTTATTCAAACAAGTTTGAATTACCTGATTTATTCCAAACATTCTGAATTCGATTGAATTTATTCGTTCGATATTGTATCAACTATTCTGATTTACTGAATTTAGTCAAAATGTCTGAATTACTTGAATTTGTTCAAAACATTTTGAATTTACTTGAATTTATTCAAAACATTTCGAATTTACTTGAATTTATTCAAAACATTTCGAATTTACTTGAATTTATTCAAAACATTTCGAATTTACTTGAATTTATTCAAAACATTTCGAATTTACTTGAATTTATTCAAAACATTTCGAATTTACTTGAATTTATTCAAAACATTTTGAATTTACTTGAATTTATTCAAAACATTTCGAATTTACTTGAATTTATTCAAAACAATTCGAATTTACTTGAATTTATTCAAAACATTTCGAATTTACTTGAATTTATTCAAAACATTTCGAATTTACTTGAATTTATTCAAAACATTTCGAATTTACTTGAATTTATTCAAAACATTTCGAATTTACTTGAATTTATTCAAAACATTTCGAATTTACTTGAATTTATTCAAAACATTTCGAATTTACTTGAATTTATTCAAAACATTTCGAATTTACTTGAATTTATTCAAAACATTTCGAATTTACTTGAATTTATTCAAAACATTTCGAATTTACTTGAATTTATTCAAAACATTTCGAATTTACTTGAATTTATTCAAAACATTTCGAATTTACTTGAATTTATTCAAAACATTTCGAATTTACTTGAATTTATTCAAACATTTCGAATTACTTGAATTTATTCAAATCGAAACTTGATTATCAAATCAATTTCAATTTATTCAAAAACGACGTATAGTGGTCACCAGTGCATACTACGACATATAGTGGCCGCCAGTAAGACTACATCATGTAGTGGTCACTAGTAACGACTACGACACATACCACAACATACACACAACATTAGCAATATAACATAACATGTGGTTGGACATAAATGAGGTTAAAGGTCAGAAAGGAGTGACCGATTAACACAATTTTTGAAAGATGACCTACAATTTGTCCCTAGAAGGCCCACTGAAAGTTTCATCAAAATATTTCAAAGCGTTCCTGAGATATGGCATATACTCACTAACTACCTAACTAACTGACTAACTAACTAACTAACAGACAGACAGACAGACAGACAGACAGACAGACAGACAGACAGACATCCCGAAAACATACAGTAGCTTTCCGCTACTGAATAAAGCATTTCAAACGTTGTGAAAAATAGCGGACGGGTACCTTTTGGTTATTGGTTGACCGAGTTAACCCTTTTGACCATCCCTGCTAGTCGAATTTCTGAATTTCGGGTACTGCCTGACTGACTGTCGGGTACCGTCCGATTGCTCGCTGACTATTGGTAAGTTACCAGACTTGTAACTTTGCCCCCGGCGAGCCGAACCGAGCCGAACCAGTGGTTCCAAAAAATTTAAGCGAACCGAACCGAACCGCACCAGTTCTAAAATAATTTTTGAGCGAATCGAACCGACCAACCTGGTTCGGTTCGGAACCGGTGCGGTTCGCTAGTTTAGCGAACCACACTGGTTCGGTGATACCATAAAGTTGCATGTGTGTTGGTAAGATGTTTTATGACTTTTGGGTTTTTTTCCAAAGGTCAAAGGTGAGGTTGAGAGAGTGTTCATCTTCGAACTCATCCAAGCTATTTAAATGCCCTCCCGTGTAGTACTGTGACGCATAATTAGTGTAGGTGAAAAGAATTCATAATATAGGTTGCTTTTGCAGGTATTTTGATGAACAATAACACCAGTCAGTGGAAGGAAGTGAAGAAATTCGCAATGACGAAAATGGGACAACTGAGTTCGAGGAATAGAACTTCGATGTTGAGAGATCAGCTCTCAGAGTTCCTGGATCGAATCGAAAATACCCGGAAAGAGACAGGAAACAAAATCCAAGTAAAAGGGCTATTTTCATCGGCAGCGCTTAATCTCGTTGCATTAATAATTGCAGGGAAGAAGTTTTCTGAAGACGATCCCGTATTCATTGAATCATTTAGTGTAATATCAGAAGTAACAGACTATCATCTCTTCAAAGTAATGTGCATCGTGATTTCAGGAGCGCTTTGGGGATTACGAGATGTCTTTGGTTACAGTCGTCTCTGCAAGCTCAGAGATACTGCAAGAAAATTAGTTAGGGTTAGTACGATAGTGTATTATATCCCTTAACTATTAAACATCAATTTTCTGTTCTAATCACAAAGTTTCCATGCAAAATTCTTGTTGAACATACCAATTCAAGATATTATAACTGTATACCACAATTTTCTCGTTTTTTAAAAGTCGAACATTTTAAATGCAATTTGGACTCCACATTCTTTTGAAATTATAGAATAATTATTTTTCCGCATTATTCAAAGGACGTGGTCAACGAAAGGGAATCTTTAGGGTATTACAAAGATAACCCCGAAGTCCTGGTCGACTTTTATCTTCAGAAAATGGAGACTTATAAAAATGATGACAAGGTCAAAAGCTTGTACAGCAAGGAACGCTTAGTTACTCTAGTTCAAGATTTGGTTATAACAGGAATGGACAGCACAAGCAAATTTTTGGAGAGCTTTATTATGTTTATGGCTTTGTATCCGGATGTTCAATGCAGTGTTCAGCGGGAAATTGATGAAGTTGTTGGGACTGTTCTCCCTGTCTATCATGAACACAAGTCAAGGTTAATAATATAATGCCTGGACAACGTCAAAGTAGTTATAACAATGGTTGTTTTCACTCTTATAAGGTACTGCCAAGCGAGAACTTTAAAAATAAAATTTCAAGTTTTCCCGTAAGGAAACACAGAATTGGGTCGAAAATGGTCAATTTGTTCCCTGAACCGAAAAAGCTGAAATTTTATTTTAAAAGTTCTCTCTTGGGAGTATCTTTAACGAGCAAAAACTGCCGTTGTTATAACTAAGCATATATTTAGTAATCTAAATAGCCAAGAAAAATGAAAAAATAATAATACTTAATTTTCTATTAAATAACTTTTCTTGCAGGATGACTTATACGTTGGCCACGATATACGAAGTCCATAGGTGGACAACTGTTATTCCATTCATTCCTAGACTAACAACAAGGGATGTTGCAATAGGAGGACACCGTTTGAAAAAGGTAAATTCATTGCACACGAAGCACAAAGATAACCAACCAAACTGAAATAAGTTGCAATTCAGTTACAACCGTTCGCATTTTTGTAAAAATATCAACAATCAGGTTTCCAATCCTTACTGCCACTTGTAAATTAGATAGAAATGAAAAGACGAAGTCATTTCTTTAAGCGATTTACACATTAATATGCCTAGACATTATAATCCTCCAATAAAATTTCAACAGGGCACACTTATTGCAACTGTAATGCCTGCAGTGCGGTTTGACGACACTTTTTGGGGAGATGCTTTTGTTTTCCGCCCAGACAGATTCTTAGATGCTAATCGTCTAGTAATTCAAGAAAAGGTGGACCGTATGCTGATTTTCGGAAAAGGTGAATAAGTGTTCAGTTTTGGATAAGCTTTCCTTAGTAAATAATTTTCTTATAAATTAGTAAATTAGTAAATCCTTAGTAAATAATTTTCTTATAAATTAGTAAATTAGTAAATCCTTAGTAAATAATTTTCTTATAAATTAGTAAATTAGTAAATCCTTAGTAAATAATTAAAATAATCTTTAATGTATGCCTAGGTATCAGAGGCTGCCCATTTGAGAGTATTTCACCGGCTGTAAGTTTCACATTTGCTACAGGATTTCTACAAAAGTATTCTGTGAAAAGACACAGCGATTCTGAAATTTTAGGGGTTAAAGAAGACTTCGGATCGGTTACTGGTCCTCTTCCGTTTCATTTTAGCGTTTTCGATCGATAGGTTTGAAAACCCTTAAGCAACTCTTATAGAGCACAGATATGAAAATAAAACATAAAGGAAATCACATATTGTACCACGTGAAGAATGCTTCCCAAATGATAGTTTGGAATGTGGCATGGTGTTATTTATATGATAGTATATAGCTTAAATAAATAAATATTTGTACGTTCATACTATGAAATAGCTTGCGGTAGTACGTCTTAGTATTTATGTTCTTAAAATCTAGTTTTATAGAGTACAAAAGTTCTTTCTAATTCTTAAGGGTATCTTAATACAATTAGAAAAGTGATTAAATATGTACGATAGTAGTTTCTCCAATCAGGACCCTCCGTTGGGATATTAAGAAATAATAGTATGGCAATAGTTATTGTTGTTTTACTTTAAATTCTTATTTTACTTTAAATACTAATTTAAAAACATTTATTAGCGTGTACTTAGTGAATCAAGCTGATGACCAATAAGCCATGTAAGTATCCAGAAGTAATAGTTTCATAGTTTCGTGCATCCCGAAGAAAATTCGACCAAGTTTGAATATTGCAGCATATAAAAGTGTCAATGTCATGAATACTACTGCCGTGAAAGATATAATATATATTGGATATAATGATCAAAGTATAATGAATGGATGAATTTGATTTATTTAAGTGCCTAATAATAGTACAAGAATCAGTCTGTTAAGCATTTTGTCACTTTTCACGAAAGTGATCATTGTGGTTTGATCTTGGTTTCGTATGATATTAAAACATTAAGCACACAAGTATTTCACGTTGTTTATAAGCCTAAAAATATTTATATGTGTATCCGTAATAATAAACATCGCCTACAAGCACGTGTGAAAAATAATAAATATTGCGAAACATAAGTAATGACAGTAATACGCTCATACTTATTAGCATCAACAGAAATCAATTTATATGGTAAATCATTTTATCTGACTCCATTAGCATTATACAAAAACATATTCCATTTCCAATATCAGGATAATAATTATGTGATGTAAAGAGCATTGCGATTACACCTGACACATTAAAAGAACAGCAAAATGAATTTCTGATTAAATATTTACGGTTTAAAGACGATTCCGAAGAAGCACCATCTTAAGTCGACATTATAAGGAAAAAGCAGGTAATAAAGGCGATAAGGACAGTTACGAGTCACATTTAATACAAATACGGTTGGCTATACATAGGCTGGAGATGGGCATTACATATAAATAAAACTGGCATTGTTATAACCCCAAAGGTTTTTTCAGATTAAGCCACCAAAATGTATACCTATGTTAATTACAATGCTATGCTGCAATATCACAATTTTTTTCGAGACTTTCTCTGCAATACCATCAATTTCCTTTTATTGGTAAGATTATATTGTACTAATTCATTTATTCTTTTGTTTTAAAAAGATCGTTTCAAAACTTTCCCTCTCATGTCATCTCTGCCTTACTTTAACCAGGTTTTCATACTAAAAATTAAAAAAATGTTTGTAGTGGCAGAACTGAAATTCTATCTAAAAATTTATTGCAGTTGAATTCAAATGTAGAACATTCCGCTATTTAGATTACGCTAACCGGAGAAAAATATTTTCCATACCAAAAGCATATAAGCAAAATATCTTTATGAGTTATATCAACCATTCTTCACATATCCAACAGATTATTGAGTTCTCAACGAAATATGGAAATAAATATCACACGCTATTTCATCCCAGCGTCGACTTCAAGAAGTTTCTCTTAATTGTAATAAATGACGAAATAAATATTTCCACATTCTTACATCCCTTGTAATTCGAATACGTGTAAATTCTGTATTTTCCGATTGCGAGGAAAAGACACATATTATCACACGGTGTAGCTAAATATATTTTATCCATTAACTAATCAGTTAGGCGTTAGGTAACTCAGAACAGCGTTTCGCAAACTCTAAAACAGCAAAATGTGCAATTAAAAGGTGGCTGGTTCAAGGTGCGTCGTGGGTTTTGTAATAACTCTTTCTTATAATATTATTATACCCTTCCCTACTCATTATTCACGGCAGGAAGATCAACTTTGGAAATAGGAATTACATTTATGAGTACTACTGGGAAAGGTTTTCGAAAACGGGAGTACAAATATCCACAGGAAATAAAATCGTTTTTAAAAATTTTTTAAAAGATGGGCTGCGCTTATAAAACGCGTACTGGTAAACTTGTCATTATGACGTAGGGACATAAAGAATCTGTTTAAAGTTACACAAAAGATTTGCAGATCTTTGTCAGATTATACAAATATTGTTCCAACCGAGTAGATTCATAGGGACTTCCCAAGGAAGATATTTTAGAATGCACTGTCTAATGTCCTTTCTATTGTTTGTCACTTTTTGCGTTTACTATTTGTGCATTGGGAAAAAACATGCTGCAGAAATGTAATCCTGCTTGGAGAACAAACGAATTAAATATAAATAGTACACTTTTAAATCATTTATACTTACTTCTGCTTAATTTAAACACATTAAATTGAAATGGTTTCTTATTTTATATTTTCGTGGAAATAGTGCATGGAAAAGCAAGTTATGTAAGTAATTAGTAACTTTCTTTCTTCATTCTTCCAAAATCTTTCTTAAATATGAAGGGCTTCTGCACTTTCATTATTTTCAGTATAATTATCTGTTCTTTAGGTTTTTGGATTTTCAATTTTTGTATATCTACATGAAGTTTTCTAAAAATGCACATTTAAGTGAAAAATATTCCGTTGATGCTAACAGTACGAATTTACATATCACCAACAAAGCCACGCGTTTGCATACATGCACATGTTTACGTCAATTTAAGATGCTGCATTTGAGTTTAACTTGTTTCAAGTGATGTATAATTGGTCAAGAAGTTTCTCATGAATGTACTTTGTTTCAAACATCTGATCTGATAAGAGCAGCGTTTATTTAATTGTCACAACATTTTACCTCGAACTTGTAAAAAGCACTTATTAATGATACGAACTTCACTTTCTACAGTCTACGATGTTATTCATCACAGGCACAAACTCCGAATGTTAGCATTGTATCTAATCATGACTACGTCTACGTCTCTGCATAAAATCGGCATTTGTGGATTTAAAATTCCGAGAAAATTCAAAATGACTTACATATACAGTTCAAGGAAAACTAAAACTTTGAAAAGGTGAAATAAATATGCCAGATTGTTTAAAATTGATTAGAAAATAAAAAGTGCTTTCGAAACCGAATGATTACATAATAAATTCGACGAGGAAGAATTGTTAGCAGTGTAATCTACTCCCAACATAGTCTACATTTACATTGTACTTTTTCAGGATCCCACAAAAGTAAGACTGGAATCTTTGTTGAAATAAGTTAGAACGTTGTGCAATTTAATTCAGTGATGGGAATGAAAATAAAAATAAATGCAACATAATATGCATGTATTGTAATAGGTGTTGGAAGCATTCTACAAAGAACTCAAAGCCGATATCATATCCCGGACAGATACGTACATATATCCTGTTAACATTAATGTATTGTTTCTCTTAAAAGCCATGATCAACGATCAACCACGTCCAGTGTTAACAAAAGTGCGCTTGAAATCGTGCTCGTTTAGTCCGTTGAGTTTCTTCACCTTGAATGAAATGAAGCTTTAATTGTACCTCTTTAGAATAATGTAATATTTTTATATTTTCGCACACATTGGGCATGTCCTAATGTTAGTTGCAAACTTTATTACAAAATACCTATTTCCATGAGAGATTAATTTCGCAATTACATTTTAATTGCTGCTGATTTGATTCATTCTCTTACTGATTCCGAAAGTAATACCACCTCCATTTTCAATTTGCGATCCGCTTGAATCGTACATCCATTCTAATTTGTTAGTTCTTCCTCTGTTTTACAGAAATTTTGTTTTACTATCAATATGGCAGCGGAACTTGTAAACAGGACCGAACCCCATTTTATAAAATGGGAATACAAAAATCCACAAATAGTAGATCCGTATTGGTTTGAAATAGTGGATGGAAACGAATTAAGACTTTGGGCAAAAAGTCAATTGCCTACATGGGGAATTATCTGCTCCATTTATCTTCTTTTCGTTTGGCTCGGTCCAAAATACATGAAAAATCGGGAACCTTTCAAGCTGGACAAACCGTTGGCGGCATGGAACTTTTTTCTTTCCCTTTTCTCCCTGGCTGTTGTGCTTCGCATGTTGCCAGAGGTATTAGATGGTTTAAATCAAGAAGATGGTTGGTACAAATTAATATGCTTGCCGTAAGGAATTATTTACAAAATAATTAATTAAACACGATTTTATTTGTATTCCAATTACAATTATTACTCTCGTTATATCGTTTCATTATTTCAGGCCACGTCATAATACTTACGCATCCACATTCTGGTTTTTCCTATTTTCTATTTCGAAAGTTTTAGAAATGGGAGACACAGTTTTCATTGTTTTAAGAAAAAAACCGCTAATACTGTTGCACTGGTAAGTATCAATATTATTTCTGTAATTATATATTTCTATAAATAATCAACACTAAAATATATGCACCATAATAATAATTCAAATCAATTACAAAATATTTGCGATTACAAAAAATACAAAATCAATTACAAAATACAAAGTATTTTTTAATTTAAATATATTCCTGGGTAATTTAATGTTTTGGATATTTTAGGTTTCATCATTGCACCATGGCGTGGGCAATGTTTTTCATGTTTAGTGAAGGCGAGCCAGGCACCAAATTCATTACTATTGTCAACTCCTTCGTACATTTTCTTATGTACGGCTACTTTGGCTTTATGGTACACTAAACAACATTTTCATTTCCGAGTATTAAATTATTATTGCATTAAAACTAATAATTTTCAAATATTTCATGTATCAGGCCTTGAAAATTAAATTCCCAAGGAAAGTATCAATGGTTATCACTACTCTGCAAATTACACAATTCATTTGGGGTCTGTCTGCGCAACACCAGCAACTATTCTACTATCCAGGTAAGTATGGAAAATCTCATTCAACAATTACACATAACATAATAGTATACAGTGCAGCCTGTGTTGCACAAGTAATTAAAGTTTTGGCACTTTTATGTAAATGGGGAAACCTAGTACACCTTGTTTCATTCCTAAGATTTTCGTAGGATTACATATAATATCCAGTAATGTAGGTTCTTGTGTAATTCTTTGGCAAGCTACTGTAAAATGGGATTATTTATATTTATGCTTACTTGTATTTCGATTACAATATTTGTGCACTTCAAAATGAGAGTTCTGAATGCATTCCTAACCATTTTGTGTTCAAAATACCATTCACACTTATGAATAAGGCTATCAGTAATAATGAAAAATTATTTTTATGTCAAATCAACAAATGTCAACAATTTTTATATAAAAATTTAACATTATAGTAAATCTAATTTGAGGAGTTTGCAATGGGCCCATTAGTGGCCTGCGCACTGTATGCACCTCTCTTTCATAGAGTGTGTACACCTCATATAACATACAAATCTAATTTACCCCTTTTAAACAATCATACTATTTTTACTTTTTTGCATTGCAGGGCAAGGAAAACACTGTCTCAGAACAACAAAGTCTATTGTCATTGGAACCATTTTAGCCGTTGCATATTTAGTTCTTTTTATGAGATTATTTTATAAAGCTTACATTGCAAAACCAAAACCTAAAATTGCTTAATTTGGGTTATGCTAAAACTTCGTCAGACAGATGATAAGCCACTTGATCAGTAATTCAGAAATAAGCTAAACCAAAATGATAATTTTCGTGAAAAATGACAAACAACTGTGATTATTACTTCCAAAACCTGGCAAACCACATAGGCCAAATTTTACAGACTGATTTATGGAAACAAAAAAGTTCATTCGCATATTGATCGCACTGTAGCAATTTTCAAAAAAAATAATTTTGAAGCCCACTGTAAAATTATGTACTGGAAAACTAGACAGCAATAAATAGTGTGTACTATATTTCTACACAAATTATGAACAGCACTAAAATATGAGTGGTACTGCAATGCATTTTGACTAAGTTTATGACTTGTAATGTAAAATCATGAATTGTTTAACTATTGCAGTATATGAAGCTTGCATACTAAACAAGATTGCAATGTTGAACTGTTTTTGTATTTATACCGAACTATAACAAATTTTGCGACACCATGTGGCGATGAAACTCTTTATAATGATCTAAGTTTAGGACCGGCCACCCTGTGTAATAGATTTTAGTAATGTGAGATAAATAACCTTAGACCTTAAAAGTGGATGGATTCTCGACAAGTTTGTGAAGTATACCTAAATTTGACACATCCGAAAAAATTACTAAATTATGCACATGACCCAACTCAACTCCACGTCTTTAAATTAAATGGTAACACAGTATGCGCTGTAATTAGAATTGAATAAATAATAAATACAATAAAAATAAATATATAAATTCGCATATTGATTGCATAACCAGTTACAATAATCATAGCGCAGGGCGGGTGAACCTAAAATAGTTTCAGTTATGAAAATCCTTCTTGTGCTCCAGTTATTGTAAAATTTTAATTTTTCCACTTGTATGGTTTGGCTTATCACATTCAGGGAAGGAAAAAGCTCGGCTTTTTGCAGCAAAAAGCCAAAAAGCCAGCTTTTTGGGCATTTTGGGCTTTTTGATACCCCAACTGCCATCCAGCGTACATTTCTAAACTTTGAAATTTCTACATTATCATGTTCATTGACATTATTGCCGGTTTTAATTAATTAAAGTAAAATAATAATGGATTTTGTGCTGAATTCCACTTGAATAACATCAATTGGATAACATTTCAGTGTATTTTTCTTATTGGCAGTTGCCTGTTGACGTCAGAGCAAAAAGCCAAAAGCCAGATTTTTCCTATTTTGTGAGCTGGCTTTTTCATCATAAAGCCCAAAAAGCCAAAAGCCAAAAAGCTGGCTTTTTCCTTCCCTGATCACATTTGGATATAATAATCAAAGTGGTCTAGCACTTTTCACGGAAATGATCATTTTGGAGTATAACTCATGTCCATGATAATGACCATTTTGGCTTAGTTTCAATCTTGCTTGGTTTCCTATTATGTTAAAACATTAACACACATGTATTCCAAGTTATTTATAAACCTAAGAATATTTTTATAGGAATATCCGTACTAATAAAAATCGCCTAAAAGCACTAAGCCTTGTGAAAAATAATAAAATTAAGGAAGACATGTAATACAAGTAATATAATAACTTAATAAGTAATAAGTCCATACTTCATACTTATTACAATCAACAGAAAATGATCAAATTATTGAAATTATCATTCTATCTGATTCTTAAGTCTATTAGCATACAAAAACATTTCCCATTTCCAATACCAAGATAATAATTATGTACCAAATGTAAATTTGTAAATAGCATTTTTATTAAACCTGTCGTATTAAACAAACAACAAAAAGGAATATATGTCATTAAATATTCGTTATAATATTATACTAGTTATCTACATTATCTAGCACTAGTACGTTACCCGTCCTCCGGACGGGCGGTAACCAAAACTACCCAATAAAATCATCCCTTCCACAAAATTACAATCTGTAAGTGGGTGTTTTATAATTACCGGTGAAGATGTCGTTTTCGAATCAAATAAAATTAATCGTCGAAGTGGTCGTAAACTTTTGAAGACTACTATCACCAACAACCTAGTCACAGTCACCTCACCAGTAAATATATATACTTGATATTTGACCCATCTGATATTTGTATCATTCTATGACTGTCATAATACAAATGGGAAACAGTATTTGTAAAATTTCCTTCCCTGTTTATGCATGTTGAGGCGTCAGGGTAACAGAATCTTTTATCAAAGTTATAGGGTTAACCAAATGCGGATTAAATTATCGTTAAGTTTAGGCTTTGTCATTTGCCCTTACGATAGTTTTCCAAAAACATTCATACCTGCCTACCGTCAGGAAAAGCGAATTAGATTAATACGAAAAAAACCATTGCAAATGGTAAACTACAATTTTTGGTTTTAAAGACTGGTAACCCAGAGTCTTTAAAACCAATATGCCTTTTTGAATTTGCCTCGTGGTACGAGCCGTTTAGTTCAATGGCTCTTACAAATATTGAGGGTGATAACGACATGTTCAACGATGAGGACGGATTAGAAGAAGTTGAACATGCAGCCATTATTTATTTGAAAAACATGGCAGCAATTATTTATTTGAAAAACATGGCAGCAATTATTTATTTGAAAAACATGGCAGCAATTATTTATTTGAAAAACATGGCAGCAATTATTTATTTGAAAAACATGGCAGCAATTATTTATTTGAAAAACATGGCAGCAATTATTTATTTGAAAAACATGGCAGCAATTATTTATTTGAAAAACATGGCAGCAATTATTTATTTGAAAAACATGGCAGCAATTATTTATTTGAAAAACATGGCAGCAATTATTTATTTGAAAAACATGGCAGCAATTATTTATTTGAAAAACATGGCAGCAATTATTTATTTGAAAAACATGGCAGCAATTATTTATTTGAAAAACATGGCAGCAATTATTTATTTGAAAAACATGGCAGCAATTATTTATTTGAAAAACATGGCAGCAATTATTTATTTGAAAAACATGGCAGCAATTATTTATTTGAAAAACATGGCAGCAATTATTTATTTGAAAAACATGGCAGCAATTAATTAATTGAAAAACATGGCAGCAATTATTTATTTGAAAAACATGGCAGCAATTATTTATTTGAAAAACATGGCAGCAATTATTTATTTGAAAAACATGGCAGCAATTATTTATTTGAAAAACATGGCAGCAATTATTTATTTGAAAAACATGGCAGCAATTATTTATTTGAAAAACATGGCAGCAATTATTTATTTGAAAAACATGGCAGCAATTATTTATTTGAAAAACATGGCAGCAATTATTTATTTGAAAAACATGGCAGCAATTATTTATTTGAAAAACATGGCAGCAATTATTTATTTGAAAAACATGGCAGCAATTATTTATTTGAAAAACATGGCAGCAATTATTTATTTGAAAAACATGGCAGCAATTATTTATTTGAAAAACATGGCAGCAATTATTTATTTGAAAAACATGGCAGCAATTATTTATTTGAAAAACATGGCAGCAATTATTTATTTGAAAAACATGGCAGCAATTATTTATTTGAAAAACATGGCAGCAATTATTTATTTGAAAAACATGGCAGCAATTATTTATTTGAAAAACATGGCAGCAATTATTTATTTGAAAAACATGGCAGCAATTATTTATTTGAAAAACATGGCAGCAATTATTTATTTGAAAAACATGGCAGCAATTATTTATTTGAAAAACATGGCAGCAATTATTTATTTGAAAAACATGGCAGCAATTATTTATTTGAAAAACATGGCAGCAATTATTTATTTGAAAAACATGGCAGCAATTATTTATTTGAAAAACATGGCAGCAATTATTTATTTGAAAAACATGGCAGCAATTATTTATTTGAAAAACATGGCAGCAATTATTTATTTGAAAAACATGGCAGCAATTATTTATTTGAAAAACATGGCAGCAATTATTTATTTGAAAAACATGGCAGCAATTATTTATTTGAAAAACATGGCAGCAATTATTTATTTGAAAAACATGGCAGCAATTATTTATTTGAAAAACATGGCAGCAATTATTTATTTGAAAAACATGGCAGCAATACAATAACTCAGTAAAGAGAAACCTATTTCCATGGGAGTTACATATTCTGAAAGGGCATACGTTTTTTAGTGGAACAAGGCTATTGAGGTGCAACGGGTAACTCGAAAGCGTTAAGGGTAGTAGCTAAGAGTAAACAGGTGAAAATCTCAGTTTTTTCTAAAATATTTTGCATTTTCTTCTGCCAATTTTTATATCTCTTTCCGCCTGGATGGGTCAGGCAATTTCCAAAATACCCTTATGTGGAACAGAGAAACCGTTGATTCGTCATACCATCTGAAATGAAAGCCCTTCCATCTGGGTTGGGTCAGGAATGTGAACATCATTAATGACATCGGTGCAATCGGGGTAGCACAGACAGACAAGCTTTTTGGCAACATTCTCAGTTCTGCTTTGACATTTCTTCAACAATACGGCTGCAAGGTTACTGTGTAGTTTTTAGTTGTGTAGCGTAAATTCTGTCCTTCATTGTCTCCCAAAGATAAAAATTTCTGAAAACACGTCTGACATCCTTGATGGCCACGCTACAGGACCACCCCTTGGAATCCAACGATCTGAAATATTTTCATCAAAAAATTTTTGGGGCACCGTTCTGAATTATCTCAACACGGTGATACTTTGGTATTTGTCGAATAACCGGCAGTGTGGAACCACTTATTATTACTATGTAAGTTTCTGCATTTCATGTCCCATCGAAGAAGAAAGGACTTTTAAGTCCTTCAGACCACATTCCTGCCGAAACTCAGATAGAAGGCAGAAGGGCTTTCATTTCAGATGATATGATGAATCAACGGCCAACTGTTTTCTCTGTTCCACATAATGGTGTTTTGGACATTGCCAAACCCATCCAGGTGGAAAGAGATGTAAAACTGGCAAAAGAAAATTCAAAATATTTTAGAAAAAATTGAGATTTTCACCTGTTTGCTCTGAGCTACTAACCTTAGCGCCTTCGAGTTACCCATTGCACCTCAAGACCCTTGTTCCACTAAAAAACGTATGCCCTTTTAGAATATGTAACTCCCGTTAAAATAAGCTTACAGTTACTGAGTTATTAGAGATTAAAGTTGATATATAGTTGTATCTGGACCACCCAGCATTTAAATCTCCTTAATCAAAAACATTCCGCATTTTGAAAAACTCATTTCGAACAAATATAGATGACCCAATTATAAATGTTGGGCTGGTTCTACATATTGATCGCGATCGCGTTAAGAATTACAGAGTTGAACTCTTTCGCAACCACGTTGATCTATCCATAAATGAGATTCCCATCAGAATTTATGAAGATTCTGATATTCCATCTACTCCCTTACCTGTATTACAACTTCCACAAGAAGAAATGTCCCGAAGAATTGCAACGTTGAATCTTGATCAGAAAAGGAACCTTGACATCATAAGAAACAAGTTGGCTAATCCTAATTCCGCCACCGCAAAAATTATTATAAGTGGTGATGGCGGCTGTAGAAAGTCGTACCTTGGAATAATAATTAAATATTTCATTCAGAGTATTTTTCATACACCTGCAAACGATGTGCAAAAGATCATAGTTTGCGCCCCAACAGGAATTGCTACCAAAAGAATAAATGATTCAACTATTCATTCTACTTTTTTCCTACCTATTGAAAAAAGAGGGCCACCCAGCTACACTGCACTGAATGGCATGCGTCTAGCCGATTTGAGAAATTGCTACCGTTCAGTGCAGTGGCTTATAATTGAGGAAATTTCTATGGTTTCATATGAAATTGTGCGTCTTATCAATTTGAGATTAGAAGAAATATTTTAAACCACCGAAATGCCCTTTGGGGATTTGAATATTATAATTTGTGGTGATCTAATGCAACTTAAGCCTGCTAATGGTCACTGGGTTTTCGATCAACCAGAAAAATACATTTCTGAAATAGAATTGTGGAATTTGTTTCATTTTCATGAATTGTTTGCCAATGAACGACAACAGGAAAACGACAAATTGCTGCGTATAAGTAATAATTTGCGTGAAGGGAATTTACCTTCTGAAGATTTATTGGATTTAGAAACCAAAGTAATCAGCCCTTCAAACTAGGAAAGACTCGCGCAATTTGAGAATTGCCTATGGATATATCCCAGAAATAAATTGGCTGATCTTCGAAATATTGAAAAGACAGGAATTGAAAAAGCCCACAAAAGTTTACCAAATATAAGCCAGGGATACATATGCTTATGGCACGTTATTTGGTCAGCTGTGCAAATTACTGCACTTACAAAGTTTAAGTAAATCATAAATCAGTGCTATCAAAGTTGGGATTTGATATCCCCTTCGATTCGTCACTTGGGGACTGGTTCCTTATAACAACAACTTCATCCAGGGAGGACATTTGTTTGCAATTGGTCAATTCAGCGATGCTGCGCTGTAGATTCTCTTGTAAAAATTGCGTGGCCTTTTCTTCAGAAGGGAAAATGGACTTTGGTCCCGCAACAGTCATTCTGATTTCGTTTGATGTAGTGAGACACATTGTTATAAGGCCTACGGAATATTTAAAGTATTCAATTCATTCATAGTTTGAAAACAAAGTTTTGTAAATTCTGCTTTTGAACATACTTTTTTGGAGGGAAGGTACTCCAAAAAGGCGTACATCCGTGCATTCAATCCCCAGCATTTGAAATGCCAATATAATTTTTGTCTGTACTCTCTGCTACTACATCGTCCATATGTTGCAAATATTCTTTAGGGGACGTTTTCTTTTTTCTTTTATGAAAATCTAAAACCAATCCCACTCTAAAAATTAGAAAAACAATTTTATGCAATTCAGAAAATTTTTAAACTGTATTTTTTTGGAAAATCAAAAATGGCAAATGTACAATAATAGTCAAGTAGAAATGTAATAATATTTACGCGTGATTGCAGAGTCTTGTTCTGGGATGATGAGGGACAGGAAGAGCACTGGCCACTGCTAGTCGTTTAGGAACTTTTTCCCCTTTTATATCTGTAATGGTGGCTTGCACATAATTTAGCGCAAGGCATAGCATAACTGATGCGAAGCGAACTTTATTGTCTTGGCGAATACTTTTAATAGTGGAGATGGGAACAGATAGATGTGCAAGAAAAATTTCTTCGTCGTCCGGAGCGAGAGGAGATTTGGCCAAACACAGTCCCATGGTAATATACTCCTTGAAAAGTGCATACAGTGATGTAATCGTAATGTAGAACTGAAACAAAAAATATACATAGTATACCGATAATACCTGAATACTTGTAATAATTAAACGAAAAAATGGTAATTTTGTGAAATATATATAAATAAATATACAAACCTTAATATTTTGAAAAATTGACAAAAAAATCAACATTCTGGGAAAATAACTTTCTACCTACCCAATAAAGTATTTAATCCTATATTTACATATACAGAAATAATTAGCTTTTCAAAATTGCCAGTTTTTACACGTAAAATGGTGATCAATTTTGTTCAAATAATTTACAGTCCCTCCTTAAAATACCTTTTCCAATCTGGATACGTTTGCAAAGTAGTCCTTTACTTGATATTTGTATTGCGTATCGGTAAGTAAATCCAGAATGTGCAGCACACTGTAAGCATCTGCACCAGAAAAGAAGAGATTAAAATATTCTAATGGAAAGGCATTAATCGTTTCCAAACGGGTGTATATAAGTATCGGAATATAATTTTCATCCGTAATGAATTAATTCTAACTCATTGAAGTTCATCCTTATCCAGAAAATGGAAAACGACACAGGAAACAAAACAAATTTTGCAATAGACAAAGGTTAATTTAATTTGAATTTTTTCGAAGATATACCTGCAACCAAATGATGGATTCTGAATGCAAAAACTGTATCGTGACTTTCCTCACGATAAAGCAAGAAAATTCCCCACAAAGGGCACGTTTTGATATCATAACGAATTTTCAACCATTTGCAGATTTCTTCTTCGTAGGAACTGTTTTTCGGAAGTACTCCACAAGTCACATGGTCCTCGTATTTCAATTTTGGAAACGTTTTAAAGAACCAATATCCACAAACCCAAATAATGCCTTTATGAAAACGGATATGGTCATGGTTTGGGTTAAGTGGCTTGCTGTCGTCGATATTTATCACTTTTTCCACAAATGCTTGGAAAAACGATTCCCCGTCAACTTTTCCATTAAGTTTGCATGATAGACATATGTTTACATTGATATTGAATTGAATTGAATTTTATTAACGTGTCAAGCACTTCAGCACTACAAGTAATGTTGATCTCCCTTAGTTGACACAAGACATATAAAGTATTTATATAATATTAGAATTAAACTTATTTGAGAAATAAATTTTAACTTTGCTCTTTTACATAATATTTCATGGAATATACTACTATTTCATATTAAACATTAAACCATTCTTCTTAATTCATTGATTACATTGACATAGGACATTATAAATCATTTATAAATCATTTATATGATGTAACATTAGATTTACATCAAACCTGCAAATATAATTCCTTCAATTTTACTTCCTATGTACTATTGTTACACATTGCATGATATTTCTATGTTTGGAATATGCCATGTTTGCCTATAATTGAACAATTACTTGTTGTTCTTCTTAACACTAACATCAAACTTCACTCAGAAGAAAGATATATATTGTTTCTATTGTTAGATTTGGAATCCCCAAAGTCCATGTCAAGGCCAGTAAGAACTACCTGATCATATGCATTCATTGGAGACAAATCTTTGTAATACCGTACGGCAAAAAACTCCACAATCAATTTAAATGCGTAGCAAACTGTAAATGTTATGCACGTGATTAAAAAGACTAATGTCGCAAATAGAAAACTTCTGATGAATCGTAAAGACTTAAGTAGCAGTTTAAAAAACACTCTAATACGAGAATCAACAGCTTATGATTTCATGTTGCTAAAAGTAATAGTTAATTAAAATTACAAATAAAGAAATCAATATTATTTTTGAAATAACAGAGCAGAATCTTAAAATAATCTGACTTTCCAGGAGGAAGGCCAAAGCAAAGTGTTCAGACGATCATTCCTAAGGGAGTTGAACTATTCATTATTATTATTCTGCTATAAGAAATTCTCTAATAAAAATTACATATCCATTTTATTTTTCTTCAATTTTGTAATAGTAGATTTAATTCGTTATAAATAAATAGGGTTCCCACCGGTTTCTATTTATCAACCACAGGTTCTTGAGCTCTGCAATGAAATAAAAATAAATATATCACACGTGATTTCACCACAGTTTCGACTTCAAGAGGTCTCCTTAATTGTGGTAAATGACGAAATAAATATTTCCACATTCTTACATACCCACTAATTCCAATACGTGTAAATTCCATGTTTTCCAACTGCGAGGAATTCTGGAATTCAAGATACATATTATCACACGGTGTAACTAAATGTATTTTATCCATGAATATTAACTATTGAGTTAGGTAATCTAGGACAGCGTTTCGCAAACTCTAAAACAGCAAAATATACAATTAAAATCCATGGGGTTCAAGGTACGTCGTGGATTTTGTGACTCATAATATTCACCTAAGGAAGCTCAACTTTGGAATTCATGGGAATTACATTTTTGAGTATTACTAAGTACTGGGAAAGGTTTTCCGAAATGGGACTACGAGTATCCACAGCAAATAAAACCTTTTTCGGAAGCAAATTTGATTACGGATGACATAATTGATAATAAATAACTATACTAAATGGCCATTTTCTATTATTTTATTTGGCAGTCCTCAAAAATGAAAATTCTACAAACTGTGACAATGATTCATGAAATGACAATCCCTGCTATCCTTTCCAGGCTCATTTTGGGTCTTGGTAGTCAGCTTCAACACTTATTCGATTACAAGGGTAAGTTTTCAAAAAATGGACTCAGTTGATAACACACGTATATAGTCGTAAGCCTGTCATTATGATATAGGGACATAAAGAATCCGGTTTAAAATTACACAAAAGATACTGCTTTTTATTTACAGGTCTTTGTAAGATTATACAAAATATTGTTCCAGCGAGCCAAGTAGATTCACAGGGAATCCCCAAGTAATATATTTTAGCGTTTCGTCTTAATTGTACAAGGGGTTGAGTTTCTTCACCCTGGATGGAGAGTTTCTTCAATTACACCTATTTAGAATAATGCTAATATTTTAATATTTTCACACAGTGGGCATGTAGTAATGTTAGTTGCAAAATTTAAGCATATCTATTTCCATGAGAGATGAATTTCACAATTGCCTTGGTGCTGATTCATTCTTTTACGGATTCCTAACTAATATCCCCTCTATTTAGCATTTGCGATCCCCTTGGGTGGTACATCAATCCTACTTTGTTAGTTTTCCCTTATTTTGCAGTTTAGAAATTTTGTTTTACTACCAATATGGCAGCGGAACTTGTGAATTCGACCGAACCCCTTTTTATAAAATGGGAATACAAAAATCCACAAATCGTAAAACCGTTTTGGTTTGAAAAGGTGGATGGAAACGAATTAAGAATTTGGGCAAAAAGTCATTTGCCTACGTGCGTAGTTATTTGCTCCTTTTATCTTCTTTTCGTTTGGTTCGGTCCAAAATACATGAAAAATCGAAAACCTTACAACCTGGACAAACCTCTTGTGGCATGGAACTTTTTTCTTTCCCTTTTCTCTCTGGGCGTTGTGCTTCGCATGCTGCCCGAGATATTAGATAGCTACAATCAAGAAGATGGTTGGTACAAATTAATATGCTTGCCGTGAGTGACAATCATTTACAAAATAATTGATTAAATATGATTTTATTTGTATTGCAATTAAAATGGCAAGTCAGCACTCGGTAAGGTAACAACGTGATTGTACAGCTCTCAGTAAAATCGCATATTTGGTATTGTTAACCTAAGTGTTAGGCATTGATAATTATACCGAAATGTTCCTTATGGTAACAGTGTGTTAGGGAAGTTAACTGTAAAAGTGAAAAGTGTCAGGATTTCTTTAAAACATCGAAATTCTGAAAAATACCGCATGGAAACGAAGACCTCAAAAGTGCAGTATGGACGGCCGGCATTTGCATAGTGATGGGAGGCGACTGCGGGTGAAGGTGGCAAGAGGTATGGAAGCAGGAGGTTATCTGTCGAACCCTGAATTGCTTTTCTTAGTGGAAGATTATGACTTTCTCGCACTATGTACTCTGCCTATTTCAACAGCCACGCAAATCGTATCTTGCCCTACACTTCAAGCAAATTGTCCTACTGCTACTAAAGTTGCAACTACAACGTGAGTATGAATAGTAATACTGAAGTAAACATCGAAATATTGAATTAATAAATTAATAAACCTGTTAAAACAGCACGTAATGAAGAGGAGCATAGACATTGAGAAAACCGAAAACCGAAACGGAGAAAAAACGGCATGAAAACCGATAAAAACAGTGTTAGTATGTAGGAGATTTTGATTTGTCGTCAACCGCCGATTTTGTGGTCAGCAAATAGAACTACAGAACAACGCGCATTGCTTTGTGTAAGATTCCTGCTGCATTGCATGCATAGTGAAAAAACTATTGTAAACGCATAAAAAAATAGCGGTTATGGACGGACACAAAAGTATACTTTTGTGATAAACTTGTTAAAAGAACAATAGGAAAGCCGAGAAAGACAGTATTAAAATCAAGAGAGACGTTAGGAAAGTCGAGAAAGACAGTACGAAAGTCGATGTGTAACATGCGGCACATATTGACAATTCGAACACACAGACAGACAGATCGGACATTACTATAAAGTAGCGTTTCGCGAACACACACACGCACAGACAGACAGACAGACAGACAGACAGACAGATCCTTCATTTTTATAAAGAGTTCGCTGATGCTCCTCTTAATAATGAAATGTTATAATGAAATAATCTCGAAATGCAGAAGAAATGAACTTATATTTTAAATGAAAATGTAATATTGTAAAAGAAACATGTATTGTGAAATGCAATTGTAAACCGAATGTAATTGTAAAACAAATGAAATCGCAAATGTAATAATGTGCTTGACAAACGTAAACCAAACCATATTCATCTAGAAATCAAATTGTAAAATGTGATTGTAAACCGAAATGATATTGTAAAACTCTTAACCAATTCTTAAAAATGTGTGATTGTAAAATGTGCTCGACAACCGTGAAAACAAAAATCATATCCTAGAAATGATATTATGAAATGCGATTATGAATACACTGAGTGTCTGACTTGCCAATCCCCGTGTGCCACGGGTAACTACTACCGCCGCCTAAGAACAAGGTATTCTTTATACTACAAATACAGATGTAAGGTCTTTTTCATGGTCTTTTTACCTAATATTTGTATTGCTAGATAAGTATAGTATAAATTAGCTATGACAAATTTGCAACTATAAAATCTATAGTATATTTGCTATCTTTAATGTTATTCTGTTTTGATCTGAAAATTTTTCATTGTGATGTGATGATAATGATTGTAAATCAAATGTACTTCAAATTAAGTGGAAATTGGAAATATGGATCTACTAATTGTATTGACCAAATTGCATTGACGGTGGAATGGCCTCCTTTGGGAGGAAACCGTTGATTAATAATAAATAAATAAAATTATTACTTTTAAAGGTTATAATAATATCGTTTCAGGCCACGTCATACTTACGCATCCACATTCTGGTTTTTCCTTTACACTCTTTCGAAAATTGTCGAAATGGGAGATACAGTTTTCATTGTTTTAAGAAAAAAACCGTTAGTATTATTGCACTGGTAAGTACCAATTCGTAATTTATAGTATTATTTTTTAATTATATATTTCTATAAATAATGAAAACTAACATATCTATACGGTAATAATAACTCCAATCAATTACTTAATATTTCCCCAGTATTTTTCATTCATTTATATTTTTCGGGATAATTTGAAGTTTTGGATATTTTAGGTTTCATCATTGCAGCATGATGTGGTCGACGTTTTTTATGTTTGGCGAAGGCGAGCCAAGCATGAACCTCATTACTATTGTCAACTCCTTTGTACATTTCCTTATGTACGGCTACTTTGGCCTTATGGTACACTAAACAACAATTTCATTTCATTCATCCGAATACTTTTGCATTTTGCAATAAAACTAATAATTTTCAAATATTTCATGTGTCAGGCCTTGAAAATTAAAATCCCTAAAAATATATCAATGGTAATCACCACTCTGCAAATTACACAATTCATTTGGGGTCTGACTTCGCAATACCAGCAACTATTCTACTTTCCAGGTAAGGAATCTTTCCACGTAAAGCTTTTCATTTCTAAGATTGTCGTAGTATTTCATGCATTATCCTGTAATGTAGGTTCTCATTTTCAAATTCTTCTCAAATATATATATTTCGATTATAATTTTGCTTATTCTTTCAATTTTCAATGAAGCTTGCGTTCCTAACCATTTTGTGTTAAAAATACATTTCTCACTGTTCTCACTTATTAATGAGGTTACCAATGATAGTAAAATGTTTTTTAATGTCAAGTCAAACCATTATTTTTTATATAAAAAGTTTAACAATGTAGAAAAACTGTTATAATTTACTCGAAAATGGTTTAAAATACTTCCAATTTATATCCAAACCCAAACTTTTTAATTTCTTGCGATATTTCATAATTTTGGCGCAACAGTTAATAGTAAAAATGCAATTTAGAACTTTTGTAAAAGTGTTATTGCAGATGCAAAGTGTAAAGTTCTCCACTGTTATTATTAATATTGTTAGGCACTAATCTACTTTTAGAAATATTCTATTTTACCTTTTTGTATTGCAGGACAAGGAAAACGCTGTCTCAGAACGACAGGCTCTGTTATAATTACAACCACTTTAGGAGTTTCATATTTAATTCTTTTTATGAGATTATTTTATAAAGCTTACATTGCAAAACCGAAACCTAAAATTGCTTAAGTTTTGGCCTATGGTAAAACTCGTTTTTTATAATATTGTAATGTTGATATGGAAAGACATTTAAATAAAATTGAATTGAATTGAACAGGAAATTATTTTGAATTGAAAACTGTACCTTAAAACCTTATTATGGTTAGAGTAAAAGAATTCCTTCGCCGACAGTATCGTCCACAGTCTATGAGTCTATCTCAAAGTGAAAAATAAATGCAAACTGAATTTGTCATGCTTTGAGAATTGCATTGTTCCCCAGAAGCAAAAAACATTGTCAGACGGCATTTTAGAAGAGTCGAATCCTGTTTACTCTTCCTACTTCTTAGCTCGTCATTCTTGAAATGCTACTGTCTATAAAGAGCAAAAAACACTGATCCAAAAATCATTTGAATGCTTTTAATTATGATGATTATAACGAAATTTCTGGATGAAGACAAAAATCTGTTTTTATAAAATAATTTTTACAATTACAACTTACAACCAACATAAAAACTCGACCTGTATTCTCAAAGTATTTGCACACACTGAAGACATTACCTTTAAAGCTTCAGACCCAACTACATCGTAGTGTTCAGAAATGTGGAGACGGAGGTAGAAATATTATGGTAAATGAACAGGAATTGAAATATGGCGAATTATTATTTTAAAAGGGGAAAATTTAAGTTTGCCTCATAAATAGTCGGTTTATCCCAATAAAAATAATAACTTTGCCTTACACAGAGACATTTACCTTAGAAATATTTATACCGTCTCAAGTATGATTACTTTATTTACCTTTGCCACAATTTTTAAAACAAATTGGTAAGCTTGGGTTCAAAATCCTCAATTAAAAATGAACCTCAAAAAGCTGTACGAAATCCTCAACAAATAATCATTTCATCCCAACTTTATGTAACACAAGAAACCATATTTATTTACAAAATAAGAAGTTTTGCTGAAGTAGTCTTAACTGAATGATATACAAGAATTCCTTTTTTGTATGTAATATAATAGTGGATTTAAATGGAGAAAACAAAAATTCGACGTCTTCGGTTTCTTCATATGTACAGACAAAGAAAAACTGGATGGACGACGAACTAGATGTATACTTTCAGAATATGTGAAATAATCTCTTGGAAATAAGCATCATTCTAAAAAATCTTCACTAACGTGGTAAACGCAATTAGAAGTAAATTAGAAGAAAATTAGAAGTAGAAGCAATTTGTTTTAAAACTTGAGGCAAAAAAAGTATTATTAGTTCTGAATAATGATACTTGAGGCGGTATAAATATTTATTAGGTAAATGTATTTATATAAGATATTATTTTTAGTGAGGTAGGCCGATTATTTGTGAGGTGCACTTAACTAGGAGCCATTTTAAAGTAATAGCACAAAATATCGATATTTCTTTTCCACACTTTTGTTGACAGGTATTCAGGAGCAATAAAGTGTAAGCAGACATTATTTACAGTTAAACGTGAAATAACATGAATTATCATGGATGAAATTGCTTTTCCTAAAACATGGTTACTTATTACGACAAGTTTATTCTTTTTCAATACGTCATCCGCTTATGATGTGAACCTATGCAAAACACAATTATTACTGTCCGGAATAATTACAACTTAAAACTTAAAAACACATTATAACTGACGTAATGTGTACTAGACCTTTAAAAATCAATGTGTGAAATGGAAAAGTGAAACAGTTCAGTTCTCTTATTCCCTCGGATTCCCATTTTTGTTTTTGGTTAATGCGATGGGATTTTATTGACGAAGGGCATTGAAATTAAAGAATATTTAATGTTAATAAACCATTTCAAAGCGACTATAGCATAACTGTAAATTTTGTGCAATAAAAAAAGGCTCAATTATTCAAAAATGCTTCAAATTATTTCAAATTATTCAAAAAGTTTCAAATTATTAGAAATTATTCAAAAAAGTTTCAAATTATTTCAAATTATTCAAAAAAGTTTCAAATTATTTCAAATTATTCAAAAAAGTTTCAAATTATTTCAAATTATTCAAAAAAGTTTCAAATTATTTCAAATTATTCAAAAAAGTTTCAAATTATTTCAAATTATTCAAAAAAGTTTCAAGTTATTTCAAATAATTTTAATAAGTTTTAATTTAGTCAAAAAAGTTTGAATTTTTAAAAAAAAACATGTACGGGTCACCAGTGTAGACACATACCACATCACACACTACATCATACACTCAACATATGTATAGTACGAACAGTTCTACCTCCCCCTTTAAGGGAAAAGCAAAACCCAATTTTGCTCATTTACGAACTTGTCCATAGGGTGAACCCGGGTGAACCTATATTTTCATAATGTGAAAACAGATACCAAAAAAGTTTAACCGTTCTTCAGTTCCAGCGCAGATCTCACTGACTGACTGACTAACTCACTCACAGACAACCAATGGCATACAGTAGTTGCACTACTGAATAATAACCATTGATCATTACATAACATTGAAATTGTTAAAAGCCTTATAATTTGTGGATTCCGTAATCTTCAATACTACAACACTACACTTACCCACAACACTCCCACGATTTGACGAATGAAAAAAGTGCACACAAAAAGAGATCTACGTATCATTATATAATGTGCCACAATGTAATAGGGCTGGCAATTAATGAGGGCGGCAATTAAAGGAAAGGGTCTTCTCCCAAATGCATGTCTTCTAATTAAAGGAAATTGTTTTTTTTGAGGAATGAAGGCAAAATCGCCTATAAGGGAAAATGTCTTCGAAATAAAACGCGGTAAATTTTTTGTTGGAGCTTTTCGTCAGTGAATATACTATTACTAAAAGGTAATGTGCGACTAATTGCATGAAAGAATGTAATAAAATTTGTGTGGGATATGTAGATTAGGTGAAACATTATGCAGAGTTTAAGTACGTTATAGCATGTTATAGTAACTACTTTACGTATTCTCACGTATTGCTTTTCATTCTCTTGCTCAGTCTACTTGCTAAACGAACCAATGCAAACGGTTGTCCTGTGTAAAAGATAAGGACTTTAGAATTGCAATTGGGGTTTAGGAAAAGGTATCCCGAAATAAAGTTGAAGTTCGTCCGGCACACAAGTTTTCCGGAAAGCACATCGAAGATCATTTCTTTTATTCGAAACTACAAATCGTAACTCGAAGACACTTTTTCAAAACAAAGATCCTATAAGTTCTGCCACAGGAACAATTTTTTTTAAATCGAAGACACTTTCCTTTAACTGTGGGTCATATTAAAGTTAAGCCATTTAATATCCTAGCATCTAGACTTCCATATTTGCGATTAATGGGTTTTATAAATAAATTGATATTCCCACTACCACCACAACAAAAATACCCTATAAACTTGAATTATTTTCCCAGAATTAACGAACATTCAAATGTAAATGGGAAACTTATTCGCAATAATACATCACAAACCACTAGACCATTAAATACCAGTTATTATTGAATACAAAGTCTTCAGAAAGAAACCACCTATTTTTACATTGTTAACATTATATAACAACAACAAATAACATAAACACTTTAAGGATAATGCACGTAGTTCACTTCGAGTTAATTTCTTACGTATTATCTGTTTATGCAAGTACATGTATAATTACAACTTTTCCAACAAAGTAAAATAGACTGTATGTGAGAAAGTGGGAATAGAGTTGAATTTTGGAACGTACTCGGGGAATATGCCACTGCTTGCTTTCGTGTCCTTGTTCATACCTATTTACCTGTAGATGTAATTTTTTGTAAATAACCTAGAATTGCTTGATGAAAAATATTGCAGTGCTAGTTTGGCCACAGACCAAGTATTACATAGGTAATATATTTGAATTGCATCATATTATTAATTCCTACTCATAAAAAATATTTTAAGGTATAGTTTTGAATCATTTATTTGACGCAGTCCATTTATTTGGGAAACCGTTGCATTTACCCATTTAGTATGGATATGGCATTTTTAAATAATACTTCGGGAGAATTTCTAAAATGGGAGTATCAGAATCCTCAGAAAGTACTGCCGTTTTGGTTTGAAAAAGTGGATGGGAACGACTTAAGACTTTGGGCCAGAGGCAGCACTACTACTTGCGGCATTATTTGCTCCGTATACTTGCTTTTCGTGTGGCTTGGTCCAATCTACATGAAAAACCGGAAACCGTACAATCTGGAGAAACCTCTGGCAGCTTGGAACTTTTTTCTTTCCATATTTTCCCTAACTGTTGTAATTCGTTTGTTGCCAGATATGATACTAATTTGTAGTCAAGATTATGGTTGGTACAAATTAATATGTGTACCGTAAGTGCAATAACATTCTAAAGCATTTCTACTGAGTCTAACGAAGAAATTTCAGTTATTTAAAAAGAAATTCTTATATTGCAGAGAAAATCAAACATACGCTACCACGTTTTGGTCCTTTGTTTTTATTTTGTCAAAAATTTTAGAGTTGGGAGACACAGCATTTATTGTACTAAGAAAGAAACCCTTAGTATTATTGCACTGGTAGGTGAAAATAGTTTTAAAAAAAGGTGGCTAACAAAGTAATAAAAAGGTTTTGTAATTAGACGATTTTATACGTTTTAAGGTTTCATCATTTTAACATGCTTTGGTCATCGTTTCTCGTATTTGGGGAAGGCGAGCCTTGTACTAAACTGATTATTATTGTCAACTCCTTCGTACATATTCTCATGTACGCTTACTTCGGTTTTAGGGTACGCCGACATTAAAATGACAGTCTCAAATTCCCATGTATGTAAAAAATTTGTTTTTTGATTTCTAAATTTTTTACAGGTTTTGAAAGTGAAAGTTCCAAAAAAAGTAGCAATGACAATCACCGCTCTACAAATTACACAATTTGTTGTCGGCCTTTCTGGTCAGTACCAACAATTAGTATATTACAACGGTAAGTATTAAAAACTTTTGTTTTTTTAAATTTAGGATTATCATTCCATCAATCATTATTCGTTAGCATTGCATTCCATCATTCTTGTAACCAAAATAAACTGACATTATTTTGAATATTCTATTTTATTGCAGGACGAGGAAAACCATGTTTCAGGACAAGAAACTCACTCATAATAACAACTGTCTTTGGCTTTTCTTATTTATTTCTTTTCATGAAACTATTTTACACAGCATACATTGCAAAACCCAAATCGAAAACCGCTTGATATTTACATGGTTAGGTCAACCAACTACTAGTACATTTTAGGAGATGAAAATTAAAATGTAAAATGAGTATTGTTTGTGAAACTAACAAAATTACAATGATAAAATACGTCTATGTGTTCAACTTTATTTCCATATTCCATCATTAGGGTAGTAAATTGTCATCTCAGATAAGTACATAAATATTTTTTAAAGATCCTCAACGGTCTTGGTCAGAAAATCTACTGGGAAAGTCTTATTGTGTGACTTCAATGTTTCCAAAGGAAACAATTTCATGGTTTCGTTTGTTCACAAACTGATTATATAGTTAAATAACTTTCGTACAGCAAATACATCAAGAGTTACAAATGGAAATGTTTGCATTTGTAGTTTTAGCGAACACAATTAAAAGTATTATACCTTTTATTGCGATATACGTAGATGTCTTCAAGTTTTTAAGATACCTACTTTGCAATTTCCAAGTGTGTATTATTCTTGTTTTTTGTGTTGATTGTCATCTTTAACATCAACATCTTCACTACTGCTGCTTTCGTAGGGAATAGGGATTCAAAGCGGCTGTAGCCATATCCAGTGAAAAAATCAATTTTCTCTTTCAATAAGTAAATACTAATTAATGGTAGCTTTGTCCCATGCATAAAAATGTAGCTGTTGAGAAACTTATTGAGCTCCACAAAGCTTTCCAAGACAACGATTGAACTGTTGGCATAAATATATGGTTACTTGCGTTATACAAAGTTGGGGTAAAGCGATTATTTGTTGAGCATTTTGTACAACTTTTTGAGGTTCATTTTTAATTTAGGATTTGATGCTAGCTGTTTGTTCTAAAACTTGAGGCAAAAAGTATTATCAGTTCCGAATAATGATACTTGAGACGGCATAAATGTTTATTGGGTAAATGTACGTATATATGAGGCAAAGCGATTATTTCTTTTGAGATAAACCGACTATTGATGAGGTACACTTAAATAGGAGGTATTTTAAAATAATAGCACAATATATCGGTATTTATTCTTTTCCACCGCTTCTGTTAACATTTATTCAAGGGTAGTAAAATGGAATCAGACATAAATTACATTTTAAAAGTGAAATAACATGAATTTGTATGGATGAAATTGCTTTACCTAAAACATGGTTATTTATTAGGATAAGTGTATTCATTTTCACTACGTCATCTGTTTATTATGTGAACCTATGCAAAACACAATTATTACTACTATCTGGAATAATTACGACAACTTAAAACTTAAAACTCATTATAACTGAAGTAATGTGTAGTAGATAAGCAACTATCATACCTTTAAACGCGTGAAATGGAAAAGTGAAACAGTTCAGTTCTCCTATTCCCTTGGAATCCCGTTTTTGGTTAATACGATGGGATTTTACTGACCAAGGGCACCAAAATGAAAGAATATTTTTTTAATGTTAATAAACCATTTAAAAACGGTTATAGCACACTAGTGCAACTGTAATATGTTGCACAATAAAAAAAGTTTCAATTTTTTAAAAAGTATTCAAAAAAGTGTCAAATTATTTTAAATTATTCAAAAAGGTTTCAATTTATTTCAAATTTTTCAAAAAAGTTTAAATTTATTTCAAATTATATAAAAAGGTTTCAATTTATTCAAAATTGTTCAAATATTCAGAAATAAAATAAAATATTCAAAAATTTAGAATGCGACACATACCACATACACACAACATCATACACTCAACATACGTATAGTACTAACAGTTAAACCTCCCCCTTTCAGGGGTAGGCATAACCCAATTTTGCTCATTTACGAACTTGTCCATAAGGTGAACCTATATAAAGGTGAAAACAGATACCAAAACAGTTTAACCGTTCTTGAATTCCAGCGTTATCTCACTGACTGACTGACTAACTCACAGACAGATAGCCCAGCAGTTCATCAGCAATCGCATACAGCAGTTGCACTACTGAATAATAACCATTAATCATTATATAATATTGAAATTGTTAAGCACTGTAATTTGTGGCTACCGTAATCTTCAATACTAGTAGACTCTACACTTACCCACAATTTGCGATTTGACGAATGAAAAAAGTCCACACAAAAAGAGATCTAGTACGTACCATTATAATATAATGTGCCACAATGTAATAGGGCTGGCAATTAATGAGGGCGGGAATTAAAGGAAAGTGTCTTCTGGCAAATGCATGTCTTCTGATTAAAGGACTTTGTTTTTTTGAAGAATGAAGGCAAAATCACCTATAAGGGAATGTCTTCGAAATAAAATGCGGTAAAATTTTTGTTTGTGTTTTTGGTCAGTATGGAGATATTATTAAAGAAAGCTAATGTGTGACTAATTGTATGCGAGAAGGCAACCAAATTTTAGTGGTATATTTGTAGAATAAGTGAACCATGCATTTAAGTGCGCTATAGTAACAATACTTTGCGTACTTTCACAGATTGATTTTTCTACACTTGCTCAGTCTACTTGCGAAACGAACCAATGCAAACGGTTATCCTGCGTAAAAGATAAGGACACTAGAATTGCAATTGGGGAATAGGAAAGGGTACCCCGAAAGAAAGTTGGAGTTCGTCCGGCACACAAGTTTTCCGGAAAGCACATCGAACATCATTTATTTTATTCGAAGCAACAAATCGTAACTCGAAGACACTATTTCAAAACGAAGATCCAATAAGTTCCGCACAGGAACAATTTTTAAAAATCGAAGAGAATTTCATTTAATTGTGGGTCGTATTAAAATTAAGCTATTTAATAGCTTAGCATTTAGACTTCCATATTTGCGATTCATGGGTTTTATAAATAAATTGATATTCCCACTACCATCATAACAAAAAAAACCTTTAAACTTGAATTATTTTCCCAGAATTAACGAACATTCAAGTGCCAATGGGAAACCTAATCGTAATAATACACCATAATCCACTACACCATTAAATCCCAGTTATTATTGAATACAAAAAAAGAGAAAGAAACTAAATATTTTTACAGTGTTAACATTATATAACAAGAACAAATAACATAAACACTTTACGGATACTGCACGTCGTTATCTTCGAGGTAATTTCTTATATATTATCTGTTTATGTAAGTACATGTACAATTACAACTTTTCCAACAAAGTAAAATAAACTTTATGTGGGAAAGTGGGAATAGAAATGCGTTTTGGAACGTACTTCGGAGAATATCAATGTTCATACCTATTTACCTGTAGATATAACTTCTTGTAAATAACCTAGAATTGCTTGACGAAAAATATTTCAGTACTAGTTTGACCGCAGACCAAGTATTACATAATATATCTGAATTGCATTATACCGTTAATTTCTACTGATAATAATTTAAGGTATAGTTTTGAATCTTTTATTTGACACAGTCCATTTATTTGGGAAACCGTTGCATTTACCCATTTAGTATGGATATGGCATTTTTAAATAATACTTCGGGAGAATTTCTAAAATGGGAGTACCAGAATCCTCAGAAAGTACTTCCGTTTTGGTTTGAAAAAGTCGATGGGAACGATTTAAGACTTTGGGCCAGAGGCAGCACTTCTACTTGCGGCATTATTTGCTCCGTATACCTGCTTTTCGTTTGGCTTGGTCCAATCTACATGAAAAACCGGAAACCTTACAACCTGGAGAAACCTCTGGCAGCTTGGAACTTTTTTCTTTCCATATTTTCCCTAACTGTTGTAATTCGTTTGTTGCCAGAGATAACACTGACTTTAAACCAAGATTATGGTTGGTACAAATTAATATGCGTACCGTAAGTGGCAATACGATTCTAAAGCATTTCTACTTTGTTTAATACTAATGAAGAAATTTCAGTTATTTAAAAAGAAATTCTTATATTGCAGAGAAAATCAAACTTACGCTACCACGTTTTGGTCTTTTCTTTTCCTTTTGTCAAAAGTTGTAGAGTTGGGAGACACGGCATTTATTATCCTAAGAAAGAAACCCTTAGTATTATTGCACTGGTAAGTGAAAATAGCAAAAGTGGGTAACAAAGTAATGAAAACGTGGTTTCTCATTAGACGATTTTATACGTTTTCAGGTTTCATCATTTTAATATGGTATGGTCATCGTTTCTCGTATTTGTGGAAGGCGAGCCTGGTACTAAAATGATTATTATTGTCAACTCCTTCGTGCATACGCTCATGTACGCTTACTTCGGTGTTAGGGTACGCTGACATTATTTGAATGACACATAATACTAATTCATTTGTTTGGAATTCCCATGTATGAAAAAAAACCCTTATTTGATTTCTAAATTTTTTGCAGGCTTTGAAAATGAAAGTTCCAAAAAAAGTAGCAATGACAATCACCGTTCTACAAATTTCACAGTTTGTTTCGGGCTTGCTGGTCAGTACCAACAATTAGTATATTACATCGGTAAGTATTAAAAACCTTTGTTTTTTAAACTTACGATTATCATTCCATCAATCATTATATCGTTAGCATTGCATTCCATTACGTTCTTGTAACCAAAATAAACTGACATTATTTTGAATATTCTATTTTATTGCAGGACGAGGAAAACCATGTTTCAGGACAAGAAACTCACTCATAATTACAACTGTCTTGTGCTCTTCTTATTTATTTCTTTTCATGAAACTATTTTACACAGCATACATTGCAAAACCCAAATCGAAAACCGCTTAATATTTGCAAGGTTAGGCCACCAACTACTAGTAGATTTAGAAGATGAAAATTAAAATGTAAAATAAGTATTGTTTGTGAAACTAACAAAATCACAATGATAAAATTCATCCGTGTGCAACTTTATTTCCATATTCCATCATTAGAGTATAGTAAATTTTCATCTCAGATAAGCCTTGGTCAGAAAATCTTGTGAAAAAGCCTTATTGTGTGACTTCAATGTTTCCAAAGGAAACAAGTTCATGGTCACGGTTTCTTTGGTTCATAAACTGATTATATAACTTTAGTTGAATAACTTTCGTACAGCAAATACCTCAAGAGTTACCAATGGAAATGTTTGCATTTATAGTTTTAGCGAACACCATTGAAAGTATTATGCCTTTTCTTGTGATATACATAGACGTCTTCAATTTTTTAAGATGCTTTGCAATTTCCAAGTGTGAGCTATTCTTGTTTTTTGTGTTGATTGTCTTAAGGTAGCATCAGCATCTTCACTACTGCTGCTTTCGTGGGGATTCAAAGGGGCTGTAGCCATTTCCAGTGAAAAATCAAATTTCTATTTCAAAAATTAAAAACTAATTTATAGTAGGTACCATGCATAAAATGTACCTGTTTAAAAGGTTATTTAGCTCCACAAAGCTTTCCAAGACAAGGTTTGCACTGTTTGCATAAATATGGTTACTTGCATTATACAAAGTTGGGATAAAGTGATTATTTGTTGAGGATTTTGTACAACTTTTTGAGGTTCATTTTTAATTTAGGATTTGATACTAGCTGTTTGTTCTAAAACTTGAGGCAAAAAAGTATTATCAGTTCCGAATAATGATACTTGAGACGGCATAAATGCTTATTGGGTAAATGTATTTATAGGTATATATGAGGCAAAGCGATTATTTTTATTGAGATAAGCCGACTATTGATGAGGTACACTTAAATAGACGTCATTTTAAAATAATATCACAAAATATCGGTATTTATTCTTTTCCCCCGCTTCTGTTGACATTTATTCAGGAGCAGTAAGGGGTAAGCATACATAAATTACAGTTTAAAAGTGAAGTAACATGAAGTAACATGGATGAAATTTCTTTACCTAATTATTTACTATGATAAGTGTATTCTTTTCAATACATCATCTGCTTATTATGTGAACCTAGGCAAAACACAATTATTACGGTCCTGAATAATTACGTTTACGTAAAACTTAAAATGACATAGGTAATAACTGGAGTGATGTATATTAGATAAATAACTAATATACATTGAAAATCAATTTGTGAAATGGAAAAGTGAAACTGCTCGGTTCTCATATTCCCTTGGATTCCCAATTTTGCTTTTGGTTAATGCGATGGGATTTTACAGACCAAGGGCATTAAAATTAAAGAATATTTAAAGTTAATAACAATCATTAAGCATTATAGAATATTGAAATTTTTTAAAGCCCTATAAGTGGTTACCGTAATCTTCAATACAACTACACTCTGGTATACTTACCCACAACTTGCGATTTGACGAATGAAAAACATCCACGCAAAAAGAGATCTATATTATATGTACCACTGTACCACTATATAATGTGCCACAATGCAATAGGGCAGGCAATTAATGGGGCCGAGAATGAAAGGAAATGGTCTTCCCGCAAATGTATGTCTTCCAATTAAAGAACGTTGTTTTTTTGAGGAATGAAGGCAAATTGCCTATAAAGGAAAATGTCTTCGAAATAAAATGCGGTAAAATTTTTGTTTGCGTTTTTGGTCAGTGGAGATATTATTATTAAAAGGCAAAGTTAATGCGCGACTAATTGTATCCAAGAAGGCAACCAAATTTTTGTGGGACTTTCCTTTCTCAGTCTACTTGCGATACGATACGAGCCTATGCAAACGGTTATCCTGGGTAAAAGATAAGGCATTAGAATTGCAATTGGGGTATAGGAATGGGTACCCCGAAATAAAATTGAAGTTCGTCCGGCATAGTTTTCCGGAAAGAATAAGGAAGATCATTTCTTTTATTCGAAGCAACAAATAGTAACTCGAAGACACTTTTTCAAAGCAAAGATCAAATAAGTTCCCCACGGGAACAATCTTTTAAATCGAAAACACTTTTCTTTAATTGTGGGCCATATTAAAATTAAGCCATATCATAACCTGGTATCTTGACTTCCACATCTTGCATTCTTGGGCTTTATAAATTAATTTCCACTACACGTTTTATAATCCCACCCTACCAAAAAAGAAAACATTTAAACTTGAACTCAGTGTACTCCCATGCAGTGCATGCATGCATTACGTGCACTGCATGAAATGCATAGTGCATGCATAAAAAGGGTCGTGTGCAGTGCACAAAATGCACGAAATGCATGAAAATGAAACATTCTTTTTTATCCCTTCCTGAACTATTTAATAATACAACTTTCTGGCAAATTTTTACCAATTACAACCAATCATAATGAATTCACAACAAAAACAAACGTTTGGCTTTACAAATTGCAAAAATATTGACAATTGGGTGAACACCACACAAAGTGTAATTTGAATGCCTTTACTTTCTTCCTTTTTGCTTTCCTGTTTTGCAAACAAACAATTTCTTACCAGTAAACTATTTTACCCAAAGCAGTAAATCCTAAATTCATAAAATAGAAAGCTATGAGATGAGGACATTATGTTCAGCATACAGATGACAATATAGCAGTGCATTATTAGACCCACACTATGGAAAATAAACGAATGTAATTAGCTATCGACAGATATTGGACATATGGCGATTTGGTGGCAAATTTTATACGGAAGTGTTTTCGATGTACGGAAATATCAATTGAGTGGTGAAAAGAAGCAGATTTTATAGCAAAGTCTACACTCGTCCATTAAAAATATACCAATATCTCTACACTGTACCCTATTCGTGCATTATGTGCATTTCATGCATTTCGTGCATTTTGTGCATTTTGTGCAGGTGGGTGCAGTGTACGCCAACGTGCGCACGAAATTGTTTTCATGCACCCACCTGCACAAAATGCACAAAATGCATGAAATGCATGAAATGCACGTAATGCACGAATAGGGTACAGTACAGAGATATTGGTATGTTTTTAATGGACGAATGTAGACTTTGCTATAATATATGTTTCTTATTACCATTCAATTGATAATTCCGTACATCGAAAACATTTCCGTATAAAATTTGACACCAAATCGCCATATATCCAGTATCTGCCAATAGCTAATAATTACTTTCGTTTGTTTTCCATGGTGTGGGTATAATAATAAACTGCTATATTGTCATTTGTATGCCAAGCATAATATTCTCATCTCATAGTTTTCTATTTTATAAATTTACTGCTTTGTGTAAAATAGTTTAGTGATAAGAATTTCTTTGCAAAACAGGAAAGCAAAAAAGGAAGGGTGTAAAGGCATTCAAACAACACTTTGTGTGGTGTTCACCCAATTGTCAATATTTTTGCAATTTGCAGAGCAAAACGTTTTTATTTGTTGTGAATTGCTTATAACTGATTGTACTTAGTAAAAAGTTGCCAGAAAATTACATTATTAAATAGTTCAGGAAGTGATAAAAAAGAATGTTTTAATTTCATGCATTTCGTGCATTTTGTGCACTGCACGCGACCCTTTTCATGCATGCACTATGCATTTCATGCAGTGCACGTAATGCATGCATGCACTGCATGGGAGTACCCTGGTACACTGTGAACTGTTTTCACAAAATTGACAAACATTCAAATGCAAATGGGAAACCTAATCGTAACAATACATCATAAACCACTAAACGATTAAATACAAGTTATTATTGAATACAAAGTCTACAGAAGAAACTCGCTACATTACATTATTAACATTATATAACAGGAACAAATAGCACAAACGCTTTAAGGAATAATGCGTGTCATTATCTTCGAGGTTTGTTACATATTATCTGTTTCAAGATGCCTAGGCAACGTATTTTCTCTACCTAGGTGATGCCATACTGATAAACATAAAAGGATTCGACCACTTATGGGGAATGAATATGTAATAGTTTCGACCATAGGGTGATTTTACTCAATGAATCCCCTTTCTGTGGTCTTGGCACTGGTCGAATAATATTATGTTTATAAGTATGGCATCACCTAGGTAGAGAAAATACGTTGTCTAGGCATCTTGATCTGTTTATGCAAGTACATGTATAATTACATCTTTTCCAACAAAGTAGAATAAACTAGTTGCAGAGAATGCTTTCGGTGCACATTACAATAGATATGTTAGCGGCAAATCCGCAAATCAGGCAATTACGAAAATGCCTAGGCAAATCGTCAACTTTGTACTAAATTTTAGTTTTTGTGGTCAATTTCGTCGAAGACAAGTTAGCAGGACTTTGTACACCAACTGGCTTAATTCAGAAGTCACTGATGAGTTAGAAAAATCTCACATCAACTATGTGGGCCATTTCATTGTCAATTAATTGCCTTGAAGACATACGTCATATTAACTGATGAGACTTAAAAATGAAATGGCCCACATAGTTGATGTGAGATTTTTCTAACTCATCAGTGACTTCTGAATTAAGCCAGTTGGTGCACAAAGCCCTACTAAATTGTCTTCGACGAAATTGACCACAAAAATCAAAATTTGTTACAAATTTGACGATTTGCCTAGGCATTTTCGTAATTGCCTGATTTGCGGATTTGCCGCTAACAGATACACATCGTTATGTGGGAAAGTGAGAACAGAAATGCACTTTGGAACATACTCGGGGAATATGCCACTACTTTAGTGTCCATGTTCATACCTATTTACCTGTAGATGTAATTTTTCGTAAATAACCTAGAATTGCTTGACGAAAAATATTGCAGTACTAGTTTGACCACAGACCAAGTATTACATAATATATCTGAATTGCATCATATTATTAATTCCTACTCATAAAAAATATTTTAAGGCGTATTTTTGAATCATTTATTTGACACAGTCCATTTATTTGGGAAACAGTTGCATTTACCCTTTTAGTATGGATATGACATTTTTAAATAATACTTCGGGAGAATTTCTAAAATGGGAGTACCAGAATCCTCAGAAAGTACTCCCGTTTTGGTTTGAAAAAGTGGATGGGAACGATTTAAGACTTTGGGCGAAAGGCAGCAATACTACTTTCGCGATTATTTGCTCAGTGTACTTGCTTTTCGTGTGGCTTGGTCCAATCTACATGAAAAACCGGAAACCGTACAACCTGGAGAAACCTCTGGCAGCCTGGAACTTTTTACTTTCCATATTTTCTCTAATTGTTGTAATTCGTTTGTTGCCAGAGATAATACTGACTTTAAACCAAGATTATGGTTGGTACAAATTAATATGCGTGCCGTAAGTGGCAATACGATTCTAAAGCATTTCTACTTTGTCTAAGGAAGAAATTTCAGTCATTTAAAAAGAAATTCTTATATTGCAGAGAAAATCAAACATACGCTACCACGTTTTGGTCCTTTGTTTTTATTTTGTCAAAAATTTTAGAGTTGGGAGACACAGCATTTATTGTACTAAGAAAGAAACCCTTAGTATTATTGCACTGGTAGGTGAAAATAGTTTTAAAAAAAGGTGGCTAACAAAGTAATAAAAAGGTTTTGTAATTAGACGATTTTATACGTTTTAAGGTTTCATCATTTTAACATGCTTTGGTCATCGTTTCTCGTATTTGGGGAAGGCGAGCCTTGTACTAAACTGATTATTATTGTCAACTCCTTCGTACATATTCTCATGTACGCTTACTTCGGTTTTAGGGTACGCCGACATTAAAATGACAGTCTCAAATTCCCATGTATGTAAAAAATTTGTTTTTTGATTTCTAAATTTTTTACAGGTTTTGAAAGTGAAAGTTCCAAAAAAAGTAGCAATGACAATCACCGCTCTACAAATTACACAATTTGTTGTCGGCCTTTCTGGTCAGTACCAACAATTAGTATATTACAACGGTAAGTATTAAAAACTTTTGTTTTTTTAAATTTAGGATTATCATTCCATCAATCATTATTCGTTAGCATTGCATTCCATCATTCTTGTAACCAAAATAAACTGACATTATTTTGAATATTCTATTTTATTGCAGGACGAGGAAAACCATGTTTCAGGACAAGAAACTCACTCATAATAACAACTGTCTTTGGCTTTTCTTATTTATTTCTTTTCATGAAACTATTTTACACAGCATACATTGCAAAACCCAAATCGAAAACCGCTTGATATTTACATGGTTAGGTCAACCAACTACTAGTACATTTTAGGAGATGAAAATTAAAATTTAAAATGAGTATTGTTTGTGAAACTAACAAAATTACAATGATAAAATACGTCTATGTGTTCAACTTTATTTCCATATTCCATCATTAGGGTAGTAAATTGTCATCTCAGATAAGTACATAAATATTTTTTAAAGATCCTCAACGGTCTTGGTCAGAAAATCTACTGGGAAAGTCTTATTGTGTGACTTCAATGTTTCCAAAGGAAACAATTTCATGGTTTCGTTTGTTCACAAACTGATTATATAGTTAAATAACTTTCGTACAGCAAATACATCAAGAGTTACAAATGGAAATGTTTGCATTTGTAGTTTTAGCGAACACAATTAAAAGTATTATACCTTTTATTGCGATATACGTAGATGTCTTCAAGTTTTTAAGATACCTACTTTGCAATTTCCAAGTGTGTATTATTCTTGTTTTTTGTGTTGATTGTCATCTTTAACATCAACATCTTCACTACTGCTGCTTTCGTAGGGAATAGGGATTCAAAGCGGCTGTAGCCATATCCAGTGAAAAAATCAATTTTCTCTTTCAATAAGTAAATACTAATTAATGGTAGCTTTGTCCCATGCATAAAAATGTAGCTGTTGAGAAACTTATTGAGCTCCACAAAGCTTTCCAAGACAACGATTGAACTGTTGGCATAAATATATGGTTACTTGCGTTATACAAAGTTGGGGTAAAGCGATTATTTGTTGAGCATTTTGTACAACTTTTTGAGGTTCATTTTAATTTAGGATTTGATGCTAGCTGTTTGTTCTAAAACTTGAGGCAAAAAGTATTATCAGTTCCGAATAATGATACTTGAGACGGCATAAATGTTTATTGGGTAAATGTACTTATATATGAGGCAAAGCGATTATTTCTTTTGAGATAAACCGACTATTGATGAGGTACACTTAAATAGGAGGTATTTTAAAATAATAGCACAATATATCGGTATTTATTCTTTTCCACCGCTTCTGTTAACATTTATTCAAGGGTAGTAAAATGGAATCAGACATAAATTACATTTTAAAAGTGAAATAACATGAATTTGTATGGATGAAATTGCTTTACCTAAAACATGGTTATTTATTAGGATAAGTGTATTCATTTTCACTACGTCATCTGTTTATTATGTGAACCTATGCAAAACACAATTATTACTACTATCTGGAATAATTACGACAACTTAAAACTTAAAACTCATTATAACTGAAGTAATGTGTAGTAGATAAGCAACTATCATACCTTTAAACGCGTGAAATGGAAAAGTGAAACAGTTCAGTTCTCCTATTCCCTTGGAATCCCGTTTTTGGTTAATACGATGGGATTTTACTGACCAAGGGCACCAAAATGAAAGAATATTTTTTTAATGTTAATAAACCATTTAAAAACGGTTATAGCACACTAGTGCAACTGTAATATGTTGCACAATAAAAAAAGTTTCAATTTTTTAAAAAGTATTCAAAAAAGTGTCAAATTATTTTAAATTATTCAAAAAGGTTTCAATTTATTTCAAATTTTTCAAAAAAGTTTAAATTTATTTCAAATTATATAAAAAGGTTTCAATTTATTCAAAATTGTTCAAATATTCAGAAATAAAATAAAATATTCAAAAATTTAGAATGCGACACATACCACATACACACAACATCATACACTCAACATACGTATAGTACTAACAGTTAAACCTCCCCCTTTCAGGGGTAGGCATAACCCAATTTTGCTCATTTACGAACTTGTCCATAAGGTGAACCTATATAAAGGTGAAAACAGATACCAAAACAGTTTAACCGTTCTTGAATTCCAGCGTTATCTCACTGACTGACTGACTAACTCACAGACAGATAGCCCAGCAGTTCATCAGCAATCGCATACAGCAGTTGCACTACTGAATAATAACCATTAATCATTATATAATATTGAAATTGTTAAGCACTGTAATTTGTGGCTACCGTAATCTTCAATACTAGTAGACTCTACACTTACCCACAATTTGCGATTTGACGAATGAAAAAAGTCCACACAAAAAGAGATCTAGTACGTACCATTATAATATAATGTGCCACAATGTAATAGGGCTGGCAATTAATGAGGGCGGGAATTAAAGGAAAGTGTCTTCTGGCAAATGCATGTCTTCTGATTAAAGGACTTTGTTTTTTTGAAGAATGAAGGCAAAATCACCTATAAGGGAATGTCTTCGAAATAAAATGCGGTAAAATTTTTGTTTGTGTTTTTGGTCAGTATGGAGATATTATTAAAGAAAGCTAATGTGTGACTAATTGTATGCGAGAAGGCAACCAAATTTTAGTGGTATATTTGTAGAATAAGTGAACCATGCATTTAAGTGCGCTATAGTAACAATACTTTGCGTACTTTCACAGATTGATTTTTCTACACTTGCTCAGTCTACTTGCGAAACGAACCAATGCAAACGGTTATCCTGCGTAAAAGATAAGGACACTAGAATTGCAATTGGGGAATAGGAAAGGGTACCCCGAAAGAAAGTTGGAGTTCGTTCGGCACACAAGTTTTCCGGAAAGCACATCGAACATCATTTATTTTATTCGAAGCAACAAATCGTAACTCGAAGACACTATTTCAAAACGAAGATCCAATAAGTTCCGCACAGGAACAATTTTTAAAAATCGAAGAGAATTTCATTTAATTGTGGGTCGTATTAAAATTAAGCTATTTAATAGCTTAGCATTTAGACTTCCATATTTGCGATTCATGGGTTTTATAAATAAATTGATATTCCCACTACCATCATAACAAAAAAAACCTTTAAACTTGAATTATTTTCCCAGAATTAACGAACATTCAAGTGCCAATGGGAAACCTAATCGTAATAATACACCATAATCCACTACACCATTAAATCCCAGTTATTATTGAATACAAAAAAAGAGAAAGAAACTAAATATTTTTACAGTGTTAACATTATATAACAAGAACAAATAACATAAACACTTTACGGATACTGCACGTCGTTATCTTCGAGGTAATTTCTTATATATTATCTGTTTATGTAAGTACATGTACAATTACAACTTTTCCAACAAAGTAAAATAAACTTTATGTGGGAAAGTGGGAATAGAAATGCGTTTTGGAACGTACTTCGGAGAATATCAATGTTCATACCTATTTACCTGTAGATATAACTTCTTGTAAATAACCTAGAATTGCTTGACGAAAAATATTTCAGTACTAGTTTGACCGCAGACCAAGTATTACATAATATATCTGAATTGCATTATACCGTTAATTTCTACTGATAATAATTTAAGGTATAGTTTTGAATCTTTTATTTGACACAGTCCATTTATTTGGGAAACCGTTGCATTTACCCATTTAGTATGGATATGGCATTTTTAAATAATACTTCGGGAGAATTTCTAAAATGGGAGTACCAGAATCCTCAGAAAGTACTTCCGTTTTGGTTTGAAAAAGTCGATGGGAACGATTTAAGACTTTGGGCCAGAGGCAGCACTTCTACTTGCGGCATTATTTGCTCCGTATACCTGCTTTTCGTTTGGCTTGGTCCAATCTACATGAAAAACCGGAAACCTTACAACCTGGAGAAACCTCTGGCAGCTTGGAACTTTTTTCTTTCCATATTTTCCCTAACTGTTGTAATTCGTTTGTTGCCAGAGATAACACTGACTTTAAACCAAGATTATGGTTGGTACAAATTAATATGCGTACCGTAAGTGGCAATACGATTCTAAAGCATTTCTACTTTGTTTAATACTAATGAAGAAATTTCAGTTATTTAAAAAGAAATTCTTATATTGCAGAGAAAATCAAACTTACGCTACCACGTTTTGGTGTTTTCTTTTTGTTTTGTCAAAAGTTGTAGAGTTGGGAGACACAGCATTTATTATTCTAAGAAAGAAACCCTTAGTATTATTGCACTGGTAAGTGAAAATAGCAAAAGTGGATAATACTAAAGTAATGAATAAAGATTTTCTCATTTGACGATTTTATACGTTTTAAGGTTTCATCATTTTAACATGCTATGGTCATCGTTTTTTGTATTTGGGGAAGGCGAGCCTTGCACTAAATTGATTGTTTTTATCAACTCCTTCGTGCATACCGTCATGTACGCTTACTTCGGTTTTAGGGTACGCTGACATTAAAATGACAAATTTGTCTCAAATTCCCTGGTATGAAAAAAAACTCTTTTTTGATTTCTAAATTTTTTGCAGGCTTTGAAAATGAAAGTTTCAAAAAAAGTATCAATGACAATCACCGCTCTACAAATTACACAATTTGTTTTCGGCCTTTCTGGTCAGTACCAACAATTAGTATATTACAACGGTAAGTATTAAAAACCTTTGTTTTTTAAAACTTAGGATTATCATTCCATCAATGATTATTCGTTAACATTGCATTCCATTATTCTTGTAACTAAAATAAACAGACACTATTTTGAATATTCTATTTTATTGCAGGACGAGGAAAACCATGTTTCAGGACAAGAAACTCACTCATAATTACAACTGTCTTGTGCTCTTCTTATTTATTTCTTTTCATGAAACTATTTTACACAGCATACATTGCAAAACCCAAATCGAAAACCGCTTAATATTTGCAAGGTTAGGCCAACCAACTACTAGTAGATTTTAGAAGATGAAAATTAAAATGTAAAATAAGTATTGTTTGTGAAACTAACAAAATCACAATGATAAAATTCATCCGTGTGCAACTTTATTTCCATATTCCATCATTAGAGTATAGTAAATTTTCATCTCAGATAAGCCTTGGTCAGAAAATCTTGTGAAAAAGCCTTATTGTGTGACTTCAATGTTTCCAAAGGAAACAAGTTCATGGTCACGGTTTCTTTGGTTCATAAACTGATTATATAACTTTAGTTGAATAACTTTCGTACAGCAAATACCTCAAGAGTTACCAATGGAAATGTTTGCATTTATAGTTTTAGCGAACACCATTGAAAGTATTATGCCTTTTCTTGTGATATACATAGACGTCTTCAATTTTTTAAGATGCTTTGCAATTTCCAAGTGTGAGCTATTCTTGTTTTTTGTGTTGATTGTCTTAAGGTAGCATCAGCATCTTCACTACTGCTGCTTTCGTGGGGATTCAAAGGGGCTGTAGCCATTTCCAGTGAAAAATCAAATTTCTATTTCAAAAATTAAAAACTAATTTATAGTAGGTACCATGCATAAAATGTACCTGTTTAAAAGGTTATTTAGCTCCACAAAGCTTTCCAAGACAAGGTTTGCACTGTTTGCATAAATATGGTTACTTGCATTATACAAAGTTGGGATAAAGTGATTATTTGTTGAGGATTTTGTACAACTTTTTGAGGTTCATTTTTAATTTAGGATTTGATACTAGCTGTTTGTTCTAAAACTTGAGGCAAAAAAGTATTATCAGTTCCGAATAATGATACTTGAGACGGCATAAATGCTTATTGGGTAAATGTATTTATAGGTATATATGAGGCAAAGCGATTATTTTTATTGAGATAAGCCGACTATTGATGAGGTACACTTAAATAGACGTCATTTTAAAATAATATCACAAAATATCGGTATTTATTCTTTTCCCCCGCTTCTGTTGACATTTATTCAGGAGCAGTAAGGGGTAAGCATACATAAATTACAGTTTAAAAGTGAAGTAACATGAAGTAACATGGATGAAATTTCTTTACCTAATTATTTACTATGATAAGTGTATTCTTTTCAATACATCATCTGCTTATTATGTGAACCTAGGCAAAACACAATTATTACGGTCCTGAATAATTACGTTTACGTAAAACTTAAAATGACATAGGTAATAACTGGAGTGATGTATATTAGATAAATAACTAATATACATTGAAAATCAATTTGTGAAATGGAAAAGTGAAACTGCTCGGTTCTCATATTCCCTTGGATTCCCAATTTTGCTTTTGGTTAATGCGATGGGATTTTACAGACCAAGGGCATTAAAATTAAAGAATATTTAAAGTTAATAACAATCATTAAGCATTATAGAATATTGAAATTTTTTAAAGCCCTATAAGTGGTTACCGTAATCTTCAATACAACTACACTCTGGTATACTTACCCACAACTTGCGATTTGACGAATGAAAAACATCCACGCAAAAAGAGATCTATATTATATGTACCACTGTACCACTATATAATGTGCCACAATGCAATAGGGCAGGCAATTAATGGGGCCGAGAATGAAAGGAAATGGTCTTCCCGCAAATGTATGTCTTCCAATTAAAGAACGTTGTTTTTTTGAGGAATGAAGGCAAATTGCCTATAAAGGAAAATGTCTTCGAAATAAAATGCGGTAAAATTTTTGTTTGCGTTTTTGGTCAGTGGAGATATTATTATTAAAAGGCAAAGTTAATGCGCGACTAATTGTATCCAAGAAGGCAACCAAATTTTTGTGGGACTTTCCTTTCTCAGTCTACTTGCGATACGATACGAGCCTATGCAAACGGTTATCCTGGGTAAAAGATAAGGCATTAGAATTGCAATTGGGGTATAGGAATGGGTACCCCGAAATAAAATTGAAGTTCGTCCGGCATAGTTTTCCGGAAAGAATAAGGAAGATCATTTCTTTTATTCGAAGCAACAAATAGTAACTCGAAGACACTTTTTCAAAGCAAAGATCAAATAAGTTCCCCACGGGAACAATCTTTTAAATCGAAAACACTTTTCTTTAATTGTGGGCCATATTAAAATTAAGCCATATCATAACCTGGTATCTTGACTTCCACATCTTGCATTCTTGGGCTTTATAAATTAATTTCCACTACACGTTTTATAATCCCACCCTACCAAAAAAGAAAACATTTAAACTTGAACTCAGTGTACTCCCATGCAGTGCATGCATGCATTACGTGCACTGCATGAAATGCATAGTGCATGCATAAAAAGGGTCGTGTGCAGTGCACAAAATGCACGAAATGCATGAAAATGAAACATTCTTTTTTATCCCTTCCTGAACTATTTAATAATACAACTTTCTGGCAAATTTTTACCAATTACAACCAATCATAATGAATTCACAACAAAACAAACGTTTGGCTTTACAAATTGCAAAAATATTGACAATTGGGTGAACACCACACAAAGTGTAATTTGAATGCCTTTACTTTCTTCCTTTTTGCTTTCCTGTTTTGCAAACAAACAATTTCTTACCAGTAAACTATTTTACCCAAAGCAGTAAATCCTAAATTCATAAAATAGAAAGCTATGAGATGAGGACATTATGTTCAGCATACAGATGACAATATAGCAGTGCATTATTAGACCCACACTATGGAAAATAAACGAATGTAATTAGCTATCGACAGATATTGGACATATGGCGATTTGGTGGCAAATTTTATACGGAAGTGTTTTCGATGTACGGAAATATCAATTGAGTGGTGAAAAGAAGCAGATTTTATAGCAAAGTCTACACTCGTCCATTAAAAATATACCAATATCTCTACACTGTACCCTATTCGTGCATTATGTGCATTTCATGCATTTCGTGCATTTTGTGCATTTTGTGCAGGTGGGTGCAGTGTACGCCAACGTGCGCACGAAATTGTTTTCATGCACCCACCTGCACAAAATGCACAAAATGCATGAAATGCATGAAATGCACGTAATGCACGAATAGGGTACAGTACAGAGATATTGGTATGTTTTTAATGGACGAATGTAGACTTTGCTATAATATATGTTTCTTATTACCATTCAATTGATAATTCCGTACATCGAAAACATTTCCGTATAAAATTTGACACCAAATCGCCATATATCCAGTATCTGCCAATAGCTAATAATTACTTTCGTTTGTTTTCCATGGTGTGGGTATAATAATAAACTGCTATATTGTCATTTGTATGCCAAGCATAATATTCTCATCTCATAGTTTTCTATTTTATAAATTTACTGCTTTGTGTAAAATAGTTTAGTGATAAGAATTTCTTTGCAAAACAGGAAAGCAAAAAAGGAAGGGTGTAAAGGCATTCAAACAACACTTTGTGTGGTGTTCACCCAATTGTCAATATTTTTGCAATTTGCAGAGCAAAACGTTTTTATTTGTTGTGAATTGCTTATAACTGATTGTACTTAGTAAAAAGTTGCCAGAAAATTACATTATTAAATAGTTCAGGAAGTGATAAAAAAGAATGTTTTAATTTCATGCATTTCGTGCATTTTGTGCACTGCACGCGACCCTTTTCATGCATGCACTATGCATTTCATGCAGTGCACGTAATGCATGCATGCACTGCATGGGAGTACCCTGGTACACTGTGAACTGTTTTCACAAAATTGACAAACATTCAAATGCAAATGGGAAACCTAATCGTAACAATACATCATAAACCACTAAACGATTAAATACAAGTTATTATTGAATACAAAGTCTACAGAAGAAACTCGCTACATTACATTATTAACATTATATAACAGGAACAAATAGCACAAACGCTTTAAGGAATAATGCGTGTCATTATCTTCGAGGTTTGTTACATATTATCTGTTTCAAGATGCCTAGGCAACGTATTTTCTCTACCTAGGTGATGCCATACTGATAAACATAAAAGGATTCGACCACTTATGGGGAATGAATATGTAATAGTTTCGACCATAGGGTGATTTTACTCAATGAATCCCCTTTCTGTGGTCTTGGCACTGGTCGAATAATATTATGTTTATAAGTATGGCATCACCTAGGTAGAGAAAATACGTTGTCTAGGCATCTTGATCTGTTTATGCAAGTACATGTATAATTACATCTTTTCCAACAAAGTAGAATAAACTAGTTGCAGAGAATGCTTTCGGTGCACATTACAATAGATATGTTAGCGGCAAATCCGCAAATCAGGCAATTACGAAAATGCCTAGGCAAATCGTCAACTTTGTACTAAATTTTAGTTTTTGTGGTCAATTTCGTCGAAGACAAGTTAGCAGGACTTTGTACACCAACTGGCTTAATTCAGAAGTCACTGATGAGTTAGAAAAATCTCACATCAACTATGTGGGCCATTTCATTGTCAATTAATTGCCTTGAAGACATACGTCATATTAACTGATGAGACTTAAAAATGAAATGGCCCACATAGTTGATGTGAGATTTTTCTAACTCATCAGTGACTTCTGAATTAAGCCAGTTGGTGCACAAAGCCCTACTAAATTGTCTTCGACGAAATTGACCACAAAAATCAAAATTTGTTACAAATTTGACGATTTGCCTAGGCATTTTCGTAATTGCCTGATTTGCGGATTTGCCGCTAACAGATACACATCGTTATGTGGGAAAGTGAGAACAGAAATGCACTTTGGAACATACTCGGGGAATATGCCACTACTTTAGTGTCCATGTTCATACCTATTTACCTGTAGATGTAATTTTTCGTAAATAACCTAGAATTGCTTGACGAAAAATATTGCAGTACTAGTTTGACCACAGACCAAGTATTACATAATATATCTGAATTGCATCATATTATTAATTCCTACTCATAAAAAATATTTTAAGGCGTATTTTTGAATCATTTATTTGACACAGTCCATTTATTTGGGAAACAGTTGCATTTACCCTTTTAGTATGGATATGACATTTTTAAATAATACTTCGGGAGAATTTCTAAAATGGGAGTACCAGAATCCTCAGAAAGTACTCCCGTTTTGGTTTGAAAAAGTGGATGGGAACGATTTAAGACTTTGGGCGAAAGGCAGCAATACTACTTTCGCGATTATTTGCTCAGTGTACTTGCTTTTCGTGTGGCTTGGTCCAATCTACATGAAAAACCGGAAACCGTACAACCTGGAGAAACCTCTGGCAGCCTGGAACTTTTTACTTTCCATATTTTCTCTAATTGTTGTAATTCGTTTGTTGCCAGAGATAATACTGACTTTAAACCAAGATTATGGTTGGTACAAATTAATATGCGTGCCGTAAGTGGCAATACGATTCTAAAGCATTTCTACTTTGTCTAAGGAAGAAATTTCAGTCATTTAAAAAGAAATTCTTATATTGCAGAGAAAATCAAACATACGCTACCACGTTTTGGTCCTTTGTTTTTATTTTGTCAAAAATTTTAGAGTTGGGAGACACAGCATTTATTGTACTAAGAAAGAAACCCTTAGTATTATTGCACTGGTAGGTGAAAATAGTTTTAAAAAAAGGTGGCTAACAAAGTAATAAAAAGGTTTTGTAATTAGACGATTTTATACGTTTTAAGGTTTCATCATTTTAACATGCTTTGGTCATCGTTTCTCGTATTTGGGGAAGGCGAGCCTTGTACTAAACTGATTATTATTGTCAACTCCTTCGTACATATTCTCATGTACGCTTACTTCGGTTTTAGGGTACGCCGACATTAAAATGACAGTCTCAAATTCCCATGTATGTAAAAAATTTGTTTTTTGATTTCTAAATTTTTTACAGGTTTTGAAAGTGAAAGTTCCAAAAAAAGTAGCAATGACAATCACCGCTCTACAAATTACACAATTTGTTGTCGGCCTTTCTGGTCAGTACCAACAATTAGTATATTACAACGGTAAGTATTAAAAACTTTTGTTTTTTTAAATTTAGGATTATCATTCCATCAATCATTATTCGTTAGCATTGCATTCCATCATTCTTGTAACCAAAATAAACTGACATTATTTTGAATATTCTATTTTATTGCAGGACGAGGAAAACCATGTTTCAGGACAAGAAACTCACTCATAATAACAACTGTCTTTGGCTTTTCTTATTTATTTCTTTTCATGAAACTATTTTACACAGCATACATTGCAAAACCCAAATCGAAAACCGCTTGATATTTACATGGTTAGGTCAACCAACTACTAGTACATTTTAGGAGATGAAAATTAAAATTTAAAATGAGTATTGTTTGTGAAACTAACAAAATTACAATGATAAAATACGTCTATGTGTTCAACTTTATTTCCATATTCCATCATTAGGGTAGTAAATTGTCATCTCAGATAAGTACATAAATATTTTTTAAAGATCCTCAACGGTCTTGGTCAGAAAATCTACTGGGAAAGTCTTATTGTGTGACTTCAATGTTTCCAAAGGAAACAATTTCATGGTTTCGTTTGTTCACAAACTGATTATATAGTTAAATAACTTTCGTACAGCAAATACATCAAGAGTTACAAATGGAAATGTTTGCATTTGTAGTTTTAGCGAACACAATTAAAAGTATTATACCTTTTATTGCGATATACGTAGATGTCTTCAAGTTTTTAAGATACCTACTTTGCAATTTCCAAGTGTGTATTATTCTTGTTTTTTGTGTTGATTGTCATCTTTAACATCAACATCTTCACTACTGCTGCTTTCGTAGGGAATAGGGATTCAAAGCGGCTGTAGCCATATCCAGTGAAAAAATCAATTTTCTCTTTCAATAAGTAAATACTAATTAATGGTAGCTTTGTCCCATGCATAAAAATGTAGCTGTTGAGAAACTTATTGAGCTCCACAAAGCTTTCCAAGACAACGATTGAACTGTTGGCATAAATATATGGTTACTTGCGTTATACAAAGTTGGGGTAAAGCGATTATTTGTTGAGCATTTTGTACAACTTTTTGAGGTTCATTTTTAATTTAGGATTTGATGCTAGCTGTTTGTTCTAAAACTTGAGGCAAAAAGTATTATCAGTTCCGAATAATGATACTTGAGACGGCATAAATGTTTATTGGGTAAATGTACTTATATATGAGGCAAAGCGATTATTTCTTTTGAGATAAACCGACTATTGATGAGGTACACTTAAATAGGAGGTATTTTAAAATAATAGCACAATATATCGGTATTTATTCTTTTCCACCGCTTCTGTTAACATTTATTCAAGGGTAGTAAAATGGAATCAGACATAAATTACATTTTAAAAGTGAAATAACATGAATTTGTATGGATGAAATTGCTTTACCTAAAACATGGTTATTTATTAGGATAAGTGTATTCATTTTCACTACGTCATCTGTTTATTATGTGAACCTATGCAAAACACAATTATTACTACTATCTGGAATAATTACGACAACTTAAAACTTAAAACTCATTATAACTGAAGTAATGTGTAGTAGATAAGCAACTATCATACCTTTAAACGCGTGAAATGGAAAAGTGAAACAGTTCAGTTCTCCTATTCCCTTGGAATCCCGTTTTTGGTTAATACGATGGGATTTTACTGACCAAGGGCACCAAAATGAAAGAATATTTTTTAATGTTAATAAACCATTTAAAAACGGTTATAGCACACTAGTGCAACTGTAATATGTTGCACAATAAAAAAAGTTTCAATTTTTTAAAAAGTATTCAAAAAAGTGTCAAATTATTTTAAATTATTCAAAAAGGTTTCAATTTATTTCAAATTTTTCAAAAAAGTTTAAATTTATTTCAAATTATATAAAAAGGTTTCAATTTATTCAAAATTGTTCAAATATTCAGAAATAAAATAAAATATTCAAAAATTTAGAATGCGACACATACCACATACACACAACATCATACACTCAACATACGTATAGTACTAACAGTTAAACCTCCCCCTTTCAGGGGTAGGCATAACCCAATTTTGCTCATTTACGAACTTGTCCATAAGGTGAACCTATATAAAGGTGAAAACAGATACCAAAACAGTTTAACCGTTCTTGAATTCCAGCGTTATCTCACTGACTGACTGACTAACTCACAGACAGATAGCCCAGCAGTTCATCAGCAATCGCATACAGCAGTTGCACTACTGAATAATAACCATTAATCATTATATAATATTGAAATTGTTAAGCACTGTAATTTGTGGCTACCGTAATCTTCAATACTAGTAGACTCTACACTTACCCACAATTTGCGATTTGACGAATGAAAAAAGTCCACACAAAAAGAGATCTAGTACGTACCATTATAATATAATGTGCCACAATGTAATAGGGCTGGCAATTAATGAGGGCGGGAATTAAAGGAAAGTGTCTTCTGGCAAATGCATGTCTTCTGATTAAAGGACTTTGTTTTTTTGAAGAATGAAGGCAAAATCACCTATAAGGGAATGTCTTCGAAATAAAATGCGGTAAAATTTTTGTTTGTGTTTTTGGTCAGTATGGAGATATTATTAAAGAAAGCTAATGTGTGACTAATTGTATGCGAGAAGGCAACCAAATTTTAGTGGTATATTTGTAGAATAAGTGAACCATGCATTTAAGTGCGCTATAGTAACAATACTTTGCGTACTTTCACAGATTGATTTTTCTACACTTGCTCAGTCTACTTGCGAAACGAACCAATGCAAACGGTTATCCTGCGTAAAAGATAAGGACACTAGAATTGCAATTGGGGAATAGGAAAGGGTACCCCGAAAGAAAGTTGGAGTTCGTTCGGCACACAAGTTTTCCGGAAAGCACATCGAACATCATTTATTTTATTCGAAGCAACAAATCGTAACTCGAAGACACTATTTCAAAACGAAGATCCAATAAGTTCCGCACAGGAACAATTTTTAAAAATCGAAGAGAATTTCATTTAATTGTGGGTCGTATTAAAATTAAGCTATTTAATAGCTTAGCATTTAGACTTCCATATTTGCGATTCATGGGTTTTATAAATAAATTGATATTCCCACTACCATCATAACAAAAAAAACCTTTAAACTTGAATTATTTTCCCAGAATTAACGAACATTCAAGTGCCAATGGGAAACCTAATCGTAATAATACACCATAATCCACTACACCATTAAATCCCAGTTATTATTGAATACAAAAAAAGAGAAAGAAACTAAATATTTTTACAGTGTTAACATTATATAACAAGAACAAATAACATAAACACTTTACGGATACTGCACGTCGTTATCTTCGAGGTAATTTCTTATATATTATCTGTTTATGTAAGTACATGTACAATTACAACTTTTCCAACAAAGTAAAATAAACTTTATGTGGGAAAGTGGGAATAGAAATGCGTTTTGGAACGTACTTCGGAGAATATCAATGTTCATACCTATTTACCTGTAGATATAACTTCTTGTAAATAACCTAGAATTGCTTGACGAAAAATATTTCAGTACTAGTTTGACCGCAGACCAAGTATTACATAATATATCTGAATTGCATTATACCGTTAATTTCTACTGATAATAATTTAAGGTATAGTTTTGAATCTTTTATTTGACACAGTCCATTTATTTGGGAAACCGTTGCATTTACCCATTTAGTATGGATATGGCATTTTTAAATAATACTTCGGGAGAATTTCTAAAATGGGAGTACCAGAATCCTCAGAAAGTACTTCCGTTTTGGTTTGAAAAAGTCGATGGGAACGATTTAAGACTTTGGGCCAGAGGCAGCACTTCTACTTGCGGCATTATTTGCTCCGTATACCTGCTTTTCGTTTGGCTTGGTCCAATCTACATGAAAAACCGGAAACCTTACAACCTGGAGAAACCTCTGGCAGCTTGGAACTTTTTTCTTTCCATATTTTCCCTAACTGTTGTAATTCGTTTGTTGCCAGAGATAACACTGACTTTAAACCAAGATTATGGTTGGTACAAATTAATATGCGTACCGTAAGTGGCAATACGATTCTAAAGCATTTCTACTTTGTTTAATACTAATGAAGAAATTTCAGTTATTTAAAAAGAAATTCTTATATTGCAGAGAAAATCAAACTTACGCTACCACGTTTTGGTGTTTTCTTTTTGTTTTGTCAAAAGTTGTAGAGTTGGGAGACACAGCATTTATTATTCTAAGAAAGAAACCCTTAGTATTATTGCACTGGTAAGTGAAAATAGCAAAAGTGGATAATACTAAAGTAATGAATAAAGATTTTCTCATTTGACGATTTTATACGTTTTAAGGTTTCATCATTTTAACATGCTATGGTCATCGTTTTTTGTATTTGGGGAAGGCGAGCCTTGCACTAAATTGATTGTTTTTATCAACTCCTTCGTGCATACCGTCATGTACGCTTACTTCGGTTTTAGGGTACGCTGACATTAAAATGACAAATTTGTCTCAAATTCCCTGGTATGAAAAAAAACTCTTTTTTGATTTCTAAATTTTTTGCAGGCTTTGAAAATGAAAGTTTCAAAAAAAGTATCAATGACAATCACCGCTCTACAAATTACACAATTTGTTTTCGGCCTTTCTGGTCAGTACCAACAATTAGTATATTACAACGGTAAGTATTAAAAACCTTTGTTTTTTAAAACTTAGGATTATCATTCCATCAATGATTATTCGTTAACATTGCATTCCATTATTCTTGTAACTAAAATAAACAGACACTATTTTGAATATTCTATTTTATTGCAGGACGAGGAAAACCATGTTTCAGGACAAGAAACTCACTCATAATTACAACTGTCTTGTGCTCTTCTTATTTATTTCTTTTCATGAAACTATTTTACACAGCATACATTGCAAAACCCAAATCGAAAACCGCTTAATATTTGCAAGGTTAGGCCAACCAACTACTAGTAGATTTTAGAAGATGAAAATTAAAATGTAAAATAAGTATTGTTTGTGAAACTAACAAAATCACAATGATAAAATTCATCCGTGTGCAACTTTATTTCCATATTCCATCATTAGAGTATAGTAAATTTTCATCTCAGATAAGCCTTGGTCAGAAAATCTTGTGAAAAAGCCTTATTGTGTGACTTCAATGTTTCCAAAGGAAACAAGTTCATGGTCACGGTTTCTTTGGTTCATAAACTGATTATATAACTTTAGTTGAATAACTTTCGTACAGCAAATACCTCAAGAGTTACCAATGGAAATGTTTGCATTTATAGTTTTAGCGAACACCATTGAAAGTATTATGCCTTTTCTTGTGATATACATAGACGTCTTCAATTTTTTAAGATGCTTTGCAATTTCCAAGTGTGAGCTATTCTTGTTTTTTGTGTTGATTGTCTTAAGGTAGCATCAGCATCTTCACTACTGCTGCTTTCGTGGGGATTCAAAGGGGCTGTAGCCATTTCCAGTGAAAAATCAAATTTCTATTTCAAAAATTAAAAACTAATTTATAGTAGGTACCATGCATAAAATGTACCTGTTTAAAAGGTTATTTAGCTCCACAAAGCTTTCCAAGACAAGGTTTGCACTGTTTGCATAAATATGGTTACTTGCATTATACAAAGTTGGGATAAAGTGATTATTTGTTGAGGATTTTGTACAACTTTTTGAGGTTCATTTTTAATTTAGGATTTGATACTAGCTGTTTGTTCTAAAACTTGAGGCAAAAAAGTATTATCAGTTCCGAATAATGATACTTGAGACGGCATAAATGCTTATTGGGTAAATGTATTTATAGGTATATATGAGGCAAAGCGATTATTTTTATTGAGATAAGCCGACTATTGATGAGGTACACTTAAATAGACGTCATTTTAAAATAATATCACAAAATATCGGTATTTATTCTTTTCCCCCGCTTCTGTTGACATTTATTCAGGAGCAGTAAGGGGTAAGCATACATAAATTACAGTTTAAAAGTGAAGTAACATGAAGTAACATGGATGAAATTTCTTTACCTAATTATTTACTATGATAAGTGTATTCTTTTCAATACATCATCTGCTTATTATGTGAACCTAGGCAAAACACAATTATTACGGTCCTGAATAATTACGTTTACGTAAAACTTAAAATGACATAGGTAATAACTGGAGTGATGTATATTAGATAAATAACTAATATACATTGAAAATCAATTTGTGAAATGGAAAAGTGAAACTGCTCGGTTCTCATATTCCCTTGGATTCCCAATTTTGCTTTTGGTTAATGCGATGGGATTTTACAGACCAAGGGCATTAAAATTAAAGAATATTTAAAGTTAATAACAATCATTAAGCATTATAGAATATTGAAATTTTTTAAAGCCCTATAAGTGGTTACCGTAATCTTCAATACAACTACACTCTGGTATACTTACCCACAACTTGCGATTTGACGAATGAAAAACATCCACGCAAAAAGAGATCTATATTATATGTACCACTGTACCACTATATAATGTGCCACAATGCAATAGGGCAGGCAATTAATGGGGCCGAGAATGAAAGGAAATGGTCTTCCCGCAAATGTATGTCTTCCAATTAAAGAACGTTGTTTTTTTGAGGAATGAAGGCAAATTGCCTATAAAGGAAAATGTCTTCGAAATAAAATGCGGTAAAATTTTTGTTTGCGTTTTTGGTCAGTGGAGATATTATTATTAAAAGGCAAAGTTAATGCGCGACTAATTGTATCCAAGAAGGCAACCAAATTTTTGTGGGACTTTCCTTTCTCAGTCTACTTGCGATACGATACGAGCCTATGCAAACGGTTATCCTGGGTAAAAGATAAGGCATTAGAATTGCAATTGGGGTATAGGAATGGGTACCCCGAAATAAAATTGAAGTTCGTCCGGCATAGTTTTCCGGAAAGAATAAGGAAGATCATTTCTTTTATTCGAAGCAACAAATAGTAACTCGAAGACACTTTTTCAAAGCAAAGATCAAATAAGTTCCCCACGGGAACAATCTTTTAAATCGAAAACACTTTTCTTTAATTGTGGGCCATATTAAAATTAAGCCATATCATAACCTGGTATCTTGACTTCCACATCTTGCATTCTTGGGCTTTATAAATTAATTTCCACTACACGTTTTATAATCCCACCCTACCAAAAAAGAAAACATTTAAACTTGAACTCAGTGTACTCCCATGCAGTGCATGCATGCATTACGTGCACTGCATGAAATGCATAGTGCATGCATAAAAAGGGTCGTGTGCAGTGCACAAAATGCACGAAATGCATGAAAATGAAACATTCTTTTTTATCCCTTCCTGAACTATTTAATAATACAACTTTCTGGCAAATTTTTACCAATTACAACCAATCATAATGAATTCACAACAAAAACAAACGTTTGGCTTTACAAATTGCAAAAATATTGACAATTGGGTGAACACCACACAAAGTGTAATTTGAATGCCTTTACTTTCTTCCTTTTTGCTTTCCTGTTTTGCAAACAAACAATTTCTTACCAGTAAACTATTTTACCCAAAGCAGTAAATCCTAAATTCATAAAATAGAAAGCTATGAGATGAGGACATTATGTTCAGCATACAGATGACAATATAGCAGTGCATTATTAGACCCACACTATGGAAAATAAACGAATGTAATTAGCTATCGACAGATATTGGACATATGGCGATTTGGTGGCAAATTTTATACGGAAGTGTTTTCGATGTACGGAAATATCAATTGAGTGGTGAAAAGAAGCAGATTTTATAGCAAAGTCTACACTCGTCCATTAAAAATATACCAATATCTCTACACTGTACCCTATTCGTGCATTATGTGCATTTCATGCATTTCGTGCATTTTGTGCATTTTGTGCAGGTGGGTGCAGTGTACGCCAACGTGCGCACGAAATTGTTTTCATGCACCCACCTGCACAAAATGCACAAAATGCATGAAATGCATGAAATGCACGTAATGCACGAATAGGGTACAGTACAGAGATATTGGTATGTTTTTAATGGACGAATGTAGACTTTGCTATAATATATGTTTCTTATTACCATTCAATTGATAATTCCGTACATCGAAAACATTTCCGTATAAAATTTGACACCAAATCGCCATATATCCAGTATCTGCCAATAGCTAATAATTACTTTCGTTTGTTTTCCATGGTGTGGGTATAATAATAAACTGCTATATTGTCATTTGTATGCCAAGCATAATATTCTCATCTCATAGTTTTCTATTTTATAAATTTACTGCTTTGTGTAAAATAGTTTAGTGATAAGAATTTCTTTGCAAAACAGGAAAGCAAAAAAGGAAGGGTGTAAAGGCATTCAAACAACACTTTGTGTGGTGTTCACCCAATTGTCAATATTTTTGCAATTTGCAGAGCAAAACGTTTTTATTTGTTGTGAATTGCTTATAACTGATTGTACTTAGTAAAAAGTTGCCAGAAAATTACATTATTAAATAGTTCAGGAAGTGATAAAAAAGAATGTTTTAATTTCATGCATTTCGTGCATTTTGTGCACTGCACGCGACCCTTTTCATGCATGCACTATGCATTTCATGCAGTGCACGTAATGCATGCATGCACTGCATGGGAGTACCCTGGTACACTGTGAACTGTTTTCACAAAATTGACAAACATTCAAATGCAAATGGGAAACCTAATCGTAACAATACATCATAAACCACTAAACGATTAAATACAAGTTATTATTGAATACAAAGTCTACAGAAGAAACTCGCTACATTACATTATTAACATTATATAACAGGAACAAATAGCACAAACGCTTTAAGGAATAATGCGTGTCATTATCTTCGAGGTTTGTTACATATTATCTGTTTCAAGATGCCTAGGCAACGTATTTTCTCTACCTAGGTGATGCCATACTGATAAACATAAAAGGATTCGACCACTTATGGGGAATGAATATGTAATAGTTTCGACCATAGGGTGATTTTACTCAATGAATCCCCTTTCTGTGGTCTTGGCACTGGTCGAATAATATTATGTTTATAAGTATGGCATCACCTAGGTAGAGAAAATACGTTGTCTAGGCATCTTGATCTGTTTATGCAAGTACATGTATAATTACATCTTTTCCAACAAAGTAGAATAAACTAGTTGCAGAGAATGCTTTCGGTGCACATTACAATAGATATGTTAGCGGCAAATCCGCAAATCAGGCAATTACGAAAATGCCTAGGCAAATCGTCAACTTTGTACTAAATTTTAGTTTTTGTGGTCAATTTCGTCGAAGACAAGTTAGCAGGACTTTGTACACCAACTGGCTTAATTCAGAAGTCACTGATGAGTTAGAAAAATCTCACATCAACTATGTGGGCCATTTCATTGTCAATTAATTGCCTTGAAGACATACGTCATATTAACTGATGAGACTTAAAAATGAAATGGCCCACATAGTTGATGTGAGATTTTTCTAACTCATCAGTGACTTCTGAATTAAGCCAGTTGGTGCACAAAGCCCTACTAAATTGTCTTCGACGAAATTGACCACAAAAATCAAAATTTGTTACAAATTTGACGATTTGCCTAGGCATTTTCGTAATTGCCTGATTTGCGGATTTGCCGCTAACAGATACACATCGTTATGTGGGAAAGTGAGAACAGAAATGCACTTTGGAACATACTCGGGGAATATGCCACTACTTTAGTGTCCATGTTCATACCTATTTACCTGTAGATGTAATTTTTCGTAAATAACCTAGAATTGCTTGACGAAAAATATTGCAGTACTAGTTTGACCACAGACCAAGTATTACATAATATATCTGAATTGCATCATATTATTAATTCCTACTCATAAAAAATATTTTAAGGCGTATTTTTGAATCATTTATTTGACACAGTCCATTTATTTGGGAAACAGTTGCATTTACCCTTTTAGTATGGATATGACATTTTTAAATAATACTTCGGGAGAATTTCTAAAATGGGAGTACCAGAATCCTCAGAAAGTACTCCCGTTTTGGTTTGAAAAAGTGGATGGGAACGATTTAAGACTTTGGGCGAAAGGCAGCAATACTACTTTCGCGATTATTTGCTCAGTGTACTTGCTTTTCGTGTGGCTTGGTCCAATCTACATGAAAAACCGGAAACCGTACAACCTGGAGAAACCTCTGGCAGCCTGGAACTTTTTTCTTTCCATATTTTCTCTAATTGTTGTAATTCGTTTGTTGCCAGAGATAATACTGACTTTAAACCAAGATTATGGTTGGTACAAATTAATATGCGTGCCGTAAGTGGCAATACGATTCTAAAGCATTTCTACTTTGTCTAAGGAAGAAATTTCAGTCATTTAAAAAGAAATTCTTATATTGCAGAGAAAATCAAACATACGCTACCACGTTTTGGTCCTTTGTTTTTATTTTGTCAAAAATTTTAGAGTTGGGAGACACAGCATTTATTGTACTAAGAAAGAAACCCTTAGTATTATTGCACTGGTAGGTGAAAATAGTTTTAAAAAAAGGTGGCTAACAAAGTAATAAAAAGGTTTTGTAATTAGACGATTTTATACGTTTTAAGGTTTCATCATTTTAACATGCTTTGGTCATCGTTTCTCGTATTTGGGGAAGGCGAGCCTTGTACTAAACTGATTATTATTGTCAACTCCTTCATCGTACATATTCTCATGTACGCTTACTTCGGTTTTAGGGTACGCCGACATTAAAATGACAGTCTCAAATTCCCATGTATGTAAAAAATTTGTTTTTTGATTTCTAAATTTTTTACAGGTTTTGAAAGTGAAAGTTCCAAAAAAAGTAGCAATGACAATCACCGCTCTACAAATTACACAATTTGTTGTCGGCCTTTCTGGTCAGTACCAACAATTAGTATATTACAACGGTAAGTATTAAAAACTTTTGTTTTTTTAAATTTAGGATTATCATTCCATCAATCATTATTCGTTAGCATTGCATTCCATCATTCTTGTAACCAAAATAAACTGACATTATTTTGAATATTCTATTTTATTGCAGGACGAGGAAAACCATGTTTCAGGACAAGAAACTCACTCATAATAACAACTGTCTTTGGCTTTTCTTATTTATTTCTTTTCATGAAACTATTTTACACAGCATACATTGCAAAACCCAAATCGAAAACCGCTTGATATTTACATGGTTAGGTCAACCAACTACTAGTACATTTTAGGAGATGAAAATTAAAATTTAAAATGAGTATTGTTTGTGAAACTAACAAAATTACAATGATAAAATACGTCTATGTGTTCAACTTTATTTCCATATTCCATCATTAGGGTAGTAAATTGTCATCTCAGATAAGTACATAAATATTTTTTAAAGATCCTCAACGGTCTTGGTCAGAAAATCTACTGGGAAAGTCTTATTGTGTGACTTCAATGTTTCCAAAGGAAACAATTTCATGGTTTCGTTTGTTCACAAACTGATTATATAGTTAAATAACTTTCGTACAGCAAATACATCAAGAGTTACAAATGGAAATGTTTGCATTTGTAGTTTTAGCGAACACAATTAAAAGTATTATACCTTTTATTGCGATATACGTAGATGTCTTCAAGTTTTTAAGATACCTACTTTGCAATTTCCAAGTGTGTATTATTCTTGTTTTTTGTGTTGATTGTCATCTTTAACATCAACATCTTCACTACTGCTGCTTTCGTAGGGAATAGGGATTCAAAGCGGCTGTAGCCATATCCAGTGAAAAAATCAATTTTCTCTTTCAATAAGTAAATACTAATTAATGGTAGCTTTGTCCCATGCATAAAAATGTAGCTGTTGAGAAACTTATTGAGCTCCACAAAGCTTTCCAAGACAACGATTGAACTGTTGGCATAAATATATGGTTACTTGCGTTATACAAAGTTGGGGTAAAGCGATTATTTGTTGAGCATTTTGTACAACTTTTTGAGGTTCATTTTTAATTTAGGATTTGATGCTAGCTGTTTGTTCTAAAACTTGAGGCAAAAAGTATTATCAGTTCCGAATAATGATACTTGAGACGGCATAAATGTTTATTGGGTAAATGTACTTATATATGAGGCAAAGCGATTATTTCTTTTGAGATAAACCGACTATTGATGAGGTACACTTAAATAGGAGGTATTTTAAAATAATAGCACAATATATCGGTATTTATTCTTTTCCACCGCTTCTGTTAACATTTATTCAAGGGTAGTAAAATGGAATCAGACATAAATTACATTTTAAAAGTGAAATAACATGAATTTGTATGGATGAAATTGCTTTACCTAAAACATGGTTATTTATTAGGATAAGTGTATTCATTTTCACTACGTCATCTGTTTATTATGTGAACCTATGCAAAACACAATTATTACTACTATCTGGAATAATTACGACAACTTAAAACTTAAAACTCATTATAACTGAAGTAATGTGTAGTAGATAAGCAACTATCATACCTTTAAACGCGTGAAATGGAAAAGTGAAACAGTTCAGTTCTCCTATTCCCTTGGAATCCCGTTTTTGGTTAATACGATGGGATTTTACTGACCAAGGGCACCAAAATGAAAGAATATTTTTTTAATGTTAATAAACCATTTAAAAACGGTTATAGCACACTAGTGCAACTGTAATATGTTGCACAATAAAAAAAGTTTCAATTTTTTAAAAAGTATTCAAAAAAGTGTCAAATTATTTTAAATTATTCAAAAAGGTTTCAATTTATTTCAAATTTTTCAAAAAAGTTTAAATTTATTTCAAATTATATAAAAAGGTTTCAATTTATTCAAAATTGTTCAAATATTCAGAAATAAAATAAAATATTCAAAAATTTAGAATGCGACACATACCACATACACACAACATCATACACTCAACATACGTATAGTACTAACAGTTAAACCTCCCCCTTTCAGGGGTAGGCATAACCCAATTTTGCTCATTTACGAACTTGTCCATAAGGTGAACCTATATAAAGGTGAAAACAGATACCAAAACAGTTTAACCGTTCTTGAATTCCAGCGTTATCTCACTGACTGACTGACTAACTCACAGACAGATAGCCCAGCAGTTCATCAGCAATCGCATACAGCAGTTGCACTACTGAATAATAACCATTAATCATTATATAATATTGAAATTGTTAAGCACTGTAATTTGTGGCTACCGTAATCTTCAATACTAGTAGACTCTACACTTACCCACAATTTGCGATTTGACGAATGAAAAAAGTCCACACAAAAAGAGATCTAGTACGTACCATTATAATATAATGTGCCACAATGTAATAGGGCTGGCAATTAATGAGGGCGGGAATTAAAGGAAAGTGTCTTCTGGCAAATGCATGTCTTCTGATTAAAGGACTTTGTTTTTTTGAAGAATGAAGGCAAAATCACCTATAAGGGAATGTCTTCGAAATAAAATGCGGTAAAATTTTTGTTTGTGTTTTTGGTCAGTATGGAGATATTATTAAAGAAAGCTAATGTGTGACTAATTGTATGCGAGAAGGCAACCAAATTTTAGTGGTATATTTGTAGAATAAGTGAACCATGCATTTAAGTGCGCTATAGTAACAATACTTTGCGTACTTTCACAGATTGATTTTTCTACACTTGCTCAGTCTACTTGCGAAACGAACCAATGCAAACGGTTATCCTGCGTAAAAGATAAGGACACTAGAATTGCAATTGGGGAATAGGAAAGGGTACCCCGAAAGAAAGTTGGAGTTCGTTCGGCACACAAGTTTTCCGGAAAGCACATCGAACATCATTTATTTTATTCGAAGCAACAAATCGTAACTCGAAGACACTATTTCAAAACGAAGATCCAATAAGTTCCGCACAGGAACAATTTTTAAAAATCGAAGAGAATTTCATTTAATTGTGGGTCGTATTAAAATTAAGCTATTTAATAGCTTAGCATTTAGACTTCCATATTTGCGATTCATGGGTTTTATAAATAAATTGATATTCCCACTACCATCATAACAAAAAAAACCTTTAAACTTGAATTATTTTCCCAGAATTAACGAACATTCAAGTGCCAATGGGAAACCTAATCGTAATAATACACCATAATCCACTACACCATTAAATCCCAGTTATTATTGAATACAAAAAAGAGAAAGAAACTAAATATTTTTACAGTGTTAACATTATATAACAAGAACAAATAACATAAACACTTTACGGATACTGCACGTCGTTATCTTCGAGGTAATTTCTTATATATTATCTGTTTATGTAAGTACATGTACAATTACAACTTTTCCAACAAAGTAAAATAAACTTTATGTGGGAAAGTGGGAATAGAAATGCGTTTTGGAACGTACTTCGGAGAATATCAATGTTCATACCTATTTACCTGTAGATATAACTTCTTGTAAATAACCTAGAATTGCTTGACGAAAAATATTTCAGTACTAGTTTGACCGCAGACCAAGTATTACATAATATATCTGAATTGCATTATACCGTTAATTTCTACTGATAATAATTTAAGGTATAGTTTTGAATCTTTTATTTGACACAGTCCATTTATTTGGGAAACCGTTGCATTTACCCATTTAGTATGGATATGGCATTTTTAAATAATACTTCGGGAGAATTTCTAAAATGGGAGTACCAGAATCCTCAGAAAGTACTTCCGTTTTGGTTTGAAAAAGTCGATGGGAACGATTTAAGACTTTGGGCCAGAGGCAGCACTTCTACTTGCGGCATTATTTGCTCCGTATACCTGCTTTTCGTTTGGCTTGGTCCAATCTACATGAAAAACCGGAAACCTTACAACCTGGAGAAACCTCTGGCAGCTTGGAACTTTTTTCTTTCCATATTTTCCCTAACTGTTGTAATTCGTTTGTTGCCAGAGATAACACTGACTTTAAACCAAGATTATGGTTGGTACAAATTAATATGCGTACCGTAAGTGGCAATACGATTCTAAAGCATTTCTACTTTGTTTAATACTAATGAAGAAATTTCAGTTATTTAAAAAGAAATTCTTATATTGCAGAGAAAATCAAACTTACGCTACCACGTTTTGGTCTTTTCTTTTCCTTTTGTCAAAAATTGTAGAGTTGGGAGACACGGCATTTATTATCCTAAGAAAGAAACCCTTAGTATTATTGCACTGGTAAGTGAAAATAGCAAAAGTGGGTAACAAAGTAATAAAACGTGGTTTCTCATTAGACGATTTTATATGTTTTCAGGTTTCATCATTTTAATATGGTTTGGTCATCGTTTCTCGTATTTGTGGAAGGCGAGCCTGGTACTAAAATGATTATTATTGTCAACTCCTTCGTGCATACGCTCATGTACGCTTACTTCGGTGTTAGGGTACGCTGACATTTATTTGAATGACACATAAATACTAATTCATTTGTCTGGAATTCCCATGTATGTAAACAAACTCTTTTTTGATTTCTAAATTTTTTGCAGGCTTTGAAAATGAAAGTTCCAAAAAAAGTAGCAATGACAATCACCGTTCTACAAATTTCACAGTTTGTTTCGGGGCTTGCTGGTCAGTACCAACAATTAGTATATTACATTGGTAAGTATTAAAAGCTTTTGTTTTTTTAAACTTACGATTATCATTCTATCAATCATTAATAATCGTTAGCATTGCATTTCAACGTTCTTGTAACCAAAATAAACTGACATTATTTTGAATATTCTTTTTTATTGCAGGACGAGGAAAACCATGTTTCAGGACAAGAAACTCACTCATAATAACAACCGTCTTTGGCTTTTCTTATTTATTTCTTTTCATGAAACTATTTTACACAGCATACATTGCAAAACCCAAATCTAAAACCACTTGATATTTACATGGTTAGGTTACATGGTTAGAAGATGAAAATTAAAATGTAAAATGAATATTGTTTGTGAAACTAACAAAATTACAATGATAAAATACGTCTATGTGTTCTACTTTATTTCCATATTCCATCATTAGGGTAGTAAATTGTCATCTCAGATAAGTACATAAATATTTTTTAAAGATCTTCAACGGTCTTGGTCCAAAATGCGAAAAAGTCTTTTTATTTGACCAAATGGGGCAAAATACTGAAAAGATTAAAATATCAAAAACGTGACTAAGCGTGAAGCTAAATTCTGCGCATGAACAGTAAGCGGAAGCCAAGAAAATTTAGCGGTGGAAAGAACAGTTCAACAAAGAAACTGTTGTTTGCTCCTTTCACTCATCAGTTTTCCCAGTATTCCCACTAGACAGAAACTTGGCATCGTTCTTCACAAAGTGCAGTTATCTTTTATCGTCTCTTTCAAAAGTTTTCAAAATCTGAGGACCCTTCAAAGGTCAACATGTCAGTTGTAGGTTTTGATATTGGCAACGAAAAATGCATTGTCGCCGTAGTTCGCCTTGGGGGAGTGGAAACAGTTGACAATGATTACAGTCGTAGAGATACTCCGTAAGTTTCCTCTACAAATATCCAAATACTATGCAAATATATAAGATTAGTAATTAATTAAATGAAATATATGTTTTTGCCTTAATAATAGATCGTATGTCGCATTCGGGGAGAAGAGAAGAATTTTAGGAGTTGCAGCAAAAGATCAGACAGTGACAAACGTAAAAAACACAATTAATGGGTTTAAACGGTTCATTGGTCGGAAATTCGATGATCCTTTTGTGCAAGAGGAAGCAAGGAAACTGCCATTCGAAATTGTGGCGACAGAAGATGGGCGTGCTGCTTATTGCGTTAATTACTTAAAAGAGTCCCGTACATTTACTCCTGAGCAAATATCCGCAATGCTGATGACGAAATTAAAAGAAACGACTGAGGCTGCTATTGGAACCAAAGTTCGTGACTGCGTCATTTCCGTAAGTTAACAAAATATTACATTAAAATTGGTTTTCTCTACCAATTTTCCATTTAATTCAAACATTTTTCATAAATCTGATTTTATAAGTTTATTCAGTACTTATATTTACTGCATTTATTTATTTAGGTTCCCTCATATTTTACTGATGCAGAAAGGCGTTGCTTGTTCGATGCAGCACAAATGGCCGGGTTAAATATACTCTGTTTGCTCAATGATTCAGCGGCCACTGCTCTGAACTACGGTTTTTATAAAAAGGACTTGCCAGCAACATCAGAACCTTCTAGGAATGTCGTATTCGTCGACTGTGGACACTCTGCTTTACAAGCTTTTGCGTGTCGGTTCAGCAACAAAAGTTTCAAGGTTGAAAAGCAACGTAAAATTAAAACCCAAAATATCTTTGAATTTAAATACATGGTTAATTAATGATGTTTTCTTTAGGTTTTGTCTTGCTGTTTTGATCCAACCTTAGGAGGAAGAAATTTTGACGAAGTTCTGGCAACTTACTTCTGTGAAGATTTTCGGTTAAAGTATGGCATTGAAGTTCGCAGTAATCCCAGAGCATATGTTCGGCTCATTAATGAAGTCGAAAAACTGAAAAAGCAAATGTCAGCCAATTCAACTAAACTACATCTAAATATAGATTCTCTTATGGAAGATAAGGATGTTACTGGTGCCATTTGCAGGTTTGTATTATTAATATTTGAGAATTGTATATAACATTGTATATATTTTATCTTATGTTTTATTTTACTAATTATAATTGGGATAGTAAAAAGTAAAAGGTTATTTTATTAATACTCTTTTTTGTGCAATTGTATGACAGATCTGAGTTTGAGCATATGTCCTCCTCTCTTTTTTCGAGAATTGAGACTGTTTTGAGAAAGTGTCTCTTAAGTTCAAGTAAGTATTTTATTATTTTGTATTACTACACAGGTAAAAGTCCTTTTAAATTCCAAAAACTAATAAATGGTTACCTTACTTTGTTTCAGATTTGAAATTAGACGAAATACACTCTGTTGAAATTGTTGGAGGGTCAACCCGCATGCCAGGAATAAAGCAATTGATTGAGAAGGTGTTTCTGAAAATCCCTTCAACAACACTGAATCAAGATGAGGCAGTAGCTCGTGGATGTGCTCTTCAGTGTGCAATGCTCTCACCTACTTCTTTAGTAGTCCGAACTCTTGGCATTGCCGATATTCAACCTTACGCGATTAAGATTTGTTGGGATGAAACTGCTGGCGACGAAGGGTATGCTTTTTTCGTACTATTAATATATTATTAGCAATTAGCCTTAATTTTCTTGAAATTGTTAAAATAATATACCTATACTGATATACTTCCTAAATAACTAGGGCTATGGAAGTCATCCCTGAGTTTCAAACTGTTCCATGTACAAACGAAGCAGTATTGTATTGCAAGGACTCTCTTTCTGTAAAAGCTATGTACAATTCAAGTGTTCCGTTTCCGTCAAAAAATATTGGTACGTTAAAATACTTCCAAATTCAGAAATTCGGTAGCATTTTATTTTCCCATTAACAGCAAAATTACTTATTGTGTTGTGTTGAATGGTTTATTTTTAGGCATGTTTACCATTTTCAACGTAAAACCAAAGGAGTCCGAGACTGAGGAGACTCCAGTTTTAAAAGTTAAGGTTGAAGCCAAAATAGACGAAAATGGATTATTTTCTTTTGTCAATCCTTCACTTTTTAAAGACCCTAGTGAAGAGGTATTCCATTGAAGTATTTACAAATTTACAAGTGTATAAAAGTTGTCTGTACCTGACTTTGTGCCTTTTCTGTTTAAAGAATACCCAAGAAATGGAAATTGATACTCAGGATTCAACGAAGGAAGTTTTCGACCTTTCGCAAGACACTTCCCAACCTAAACCAGAAAACGTAGAACAACAATCTGATGACATCCATGAGGTTCCTACACAGATTGTCGATCAAAAAGATGTAAAGCCAATGCCAGCGGAGTTGCAAATATTCAAAATTAAATCTGTTTTGCCAAAACTTCCTGCAGATAAGTTAAAGGACGCAATTGCTATTGAGGTAATTACCCTTTACCGACAAATGTGATTACGAGTTTTCACGAGTTATACAGAATATTTCGTTGCGAAGGTTTAATATGATAGTTTTAATTTATTTTATTATTTTTATGGGATAGAATAAGATGAAGGCCCAAGACAAAGCAATACAGGCGCGAATGGATGCAAAAAATGCTCTAGAAGATTACTTATATGACTTGAGAGAGAATTTAAGAATGGATCTTCAAAAATTTGTAGAGGAGGGTGCCCTTACAAAAATCAATGAAGATTTAAATACTTTAGAGTTGTGGCTGTACGACGAGGGTGATGACGAAGAGGAAAGTGTTTATGTGCAAAAGCTGAAAGAGCTTAAGGTATTTGTACAGTTTAGTTAATTCATAACGTTAATAATATATTAGTTAAGATATGTAATAAATTAGGTTAGTTAAATAAAATTTTTAATTAACTAAATCTTCTATAATCGCAGAAAGTTGGAGAGCCGATCAAGGAACGGAAGAGAGACGCCGAAGAACGTCATCGCGCGATATGTGATATGAGTTCTGCTCTGCAGCGCGTTCGAAAACTTGTTTCTGGATATAAAACAGAGGGTTTTAAGTACAATCACTTGGAACAGGCTGATATGGAGAAAATTATGACTGCCTGTCAGGAAAGTTCGGTTTGGCTGGAGAAAACCCGTGATGCTCTGGGCAGTTTGCCCCCTCATGCAACACATACAGTGAAAGCTTCTAAAATTCTTGCCCAGAAGAAGTCATTGGAACAGGCGGTCACTGCTGTTCTCAACAAACCGAAACAGGAAGTTCCTCCAGCAGAAATGGAAGTGGTGAATACGACTGATGCCGATGAAAGTACTGCTACTGCAGTCCCTCCCGTGCCCCAGGATATTCCGAATCCTAGTTCTCCCGAAGCCTCAGCCTCGGCCTCGACTGCTGATCCAGCAGCACCGGCAGAAGCAGCACCAATGGAAACATCAGAGGTAGATTAGCAACTCCTCTTGATTAATTTAATATTGATACTCGTTTTATAAAAGGGGTGTCTCGTGCAACTGATTAATTTCCATAACTTAAATAGTTAAAACTTTAACTTATAGTTAAATTAAATACCATTTACCAATTACATTTGCTATGTATCCAATTTTCACGTTTTTATAACCAAAACTCAAAAACTTGTGTTTTCTTCATTAAACTTATAAAAATGGATTCGAGAACGGAAATTTTTAATTTAATTATAACTTACGGTTATCATATCAGTAATGCATGGGTATTCATGAACATCGCAATTTAACAGGGTTTGAAAATACATTAGACTATGACTATTCACATAACTACTATCAAATAGTTATTATAAATACCAGTTTGCACTAGTTAGTAGGTGCATAAATATAAAACGCAAATTTGTATACACCGAAATAGCAATAATCTTTTCCAAAAGAGTATAAAGCTTACGAATGCGAGATTTAATTATAATTAGAGGTTAGAATATCTATTTGTACAAATTAATTGCAATTCTCCAACCGAAGATTTTTCCTTTGCAAAAGATACGACCTGGAACCTACACTGGTTCAACTTTACCAGTGAGTCATGGTTGGGGAGGAGGATGGAGGCGATTTGGAACTGGAGGTGTCCGCCATCGCAGAATAGTTCTGAGGGACGGCGTCCTAGGAATCACGAAACCCGCAATTCGTCGCTTAGCTCGCCGTGGTGGTGTGAAGCGCATCTCTGTCCCCGTGTACGAAGACGTCCGAACAGCCCTGAGAGCTTTCTTGGAAAATGTTATCCGGGATAGTATCATTTACGCTGAAAACGGGAGGAGACGAACCGTAACTCCTATGGATGTTGTTTTAGCACTGAAACGTCAAGGACGAACTTTGTATGGATTCGGAGGATAAAATATTATATCCAACTTTTTTTATTAGCGAATTTTTTCTTACCCATAGAATATAGTTAAAATCTGACTCTGAATCCTTGTTAATATAATTACTATACCGGGTGATCTCATTAATAAACTGTAGATTAAGTTGCTTTATATGCGCTCTGACCGAACAAGAGATGCCCACCTTTAAATGTGTAAACTCTAGTCACTCGTTGTGCATCAAAGCATTAATGTTTTTCAATATAATAAAACTCGGTATTAAAAATCACATACAATGATATTGATATGGACTGTCCTTGAAGTTTTTGTATTGCAGTCAGTTCAGTCAGTCAGGCATGTAAGCCTGGAAGTGAAGTATATTTACATTCAGCACCATATATACATAAATTGGCTAATTGTGGTTTATCACCTAAATACTATATTGTAATGCTGACCCATGACTAAACTACTTGCTAAAATTCTTGTTTCACTATTCATACTATGCAGCAATGCAAATTAAAGTAATATGACTGGATTATTAGATGTAGGAGAAAATTCACGTCACAAAATGTTATGTTGTACATTATTGCAAGAAATTATTGCGTTTTTGCTATTTATACTGCAGTGCAGATATAGAAAGCATTTTCAAGTTTAGGCTTAAGTCTCAAGTGAAACAAAAAGTTTTTTTATTAATCCACTGACTGAAGACAGGAAATTGGGTATTAGTAAAGTAATTTCTATATTTTTATGGGAATTCAGCCATATCGTCATACATAGACTTTTCTGCATTGAGTTGTACCTGAAAACATTACGCCATTCCAAATCACGTAGCAGACAGTATTTTATTTCATGCAAATGGTATAAAAAGCAACAAAAGATGATTTTAGATATACATCACCACTGATAAATATAAGTGCGACCCTGTAATATTAATATTACATTACCAAGGTCATCAATCATTCATAATAATACCGCCCTCGTCATCTTATACGTACTTTGCGATAACATAGTTAAACCTCTAGTCTACATTGAGTTTAAATATTGATATAAAAACTGTCACATATACAATCATGGGATGGAATATGTTCGTGATAAATGTATTTAAAGTTCGTCAGTCAGACTTGCAGTAGCAGTTCCAGTGTAAAGTATCATACCGTATAGTAAATGGTAAGTTTATCTATTTTGGTACATTTTATGTGAATTCCGTGTATTTTCAAGTCTTGTATAAGAAAGTTTACAATATGTTACAAAATTTAATAGGTTTTAGTACCCCAGGTAAATTGTACCGAAAATGCCTGCTGAAACGTTAAGTGTCCCAATTGTGAACGTAGCTTCTTTATTTTCTTCTGAACCAAATAGTGAAGCTAGACAGAAAACCGTTAAAGAGATTGGAGAAGCTTGTCGAGATTGGGGATTTTTCTATGTCGTTGGTCATAACGTGAAGCCTGAATTCGTCCAGGAATTTAAAACCCAGAGTTTCGATTTTTTCCGAAAACCTAAAGAATTCAAAAGAACCATTCTTAGAAAACCGGTAAAGTTATAATCATATTTCATTTGTGCGCTTAAACATTTCCAAATGATTTTTTCATTGTGTGAACAAAACAGAAAATTAGCGTTATCTTTACCGTTGAAAGTGTAATTGGAAATTTTAAGGATAACTTGCGAGGCTATTATGACCAAGAGTTGACCAAACAAAAAGTCGACTGGAAAGAAGTATTTGATTATGGAGCAGAAGTTGTGAAGAGTGATCTTGGACTCAAAGTTGACGGAGGAAATCTTTGGCCTGAAGGAATGCCTGAGTTCAAAAACACTTTGATGGAATTTTTTCAAGTAAGCATATGCATTTTACTTAAAAAACAATAGAGGAGATTCTTAAATAGTAGCAAGTTAACTTTTGAACCCCCTGTACATAATTAATACAATTGTTATCAAAATTTTGTAATAAAAACGTAATTGGAAATAATGATTTATTTAGGCCATGTATGACTTATCTCAAGAACTTGTCTTGGCGATGTTTGCGTCTTTAAATGTGAATCCGAAGGACCTTGAGAGTGAAACTAAAGGCAGTTATGGAACAAGTGTTTTCCGTCTGAATTTGTATCCACCCTGTCCAGATCCGAATAAACACTTGGGAGTCGGTCCACACACAGATTCCGGCTCTCTCACTGTTTTATTACAAGATGACAAAGTTTCTTCTCTCCAGGTGGAGAGAGATGGAAAATTCTATGACATTCCTCCAGTTCCAGGTTTCTCTTCATATACAGTATTTATTTCTTCAAAAATTATTTACTAATTTAACTAATCAATTAATTAAATTATTATTTCAGATTCTTTTGTAATAAACATTGGAGATATGGCTCAAGTAAGGATTTTTAATTAATTTCCAAAAATTTTGTTATTTCGAGACCTTTTAACAATGCTTATATGTTTCATCGATTTAACTTTGAAGGTTTGGTCTAACGACTTGTACAAAGCTCCTGTACATCAAGTTCTGGCAAACAAAGAGATGGAAAGGTTCAGTGCTGCTTTCTTCTTGACACTTTCATATGATGCTATTGTGGAGCCTCTTAAAGAATGTGTAAGCAAGGAATGCCAACCGAAGTACAGACCCTTTACTTGGGGAGAATTTTTGAAGGGACGGGTTACTGGAAATTATGCGGATGTTGGCGAAGATCTTCAAATCAGCCACTATAAAATAAATTACTGATGAAAATTGCAATTTGGTGTTTCATCATAACTGTTACAACAGTACTCAATAAAAATAAAGAGGTAGTGTGTAATACCTGAATTAATTCCTCTCGTGTAAAATAATTAAATTAAAATCAAGTACGAATTTAAACCTCTATCATTAAAAATGTCATTTAATTATAAGGAATTGCATGTACAACTCGTTAATCATGAAAACCGATTTAATTTATTTGCTTTAAATGGATACAAGTTAGGAATTTTGACAAGAAATAACACTTTTATCCTGAATTTAGTAGTGGGCCATGAATCATGAATCCAAAATATAAAATTATGATTTACCTCAAACGTTCTGAGGGATAACTTATACCTAGAAACGCTAACAATGAATTTAACGAACTCAATATTTAAAAGCGTATTCAATAATTTCCATTCTTTTTCTACTTCACTGTTATTGGTAAAACTGTAGAAATTTAAATCTTATAAATTATTTCTATAAAAACATTATTAAAGTTAGGATTTAACATTCATTCAGAATGTTCGCGTGAAAAGTACTAATGTGATCTCGAAATGCATTAGCCTCTGCTAACATTTCCTCCTCCTCTCTCCATACGGGATCTCCTTTATCATGTTTCTCTATTTCTTTATAAATACTGTTGCTTTCCTTAAAATCGCCTTCTCTTCGGGGTAATACGTGCATATGAACATGCTGTAAAATAATACATTTCAAAAATGTAATATTGCTATTAGCAAAAACAAAAGAATTTCAGAAACTGAATCCACCGATGTTTGTAAAGAAAAACTGAAGGCTACCTTGATTGTCTGTCCGGACAAAGGGCCGTCTTGAATTGACAGAGTTGAAGACGTTGTTCCGTAAAAGGAATCTAAAATTCTCACTACTTTTTGGGCTAACATGGCAAGATCCGCCATTTCAACAGAAGTCATATCTGTAATTCGTGGAGCACACCGCTTTGGGATGACTAGTACATCTAGAAATAAAATCTTTCGTTGCTATATAATTTCAAATAACTTAAAATCTGTAGTTAGTACGTTAAATATAAATTCAAATAGTTGTAGTAACTTACGTCCAGGAACGACACACTTTTTGTTAACAGTGGCGAAGGAGAACCGACTTTGTAGAAATATAAATTTTCCTTTTATTGTAGTTTGGCCGAAAATATGATACACTTCGTTCAAAGATTCATTTGGAATCGAAAATATTGTTTCAGCTCCGTATAAATCATATCGACGGTGATTCTGAATTGGCATATTTATTCTCTTCTGTTGAATCTCAGTGTGATCCACAGTGGCGTAAATAACCTGTTCAATGTTCCTGGCAGCGTGAGCCACAACGTAACCCCATGCGTCAACGATCTAAGCAACGTTGAAAATGTAAAAGATTGAAAAAATTTAAACCCACCTCAAAAATAATCGGCTTATCTCAAGAAAAATAATCGCTTTACCTCATATAAATACGTTTAGCTAATAAATATTCATCCAGTCTCGAGTATCATATTACTCCAAACTGATGATATACCATTGCCACAAGTTTTACTGAATTTCCTCATGTTTTAGTACCTTTGTCTCAGAAAAAGTGAGGATTTTATATTCTACTTGAGGTAAATGTACCAAAACAGTAGTAAGTTGCATTAAAACTTGAGACAAAATATGTTATCAGTTCGGAGTAATGATACTTGAGACTGAATAAATACTTATTAGCTATATATGAGGTAAAGTGATTATTTTTCTGGAGATAAGCCAATAATTTTTGAAAAACCGTAAAAATATAATAATTAACGATTGTATATTTGAAAAGTATTATATAACTGCAATTAAATAACTAACCATGCTATTTCCATAAGACTCCCGTTTGGGATTATGGCTCCCCACTTGTGCTGCGGCAACAACATAACATTGGGTCTCTATTGCTCTTGCACAAAGAAGTGTTTGCCAATGAGCTTGTCCAGTAATCACAGTAAATGCCGATGGATACGTAATAATTTCACTACCTCGTCGTCTTAATTGCAAAGAAAATTCAGGAAATCTCATGTCGTAGCACTAGATTTAGAATACAAGACCAAGAACATTATGTGTGCTTCCATAAAGAAAATATATATTTTGTGCTTTGAATACTAAAATAGAAAAAATTACGATTCCAAGTCCAATTTTGCCAACCGGAGTGGTTATTGGATTTAAGATTTCTTCGCCAGGTTTGATGTACGACGATTCTTGTAAATTTATGCCGTGTTCAGGAATAACCGCATCAAACAGATGGACTTTTCTGTACACGGAAACGATTTCCCCTTGGTCATCGATAGCAACGTGACTGTTGGCTAACCAAGGTTTTCCGTCATCTCTTTCCGCAGCCTAAGTTCAAAAAAGAGTACTTTCTATAAATCTACGAACAATAAATTTTATTTCAAACAATAAAGCTTTACAGTCAGTTCCAGGAATCTGCCAACATTTGTTCCCAATTCGACCACCCTGAAGCCCACTGGATTTATATGTGCTTCTGGATGGTCCAACAGTGTGAACAAGTATTGGCAGATTTTTGAACTGACTGTACACTTACAAGTTTTTCATGGAAACCTCCAAGTAGCAGAAACACCTTGAGGTCCTTTGCCTTATTTCTGAATCGCTGAATTAGTGAACCATCCAAAGGTTCTGCCAACGTAACGATATCTTCTTTATTTCGCCCAATAAAATCAAACCCTTCTGGTAAGCAGACCACCTATGAATTAAAAGCAATGTACATTGACTAAAATAAATATTGCACTTTGAAGAATCTTCAAAATGTCAACTTTAACTACTTATCTACGGTATTATTGATTATCATAAACAACACAATGAAACTTTTAATCAATACTATTTTGTAAATATCACCAGTGCTTTTTACCTGAGCGTTATTTTGTGCAGCCTCGTCAATCAATTTCATTGCTTTTGAAATGTTGCTTTCCTTATCTTCTGTGCTGTTCATCTGTATAGCTGCTATTATTTTTGGGGATGACATGTTGATACTGATGCTACAATGTACTTCGGCTAGAAATTCTCCTCGGAGTTAAATTTGAACTCAAAATTCAGATATGTAACAAAAATATATTTGTAAAACAGCAAAGTGAGAAGATTTATGAAGTAATTTTTGTAATTGGGATACCCAAGGACTTCACTATCTTATTATATTGTTTTTCCCTCCCGTACGTTTTCCAATGCAAGACCACATTTTAGGGTTACATTTCAAAACGCAATACCGTTAGCGAAAGTAAAACAAAGAAAGAAAATAATATAATAAAAAGAATCTTAACAAGTCACAGTCGCAGTACAATCCGTAATGTAATGCAGTTCCATTTCCAACAGCTTTTCAGCATTTTTCCCAAATGAAAGTAAAAAGTTTACCAAAAATTGTGATAATAAATTGAAAATTCGCATCCTGTACATTTACTATTTTGAAAAAGAGGCAAAAATGGATAAAATGTGGCATACCTTTAACATTTTGTTAGAAGCAAACAGTTTGCAAGTGAAACCCAAGTTCTTAATTTAAAAAAGATGCAAAAATCGAAAACTGAACTATGAGTAGTATTGAAAGTTCCATTATATCGATATCAGCGGTAAACCTATCCTATGCAAGCATTTTGGGTAAACCATAATTTAGTCGTAATAAAATAATGATAATATACTGTTAGTATTTCCAACAAGCTTTCAAATCAACTGTGCTGCAGAGCATAACATAGTCTTTAGAATAAGCCATAGTATACACTTACTATTCCCAACTATTATTATATTTTACCTACATAGGAAGAAATTGCTGGAAAAAACAAAAATATAGCTTTCCTGTTCCATAAATAGTTAAGGGTCAACAATCTAAAAAAGTAGGAAGCCAAATATTGCAAACTGAAACGCAGACAAAGGTAGAGCTAATTTATAGATAGCATCTTTCCAGTTTAAATATATACCGTTCCTCATTGTACCTACAGAACATTTCCTTTTTCGGGTTCGTTTATTATCTAACCTCGTCTTAGTTATGCCAAATGTTATGCAGAAGTTGCAAAAATGTTATGCTGCCTAATATTAATGCTAATTTTTAGACCAAGAAATCCGTATGAAAGATAAACCAAAATTAATTAATGATAATGTAATTATATTATTATAATTATTATATATATTATAGAATTATATTATTAATTCTAATTTAATTATATTATTAATAATGCGTAATTAACATACCAAATGCTTTCCGCTCAGTAACTTTTAATTTTTTACAGTTTCATTTAACATTATGCCCGCTTTCAAAGGAACTTATTAAGTAATCTACGCAATGTCAATAGTGAGAATGAGGTTAATTGTACTGTCGATAACAATAGTTAAAAAGGTGATCATCGTCTGTCTTTTCACATGAAAAAAGCTACCCACTGCAAGATTAATGCCCGAAGGACGACATGCTCTCAATTGTCTTTTTGGATATTTGCGGTGTGTGTGCATTTCCTTCAACCAAACAAAGCGAAATTTGCAGGATGCTTCATAAGGCTTTGCCATCAGAGGGAAAATGTATAATTCGCCAATAAGAAATCCACAGGAAATGGCAGGCATGGACAGAAATGCGGGCATCGGAATTAAATTGTAGAACTTCAATGTATTGTAATTGCTTAGAATGTGAACAATATTGCCAATGAAAACAATGCAAGGAAGAAATTCAAAAAGCTCGTTGTTAATGACATTCATAATGATGTTGCCCATTCGAAAGATTCGTATACAGGTAATTGGATACCTTTTTAGTACCTTATTTTTGTCTTCTAGTGAAATGAATTTTAAAAAGTAGTAGCCGCGTGTTCCAACTATTAGACCTATTGTTAACGCAAAGAAAATTGCTGAAATCGCATGCAAACTGGCAATAAATGCTACAAGGAAACAAATTAGTCTAGTTAGGAAAAAATCGTAGACATCCTCGGGAAAGTTCTCTTTCATGAATCTTTGTAAAGGATCCAAGTCCCCACTGATGGCCGTCTGTACTGGGAAACCAACCAAACCTCCAACACCAAAAATCGTCAAGAAGAGAAAATTTCGTCTCATTTTTAAATATTCCTTCTGCTCAATAGTTTTGTCGTATTTGTAACCTTTAGAAATAAGCATTTCTGAAAAAGTAAATTACAATATGATAAAACTTTTGCATTTATTCAGAAAAATAAAAATGGTGACACAAAATAGAAAAGATTGTGTATTTATTATGCTTTTAGTACTCACTTTGTATTTGTTGTTCCACGAGAAACAAGCCATTAGTCACGGTGATCCATGATTTTAATTTGAAAAGAGTGCAAAGATCAAAAACTAAAATAATGAAACATAGTAAAAGCTCCATTATGTACAGTATTAGTTTGTACCCCTGAAAACTCGGGTCGGCAACAATAAGTTCTTTAGTAACTCGATATAATCCATAAATAAAGGTGACGGCAAAAATTTCAACTACGAAAAACCACGCCAGGAATTGGACTGCACTGTCAGTGATTTTTAGGACATGGTACTTTCTATCCCAATCAAAGGGTAAAACTTTTATAAAACTTGTGATCCTCAAATACTTTTCTAGTAAATGCTTATAACCATCTATTGCAACCGATGCAGGAGAAGCCATCATCAGTGTTATACTTGCGAAATTTTCTTACTAGTGCAGTAACTTTATTTCTGTGGTAGCTTCTCTAACAAGCGAATGGACAGTACTTGCAGCACAACATAAAACGTAGTCACCTTTTGTAATTATAGTATGCTACTAGTAATTCTTCAGGAAGTCTCCAAAAATATTTTTGTCAACAAGAAATAAATAACCATCTGGAAAGATAGCAATTTATATACCATAAACACATTATTGTTCTGCAAGAAATTACCTTCCAGGATATTATTTCATGTAGTTTTCTTTGTAAATACAAATTTTCGGCAGTAAATATTTTTGCTCTTTTATATTCAAAGTAAAATCTGGCGAATACGAGTATTCAGGTTCTAAGGAATAATATTAATTATTTATTCATGAGCATCACATTAAAATGCTATTGCCATATTATTGTTGGTATTATGTTTTACAAACAAACAAATAAATAACATATTTCCTTTGGAAAACGTAATTATATATACTTGAAAGAAACTGTCACAACAATATTATTTTTTACCAGGTAAATCAAAGAAATTATGGTGGTGTATTTATTTATTTGTACTAAAGTACGTAGCTGTATCTAATAAATGTTTAGGTTTTATACAATAATGGGAATATGCATTACAGGAATTACAATTTACAAGCTTTTGATATATTAGTGTTGTTATTATTATTGTCTATATTAGTGTTCGTCATCGTCATTCATAATAATACAAATATTTTAAATGGCTAAAAAAGCGTAATAAGATGTTTTGGAACTAGCATCTAAGAAATTTGTGGAGATTTGTAACAACATGAAGAAAAGTATTAATAGTGCGATTATAAAGCAGTACACTTGATTCATTGCTACAATTTATAATAGTTGCTAGAAAAAATTCCCAATTTATTGCATGCTCATCATCTCTATATAAGAGCACGCAAGAAGAAATGCGTCGTATATATGTTTGCGATTCACCTATCTTTATATTATTTATTTTTAACAATTTCCTGTATCTGCTTGCGTACTCCAAGATCCTTACAAAATCTTCCTAAGTACACTTTTCCATTATAAATAAATTGTACTTAATAGAGTTTTAACGTTTTAGCGAATTGACTTACGTGGGAAAGTGGGAACGGAGTAAACAATATTATATTTTAATAACATTTTTCTCATTTCAGAAAATTCTGTTCAATTATCTTTACCAGACAAAAATACCAGGCACGCTAGACTTTAAAGGAAATAAATTAGCTCATTATTGTACAGAAAAGCCAATAATAATGTGTGAAAAATCTAAGCATCACATATTTACTTTATTTACCACTAAATCTGAAGTATGCTCTAAAGAGCCGAGTTCAAAGCTTCTTAGCAAAGCAAATTAATCTGTAAATAGCAATTTACGTGTTTATCACTGTTAAAATGTTGTTCTGCCTGCGTAAGAAAGTTAGCGCAACTTTTATTACATTACACCTCAAGGTGGGCAATCCCCATTGCATGCTGCACTTGCCGTGCAATTCTTAGCATCCGCATATGAAGCGTCTTTTACGAAAACGAACTATTAGAGCTAATAGGACAATTTTTCCCATGGTATTCACATATAAACGTTGGTAAGTCCGTGCACCTGAATCAATCTTGTCCGTGACCTACAACAGCTCCAGCTGAAATCCATTCTCACTAGAAATATTACTGGTCTTCGATCAGTTAGATTTTCTAGATTTCAAACATCCATTTTCAATTTACACAAAAAGTATTTCCAATCGCAAGATTAGAAGATATTTTTAGTGCTTTATAGTGAAAAACAAAATGTTGGATTCTAACATCAACGAAGCTGTCTTCTACTTCTCCCTTTTTGCTTGCGTAAGTCTCATTTTAGTCATCGTCATCAAAAACAAATTACCTTTAAAAACTATCCAAAATAATTCAGAATTTATATTATTAATTATAACCTTAACTTTAATACGAAAAGTCAATTTTAAGTGATTTTCAAAAAATTGGAATTTGTCGTAATTTTTGAGATTAAATCAAGATTATGTGTATTCTTATCAAATTATTATCAATAAAAGTTTTAAGAAGTATATTTCTTGGAACTAATTAAATATTTTTTGTTTTTTGTAGTACATCATTTCTATGAAAATCTGGTGGTCTGCCACATTCATGGGGGACAAAATTGAAAGAATGAACAAGCGGACTCAACAACCTCGAGGGAAGTGGTCATTCCCCTTAATTGACGAGTACAATTTTCTCTTTTCAAATTTCCATGTAAATTAAAGGAAGAATTGGATTGCTATTAAATCTTGCTAAGTTGGAAACCGAAAACTTGCTGGGAATTCATTTCATAATTTGGTTCAAATGCTGCTGAATTTACCGTGGATCACAATTGTACATAGATCACTGTTAAACTTCAACCTGGTTTGCAGGAGTGCTAACTTTTGTATATTTTACTACAAAGAAAACAAAACCGAAAGCATTAAGAACTTGTACGAATTTATTTAACGCGTGGGAAAATTTTATAATAATTGCTCTATTTAAATATTAATGACTATATGAGCTGTAGATATGTACAGTTAATGAATAATTAACAAATTTTCAAAATGTTTGTTAGATCTAAAGCATAAAGTACAGTTATACTAACCATATGTACAAATGAATAAATGTCATTGATAGTATTACGTGGGACCGAATAATGATATAACAGATTCATGAAAACTTGTATAAAAAATGAATTATAGACCGAAAATGTAATAGCAGTATAGCTAATTTTAGAACTTGGGCTAATAATATTGGAAATTACAATCTTAACAATAAAAGACGATCTTTTTAGCTTTTAATAAACGAATCTTCAAACTGGAACATTGTTACTGTTTTGTTAAAAAAATACTAATTATCTCGGCTGTTCTTCAATTATAGATAAGTAACACTAAATTTAAAAGACTGGACTTTTCCAACGGGTTATATATTTGCTAATTATTCGTAAACCCGAAACTCGTGTTTTTAGAACTCATCTATTTTTAAAAACTTCGTAATGTGAAGGCATTTTTCACATATATTGAAATGTATTTTAATTCATGACTTTGTAATACACTTTTGAAAATTCAGTATTTACATCTAATTAATTGAATGGGAAATATAAATAATCTCGGATTTGGTAAAACAAAACTTCATTATTATGGTAGGCGGGATGACTTTGGATCAGAGCTCGTTCATATCTACTGAGGTGAAGCGGTGGTGCCCTATAATGCTTAAATGAACTATTTTCTAACTCTGCGTGCAAAATGAATACTTAGAAATGGAAGACGTTCCACAATTTAGGATGAGCAGCAACAGCAATTTAATTCGAACATCAGCTAAAAATATGAACTATGAACTTATAATATAATTAGTACATTAAGAACATCAGTAGTATAATTAGAACATTAAGAACATCAGTAGTATAATTAGAACATTAAGAACATCAGTAGTATAATTAGAACATTAAGAACATCAGTAGTATAATTAGAACATTAAGAACATCAGTAATTTAATTAGAACATTAGGAATTCAATTAGAACATCAGTAGTATAATTAGAACATCAGTAGTATAATTACAATATCAGTAGTATAATTAGACCATCAGTTTTATAATTAGAATATCAGTAGTATAATTAGAACATGAAGAACACTAGTAATTTAATTCGAACATTCGGAATTAATTAGAACATCAGTAGTTTAATTTGAACATAAAAAATTGAGAAAATACAGACATCTGCCTGGTTAATCAGTAACCAACCAGTCTCAGGTCTCCATACTACAATTTTAAATGAGGGCACTCAACTAAGCTGTTCCGTACCCTTCTATACCTAATTGAGGTAATCCTTTAATAAGACACACAAGCGAACATATAACTAAAAACTAAAAGTAATAAACTAATAACACGTTCTTACTCTGTGGCACATATTTAGAGTTCGTTAGCAATATATATAATTCAGACATAATTTAATTAGAACACTAGCTAAAAAACGTGAATTATAACTTATTTAATTAGAACAGTTTCAAAACAATGAGTAAATTGAGAACAGACAACTTCTAAGTAAAGATTTAAATACATACAACTTTTAAAACAATATTTCCCTTTGATAATAAACTTATTAAAATCAGATTTGAAATACCTTATAAAAAGAAATCGACTCTTCGGTCTGCCTATACTGTATTCTACAAATTGGGGGACCAGCTTCGTTGTAAACAAAGTTACTGGTAGTAGCATTAGCATCTATAGTAAGGTGACACAAAGGCTAAATATCTACCCCTATTAGTATTGTGAACTTTTAATTCCGATTAGTAACCAACTTCAACCTAACCTATAAATATGTATAGAATATTTCTACACTAATTATCAATTCGGTCTGGCATTCGGTTAACATACCAATCGGTCTACATACTAAAATTTTAAAATGAAAATTGCGACACTCAACCAAGCAGTTTTGCTTACTCATCTAAAATCTAAATCTAAAAGAATCCTTTGATGAATGCCCCAACCAACTAAGAATTAATAGTCAAAACTGATAACACGTACTTACTATGTAAAAGTGATATAAAGTTAGCAAAGTTATGCTTCGTACTTCCTAAAACTAAAGTCAATTACACAACAAAATATTTGATTCCCAGCAGAAGAACAAGTTCACAGGTAATATAATACGTTTTGCATGTCTGCACAAGGCTCAGCTTTCACGTACTGTCCAATCAAGAACGCCAATTTATGGGCATACTGAAATTATATACGAATTACATGCATTTTAATGCTGCAACGAATAACAATTCACATATATTATTATTTAAAATGACTGTTGCTGACACTTACTTGGCAAACAGAAGGGACTCGAATGGTGCCCGGCCAGTTAAAATACATGAATGACAGGGCGTATGCGAACTTCTGAATTAAATCCGGTTTGATCTCCCCGAGATCATGAATGATGATGTAATGGGTCGGGGTTACAGCTCCCTAGTATAAAATGAAATAATAATTATAATATTAATGAATACTACTCATTATATAGAGTATCAATAACAATAAAGGAAATTCGAAAGCCAAGATACCTGTCTCACGAGTTGGGAAACAAGAAAAAAATCGAAATGGTGGCGGCGGGTTACAGTGTGATCAATCACACTTCCAGGTGTTGGATTTTCGTTTCTCCCCTAAAAATTAAAGAATTGTACTTAATATTTATTCAATGCCTACGCTAAAGGTCATTTCATTATTTATTAAAACTGAACTTACGTTTGTCACCATGTAAAACCGTTCGTTCAGTCTTTTCTGAACGACAACGAACGTGAAATGCTTCAGATCTGGGCATTCCGAATGAATTGCTGAAAGAAACTGAGCAACTTCGTGTTGAGCAGAAGTGTCTAACTGACTGTTACTAATTCCATCTCGGAAAACAATTATTCGGTCAGGAGGACATCCGTTCAACTGAAAAAACACATTTCAATTTGCTATATGGTTATTAATATATACCTAAAACTACAGTTAAATGTTGAACCCAAATAAAGCTATTTGTGTTATTAATTAAACATAAAAGTGTTAATTATTACTATGCCTCCTCAGGCTTCACACCGAACATTAGTTGTTTTACGATAACTTAAATAGTAAAATAAAGTAACTTAAAATACAATTATTTAGCATTAACTGTATGAGTACAATGGTAAAATTCACCTGATGAAACGCTTTGAGAGCATCTATGAAGGTCGCACTTAAAGCGTCTACAATCTCCTGGTGTGGCTTCTGAACTACAACACGGGAATAGTATCTTGTGCAGTTATTATTTAAACTGGCCACCATTGCAGTTATAGACGGATTTCGTTTAGTGGGATCATGATTCACGTCGATTCCAACTGTCATTATCTTTTCTCTCTACAAGTCAGAAATAAAATAAAGGTTTACTTTCTTCAGACAATTAGTTTAGAAACTGTTAGTTAAAACTTACCATGGGCATGTTGAGGGACCAAATGGCTCCGCCTAATTTGCAGTTAATTTGCAGAGCGACCTTTACCATGACGGACCTTAGTCTCTTATCATTCCTCAGAGTTTTAGCAAGAATCACTTGACTTGGAATAGGTCGGTCTGTCAAGCACGACTTTTTCAAGGCGCCGTAAACGTCATCTCTTTGGGATGGAAAAATGGCCACCACAAATTGGAATTCCTGGAAATAAATGCAAATATTTTGTCACTTGTATTTCACAGCGTTAAGTAAAAAGTAATGCAAATGAAAATGAACCTCTGCATTCTTGGTAATGTCCTTCAGCTGCCGAGAGAAATCTGAAACTTTTGTTTGGTTCATGGTGATGATTTTTGCAGGGGCGAAACGTATTCCTAATTGGCTAGACACTTGTTTGTAAGTTTCCAGCATTCGTCTTGCAAGGTCAGCGTCTCTCTGACTCACAAGAATGACCCAATTCTTTAGGCCAATAGGTTCGTAGCAATTGGCTCCGGATTCTCTCCCAAAATCTGGTCCAGTTTCTTTCAGAGTCATCCTGTCACTGAAGGTAATCGAAGGACCAGTCATGATTCGCCCCTCTACTTGCGTCGCAACACTTGCAATCGAAAGACCCCAATCCCTCAAAATCGAAGTCGCCTCTCTAGAATCTAAAATATGCTTAATTAGTACTATTACCATTTCAATCAAAAGTATTAAATGTTGTACAAAATACTAAACTTACCCTTAAGGTTTTGCATCCATTTGTTGGTTGCGTTCACTCTTTGCTGAGGGGAGAGTCTTGTGAATTTCGCAATGTCCTGCATTATTTGAAAATTCTGCGTTTGTTCACACGTCAATCCTGTCATGTTGCAAAATTCTGGAATGAGCACAATTGTTCGTTCGTCTTGGTTCTTGTCATTCCGTCTCGGTTTCACTTTAGACATCAGTAATGGCTGATCGTAATCTGCGATATGCAAATTATATTGAATCTTGTAGTAGTCCACAAAACTGATCTGCAATTCACAAATCAATATTTAAGGCATGCTCCGACAAGAATATAAATCATGCAAAAGGGTGCCCTTCTTATCTAAATTAAAAAAAATACAAAGCTTGATTACCTCTCCGTCTCTCCTAGGAAAAGTATCTTCGGGCTTAGCATGTCACAAAATGTCATCGATCTTATACGAGTTATTGTTGTACCGCGTTAGCACAACTTCCCCTATAATGGCTTCCTGAAACTTTTCTTTCCAATCGGATACTCCAGACATCTTCCAACGTGTCCTGTAAGACAAACGAGAAATAAATATCCATTTCGTAAAGTTTTCGTTAAATGACAATTGTATTGTACACTTACTACATTAACTACACTACATAATGAAAATGAATCAAATGTCTTACAAAATGTCGTGGGCAGTCTCCTGTCTTAGGACTTTGTGAGAAGAATCGAGGCAAAGCATGAGTCCCCCTTCCTGCACTTCCACGCTCACGCAAAATCCAGGCCAAATTTCCAACCTAAAACAGAACCAAGTGGAATAGAAAAGTGAGCGTATGGATTATTAAATTGAATATCCAGTGATAAGATTCTCTCCATTTATCCTAAATACTTATTCTATACGTTATAGTGGTCTACACAATTGGCAATCAGTAAGAAAACGTTCAAAAATATCTAATTTGGCAGGAACTAATGGTAAGTTGTTTACTTGTGTTGAGGGATCTGTTGAATGACGCCGATGTCATAAAAGTTTCTTCTCATCTGGACCATGGACAGAGTCTCCATTACTCTGTTGAACAGTATATTATAGAATTGGACGCAATTCTTAATGTCCTTCCTCTTTACATATCTTATGACAACTGTCGTTGTCTCTTCGGGATTAGCCGGATTTGGGATTGTGACCTCCGTTCTCTGTAAAATATATTATTTTAAAAGTTATTTTCTCTTCCTTTTAGGTGATTTATGCCTAATACTAATAACGTAATTACATCTCATGTATTTTGTGCACAATTCCTGGATGTTAACCAGCATAATTTACAACAGTTTATAGGAATTACCTTTTCTGGTAGCTCCTCTGGTAGAAACAAAGCAGCCCCATCGTACATCCTGATGTTTCCTATAACATCTTTGAGATTACGAATCGCAAGTTTCCTAAAGGACACACTTTCAATATCAGGGATGAATCCAACGTGGTACTCCACCATTCCTTTGCCAGCTTCAATTTTCAAGTTTATGAAGTTGGTCGCATAATTTGCTCTGTTCAGTAGTTTAAAGAATTATTAGTATAAAACTGTGGTCTTCAATTGATATATTCCGCAAAATATCCGCAAAAAACGACTTACTTTCTTCCTTTCTCCCCACGGCGCTCAATCACCGGTAGAAATTTTTCCTCTTTGGTTTCACTGGGTGCTGCAGAGGTTTGGATATCGCTACAGAAGTGAGGAAATACGTGAATTTATATATCTTAGAAGATTTATTGACAGATTGACATATAGACTTATTCAATAAACATACCTTCCGGACCCGGAAGATCCTGTGGCAAGAGTTGGCGGAGACTTTTCCAGAGGTGACCCAGCACCAGCAGCAGGAATTGGCGGAGAGGGTGTCTTATCCTTGAAATCTGGAGATTCCTGTGGTGGGCTACTTGGAGGACTCTTAGGAGGACTGGAGAACTCAACATACATCAATCCCCGACCTATGCCACGACCACGGGCCAATACTTCAAACTTCTGCAGTGGTGGTTTCGGAAGACCGTCAGGACGGAGTTCGTGGATTGCTTCCGGAGATGTAGATCGTCGCCCAGACTCAGTTGGGCTGCCAAGGACCTTCATTTAGATAAACCAAAGAATTGCAAATCAAATGGCAAATTCCGGAAAATCTCATGGTAAAACAAATGCAAAATTAATGTGTAGTTAATATTTACCAGGGATGCAATCTGTTCTTCTGCAGTACTTGTCTTTCCAAACATCGCAGCCATTGCACCTCTTCCTCTGCCTCTTCCAATGCCTTCGATTGGTCCCTGTCCTCTCCCCACTCCTCTTCCCAGGACATCTCCTCCACCCACTTCTGAACCTTCGGCCCTACTTTCTTCACTTTCCCTAACGACTCCATCTCCCTTTCCAAGGCCTAGTCCTCTACCCAGTCCAATTCCTCTTCCTATTCCCGACATTTCGCGCTTCTGAATGTAAAAATTTAGATCATTGAGTCCAGCTTTAAAATGAATTGAGGATGCAAAAATTATTAGCAAATAATGATTTGATTTGAATGTTGCATCCAAAATCACGACAAAATCCATTATAAGTAATCTAAACTGAAGTGTGAATACCTATGACCTATGACGAATTGGAGTATCTATAACAAATCAACCTTCCTAAAATAATTTTTCCCCTAACTAATTTCTAACCTAACAAAAGGGAGGCCATTTTATAGTACACCAATTTATACTTTTTCATCTATTGCCTCTAAGCTTCCAAGTGCTTAGTGCAAATAAATGTGTTTTATTTTTGCCTAAACTAAAGCCAGTTTTCTCCACAGTCTAATATTTGCACTCCAAAAGTAAGAAAGAAAAATATGTGAAATAACTAAAAACATCTCAAATCGTTGGTCAAACTACCGAAAACTGCACTACTAAGGCCGTCAGTCAGAAGCAGTTTCGTCAGCTTGTTTATTATGAAATTATGACGAAATTAAAATCTATAATAAATAATAAATCGACTTTCGTACAAAAATTAGCCCCTTTCGTATTTACCATATATTGATTAGGGCTACCATGTAGCGGGCAAGGTGAGTATAACACTTATGTTTTATGCTGTTTTCCCTAAAAATACGGTAATGGTCAATAATTTATTTTTTAATGAGCTGAACTCCAGTTATGAGTCCAACTTTCAAGCCTCGCCCCTTATCGCCCAATCACCTCATAATAAAATACGTTGACGTTTACTTGTTTTTTATTAGGTTATGTTTGGAAATACGCGTTACGCTGTGCATGATGATAAATCTCTGTGGGCCTCTGAACTGTAAAACACCCATGTACATACCTAACTTTCAAAGAATTATTAATTATTACCATGCACAGCCTGTAGGCTGTGCACGGTAATAATTAATCGCGTATCGCGCATTTACAAACCTAACCTAATGAGACCGGAAACGTCAATGTATTTTATTATGACAATTATGAGTTGATGGGTGTTTATTACGAGGTGATGAGGTGACCGGAAACTTCAATGAATTTTATTATGAGGTGATGAGAAACTTCAATGACCGGAAACTGCAATGTATTTTATTATGAGGTGCTGGGGTGACCGGGTGATGAGGCGATGAGTGGTGAAAATCAATTGATAAAGACATTGCCCCATGTGGGGTGATGAGGCGATGGGGTGATGTGGGGCGATGCTTGAAAGTATTGTAAAACAAATTTATACATAGGAAAAAGATTTGAAAAAAACATACCTCAAATCGTTGGTCAAAATGCCGAAAACTGCACCACTGAGAGAGTTGTATAGGAGCAGTTTAATTAGTACGTCTTTATCGATCACCCAACCCAAGCAGTTTCGTCAACTTATCTTTTTTCGTTTTTTCAATGAAAAACTGATTAGTATTCTTTCTTCTTTCTGTTTTGATCACTTCGATCAGGAGCACTTTAGTCAATTTAAGGTCAGGATTGCCCGTTTGCGAATAATCCGAAAGATCTGAAATTCCGAAGATCTATTTGATTGATTCGAAATTTTAACATATTTAATTTTCGGCGAATACGGTTGATTACATTAACTAGCCATAATTTCTTTACTAACACTAACACGACAATACATTGTTCAAAAGGAGGCCAATTGTAAAACAAATTTATACCTAAGAAAAAGATTTGAAATCGAAACTAATTAAAAACATACCTCAAATCGTTGATCAAAATACCAACACCTGGACTACTTCCACTCGAACAGCACTTTTGCCAGCTTTACGCCAGGTACTGAATTATCCAGCTTTTACAGTTAGGCAATTATTAATTACTATTGTTGTCGATTGCAGATTGCAGTTTTCCTTATCCGTTTGATAAAAATCCGAAAGATCTGAACAATCTGAACGAAAGATCTGAACAATCTGAACGAAAGATGTGAACAATCTGAACGAAAGATGTGAACAATCTGAACGAAAGATCTGAACAATCTGAACGAAAGATCTGAACAATCTGAACGAAAGATCTGAACAATCTGAACGAAAGATCTGAACAATCTGAACGAAAGATCTGAACAATCTGAACGAAAGATCTGAACAATCTGAACGAAAGATGTGAACAATCTGAACGAAAGATCTGAACAATCTGAACGAAAGATCTGAACAATCTGAACGAAAGATCTGAACAATCTGAACGAAAGATCTGAACAATCTGAACGAAAGATCTGAACAATCTGAACGAAAGATCTGAACAATCTGAACGAAAGATCTGAACAATCTGAACGAAAGATCTGAACAATCTGAACGAAAGATCTGAACAATCTGAACGAAAGATCTGAACAATCTGAACGAAAGATCTGAACAATCTGAACGAAAGATCTGAACAATCTGAACGAAAGATCTGAACAATCTGAACGAAAGATCTGAACAATCTGAACGAAAGATCTGAACAATCTGACCGAAAGATCTGAAGACGCTGATGAAAAACCGAACCGATTAAATGTTAAACAGCAACCAGAGTTCAACTGTACGATCGCAACTGCATTTATCCAACTATAATATCTCAGAAATGAAGCGTCTGCAGCACGAAGAATATGAGTGAGCCGTGAGTATTCTTGTTTCGCAACGCAAGAAGGGAGCTGACATATGTTAAGAAAAGGGCACTTAGGGGCTGCAGCGGTGACTAAAATCATGTATAAGTGTATTGAAAACTTTATCCGCAGGGGGAGGGCGGGTCTAAAAATCTGACAAAGAAATTCTCAATAGGGAAACCCTAAAAACGGAAAGTATACGTATACAGAGTATACACGCACACTAGACTTCGTAGATTGTTATTGCCATTTATTAAGCGTCAGCTCACAGTAGATATGAATGAGCCCTAATCAAAAGTTCTTCCCCTTCAAGTACTGCAAATGGAACGAAATATTGAGCGGCCCAACATAATGACAATTAATTATTTCCAGCACGCCCGAGAGGATTTACATTTCCCATTCAAATAAAAAATTACATTAGTAAATACTGAATTTCAATGTATTATAATAATGCTATAATGCTATTATGAATTATGAATTAAAATACATATCAATATATTATGTAAAATACCTTTACACTATGAAGTTTTACGGTACAGAATTTTCCAACCAAATAAAATGTTATCCAAAAAATGAGGACAAACGACTAGCAAGTTTATAAGTTAGTAGAAAATATAATCCAATAAAATCATGAAGTGGGGAATATCGGAATATGTATATCTGTGATATGATTTGGTTTTCCACTGAGACTTATCTGGAATGGGAATGCGATTTAGAAGGTCATGTTTGATGTTTCCCATTTAGTTCTGAAAATAAAATTTCCAAAACCTTGCTGAAAATTATTGTGTACTATCGGCAAGGTTTCGGGTGGGATTATCCCACACTGGGACTATTCCCAACTTTCCCGGGTGGGTTAGTTCCCTTTTTGTGATAAAAAGTGGGAAAGTTGGAAAATATGGGAAAGTTCCGGGAAAGTTGTTAAAGACCAAGCAAAACACACATTTAGTGTTAAAGTATGCCACAAATTAAGTTATGAAACAAGTTTTGAAACATCTGAAAGCAAAACTACTATTGTTGTTTCAAAGTAAAATTGTTATTGATAGGGTCTTATATGTACAAACAATAGGAGAAATATAAAATGTATTTGTTTACAACATTTGTTCCCTCTATCTATGCTCCAAACGTTCAGATGGTTTGAAAAGTAGCCTATCAATTTTCGTCAATTTACTTACATAACTATTTGAAATGTTTAAATTTCAAGAAATGAGCTTTTTGCATTCTTGCGGCATAATATTGTCATTTATATAATTTAAGCAATTTTTTACAAGGATTTGTGCTATTCTTATAGGATTTGTTGTTACTTGTTGCTACAATAAACAGTGCTTTCATTTAACATGTGATGAATATTTTTAATTGCTTCCTTTTTAATACTTAAGATATTATTATAAGTATCTTGAATCTTAAACCGAATTATCACTGGCATATTTTAGATTCCACATGTATAATATAAACTTTCCCAAACTTTCCCAGAGTTTGGACATCATTCCCGCTTTTCAGCAATTTTCCCGAATTTCCCAACTTTCCCAGGTGTCTAAACTATTGGGGTGGGAAGTGGGAAATACCGAAACCATGACTATCGGTACAACGTTAAAATGAAGATTTAAAAACAAACCATTTCAAATCCATGTAAAATTGTGATGAACATTTTTATATTTCCTATGTGAGGGCAAAATGATGAAACAAAATAGTTCCGAATATTTTGAGCAACACTATATGAGTAGTTGAGGTGTAAAATAAGAGGGTAAGAACGCTGTCAGTAGGAATATTACCATAGGTAAAAGATGGATACATATTATAATAATATTAGGCGAATTTATGTTCACCTCAAAAATAGTCGGTTTACCTCAAGAAAAATAATCCCTACCTCATATAAATACATTTAGCTAATAAATATTTATCCAGTCTCAAGTATCATTAACTCGAACTGATGATATACCTATATACTGACAATATGTCAACAAGTTTTAATGAAACTACAGTAGTTAGTACAGTTATCTAAAAGAGCTAAATGGAAAATATATACCTTTAATGTGTTTTTTAACTTCTACATATTTTATACATTTCTATGATTCTAAAGACTTGTTAAGTTGTGGGAAATTAAACAATAAGATCGAATCTTGATTCCAGAACAAAATCGAAACCTTAGAGTACAGGATTTCAATCTTAGAGTTTTGTAGACATTATTTTACGTGAAATCTTTATGCTACGTATTCAGCACCACTGCCGTTAAGTAACGATTTAATATTAATTTAGTTACATACATTTCTGTGATTTTACTGTAGCTTTAAAATACATTTTCTCCAGTATTGCCTTTGCCTGGCAAAGCTTCATTTATTAATTCATGTTCTTCAAATAAATACATAAAAGAGGACACTGTGCTACGATGAAGAGGCAATGTAAAAGCAAAACAACAGATTTCCAACTGCGATAAACAATAATGACAGAAGTTTTTCTTATGTACCGAATATAAAACTAGTTTCAATATGAAATTAAATTCTATCTTTATTTTCTTTAAACAATGTTAGGCTAAATGACCGGAAAAGCTTGCATAAAGCAGACGACAAATACCGTAACTTACTGTCTCCAGGAATATAAAATATATTTTCTCGTAATTAAAAACATTGATCTTTTCTTCAAATATCTGCCAAGAACTTAAATATTAACCGGAAAATGATCCCACGTTTTCTAGCACAGACAATTACCTATTACCTCAATCATCCTTTGAATAACATCCTTCCTTTCGAGTACGATGGCAGGAATCAAATTTTGCGAGTTTCCAAGTCAAAGCAACGTATATTTGTCATAACATTTGCATTTATAAGTCTGAACGTAGTTTCACTCTATTTTTTAATTCGCCTTCTTTGGGAGTTATTCTATCCCGACCCAGATTTCACTCCAGGGCAAATCATATTATTTATTCTTAAGTTCCTGATGATAGTAATTGCAACGATTCTTAACGGAACACTAGTATTGTGGAGGGAAGATTTCGCCAATCTTGTGACCATTGGTTTACAATTTGACAAACATTTCACAGGTTAGTTCAATTTCACATGTATTTGCTAAATTTCTCTATAGGAATGTCTAAATACGTGAATTTTTAACTAAAGTGTTTCTTTTGAGTAATTCCTGGCAGTCGAATGATTTCGCTGACCCCATGTGATGTGCAATAGTGATAAAACCACATAATGTAAATTATAAATAAATAAATTACTCATAAGTTGTAACTGATATTTGTAACTGTATAATAATTTCACAGGTGTATTTGGAAAGCAATTTGAGACTCGGAAAAGTCGAAGATATGCTATTCTTATCGCCATTGCAGATCGCTTGTATTTCCAAACGGTTTTTCTTTTTGGAATACTCTTTTCCTATTATAATCTTTCGCATCCCGATTCTCCATTTCTAAGGATAACCAAAGAAATTCCGGTGGTGGCTCCTTTCATCTCTCACCCTGTGTACAAAATAGTGTCCTTCCTCGCCTTACTTTTGTTGTTCATTTATATTCTAATCTTAATGGGTTTGTATATTATAATTTTAATGTTATCTATATTTGTTGCTTACAATAGTTTAGACTATTTATCTGACAAATTAGCTACCCTCTCATTCCAAAATTCTAAAATTTCCATTTTAAATAGAAAATTTGTTCGAGATATTAAAAACTGCTATGACTCAATGTGGTTGATAAGCATGTTTTATAATTATCATTTTGCACCAGTGATTTCATCTCTTTTGGCAACGTCATTTTTAGTTTCTCTCCTGTTAATTTACACCACGTTCAAACTTTATGGCACTATTGCATTTTCAACTTATGCAACCTTCCCACTGGCTGGCATTATTACGGTTAATGTAAGTTTTGCTGCTCTTAAAACAGCAGCATGCATTAGTAGCCAGGCGATTAGATTTAAATTAGTTTGGGCTGCAAAATGCGGTAAAAACAATCGAAAATGGCTGAGAAGTCGACCTGCCTTGAGAGTACAAATCCGTCCCTTCGAATATTGAGTTACTATGAACGACTTGCGTTGTATACAATACAAATGTTGATGTCCTTTTAAAATAAAATTACTGAGTAACCCTTCTATAACGTCATAATGTTTATATTAGCGTAATTTTATGAATAAATCGTAAAGTAATAATGTTTCTCTTTATTTCCAAATTTTGTGCATGCATGTTACATATCATTAACATACATAAGATTAGCCCAGCAGTTTTTACAGTTCCGCCCTTGTCTTGAGAATTTTACAGGTTAGGTTAGAGAATATTACGTTTTGTGTGCATTTTTAATTAGTGGCTGAATTAATACACATATTTGTGTTTGTGCCAACCTTGCGTTTAAAATCCATGCAATAATGAAAAGATAATCTGGAGGTGATATTGCATCATTTATTGCTATGTTAAAGTAAGACATTTAACTTAGCTCTAATTTCATTTTTTCGTTTTAATGCCAAGTCAGTAATTTTTTCAATAATTACTAGAATAGCAGCAGCATGCACGATAAATTCCTTTTCAGAGCTCTACAAGTGTTCAGCATACACAAAGGAAAAGAACTGCTAGAAATAGAAACCAATTATCGGTACCGAAATTAAATTTTTCTCAGAACTTTTACAGTTTGCTCTACAACGAAAGAATCGACAACGAAGGAACATAAATTAACTTTTATAATAGAAGTTTGTCCTTTTTGATGTAAATGTAAATAATACATAAACCTTTTCCTTTGTATATTCTTTTCGAAGAACTCTCTATACATCACTATATGCCATTAATAGCGAAATTAAATTATTAAACCGTTCTTCTTATTCTTAGGGACGGTGTAAATACAATAAACTTTAAAAAAATTAATGGAATCGGCAGTAGTCAGTAATATTTGCAAAAGCTTAAAGAGTCACGCCCTAGTGACTGATTAAATTAAGGCTCCTGGATATTTTTGAGACGATATAGGTTAGAAGTTGACAAATTTTGAAAAGAAGTCTCTAGTAGACTCATTCTAAGTTTCAACGAAAACATGAAATACGTTCTTCAGCATATGACGGTTTGTACATTGGCATTTCAGAGGGGAAGCTACTCAAATTATATAATCACTCTTTTGCATATTATTTAAAACTCTTGAGACTCTCTAGAGACTGATGACTCTCAAGACTTTAATTGCCCACACAATTTTAGATTGCTACGTCAGTGTTTTAGAACAGTAAAAATAAAAAATATGAAATATAAAACGAGTTAGAAATGACAATTACAGAAGTGGCGACTTAAATAGAATACTTTGACAAGGTTGATGTGCAAGGTGCAAGCCACCACTTCATTTTAAGCAAACAGACTTCCTAATTCGTGTAAGCTCCCTAGTTTCAATTTAATTTGCATACCTATAGTGTATAACTCTATCCAATTCCAATAGCAATAATAACCGTTGCAAACCTATTCGTAAATAAATCGACCAATTCGAATAGACTAGACAGAATATGTTTATTGTAATTATCTTACCCTGCAAAACATTACAAGGAGAGTGTACTATATAAAGACGAAGTTTGCAAAATATCAAATTCAGTCTAACCAAAAAGCATTCAATAAACTACTATTGAACCATACGAAATTGCAAAAGAATTTATTTCCGAAGAATAGTCGATAAAATGATTACAGGTTTTCTAACCAAGACAATTAATTTTTATTTCCATCATCCCTTTAATAAAATCCTACCATTCGATTACAATGCAAAGAAACAAATTCTCCGAGTTTCTATGAAGAAAATTAGATATTTTCCCTTACAATTTGGGTTTATCTCCTTCGCTATTATTTCACTTTATTTAATTATTCGACTTCTCCGAGAGTTATTCAATCCTGTACCAGAATTTACGTTTGAGCATGTTTTCACTTTTATTCTTCTGTTCCTGGTAACGTCACATATTACACTTCTCAGTCTATCACTTCTTTTGTGGAAGGAGGATTTCGCCAAAATTGGTACATTAATTTTGCAAGGAGATAAATATTTTGCAGGTACTTTTCATTCTCTTTTCTATTTTATTTCAATATTTAAGTTATGAAATCTTATAAAATGTGTTAATAATTTTACAGGTGTATTTGGGAAGAAAAGTGAAACTCTGCAAAGTAGAATATATGCAGCAATTATTGCCATTGGTGGGCGCCAATATCTGAATGGCGCATTTTTTCTTGGAGTATCGTTTGCATATTTTATGATTTCATACCCATATTCTCCATTTCTACAGATCCAGAAGGATACTTTAGTTGCAGTTCCTTACTTTTCCCATCCTTCGTATAAAATGGCTTCTTTCGTGTGTGCATTTTTGTGTTTCGTTTACACTCAAGTCATTTTGGGTTTGTACAATTCATTTGGTATCATCGGCATTTTTGTGGCTTCTAACTGGTTAACTTGGTTGATCAAGTTAGCTGACGCATCAAACCGTTCTTTTCCAAAAAATTGCAACTCGAAGGCAGAAACGATTCGCCAAGTGAAAAACTGCTATGACACTTTACGATTGCTGATGGGTTTTATGAATGTTAATTTTGCAATAGCGATTTCCACTCTTTTAGCAGCATCTTTTTCAGTAGGTCTCCTTTTAATTTACTCTTCATTTAAAATATACAATACTATTAAATTTTCCACCTATGTAGTCACCCCAATAATGGCAATTATTGTAGTCAGTCTTGCGTTTTTAATGATTAAAACCGCAGCATTTATAAATGTTAAGGCCATTAGATTTAAATGCATTATGACTAGAATCGAAGACAAGGAAACGATAAAATGGCTGCGCAGTCGACCTGCCTTGGCAGTTGAAGCTCGTCCCTTTTTCCGAATGTCTATTTCCACAGTCCCGACCTTCTTTCAAAAGTTTGCAGATTATACGATCAATATGCTGATTTCTTTGTAAATGTAAATTATGAGTTTAGAATTAATATTACAGTTCGCTTCACAGCTTTTTAGAGACAAGATGTTCAACACGGTACATATCCTTGATTTTGGATAACAATATATTATGCAGTTTTTCAAATTTGGAAAAGTGGGATCATATTCTCATGACATGTTGGTGGTCCTGGTTGGCTGTACATCTTGTCTCAAAGGCTCTAAGTCGAACTGTTTGGATAATAATGAAAATTATAATAATAAACTCTTTTTGAAAAATGTAATAGACTTTTTAACAAAATTATATATTTGTTTGAAAATGCAAAATATTAAAATTGCAATTGAATATATTGGAATTGCTGACTGTATAATTATTGATATCAGATTTATTTTGCAATTACGTTGTTCGGGTTGTTCTGTCTGCCTGTTATTTAAATTGTGTCCTTTTAATGTTAACTTCATTTACAATGTATGATCATTTATTTTATTGCATATATTCATTGTATTTGCCTCATTGTAGTTGCTTTTAAGGATTAAAGCACCAAGGTTAACGCTGCTAAAAGGACATTTAAATTGATTTTGACTGCAAACAAAGAGGTCCACTAAAAAATGACTTATAATAGTGCAAGAGGTTCTTATTGCAGGACAGGTCAGCTTTCCTCAGATTTTGCGTATAATGAAATACTTTATTATTCAGCGACTTTTCGTATTTTGTCTCCCATAGAATCAATATATTGATTTCTTTGTAAACTTATTTTATATTATTATTCCACTTATTATTAACAAGTGGTAGAGTTATTCTACCACTTGCGTTTTATTTCATGTGCAACCCAAGCAAAGCAAATAAGGCATTATTCTGCCTCCGTCCCCGTAAAAATTTGAGAAGGATACTTCAGCACACTGTCTACCTCTTGGGCTTCGTTGGCTTTGTGTAATTTGTGTGCGGTACCTAGTTTCAATTTAATGATTTCACATCATATGAATATAATAGATCTGAACCTATATAATTCCCCTTATTCTGTCATATTCCATGCCCAAATATTTCTTAGAAATAACCAAATCCCATACCTATATTAAATAAATATGTACATATTTAAAAACAGTAATCGTTTATTTCATGTTTTTCATCCTTTCATTTAATTTTACGAGTGTGCTGCTCTTTTCCCAAAGTTGTCTTGCTAGTTCATCGTGAAGTCTTATATTAGCAGCCCAAAACGGTTTTCTAAGGTGATACATCTTTCCAGATTCATTCTCAATACTTTTATCCACAGCGTTGAACAAAATATACTCAAAAGCAGCCTGTAAAAATAATGAACATGTACATAAGTAATGTGGATATGAGTATTTACTTTAGAATAGTCATTGTCATTAGATTTTAATTTTGTCCGGAATCCGAAGTATATTAATTACATAAGCACTCTACTCAACTTATGTCACTCTGTAGCTTTACTCTATGAGTAATATACTGTGGATTCCCTATAAGACAATTAAGATTAAGCATAAGGCTCTTCAAGCCCTCGCCTCCTTAGAATTTTAATGCTCATAGCGATAGCGTATTGACAAAGTTAGATGTTCTCCAAAAGTACACCAATGAATAGAGTTTCGTAATATATAGCTTTCGAATGTTTGAAGTATATAGTATGTGTAATATTAGTAATATTAGTAATATACCTGTTCAGCAGACACTCCGAGAGGTTTCATTAGAAGCGAGACAATTAATTGACTAAATATTGTGGCACTTTCATGAATTCTTGTTCTCACAAGTCCTGGACAGAGTGCATATGTCCTAATACCGGTCTCCCCTACTCGCTTTGCAAGCTCTTTGGTGAATAGTGCAAGGCAATATTTGGTATTGCAGTAGGGAAGAATGTTTTCAAGTCCAAAACCCGATTTATCCATCATTAAGTCATCCAAATCGAGGTGTGAAAGAAATTGCATTGATGAAGACATTGACACGACTCTACAAATAAAAAAGTAAATTATTGCACAATACATCCATACATTTCGTTTACAAATTTACAATATCATAAATAGAAAATCTTAGAAAATGTTTCAACTTAAGGTAGGATAAAACTTCCTTAATTTATATAGGATCACATAATATGCTCTTTTTGTTTATTACATATATACAAACTGAAGATATTAAAATAATATTAATGCATATTATAGTACACTGTACCTTGATTTTTGTTCCCTTTTTAGATTTTCCAAAAGCAAATTAGTCAATAGAAAATGACCCAAGTAGTTTACTGCAACATGTAAATTAAAGCCGTCTTTGGTTTTCTTATTTTCTTTAGGTGAGCCTCCGATTCCGGCATTGTTGACTAGTATCTTAATCTTTGGATGGCTTCTGGAAATTTTCTTTGCGAATTCTTCAACTGATTGCATATCCGAAAGGTCCAAATGTAAAACCGACTGTATATAGTAAACATTAACTTTAGAAATGTAGTAGAGTCTAAAATACATGATACAACAAACTTGTACTTTTATTTCAATTATTAACTTTTTATAGAGAAAACGCACCACATTTTTATTTCCAGTGTCTTCTTGGATTTCATCAACAGTTTCTTGACCTTCTTTAACATTGACATCTCCAATGATGACCACAGCTCCTCTTGTAGTCAATTCTTTAGCTATAGCTTTTCCCATTCCTCTGCTTCCACCCGTAATTACGACAACTTTACCGTTCACATCCTCTTCGTTATCCGTCGTAATTTTATTTCTTACGAATAGTTTGTAATGTATAAATTCCAAAATCAGAAAAAATGTCATCAAAAGAAGTTTTGCAAGATCTTGCAATTTCTGCATTAAAGTAACAGCCATTTTAGTGTATTATGTAATACTTGAGTTTATCTTAGGTACACAAATTAACTTAGAATGCACAGGAGCTAAGCTCGTGGAAGTTGAATTTCAGTTAGCAGCACAAGTCCGGGTAGCACTCCTAACTATACATTTTAAAATAATATCATAAGCCTAATCAATGCAAAAGTCAACTGTATACTCGTACGCTTTAGAAAACAAAAATACTACCAGAAATAATTTGTCGCCCAAAAAGGTATGCATTTTTCTTTGTATTTAGAGTTATTTTTATATGTGGTATAAACTTTGATATTTAAAATTACTTTGCATCCACACAAAGTGGAGATGATTCACCGACTGCCAACTACTATGATGAAATACTGTATAGTGAGTAAGCAATAGTTATTACATGTTATAAAGGCATTTTTTCTTAGTGTGCTATTAAGCTCGGTATTTACTGAAGTCCATAGTTCCATCCACATCCACATGGTGTATTGTGAGGCTGTTTTAATGTAATTGAGGAATATAAGACTTTAATTATGCGTCAGTATCATAAAAGTTTACATGCTGCAAGTGCTGTATTGCATAACTTGTAAATGAACAGCATTATATTGCAAGAAGCTCTCACAGTGCACACAAAAAAGTTATGCAACAATAATGTCGTATTTAATATTATTTATTTAATTCTCTCATACACATACATAACAAACTAGTAGTAGGTAGAGTTACAGATAGTAGTGCAAGTTGAAAAATATGCATTGAAATCACATGTGTGGAAATATTTTTACGAGTTAGGTAAATGGTAATGAGGACCTAATTAATACTATATGTATTTCAATGTATAAGTAAGTAGCCACTGCGAGAAATGTGCACTTATATTCCTTTTCCTTAACCTCGCAGTCATTCATTTGCTGATCATCCCAAAATCGCAAAATGTACGCAAAAAATAGAATAAAAGGTTGTGTAATCAGAAATCGACATTTTTAAATGCCGTTAACCAAAGCCACATATCAAGGTCAAGGCTGCTTTTTCTGCATATTACTTTACAGTTTTAAGTTAGCATTGATATAATAGTATACAATATAGGTGACAAATAAGGATATTCCATACTGGAATATCCTTATTTTACTGGAATTTCCAGTAAAGCAGTGTGTGTGTATGATAAGAAGTGGGTAGTGGGTATAGGCATCATTGGAAGGTAAAACTAGTTTGGTCTGTTAAAGTTGAATACAGACACAAAATAGTCAGTTGGGTTTCAGAAGTTCTATCTTCCATTACGTTTTAGTAATATTATGTCCAACTTCCATACAATCCAAGTAATAGTGTCAGTGTCATCTCTTTTTAACCTTTTGTGAATCATAAGGCTTTATCAAACTAAGAAAACAGTTGTTATATAGTATTTGAGTTTTAGTTTCTAAAACTACTCTTCGTAGATAGTTGTGCCATAATTGATTTAGTGACAAAGTACTCTAGATTAGATATATTAAATAATATCTATTATGTCAGCACTTGAATATGCAAGTATGTTTTTACTTATATTAAGGTTATACATAAATGAACTTGTCTACAAATATTATTATAGAAATAGAACCATGAGTGTAGACGAAGAAGAGGATATTGTGGGAGAGGTAGTGATTGTCACAGGGGCTAGTCGAGGAATGGGTAAAGCAGTTTCAGAGGAATTCGCGAAAAGAGGTGCAACTGTCGTTTTAGGTTGTGTAGACACCGAGGAAGGAGAAGATGCCGTAAATGAAATTAAAGCGAAATCGGGAAATCAAAATGTGGTAAGGAATAATGTTTAAACGTTTTGCTGAATATAGCTAAAATACCATTTATAAACAGAATGTACCTATATCAGGGAATAAAAAAGCAATTGCTTTTTCGGAAAAAAGTAAAAAAGTATTGAATTTTTCCTTTTTCCTTTATGTTTATAGTTAAGCTATTATACATACAAATATAATTTAAAAAATCCCAAGAGAATAAAATGTTTTTCCATCATGCAGCTCAAAATGTCTTAATTTGTTAACATGTGTCATAATTATTTTCATCAAGCATTATTCAACATGTACCATACTTGTTAAGCCGTTTTAAATGTCTAATTGTGGATTTGCTTCCAAAGGAAATGATTCCTCTAGACCTTGCTGATTTGGCATCTGTGCAGCGTTTTGCTGTGGAAATCAACAAAAAGTATCCATCGATTAGAATATTGGTGAACAATGCTGGAATTCTCGGATGCAAGGGTGGCACACAATTAAAAACCAAAGATGGTTTCAATATTACGATGGCCGTAAATCATTTTGGACACTTTTTACTGACTAACTTACTTTTGGAGAACTTAAAAAATGGCAAACCTTCAAGGTAAATAGTTAAATTTTCATAAATAAGTGAATTTTCAAATTTATTTCATAAGATCCAGTACTTGCTTTCCAAAATTTAAACCGCACTAATCAAATACAAATCTGACAATTTCAAATGTCAAAACTCTCTGACAATAAAAATTCCTTGAATTTTATTTCATCATGATACTACAACGTTTTAGGTCAAAGGTTAAAATATGTAAGAACTCTAAAAACTTTTTATGTTTACCCTGTTACGGATATATCTTATGGTTATGACTAATAATAGTATTAAATATTCCCCTACTCCTGCCTTTGCCGACTTTAACATGAGATTTGCATTTTATTTTCTACTAGGGTAGTTGCGATGTCATCATCAGCTCTGCTTATAGCAAAATTGGACATCTCCGATATCAACATGGATAAATCTGGATTCGGAATTGAAAATATGCTTCCATATTCAAATAGCAAATACGCCATTGCACTTTTTATGAAAGAACTTGGGCACCGAATGAAAGGAACAGGAGTGACAACATACTCTCTTTGTCCAGGGATGGTACAAACAACAATTGCTGATAATCATACATCAATTTCAAAACCACTGTCTAATTTCCTCTTTAAATTTTTCGGGTTTACGGCTAAAGAGGTTCGCTACTATTTGAAACTTTTTATTTAAAATGCATATATACCTATATATATAGTAGATAGCGTGACCATAAGTGCGAACGCTTCCATTTAATACAAAAAAGTTGGATGCCAATAATTTCGAATGATAATTTTAATTACAGGCTGCATCTGAATTCATCCTGTACAATGCCATATCGAAAAAAGTTGCACATGAAACTGGAATGATGTACACTTCAAAGAAACACTATTCAGCAGCCAATGAAAAATTAAACGATAATATTGCTAAAGATTTGTGGGACGTTAGTGCAAAACTTGTGCAATTGGACGAAAAGATGCAAGCTCATAGGAGAATCCTATAAATACACCTCTTTAGGCATTATTCCTATATGCATTGTCAATGATGTCAAAATGCACTATCTGTAACTGTAATTACTATATAGATAAATGAATAATTATTGCATTTCTTAAACAAATGACTTCAGGAAAACATTGTACTCGAATGATATTTGCTTTGAAAATTCTTGCAGATGTTAGGAACTGCTTTAATTTGGTTATTCAAATAAATTGGGTTACATCATAACATAACCAGTGTTGTTCACCCAATTCTTACCATTTCATATGAGATTAGACTCAGTGTTCGTCTTTTGACATCAAGGCATATTGTCCCATAATCTCATAATATTAGGGAAAAGATAACTCATGCAATAAACCCGCAGAGAAAAGAACAGTAATTTATTTTAATTTATCAAAATGAAGTAAATAATTTGTTCTTATTTGAGAGATTTAACTTTATGGTTTGTTAAAACACCGATCCGATCTTGATCCAATCTGGGATAAGAGCGGATCGGATCGGGAAAAATTTTTTGATGGACCAGATCGGATCGGATCGCAAATTTCTTTTGATAGACAAGATAGGATCGAATCGCATCGCAAAATCTTTTGTGATAAACAAGATTGAATTGGATCGTTAGAATTTTTGGGAGTAAATAAATGGATCGGATCGCGATCCCCCAAGTTTCACCTCTGTCCTGAATGAAGAAAATAAAAGCTTTACTTCGTCATCTATAACTCATTTGTGTCCTGGATGAAAAGAAATGTCAACCACATTTTAACCTAAAACGTGATTTATTGACTTCCACAATTGAAATGTTGAGTTATCCATCCAACGAATCAACTAGAAACCCGGTTCTAAGATTTTCCTGTGTGGCCCATCTACTATTGCTCAACTTGAAATTCCAATGTATTCAATTTGTAATTGAGGGGCTCAGTAGAAGAAGGGGACTAGACATTTTTTAAAGAAAAATCTCCTTGGATACGACTATCAAAACGCATAGGAAATTAAAAAAACAATTCGGATTTCAAATTACTAGTCCCGTTTCTCGACTCAACCCCTCAATTGTATTAAGCCACAAGCTATTAAATAATGATACTTCAATTTTCAATACTTTTCGCTTATGGTTACGTTATCCGTTATATGCCTTACTTTACAGCATTCCACTTGAGATGCATTATTCACGTCACAGGGATCAGTTCTGATAATGACAATTATTTGTAAGTCCTGCATGTACACACTCAGATTGATATAGCCGCTATATATTGCAAATCCAGATAATTTTTTGTGTCCCCTAAAATACTGGGTTGTTCTTTCCATGAGTCAGGGATGCAAAAACCCATTAGTTTTTGTCAAAACTGTGTTATTCTTTCAAGCGTTTCAAAACGTTACATAACGTTTTAAGTCTGCTTTTGGCTTATTTCGCTTTTCAAAATCTATTTCAGTAATAAGTTTAAAATCGTCGTATGAATAAATGGAGTCTAAAATAACTTTCATTTTACCATAAAAACTTTACTTTACTTTGAATAGTTATTCGAAAATGAATGCATTTATTCAAAAATGTTTGCACTTATTCGAAAATGCCTAAATTTATTCGAAAATATTCGCATATATTCGAAAATGTTTGCATTATTCGAAAATTTTGCATTTATTCGAAAATGTTTACAATTATTAGAAAATGTTTGTACTTATTCAAAAATGTTTGCATTTATTTGAAAATGCCTAAATGTATTCGGAAATGTTGTTGTAATACGTTGTAATGCTTGCATTTACTTGCAGATGTAATAATACTTTTCTAAATGCTTGCATTTATTTGCAAACGCTGAAATATTGTCGAAAATGTTTTCATTTATTTAATGCTGGCGTCAGTTGGTCATGTAATGTAACATTATCCCAGAGCTGTTATTTTTGGCTGTAGACAAGTACTCGACGACCGTCGGGATCAAAATGATTGCCTAGAATAAAGTTAGAAGTGCCTATTTAGATATATTCCTTAGAATACGCTCAAGGATTCGATTTGAGAAAAAATCATTTGTAGGTCCTACAGTTCACTTAATCAATACTAATGTTTCGCAACAATCTTGCAATATGCAAAAAAAATTGCTTATCAATACTAATGAATGTTTTATCAATAGGTGAAGTATTCTGATGAAATTTTCCAGTCCAAAGAAAGTTTATTTATCTATAGTTTACTGTGATCATAGACTATTACAAATGCAATGAAACAATACATATTCTCAGGTTCAGATGTTGAAAACCTCTTTTCGTTTAACGTTATTGTACGCGCTTACTCGGATATATCAATAAAATCACAACTCGAGACTGAACGTACTATTAGGTAATAACTTTTGATATTAGAGCCGATGACAGCTACCCAGCTTTTACTTTTGGTTTAGCTAGATAAGATTTGTAAAAGAGATGGGTAAAAAGAAATAGATAAGATAATCCAAGAATAGTTGTCACAACTAGAGATGTGTTTGTTCTAATACAAGGTTTCCCGATTCCTGAAAATATAAAACAAGGTGATTGTATTAATAACAATGCGAATTGCGATGTGAAGACCATACATAATAAACAATTGCAAAACGGATATAGCACATTAGTTCAACTGTATTATTTCGGTTTCAAATTATTCAAAAAATTGAATTTATTTGAAAATATTCAAAAATGTTTCAATTTATTTGAAAGTATTCAAAAAAGTTTCAATTTATTTGAAAATATTCAAAAAGTTTTCAATTTATTTGAAAATATTCAAAAAGGTTTCAATTTATTTGAAAATATTCAAAAAGGTTTCAATTTATTTGAAAATATTCAAAAAGAATTGAATTTATTTGACAATATTTAAAAAAAATGAATTTATTTGAAAATATTCAAAAAAGTTTTATCTTGTTTGAAAATATTCAAAAAAATTTTATCTTGTTTGAAAATATTCAAAAAAATTTGAACTTGTTAGAAAGTATTCAAAAAAATTTGAACTTGTTAGAAAGTATTCAAAAAAATTTGAACTTGTTAGAAAGTATTCAAAAAAATTTGAACTTGTTAGAAAGTATTCAAAAAAATTTGAACTTGTTAGAAAGTATTCAAAAAAATTTGAACTTGTTAGAAAGTATTCAAAAAAATTTGAACTTGTTAGAAAGTATTCAAAAAAGTTTGAACTTGTTTGAAAATATCCAAAAAAGTTTGAACTTGTTTGAAAATATCCAAAAAAGTTTTTTGAACTTGTTTGAAAATATCCAAAAAAGTTTGAACTTGTTTGAAAATATCCAAAAAAGTTTGAACTTGTTTGAAAATATCCAAAAAAGTTTGAACTTGTTTGAAAATATCCAAAAAAGTTTGAACTTGTTTGAAAATATCCAAAAAAGTTTGAACTTGTTTGAAAATATCCAAAAAAGTTTGAACTTGTTTGAAAATATCCAAAAAAGTTTGAACTTGTTTGAAAATATCCAAAAAAGTTTCAACTTGTTTGAAAATATACAAAAAAGTTTCAACTTGTTTAAAAATATCCAAAAAGGTTTGAACTTGTTTGAAAATATACAAAAAAGTTTCAACTTGTTTAAAAATATCCAAAAAGGTTTGAACTTGTTTGAAAATATACAAAAAAGTTTCAACTTGTTTGAAAATATCCAAAAAAGTTTGAACTTGTTTGAAAATATCCAAAAAAGTTTGAACTTGTTTGAAAATATACAAAAAAGTTTCAACTTGTTTAAAAATATCCAAAAAGGTTTGAACTTGTTTGAAAATATCCAAAAAAAATTGATTTTGAAAACTCTCAAAAACGCTTTCAATACATTACAATTACTATTAAAATGGCCATTTTATTTTGTGTAATTTTATAACATTGGAGGGAGGGGGCCCAAAAGTAGGAAATTTTGCGTTACGTACTTTGTGCACAGTCCGTAAGCTTATAGTCAATCCAGAATAATTCAAAATCACTTTTCTTCATTTAGTTGATTAGCGATTTTATTTTAGCTTAGACTTTGGGTACAAAGATTTGGTTCTCAATCCTCATAATTCGAACAAATTTGAAACGAAGTAAAATTTCATTGTTTTTGCTTTCACTACCAGCTTACCTGTCTACAATCGCCATGGCAACTAATTATCTTGGAGACCCACTTTTACTTAACAGTACGATTAATTCCATCTAATTTAAAATGTTTTGCTGAAACTTGGGAAGAAATTTTAGGGCCTCACAACCTAAATGTTGTTTTTCCTTTGAATACTGAACTTATTTCAGGGTGGCCAATTTTATGTGAACTAATTTTATATTAGTTTTTAACATAAAATAATTTAATAATAAGGGCATTTGTGAAAAATTTCATAATTGTTTTCCTACTGACGAAAGTAAAGTTGTCAGTTGTACTTGTCAATTGTACACGACGTGTAAATAATGTGAAGAGTAGAAAACAGTAATGGTTAATTTCTACGTGTTGAATGTGCATGACTACGGAATAATAAAAGAAATTAACACAATTGGGATTGTAGCCCAAGTTTTGGCAATTACTTTACACTTACTTGGATAATAGAAGATCTGTTGATACGTCAGTACAAGTCCGGCAACGAATTGCGAAATTTGTAAGGTGGTAATTGTCATGGCCACCCCTTTTGGAATTTTCATTTGCAGAGCCTGTGAAATGAACAATAACTATATACATGTATATACAATTCTAATCATTCTAATATAAGATAATTGTTTTTGATACGGATTTATTTAATTCTGGCTTTCAGAAATTTCGAAAAATAAGCTTACCCTGCACCCAAAATAGGCGTACATGATTACATGCACAGAGCTATTAAAAGCCACAAAATATCTTATCATACAAGGTTCCCCTTCGACGAACACCAAAGGCGCTGCCCATAACATACTTAAATGGTGGTACCTGAAATAGTAAAAACTGCGTAGCTAGTTATATTAATATTATAGAGAATATAGCAGTACCAACTGCACAGTATTGAAAAAATACATGAAGGCAACAATAATAGCTTGAGAAATAAATTCCTATTAAAAACATTGAAGAATGCGTTTTTATTTACCAGTGCAGCAATACCAATGGCTTCTTTCTCAAAACAATAAATACAGTGTCTCCTAGCTCCACTATTTTAAAAAACCCATAAATGAACGCCCAAAATGTCGTTGAGTAATGCAATCCTTCCCTGAAACAAAAGTTGAACATTTAATTAACAATAATAATTAACAGTGGCAGCTTTAATTAACAATTAATGGTGACATACAATTTCATTGGAAAAAAATAAAATGTTTCACAAATATTAAAAATCCTAAATAATTCCTGTTGACCCAAAGTTTGTAATTCTGTTTAGGGAAATTATGGACTTCTATGAATTATATTTATTTATTTCAACAAACCATAAGTACAAATCAACAAATGTTGATAGTACAACTAGTACAAGGTCCAAACTCAGGATGACTGGGGAAAATTACTCTAAAACAATTAGTAGTTTGTAATCAGGGATCGTATTACGCATTTCGTAAAATTATTGCTACACAGTGGAAAAAATGAGGGAAATTAAAATCAGCTAAAATTGGGCCTCTGGAACACAATTTTATTGTGATTTCTTGAGGTATTATATATCTCCAAATCATAGACATAAAATATCAGAATTAGGCCCATGGGCCGCTTTAAGGACCGACAATTCCGGCATTTGTCCGGGTCTCACAAAATTTTTGGGGCTTCAAAATTACAGGCATTCGGGAAATTTAAAAACTGATGTCCAAAATCAAGAAAAAGCTAAGGACAATTTTCTAAAATTGAAAAAAATTGTGCTTCGCGCATATATTATTAACATTTTTCACCTATTCTTAGTGAAATCAAAAACTGATTATCAAAATCAACAAAAATTAAGAAGATTTTGTTAAAATAAAATAAATTTGCGCTTCGAGCAGATAATATTCACGTTTTTAGTAAATTTTTAGTGAAATCCAAAATATTGATGCTCAAAAACAAGAAAAATTAATGACAATTTAATAAATTAGAAATAAAATTAGCACTTCGCGCCAATATGTTTCCAAGCAATAAACAGGCAATAAAACGCAAGTATTCTGCTTTGAGAAAAACATTCATCTAGATTTCCTTTGCAGTTTTAAGTAAAAAATTCTTATTTTTCTACGAATGATAAAAAATTTAAAATTTCGCTGCGCGTGAAAATACTCTTAAATATTTTACCTTGAAAATGTTACAAATTTAGCGCTACTCGTGAATAAACGTCCCATATTGTCTTTTAAATGTTAAAGAATTTTGAGAATTCAAAAAGACGTTTCTTTGAACATCTGCCTTTCAAATGCTAAAAACATTTAGCGTATCACTCCTTTAAATTACCTTCAAAATGTAACCAAAATTTTTGCAACCGCGTTTTCAAATTTTAACTGCTTATTACAAATATTATAAGCAATAAATTGCACATTTTTCCGCTTCTTTCACTTCCAGGTCCAGGAATATTTTTATCCTTATAGGGTCCGCAAATAAACCGGGGATTTTCGCCCACGGCCTCGCGGGTGCACTGGAGCCGCTTCAGCCTCCATGTTGTATACATACATGTTCTGGAGAATGAGTTTACTCCTAAAAGCAAAGCTTAAAAATGAATTATCAAATAGTTTTGATTAAATTAAACAAGTTTTATTATTATTGTGTTCAAAAATTAATTTTTGGTCCTAGTTAGATAAAGAATCTCATGAATAGCTTGCAGCTAAATTGCTTACAAACTATGAATTGGATATTCCGCATGTTATCTGAGCGACTTATCGAATACCCAGCACTAGATTTCGAGTTATATTTTAATATTTCTGGTAAATCAGTCCATTTAGGAATTGATTTCGATTGCTATAATTATACGCACTTAAAAGGCGGGTAAAATATGTTTGGTTTACAAAACAGATTGGTCATACTACACCGAGATTCTGTATACTTACATATTCATATTTTGTATATAAGTTATTCCCATGTTATCGGTAAATTTGCCTATATACTTACGTGAGACAATTGGATTTGTACCAACCGTCCGGTTGTACAAGAATTCGTGTAATCTCTGGTACTATGCGTAAAACAACGATTAGTGAGGAAAGCGAAAGGAAAAAGTTCCAGGTAGCCAGTGGTTTATCCAAGTTGTATGGTTGACGATTTTTCATCCACCGAGGACCAAGCCAAACAAAGAGAAAATACAGACAGCCAATAATCGCCGAAAGCGGATAACACCTTCTGGTGATAAGTCTCAATTCGTTTCCGTCAACCTTTTCAAACCAATATGGCTCAACTTGCTGGGGATTTTCGTATTCCCAATGGTGTAACCCTAAATTCGTCATGTTTACGGAGTCCATGATTCGCTACCTAAGAAAAAGTACTTCATGTCAGAATCTACAAGTTATTAATTCTCCGACAATTACTATTGAACATGATAATTTCAGATATATAGACTGTTATTACGAACCCTAATTTATGCCAATTCAACTCTAAGGACACCACAATTATTTCGCTGTAGGATAAACGACTGCAACGTTTCAAGGCTTTACTTCAACTAAAAATGCATTTTGTGTCGTGCATCTAATATCCATAGAATAATGAATACGTAATTTAGATATTGCAAATTATACTTCCACGGATGAAGGAATTTACAAGGCAAACAATATATTTCAAAACACGCTTAAGAACAAAAGTTGGCTAACATTTACTGGCAGTTTTTTACGAGCAGAACATTGGTTTCGTAATCATGGAAGCACATTTTTATTGTTAGATATGTAAGGTTAGGAAGGAGGGAATGTATTGTATTTGTCTAACCAACTTACAATAAACTTTTCGGTTTTAGAAACAGAATAGCTATCAGTATCCTATTGAAGCATAAATAACTTGTTTAAATATTTCCCAGATAATAAAACAACAACAAAAAAATTGCATAACCTTTACATAGTATGGGAACTTAATGCTTAGAATATACTATGAAATTTACAAATTAATGACGTCTTTCAAATATATTGTACTATTTCCTTATCCGATCTGATCCCGACCACATTGTTTCCTGCATCTACAGGATATATTATACATAACGCAATTAAGTCATTCATCGCATTTTCTGTAAACCGCATTAATCGAAATAATACCCATCTCATGAGAAATAATACCCTCCTAGGGGTATTGTATCGATAAATGGGAGATAAAATGCACATTAAAATAGTAATACCCAAAAAGGGAAAATACCAATAATTCTTAATGAAATCGCGCTTGTAAATGTGGTTAACGATCCGTATTTCACATAGCAAATGTTTAGGTGAAAGAAAGAAATTGTTATATGGATAATTAATATTGTACCTTTTTTATACTCTTCACTTATTGACCAAATAAATTCCGGCCTTGTTGAAATCATAATATCCTCGTGATAAATAACACCTCCAGATCATCCTAATACATGCATATCAGAAACAAAATCCTATGTTGAAACAGTATTACCCGGCGGTATTAATTCGATTTTTACGGTTTCTAAATTCATTTGTGGATATCTGTCGGTCTACAAAATTTCGTTTCCCAAAACTGCAAAAATAAAATTGTTTTACGCAACACAAACATAAGAAAGACGGTGTATAATTTCATGCATGAGAATATTCCATTAGAAAAGCATTAATTTTTTCCCATTAACAAACAGAAACATCCAGAATGTTCATGGATAATTATAATCAGTTCCAATCCAAGTTTCAACCACAACAGAAAACGAAAGACGAGAATAAACTTATAGCTAATAATAATTTGCTAATAATTAATAATTTTACGTTGCTCATTTGCGGACTGGGAAATTATCTTCACAGCAAATATATTTTATATTTGTATTGTGATACACATAATATGCGTCACTCTAAGTCCTTATTTAAACATAATTGTAAAATCCGAAGGTATAGTTCATCCATTAAAATTAGTCATAATAAACCATTACAAAACGGATATATCACAGTAGTGCAACCGTAATATTTTTATTTATTTCTGAAATTATTTCAAAATATTCAAAAGAGTTTGAAATTATTTCAAACTATTCAAAAACGTTTCAATTTGCTTTTAATGTATTCTAAAGCAACACGTACTGGTCACCAGTGCAGACTACGACACATACCACAACATACACACAACACCCAATACACAACATACGTATAACACGAACAGTTAAACCTTCCCCTTTAAGGGGAAGGAGTTGCCCAATTTTGCTCATTTACGAACCTGTTCATAGGGGAACCTATATTTTCATAATGTGAAAACAGATTCCAAAAAAGTTTAACCGTTCTTGAGTTACAGCGCTATCTCACTAACTAACTGACTGACTAACTGACTGACTAACTAACTGACTGACTAACTAACTGACTAACTAACTAACTCACAGACAGACAGCCCAAACGCATACAGTAGTTGCACTACTGAATAATGGTAATTAGCAATATTTGTTTACTTATATTTGAATATTTTAAAAGTTGACATCTGCCCGTCAAAGTGGCTATTTTAAAAAGACTTCTATTTCAAATATATTTAACTCGGATCGGAGTCGACTTACATTTCCTCAAGAGACGTCGCTGACTTAAAGGTGGGCTGCACTGTACAGCCTGGTCCATATTAAGTTAAGCTTAAGCACGAAGTACTTGAGTGGCCGATCCCACCATAAAATAATATATTCATCGGTGACTTAAAAATAGTTAACCGAACAACACTATGAAAGACCTCAATTCAGGGTGGACTTACATATGAGAATAGCTTTCTTCGATTCGTCACCGTGTTCCACTTTGTTCTTTTCCTAATTTCCCTTCCGCTCTAATTTTAGTGATGGTCTAAGTGGACTTCCCCTTCCGTTTCTCTAATTTGAATGGGACTTCAAGGACTTCTCCTTCCGTTTCTCTAATTTGAATGGGACTTCAAGGACTTCTTCCGTTTCTCTAATTTGAATGGGACTTCAAGGACTTCTTCCGTTTCTCTAATTTGAATGGGACTTCAAGGACTTCTCCTTCCGTTTCTCGATCTTGAATGGTGGTGATCAGTGCTGGGCACCGAAAAACTCGGCCGGCCAATTGACGTCACTAATTGAAATTTTCAGGCCGCGGCCGGCCGGGCCACTAGCAAAAGTAATGGCCGGCCGGCCTTCGGCCGGCCAGTAATTGCTACAAAAAAAATTCGGCGGCCCTCGGCCGGCCAGTAATTGCTGCAAAAAAATTTCGGCCGGCCTTCGGCCGGCCAGTAGTTTATGCATAAAAATTTCGGCCGGCCATCGGCCACTTACGAAATGGTACGTAAAATTTCGGTCGGCCTTCGGCCGGCAAGTAGGTCGTACAAAAAAATTCGGCCGGCCTTCGGCCATCTTTGAACTGCTACGAAAAAATTCGGCCGGCCTTCGGCCGGCAAGTAGTTTGTACAAAAAAAATCGGCCGGCCCTCGGCCATCTTTGAATTGCTACGAAAAAATTCGGCCGGCCTTTGGCCAACCTTTAACAGCTACGTTAAATTTCGGCCGGTCTTCGGCCATTTTGATGTTCCCTGATCCTGATTATTCACAACGAAAGTGATGTATACAATAATAGGGTTGAATAGGTCTTGTGCCTTTTATTCTCCAATTTACTAATAAGAATGAGGGAAATATTCACAAAAATTAAAAAATAATTGACTTTACCTATGTAATGGTTATCTGTCCGACTGATGCATGTATATTACAATTACGTCTAAGCGAAAGAAAAATGTTACCAAGTTACCGTATATACCGAATTATGCCCCCTCTGATATTAGGAGCTTCTTAACCTTAGGTATTACGGTGTTATTGTGTTATTATGGTAAAACGTGCTTCGCGCAATGAAACACGAATTAATGTTTTTACAGAAATCTATTCAAAACATCTGAATTTATTTGAATTTATTCCAAAGGGTCTAAATTTATTCGAATTTATTTACATTTATTAAAATAAGTGTGAATTTATTCGAATTTATTTACATTTATTAAAATAAGTGTGAATTTATTCGAATTTATTTACATTTATTAAAATAAGTGTGAATTTATTCGAATTTATTTACATTTATTAAAATAAGTGTGAATTTATTTGAATTTATTTTCATGACATATAGTGGTCACTACCACCAGTGCAGACTGTGACATATAGTGGCCACCAGTGCAAACTGTGACATATAGTGGTCACCTGTGCAAACTGTGACATATAGTGGTCACCACTGCATAGAACGACATATAAGGTTTTACCGATTGACCCCATTTTTAAAAGGGAACCTACACTTAGTCCCAAGAAGAGGCACAGAAAGTTCGATCAAATTATTTCAATGCGTTCCTGAGATATGAGCTTACTCACTAACACACACACTAACAGATAGACAAACAGACAGACAGACATCATGAAAACTTAAAATAGCTTCCGCTATTGAATAATTATTAAGAAGACTGATGATGACATCTGTTCCCCAGTTAATATTAATTAAACGTGGGGTAAATGCCCACAAATATTAGGCATTGATTCGAGTGAAAAAATTCTGCCAACCTTCGGACACATATGACATATATGCTACGAAAAATTTCGGCCGACCTTCGGCCACCTTTAAGATGCTACGAAAAATTTCGGCCGGCCATCGGCCACTTTAAGATGCTACGAAAAATTTCGGCCGGCCATCGGCCACCTATGAAATGCTACTAAAAATTTCGGCCGGCCTTCGGCCACCTTTAAGATGCTACGAGAAATTTCGGCCGGCCATCGGCCACCTATGAAATGGTACATAAAATTTCGGCCGGCCTTCGGCCGGCAAGTAGTTCGTGCAAAAATAATCGGCCGGCCCTCGGCCATCTCTGAACTGCTACGAAAAATTTCGGCCGGCCCTCGGCCATCTCTGAACTGCTACGACAAATTTCGGCCGGCCCTCGGCCATCTCTAAACTGCTACAAAAAATTTCGGCCGGCCTTCGGCCAAAATCTTGAGATTCTATTAAAATTTCGGCCGGCCTTCGGCCGGCCATTTTCCAAAAATCCTGTGGCCGACCCCGGCCGGCCAGAAATTCGGCCATTTTCTGGCCGGCCGGTGCCCAGCACTGGTGGTGATGGACTTCACGGACTTGTTCTTGCCGTTTCTCTAATTTTAGTCGATGTGTCCTGAAATTAAATTTTTATATAAAAGTTCAACTATAAAGAATAAGAAAAAGGGCCCTTGAGAATTTCTATTACAAACCGATCGTGAGTGTTGGAGACTCCTATTTAGCTGGTGTATGAAATTGGAAGTATGGAATTGTTTACATGAACAGGTTTTATGTTTATTAAAATCATAAAAGGTGGCAATTGTTCGTTATTCTTTCTTTGTTCAAGATAAGCAGTACAAAAATGAAGTTGTTCGTCTTTTACATCCTCACCACTGTTCTGTGTGTCATTTGCCAGAATCCAGCAATGGTAATACAATTTTTGTTTATCACAAGCTATGAATGATTTCAATTCCCAAAGTTGACATTACAATCTCAGCTGCAAAATTTTTGTTATTAATTACCTATAGGAGTTAAAACCTGTATCATTTGCCATTATGACCAATTCCAGTCAGAAGATTTTGAAACCTGTGTCCGTGGAACTGGAAGGCCATCGGTTTGTGGGGGAGAAGACTCTAACACTGTGTGTGGTATTGCACTTTTAAACAACGGAATTCAACGCAGTTGCTATCGGTTAGACAAACTGGGGAAATCAGAAGTCTGTACGGAACAAAAGGATTCAGATGATTGCCTTTGCTCAGGAAGGCTGTAATAACAAGTCCTATCATTGTCATTTCAACATCTCTGCTCCATCAAAAAATCCCTCGAAACCCAATAATAAGGAACCTGTAGACACGACCGTACGTACTACTACTGAAAAGGATGCTACTGAACATGTGCAAACAAATGGCAAAAATAATGAATCACCCTTTACTGCATTAATTGAATCATTTTCCTTGTATTGTTAATTGTTATTGATATTGTTAATTGTATCATTTGTTATGGGCCAAAAGCAGCATTTGTGAGAATTAACGTACACTACACATATTCGTATATTACATTGATTGAACATTGCAAAATTCACAAATTACCTGATATTAACAATTGTTTTGAGAAAACCTAACCGAAATTTAAAAAAATTTGTGTCTCCGACAGGCGCAGTAATTTATGGTCATTTCTAATTAATTATGGAAAGGTAATTCCAGTTTATAGACGTAAATAGAAAAAGTAAAATTCTCTAATAAATACCTTTACATAGGTGTACACGTTTATAAACTAGCAATAAAACGCATTTGAAACGACAATACAAATTGAATGATTTTATTAACAACTTCTGTAAAACCTTGAGGTTATAATATGACACAAATATAATCCAGTCGCGCTATTCTACTCAATGAACTCAACAAAGTGTAACAAAGATTTAATTATCAACACAGTAATAGTTAATAGCAATAGAAGTAAAAGAACATTTAAATATTAACACAGTATACTAGGAATAATAGTAGGCCAAAGAACATTTAAATATTAACACAGTATACTAGGAATAATAGTAGGCCAAAGAACATTTAAATATTAACACAGTGTAATAGTAGGCCAAATAACATTTAATATCACCACAGTTGACACAGTATACTAGGAATAATAGTAGGCCGAAGAACATTTAATTAATATCAACAGGGTTAACACAGTATACTAGGAATAATAGTGGGAACATTTAACTATCAACACAGTTGACACAGTTTACCAGGCATAATAGTAGGCCGAAGAACATTTAATACTCAACACAGTTGACACAGTAAACTAGGAATAATAGTAGGCCAAAGAACATTTAATAATCAACACAGTTGACATAGCATACTAGGAATAATTGTAGTTAGTAGGCCACTGTAGGTATACTAAAAGTTTAAATCATTAAAGTTTAAATCGTTAAAGCCTAATTCGAACTGTAGGTATACTTTAAAGTTTAAATCGTTAAATTTTAAATCGAACTGGAACTTGAAAAGGCATTGGCATCCTCGACTTTGAACACGCTTTGGCATATCCTCGAATTTGAAAAGGGTTTGGTATTCTAGAATTTGAATTAGAAGTTGAAAAGGCATTCTAATTTCGCAGTTGAATAGGCATTTTAAAAGGAAAATCTTTTGTTGATTGAATAAATTGTATAATGCACATATTATGACATATTAGGCGTAGAATCCCAAGGAGAACATGTTTACAATGGTACACACCTATACTAACTTTCAAGCTACAAAATCAAAGTTTAGTCGCATTGTTTCACTGGTTCATTAGCGTCAGTACAGGCTCTCTTAGGTATAGAGAACCTAGGCGAGCGCCTAGGGCCCCGCGCCTTGAAGGGCCCCGCGGCAGCCGACAACGATAAAAATTCTTCATACTTCTGCATAATTCAACAAAAAAACTTGAAAATTTTTCGGCCCTTCCGGGCCGAATTTACTGTTTCTCAAAATGCATTGCATTTCTACATCATTTTGGCACCAAAACTGACAAAATGCAAAACTGACAAAGACAGTAGTTATTCCTTGCCCACCTCTATCTGTATATTCTAGGAAAACTCCATTTGAATAGTCAAGAGGACATTTGTACTTCTCTGGCTGCAACAGTTGCACTCGGGAAACATTTCCATGAGAATCCTCTAACAAATAAAAGTTTCCCACAATCATTCATGTTTTCTGCTTTCATAGGAATAAGTCTACTTTTCTCCTTTCGAAAAGTGTCCAGCAAAAAGTCCAAATGTTAACACATCGGAGCTTCTTTGTTTTGTAAGTAAACAAGTCCAGACGAATTTAAGTGAGTTACACTTAAATTATTCAAGGTTTCACCGATTTTCAAAAATAAATTTCTTGCCATAAAATCACCCATAAGTTCTTTCATGACAATATAATTGATAGGTTCCGTACTTACTGACTCCCCTGTTAAGTACCCTAAAGGAGTACCATTTTCATCACGATGGCCTGTAAGCTGAAGAATAAATTCCTTTCGTAATGTTTGCCTGGCGAGGAAAATTTTAAGTTGGCCACAATCGTCGTAATAATGTAAATGCTCCAAGCGCACTTGCTGAACTCTTGGTTGAATTTTCGCGTAACGTCGGAGCATTTTGAATAAATATTTTGGTAGCACTTTAATTTCACCAAACTTGTCCAAGAACTCGCACAGTATTGCTTCATAATTGGCAATTGGTTTAACAAATAAATTAAAGGGAATAAAGGGATCCCCATCATGTCACGGTTTTCTCTTCGAACAATGAACAAACACTCGCCGAAAGCAAACCACCGAAATCCCATTTCATCGAAAGCATACCACGGGAAACAACTCATTGAAAACAACACGCCGCGCCGAAGGCATCCTCCCGAATTGTCAGTATTTCTATTTACAGTATTTATTGAAAAAACTGCAGAGGGGAGTTATAGTTTTAAGTATTAATATCGAATTTTCGAAAGCATGTATGTAACCTTTATATAAAAAGTGTCCTAATAATGGTACACAATTCGTAACGTTAGAATAAACTAAATGAGAATTACAATACATACATGGTAAATGGTGTTTAATGTAATATTATTTATTATATTAAACATTATTTATTAAACATTATTATTAAACCTGTTTATTTTTAGACGTTTGTTTTGCATAGAATATTCGTCCCCAGCAATAGTTAAAATCTACAATATCGCAGTTATTTATAAAAATGTTGGGGGAGCTATTTCGATAGAGGGACCAAACAGACATAATACTCATACAATAACTAATGAAAAATAAAGAAATCACTTTTTAAACTATTTACAGAACCTAACTAAATTAAAAATCGGCTTTTTAAACACCACAAAACCATCAGCTTCGCTCTCCCACCTTAGATGCAGTTTTTCTTTAATTTTCCCATTGTGTTTAATAATTACCTGGTATTTTACTGTTAGTATTTGTTTTTGGTGAATTTCTCTGGGGTGAATTGTTTTCTGTGGGATTGTAGATTGTATTTCGGTGGGTAGTTTTCTGATCCATGCCAAGGCACCGAAAGAACACTCACTGAAGGTAACCTACAAAACACACAACCCCTTTGAGATGTAATTCGAATACGATACAAAAGATAAAATGACTTACTCATTTTTCTATTGCGATCTTCGATTTCAGAGCATTTATTTCGACGAACGTACTACTACTGAGAAGCAGAAGGATGCTGCTGAACATGTACAAACAAATGGATAAAATTATGAATTGCCATTTATTGCATTAATTGTATCATTTTCCTTAGTTGTTATGGGCCAATAAGCAGCATTTGTGAGAATTAACGTACACTATAACATTCTTTTATTGCCATTGTAAAATTCACAAATTGCCTGATATTAACAATTGTTTTGAGAAAACCTAACCAAAATTTAAATTTGGCTTTATTATTGACATGTCAATACAACAGTACATTCACCAATAAAATAAACCACTAAAATAAGCCAATAAAGTAAACCAATAAAGTCAGTAAAAGCCACAAATTGTCACTGCTCTCCCGCCCTAGATATGCTATTCTACAACAGTAAATGATACAAATATTAATTTTCTATTGACATGCGCGGTAGCCGTTTGTATGAAAACACAGCGTTGGGTCCAAAATGACCGATTTTTACACAGAACAGAAAAGTTGAAATTTTATTTTTAAAATTATCTCTTGGGACTACCTTATAAGAGCGAAAATAACTGTTGCGATTACTACTTTGACATAGATCGTGGATTTATTAGTATTACTAAATTTTATTTTCAGGGTTTAACTCGGAGTAACCTTTCATGTATGTGTACCCATAGATTTCTGTTTCTCCTCTTCGTCGTTTCGCTTTACTTTTACTTTTTTTCATAACTTTTCTTTCCGTTTCTCCGATCCATTTCGCTTTACATCTACGTTTTCATCCTAACTTTTCTTTCTCTTTTTCTAAATTGTAGTGGTGGTGGTGTCTCCGAGAGGCACGTATCTAGGCATAGAAAAAACTTGGATTTATAGTATATACGGGTATATACTAACTTAAGAAAGTCCAGTCTTCATGAAATTGTGTGTGTAGATAAAACAAGGATAAGGGAGGAGCAAGTGCAAGGAGAATCAAGGTGTAGCTGCAGTTTGCGCAGAGCCAAAATTTAATTTGAGTTGCTGTTGGACCTAGAAGTGAAAACTACATCTGTTGACCAAAACTTTGCTACGAAAGCTCGCAAAAATGGTAAGTAATATTAAAAATCAAAATCGAAATTTCGAATTAGTAGTATTACTTTGTCATAAAATGTTTAAGAAATTTAATTTTGATAAAGATGTGATGTTTATAGGAACAACTATTGGTTGCAGTTGCAAAATTGAACGATAATGATTATCAAGATTTTATGATCTCGGCTTTCTCAGCGACAAGGCCTCCAGCTATTCAAAAGTCTATAGTTTGAGGGATTCGAAAGAGAGGATCAAAGAATTCCGAGGCTAGCAAGAAAAAACAGGAGAAAGATGATGGCGTAGACTCCAAAGGAATCGTGTTGTCATGGCCGTCTCTTTCTCCTGAGGCAAGTCGATCTGCGTGGAATGTAAGTTTATTTTTAAATTCAACATATCTACTTTAGTCATAAACTAAATGCTTATTTGTTATTAATAACTTTACATTTACCTTACTAGGTTCCTTTCATTTACCGGGGAGATTTAGTTCCTGACAATGGTTTTGTTTTCCTGGACGTGGAAAAGATTTCCGCCAGGACAGTAACTAATAAACACAAGTTGATGGGAAGCGTGTTAGCAGTCGTCAATGAACATAAAGATGTCATTTTATGGTGGTTCATTAAGCCAGATGAAGAAGTGTGCCAATACTTCTCAAGCATAACTGGATTGGACAAATCAAAGTTACAAATGGGCCTTCCATTTGAAATTGTAAGTTCCAGTGCAACAATAAGTTACAACAAATACTCCTTAAGCTATTTTAAAAATTATAATAATAATTTTATGACTTAGGTGAAATTCTTTGCTGACTTGTGCTTTGCGGGGAACACTGTAGTCGGGTATGACATGGACAGCGATTTGGAGTGCATCGGAATAAAACCAGATATTTTAAAAGATGACTTAGCCAAATATTTTTACGAGAAGAAGAATGATCCAAAGACTGGAAAAGACATTATCGAACCATTCTCCCTTAAGGATTTATGCAAACATTATTTTGACGACGAAATCCAATGTTCTGTTCATTCGGCTATCATAGATGCGCGGAGAACTCGTGATGTATGGCTAAAGAAAAAAGAAATCAGCATCAATCAACCAGTGTTTACAGATATAGTGAAAAGGTCTAAAAAGGCAGATTTTTCTGTTGATAAAAACGACTTTTGCTACTGCCCCAACACGAAAAATAACATTCGTCGTAGAAATAAGATGTATTATCCTTAATGTTTATATTTGGATTTATTGCAAGTAAGCTTTACATTTATTTTAACACATGTTACATAAATATGCCTCACTAATAAATCAATTGTATAATGTATGAACTAAAGCACTACTGATTTCTCAAATGTCTTCTAGTTTGCGACCATGACTTTGCTTGCCTCACTTGATCATTTTCGTCTTTAACATGCCTGTACATTAAAATTCTTAGAAAAGGCAATATCATATACATTTTGTGGCCTTTACAAATTGAATTTTCCAACCACTCGTGTACTAATTTTGTTTTCCTATAATATTCTAAAACAGATTTAATGACCTCTCTGCCATCAAACTGTAAGGTGTTGTTAACAACATTTTTAAACGAGTTACCTATTAAGAAAAAAATTTCTGCATGTTCAGGTTTAACTACAGATGAAAAAGAAAATTCATCGATTGGATTTAGGAGTCCTAAAGAATATGCTTTCTCTATAATTAATACTTTGTCTTTAGATCCCAATTTTTCAGTTGACATCATATTTTTGCATGTAGAGCAATCATATTTTGAAAATGGCTTTTTGACACAATAGCTGCCCACGTACTTTGCTACCATGTTATTATGGGTTCTAACAACTTTTGAACTTTCCTGTTTACCGCAACATTTATCAAAAAACGCTATTCTACAATTTTCTTCTACTGCAGTTGTGTTACATTCAACTGGACATGTCATCTCAGTGCATTGAGAGACTACTCCATTCGCAATAGCATTGTCAATGCAATTACTTTTCACAAAAACCTGAAACTCTTTCAAAGATATCAATGACTTTTGCTTTATACTTTCACAATTAGTATGTGTTGAAGATTTAGTTGAGTTTTTACAAAATAGGTATCTAAAATTTTGCCGAAATTGTCGCGCAGTGGGATTTCTGCCCCAACCTCCTTTCATTCGTATTACAGAAAAGAAGTTTTCAACACAATCTTGTTGCATTCTTCTAGTGTAAACCTTATTGTAACCGCTGCATTTTAAATCGCTAATCAACATTTTAATTCCAGTTAAAGTTGTTTCTAATCCCATTAAAAAGTCTGGCTTCCCACTTTTGTAACCTTTTAAGGAAATTGACTTAAATAGCTTTATATATTTATCAAATAAATAGCTGTTATTGTGGATCTTAGTTGCAGATTTAACTGATTTAACATCCACATCAACAGATATGTTGCATAAATCGAACATTGTGTCTACATCTTTTACAAATATAGCGGTGGGCTTAGCTAATACATTTAATCGCTTAGTCTTAATCATCGTCATCATGCCAGCAAACACAGAATGGCTAAATACCTGAGTGGCCAATTTCACTTTCATTTTTGAATAGTCTTTAATGTTGAAATGTGCATCTGTTAACCTTGGAGCCATTCTTAAGTTACAGTTTCTGTCTTTCCTTCGAAATTGGGAAATGTATAGCCACTTTATTAGTGTATTCTTTTTACTTTTGTCAGCCAGTTGAAATATATATTTTAAAAGATTATTCCTGATTAATTTAATCAAATGGGGTATATCAAACATCATGTAAATCTTCTGGGATAAAGCAGTAATAAATGGATTATTCGAATCTATATTCCAAGCTCTGAATAACCCCTGGTTTGTGAAGCTCATATCGCAAACACTGCATCGTAATTTTAAACCAGTTAAAATAATGCTGTTAATATTTGACATTACTATATCCTTCAATTTCTCTGTTGTCGTATTAGAATTTGAAAAGTAGTAAGAAAAAGGCAACATCCAATTACTTTGTAGCCCTTGGATCATAAAAACCAGACATTCGGTGGCTGTTTCTAGTGACCTTTTTCCATTTCCAAAATCGGATATTCCTGTAAAGCAGTCTTTGTAACGGTCGTATTCCACCAATTCCTTAATAGCTACTTCATCCCAAACCAAGACGCATTCTTTATCTTCACTGCTCATTGATTGTATTTTTTGTTTTATTAGTTGCACAACTTGATTATTAATTCCAACTGGAAATTCGAAATCCGTCAGCCACATCCTAATTGTTGACACAGCAGGTAATTTGAACCCCAGTTGCAATAATGCTCTGTAAATCAAAAAGGCAATGAAACGACTAAGTTTAGTTGTATCAATAGTCACCAAAACGGATTATCAGCAATTTTATTGTGGGATGCTGTAATTCCACATACCTATAACCATTGGACCCACATGAATAGTAGATTTCCATAGAAATATTCTTTTCAGTTTCAGTATAGTGACAATGTTTCTTTTTTGAGCTGTACCGATGAACTTGAGAGAGCATCAAGTCTCTCATTGCAGGAGCGTCTTTAAATACTTCATCTAATGTTTCAGTAAAGCTTTTTGATTTCTTAATTTTTTGTTTCATCCGTCGACATTTCTGCTGCTGAGTAAGAAGTCGTCTTTTCGTTTGACATAACTTCTCCTTGTGATTGGTGTCAGCTCTTTTTGGTGTTGAAGGATATGCTACCGCTTTTCCTGGCTGAGCTATTCCACTAGGTACAGCAATGACGCATTTTGAATTACACAATGACGAATTCTATATTGGTGTACTCTGGACTCTGCAAATAAATATTGTCATTCACTAATTGAATTAACAATTTCTGCTTGTTAGTAGTTTGGTATTTGCAACTGTGGTTTATGTTTTATTATTATTACTCGTTTTCTTTACTACTTCGATTTGGAAAAATGTTTAGTATATTTGACATTGGCTTAGGCAGTACTGTTTTAGTTTTCATTTTTGATGTTGACGAAGGATATGCAACAGCTGTTCCTTGTTGACCTATTCCATTAGGTAAACCGATGACGCAACTTAAATTACACAATGATTGAATAGATATTGGAGTGTTTTGGTCACTGGAAATAAATATAGTCATTTATTACATTAATTCAATAACTAATTTTCCCTTGTTAATGTGTTTGGAATTTTAAACAGTAGATTGATTTTGTGATTGATTCAGTAGATACATTTTGTTATTACCTGTATTCTGCATTACTTTGAATTGGAAAAATGTTTTCTTTGTTTGTCATTGACTTAGGCAGTATTGCTTTAGTTTTCACTGTTGATGTAGACGATGGATATGCAACAGATGTACCTTCCTGAGCTATTCCATTGTTAGTTGCAGTTATGCAATTCCTGTTGTTACACAACAGCTGGAACTGATGAGAGCACGAAGATCTGTTTGAGATGTTTATGTATCAATTTAGTTTTATCATCAAAACTTTCCCAAAATAGTAAACAGTAGTAATACAATTTTACCTATCATTTGTAGACTTTTGAACACTAAATGACAATGCTTTTCGAATTAACCGACTACGGCATTTTTGATCATTTTGGAAATAAATACTACACACATGACTATATCTGGTTACTGCTTTAACGTTTAAATTAAGATTTTTGATCCACTTGGTTTTCCTTTCCGGCGTTTTTGGAAATCCATATAAATTGATGTCTGGATTTTGGTTACTATTTTTACCACAAACTAAGCAAATCTTATAGTCCATGGCAGTAAGAAGAGTACACTATCGAAGCACGTGTACTGTAAGTCACGTTGTACGAAAATAGGCTGCGCCCTACAACATTAACAGGCAATCAAAAGTCGAGAAGGGAATTAAATCATCTAAATTAACCGCCAATCATGAACCATAGTCGGAATGAGTGCCGAAAAATCTCGCTTCACCCCACAACAGACCTCCATCAGTCTGTACTATATAGTCTCTGGTATCTAGGGGGTGGCCTGGGGCTAAAAAATGGCTCCTATTTAAAGGTACCTCAAAAATAGTCGGTTTACCTCAAGAAAAATATAATCACTATACCTCATATAAATACATTTATCTAATAAATATTTATCAAGTCTCAATTATCATTACTCCGAACTGATACTGTCGCTTAGCTGTTGTTTTGGTTTTGGGATATGTCAAATATTCTAATAGACATATTGAAGATAGAGAAAATACGTAATTCGAGGTAGCTTGGGTGTATCACTAGTAATAATAGTAGGTAAAAGTATATTTAATTATCAACACAGTAATAGTTGTTAGTAATACTGGTAGGCAAACTCACGTTGAAATATCAACACAGTAATAGCTAATAGTAATAAACCATCGCAAAGCATATAACAAAGGAGCGAAGACAAAACGTTAAAAACATATTAACGCCAGTTCCAAAATACACACATTGGTTTATTTTTTTAGTTGCTTTTTATTTTTTATTCCGAGGTCAGAGGTCAGAAATGGTTCACATTTTAATGAGTAGAGAACATACAGTCCTTAGATGATATTTAAAAATTACATTTTTTTATCATCACTTAGAAGGCCCACTGAAAGTTTCATCAAAATATTTCAATGCTTTGGTGAGATATTTGACAATTGGCATAGGTACTCACTAACTAACTGATTAACAGACAGACAGACATCGCGTTTCCATAAAAGGAGGCTTCGCTTCTTTAATAATAGTAAGCAAAAGTACATTTAATTATCAACAAAATAGTTATAATGGTAGACAAAAGTACATTTAATTGTCCACAATATAGTTATAATGGTAGACAATAGTACATTTAATTGTCAACAATATAGTTACAATGGTACGCAAAAGTACATTTAATTATCAACTAACAACTAACTAGTACACAAAAGTACATTTAATTATCAACTAACAACTAACTAGTACACAAAAGTACATTTAATTATCAACTAACAACTAACTAGTACTTAAAAGTACATTTAATTATCAACTAGTACTTAAAAGTACATTTAATTATCAACTTAGTACTTAAAAGTACATTTAATTATCAACTAGTACTTAAAAGTACATTTAATTATCAACTAGTACACAAAAGTACATTTAATTATAAACTAACAACTATCTAGTACACAAAAGTACGTTTAATTATCAACTAACAACTAACTAGTACACAAAAGTACATTCAATTATCAACTAACAACTAACTAGTACACAAAAGTACATTCAATTATCAACTAACAACTAACTAGTACACAAAAGACATTTAATTATCAACTAACAACTAACTAGTACACAAAAGACATTTAATTATCAACTAACAACTAACTAGTACACAAAAGACATTTAATTATCAACTAACAACTAACTAGTACACAAAAGACATTTAATTATCAACTAACAACTAACTAGTACACAAAAGACATTTAATTATCAACTAACAACTAACTAGTACTTAAAAAAAGTACATTTAATTATCAACTAGTCCAGTATGTCTCAGTATGTCTCAGTCACAAAGTTATTAGTTATTAAAGTTTAGATAGAGCTGTAGTGTAGGTATACTTTGAAGTTTAAATCGAACTGACGCTTATAAGTGGTTCTGCGTGAATTTTGAAATAACTATCTCCAAACTGGTATAGCTCCTAGTAAGTGACCATAGTTTCCAGGTACCTTGCTTTAAAGTTTAGATCTATCTCGAACTGTCTGTAGATATACTGTAAATTTTAAGTCGAACTGAAGTTTAACTCGAACTGAAGTTTAACTCGAACTGACATTTAACTCGAACTGAAGTTTAACTCGAACTGAAGTCTAAATCGAGAGAACTGAAGTCGAAATCGGACGAACTGAAGTTTAAATCGAACGAACTGAAGTTTAAATGATACGAACTGAAGCTTAAATCGAAGTTTGGTCACACTTGCTCAATTCATTAACCTCTGGTTCAGGCTCAGTAGCTTTACATTTGGGTTTTAAAATTTTTAGTTTGACCCAGGTTCGCTTTTGGGCATCAAGTTTGGAGCTGCGTACTCTAATTTTAACACACTGGCCTAACATTTGCTTAAAATCTGTAAATGTCTTCTTGTTACTGTTTTGCCATTTCATTTTGTTCATGGATGCACAGACAGTCAAAGGAGGCATCGTGCAGTATTTTGGAATTGTTAATATGTCCATGTCCGCAAGAGCCACAACCTGAAACACTCCATAATCGATTAAGAGAACTTGGCGAACAGGAGTTGGAGCGTCTTCGAATTCCATTGGATCAACTCTATTATTGACAACCACAACCCTGCAAACAATTGTTCCAGCTTCCGGGTTAGTAGGATCAATGAAACACGGGGCAACGTAAGTAGCATTAGGGTGGCTTTCGATATAGCTGTTAGAGATTGGGATTGTGGTCCAGAGTCGTTTTGCGGCCGAATTCATGTCTCTATAACGTTTTAAATCTGTCTGCAGCTTATTTCGCTTTTCCAAATCTTTTTCAGTAATAAGTCTAAAATCATCGTACGAATAAATGGAATCCAAAACAACGGTCAGATTTCTTCCCGCAGCGAATTTCGAAATATGTGGCTCAAAGCTAGGTATTTCAGTCGCCTGATTGTCGTATTGTAACAAAGTAAAACTATAAGGAATGTTTTTCTTGCCGAAAACAATTTTTGAAAGTTCACAATTCACACTTTTTCTTATAGTCACTCGTTGTTCTGCATTGGATTCTGCAAAATGGGGATCAATTTTTTCCAGATTTTCCTTATTCATAAAAATTTCAACGCAAAACATCTTATTTCCTTGTACCTCTTCAAGATCGGCAACGATAGCGCTGTAACGTTCTTCTGGAGGGAATAAACTTCTTGCAATTGATAGTTTTCTTGACGGAATTGGTGGTACTTTGAATAATTTCACTTCGAAACATTGTTGGGGAAGGTAGCCAAGAATTGGATTTAAGTCCGAAGCTAAATAAAGATTTTCAACGAAGACAGTAGTAATTCCTTGCCCACCTCTATCAGTATATTCTAGGAAAACGCCATATGAATAGTCAAGAGGACATTTGTAATTCTCTGGCTGCAACAGTTGCACTCGGGAAACATTTCCATCGGAATCCTCTACCAGATAAAAGTTTCCCACAATCATGTTTTCTGCTTTCATAGGAATAAGTCGACTTTTCTCCTTTCGAAAAGCGTTCAGCAAAAAGTCCAAATGTTTGCACATCGGAGCTTCTTTGTTTTGTAAGTAAACAAGTCCAGACGGAAGTAAGTGAGTTACACTTAAATTATTCAAGGTTTCACCGATTTTCAAAAATAAATTTCTTGCCATAAAATCACCCATGAGTTCCTTCATGACAATATAATTGATAGGTTCCGTACTTACTGATTCCTCTGTTAAGTAACCTAAAGGACAACCATTTTCATCACGATGACCAGTAAGCTGAACAATAAATTCCTTTCGTAAAGTTTGCCTGGCGAGGAATATTTTAAGTTGGCCACAATTGTCGTAATAATGTAAATGTTCCAAACGCACTTGCTGAACTCTTGGTTGAATTTTCGCGTAACGTCGGAGCATTTTGAATAAATATTTTGGGAGCACTTTCATTTCACCGAACTTGTCCAAGAACTCGCACAGCATTGCTTCGCATCCGTAACTGAAATAGTTCATCATTAGTCTTACACGGCAGTAATTTTGAGTTTCCTTGTTGAAAGCAATAGCAACATTGCCCTTTAGCATCAGATCGGGTGGCAGTCTTAAATTTTCATCGTAACCAATTCGTTCGTAAACCAAATTAATTTCTTTCTCAAGTTCATCAACGTTTGAGTCAGTAATACTAATGTAGTCCAATTTCGTTACACATGCTGGATCGTCATGTAAGTTACCTAAAATTATTTTCACTGGTTTAGTATCGATGTCTTCCTCCGATATCTCCAGGGATGTCGACGTTTTAAGACTTCTCAAAAGTATACTAGTACCTAAAAAAAGAAAATAAATTTTAGCTCTCTCTCTTCCTATTACGAATATCGAAAGATTAATTCTACGGTTTAATAAGTATACAAAAGCGACACAGTCAAGTCACCGAAATTTTTTCACCGAACAATGAACACTCACCGAAAACAACGAACCGAAATCACATCTCAACGAAAGCATACCTACCACCACCGAAAACAACTCACAGAAGACAACACCGAAGGTAACTTCCCGAAACGTCAGTATTTACATTTACAGCATTTATTGAAATAACTGGACAGCGTAACTTAATTTAAAGCATTAATATCTAATTTATTCAACAAGCATCTTTATAAAATTATTAGTGCCCCAATCAACGTTACACATTTCATAATAGAGAAATGATTTATAAAAAGAGGTTTTACTTTTCACTATCAGTGCTTATTGTACTATACCACCCTTTTAGACGTTTATATTAGAATATTCTGGCGAATAGCAATAATTGAAAAATCTACGATACCGCAAAGTTATAATATTGGGGGAACTATTTCGATAGGGGGACTAAACAGACTTAATTCGAAAAATACACATAATACAGTAACTAATCTAACTACTGAAACATTTAGAAAACTTTTTTTAAATTATTTATAGAATGTGACTTAATGAGAAATGTAGAAATACCTTTTTAAATGATTTGCAGAACCTAATCTAATGATACATTTGGAAATCCCTTTTAAATTATTTACAGAACCTAACCTAATTAAAAATTCAGAAATCCCCTTTTCAAATGTTTACGGAACCCAATCTAATGAAAAATAGAAATCCCTTTTTCAAACGCTACAAAACCATCAGCACCGCTCTCCCATCGTATAGTTGCAGTTTGTCTTTAATTTTTCCACTACGTTTAATGGCTTTCTGGGATTAATTTGCTGTTAATATTTTATGTTTTTGGTGAATTTCTATTCCGTGAATTGTTTTCTGTGGGATTGTGTTTCGGTGGGCGGTTTTCGGATCCACGTCAAGGCACCGAACGAACACTCCCCGAAATCAACCCACAAAATATATATACAATCCCTGTGAGATGTCATTCGGATACGATACAAAAGATATAAAATTACTTACTCATCTTTCTATTGCGGTCTTCGAATTTCAGAGCATTTATTTCCTTCGCCAATATGCAGGAAATCAGTTGTTCTTCATCTTCAGTTGACGCAAACTTAGTTGCTCTTTTAATAGAATCTAGTCCTTTAAAACTCAAGGTTTTTGTGATGATAGGATTTACAATTTCCTGTTGATTTCTTGACTCCATTTCCGTTCTCCAATCAAAACTTTGAAATTCTGATGTAGTGTTTATATTCCAGTGATTTTCGCGTGATCCAGTATTAGCATTTACACTTCCCTGCTGCAGTTTTAGCATTAGCATTTGCATTCCTTAGATTAAGTATTAGCCTGGCCTTTAGATTAAGTATTAGCCTGGCCTTTAGATTAAGTATTAGCCTGGCCTTTAGATTAAGTATTAGCCTCCCTGGCCTTTAGCCTTTAGATTGAGTATTAGCCTCCCTGGCCTTTAGCCTTTAGATTGAGTATTAGCCTCCCTGGTCTTTAGCCTTTAGATTGAGTATTAGCCTCCCTGGCCTTTAGCCTTTAGATTGAGTATTAGCCTCCCTGGCCTCTAGCCTTTAGATTGAGTATTAGCCTCCCTGGCCTCTAGCCTTTAGATTGAGTATTAGCCTTTACATTCCCGTGAATTCCGCATGATTCAGTATTAGCCTGTGGATCATTCCCTGTGGAAAAAAAGATCAGGCATTATTAAAATGCATCAGTGAAGATTGTTTATTTTTTTATATGGCATAGAATATATCTCCGTGGTTATTATTGAGTATCAACGTTTTTCAAAAAAGTCAATAGAATGAGCCCTACAGGCCTTCAAATTCAAATTTTTTATCACTTTTTTAGGCATTTTTTCGGTGTGTAATTCAAGCATCCGTTGACCTACAGACTCAGGATTTGTCTTTCGACGCTTAATGTAAGAGAGCGCACACATACTACGAGGAAACCCTTAGAGGGGTGGGGGTACCCGATATTTCCTCAGCGAATATGCTACAATGGCAAAATACTTCGAAATGGTCCTAAAAGCGGGGTGGGGGTTAAAAATTGGCGAAAGAACGTCATCGCTCTCTAATGTAGAACAGCACTGCATACTCCAAACTTATTACCACCTATTTGGGGGGGAACGTCCCCCGACTCCTAAGTTGGCGGATCTCATTCATACTCAATAAGGATGTTCCTAACATCACTGTAATAAGCATCCAATAAATTGCTCCCAACATTTGACTGAGCCTTTCGTCTTGTATTGTATAAACTGGGCTCCCTATAGTATTAGTACACTACAAACTACAAACAAGACGAAAGGCTCAGTCCAGTCATAATATGTTATGAGCGATTTATTGGAGGTTTACAGTGATGTTAGGAATCCTTAGTGACTATGAATGAAATCCACCCTCTAAGGGGGTACACTTCCCCCAAATAAGTGGTATTTAATTAAGTTCTGAGTATGCACTGCTGTTCTACATTGCATTACGCGACGAATGACATAACTCCTGTGTCTGTAGGCCGACGGATGCTTGAATTACACTGAGATATTTCTACAGTGACGGTTTTTCTGTATTTCGGTGCTATGGAAGCGTTTTCTGATTGGCCCTGATTCGTCATTTAGGAGCAATCCCATAGGTTGATTAGAGTTTCTACTCACTGTACACATAGACATGTCTAAAAAACTGAAAAAATTGCGACCATTCAGGCCTGTAGTCCCTGCCCTATTGACTGTTTTGAAAAAAGTTGCTCCTCAATAATGACCACTGAGATTTACTCTACGACATATCAAAATCAAATTAAAAATGGTAATATTTCATCTACGCATGGAAATTGAACTGACTGAAAGCATTATGGTTGCAATTGAAAATAGTGTAAATCGTTTAATTGAAAATAGACAGATACCGTTTTGACCAAAAAATTTGGCAGACCTTAATTTTAGGTCGACGACGCTAAATTTAAGGTTTTAGGTCGTAAGTCAAGATTAGGTTGACCTAAAAAATTAAAAAATAAGAGTAAGGTGCGACGCTATTTATCCACCTTAAATCAATAATCATGAATCTTGATTTTATCAAACATAATTTCCACGGAAACCATAGTAACAAGTCCCACACTAAGACTCGGCTGCCATTTGGATTTGGGTATGACAGGTAAGGCAATTGAACGCTTACTGTGTGATGTAAATAGCGAGCACAAAATTTTGCGACCTTAAAATTTGAATTTAGCGTCAGCGAGATAAGGTCGTTGAGATAAGGTTATGGCAACGCTAACTAGCTAATAATGCAATTTTCACTGATGCCTGATTCACTATAACATTAGAATTAGAACCTCCGAGCCATGCTCTTCAAAAAAAAAGAAATTTTGGAATTAAGGTAAGGTGATGAGAAATCCCCAATTTTACACTGGAAAAGATCCCGATTTATATCTTTTAATACTTTCCAGCCAGAGGCTGAAAGATAAAGAAATTAAAGAATAATATTTACTACTTTTTCTTCCCGAGGCGCAATTAGAAAAAACATGCCATAGAGAGCAGCAAAATATTTAGAATTACAAGCACTAAATGGGAGCAGCGACACACATTATGTAGATGTAGATACTGGACTTATTACCTAAATAATAACTGGATTTAACTCAGAGTCGACTTACATGTACCAAAAGCTTTCTTCGATTTTTAAGCACCTTGTTCAGTTTTATTTGCGTTTTCTTCCTAATCTCCCTTTGCCTTCTAATTTTAGTGATGATCTAAGTGGACGTCCGTTTCTATACGGTGGATTTCTTTTTTCGTATCTCTATTCTGGACTTCTCTTTCCGTTTCTCTAATAATGGAGGACTTTTCTTTCCGCTTCTCTAATTTTAGTGTTGGCGGTGGCGGTGTCTCCGATGGGTCCTGAAATTTAAATTTTTATATAAACGTTGAAATATAAAGAATAAGAGAAAGGGCACTTCAGAATATCTATTACACACCGATCGAGAGTGTTGGAGACTCCTAGTTAGCTGGTGTATGCTTGAAGTATGGAATTGTTTACATGAACAGGTTTTAAAATTATTAAAATCATAAAAAGTGGCAATTGTTCACTTTTATGTATTAATTTGGCATACAGGAAACCACAAATACAACTGGGATCCTAGTAGTTAGTACCTAAGAGAGAAATTGCAAGTAAATGAGGTTTCAGAAACATTTGTCCTGTCGCACATATCATTTAGATATTACCATATGTAGGTTTCTTTATATACAATAAGGTAAATATTAGGCAAAATTAACTATCACTGATAGGGGTTTGGGCGATTGTGCGAACTAATCCTCTCCACTCGAGAAATTATAATCCTTTTTCTCAGAAGGAAAGGGACAGCTGCCTTGCTTGGGACAGAGGCTCTACACAGGGGAATGGAAAACATTTCCTACCCAAATAAAGGTTACCCTAAAAAAGGATTTGCTGATGATCTTCCTGCCAGACCTACTGATGGGTCTGGTAGGTCTGGTAGGAAGATGGTCTGGTAGCATACAATGTCTGATACTTGATAAAATTCTCGAATCAACTATCACGTATAAATTAACCGTTTCAGTCACATGTTGACTAACAATGAATTTATAAATGTACGTTAGTATGTAACAATAAGTTATTTATACGATATTTTAATGTTGGTTCTCATTACCAGACTTGCAACTTCAACTCTATCATCCGAACCGAATAAGTTGCTCCCAAAAATTTGAGAAAATGAACTTAACCTCACCAGTCCCAAAAAATTTTTAGCGAACCGCATCGAAGCAGTCACAAAAATATTTTTAAAGAACCGAATCGAACCAAAAAATTTTTTAAGCGAACCGAATCAAACCAAAAAAATTTTTTAAGCGAACCGATCCAAATTTTTAACTAAGAATTCAATTTTAATATAGTGTAGAAAATCACTAACCCAATAAAATCAGACGTTTGCTTAGACTGGGGTTTTGATTCAAGACGATGGAAAGCAATTTCCTTTGGATTCGTCAGTTCCCGGATTTCCTTACGATTTGTCAGTTCTCAGATTTCCTAAGGATTCGTCAGTTCCCACCAGATTTCCTTACGATTTGTCAGTTCTCAGATTTCCTTAGGATTCGTCAGTAACCCGATTTCCTTACGATTTGTCAGCTCTCAGATTTCCTTTGAAAAGTCAGTTTTTCTGTTTGAAGTTGAAAACAATCAAAGCAACGAGAAATAAAAACAGTGAAAGGTGTATAAACAACGCTATTTCCTATCCCATAATTAACGAAATTAGATCTTGGTCTAAAGCTTACCTCATAGTATTGACTTTTATGGAAATATTAACGGAGTGTATATCTACCATAAACAATTTATTTTTTGAAGATTATAATAATATCAACTTGATAAGAGTTTGAAATATTGCGGTATAGGAATTGCATGTTGTAATTGTAATACTCCATATTATTAATGCCAGTGCTCAATTTTACCAGAGTATTAAGTCGATGTGCTGTAAATGATTTTTTGATGCCGCACTGCCGCTGCCGCATGACGTTAATGTCGTAAACTACAGAAAAACGTGAGAAATATGCTTTAAGGTTGATCGTGGGATTTTATGGCATTTAGGGCATAAAAATAAAATACATGCAGCATTTACGGCATTTACAGCCCTTTACGGCATGAAGAATTTACGGCACATTCGAAACTCTGAATTTTGTTATTCTCAATTTCGGGGCAAAATTCTTGCTTCGGCTACCTAAATGTATTTTGTATATAAAGCTTGCACTTTTTAAATAAAACTGGAAATGCAATTAATTAAATTACTGAGGAAATTGCAATTATTGCAGTTCAGTATTTATAATGTTACCAACATTATTACCAAGAGTCTTTCATTCTTTCACTATGTTTTGCGATTGTAACTGGTTAAAAAAGAGTGAAGCAGGTGGAAGGGCACTATCTCTGCTAACTTAAATTCTCATGTCACATCTCTTATTAGTACATGTCATGCTTAACATTTTAAGGCTTGAATTTATTCCGCACAATAAGTTGATGGTATTTTACAAAAAATAGATGCACTAAAAAGTAAAATTAAATAAAAAATAGCTTAAAAGTACAAAATAAAGTTAAATCATCCAAAAAATGAATTAATCGCACAAAATAAAATTCAATCAAATTTCATCCTTGATTAGGGCTTGGTCGGAGACAAGAACATGGTCGAGAAGTGCCATTGTTAAGAGGCATCAGTGAATATTGTAGACCGTATTATGCTGGTTTATTTTTTCTATGAGCATGCATAAGTCCTTCGGTTAACAATCTTCAATTTAGGTCAGACTACTTTCTATTTTGGCAGAACCTACCTACAGAGTGACGGTTTGTCAAGGTTTTAAATCATTTGTTATAGTCATGTAAACTTAAATTCAAAATTATGGTCCGTCAACCAAAAGTGGACCCTGATTTAAAATATCCAGTAGTAATCTAATTGTAATTTCTAATTAATTAAGAAAAAGTAGTTCCAGTTTATAGACCTAGATAGAAAATGAAAAAATCTCTAATATTAACTTTACATACAAAGTTTTTTACTAAACTAAACCTAAACCTATTTTTACATAAAGGTGTACACGTTTGTAAACTAGCAATAACCAAACGCATTTGAAATGGCAATTCAATTGAATAATTTTATTAGCAATTTCTGTAAAACCTTTAGGTTATCTTAATATGACACATCTAATCCAGCCGCCTAGATAACCCCTAATTAAATGATGACGATGACATACTAATAAAAAAATAGAATTCGGACACTAGAGGGGATGAAAATATAACACTTTCAAGAGCATTAAGTATTCTACTCGATGAACTCAATAAAGTGTGACATTTTTTCATCCCCATAACGGGCCAAATCATATTTCGTTTATTAGTATGCCATCATACCTAGTTAGAGAAAATATGTAATTCGAGGCAGATTTGAGGTATTAATAAGAATAATAGTAGGCAAAAGCACATTTAATTATCAACAGAGTACCTATGTACTAAGAATAATAGTGGGCCAAAGAACATTTAATTATTAACACAAATAACAGTTGGCCAAAGAACATTTAATTATCAACACAAATAACCGTTGGCCAAAGAACATTTAATTATCAACACAAATAACCGTTGACCAAAGAACATTTAAATATTCACACAAATAACAGTTGGCCAAAGAACATTTAATTATTCACAGAAATAACCGTTGGCCGAAGAACATTTAATTATCAACACAAATAACCGTTGGCCAAAGAACATTTAATTATCAACAAAGTAATACTTAATAGTATAGTAATCATATAGGCAAAGCTACATTTAGTTACCAAAAAAATAATAGGTAATAGTAATAATAGTATGCAAAAGTTAAAAGTACACTTAATTATCAACTTCTTTCCGTTTCTCCGATTCCTTGTTTCGTTTTACTTCAAAGTTTTCTGGTTTCCTTTTCTTGTGTTTCTCTAAGAAAGAAGGACTTCTCTTTCCTGGATCAGTCAGTTCCCAATCTTTTGGGTTCCTCCTTTCGTCATTTCCCAAACCTGTAGGTTCCTGGATTTGTCAGTTCACTTCCCCAATTTCCTTTGGGTTCCTGGATTTGTCAGTTCACTTCCCCAATTTCCTTTGGGTTCCTGGATTTGTCAGTTCACTTCCCCAATTTCCTTTGGGTTCCTGGATTTGTCAGTTCACTTCCCCAATTTCCTTTGGGTTCCTGGATTTGTCAGTATCAAAATTAATTTGGATTCCTGGATTTGTCAGTCCCAATCGTCAATCGTTTAGATTATTGGATACGTGGGTGCCTCATTCTTCGGATTCCTGGATTTGTCAGTGCCTCATCCTGTATTTCTTTTGTAATGCTCGCCTGGCGAGGATTTAAGTTGGCCACAAGCGTCGTAATAATGCAAATGTTCCACACGCACTTGCTGAACTCTTGGTTGAATTGTCGCGTAATGTCGGAGCATTTTGAATAAATATTTTGGGAGCACTTTATTTCAACGAACTTGTCTAAGAAATTACACAGTACTGCTTCGCATCGGTCACTGAAATAGCTCATCAATCATTTCTTACACGCCAGTAATTTTGAGTTTCCCTTTATCTTTTCATGATAGCCAATTCGTTCGTAAACCGGATTAATTTCTTTCATCGTTTGTTCAACATCCGTTTGAGTCACTAATAATACAAATATAGTCCGTCACACATGGTTGATCGTCATTTAAGTTTCCGAACATTATTTCCACTGAATTAGTATCGATGTCTTCCTTCGGTATCTCCAGGGATGTCGACATTTTAAGACTCCTCCTCAAAATTAAACGAGCACCTAATATTTAGAGAAAAATATATTGTAGCTCTCTCTCTTCCTAATACGAATAACGAAGGATTAATAATAAATGGTTTAACAAATATACAAAAGGGATCCACGTCAAGCCACCGAAATTGTCTCACCGAAAAACGAACACTTATAGAAAGGATACAACCGAAAACAACTCACTGAATGAAACCAACACACCGAAAGAAAACGCGTTTAGTACGTTTAGTGTTCCAATCAAAGTTACACTTCATAACGTTAGAATAAACTAAATAAGAATTGCAATAGAGAAATGGTTTATAAAAAGAGATACCTTTACTGATAAATCCTTATTGTACTGTACTATCTTTTTAGACGCCTATTTTGCAAATAGTTAAAAAATCTACGATACCGCAAAGTTATAATAATGTTGGGGAAGCTATATTTCGATAGGGGGACTAATTCAATAAATACACATAATCTACCTATTTAAATATTTAGAAATCACTTTTAAATGATTTACAGAACCTAAAATAATTAAAAATCACTTTTTCAAATGGTTATAGAACCCAAGCCAATGAAAAATAGAAAACCCTTTTTCAAACGCCAAAATACCATCAGAACCGCTCTCCCACGTTATAGTTGCTTTTTATTTAATTTTTCCATTACTATGATTACTGGTTTTCTGGGAGTAATTTACTGTTAAGGGTGACGCATTCCTGACGACAGCCTGACAACAGGACGGTCATTTTCGGTGTAAAAAATCGGTTTGCAAAAAATGCTAAGGCTTTGTGAGGACTCTACCTACAAATATTAAAAAAATATCAGGAGGGCCGCAAATATCTGTGCTACAATAATCTAGAGAGATATTGCCAATTTTGGCCCTTCTTGTAGGAAATATAAAATCATTTCTGAAAGAATATGCAATTTTAAGATAATTTTTAAGAAATAATTTTATATTTCCTACAAGAAGGGCCAAATTTGGCAATGTCTCTCTAGATTATTGTAGCACAGATATTTGCGGTACTCCCAATATTTTTTTAATATTTGTAGGTAGAGTCCTCACAAAGCCTTAGCATTTTTTACAAACCGATTTTTTACACCGAAAATGACCGTCCTGTTGTCAGGCTGTCGTCAGGAATGCGTCACTCTTAATATTTTCGGTGAATTGTTTTCTGTTGGATTGTATTTTTTTGTATTGTAGACAGTTTTTTCTGATCCACGTCAAGGCACTGAACGAACACTCCCAGAAAGCAACCCACCCAACACAAAACCCCCATGAGATATCATTCGGATACGATACAAAAGATATAAAAAGACTTACTCATTTGTCTATAGCGATCTTCGAATTCCGCAGCATTTATTTCTTTCCAGGAAATCAGTTGTTCATCTTCAGTTGACACAACCTTTGTTGTTCTTATAACAGAGAATCTAATAAGTTTTTGTGACGGTAGGATTTGCATTTCCCTGTCGATTTCTTAACTCCATTTCCCCTCTCCAATCAAAGCTTTGAAATTCTGATGTAGCCGTAGTATAAGCGTTTACATTCCCTGTGCAAAAGAAAATAAAATAAAATAATAGAATTAATACGCATTGTGGCAACTGGATTTGTCTTGCACTAGTTACCGGCCTCGACAAAGATGATGAGTTTCACGTGGACCTGGAGGAAAGGATCAGGAAAGGAACTATTTAACTCGATTCTCCCAGAATCCTGCATACCGATGTAGAAAAGGTAAGACATTTGATTAACTGTTAACAGCAAATAGAAATAAACCAGTGTAACACTGGCCGTAAATAAGCATCGTCCCAAATACTAAAGGAATTGAATCGATCACTACTACTGAATTCCTAATCACTACTTTTCTTTTCTTCGACGCAGCAACACTCATATTATGTAGATTCTGCATTTATTACTAAATAATTACAGGATTTAACTCGGAGTCGACTTACATGTGCCAATAGTTTTCTGTTTATCGGATTCGTTGCTCGGTTGCTTCGCTTTTGGTTTGGCTTTTCTTGTAACGTTGTCTTCCTAACTTCCGTTTTCGTTTCGTTTCTCTAAATTTTAGTGGTGGTGGTGTCTCCGATAGGTCCTGAAAATAAAATTTTTTATTCAAAAGTTGAACTATGAAAACTAAAATTGGGCCCCTCAAAATTTCTATTAGAAACCGATCGTACTTCTGTGAGACGCCTATTTAACTGGTGTATGGAATTGGAATTTACATGAAAAGGTTTTAAATTCTTTAAGATCAAAAAATCTATTTTATAATATAGGAAACTGAAACACAAGACAGCTAAGATCCTTTACTTACCTCAAAGTAAGAGGGAAAGGATAGCCGAAAAGCATGTGATGGGACCTGTTATTACAACCATCCTGCTAGCAAATGCAATCTTCGGATTCCCTTTGTACTCGCCAAGTAATTAACTTTAACTCCTTCGCACTTTCTTCCCCAAAGCAAGATCGCTGAATTCGGGTAACGTATCCAGCTTCTTTGAATATTTTAGTACGGCACACTTGCTCATCCGTGAATCTTTCATTTCCTCCACAATCATTTGGTATTAATTTCCGAAGGCACAAGTTCCGTAGGCGCAGTCAACACAGGTTTTAACTCCTGAGTAGTAAACACCAAAAGCAAATAATATATCAATCAGACAACAAAGTGGTAATAAATATTTGTACCTATTCGATATTCCATTAGAGTTTGATGATTTTATTCAAAAATTCAAACAGTCACTGATAATTTAGTAAGCTCTATTGTATTGTATTATACCGAATGACAAAAATGACAATTTCAAGCCACTAAGTATTACCATTGCCATTGACGAAGTCAGGTCGAATAGAACACAGGGTAAGAGCGAGGGTGTTGCAGATGAAATACTTCATTTTTTACTTCTTTTTGTAAGAAGTAATCACAAAATTCAGAAAATATCGGTCTATTTGCAATTCGTAGAGTATTGCTAGCGTAAGCTGCAAAGTGTACCCATCTGATTAGTTAAATTATATATATTTATATTTATTTAAATTCAATTTTAATGTATCTCTAAAAAAATCACTAACCAACCCCAATAAAATCAGACCTGTGTTTGTGTTTCAAAAATAATTTTCGATTCTTTGGATTCGAGGCGAGGAAACCCTTTTCCTTTGGATTCGTCAGTTTTCCTGTTTGAAGACAGCCAAGACAACGCGACAGCAAATCAACAACAGTGAGCAGTATATAAATAACGCTCGGGCGTTTGCTCCTTTTGAGTCTTCATTTAAGTGTGAGAAGTTCCATTGGTGAAGACTCTTCTCTTTACTAAAAGACAAAATCAAGTCTTAAGTGGATTATGCTTATTAATAATTACAACATTCTGGAGTAAAACTATGTTTATATTTGTATGTTGTACACTTCACTGATTTTTGCCCTTGTTTTTCCACCTTCATTTTTGTCCGTCCACTGTCTATTTTGGACATAGCCAATTTTTCCAACCTTTAGAAATTCTTCTCAAGATGGTTGCACTATCCAGTTCAGATGTTATTTTTAGCCCAAGAAATACAGTGCCAGTGCCCTGCACAATAACGCATCACTTTTTAAAGTCAGCTTTGCATGGTTCAAGCTTGATGCGTATTTCGTTTTATCCAATGTTGGATTTGATCTTTTGCAGACTACTGTGTATAGTTACTGGCGATGTAGACGTTGGACTTGAATATTGTCTCGTTCCTTGTAACAGTAAGAGTAACAAGTAACCATTGAATTTCGATAGTTCCTTTTTACAAAGACGTTTGTTTGAAAATTGTCCCTCTTCAAAGAGATTTAGCATTTATTAATACTGTTATGCCCATGTTTCGCAATGGGGAAACGAATTTGATACACCGTAGCGTAGTTTTGTACGCACGTAGTAGTAGTACATCAGTTCCCCGTTTGAATTCATGGATTCGTTAGTTGCCCTTTTGGATTCCTGGATTCGTCAGTTCCCAAATTTTCTTTGGATTCCTGGATTCGTCAGTTCCCTTCGGCTTCCTGGATTCGTCAGTTCCCTTCGGCTTCCTGGATTCGTCAGTTCCCTTCGGCTTCCTGGATTCGTCAGTTCCCTTCGACTTCCCGGATTCGTCATGGATTCGTCAGTTCCCTTCGACTTCCTGGATTCGTCAGTTCCCTTCGGCTTCCTGGATTCGTCAGTTCCCTTCGGCTTCCTGGATTCGTCAGTTCCCTTCGACTTCCCGGATTCGTCAGTTCCCTTCGACTTCCCGGATTCGTCAGTTCCCTTCGACTTCCCGGATTCGTCAGTTCCCTTCGGCTTTCTGGATTCGTCAGTTACCATCGGCTTTCTGGATTCGTTAGTGCCCTTCAGTTTCCTGGATTCGTCAGTTCCCTTCGGGTTCCTGGATTCGTCAGTTCCCTTCGGGTTCCTGGATTCGTCAGTTCCTTTCGGCTTTCCGGATTCGTCAGTTCCTTTCGGCTTTCCGGATTCGTCAGTTCCTTTCGGCTTTCCGGATTCGTCAGTTCCTTTCGGCTTTCCGGATTCGTCAGTTCCTTTCGGCTTTCCGGATTCGTCAGTTCCTTTCGGCTTTCCGGATTCGTCAGTTCCTTTCGGCTTTCCGGATTCATCAGTTCCCTTTGGATTCCTGGGTTAGTCAGTTCCCTCTTTGGATTAGTCATTTCCGAAAACTTCGGATTCGCCAGTTCCTAAATTTCTTTTTGGATTCGTCAATTCCTAAATTTCCTTAGGATTCTTCAGTTCCCAAATTTCCTTTGGAACGTCAGCTTTCCTGTTTGAAGACAATTAGACAGCAAATAAACAACGTATAAGTAAGGCTACTTAAATGAGAAGAATTGACGAAATTAGATCTTGGTTTAATGTTTACCTAATCTTAATATTATGAATTTATTAAGAGAAATGATTATTTACAGTAAACAATATATGGTCTGAGGATTAAATCAACTTTTAGAAAGCTTGAAATATTGTATTGAAGGAATTGCGGGTTTTAATACTCCATATTATTAGCAAGGAATGAAAAAGCTCGGGAGCTTTTTGCAGCAAAAAGCCAGCATTTTGAGATTTTTGAGCTTTTTGATACACCAAATGCCATTCAGCGTACATTTCTACACTCAAATATTTATACTTTTTCAAGATTATTGACACTCTTGAAGGTTTTAAATAACTAAAGTAAATTAATAATGAATTGTCTGCTTGAATAGGATAAGATTTCAGTATATTTTTCTTATTTGTAGTTGCATGTTGACGTCACTGCAAAAGCCAAAAACTTTCTGGCTTTTTCAACAAAAAACCCAAAACGCTAAAAGCAAAAAGCTGGCTTTTTCTTTCCCTGATATTAATGTTTAATTTTACCAGAGTATAAATTCGACGTGCCGTAAATGATTTTATGATGCCGCATGCTGTTAATGTCGTAAACTACATAGAAACGTGAGAAATATGCTTTAAGATTGGTCGTGGGTTTTTATGGCATTTAGGGCATGCAAATAAAATACATACAGCATTTACGGCATTTACAGCCCTTTACGGCATGAAGAATTTACGGCACACTCGAAACTGAATTCTGTTATTCTCAATTTCGGGGCAAAATTCTTGCTAAATGTATGGTCTATAAAAAGCTTGCACCTTTTAAATAAAACTGGAAATGAAATGCAATTAATTACTGAGGAAATTACAATTATTGCAGTTCAGTATTTATAAATGTTACCAACATTACCAAGAGTATTTCACTCTTGCACTATGGTTTGCGATTGTAACTGGTTAGAGTGAGGGCGTGAGGGAGGTGGAAGGTGGAACCTCTGTTAACTTAAATTCTCACGTCACATCTCTTATTAGTACATGCCATGTTTAACATTTTAAAGCTTGAATGTATTCCTCACAATAAGTTGATGGTACTTTACAAAAAATAGATGCACTAAAAGAATAAAATTAAATCAAAAAATGGCTTAAAAGTACAAAATTAAATTAGTGCCATTCACCGGCTGAGTTTATAAACCCAAAAACCAGTTTATTAGTTTATTTTGTCCAGCTCAGCACAACTGCGCATGTGTGAGTTTATAAACTGTGGTTTATAAACGCTACAAAAATAAACCAGTCTGGAGTGGTTTAATTTGATTAAAAACCGTTTATTTGTTTAACATGCGACAAATTTTGTACGGCACACCATAGTTTCGCATTGTTACCTAGGTAATACTTGAACGCCAAGATTTATAAACGGATCGTTGCCAAAGCGCTCATTACAACGAGTGTATAAACTGTTTGTCTTATAAACTGAAGTATTTTTAAATTTTACTGGTGAATGGTACTATTAAATCATCAAAAAAATGAATTAATCGCACAAAATAAAATTCAAACACGCGATCGCGATAGCTGGCTTAACCGTACAAAAAAATTAATCACCCAAAAATTGGTTTAATCGCAGAAAACAAAATTAAATTATCCAATAATTGGCTGAACTTTACAAAATAAAATTTAAAAAACCAAAAATTACTTAACTTTACAAAATTTAATTTAATCGCCCAAAAATGGTTTAACCCTGCAAAATGAAGTAAAATCATCCAAAGAACGGCTTACTGTTACAAAAGAATATCTAATCATTCTAATGTCCTTTGGATTCCTGGATCAGTCAGTTCCCAATCCTTTGGATTCCTGAATTAGTCGGTTCCCAATTCTTTGGATTCCTGAATTAGTTTTTGGATTTTAGTTAGCACTTTATTTCAACGAACTTAGTGACTAAGAATTATAATATTGCTTCCCATCGGTCACTGAAATAGTTCATCAATCATTAGTCTTACACGCCAGTAATTTTGAGTTTCCCTTTATCTTTTCATCATAGCCAATTCGTTCGTAAACCGGATTAATTTCCTTCATCGTTTGTTCAACATCGGTTTGAGTCACTAATACTACAAATATAGTCCGTCACACATGGTTGATCGTCATAATCTAAGCTTACGAACATTATTTTCACTGATTTAGTATCGATGTCTTCTTTCGGTATTTCCAGGGATGTTGACATTTTAAGACTCCTCAAAATTAAAGGAGTGCCTAACATTTAAAGAAAAAATGTATTGTACAATATATTGTAGCTCTCTCTCTCTCTTCCTAATACGAATAACGAAAGATTAGTAATACATGGTTTAGCAAATATAAAGGGATCTACGTCAAGCCACCGAAATTGTCTCACCGAACAATGAACACTTATCGAAAGGATACAACCAAAAACAACTTAAGCACTGAATGAAACCAGCACACCGAAAGAAAACGCGTTTAGTACGCTTAGTCTTCCAATCAATGTTACACTTCATAACGTTAGAATAAACTAAATGAGAATTGCAATAGAGAAATGTGCCATTATTTTAGAGTTGTGGCTTATTGCCTAGTAAGGAGTAAGAATTCTTTCGCCAAATTTAGCAGCACTGACACCCGAACGGAAGCATGCTACACAACCGACACTGTAGCCAAAAGTCACGCAAGCACATCCGACAACCCTAATAGCACAATCACTGTAATTTAAGCAACCTTATTAGGTTGCACAGTTAGTCCCTTAGTATTACTTAAAAATTTAATAAAGTACTTTAGATATAAATAGATACTATTTTTATTTAAAATACACTATTTTTATTTAAAGTACACTATTTTTATTTAAAATACACGATTTTATTTTACATTTAAATGCACTATTTTATATTTATTTAAAATACAATATATTTTTCATTTAAAATACACTATTTTACAATGCACTAGTATTTTTAAAATACCTTTATTTATTTCTATAATAAACCTGTATTTTTAAAATACGGTCATTTATTTCTAAGATGCCCTATTTGCATCTAAATCCCTTTAACACAATTTAAAAAGAAGAATTTTGTGTCTGTAGTACCCCATTTTTAACGAAAATATTGTATTTATTTTTGAATATTCTATTTACACCTAAAGCACTTTATTAAATTCTTAGCAAACCTTCTCTATACTAAGGGACTGTGCAACCTAATAAGGTTGCTTAAATTACAGTGATTGTGCTATTAGGGTTGTCGGATGTGCTTGCGTGACTTTTGGCTACAGTGTCGGTTGTGTAGCATGCTTCCGTTCGGGTGTCAGTGCTGCTAAATTTGGCGAAAGAATTCTTACTCCTTACTAGGCAATAAGCCACAACTCTAAAATAATGGCACAAATGGTTATAAAAAGGGATGGCTTTTTATCAATGCTTATTGTACTGTACTACCTTGTTAGAAGCCTATTTTGTAAAGGATATCCGCCCGAAGCAATAGTTAAAAGATCTACGACACAGATACCGCAAAGTTATAATAATATTGGGGAAGCTATTTCGGTAGGGGAACTAAACAGACTTAATTCAATAAATACACATACTGTAACTAAATAAACATTTAGAAATCTTTTGTTAAATGATTAGCAGAAGAGCAGAACCTAACATAAATAAAAATTACGAAATCACTATTTCAAATGTTTATAGAACCCAACCTAATGAAAAATAGAAATCCCTTTTTCAAACGCCACAAAACCATCAGCACGGCTCTCCCACCTTAATTATTGCAGTTTTTCTTAATTGCATTATGTTTAATGGTTTTCTGGGATTAATTTACTGTTAATATTTATGTTTTTGGTGAATTGTTTTCTGTTGGATTGTATTTCGGTGGATAGTTTTCGGATCCACGTCAAGGTACTGAACGAACACTTACCGAAAGTAACCGCCCCAACACACAACCCCTGTGAGATGTTATTCGGATACGATACAAAAATATAAAATGACTTACTCATTTTTCTATTGTGATCTTCGGATTTCAGAGCATTTATTTCTTTCGCCAGTATGCAGGAAATCAGTTGCTGTCCATCTTCAGTTGACGAAACCTTAGTTGCTCTTTTAACAGAATCTAGTCCTTTAAACTCCAGGTTTTGTGACGACAGGATTTGCAATTTCCTGTCGATTTCTTAACGCCATTTCCGCTCTCCAATCAAAGCTTTGAAATTCTGATGTAGCCTCAGTATTAGCGTTTACATTCCTTGTGGAAAAGAAAATAAAATAAAAGATGGAATTAATACACATGTGACACCTGGATTTGCCTTGCACTAGATATCACATCTTCGAAAGTGATGAAGTGTCTCACATGGGCCTGAAACTCTGATACCTAAGTGCACCCTCGTCCCTAGTCGTCACGAAAATTACTTTAACTAGTGTCCTAGATTCAAGAGTCCCCATCCCTCAAGAGTCCCTAGCTTTTTACTCGGGATGAAACCAAAATTTACTAAATTAGGGTACAAGGATGGGCTTATTTTTAAATTATTTATTTACTATTTTGGAAGGATAAAAATGTAGCTTGTGCAACCAGTACAGACAGATGAGGAACTATTTAACTCTGTTCTCCAAAAATGCTTCATACAAATTAAAAAAGTAAAGCCATTTTATTAACAGCAAATAGAAATAAATTAGTGTAAGTATTAGTGTAAGCGGGAGTAAATAACTTACATGCCCCAATAATTTAAGTGGCGGACAGGTGAACTTCTCTTTCCGTTTCTCTAAGGTCCATGGTGGAAGGGGGACTTCTCTTTCCGTTTGTTTAAGGTCCATGGTGCAAGGTGGACTTCTCTTTCCGTTTCTATAATTGAATGCTGGAAGGTGGACTTTTCTTTCCCTTTCTCTAATTTGAATGGAGGACAGTTGGGACTTGGGACTTTTCATTCCGTTTCTAATTTGAATGGAGGACGTGTGGACTTCTATTTCCTTTTCTAGTTTCTCTTAGTGCTGGTGGACTTCTCTTTCCACCATTTCTCTAATTTTAGTGGTAGCGATGTCCCCAATGGGTCCTAAAATTTAAATTTGTGTATATAAAATTTCGACTGTAAAGAATAAGAGTGAGGTCCTGCAGAAGTAGTATCTCAAACCGATCGTGAGAATGTAAATGATGTGGCAGAAACTCAGTCATTTTAGCTATCACCATATAGAGGTTTCTTTATGTACTAGAAACAATTATATATATTTAGCACATTAGGTTCTAAGGATAATATTTCACAAATAATTTATATTTCCTACTAGAAGAGCAAAAATCGAAAATAACTCTTCAGATTTTTTAGCACATATATTTGTGGTCCTCCGAGTATTTTTAAAATTTCGTTATATGGTGATTCATTAGTATTTTCATTTGTTTTCACATGTTCAGTAGCCATATTTTCATCCGGTTTCAAAGAAGGTTCGTTAGTTTTGGGTGTCTATGTCGAGAATGCCGAATTATTATTGAAGTTCAATGGCATAGGATAGCCGAAAAGCATATGATGGGACCTGTTATTACAACCATCCTGCTTGCAAATGCAATCTTCGGATTCCCTTGTACTCCGCAAGTAATTATCTTTAACTCGTTCGCTCGCACTTTCCTCCCCAAAGCAAGATCGCTGAATTCGGATAACATAACGTTTCCAGGTCATCCAGGTTCTTTGAATATTTTAGTACGGCACACGCACACTTGCTCATCTATGAATCTTTCATTTCCTCCACAATCATTTAATTGGTGCTACATTTCCGAAGACACAATCTCGACAGGAATTTGTTGATTTGTCTTTGTCTGTTCCTTAGGCGCAGTCAACACAGGTTTTAACTCCTGAATTAGTAAGCAGTATAAGCACCAAAAGCAAATAGGTATATCAATCAAACAAACAAATGATAATAAATATTTGTAGCCATTCGATATTCCATTAGAGTTTGATGATTTTAGAATTCAAACAATCAGTAACTTAATTTTGAAAGCTTTGATAAGGATTTTTAATTTTAAGCCACTATAAAGTATTGCCATTGATGAAGTCAGGTCTAATAATACACAGAGTAAGAATGAGGGTGTTGCAGATGAAATACTTCATTTTTTATACTTCTTTTATACTTAAAAATACAAACGAAGTAATCACAGAATTCCGAAAATATCTGTCTGTTTACAATTCACAGAGTATTGCCCGGTAGTACTATTTGACCGGTAGTACTATTTGGTACACCCCAAAATGGATTTGGCACTTGGCACCCCCCAAATAAATGGCACCCCCCTTAAGGTGACCATATTTTTCAATTGTATACCATGCATTGCCACCAAATGACACTACTAATAGAAAAAGCACCCCCCAATAGAAAAAGCACCCCCTAATAGAAAAAGCACCCCCCAATAGAAAAAGCACCCCCTAATAGAAAAGCACCCCCCCCCCAATAGAAAAAGCACCCCCCCCCCAATAGAAAAGCACCCCCAATTGAAATGGCACCCCCAATAGAAAAAGCACCCCCAATTGAAATTGGCACCCTCCAATAGAAATGGCACCCCCGAATAGAAAAGGCACCCCCAATTGAAATGGCACCCCCAATAGCAGAAGCACCCCCCAATTGAAATTGGCACCCTCCAAGAGAAATGGCACCCCCGAATAGAAAAGGCACCCCCAATAGAAATGGTACCCCCAATAGAAAAAGCACCCCCAATAGAAAAAGCACCCACCAATTAAAATGGCAACCCCAATATAAAGAGCACCCACCAATTAAAATGGCACCCTTAATATAAAAAGCACCCACCAATTAAAATGGCACCCCCAATATAAAAAGCACCCACCAATTGAAAAGACACCTTTTATTGAAATGGCATCCCCAATTGAAATGCCACCGTCCAATATAAAAAGCAGCTACCAATTAAAATGGCATCTCCCAATTAAGCACCCACCAATTGAAATTGCATCCCCCATTGATATGACACCCCCAATAGAAATAAGATTTTACTATAAGATTTCAAGTATAAAGTACACAATTTCAGGCACTAAGAATTATTGCGCTGTTCTGATACCGCAAGTTTGGCGCAATAATTCTTATTACTTAAAAGAAATTGTGCACTTTATATTTGAAATCTCACTAATAATCTGCAGACAACGAATTAACTTATTAAATATTTTAAATAAAATTTTAGAAATTCGTTGTCAATGGAAAACGCCTCAGGTTGCCAATATTCTCATGAGTTACGGACGGTCGCGATGAAGTTCTTATAAGTTTTTTGAAGTTAGAAATGCATTATATCTGTATACAAATAAATTATTACGTTGAAGATTTTCGCATGTTAGAACCATGTTAGCAATACAAGTTTTAAGTGTTGAATATTAAATTTAAATATCTTTTACAAGTTGAGCTAACCATTATCAGAGTTGCCTGGAATTCAGTATGTAAGAAGAAAAAGAAATGTATGCTCTAAAGTAATTTTGTTTCACTTCTGCTACTTCCTTATGTACACTGGTTGCAATGGTTTACTATCAATTTTATATTTCACGATGCAAATGTAATTGAATGTAATTAGATTACCTTATTTGTAATTAATTACTCAAAAATATAATTTTAATTCGTAAATGTAATTGATGGAAATAAAATTGTAATTCGTATTCTTTAATGGGAAACCAAAGAAATCTGCCCAACTCTGAGTTCAGGTAGACTCATGACCAATAAAATAGCTTAAAAAATAATAAGTCTTGTGAAAAGCAACCTGAGTGAACAAACATTCTCAATTAGCGATACTCGCAAAAATGAAATCATAAAAATTCACAAATTGCAAGTCTGTTTAAAACTGCATTGGATTGAGATTTAGAATGGATTTGTGAACATGAGCAATTTCATTATTACAGCACAACTTAATAGGTCACGTTTGTACTTAGTAATTGCATTACAGTTATTTTTAAACTACAGTAAAAGACGATGCCGAAAGATAATTTAGTAATTAAATTCAATTTGTACTTTATTGCACTTTGTTGTTATAGGGCGTAATACAATCATATAAAAATCTCATCAATCATACACAATAATTGAGCAAAGAGTTATTCACATAATTAGTTAAGGCGATTCTTGTACCCATCAATGTACTAAAGTAAATATGACAATTATAGTACTAAAGCAAAGTTTTTACTGTTTAATACCTTTTAATTTGCCATTTATTTTCATTTGCTACAATTACAGTGACACTCTTCGCACCTTGGTTGACAGCGATTAAATATCTTAGGTTACTGTTAGGTTAATTTTAGCAACAATTCATAGACACAAAAGACATAACAGAAATAATGAAGAAAACGTAAAAACATTAAATATCAGCAGGAAACATGCTGATGAAAGAAAACGTTTTACAAAGAAATTACCGGCCCAGTAGAAAGAAACCACAGTTGAGTCCAAGTTGAAGAAAGAAAAGAATAAGGAAGAAGGAAATGAGTAGAAGAAAACAGACAGAAAGCTAAAGAAAAGATTGAAAACAAGATGATTATAGGAAAGAAATCATGACTACTATGATTTATTAAATTCTTGAGCAGTAAAAATTCTTATAGGACGACATGGCAAGTAGTAATTCATAAAAGAAGTCTTTGGTCATCAGTAGAGGTAAATAGGAGACAATAATATTAGTCCTGCAACAAAATATGGAAAATCATGCAATTAATATTAGAAAATACTAATTTTTAATAAATTTTCTTTTAAAAAAACGAATAAAAAATGTTACCTGTGGACTATATTTGAATTTAATGGCCTTTAGGGTAAATGGCTCCAGTACGGAGACTGTGGGCGTTGACAATTGCAGCTTGGGTGGCAATAGCGTTATTAATTGCTTGTTGGTCTCTAGCAGCAGCCTCAGAAGCCACAGCGGAGTAGCTAAGCAAAGGGGCTCTGGCTACTGGGGCACCATAGTTGACTGGGGCGCCGGCGTAAGCAACTGGAGCGGCAACTGGGGCTTGGCCGTAAGCGGCAGCTTGTTGAGCAATAGCAATGTGATTGGCTTGGAGTTGAGCATTGCGGGCATCAGCGTATTGGTTGATGGCAGCGTGCGCTTGCGTATTTCTAGCTTGACCAGCAGCGTTGATAGCAGCTAATTGGGCAGCTTGTTGTTGGAGAGCAGCGGCATCTCTGGCGGAAACACCAGTGGGACCTTGAAGGGCGTTTGAAGTGATTGGGGCGTATTGTTGGGGGGCATACAAGGCGTTAGGGGCAGCTCCATAATTGATAGCTGGGGCGGCATATCCTCCATAGTTGATGGCAGGAGGAGAATATACTGGGGCTGGGGCAACGTAAGCTGGGGCAGCTGAGTAAGTGTTAACTGGGGCACGAGCTCCTCCATGGTGAGCTAATCCAGCACTGTTTAAGGCGGCAAGAGTGGCAGCTTGGTGGTTCAAGTTTGCTTGATCGCGGGCTATTTAAAAAAAGTAGTATCGTTTTTAAAATTTTTGATTTTGCCAGACAGTAAATTACAGTAATTATTAAAATCAAAAGTAAATTTTAAGCATTTTAAACGCAAAGGACAGAACGAAAATTTTAATTGAGGAATATTTAAATATCTACTTTTAAATAATTAACATCTTGTTATATGAATCAAATGAAAATTTTACAAATTAAATAAAAGCATCAAAGTATTAAACAAAACAAAAGTTTATAAAAATATAATACTTAATAAATGCAAAATGAAAAACTAAAAGTATGAATAAAACTGTATTAAAATGAAAGAAAATTATTCAAAAAGTAGAGAAAATTTAAATAAAAGTATTAAATCGAAACAAGTGTTCCATAAATGTAAACGCATTAAATAAAAAGAAAATTTAATGAGCTGTATTGATAAAAGACACGATGTAATTAAATAAAATTATTAAAATCGCAAAATTGTAAGTATATAAATTTCCTTGATAAAATAAATAAATTTAATAGAGTGCCATAAAATTTATATGAAAGAATTTTTTACCTGCGGCTTGGGCATTTGCTGCAGCTTGTGAATAAGAAATAGCGTTAATGACTGCTGCTCCAGCAGCAGCGTGTGCAGCGTTTGCTTGGCTTACAGCAGCGTTGGGTACAGGAGCCACTGCAACATTTCCTGCATTGGCAACTCCGAAAAGAGCAAGAAGTGCGACCGCCTGTTAAATACAAATTATACGTTTACTAAGAAATAACTGACAATAATCACTTTAAATGAAAATGTGAAATTTGCAACTGTTTTCCATAAATTGTTATATTTGAACCTTAAACATGATGATTAAATACGCAACGCCACGAAAAGTTATTTGATGTTGACTGAATAAAGTTTAATTGAGAATTGAATGATTTTGGTTAACCTTCTAAGAGTATTTATATCCTCTGTTAGCGAGACATGTCTACTGAATACAGAACCCCAAAGAATACATCCGTCAGGCCATATAATTATTCATATTTAATGTAGGTCTGTATTTCTTCTGCATCAAGAAATCAATAGGGAGTGACCCTAATGCGTTTAGAATTGCAGTGTATTAATTTACAAAGGTATAGTCTGATGACTAACAATAAATAAATAGCATTGCTTACCCAAGTGTACGGATACAAATACATAAGTAAAGCAAACAGTTATTTTAAGGCTATTTAATTAATTACTGCAAGATAGAAATTGTGCAATGCATTTTTACCCATTTCTAGACTGCTCTGTCTTGTTTAGTAAATGGATCAGTGCCACGTTAGCTCAAAAATGCTAAATACTTCATTTCATGAATGTAGCGCAATATAAATCTATTTATTATGCATAATATGGATCATTTAGTCTATTTGTTGTGTTTAGTCATTTATTCATATGTAACATGCCCCATTCAGATAATACATACAATAATTAATCCCATTCGACAATTACAACAAATAAATTACCAAATTCTAGGTAAATAGAGTACCTATACCTTCTATGTAATATTCACTATATTCACTACGTTAGCAGAATTATATTGCAATATAAAGTTTTAACTAATTACAACCTAATAAATGTTTAGGTAGATAATAATATGCAAATCAATATTGTAAGAGAGTTTTTCCACTTTTATTGTGCACTAAACACTTGTAATAAAATAAACCATCTTATAATTGTGTAGAATTAAAACCCACAGATTATAGCATTTGTTAATTGTTAACACATTTTGTAACATAGGAAGTATGAAGTATACCTATTTATATAACTAAAAGAAATTATATCTGCAAACAATGGGGTAAGACAATTTATTGGTTTCTACCATGGGAATATTTTTGTCGTAGTGAATAAGGTTTTGCCATTGAAAAATCCCATTTGTCATTAAAAAGTGTTTCTTAACCCCGGACCCTCTTTAAAAAAATACTTTTCACAAAGTAACAATAGTTTCTATCCTTGAAAAATAGTTTATTTTTCAATGATAGACTATTATTGGTGCTGGAGACTATTATTAATAGTCTCCAGCAAATATAATGGTTTTTACTAATATTACCCAAGAAATATGATTGTTTTTACCAACGGGATAATCTCGTTGCAAAATGGAAATACCTTAGAAGTCTTACGCATTTCGTATATTCTTACATACAAAGATCGAATTTGACAATAGTTCTTCAAAGAAATGGTCTTTACTACTTTTTGATTCATTTAAAAATTTACATAATGTATTAGTTTTTTAAGTTCGACTGAAAAAAAGAGAAACATAAATTTTATTGTTTGCATGATTTATACAAATTTGACAGCGGCCCACTTGCAAATTTTTAAAACAAATGTTTGCATTCCTAATTTTTCGAGAATATTGGCCTCCTTATTTGAAATTTAGGGGACAGGGGTAACAAGAGTTCCTTATTTAAGAAATAGATATTGTTCCGTCATTTGTACAAGCAATAGCCTTTACGGAGCTGACTTTACTTAGCAATAAAGATAAAATGTGTTATGTTTCTGATTTACATAAATAAATAACGAACAAATTAATGATGTACCTTATTATTATGCAATGAGGAATATGGAGTAATAATAATTCATTTAAATAAGTTTAAGACTGTTATCTATGGTGGCATGTAGGAGGGTTCTTCAAAGGTAATATTTAGTCACAAAAATGTTTATCTTTGAAATTTATGGACTATTTGGTTGCACACGATTTGCATGTTGAGTGAAAAGTAATAAGATTGCTGCAATTCAATGTTTATTTACAATGTGCATATAAGTACTATGTGCATTTAAGTTTGTGTGCTCACTGCTCACCATTGTTTTCAATTAACCTATTACGTATGAAGTATTTATTACATGCATAATACTATTTAACAGCATCCCATACAATGCACATACACCACATGCGATGATATCATGATCATAAATATTGCATTATTAATTTTTATCCAACAAAACTCACTTACTACAAGATACTAGTACTTTAACTCTTGTTACACTTAAACTAAGCACAAACTACTATTATTGTGTGTACAGGAAGGTTTAGTATTGCTTTATAGTGTTATTCTCGCCAAACGTAAAAGTGCATACGCAATACTAATGGATTTCATATCAGCAGTACAGTATATAACCCTTTTGCACACCAAACGAAAAATACCTAATGTTTATGGAGTTTTCTTGTAACTGATAATATAAATAGGTTTATGTGATTGATAGCTGCAAGTTACAAACCTATCCTTTCGTTTAGTGCACGCTGTGATGTGATTCTTAACTAACGTAGGTATACTCTAGTAATTCTTCGCTGCAGAAACTCAGGAAAGCGAAATAATTTTTGTTCAACTATTTACTTCAAATGCATTTGCTTATTTTCAAAAAATTATGGCAGAGTAATAATAAATTGTAGTAGAAACACACGTGCCTATACGCAATATTAATTAAATTAGCATATAGCACAAGTACGGAAATCTAATTTCCACTTTTATTCAAAACAATTGCAATTGCAATACCAATTGGTCATTAACGTGGGAGGTCTTCTTTTCTTAATGCTAATAAAAGTCTATACCTATAATTAGATTAATTAGCAACATTTATGTTAATTAACCAGTATTAACTAGTTTAAGTACACATTATATACGACGAAAAGATTGGTAACATTAAAACGAAATACAAGTAACAGGCATTATATCAAAGGCAAAATGAAAATACACCAAAAAACCTTAATAGCCTTGAAATTGTAAAAAACTAAATTACTGCGAATTTAAGTTCATTAATACTCCACTGCATGGTTACTGCAGTTTTGAAAAGAATTTTTTATCATTCGGTAATAAAATAATTGATAAATGCAATTGTATATTTCCACCTCGCAAGGAAGGTAAGAAATTCTACATATTCTGTATGACAGTAACAGAATTGACAAATGAAAAGAATGTTTGTATAATAAGTTTCACTCTAGTACTGTACTTTATCAAAATAGTATTAAACGTTTTATGCAACAAATTGCTGTTACAACGCAAATTGTAAAATAACAGAACAAAGCTTTATAATTTACCGTCCAACATTTCGGTACAAATAAAGTGAATAAATAAAGCTCGCTGTTAAAATTATTTGTTAAGTTTTAGAATACATCAGTTGTACTGACAGTTCGCATATAGAACTATATATATTATACTTGTTGGGTTAAGGGTACTACAAATCAATGAAGAGTACACTATACGTCGTCATGAATTGATGGATAAATCGTAGTATTGTGTTGCATTTTGTATTTCGGGGTAATTTCTTGTAAGAAACTTTTGCTTTGTTGCTAATAAATTGCTAGCCAGGGTTTAGAGTTTTCTTTTCAATTAATACCAAATGTATTTTCCTTTTAACAGAAACCCTTTATAAATGTATTCTCCTCTAACTAAGCTATTCGAAGTAAAAAACTGAAGGTTAAAATACATAAAAGTTAAAGGAAAAATACAAACTCTTGAAACGATTGAGAAAAAATATTCAATTTACTCAAAACTTAGAAAATTTTTGTTTTTGTTGGGAAATAAGTACAACCTTGGCAGATGTACATTCTATTCAATGTAATTCTGAGTTATTACATTGTTATTAAGGATTGAAATGGCGCAAGTTAAAAGTGTAAGGATATAAATAGGTTTATCTAAAGTGCAGAACTTGGGAGCAAAATGTAAGTCTTAAGGATTCGACCGTGACCGTGACGGATACGGAATGCCTCCTCAAATTGAATTTTATAATTTATATCTTCAATTTTTGAATTGTTCTCTCCAATTAATTGCAGATTCCAATTTGATTTCGAATATTGTTTTTCCCATGGAAGAGCTTTTAAATCCAGTCACCACCCGAAGTTTAGAATCCAAAAATAATAATTCCGTATTTGAAAATAAAACTGAAGCCATAATAATTGGTAACTTGAAGTTTGGATGCCATTGCAGTTACAGGATTTATATTTCGAATAATCATACTGAAATATTAAATAGTGTGTTCAGTAAAAAGACGGCGGTGGAAAATCCCGATTACATTTTTATATCTACAGAACAAAACAAAAATCTAACTAATTTTCTAACTCTTCTTTACGCAGCAAGATTAACGTCACGTTTTTATCTACTGGAAAAGAATTCGGTGGTAAAAGTTATCTGCTTGTATTGTTCAGTGTACGAAGAAATCCTTTATGACGTAGATTTTGCATTAATTTCCCCTCTGAAAACTGTAATGCAAGATTTCGATCGCAATTGGTTAAGAATTCACAAAAATTTACATAAATCCAAATTAAGTATTCCAGAATGGAAAACAATGGACTACATGGCTGTTAAAAACAGTAATTTCAATTGTAACTCTCTAGGTGTAAAATTTCGTGGGCAGCAATTGGTTTGTATCTTACGCACCTTATCAGAAAACCTGAATTATTCATTTGTGAGTTCACCCACGCGAGAAGAAACGAAATATTTTGAATTTTTGAATAAAAATTCTTCCCGGAAGAAAACTGTCAGTGCTTTTACGAACCTTAATCTTGGAACAGTATACGAGAAACCGGATTACGAAGTTTATCACTATTTGGCATACACTGTGCCCACGAATCCCATTGCTTATATTATTGTAATTAACAAAAATTTGCTGAAACCCTCATTATTGACACCATTCGACGAATTCACCTGGATTTTCCTTCTTACGGCATTCCTTTCTCTGGGGGTAATCACTTGTATGATTTTGAAGTTGGAAAACAGCAGTGAAATACTTTTACTAATATTCGGAGCCTTTCTGGAACAAAGCGTAGTTTCTGAGTATCAGTATCAACGGTCACGTTTCGGAAAATATTCTCTCATCTTTTTACTATTTATGTGGACAACCATTTGTCTTGTGCTCAGTAATGCTTACAAAGGAAAATGGTTTGCATCACTGGCCCAACAATCTCCTCCGGATTTACCCGACACATTCAACACCCTTTTAGAGAGCTCCAAGTATCCAATACTTACTGTCGATTTTTATTACAACGCATTTTTAGCAGACAAGTCACCTCGTTCGATTTTACGGGACTTTTTGACGGACAACCAAAAATATTTGACCGACCAACAAAATAGGTTTTACAAAAAACTCAACAAAAGTATCACTTTCATCAAAGCAATGCCCTACGCTGGATTATTACGACTGTACGAAAAACAAACTAATATACATGCCAGTAGAACTGACACTGACAAATCGCTTGTCATTCCCAGAAATTTTGCATTGATTGGTGGTGAATCCGGAGTGACTACTTTTACGTCTCTAACACAAATTAAGTCAGATCAATTGTTTATTTATAAAAGCAAAGATTTGGATCACTTAATTGGAATGAAATTCATCACCTTTATTCCCAGGAACTTCTTTTCCAAAATTTTCTCTCCAGCCTTAGTAGCTTTGTACGAATCAGGGTTCATTAAAATTTGGGATACCTATTGGTATAAAGAATGGATGACTTACATCACTGGTATCTACAATTGTTTAGTGCAACGACCAGAATTTGTATGGACCTACAATAGTTGCTTCGCTCAGAAAGAACCGTACAATGAAACAACTGTATATGGTTATGCCCCTGTAGCTCCGTTGAATTTTGATGACTTTTATCAAATATTCTTTCTCCATGGACTTATTTTGGGAATTGCCTTAATTGTATTTTTTGCAGAAATTGTTTTTCCCATTTTAACTAATAATCGTCAAATAACACCTACAGTTATATGGAAATATGATCTAATAAATTGAACATATCAATTACCTTTTTATTATTTTTGTACTCTATATATAGTGCATATTTATTTCAGTAAATTTAGATGACATGATTTATATATTTGACATATTGTAGACCATATTCGACAACAAATGTCGCTAAACAAAAGACGACCGCAATTGCAAATACATAAAACACTGATATAATATTTGAATTATCTAAAGTTGTTTTTTTCTCCGTGAGAAACGACAACGAAGTTTCCTTTTTCATGACCATCCTGAATTCCTGCTCGTCAAAAAATGCATTCCACTTTTCAAACAACCAATATATTCCCGAACTCATTACATTTTGCATTCTGAAATACACAATACGTTGTACAAAAGAGTACGGAATGGAATAAACTATTTGTTTCCGAAAAAATGAACTCTTTCCCCGCACAAAACGGATGTCCCGGAATAAGTACTTTTCATAAATATTCAACCAACTGTCGTAATCCACAAAAGCGAATTGTTCTTCACAATGTCTCAAAAATTCATGACTGCGATAGGTAAAGGATGTTAGATTACTACTTTCATGATCGAATCGAATCAATTGCTTTGACGGTAGTTTTAGTAGTTCTCTTAATCCTGGTGTCTCTTCTGGGCTACTATGTTCAATTAATGTTTGCAATTTAGTTTTGTTAATTAACACAATGTTCAAGTACCAATAACTTATTCTCCAATCACCTAACAAATTGTGGCTTAATATTTTGTTGTCATTTATCCGGATTTCATCCTCTTTGAGATCCAGATAAGTGCAAGATTTATTCCATTTGGCAGAATAGGGGGAATATCTCATTTGATAAATAGCTCTTTCCTCTTTACAGTAATAGATGTTTTCTGTAGCAACCTGTTCATAAATAGATTTCTGTAATCCCAAACCGGTTTTCGCCAACATATCTAAATCCCTAAGATAGTCGTGCCAATTAGTTGTGTATTTAATCATAACTAAGAAATTCTCGAGATCTTTAAAGTGATTATATTTAGTTTGAATATCTTGTGGTAAAAACATGTTGCTGACAATTATTGATTTGTAAGCATTGCTTAAAATTACTCCTAAAAGGATCCAAATGCCAAAGGTGAATATCAAGTCTCTTTTTCTCATCCCATTTTCAATGGATATGCCTTGTTCCACTAAAATTACAATGTAGCCAAAACATATGTTTAATATTTCCATTACATTTTGTTGGGCAGCATTCCTAGCTCCCTTCCTGCGTGACAATTTTTGGAAAAAGAACATCACTGTCAAGGATAAAGTCGAAAGAAATATTAAAATCCAAGTTATTGCATCAAAAGGACTGAAATACATTTCCCATTTTATATTCGTCTTAATTCCTGAACAAGTCACGAAATTCCAACTCTCATGTCCAGTGACAATACGAAAACTAGCAAATGAACCAGGATCGCCGAAATAATTGTTATTTAATATAAAGAGATTTGTATTCAAATATCGTAAAGAATCCGGGTAATATATAATCATGTCCAAATTCCATGGCACATATAGAGATCGAATAGCACGGTTGACGTTAAATATTGACTGTTCTTTTAAAGATTTGAATGGTGATAATTTTTGATGATTGAAGAATGTGGAATTTATCTCATTATTGGTTACCAAGTAAGTTTCCGGTTGATTTTCATTGAAATCCAAACAGCGCTGTGTAGTTGGAAACTTTTTAAATCTGTGAGTTTTAATATATTCTATGACGGTGACGATTATTTCCTGAGAGAGTTCCATGAATGAAATTTCCAACAATAAGGGAATCCCGAACACACTTCGACACAGCAGTGGTATTAAGCAAGAATGACACACAAGTTGAACTTTGCTAATTATGGGCGAACATTGATGTTCACGATTATCAGTTGCAACGTGAAAAAAAATTGGCGTGGTCCCACCTCTGAATTCTACTATATTACCTTTTTCATCTCTTGTGAACCTACTTCGGTAGTAGGACGTAAGTAGTTCTGAAGGTCCAATAAAAATATCATAACCAAAATTTTCCCTACAATACTTAAGGCGATTAAAATAATTTTTATCAATACAACCGTGGAGGATATTTTCATAAAAGGATGGGTAATACAAAGTTGTTCCTATGAGAAGTATTGATGAAGGTAAAATCCACTTGACATTCGTAAGATAGCTTTCTGTACTATTCTCGGCCACTTGTAAGTGTAAAATATTCTTAAGGGTGATAGGAGATGTAACATTTATCAATGAGTTGAAATGTGGAAAAGAATTATCGTGAACAATGGATACTCTACTTATTAATGAAAATTGCTCTAAAATTAAACTTAACCCTTTAATATTGGAGAATTGGCCATCCGAATTTGCAGAACAAGTACTATGCAATTCAGATGCTAATAATAACGAAGCTATAAACAACGCTTTGGCACTTTTGCATCGAAAATATTCACCTAAAATAGCGTTTCCCATATTTATGATTTAGACAGTAAAAAATCACTCGCGATTGAAAAATATTAATCCTATAATATTTACAATTGGACAGAAAGATAATCGCTCTTAAAAATTTGAATTATAGCAGTCTGAAACAGTTTTGGTTAACCATTTTCCGGGTTCCCAAAAAGTTTATTAGTTTACGTTTTCATTTATAAAAGATCTAGTTCAAGGCCTATCTATAATTACAGTTTTAAAATAGTAGGAATGTAATATTATACATTTTTCTCTCAAAGAATGAGCAAGCGACGACTGTTCTTTCGGTTTTGAAAGCATTGGTAAATGTACCAATACATTTGTTTCCTTAAGAGCCGCAAAGAAGGCATTGAACCCTGTTCATAAAAGCCAGGGGTATTGGCTTAAATTTCATTGGCCTGCTTTGAGTACCTATACTTAATGATGTTGTGTTTCTTAATGATGGTTGACGATTGAATTAAATAAATGGACAGTTCACTTAAAATTCAAGTGAATAATTATTAAATATGCAATAAGATTGTCTGTTAAGTACACTAGGTTATTTATGATTTCTGCCATTATGACACTTTCTTTTATGTTGTATCACTTCCCTACTGTTACTTTAAATACATAAACAATTTGATTGTCATTTAACAAATACTAACTTTTCAAAATCAAATAGACATCCTGTCCACAAACAACAATGAAAACCCACTTCACGTAGTAATTCATGAAATTCTCTCGACATACAGCAGGTTGAAAATGAAATGTTGCCTTTTGATGGGAAACAATTAATTATTTATTCACGATACATGCAAGAAAGGCTAAAATGGTTGAGTTACGATAAAGAATTCTATAATGTATTTGCAAGGATGTGTGCTCGACAGATAGTATTACAATGAGAGTTATCTTTCTGATTATGTGGAAATTTTCAAGAGCTACCGAGTTTGACCATGCGAAATAAACTTTGAAAAGCAACTTATTTCTGATTACTGCTCTTACCAGAGAACCACTTTCCATGTAACTTCCTTTTAACATTTTTTTCACTCTGGTTCTTAACGCATTTAGGTCCAGCAATGGAATTTCTATGTTTATTTCGTATTGATATGAATATTATCAGCGTAAAGCAGTTAATGCAATGCAAGTTAATGTTAGTTAATTGCATAATAGCAGGCAGAGTGACTTAATAGTTACTTAATTATAGTGACTTAATACTTAATGATAGTAAAGACGGATGTTGGCGGGCATCAGGAGAGTTTTCGAATTTCGATTCTCAGTACGTACGCTTTGTATAGGTATATGTCTAAGGCAATTAAATTAGTGTTAGCAATTACAAGCAATACAAATGTTGTACTTTTCATAATATAAATATTGTAGAGTAATTTTAGGGTTGGCCAAGTAGCTATTATTAATACGAATAAATTTGCAGTACATAAAAGCGCTTACAGGTTTCATACATCAATTAATTCTATCAAAGTATATGTTTATTAACTGCGTAGTATGAAGGAGGGGCTCCAGGCGTAAATTCCAAGTTTCTTGGCAAAACGTTCATCTCGCAGGTTGCAATAACCGATTGAAAATTTTCTGTTGGTACTCGTAAAGCCTTTAATTCATGAGAGTACAAATGCACGATGCACAGGAAATACGTGTGTAGAACAAGCATTGCAAGATTGAAAATGTACAATTTGTTACCGTAAACTAAACCGGTCACAAACGAAAGGGCATTTACAACTATGTACGCCACATTTACAATCTTCCAAAATTGGCAATTGTCATACACCCTTCTTCGTGCTGTTGCCTGTTGGCAAAAAATATGAAAGCTCAAAAAAATCTCTCTATAAAATCAGTAGAATAGTGAACTGTGCCGTAGTAATTTATGACCTTACCGATTCAGGCGATTCAGAAGCCGTTAATAATTTCACTGCAGCGACAAGTTTCATTATTTCCAGAATAAATAATACGAGCACCAAGATGGCCACTAAAGTCACTATTGAAACAACTGCATATTAAAGTCTATTCTAAATATCTAGTTTTAGGCATGGAATAGAAAACCAGTATGGCATTGGTAAATATAATATATCTGCGATTTAATAAATTTTAGTTGGAAATTTGTACTGACCTATTAGGATTACTGATTTTGGAAAAGGGTCTCCATAATGTCCATCAAATTTTTCATAGTTTGCTATTCCTACAAATACCAAAGCGTGTGACGCAAAGATAAGTATAAGAACTCCTGGGATGGAAATCATAATCGCCAACGTAGAAAGAATCTGAAAAATAAAAATACAGTTTAAAGAATTTTAGCTACTGACATTTGCTATATCTTACTAAAAATTATTGCTCTTACAATATCCACAATAGCAATAATCTTGACCGACTGCTGATGTTTTAAATGATCCATTGTGTTTCGAGTTTTTCCTACAAGACCAGAAAGTTTTTAAGAAAGTTGTGTACACACGTGTAACTCAAAAATAGGAATTACACTAATTATTGTTAGTTGTTTTACGAAACGCTAAAACTCAATTTATTAATCCAAACTGACAACAAAATACTCTACTATCTTTACGCGTAATTTTAAATCCTGGTGATAACGAGAAAGGAATATGTTTTAGATATTATATATGTATAAAAATTATATAAAGCAATTAAAGTATATATTAAAAGTATAAGAATATAAACCACTGAATAAATGTTAGAATTGTCCAGGATAGTCTCCTTTGTAGAATCCAAGAAAGAAAGTTTCACTTTCGTAGATATGAACAGAGAGAGAATCCTATTTTGTTTCCACTGCTAGGATGATAGCCAACTGTGATCTTAATGCAAGTGTAATGAACCTTAAATACAAAAAAGTAGAGCAAATTATTCTTCCAGTAGCCGAATGCAAATATTTATGCAAGTTATCGATCAGATCAAAATATAACGAGGCTCTAGTGAAAGCCTATGCAGAAACCTAGTCGAACAGCAAAGCAACAGAGAACTGTTCAATTCATTGAGAGAAAAGTCACAGAAATGACTGGACACGCTATTCTTTTCCTGACTCGTCAATTACTCTTGCAACATGAGAAGAAGTAATAAATACTTATAATATTATCCTCTACAGTAGAAAATGAATATCTCTTTAATTTACGACAAATGAATTACAGTTCACGACAAATTAAAATAGTTCCACGACAAAAATATTTCACGACTGCAAACCCAAAAACACAACACACGACAGAAACAATTTAAACAACATTCCCAAGTGCACGACAAAAAAAATCAGCGTCCATATTGAAACACTAGCAACAATTTAATGGTACTCAACACAAAATGGTCAAAATGTACAAAGCAACCAAAAACCAGAATGACTCCAGATGGGCCAAATGATTCCTTGTCCTGGACTACAAGTAGAAACACCGCAAAAGTTTACTTGGCGCTTTCTGCCTAACAAAGAGTTGGAAGCAGTGAAATTCATTTTTACGACCCAAACCCCTATTTTTCAATCTTATTCAATGCAAATTAAGAACCAGGTATCTCAGAAAATTGAGACAGTTGTTTTCGAAGTCTCTCGGAAGTTGAATTATTTTGTCTTGTATTTTCTGTCGTGCAGTTTGGTTGTTTTGTCGTTCACAGATTTAATGTGCAAGTCGTATTTTCTGTCAACCAATAATATTTTATACATATATAAAATACCCCATAAATACACATAAATAAATATTATAAATATACCCCATAAATACCCATAAATAAATATTATAAATATACCCCATAAATACCCATAAATAAATAATATAAATATACCCCATAAATACCCCCAATAAAATAGTATACCCCATAGGAAATCAAGCTTTACCAGTTTCTAGTGTTACACAGAAATGTTATTGTATCCTGTTGGTTTTACTTATTTACTTAGGTGTTCTTATAACTTCTAAAAATATTTTTCAATGATGGAACTATTATCTGGCGTAAATTATTGATTAGGGAATTAATCCAGTGACCCAAAAATAAGACTATTTATCTAGCTTATTATGTTCCTAATAGCTGCAAAAGTCATACCATGTTGTTGTTCCGTTCCTTTATAGAACAGTTTTGACACGCCCGCTTTTCATTCATTTACTTCAACTAGGTCAATGTGCAAGATGCAACTTAACATAACGCAGTGTAATGTCGAAGAACGAAACCGAAAGCGCGTTTACTTAGGAGAGTGAAATAGGAGATTGTGTCGGCATATATACATGAACCTCCAGTGTTACACTTGGTTCCAAAAGGTATTTGTTTGCCACACACACACACACATCTATTTGTTTGGGGACCTGAATTACATGTGCAAATTCAAGCCATGCTGTATAAAGTTGTCTAACCGATGGCTGCTATGTATTGACATAGATAGTCTAATTGTGCTGATCATGTTCCTAATATAATGACCTCTCCGGAAAAAACTTCAATTATATCAGGGGAACATTGTATTTGGTGATTGCCTTTTGATATCGTTGTAAAACAACACTTGGCAAATTGGAATGACAGATCGGTCAATAGAGATGAAAGCAGTACTGAAATTACACAAAGGGGAAAACATGGAAAAGCGTCTTTACCCATCACTCGAATTGACCGATCTGTCAATGGTCAATAATGATCAATCAAAATAATGATCAATCGGCTATAAATACTGTGAGCATTAAATAAAGATTATTGTATTCAGTATGCAGTGCAGTATACATGGTAAACAATAATAAACCCGTTAAAACAGCACGTAATGAAGAGGAGCATAGACATTGAGAAAACCGAAACCGAAGACAATAGGAAAGCCGAGAAAGACAGTATTAAAATCAAGAGAGACGCTAGGAAAGTCGTTAAAGACAGTACGAAAGTCGATGTGTAACATGCGGCACATACTGACAATTCGAACACACAGACAGACAGATCGGACATTACTATAAAGTAGCGTTTCACGAACACACACACGCACAGACAGACAGACCGACAGACAGACAGACAGATCCTTCATTCCTATAAAGAGTTCGCTGATGCTCCTCTTAATAATTAGTCTCAGAGGAGTTGCATTACGTACAGTTGCCACATTGTCATCAAATGGAGCCGATCAAAGATTTGCAAAATGTACCTGTAAAGTAAAGGAGATTGTACTTCCAACAGATGCAAATGCAAAAAAGCAGAATCTGAAATGTAATTCTAAAAGTCACAGCAATTCTTCTTCTAATAAGTAAACTAACTGACTGCAACTCTTTTTAACTAATTAATATTTGTTTAACATAAGTGCCCTTATTGTGCATTCAAAATTGTTTGCCATGAGATTGAATTCAATTGTTATGTAATAAAATTTACCATTTCCAGCGTTAAATTCTTGTATTTACATATTTTACCTACGTACATCATTAGGGCGTGTGTAAAATTGTTTTACAGTCCTAGGCATGATATAAAATACCTAGGCCATCTGTAAAATGCCTAGGATAACTAAAAATATCCGATCCTAGGACTGGCATTTTACAAAATTCCGGTTTTGTCATAATACCGGTAGCATATACATACAGACAGCTAAGCTTACATTTGCCAATGGATTTTCATTGACATCTCTTCGCAATATGAATTATTTTTAGTATAGACAATCAATACATATTGAATGAAATTTCTTTGTAGTTAATTGGAAATGCAGCTCAAGTGAGTGATTTATGTTTTCTTTACTTACTAAGGTGCATAAATAATTATTTGAATTTAAATCCACATTTGGTTTGTTTTCTTCCATGACTGGTGATTAAATACTATTTAGGTGGTTGAGATTGAGATACATTTGTATTCCATACACACTACACACAGAATGTAACATTTGGTAATTTTTACTACGTATAATATTTTGAGAGACATGTTGAGTCAGGATGAGGTTCTTTGTGGTCCAGCGTTTGGATTTATTCACTTCACAAGTACAAAGACAACTAATTTTAGTAGCCTTTAACTGGCTTATCGTTAGATATTGCAGTGTGCCGAATTTTAAGTTTATTTATAGACATTTAGCACGTATTTACACCCAATAAGCTTTTTATACTAATCTAATGCTCTTTCGTTTAACAACATTTATTGAGGTGCATTATTACTCCCCTTTTCTTAATATACATAAGGATTGAAATTACAGGTAACGGTATTTATTCGCTATTTAGAATACTATAATTTTAGTGCATTTAATAGATTTTTCAAAATGTTTTTTCTCGTAGCACAATTTTAATTAATTTTTCTCACTCGGTCTTTATTCTCTATGAAAATTGGAACGTTGCTTTATGAATAGCCCAAGCAGAAACCATTTTCTTATATTTGGAGAGAGATAGCAGACAAATACAGGAAATGTGTATTTTTGTATATTTACTTGTGTCGGAAAAAATTATTAATTAATTTATTTCTTCAATTGAACATGCTAATAGACATACTAATAAATATCATTGGAATTTGATTTGACAATTAATTGAAATGACCTTTTTTTAAGATCAGTAAATATTATTTCATTACTTACTTGCTATTCTACATAAAAACCTCAAAATAGCTTTCTAGTACATTCCCCAATTCAGATTAAGATATATTTTACTTTAATCTAAAGCATCATAAATAAACTTCCATTTTAAAATCTTTTTTACCAATACTAGAAATTCGATTCACAGGAATTAAAATTATTAAAAGGAATCCTAGATTTGGCAATGACCTAGCTGTAAATTGTAAATGTGAAGTGTGTAGAGATAAGTGTAGTGATAAGTGCAAACGTGACATGCAGTTTATGTCTTTCAAAACTAGTTTTTTCAATTTTCTAAGCGGAAAAATTATATATTTCAATATTACAACTCACAATAAATGGTAAATAGTGCTTAGTTTTTACTTACAACTTCTTTACTTTCATTTTCTAAAATTATTCCTTCCTCAATTAAATGCAAGAGGATTCTTGATAGGTTTGTAAGATTTTCTATTAAGTATACACCGGATTATTTATGATTTCTGCCATTATGTATGACACTTTCTTTTATGTTGCACCACTTCCCTATTGTTACTTTGAATACATACACAATTTGATTGTCATTTATTAAATACTAAAATACTAACTTTTCAAAATCAAATAGACAAACTGTCCACAAACAACAATGAAAACACACTTCATGTAGTAATTCATAAAATTCTCTCGACATACGGTAGCCTGAAAATAAAATATTGCCTTTTGATGGGAAACAATTAATTGTGTATTCACGATACATACAAGAAAGGCTGAAGTGGTTGAGTTACGATAAAGTTTCTGTAATGTACACCGTGTTTCAGAACTAAGGTGGCCATATGTAGCGGCCGAACCGGAAGTATTCTGTTCTGTTCTGTTATAAGAGGCGAACAACCTTCTATAGAGAAGGTGCCCAGGGCTCAGGCCACATAATCGGGCTCATTGCCAACTCCTCTGAGACAGGCATTGTTGTTAGTTAATGCCGAGAGGTCAAAGGCTGTCATTAGATGGATTCATAGCCTCACTACACACACGAGGTGTGCCTGATGGGGTTCTGCCCTACTGTACCTGGAATCCCCCCTTCACTAGGGCCTCTCAGATACTATAGTTCCATTGTCCCATAGTTAGTTTATCTATCTTTACATTCGTGCGTCGCACAAACAACCTCTGGCCTTATACCCCAAGCGGGATTCGAACCCACTACCCGACAGCAGACATAGAGATTGATTATTCACGTAAGCCGCCTAGCCAGGTATGCTTGGGTACCGGAAGTATTGGAAAAAATCTGTTGACATCATTCGAAAGAGGAAAAAGATTTACATTGAAATACCAATTTTCATCAACTTATCTCTTTGAGTTCGCTTACACCAGGCATTCCCCTGAAAAGAGTGAAATTGTTCTTTATTTTAAAGTGAAGTATTCATTATTGTTCTAAATTTTTATGCAAATATTTAAACAATAGGGCTGCACTTCTGCCACTTAAAATTGATCATCAATAATCCGTATGACTCCCCCTAGTGTCCCCTAACAGTCAAGACACCAAAGAAATGACCGCAAACGGGATCAAATAACTTTGTGTCCCTCTTCATATCTCCACTACCGAAGTTTGCCTTTCCAAAATTTCAGCAGCACCGTAATTGCTAAGTAAACGTATGTCATTCTTAAAAACAACGTTTTTGAGATCCTGAAATCGTCATTCATTTTTCAAAAGTTTCCAGATACCAATTACGGTGCTGCTGAAATTTTGAAAAGGCAAACTTCGGTAGTGGAGAGATGAAAAGGGACATAAAGTTATTGCAATCCCGTATGCGGTCATTTCTTCAGTGTCTTGACTGTTAGGAGAACATAGGGGACTCACACGGATTATTGATGATCAGTTTTAAGTGGCAGAATAACAATCCTATTGTTTAAATATTCGCGTAAAAATTTAAAACAATAATGAATAATTCCGCTTTAAATAAAGAAGAATTTCACTCTTTTCAGGAGAATGCCTGGTGTAAGCGAACCCGAAGAGATAAGTTGATGAAAATTGGGATTTCAATGTAAATCTTTTTCGTCTTTCAAATGGTGTCAACAGATTTTTTCTAGTACTTCCGGTTCAGCCGCTACATAGGGCCCCCTTAGTTCTGAAACACTGTGTATTTGCAAGGATGTGTGTTCACAGATAGTATTACAATGAGAGATATCTTTCTGACTTCTGACTATGCATTATGTGGAAATTTTCAAGAGCTACGGAGTTTGACCATGCGAAATAAACTTTGAAAAGCTTATTTTGAAGAACTTATTTCTGTGATTACTGCTCTTACCACAAAACCATTTTCCATGTAACTTCCTTTTAACATTTTTTTCACTCTGGTTCTTAACGAATTTAGGTCCAGCAATGAAATTTCTATGTTTATTTCGTATTGATATGAATATTGCAAATATCAGCATAAAAAAGTTAATACAATGCAAGTTAATTTTAGTTAATGCAAAAACTCAAAACTGCATAATAGCAGGCAGAGTGACTTAGTAGTTACTTAATTATAGTGACTTAATACTTAATGATAGTAAAGACGGAAGTTGGCGGGCATCAGGAGAGTTTTCGAATTTCGATTCTCGAAGTACGTATACGCATTGTATATGTCCTGTGCAATTAGTGTTAGCAATTACAAGCAATACAAATGTTGTATCTTTATCTTTTATACTTTAAATTTTGTAGAGTAATTTTAGGGTGGACCAAGTAGCTATTATTGATACAAATAAATTCATATAGGATATTTGCATAAATAAAAGCGCTCACTGGTTCTATTATTATAATTACTCTTGAAATGTCAGAATTCTATCAAATCTATTGTTTATTAACTGCGTAATATGAAGGAGGACTACTTATTTAGATAATTAATAATACACAATGTTTACAATTAACTATATACGTTAATAATTTAGTGTTAGCAATACAAATGTAGTATTTTTCATAATTTGAATTTTGTAGAGTAATTCTAGGGTAGGCCGAGCAGCTATTATTATTAATATGAAGAATTTCATTTTGGATGTTTGCAAAAAATAAAAGCGATTATTGGTTCTGTTTTATAATTACTCTTGAAATGCAAAATCAATTAATTCTATCAAAACCGTTGTTTATCAGCTGCGCAATACGAAGGAGGATTTCCAGAAGTAAATTCCAAGTTTCTTGGCAAAACATTCATCTCGCAGGTTGCAATAATAACCGATTGAAAATTTTCTGTTGGTTCTTGTAAAGCTTTTAATCCTTGAGAGTACAGACATACGATGCGCAGGAAATACGTGTACAGAATAAGCATTGCAAGACTGAGAATTAACCATTTCTTGCCGTAAACAAAACCGATGACACATGTAAACGCATTTACAACTAGGTACGGCATATTTACAATCTTCCAAAAGTTGCAATTGTCGTACGCCCTTCTTCGTTCTGTTGCCTGTTGGCAAAATATGAAAACTTTTTACTTTTCATTAAACTATAAAATCAATAGATATGTGAACTATAGCGTAGTAATTTATAATCTTACGGGTCTAGAAGCCTTTAATAATTTCATTGCAGCGACGATTTTCATTATTTCCAGAATAAATAATACAGGTACCAAGATGGCCACTAAAGTCACTAGTGAAACAACTGCAAATTCAACTGTATTCTAAATGTCTAGTTTTGCATTATTATATGGCAATGCATTGAATTACATGCATGAAATAGAAAACCAGTATAACATAAATATAATATATCAGCGAATAAATTTTTTATTGAAAATTTGTACTGACGTATTGGGATTACTGATTCTAAAGAAGGGTCTTCATAATAAGGATCAATTTCTACTGCGATCTTGTCAATAATAAGATCATGTGACACAAAGGCAAATGCAAGAGCTGGAATAGAAACAAAAATCGCCAACGCAGAAAAAATCTGAAAAACAAAAAATACAGTTTAGTAATAATTATATTTTAGTCTAAGATATTTCTGACTAATTGTTCTTACAATATCCACAAAAGCGATATTGTTGACCGACTGTTTAAGTTTTACATAATCCATTGTATTTTCCTACAAGGGACCAGAATGCTGTGAAGAATGTTGTTTGTGTAACTCAAAAAGAGAAATTAAACTAATTTTAGTTAGTTGACTTACAGAATGCTAAAACTTAAAAATAATCCAAACTGGTTACAAAATACTCTACGTTCTTTGCATTGAATTTTAAGTCCTGGTGTTAAAAAGATTGGGATATGTTTCAGTAATTATATATGTATTATATATGTTAGCGGAAAATCGAGAAATCGGGCAATTACAAAAATGCATTACAAATTACACAAAAGGCCCAGGCAAATCATAAAATTTGTACTGAATTTTGGTTTTTGTGGCCAATTTCATAGAAGACAAGGTAATGGGTTATTTTACACCAATTGGTTTAATTCAAAAGTACTTACCTATGAATCACTAAAATCTCACTTCAAATATGTGGGGCATTTCATTTTTAAGTTAGATCAGTTAATGTGACGTAGATCTTCAAAGCAAATGGTGTAAAACAGCCCATTTACTTGTATTCCATGAAATTGACCACAGAAACCAAAATTCAGTACAAATTTTACGACTTTTAGGCATTTTTGTAATTGTCTGATTTCTCGATTTACCGCTATCATACATATATGTATAAAAATATATAAACAATAAAAGTATATATTAAAAAGATAAGAATATAAACCACTGAATAAATTCATGAATTGTCCAAATTGATGCTTTGATAATTCAAAGAAAGAAAGTTTCTCTTTCGTAGATTTGAGCAGAGAGGATCCTATTTTGTTTCCACTGCTGTGATGAAATGCAACTAGTGATATTAATACAAGTGTAATGAGGCTTAAATACAAAAGTAGAACTTATTCGTGTGTGCAAATATTTATTATGCAAGTTATCGATCAGATCAAAATATAACGAGGTTGCAGTTAAAGCATACTCATAAACCTATTCGTACAGCAAAGCAACAGAAACAGAACACTGTTCATTTCAGGAGAGAAAAGTGTGACAAAAATGACTTGAAACACTACTCTTTCCCTTACTCATTAATTAATCTTGAAACATGAGAGTATGTAATAAATATTAGTAACATTATCCTTTTGTCTTACGACAAATGAATTAAAGGTCACGACAAAATAACCAATCACACGTTAGACTAAAATTTCGTCCGAAAACTCGAATACTGGACGAAAGAAATCAAACCGAGCGACAAATTATTTATTTGCACGATAAAAAGCGTAATCGCGCGACAGATTAAATATTTCCCGTCCGAAAACCCAAACGCACGACAAACGACAGAAAATAATTTAAACGGCAACATTCCCAAGTGTATGACAAATTAAATATCACAGGTCAGAAAACCCAATCGCGCGACAAAAAAAATGGAATCAACGACCAAGTTGAAACCCAAGCGACAATATAATGACACTCACCACTCACCTTTCAAACTAATGAAGCTTTATGGTTTATTAAAGCATAAATCATTAAAGTAGAGCTATTTTAACACGCAATTAAACTGTAGATGCTCATAGACATGACAAACTGATTCTTACCTTCAGAAAAGTCGAAGAGGCATAAAAAATGCAAACTATTAAAAACGTATATTTTAATCATTTATATTCTCGATTACTTGGCAACATGATAATATCAGAGTACGCGATGGACAAACGGGTGGTTAAAATGTTATAGTATAGTCATCATCCAGTAAACCACGTGACTAAGTTATGATGTGTATCCTTCCTGTGTAGATATAAATTTCTCACCAAATTCATAATATAACACAGGGTTAATAGGTCTTCCTGATTAATATGGATTTGGCGCACTTTTTTCCTGATTATTTGTCTGTGTTTGTCCCAGCGTTTTCTTCTATTGCTACCGACCAAGTCGTACTTCTCAATCTATCTAGTTTTAGTAATACTATATCTATATCTGTGGCCATAGAATACAAAGTTTAAGTAAAGCTTTCTTTCAATGCAAAAGTGTGTTTAAACGTTTATGGTAAGGAACCCATTTTGGTATTTGCGGGAGTGAGGTGAGGCATGGCTGAGGTCGACGTGAAGCATGGGCTGGTTTAAATCATTAGCATTATTAATTTGACACCGATCTTCTAGTAAAGTAAACATAGAGTAACTCGAATGTAACAGCTACAGGGATGAAATTTAGTGAAAACATGCATTATATAAACATTGATTTTTGCACCAAATTTTATGTTACCAGCTATAATGAAAGCCAAGTTATTATCATTTAAATAAAAAATGTGTGCTGTCACCAACGGTATTATTAGGAAGTTTACTATATGAGGAATGAGGATAATATTATTAAGATTTTGCTTAGAAAGGCAATTTAGTAAATAATTGGGTATGGTGAAAGCAATCTGTGTGATCTGTGATGTCAACTGTGAACAAAATGTGAACAGCCACAAACATTACAAGCATGGTTTCTTAATGACACCATGCATTGCAGAATACCAAGGCTGACAGAATACGCTATAGAATAAACCGCTCGATTAAATAATTAAATGTACACTTTACTTGTAAAAGTGAATGTACAATCCTAAAAATTCAAACAATAGCCAGTTGTGATAGAATTTAAATAAAGAACTCATACCTTCCTTGTATTTGGGTAATTATTGCATATTGACCAAATTGACCATCAGTGAAACAGATTAAATCTTTAGGAACAATGTCACATTTTTTCAAGTCATTGAAGGCATTTCGCATTGTTATGAAAAATCTTGAATATTATTTGTACAGCAAAGCGCGTTCTCATGTCCAATATCATAGGTACTGTAAATTGAAACAGACGATAAACGTATTTCATTGGTTCACCAGTCTCTTCTTTCGAAATCTTACAAGACTGACCAGAATCAGTGACTGACTACGAATTATCAGTGTTCTCAGTGTACTGCCAGTTTGTCGCACCTTTACCTTAAAGCCAAAAATAAAAAGCAACCACAATTGATAGGCAGTACACAATTTTTGAAAGAGTAAATTCAAATATTTCTCGAGTACAAACACAAAACAAGGAAGAAGGACCAAATATCCAAGTAGCTGAAAAATTGGGCCGATTTTCATGTCAAAGCTAAGGCTTCTAAATTGCTGTTCATCATCCTTTTCTTTTTCTCTGAGTCCGTATACTTCAGAGTAGAAATGTTTTATCTGTCGCCAAAGACCAAGAAATCCCATTTCATTGAGTTCCTGGACAACATTTAGCAGTTCTTGTCGGTAGCATCCATAAAATACCCATGCATAAGGTCGACCGTCCACATTCTCAATTGTTTTCAAGCATTTAAGTAAAGGAAACTTATCTTGTATTGAAAATCGGACTGCATTGAAACCATGAATCGTTATACCCACGAAGCATCTACGTTCCGTTTCTGTCAAGCAAGTTTCGACTATTTTAGGAAAAGATAATTCCGAATCCGAATTTATTTCGTCGGTGTCATAAAAATAAATACTTGAGTTTTGCTTGTCAGTAATTCCATACTGTACGAAATAAGGATGAACAATATCATACCCTGCATTTCGGGGTATTCCTGTTATTCTGCCAATAATAAGAAGTATTTGATATTTATTTTGAATTAGTTCTCCGAAACCGTTCATTATCTTTTTGTCCACAGGAGCAATAACTTCAGTTGTGATGTAAGTCTCGTACTCAGTTACAAGAATATTTAACATCAATGATAAAATTGCATACAAAAGGAGTTTCCTTTGGTTGTGGTCTTGGCGGAGATGAATCGCAATGGCCGAAACAAATAAGTTACTGATAGACCCAAATGTTATTTTTTGTTTTGTTGAAATAAACATCAGAGCATTAGCTACAAGGCAACACGTTACAAAAGCCATCCAAGTATCCTTGTCCATTATGTCAACCCAGATCGATAATGACCTTTGGTGATATGCCTCTTTGTTTACACAGTAGATGAATGTTCTTTCTCCAGGAAAACTTACATATCTGTCTTTTCTCCCCTCATAATTAAAAACGTCAGTAAAATAGCTTTCCAGATGTACCCAGCCACAAAAACCAACACCATTAAATTTAGAATGTCTTATATAAACAGAAGTGAAATTTAAATAGTCAGCCATCATTTCGAAGACTGGTGTTTGGCCATGGCCTGAAAGACATTCCGCAAGCATTTCTTTCTTGATAAGCACGTATGGCGGCGAAGCACATTTCGGCTGATTTGATTTATCTTCTAAAGCAATATCTAGAGCAGGGATATATATTTTATGAAGATTTCTATGTAAACCATTTTTTGTAGACTCTCTCTGATGTACTTCTGATGTAATGTCAATACTTGTCCACTCTCTGGTGAATATTGACATTGTTAGCATTTCCATATGTTTAGTAGAATTGATGACCGTAAAATAAACTTCAGCAGTCATTCTCAATAGAAACCCGAAACTGTCTTTGATTTTATCAAAGTGATTCTTTGTGCTAATTATTAGAAACTTTTCGCTTGGTCGATCAACTTCTCGACCAAATATATATGGGAAATCTGGAATTACATTAGTTATAGCCTCAGGTGGCTCCACTACTGTTAAGATATTATAAGGTCTATTTGACGATGAAATTTGGTTTTTATGTGCTCCTTTCATTTTAGCTTTCCATTTAGGTAGATTAAATGTTGCCCCAACAATTACTGTTCGTGGTGAGAATACAATATTTTCGAAGACGTAATCCATCAAATTACTTCGAAATAAAACAATGTCAAAATCATAATTTTCAAATTTTGACGATAGAAATTGACATTCTGAACTGAAAATGAAACAAGAGCAGAGCAAAATAGGTGGCAAATGTCTTTTGTGTGAATACACCATACTTGTAATATTTACATTTAAAAGGTTTGTGTAGATATATGATGGCAATGCACTTTCAATTTTCTAATTTTTCAAAATTATCAATAATATTTAACTATTGTCTTAAAATTTGACGAACTGTTCTCACAGTAAACCAGTCTTAATAAACTTTTTTTAGTCATATTACATATCTTGCGCAGTAAACATATTATGTACAAGATGTTAGTACCCATTACTGAATAATACATAAAAACCACTTAATTTACACTCCATTTACAATACTTATTAAGGAAATATATATTTAACCCGGTGTTATAGGTTTGGAAGGTAACTAAACAAGCTTTCCGTAGATATTTGAGTAGCTCTCTTGCTTGAGCATACTTTATTCTTGGTTAATAATATTTATTTAGTTTTACGCAACTTGGATTGCGGATATCTTCGTTTAACCGGAATCGGATATTTTCGATACTTCTTTATCGATTATTCTTCATTTTATAAAATTAGTCTCTTCTCATTTGACTTTTTCTTGTTATAAGGGTAAATATTTCATTGTCGCTTACGCAGACATGATTTTAATATCTTGAGGGACTTTTGGGATTATTTGGGCTTAGTTGTGGAATTCACTTCACTTGCTAAAAGGAGAACTCATGAAAATGTTATTTTGACATAAAAAGTTGAAATAATTGTTTGTACCTTCACGTAGATTTAAAATTGTAACTTGGAGATTTTATTCTTTAAGTTCAAACGCATAGTAGTCAAATAGTTTTAAATCAAAGAGAATATTATAAGAATAACATTTCAATTCTACTGGTAAAACGAGAGTGATATTTTGTAAAACTAAAATTATGTGTCTGAGAATTTCGGTTGTTTGTGGGAGGAAATTGAGATGTGGAGTTTCGTTACTTTCTGGCTCTGCTTTTCTTATACACGTGTGAGTCTAAGAATAGCATTGCTCTGTGTGTAAGTTGAAAGGATTCTTGTGAGATGAGGGTGCGCTAAGGGGAGAACCCTTAAGCATTGTGTGAATGCAATTTCACTTTTCTTGCTCTTTCGCTGGTAGGCGGAAGACTCAAGGTAAAGTTCATCTCACCCTAATTAGGTAAGGAAACTCTACATTCCAATTGACTTCCCTTCAAGTCCTTAGTTTGGACTTTGCTTTTTACTCTCTGTAATATTATGTAATATTTGTTAATAGTGTATAATTATAAATATAAGCATGTAACATATCTCTAACCCAACAAGATTTCAGGTCCTCCTGAATATTCTTTTACATTGAAATTTTATTTAATATTTACTTAAAATTATTTCTTAAAATTATAAAGACATTTTTTTTGAAATATTTTGTATTTTGTCTTGAAAGATAGTTCTAGAAGGAAGTTTACTATTACATTCATGTATGTATATATTATAAAAATATGAAGAAATTGGAAAAATGAAATGGGATGAAATTTTATTTACTGGGGTTCACACACGCTGTAATTCAAATAGTTGTTCCTTTGGGTAAACTGAAACGTTGTTGACAGGAATTTTGATATCTGTGAGTGGAATATCTTCTTTTGGTGTTCTTAAAATTGGTGTTGAAGGTTTTACCATAAATTGGCGTTCAGAAATATTTTCGATATCATGATGTTGTTTGAGTTCCATATAAGTATGATCTTCTGGTTTTTTGAAGTATAGGGAAATTAATGGAATTTTTGTCAAAAATGTAAAGTATTTACCAATATAATATCGATGGTTATGGAACAGTGTTACCAAAATGTAAATCACGCTAATGATGATTATGATTACAATAATTTTGGTTGTTGTGTCTCTGATAGGGTTTAGTGCTAAATCAGCTACTAGATTTCTAATTCTTAATTGTTCTGTTGTAAGATCGATTCCTTTTTGTTGGTCTTCCAATATTCTGTCAATTCTGCTTTGATGTCTCATTTGTTTCAATACACCTAGAAGAGTTTCTTGTTGGCTAATCTCTTCCATTGAATAAACGCCTGGTACAGGGAGGGATAATGAAGGTAAGTTTGTTAACTTGACACCTTCACTTGGTGATGGGAGTACTGGTAATGTAGTTAGCAATGATCTATTTGCTAAATGGATGATATTTGTACCATCATCGAACATAAATATCGGTGAGGGACATGGTACTATTGTAGGAGTGTCCACGATTTCGTGACTGAGTCCTGAAATCCATCCAGTTTTCATATCATGTTGATATACGAATTGTACGGGCCATTCCAAAGTACAATTGGTTTGGGGTAATAACATGTATTCAAAAATCTCAGAACATTTGAATACATTTAACGCGTCACCACTGAGAACTGCACGATAACGACGATCTCGCATTAAAGCGCGAACCATTAAGCTGGGTTGACCACCTTCAGCTAGAGCACGGACAAGTTCTAACTCTAACTGATGCGATCTACACACTTCACGGTGAATTGTCTGTATACCGAATGTTAAATTTGAAGCTAATTGTTCATACAAAAATTCAAATTCGGCATTAATTTAGGAATCTGGTTTTATTTTTGGGGGACGAATTGATCTTTTGGATTTTTTCGGTGGAGTTATAATATTTTCCAATTCAGCAGTAGTAATTATGCTGTGATTTAATGTGTTTGGAATATCTTGTGTGTAAAGAACTCCTTGGTAGCTATGACCAATTTGAATATCACAAAAGATAGCTGTCGATAATCCACTGATAGCTAAGTTAAGTTCGGGACAAGACATTCTGTCTCCTGTTAGTAAGCATTTTGTAGAATGTCCTTTTTTCAATCTACAGATTTCTGCATCATGAGGTAACCAAACAAGTGATCCTTGATCCGTTGGACAATAACCTCTTGTAGCTTTACAATTTTCCGTAATTTTTGAAGTTGTTATGATGGTTTTATCTACATTATTTACAGAGACTTGTAGTTGAGCAACAAAATAATTTGTTACTGTCTTTTCAATAGTATGAGGCCAATCGAAGTCTACGTCATTTTTGATGTTAGTTCCATGGAATCCTTCCATTAGACGAACCATAGTGTCACCTTTGGGGGATAGTAGAGTTTTGACCATCTTTCTACATTCGTTTTCAGTTACAGCTATTCGGGTTTCTTTTTCATCATCGGACCATGAACTAAAGAAGAACCAAGATTTTCTTTTATAATGTTCAATCTTGTAACACTCGTAGGCGTTCATAGTTAGATGAGTAATCGCTTGCCACCAGAATGTTATGTCTACAACTGTTGAAGGTTCTTTTATTGGAATGAGTGGACAATCGATTGGGGGTGGAATTTTCCATAGGACTCCAGTTGTCCAACCACGACAATAGTAGAGGGGTACAGTTTTCTTATCAAGGGTATTGAACAAATCATGGATCGAAGGGTGTATGTCGAGATTAATGGGGGTTATAGAGTTTTGGGAATGCACTAGGGTTATCATACACATCACTAATATTGAAAACATTTTGTTGAAGTGTTTTATTTGTGTCTGTCTCACTATAATGTTGTGTTTAAAGTATGTAATGTTTTAGTTATGTATTGTTAATCAGTTTTTGTGTACACAAAACGATATGATGAGTGCCAAACGGGACGACGGCGAATTCTAGTTCCACGACGAAGTCTTGGAGTTTTAATTATTTTTGGGTTTTCTTCGTCTTCAGAGTCACTTTGATCGGATATTATCTGGATTTGTTGAAAGTCGTTAGCAATTTCTTTGAAGGTTTCATTAATTGCTGAGTAATTTATTTTGACCTGTTTCGACAAATCACAGAAAAATTGTAGAAATGAAGGGTACATTAATGTTTTTACATATTTTAACAATAAGTATTTTACAAAAAATTGAACTAAATTGGAACCTATAATTAATAAATTTTTATTTTTATGTTTTGGTATCCAATGTTCTATCAATTCATTTTTGAATGGATATTGTAATTCTACATATTTAATCTTAAGTGGGTTAGAAATAGTTTTTAGCTCTGATAATTTTTGATCATAGTAAAATTTATCTACACCTTCTAAGTTTTGAGGTTTTAATAATAGTACATCATTAATATTGTTTTCTTTCATAAAATTATATACAGTTTTTGGATCATATTGTTTGTGTACATGTGCAAACGAGTATGGAATAAAGGTGTTATAGTGTAGTTGTAATTGAGAGTTGTATGGTATTTTTAATTCTTTTAAAGAATTAAATAATCTTAGAGGATTCTTTATTTCCTCTTCATAATCTTCTAAAGTTTGGAAAATTTCATATTCCTCATCTTCAGTAATATGAAATTTTTCTATCAATCTCATTCTATTTACGTGAGTTTTCTTTATTTGTTGCGTACTCAAGTCTTTAACTTGGTACGTTAAGTCATTAAGTTTTTTCAAAACTTCATATTCTCCTAAATAGAGATCGATGAGTTTATGGGATAATCCTTTCTTAATTTTCTTTGGATATCTAATTTTTATTTTGGAACCTATTTCAAATGATACTGGTTTGCGATGTTTATCCTCGCGAGTTTTATACCTTAATTGCTCTTTTTCTAAAGTAGTTTTCACTAAATTACGAAGTGTTTTAATATCTTGTAATTTTGCATTTGTTAATGAAAAGTCAGTTGTATCAAATTGATATGGAAAAGTTGGTTCTCGATTGTATAGTAATGAAAATGGTGAAAATTTTGTTGATTCTTGCCTCGTAGTATTATAGGCAAAGATCAATTGATTTAAATTGACATCCCAGTTATTATGAGTTTCATTCACATAATGTGAAATCATTTTTGAAATTGTGTGATTTAATCTTTCAGATAAACCGTTTCCTTGTGAATTATAAGGGGTTATAAATTTTTGTTGCACACCATATAATTGAGTATGTGCTTTTAAAATATTGTTAACATAACTTTTACCATTATCTGATAATAAATATTTTGGACAACCATGTTTGCAAAATATTTGTTCTTCTAAAAATTTAGCTATAGTTGGGGCTGTCTGATCTGGTATTGCTCTAATTTCTGCGAATTTTGTAAAATGACAGATTGCATTAATTACATATTTATTATTTGAAGTAGATTCTGGAAATGGACCTAATATATCTGTAGATACCATTTCGAAGGGTAAATTGGGAATTGGTAAGGGTTGTAGTAATCCTTGAATTTTTCCATATTTTCTTTTGTGGGATATACATGATTCACAGTTTTTGATATAATTATACAAATCTGTTTTCATAGTTTTCCAATAAAATCTAAGTGTTAATTTTAAATAGCTTCTCGTAAATCCTAAATGAGCTGATAAAGGTATTGTATGTATATCTCTTAAGATATCTGTACGTAGAATTTTTGGAATATAAGGACGCATGTATCCTTTAGATTTATTATATAAAACATTGTTTTGTATTATATATTTATTATTTGTAGCTATTGACTTTTTCAGTGTTTGACATTCTAAATCTAAATTCTGCATTTCCGCTAAATCTGAGTTAGATATGTTTAATATTTCTGTGGTATAATTTTCTACAGCATTCGTAAATATTGTTAATAAATTATTCTCGGGTAATCGAGATAAGGAATCCGCAACATGATGTTGTGAACCTTTATTATATTTTAATTCAAAGTCGTGTTCTTGAAGTAATAATGCCCAATTGGTGAGTCGACTAGATATTTTAGTCGTATTTGTTGCAAATTTTAATCCTACAATGGGTTTATGATCAGTATAAATTGTGAATTTTCTTCCATAAATATATGGATGAAAAACTTTGAGTGCATAGTAAATTGCTAAGAATTCCCTTTCTATAGTTGAATAATTTTGTTCCGTTTTGGATAATGTTTTGCTATAATATGAAATTGGGTGTTCCCTATTTTGATCATCGGGTTGCATCAAAGCTGCGCCTATGCCGTAACTAGATGCATCGGTAAATATATGAATTGGTTTTTCAGGGTCATAAAAAGTTAGCACGGGTGGATTAATCAATAAGTTTCGAAATAATTCAAAAGCATCAATTTGTTCTTTTTGCCAAATAAATTTTGTATCTTTACGAATTAATTTGGATAAAGGTTGTGCTAAAGTAGCATAGCCTTTGATATATCTTCTAAAATAACCAATAAATCCTAAGAATGACTGTAATTCTTTAATGTTTTTCGGATAAGGCATGGTTTTAATTGAATGAGTTTTTGCTGGATCTGCATAAATACCTTCGGGAGTAATTATGTGTCCTAAAATTTTGACTTCTGAACTAATGAAGTTACTTTTGGGAATAGAAATTTTTACTCCGTGTTTGCGAAATCTTTGAAGAACTAATTTTAAATTAGATGCATGGTCTTGTATTGTATTATCTGCTAATATAATATCATCAATGAATGCTAAAGCATTCTTCCATAATAAACCGCAAAGTATAATTGAAATTGCTCTCTGATAAGCAGAGCTACCGTTACAGACTCCGTATGGTAGTCTTAACCATTCGTATAATCCTAATTGGGTTATGAATGCAGTAAGTTGGATACTATCTTCTTCTAAAGATAATCCCCAGAAGCCTTTAGCTGTGTCCATAATAGAAATATATTTGGACCTTCTACCTATCCAATCTAAAACTGTTGCACAATTAGGTAGGGGAAAAGCATCTTTAAATGTTTTTAAATTTAAAGGACGATAATCAATGGCGAAACGCGGTGTGACTTTGCCATCACATTTATGTCCTTTGGCGACTATTACAACGCCCATACCCCAGGGAGAGTGACTGGGTCTAATAATATTTTTATTCAATAATTCTTCTATGGTCTCTCTTTCAAATTGTTCTAGATGCGCCGGTTTTCTATAAGGAGATTTTTTGATTGGTTTTGCGTCATCTAGTAAAATGATGCGATGCTTATAACAAGTTATATTTCCTATTTCACCAGGTTTGGCGAATACGTCTGGATATTGTTTTAATACCGACTGCAAGATTTCTCTCTCGCTTTCTGAAGCACGAGAAGATATTCTACTAAAAATTTTATTTAAATGTTCTTGATCGGAACATTCTTCTGTTATTTTACTAATAGGTAATTGTTCATGATTGATTTCCTCTATAGGTAAATCATCAAAAGTAGACATTTGGGCTACTAAAAATCCTTGTTCCAGTTCTATTGGAGAATCAGTAATATTATATACTGGTAAAAATATGTTATTGCGGTATTTTTTTCGCAATAGAATATCTGGCATATATAACTGCTTTTGAGCTAATTCTAAACTCATAGAAAATGTGTTTAAACTGGTAAAATTATTTCCTCCTATTACAGGAATACGACGACAAGTATGTAGTCTTATTATAGCTTTTCGTTTTAAATAAAATGAATGCTTTTTCTGATAAGAATCAGCATTACTTTGTTCTCTCTCAACTACTTTCTCGTTTGCTTTAACTGTTTCTGGTATGATCCGAGTTGTATTTACATTTGTATTTACATAAGTTTTTACAGAAGATTGAATCTTTTGAAGATTTCTATTTTCAGTTTTAAAATGTTGCGCTACTGTTTGTTTATGTTTTTGCATAGCTACCCAATCTGAAGGTCTATATATATGATTAACTTGAATTTGTTCATCATTTAAATCCCATAGCAATTCTATTGGTTTCATTGGGACATAAAAATTGTCTATTTTGAGTAATTCTGGGCCAAACAGTAGTTCACATTTGTGAGGTTTGAAAAAGTCGTTGCCTAGTAATAAGTCATATTTAAAATTATTAACAACTAATGCATTTGTTTGAAGCACTTGCGAAGTGTTTTTAAATGATAAGTTAAATGTACTCCATCCTTGAATGGATATTTTGTTATTCGTGATGCCTCTTAAAGTTACATTACGGTTCAATTGATGTGGTTTTGAATTAATTAAAGATGAATTTACAATAGAGATACTGGAACCACAATCTATTAAAATTACTACGGGTTTATTATTAATGAATCCATTGACTCTAGCTAAACCTGTATCAAATGGTTTGTTGCATATATTTAAGACATAATGATGTAAATGTCTTCTGTGATATTTTTTACGTTTTATGCTTGATTTGGCGGAGTGTTTTGGGTGGTTTGGATACTCCGCCCTGCTCCGTTTTTTTGGAATTTCAGGTTACAAGTTGGTGCCCAATGACCTGGTTTATTGCAAATATGGCAATTACCACGTCTTGGTCTATTATTCGATTGACTCTGATTTTGGAATTTGTTTCTGTAATTGTATTGGTTCGTATTATGGTTATTACGGTTGCAAATCGAACAATACTTGTTTCTATTCTGCTGTCTACCTGAAAATTGTTGATTTTGCTTCATGATATAGCAAGTAGTTGCTGTATGGTTAAATGCTCCACACAGTTGACACTGAACTGAATTGCGTTTGTAGTTATTCTTATATTGATTGTTGTTATTGGAATTTGGTGGATTCTTTTGTGAATTTCCTTTTTCCTGAACTACATTATGAATTTTGCCAGCTAAATCAGTCAGAGTTGTAGATTGATTTGTCAATATTTCAATCTGCTTGTCTAACTTATTAGCGACAATGTTGTCTTCTATATTGATATTATTAATATCCTCATTTAAATGAATCATACGTAAAGTTTCTTCAGCTTTACGCATGCATGTTAAGAATTTTTCAACAGTGTCTGGCTGCATAGGGTTTACTAGTTGCATATATGAAGGTTTTAGGCCTTTCATTAGACGTCTAAGTTTACTTTCCTCTGGCATAACGGGATCGTAGTCTTTTATTAAGTCAAGCATATCGTAAACGTACGCTTCTGGAGTATCCACTATAGTCTGTTTCCTATTGAAAAGTTTCTCTTCCGCTTCATCTTTTGATGAAACGTTTTTGAAGGCTAACTGTAATGCAGTTGTCAATTCTGCCCATGTTAATTCTGCTATTGGTATTGGTGGTGCACCTGCTGCTAATCCTGCATTCGCTAACGCTGCTGCTGCTGTAGCATCTGCTAACCATTTGGCATGCCAGTTCATGTACCATTTTTGAGCACTGTTAGTTAAATAGTTAGGTAATTGAATAACTTTAATCTTTTTCGTCCAACTATTTGATGTAGCTGCTATTTCAAATTGCTGAAGATACTTATAAGCGTCTTCCTCTTTCCTACCACTAAATTTTGTTGGTACTGCCGCTACTTTGACAGGTTTTGCTGCCATTTTGAAATTTTGGTAAAAATTTGGATAAATGTAACGTAAAATATGTAAAATTTAATCGAAAGTGTTAAATTTGTTTGAAGAATTGCATTGCCTATAATGATGATTGTTTCCACACGTATAACAGGTTAAAGGCTTAGCGTGTTTATTTTGTCTATTATATTTGGGTTTCCTAAGAAATGCAGGAGTAGGTTTGGCAATATTTATAGTTATAGTAGTTCCTGGAGTAGGATTATTTATTATGATTTGATTATTAGGCATTTTGCTAAATGATTTTCATAGACGGTTATTTACTACCTAATATTTTTATATTCGAAAGAAATATCTACTTTGTAGACTTATTGGAAGATTTGTTTGAAGCATTAATTAATCTTGTATTGGTTTTATCAATATTTAGATGATAAACTTTAATAGTAATGGGATCTAAGACTAATGTACATTTTGTGCCGCTAGGTGTCGCAAAGTCGACTTTAGATTTTTGGACTGGACTAACGTCTAATGTAGTCAATGTATCTTGTGGATAAGATGCCATATAATTTACTGGTGTTTGATAAAATGATGCTAAAAGATCTATTATGGTATATTCTATTTTTGGAATTATCATAATTTCATAATTTCACTAAAATTCTGAAGAATTTGACTAAGTGTCTTATTAAGTTTGAAATTTTGAGCAGCACCTCCGGCGGGCATTTAGGTTTTCAAAATTTTGATGCTAACATATATATTGTCCTAGATTTGTATTCGAGATTTTCTGAATAATTTTTGAAAATTCATCTAAGTGTTTAAGATTTCTGAAAAATTTTGGCAGAATTTTGGGGGACCCGGCTCGAAAGCCAGTATTAAATATTTATTATGGAAAAAATTTTCTATGTTGTGGAAATTCTACAGGAAATTTGACATAGCTTCCGCTGCCCCGGCATAAATGCCAGTGTAGCTCTTCGAAATTTTGGAGAAATAGGCTTTATGGACTCATTTGGGGTAATTTGGAAATGGAAAGTTGTAGTTTTCACAGGTTCTTGGGATTTTGAGGCAGATTTACTCTTGACTGCCTAGCACACTCACGGCCACCATAAAAATGTGTTATAGGTTTGGAAGGTAACTAAACAAGCTTTCCGTAGATATTTGAGTAGATCTCTTGCTTGAGCATACTTTATTCTTGGTTAATAATATTTATTTAGTTTTACGCAACTTGGATTGCGGATATCTTCGTTTAACCGGAATCGGATATTTTCGATACTTCTTTATCGATTATTCTTCATTTTATAAAATTAGTCTCTTCTCATTTGACTTTTTCTTGTTATAAGGGTAAATATTTCATTGTCGCTTACGCAGACATGATTTTAATATCTTGAGGGACTTTTGGGATTATTTGGGCTTAGTTGTGGAATTCACTTCACTTGCTAAAAGGAGAACTCATGAAAATGTTATTTTGACATAAAAAGTTGAAATAATTGTTTGTACCTTCACGTAGATTTAAAATTGTAACTTGGAGATTTTATTCTTTAAGTTCAAACGCATAGTAGTCAAATAGTTTTAAATCAAAGAGAATATTATAAGAATAACATTTCAATTCTACTGGTAAAACGAGAGTGATATTTTGTAAAACTAAAATTATGTGTCTGAGAATTTCGGTTGTTTGTGGGAGGAAATTGAGATGTGGAGTTTCGTTACTTTCTGGCTCTGCTTTTCTTATACACGTGTGAGTCTAAGAATAGCATTGCTCTGTGTGTAAGTTGAAAGGATTCTTGTGAGATGAGGGTGCGCTAAGGGGAGAACCCTTAAGCATTGTGTGAATGCAATTTCACTTTTCTTGCTCTTTCGCTGGTAGGCGGAAGACTCAAGGTAAAGTTCATCTCACCCTAATTAGGTAAGGAAACTCTACATTCCAATTGACTTCCCTTCAAGTCCTTAGTTTGGACTTTGCTTTTTACTCTCTGTAATATTATGTAATATTTGTTAATAGTGTATAATTATAAATATAAGCATGTAACACCCGGCACATAAGCAATTTAGAATCGCACACAACTTGATGTAATTTGACATTTATTTTAACACACTCGAAGTAAAAAGTAAATTAATGTGACATAGACAATTATTAATTTAACATATATTTTATAGTAATTTGGCATATCTCTAATTTGCCACACCGATGGTGCCATTATATGTAAAATTCCAAATTCAGAATTGTAATATAAGTATTTGTAAATTAGATCTACAGTTTATAAAATCACACAAACTAGTAGTATTCAGAGCGTATAGAATTGGTACACTTATGGTTAACTTTTGAATGCTGTGAACGTAACATAGTCTTTTAGTATAATATATAATAGTCCTGTCGTTTCTGGTCTATAGTCTATGGTCTTGTCCTAAAAATTCTGACGTCTGACCCGTTACTTTATAAATTGCTTACATGCTTTATGTAATGGGAATGGTTATGAGATACAGTCTTACTCATTAGAAACAGAGTATATTAGGTGTTGTATAACTATCAATCGATTAAAAGCTTTCTATTTTCCTTTCTTCTTAAGATGTAGTTCGAAACCATAAATCATTCATTGGTTAACTGGAAACATTCAAACTATTAACTGAACCACTATGCTTACATTTAACTAAACGAACTTTCGTGTGAATACCGTACATTTAAATGGGTTTCTTATGTAAGTTTTCATACTAATGAAATGGTTAAGCTTTATGGTTAATTAAAACAAATCATTAACGTAAAGCTTCTTAAACACGCAATTAAACCGCGGGTGCTCATTGAAATAACATACGGATTCCTGCTTCGAGAAACACGGTAACCAGAGTTTTGCTCCCGAAACATTTTGCTCCCCGGGACTTTTAGCTCTCGGCGCGGATTGCTCCCGACCTAATTGCTCCCCGCGTGAGTTGCTCCCTTCGTGATTATCTCCCCTCGTTATTTACTCCCCTCGTTATTTACTCCCCTCGTTATTTACTCCCCTCGTTATTTACTCTCCTCGTTATTTACTCCCCGCCCCATCTGCTCCCCCTCCCCACTCAACTGGATTCATCACTGAAGACATTATCACTGAAGATATTATTACTGAAGACAATTAAACCAAAGTTGAAAAATGAAAGGTAGAAGAAGGAAAGGAAGACGAAATTTGCACTACTGTAAATTTGTTAGTAACTTATAGCAATGTGCAGAGTGGCCAAGCGGGCAGGCTTCGTCTAACAAACGTACTAACAGTACGTTTGTTGCACTCTAGGTTTTGGTGGGAGTAGTGATGGGAAAGAAGGTTCAGGTTATTTACTATTTACATAGACATAAGCCCAAGCGAAAAGATTAGTGTAGTAATAATGGTATCTAATAATCGAAATTATGAGCTAGCGCCTGTAGGTATTCGTCTAAAAAACGGCCTGGGTTACCAAATGTCTCAATACTAGATTTAATCCGTTCGTCACAATCAATGTACTTCTTTTTTCTAGCAGTTCTCCTTTATTAATTCTTCAGTAATAGTAAAAGAAGAATCTACAAATAGGTCAGAAAAATATGGAGGGGGAGCAGATAGGGCGGGGAGTAAATAAAGAGGGGATCAAATAACGAGGGGAGCTAATCCCGCGGGGAGCAACTCACGCGGGGAGCAATTAGCTCGGGAGCAATCCACGCGGAGAGCTAAAAGTTCCGGGGAGCAAAATGTCTCGGGTGCTATACGGAATGACCCCATTTTCTAATCAGTTGCTTCTTTGAAGACATCATTATCTGAAAACAATTAAAAAATGAATCCGTAAAGATATAACTTTGATGGGTAGACAGACAGAGTTACGGAGCGTTGGCATTTATTTATTACATATCACTCCAATATTAACACTCCAATATTAGTGATAATTGTGAATAAACAACACAATAGTAGTAAAATGTGCAATGCTTTAAAAATAATTATAAGGATTATATTGTAGTCAGACCTAAGATCTAAATCGTGTGGTTTTCTTTTTCTAATTAATAAACCGTTGCGAAACGTAGGTACAGAATTAAAGAACATTTTAATAACAATAATTCATATTTCATATAGCACGTGCCCCCACCCAAATCTGAGAAAATGAAAATTTTCTAATCGTAAAAATTATTTATATTAATAATATTTCTTAACAAATATAGCAGAAAATAGTAAAATTTCTCGCGCTACTAGCAAAAATGGCTTTTTCATATATTATTTCAAAAATGCACAAATACCTATAAATTAATACCAAAAATAATTGAAACTGCAATTTCTGGCGCTAGAAGTGAAACTGTAGCTTTTTTGGCAATATTTTGTAGTGTGCCCTCCTTGATAAAATTCTTGCGGATAGAACAGCATAATTTTCAACTCTAGCCTTTATAACAAAACCGCACACAAAGTAAATCTGAAATATTGAAGACTACCACCACTACGTACAATTAAACAGAAGTAGAGACGTAGAGAGTGATTTAATGACAGTAAAGACGGAAGCATACGTGCACCCGGATAATTTTGGAATTTCCATTCTCAGTACGAATTGTCATAATATATGCAATTTTTACATCCATTCATGTGCAAACAATATTCAGTTTACATTTGATCTTTGACGTTTGAATACTTTATCAATATTAAAAATGCATCCTGGTCGCAAATTGCCAAAATCTAAAATGACATCATTATGAAAAATACACTTATTCACAACTGCTGCATATTTAGATAATTAATAATAGACAATGGTAACAACTAACTACGTTAATAATTAGTTTTAGCAATACAAATGTAGTATTTTTCACAATTTGAATTTTGTAGAGTAATTTTAGGGTAGGCCATAAGTAGCTATTATTAATATGACTAAATTTGCAGTACATAAAAGCGCTTACAGATTCTATATTATAATTACTTTTGAAATGTAGGATCCATTATTTCTATCAAATCTGTTGTTTATTAGCTGCGTAATACGAAGGAGGGCCTCGAGGAGTAAATTCCAAGTTTCTTGGCAAAACATTCATCTCGCAGGTTGCAATAACCGATCGAAAATTTTCTGTTGGTTCCTGTAAAGCCTTTTTTAATTCTTGAGAGTAGATATATACGATGCACAGGAAATACGTGTGCAGAATAAGCATTGCAAGATTGAAAATGTACAATTTGTTGCCGTAAACAAAACCGGTCACAAACGAAAACACATTAACAACTATGTATGCCACATTTACAATCTTCCAAAAGCTGCAGTTGTCGTACGCCCTTCGTCGTTCTGTTCCCTGTTGGCAAAATATGAAAACTCATAACTTTTCAGTAAATTATAAAATCAGTAGAATTGTGAACTGCCCCGTAGTAATTTTTGATCTTACCGATTCAGAAGCCTTCAATAACTTCACTGCAGCGACGAGTTTCATTATCTCCAGCACAAATAATACGAGTACCAAGATGGCCACAAGTACCACTATAGTCACTATTGAAACAACTGCATATTAAATTCTAGTCTAAATATCTAGTTTTGCATTACATGGAAATGCATTGAATTACATGCATGAAATAGAAAACCAGTATGACATAAATATAATATATCAGCGATTAAATAAATATTTATTGGAAATTTGTACTGACGTATTGGGATTACTGATTTTGAAGAAGGGTCTTCATAATGCCGACCAAATTCTTCATACATTGCTATTCCTACAAATAGGAAAGCGTGTGACACAAAGATAAGTATAAGAACACCTGGAATGGAAATCAGAAGAGCCAACGTAGAAAGAATCTGAAAAACAAAAATACAATTTAAAGAATTATATTTTAGTTACTAATATTTGTTATATCTTACTAAAATTGTTCTTACAATATCCACAATAGCGATAATCTTGACAAACTGTCTATGCTTTACATGAGCCATTGTATTTCGAGTTTTTTCCTACAAGGGACCAGAAAGTTTTTAAGAAAGTTGTGTGTGTAAGTCAAAAATAGAAATTACACTAATTGTTAGCAAAACTCAATTAATCCAAACTGATTACAAAATACTCTACGTTCTTTGCGCTTAATTTTAAATCCAGGTGTTAATGAGAAAGGCATAATTATGTTTCAGAAATTATATATGCATTAAATACACATACATACATTTTTGTACATATCTATATGTGTATGATACACATATAGATATGTACAAAAATTATATAAAACCATAAAAGTATATATTAAAAAGATGAGAATATAAATCACTGAATAAATGTTAGAATTGTCCAGGATGGTCTCGTTTGAGGATTCCAAGAAAGAAAGTTTCACTTTCGTAGATATGAGCACAGAGAGAGAATCCTATTTTGTTTCCACTGCTGGGATGATATATAACTGTGATCTTAGTGCTAGATAAGCCTTAAATACAAATATTTTGTATGAAAGCTATCGATTAGATCAAAATATAAGAAGGCTGTAGTGAAAACCCACTCCGAAACCCATTCGTACAGCAAGCAGAAGAATAGTGTTCAATTCAGTTAGAGAAAAGTGTGACAGAATAGATTGGACACGCTACTCATTCCCTGACTCATCAATTAATCTTGCAACATGAGAGAAAGTAATAATTACTTATAATATTATCCTCTGCAGGAGAAAATGGTTATAACTTTAACTTACGACAAATGAATTACAGGTGACGCCAAATTAGGATAGTTCCACGACAAAATAACCAGTCACACGTTAGTTCGAAAAGTGGAATACTGGACGAAAAATCAAACCGAGGGACAAATTATTTATTTCCAAGACAAAATAAACGTTATCGTGCGACAAATTAAATTTTTCACGTCTGAAAACCCAAACACAAGACACACGACAGAAAATAATTTAAACAACATTCCCAAGTGCACGACAAGAAATGAAACCAGCGTCCATATTGAAAGGAGAGCACCAATTTAATGGTACTCACCACAAAATTGTCAAAATGTACAAATGGACCAAAAGTAAGATTAACGCCAGATTGGCTTATTCTTTGACTCTGTACAGATATGGCGAATCCTTAACCTTATAAATGACCCCTAGTCCTGGACTACAAGTAGAAACACCGCAAAAGTTTACGTGGCGCTTCCTATAATTAAAGACAGTCCTTGAAGCAACATATTTTATTTTAATACCTAAAAAACTTTTGACAAAGTTCAAAATAAATTGGAAGCAGAATAAAACTGATTTTCTATCTTCCTAACGAGGAGTTGCAGGCAGTTAAATTCATTTTTACAACCCAAACCCTTATTTTCCTATCTTATTCAATGTAAAATAAGAATCAGGTAGCTCAGAAAATGGAAACAGTTGTTTTTGAAGTCGCTCGGAAGTTGAGTTATATTTTGTCTTGTATTTTCTGTCGTGCAGTTTGGTTATTTTGTCGTTCACATATTTGCCGTCCAGGTGGCATTTTCTGTCAAGCAATAATATTTTATATACCCCATAGGAAATCATGCTTTACCAGTTTCTAATACACAGAAATGTTATTGTATCCTGTGGGTTTTACTTATTTACTTAGGTGTTCTAAATAACTTTTAAAAATATATTTCAACGATGGAACCGTATTATCTGCCGTAAATCATTGATTAGGGAATTATTCTCGTGACCCAAAAATAAGACTAATTACCTAGCTTATTATGTCCCTAATAGCTGCATAGTTGTTCCGTTACAGAACAGTTTTGACACACCCGCTTTTCATTCATTTGCTTCAACTAGGTCAATGTGCAAGATGAAACGTAACCTAACTCAATGCAATGTCGAAGAACGAAACCGAAAGTGCGTTTATTTAATAGAGAGAAATAGGAGATTGTATGCATAGAGAAAGCTAAACTTACATTTCCAAAATGGGTTTTCATTGTCATCTCTTCACAATATGAAATACTTTTACTGATAGACAATCAATAAATATTATTCAATGTAATTTCTTTGTATGTAATAGGAAATGTAACTCAAGTGAATGATTGTTTTGTATTTCCTTTACTTATTAAAATGTATTAATAATTATTTGAACTTAAATCCGCATTTCGTTTGTCTTCTTCTATTTCCGGCAAAGATATCTTTATTGTCAGTTCTTCAAACTTTTAATTACATTCTGTACATATCAGACCTACCATGTCTGGTGATTAGTTACTGTTTAAGTGGTTGAGATTAAAATACATTTGTATTCCATAAACATTTGCAATTTCTATAACATTTACACACAGGATGCAATATTAAGACCTTCATTAGTAATTATTACTAGGTATAATATTTTGATAGCCATGTTTAGTCAAGATAAGGTTCTTTGTGGTCCAGCGTTTGGATTAATTCACTTCACAAGTACAAAGACAACTAATTTGTGTAACCTTTAACTGGTTTATCATTAGATATTGCAGTGTGCCGACTTTTAAGTTTATTTATAGACATTTTATTAGTTAAATAGTTGAATAGTCAACACATTTTACACCAAATAAACTTTTATAATAATCTAATGCTCTTCCGTTTAACAACATTTATGGAGATGCCTTATTACTCACCTTTTCTTAATATACTTAAGGATTGCAATTACAGGAAACTCTATTCATTCACTATTTAGAATATATTTTTAGTGTATTTTTAGTGTAATGATATATTTTTATTTTTATTGGATTTTCAAAATTTTCTTTCATAGTACAATTTCTTAGTAATTTTTCTCACTTGTTCTCTAATAATTGTCTTTGCAAATTGGAACTTTGCTTTAGAAATGGTCCAAACAAAAACCATCTTATTGTATTTGTATAGAGATAGCAGATAAATGCAGGAAATGTGTATTTTTGCATTTATTTACTTCATTAACTGAAATGTTTCCAAAATAAGCATATAGGTTTTGATTTTGATTATCTGTAGCTTTATAACTTATCCTTGTGCTATGCTAACCCTCATTTGATTTTTAAAATTTATAAATAAAATTCGGAAAGTTTTGGAGCCAGAGTTCAGTTTCATAATTCTGTAATTGTGGCTTTTGGCAAATGCATTAAAGCTTGTAATTTTTGATCTTTTCCTAAATATGATCCCAATTTTTCAATTTTCTGATTGTTTAATCTGCTGCAGTAAAACTAGTAGAATGCTATAAATACCTGATAAATACTATTTATTATGGAAACTTGTACATCCTAATGCTTTCGGGGATACAATTGAAAGTATAAATGAGGAGGAACTTATCTGATTAGATCAATACGTAGTAAATATTATATAGTAAACATCATAAAATAAAAAAAAACTTCTAAAACTTCCATTTTAAAATCTTTACCAATACTAGAAATTCGATTCACAGGAATTAAAATTAATAATGGGAATTCTAGATTTTGTGATTATCTGTAGATGGTAAACACGAAGATTACGAAACGAAGATATGGAGAAAAGGCTCATAATTTGGAAAGTAATGTAGCGTTAATTGTACGAAATACAGTTGCTATGTATAATGATTTTATTTCATCAGTCTACTACAATTTACTTAATCTTGATCCAAAGGAAATTTTGTCAAAATGAGTTTAATTCCTTTATTCCGCCAATTATTCTTGTAGTGGGGTAACGATCATCTATTATTTTGATGTTTTTTACACTTTGTGGAAGTAGGTGAAGATTTACTTTCTCCATCTTAGAAAATTGGATATTTGTGGTAACTGGAGACAAACTGGAATTTGACATTTGTATTAAGAACAAGTATCTCAAATTGGGCAAGTGAACTCGCTCACTGAAAACTAATTCAGTGTCGAAAAGAAAAAGTTTGCGGGGTGATGGTGTCAGAATAAAAAGGTCCAATGAAACCCTCCTTGATTTTAATTGAACTTATTTTAATCGGTTGGCAATGTGACAATCAAAATACAAAATGTGAGAATGCAGTGTATTTCTTTCAAAACTAGTTTTTTCAATTTTCTAAGCGGAAGTATTTATTTCAATGTTATAACTCTCAATAAATGATAAATAGAGCTTAGTTGTTACTTACAATTTTTGACTTACAATTTCTTGAAATTATTCCTTATTCAATTAAATGCCAGAGGATTCTGGATAGGTTTATAAGGTTGTCTGTTAAGTACACCAGATTAGGAATTTATGTCTTCAATTCGTCTTGCTATGAAAATTATCAGCGTAAAGCAGTTAATTTAACGTATTTCTTAATTGACAAAACCCAAAGAAATCCATAATTTCAGTTTTCTGTGCAGGTTGAAAAAAATTCTGTATTAGCCTCCAGAAGTGTTTTAAACATTAGCTGAAGATGAATACAAAGTAAATCCACATTAGTTTCAATTAATGCAATACTTGAAATGGCAGGATTAATACGATTTGCTGTGTTTGTTGAGTACTAGATTAGAATTAAGAGAGTACCTAATCAAATCAGAGAGTAAAACAATACCTTATCTTTCGGTCAACCCGGCCAAGCAGCAGTACCTCGTTATGCTTTAAGCTGTACAATCTTTTGCTTCGTCCGGGTTGAAGTCTGAATCTTGCTGGCACTACAGTTTATAGTTTACAGCATAAATTTTATGCTGCGATGAGTCAACAAATATCAAAAGCTGCTTTACAGTAAGTTTTTATACTACTGAGTTGAGTTATACAATATAAAATTGAAATCAAATTGAAGTTTTACTAAAATTGATGCAGCATGACAAAATTTTTAAACCGCCCTCACCAGAGTCTAAGGACAGAGTCAATTTATGATCTTACCGATTCAGAAGCCTTCAATAATTTCCGTGCAGCGACGATTTTCATTATTTTCATAGCGACTAATACAAGAACCAAGATGGCCACTATAATCGCTGTTGAAACAGCTGCAAATTATTTTGTATTCTAAATATTTGACTTTCAACCAGGGTTTCCTAATTACGTTAGTTAGCTAAATTAATTGGCAATCAGATGCTAATTACTAATTAATTAGTTGTCGCGCAAAGAAATATTAACTGAATACTAATTAATTAAGAGAGTTTTGTAAACCAATTACTAATTAAGCTAACTGATTAGTTGTGTGAAAAAATTATTAATAATTACTAATTAGAGCACTCACTAATTAAAGGGCTATGAATGAAAGCCGTAATCGTGAAAACACAAGGAATCTGAAAAACAAAAAGTACAATTTAATGAATTATATTTTAGTTACTGACATTTGTTATATCTTACTAATTCTTCTTACAATATCGACAAAAGTGGTAATCTTGACAGATTATTTATTTTAAATGATCCATTGTATTTCTAGTATTTCCTACAAGGGACAAGACATTTTTTTAAGAAAGTTGTGTGTATAAATCAAAGATTTACAAACACAATTAACTAATTTGTTAGTTGCTAAAACGGTAAAACTCAGTTAATCCAAACTGACTACAAAATACTTCACGTTCTGTGCGCTGAATTGTTGAAAAGATAGGAATATATTTTAAAAATTATATACGTATTATATACACACATATATAAATACACAACTATAAAACTATATAAAACATTAAAACAATATATTAAAAAGATAAGAATAACAACCATTGCATTGAATAAATGTAAGAATTGCCCAGGATGGTCCTTTGATGATTCCGAGGGAGAAAGTTTCACTTAATTTCGTGGATTTAGTTTTGAGTTCAGTTCAGATTTCGAGAATTCAGATTTCATTCCACTTCTGTGATGATGTTCAAAAGTGATATTAATGCAAGTGTAATGACCATTAAATACAAAAGTAGAGCAAATTATTCATCCAGTAACCGAGTGTGCAAATACTTATTATGCAATCTATCGATCATATCAAAATATAACGAGGCTGTAGCGAAAACCTACCCAGAAAACTATTCGTTCGGCAAAGCAACAGAACACTGTTCAAATGACTGAGAGAAAAACGCGACAGAAATAACTGGAAAAGGTAATCCTTCCCTGACTCATCAATTAATCTTGCAACATGAGAGAAAGTAATAAATACTTAAAACATTATCCTCTACAGTAGAAAATGGATATCACTTTAATTACGACAAATGAATTACAGATGACGCCAAATTAAGATATTTCCACGACAAAATAACCAATCACACGTTAGACTAAATATTTCTTGACCAAAAACCTGAATACTGAACAAAAACTCTAACCGAGTGACAAATTATTTATTTCCACGATAAAATTAACGTAATTCCCCAACCGATTAAATTATTTAGCCTTCGAAACACACGACAGACTACAGAAAATAATTTAGACGACAACTACAAAATTCACAAGTGCACGACAAAAATATGGAATCAGCGACCATGTTGAAACCCGAGCGACAATGGTACTCACCACAGAATGGTCAAAATGTACAAAGGAACAAAAAACCAAATTCACTCCTGATTGGCTCATTCTTTGACTCATGTACAGATTTGGTGAATCCTTATGGCCCTATAAATAAGTGACCCCTTGTCCTGGACTACAAGGAGAAGAACCGAAAAAGTTGACTTAGCGCCGTGTAATTGGAAACTTTTCAAATTTGTGCGTTTTAATATATGACGCTGACAATTATTTCCTGAAAGAGTTCCGCGAATGATATTTTTATCAATAATTGAACTGCGAGCATATGTACTTCGCCATAATAGTGGTAAAGTAATCAAGAATGACACGCAACTAAAACTTTGTTAATTATGGACGAACACTGATGTTTACAATATATCAGTTGCAACTTGCAACGTGAAAGAATTTGACTTACCCTCTGAACTCTGTAATTTTACCTTTTTCTTCCATTCTGATTCTACTTTGGTAGTAGGACGTGAGTAGTTACAAAGATCCAATAAAAATATGATAATTTAAGGCGACTAAAATCATTCTATTCAATACAACTGTGCTGTGATTAATGAAAATTGCTCTAAAATTGAAAATAAACTTAGCACTTTTATGTTGGTGAATTTGTCATTCACATTTGCAGAACAACATATACTTCAGATGCCTGTAATTACGAAACTGTAAAAAATGCGTATATTCATCATTCAACATGTAATGGGAAGATTATCCATATTTTTCAATTTCTTTCAAAATTTAGCATTTTATTTGACCTAACATCCTTGTCCAATATCAGCAGACACCTTTGCTAGAATTGTGTGTGCATTTATGCAAATTGAATATCCTTTGAATTGTAAAATACACAGGTTAAATTATATCTTTGATGTTTTGGTGCCATATCAATATTGAAAATGCACTCTGATCGCAAATTAATAAATCTAGAATTACATTATTATTAAAAGTACACTTATTCACAACAATTGCTCATTTAGAGATAATTGATAATAGAAAATGTTGACAACTAAGGACGTTAATTACAAGAATGGTGTTCCCCACTTATAACATACAACATACATACAACGACGTTAATAATTAAAGTTACCAATATAAATGTAGTATTTTTCATAATTTCATTTTTTAGAGTAATTTGTAGGGTAGACCAAGTAGCTATTATTAATGTGAATAATTTCATTTTGGATATTTGCAATAAATAAAAGCGATTATTGGCTCTATATTATAATGACTTATAATTAATCTTTCGTCTTAACATTTGAAATTTTCGTCTTTTTCCGTTGAATATTTCGTCATTTGAATTTTTCGTCTTACCATTTAACTGGTCGTCTTACCATTTAATGTGTCGTCTTGCATTTACATAGTATTTACATTTATATACGTCATTTTTAGTGTTTTAGGTGGCATAAATGTTCAGTAAAGTAAAGTTTTTGTGGCCACCTTAGGTCTCCCCCGTTTCCGCTTCTCGCCCATTGGAATTTTCCTCACTGACTGAGTGAAATATGTAAGTTTCTTCATCGACGCAATTCCAATTATATGTTTGCATAGTGAATTTTTTTGGTAAGTAGGGCAAGAGCACTGTGCACGTTCCGTGTGCATGCACACGGAGCTACAATACACCCTACAATGTTGAGTTGTCATAAAGTTCATAAATTACGTGGAAGACGACACATTAAATGGTAAGACGAACCGTTGAATGGTCAGACGAAAAATTTAAATGACGAAATATTCAACGGAAAAAGACGAAAATTTCAAATGTTAAGACGAACGATTAAATACCACCCTATTATAATTACTCCTCAAATGTACGATCAATGAATTCTATCAAAACCGTTCTTTATTAACTGTGTAATATGAAAAAGGGTCTCCAGGAGTAAATTCCAAGTTTCTTGGCAAAACATTCATCTCGCACGTTGCAGTAAGTGATTGAAAATTTTCTGTTGCTTCTTGTAAAGCCTTCAATTCTTGAAAGTACAAATTCACGATGCACAGGAAATACGTATGCAGAACAAGCATTACAAGATTGAAAATTGTATACCATTGGTTGCCGTAAACTAAACCGATCACACATGTAAAGGCATTTACAACTAGGTACGCCATATTTACAATCTTCCAAAAGTTGCAATTGTCGTACGCCCTTCTTCCTTTTGTTACCTGTTGAAAAAATACTAACTCACATACATATACTCATAACTTTTCAGTAAACCATAAAATCAGTAGAAGTGTGAACTGTGCCGTAGCAATTTTTGATCTTACCGATTCAGAAGCCTTCAATAATTTCACTGCAGCGACGAGTTTCATTATTTCCAGAACAAATACAAGTAACAAGATGGTCACTATAATCCCTATTGAAACAACTGCAAATCAATTTGTATTCTAACAATTTAGTTTTTCATTACATAGAAATGCTTGGAATTACATGCATGAAATAGACAACCAGTATTACATAAATATACTAATATATCAGTGGTTTAATAAATTTTAATTGGAGATTTGTACCTACGCTTTAGGATTACTGAATTAGAAGAGAGATCTTCAAAATAGAGATGAAATTCTTCATATCTTGCTATTGCTGCAAGTACAAGCATGTGACACAATGATAACTATAAGAACTCGTAGAATGGAAGCAGGGCGTTAGTAATTCGTTATCAATCTAATTAATTAATTAAGGGTTTGATAATTAGCTAGCTGATTAATTAACTAACTAATTAATTGTCAGTCAGATGCTAATTACCATAGTTGGGCAAAATACTTGTATTTTGAAAATACATGTATTTAAAATACTGTATTTTAAATACATTTTGTATTTTGTATTTTGTATTTTGCGCTTTTCAAAAAAAGTATTTTGTATTTTGTATTTTGAGGCTATTTTTGGCCTCTCAAAATACAAAATACTTTTGGAGAATTTCATCAAATTTGGGAGTAAATAATGAAAAAAGTTCTAGTTTTCTTACAAATTTTCAATAAACGCAGGCAATTTTCGGAAACATGTGTAAATTAAACTGCTTATATTTAAGAATCTGGGTCTTGTGAAAGTCAAAATCAAGGAGACTACCTTTTAAATGATTAATTACTGTGCTATTAATAGCACTTTATTGCAATGTTTTGAATTCTGGAATGATTATCCTTGTATATTTCATGAAAAGTCAAAGAAACAACTCTTAATTTATGCATAGTCATTCTTAGTCATTCTTAATTCAAAAAATGTAGATAATTCTGTATAGTTTATTCAATAGTTCAGCTAAAACAATTTAAGTTACATACATACATAGCTTGTTGAGTATTCCTTTCTTCAAAAATGACTTTGGAATTCAAAACATTAACACGTTGCTGCCTTTAATTGCTTAAAAAATTGAATGTATTTTGAAAATGTATTTTGAAAATACAGTATTTTATTTTGGACCGAAAAAAATGTATTTTAAATACAGTATTTTGTATTTTGTATTTTGAGAAAATGGCGAATGTATTTTGTATTTTGTATTTTGATGCTCAAAAAATTGTATTTTGAGCGAAGTATTTTCAAAATACTTTTGATGTATTTTGCCCAACTATGCTAATTACTAATTAATTAGTTGTCTCGCAAAGAAGTAATTAACTAAGTACTAATAAATTAGTTGCAGGGCAAAAAAGTAACTTACTAATTACTAATTAATTAGTTGCCGCGCAAAAAAGTAATTTACTAATTAATTAGTTGCAGCGCAAAAAAGTAATTTACTAATTACTAATTAATTAGTTTCAGCTCAAAAAAGTGATTTACTAATTACTAATTAATTATAGTTGCAGCGCAAAAAAGTGATTTACTAATAACTAATTAATTAGTTTCAGCGCAAAAGTATTTTACTAAGTACTAATTATTTAGTTGTGTGAAAAAATTAATAATTACTAATATTACTAATTAATTAGAGCACCCACTAATTAAAACGGTAAGAGTGGAAACCATAACCTCCAACGCAGAAAGAATCTAAAAAGGAAAAAATACCGTTTAATGAATTATATTTTTGTTACTGACATTTGTTATATCTTGTTATTTCTGCTTACAATATCCACAAAAGCGATATTATTGACCGACTGCTTATGTTTTAAATGATCCATTGTATCTCCAGTTTCTTCCTACAAGAGACAAGAATATTTTTAAGAAAGTTGTGAGTGTAGTTACGAGTAGAAATTTAGAAATAGTAATTAAACTGACAATAATTCGTCAGAAAACGCTCAGCTTCAGCCAAAACGCTAAAACTCAATTAACCCAACCAAACTGACTACAAAATACGCTACGTTCTTTACATTTAATTTTAAATCCTGGTATTAAAATGATAGGAATATATTTTTAAAATCATATATATATTATATTTATTATTACTTATTATTATATTAAGTATTTATTAATATTAATATATAGGAAAACCACTGAACTAATGTAAGAATTGCCCAGGATGATCTTTTGATGATTTAAAAAAAGAATGTTTCACTTTTCGTGACAGAGTGTATCCTATTTTCTATCCGCTGCTGTATAGATGTGCAACTAGTGGTATTAAATGAAAATGAAATAGAAAATTAGCGAAAATTATTCTTCCAGTAACCGAGTGCATAATTTTTATTATGCAAGTTATCGATCAGATCAAAATATAACGAGGCTGTAGTGAAAACCCACTCAGAAACCCATTCGTAAAGCAAAGCAGCAGAACAGTGCTCAATCCAGTGAGAGTAAAATGCAACAGAAATGACTGGATATGCTACTCTTTCCCTGTCTCATCATGCAATTATTTGTAATCTTGCAACATGCCAGTAAGCATTACATACTTATAATATTATCCTCTACAGTTTAAAATGGATATCACTTTAACTTGCGACAAATGAATTACAGGTCACGGCAAATTAGGATAGTTCCACGACAAAATAACCAATCATACGTTAGAATAAGTATTAAGCAAGAATGACACGCAACTTGAACTTTGTTAATTATACTCGAGCATGGATGTTTACAATTATCAGTTGCAACGTGAAAGAATATTGACTTACCCACCTCTGAACTCTGTTATTTTACATTTTTCATCCATTCTAAACCTACTTTGGTAGTAGTTCCAAAGGATCGATAAAAATATCATGACAAAATTATCCCGATAATATTTAGGGCGAATAAAGTTTAATACAACAGTTGAGGATAGTTTCATAAAACTGGAGACGTCATTGCTGGTGTGTAATAAATGATACGTATGATTTAATAGATTTATGAATAATAAAAACGTATTGTGAAGAGTAAAACGTTAACGTTGCTAGACTTGTGTGTGCATTTATGCAAATTGTACATCGATTCAAAAGTAAACAATATACAGTTTAGATTTGATCTTTGACATTTTGGTGCCATATCAATATTGAAAATGCACTCTGATCAATAATTGCCAAATCTAGAATTACATTATTATTAAAAGTACACTTATTCACAGAAATTGCTTAAGATAATTAATAATAGACAAGGTTTACAATTAACTACGTTAACAATTTGTGTTAGCATTGCAAATAGAGTATTTTTCATAATTTGAATTTCCTAGAGTAATTCTAGGGTAGGCCGAGTAGCAATTATTAATATGAATAATTTCATTTTGGATGTTTGCAATAAATAAAAGCGATTATTGGTTCTGTATTATAATTACTCTTGAAATGCTATATGAATTAATTGTATCAAAGCGGATGTTTATCAGCTGCGTAATACGAATGAGGATTTCCAGGAGACCATTCCAAGTTTCTTGGCAAAACATTCATCTCGCCGGTTGCACTAAGCGATTGAAAATTTTCTGCTGGTTCTCGTAACGTTTTTAATTCATGAGAGTACAAACAAACGATGCACAAGAAATACATGTGCAGAATAAGCATTGTAAGATTGAAAATTGTATACCATTGGTTGCCGAAAACTAAACCGATCACAAACGTAAAGACATTAACAACTTGGAACCCCACATTTACAATCTTCCAAAAGTGGCAATTGTCGTACGCCCTTCTTTGTTTTGTTGCCTGTTATCAAATTTGAAAACTACTTTTCAGTAAACCATAAAATCAGTAGAAGTGTGAACTGTACCGTAGCAATTTTTGATCTTACCGATTCAGAAGCCTTCAATAATTTCACTGCAGCGACGAGTTTCATTATTTCCAGAACAAATAATACGAGCACCAAGACGGCCACTAAAGTCACTATTGAAACAACTGCATATTAACTTCTATTCTAAATATCTAGTTTTGCATCACATGGAAATGCCATGAATTACATGCATGAAATAGAAAACCAGTATTCCATTGGTAAACATAATATATCAGCGATTTAATAAATTTTAATTTGAAATTTGTACTGACGTATTAGGACTTGTACTGATTTTGAAAAAGGAGATTCATAATGGCGATCAAATTCTTTATATTTTTCGAAAGCGGCAACAATGAAAGCGTGAGACACGAAGAGAAGTATAAGAACTCCAGGAATGGAAACCATAATCGCCAATGTAGAAAGAATCTGAAAAACAAAACAACCAAGAATTTTAGTTACTGACATTTGGTATTATATCTTACTATTTGTTTTCTTCTTACAATATCCACAATAGCGACAAACTTGACCGACTGCTTATGTTTTAAATGATCCATTGATTTTCGAGTTTTTTCCTACAAGAAACCAGAAAGATTTAAAAAATGTTGTGTGTGTAACTCAAAAAATAGAAATTACACTAATTGTTAGTTGTTTCAGAACTCTAAAACTCAATTAATCCAAACTGATTACAAAATACTCTTTTTTCTTTGCCCTTAATTTTAAATCCAGGTGTTAATGAGAAAGGAATATGTTTTAGTAATTACATATGTATTATATATTTATATGTATATATAAATATATACGTATAAAAATTACATAAAACAATAAAAGTATATATTAAAAAGATGAGAATATAAACCACTGAATAAATGTTAGAATTGTCCAGAATGGTCTCCCTTCTAGATTCCAAGAATCCTATTTTGTTTCCACTGCTGGGATGATATGCAACTAGTGATAATAATGCAAGTGTAATGAACCTTAAATACAAAAGTAGAGCAAATTATTCTTCCAGTAACCGAGTGCAAATGTTTAGTATGCAAGTTATCGATCAGATCAAAATATAACGATGTTGTAGTGAAAACCCACTCAGAAACCCATTCGTACAGCAAAGCAAAAGAACAGTGCTCGATCCATTGCGAGTAAAATGTAACAGAAATGACTGGATATGCTACTCTTTCCCTGTCTCATCATGCAATTCTTTGTAATCTTGCACCATGACACTATAAGTAATAAATACTTATAATATTATCCTCTACAGTTTAAAATAGATATCACTTTACCTTGCGACAAATGAATTACAGGTCACGGCAAATTAGGATAGTTCCACGACAAAATAACCAATAAATATTCAGAATAAATATTCAGCAAGAATGACACGCAACTCGAACTTCGTTAATTATACGCGAGCATCGATGTTTACAATTATCAGTTGCAACGTGAAGTAATATTGACTTACCCACCTCTGAACTCTGTTATTTTATTTTTTTCATCCATTATGAACCTAATTTGGTAGTAGGACGAGAGTAGTTCCAAAGGACCGATAAAAATATGATAAAATTATCCCGACAATATTTAGAGCGACTAAAATCATTTTCATCAATACAAGCAGTGGGGGATATTTTCATAAAAAACCTTTTTTGTGCTATTCTCTTGTATGCGTAAAATATTCATAAGAGTGATAAATGTAAAGTTTTAAATGTGGGCGGGAAGAATTATGGTGAGCAATGCTCTTCTACTTATTAATGAAAATTCCTCGATAATTAAACTTAACCCTTTTATGTTGGAGAATTAGTCATCCGAATTCGCAGAACAAACTTTATACATTTCAGATGCTAGTATTAACGAAACTAAAAAATGTGTCAGCCCTTTTGCCTTGAAAACATTCACCTAAAATAGTGTTTTCCATGTTTATTATCTAACTAATAACACTCGCGGTTATAAAATATTAGTCCTAATATTTACAATTGGGCAGAAAGATAATCGTTCCTAAAAATTTGAATTTTGAATTAGAGCAGTCTGAAACAGTTTTCTTGACTTTTTTCTGGGTCCCCAAATTTTGTTATTTAACCGTATCATTTAATAGCTTTAGTTCAAGACCTACCATATTTGAGTCTTGTTCGAGTAGCGGTCGAGTGTAGACCTTCTGGTTTTCCTCCTCCCGTACTAAGCTTACATTCTATACTCGGCAAGGTTTAGGCAAAGTTGCACTGCTGCAGTCGCTACATATGCATAAGTAGATAACCTCACCTTCCTTTCCAAAGCAAAGTACTATACTATATTCTCTAACTAATGCTAAAGTTATAAAACATATTTGCCTTATTTTATGGCAAGTATTTTCGGTATTTTCGGTGAGAAACGAAGTCGATCAAACGACAGTGATAATAGTGTTGATACACCTGATACTCCTACAAAAAAATTGGCAAATACCATGAGTGTGACCAAAAAAGACCTTCAGGAGCTGAGGGTTGATATTAGAAACGACCTCAAAAGTGAACTAAGTCCAGTTTTTACCCAATTAAAAGAGTGCCAAAGTAAAATACGTACACTAGAGAAAAGAAGCCGGGACAAAAACATAGTTGTTCATGGCATCCCCGAAATCCCGAAGGAAGACTTTACTACATTAAATCGGGAAGTGGAAAACGTGTGGAATAAACTAAAGTTATCCAATATCCAAATCGACAATGTCTACAGACTTGGAAAACCTAAAACTGGTCTTCATCGCCCTGTCCTGGTTAAGTTACTAAAGTCCATTGACAAACGCTTAATACTACAAAACAAGTTTAATCTGCACAAGGAAAAAATATACATCAACGATGATCTATCAAAAGAGGATCAAGAGGATCAAAAGATGCTGCGTGCGAAATTGAAGTCTCTCCAGTCAGCTGATAAGACAGTCAAAGGGACCATTAGGGGAAACTCCCTATTTGTGAAAAAAGACGATGTAATATTGAACCGTTTCACTGTTGAAGAAAACGCCATTAAGGAAATATGAAAATTCGCACCCATAGTACACAATCGCAACCCTAATTTGGACTTAAACGTATCATTTTGGAATATAGAAGGATGGAACAACATATTTAACCTGTCCGTACAAGATAAGAATTTACTCTTTAATTTAGACATTATTTTGTTAGCTGAAACATGGCATTGTCATGAATTAACTTTACCAAGTCATTTATTTAATTATGACATTATCCAGCAAACAGCTGTTAAGACTAATACTAAAGGGAGAGGAATGGGCGGTTTAGTTACACTAATTAATAGACATAAATTTAAAATAGAGTTTGTCAAAAACCACCAACATTTTTTAATTGTCAAAATTTGTAGAATAGGCAGTAACGAACTATTTATAGTTGCCAATGTATATATTCAGCCCAACAAAACACATAGTAATTTTGATAGTGTATTGTATGAGTTCTTCAGGGAAATAGAGCTAATATGTGACTCGGAGAGCGATATCAGTGTCGTGATATGTGGGGACTTTAATGCGAGAATAGGGAATGACGACATCAAAAGTAATTTATTAGTAAACTCCCCTACGCTGATATTAAACCGATCCAGTAAAGATACGAAGAAAAATTCTAGAGGAAATATACTAATAGATTTGGCCTACGAAAATGATCTGACCATTCTTAATGGTAGATCCAAAGACGACCCAGACGGGAATTTCACATACATCAGTGAACAGGGCAATAGCTGCATTGATTTCTGTCTATGCAACAGCAAAGCATTGGAAACCTTTAATACATTCAAATTACAAAGCATTACTTTATCTAAACACTTGCCAATAATTGCCCAGTTTGGAGAACCACAAAGTATGAAACCACCAGAATCAAAATTGAAATGGAATCCTAATAAGTGTGAATCATATCATGAAAATTTGAACAAACACGTCACAGATCTTGTAGACTTAAAATCTATTAACTTAAAAATTGCAGAAACCGCAGTTTACCTCGGCATGAGACATTATCCTGGCCCGTTTGGTAACTCGCAGCCATGGTTCGACTCATCATGTCAAAACGCACGTCGTGAATCTCTTTCTGCTTTAAAATTTGCTCGACAACATGCATGGAACTGCACTGCAGCTAAATCCTACAGTTTGGCAAGAAAGAAATACAAAAATATCTTATATACGAAAAAATTGGAATACAGAAACGAGAATTATGAGCGCATAAACCAATGTAAACGACCTCACAATTTTTGGAAAGCTGTGAGAACAATCAGATACACGCATTCCATTCCGTGCCAAATACTGGAAGATAATTGGCAAACCTTCTACAACAGTCAAATGCCTGAAAGGGAAGATGTTTTAAAAATTATTGATGTGCGCTGCCAAATTTCTGATCAGCCCTTAACGTTGGATGAACTGGAAAGTGCTTTACTCAAAATAAAAAATGGCAAGGCCCCGGGACCAGATGATATCACTAATGAATTCTACAAAAACCTCTCGTTACCATGTAAAGTAGCCCTGCTGGACTCATACAACAGAATCTGGGAAAGAGAAGAAATCCCAAAGGAGTGGTCTTGTTCCAACACTGTCATGCTCTTCAAAAAAGGAAACCCCTTGGAGCCTAATAACTACCGACCCATTGCTCTATTAAATGCCTCTTTAAAAATATTCACTCAAATTATTCAAGAAAGGATTTCAACATGGGCAGACTCAATAAAAATATTGCCAGAAGAACAAGGAGGCTTCCGCAAAAACAGAGGTTGCGACGATCAAATATTCAGCCTAATGTCAGCAATACAGATTGGAACTCGCAATAAAAAAATGGTATACGCTTTATTTATCGACTTTGAGAGAGCTTTTCCATCCATTTTGCACTCTAAACTATGGAAAAAATTATTTGATGCTGGTTTATCCGGAAAAATTTTACGAATATTGCAAGCCCTTTACTATGACAGTAGCACTTGTGTGCGGACAATAAACGGACAAACAAAACCAATACAAACCACAATTGGCTTGATGCAGGGTGAAGTTACTTCGCCAATGTTATTCAGCCTCTTTATCCATGATATTGTAGACATAATTAAAAAGACCTGCTTATCAGGAATAGAAATTTCTAAGGAATATACTTTGCATATGCTCCTCTTTGCGGATGACATAATTTTAATGGCACCGTCGGCCAAAGCATTACAGCTAAAGATTAACCTTTTACACAAATACTTTTTAAACCACGGGCTGAAGGTCAACCTCAATAAAACAAAAGCTATAGTGTTCCGTCGTGGAGGGCGTATTCCTAATTATACAGAATTTCACTACTCTAATCAACCAATCCAACTTGTAAGCGAATACGTTTACCTCGGAGTCCCATTCAAAAGCTCTGGTTTATTTAGACATGCAGCAGAGTCTTTCAAAAGAAAGGGGATGAGTGCAGTGGGCTCCTTATGGAATATGTTTTTCAAGGGAAGAATTGACCGATGGGAATGTCACAAGAAGCTGTTCAACGCTACTGTCTCATCAACTGCTTTATATGCTAGCCATATTTGGGGACATCACTATACGGAAATTATTGAGCAAGTACAAACCCGGTTTCTTAAGCGACTTTTTGGTCTAGACTTCAGGGTACCTAATTACGCAGTCAGATTGGAGACTGATAGTGTACGATTGTCAGTGGAGATATCAAAGCGAACTCTAAATTATCTTATTAAAATCCTGTCCATGAGCGACGAGAGAATACCCAAAATTTGCCTGTTCAACTTAATAAGACACAGTGGAAAAGATAAGGACTGCAGGTACAATTGGAGTACAAATATTAAAAATATACTTTACGAAGCAGATAAAGGTTTTCTATGGCCATCCCTGAATAGGGATTCTCTATTAATTGCCAAACAAGAGATACTTGATAAGCTAACAAGTAAACTTATATTAGAGGATAAAGACAAAGCTTCCGAGTCACATAAGGCGAGTTACTGTAGCCAACTATCAGAAGGGCAGCGATTAAAAGATATAGTTAACCTAAGTTTGTTCAGGACTAGGATATTAGCCCAGCTTAGACTGAATAGAGGTATATTTAGATTGAAAAATGATTCCCAATCTTTGTTTATGGATTCTATTTGCCCAATGTGTAACCTAAATGTAAATGAGGATGTATACCACTTCTTATTTGAATGCAGAATACACTTAAGCTCTAGAAACTTATTCCTTAATGATATTGTTAGGCTAAATATAAATAGAGATAATTTATACAATTCGCTCTGTACTCTTGATAAAGACAACAACTTTAAATTAACTAATTATATTATTTGCAGCCTAAGTCGAAGGAAACTGTTAATTGAGTTGGATAGTTAGGTTTAGTATAAGTTGTTATCATATCGCCGCTACTAATTGTTACTAAAGTAATTATATTATTAATCTTTTTTGTGAACCATTCTATATATTTATGATTGTGTTCTATGGGTGATTACCTTAAAAGAACTAATAAAATTGATACATACATACATACATACATATTTACGGTTCCAAAAGCAATATGAATGTAATATTATACAGTCTCTTAAAGAATGAGCAACAGACTTCTTTCGGTTTTAAAAGCAATAGTAAATGTAACAATGCATTTGCTTATTTAATAGTCGCAAAAGAGGCATTGAACCCTATTCACAAAAGCCAGTGGTTTTGGCAAAACTTTCAGGGGCCTGCTTTGTTTGAGTACCCAGTACCCATGCTTGTGTTTCTTAATGATGGTTGACTACTGAATTAACTAAATGGATGGATCACTTAAAATTCAAGTGAATAATCATGAAATATGTAATGTTGGTGTACAATAGGCCATGCGTTATTATAAAATCACAAATTTCTACTGCGAACTTGATTACTTCATCAGTGCTCATTATTCTAATGATTTTGGAACCCATATGTGTAAGCCCATTGCAATATACATACATTCGCCTAATGCATTGTGCATTATTCACCGCTTATTGAGCGATGATTAACTATATTTTTCAATTTCTTTCAAAATTTAGCATTTTCTTGGACATATTTCTGGGATTATAGGATTTCTTTGCTTATTTCTTACTGCTGTACATTGGTTAATTTAATTAATTTAATTGCTGACTTTTTAAAAGCAATTACAAAATGAATCCGTAAAGAGATAACAGAATTTATGAACATTTTAATAATAATAATTGATATACAAGGACGTATTTAGGGGGAGTGAAGGGACCCCTACATAAATCTCAGAAAATAAAAAAAAATTATAAAAAAGTCTAAAAATCGTAAAAATTCCTTGTAGTAATATTTCTTAACAAGCGTATTGTTGAAAATACAAAATTTCTCGTTACTCGCGAAATGTCTGTTTCATATATTATGTCAAAAATTGGTAGCCTTTTGCGATATTATGCATTAATACCAAAAATAGTTGAAACTGCAATTTCTGGTGCTGCGTGTGAAACATTTGTGAGACAATGCCACTTTGGCAATATTTTGTGATGTGCCCTCCTTAATGGAATTCCTAGATACGTAATTGCTGTTATATAATAAATGATACGTATGATTTACGATATATGAATAATAAAAACATTGTGAAGAGTAAAACGTTGCTAGACTTATGTGTGCATTTATGCAAATTGTACATCCATGCAAGTGTAAACAATATTCAATTTAGATTTGATTTAGAATTGCTTATTTAGATAATTAATAATATACAATGCTTACAACTAACTACGTTAACAATTAGTGTAAGCAATACAAATGGAGTATTTTTCATAATTTGAATTTAGTAGAGTAATTCTAGGGTAGGTCATTCTAGATATGTTTGCAATAAATAAAAGCGATTATTGGTCATATTGGTTCCATATTATAATTACTTCTGAAACGCTACATCAATTAATTCTATCAAAACCGTTGTTTATCACTTGCGTAATACGAAGGAGGATTTCCAGGAGTAAATTCCAAGTTTCTTGGCAAAACATTCATGTCGCAGGCTGCAGTAACCGATTGAAAATTTTCTGTTGCTTCTTGTAAAGCCTTTAATTCTTGAGAGTACAAATGCACGATGCACAGGAAAAACGTGTGCATAGTAAGCATTGTAAGATTTAAAATTGTATACCATTGGTTGCCGTAAACAAAACCGATCACAAACGTAAAGGTAATTACAACTACGTACACCACATTTACAATCTTCCAAAAGTGGCAATTGTCGTACGCCCTTCTTCGTTCTGTTGCCTGTTGGCAAAATATGAAAACTCATTACTTTTCAGTAAATTATAAAATCAGTAGAATTGTGAACTGTATCGTAGTAATTTATGATCTTACCGATTCAGAAGCCTTCAATAATTTCACTGCAGCGACGAGTTTCATTATTTCCAGCACAAATAAGAAAAGCACCAAGACTGCCACTAAAATCACTATTGAAAAAACTGCATATTAAATTCTGTTCTCAATATCTTGTTTTGCATTAGATGGAAATGCTTTGAATTAAATGCATAAAATAGAAGCCCAGTATAACATAAATATAATATATCAGCAATTAAATAAATATTTATTGGAAATTTGTACTGACCTATTAGGATTACTGATTTTGAAAAAGGGTCATAATGGCGATCAAATTTTCCATAGTTTGCTATCACTGCAAATATGAAAGCGTGAGACACAAAGAGAAATATAAGAACTCCAGGAATGGAAACAATAATCGCCAACGTAGAAAGCATCTGAAAAACAAAAATACGGTTTTAAAGTTTAGTTACTGACATTTGTTATTATATCTTACTAATTGTTCTTACAATATCCACAATAGCGACAAACTTGATCGACTGTTTGTGTTTTAAATGCTCCATTGTATTTCGAGTTTTTTCCTACAAGGGACCAGAAAGTTCTTAACTTCTGTGTGCAATTCAAAAATAGGAATTAACTAATTGTTAGTTGTTTTATAGTGCGCTAAGACTCAATTAATCCAAACTGATTACAAAATAGGTTACGTTCTTTGCGCTTAATTTTAAATCCTGGTGATAATGAGAAAGGCATATTATGTTTCACAAATTATATATACATACATATAAATATATATGTATAAAAATTATATAAAATAATAAAGGTATATATTAAAAAGATGAGAATAGAAACCACTGAATAAATGTTAGAATTGCCCAGGATGGTCTCCTTTGAGGATTCCAAGAAAGAAAGTTTCACGTTCGTAGATATGAGCAGAGAGAGAATCCTATTTTGTCTCCACTGCTGGGATGATAGCCAACTGTGATCTTAATGCAAGTGTAATGAACCTTAAATACAAAAGTAGAGCAAATTATTCTTCCAGTAATAGAGTGCAAATATTTGGTATGCAAGTTATCGATCAGATCAAAATATAACAAAGTTGTAGTGAAAGTCTATGCAGAAACCTACTCGTACATGCAGCAAAGCAACAGAGAACTGTTCAATTCATTGAGAGAGAAGTGACAGAAATGACTGGACACTATTCTTTCCCTGACTTGCAACATGAGAGGAAGTAATAAATACTTATAACATTATCCTCTACTACAGTAGAAAATGGATATCACTTTAATTTACGACTAATGAATTACAATTGACGACAAATTAAAATAGTTGCACAACAAAATAACTCATCACACGTTAGAGTAAATATTTCTTGACCGAAAACTCAAATACTGGACGAAAAATCAGACCGAGAAACAAGTTATTTATATGCACGACAAAATTAACGTTATCGTGCCACAAAAACATTACAAGTCTGAAAACCCAAACACAGGACACACGACAGAAAATAATTTAAACAACTTTCCGAAGTGCAGGACAAAAAATGGAATCAGCGTCTATATTGAACCCCCAGCAACAATTTAATGGTACTCACCACAGAATGGTCAAAATCTACAAAGTAACCAAAACCCAGATTTACGCCAGATTGGCTTATTCTTTGACTCATGTACAGATATGTGAACCCTGTACCCTATAAATGACCCCTTGTCCTGGATTACAAGTTAATTGGAAGCACCACAAAAGTTTACTTGGCGCTTCCTACAACTAAGCCTATAATTGATAATATCGAATAAGAAATTTTTAGAAGCACAGTGAATTATATTGTAATAACGAAAAACTTTTTTGATAATTTTGTTCAGCATAAAGTGGAGGGAGAATAAAACTGATTTTCTATCTCCTTAACGAAGAGTTGAAAGCAGTAAAATTCATTTTTACAACCCAAACCCTTATTTTCCTATTTTATTCAATGTAAAATAAAAGCCAGGTATCTCAGAAATGGAGACAGTTATTTTTGACATCGGAAGTTGAATTATTTTGTCGTTCACAGATTTGCCTTGCAAGTTGTATTTTTTGTCAAGCAATAATATTTTACATACCCCATAGGAAATCATGCTTTACCGGTTTCTATTACACAGAAGTATTATTATATCCTGTTGGTTTTACATATTTACTTAGGTGTTCTAAATAACTTTTAAAAATATATTCAATGATGGAATTATTATCTGTGGTAAATTATTGATTAGAGAATTAGTCTCGCGACCCAAAAGTAAGACCAATTACGTAGCTTATTATGTTCCTAATAGCTGCAAAAGTCATACCACGTTGTTGTTCCTTTATAGAACAGTTTTGACACGCCCGCTTTTTATTCGTTTACTTCAACTTCAACTAGGTTAATATTCAATATGCAACTTAACCTAACGCAGTGTAATATTGGGCAAGAACGAAACAGAAAAAGCGTTCATTTAGGAGAGTGAAATAGAAAATTGTATACATGGAGAAAGCTAAGCTTACATTTGCCAAGGCATTTTCATTGACATCTCTTCGCAATATGAACTATTTTTATTGATAGACAATCAATATTATTGAATGTAATTTCTTTGTATTTAATTGGAAATGCAACTGAAGTGAATGATTTATTTATGTTTTCTTTACTGACTAGTATGCATTAATAATAATTTGAATTTAATTCCACATTTTGTTTGTTTTCTTCCATTTCCGGCATAGATATCTTTATTGTCAGTTCTTCAACTTGTAACTTACATTCTGTACATATCAGACTTACCATTTTAGACTTACTATTTAGGAGGTAGAGATTTGTGTTACATATAAACATTTGCAATTTGTAACAGATACGCACAGGATGCAGCATTAGGAGGGACCTCCTTTAGTAATTATTACTACAATATTTTGAGAGCCATGTTTAGTAAGGATGAGGTTCTTTGTAGTCCAGCGTTTGGTTTTATTTCCTTCACAAGTACAAAGACAACTAATTTTAGTAACGTTAGATATTGCAGTGGGCCGATTTTTAAATTTATTTATAGACATTTAACATATATTTACGCCCCATACGCATTTTATACTAATCTAATGCTCTTCCGTTTAGCAACATTTTTATTAAGAAGGCGACTTATTACTGTTATTACTCATCTTTTCTTAATACACTTAAGGATTGCAATTACAGAAAACTGCGTATTCATTCACTATTTAGAATACTATATTTTTAGCGTATTTTTAGTGTATGTAATACTATATTTTTATTGGATTTTTCAATACTTTCTCAAACAAAAACCATTTTCTAGTATTTGTATAGAGATAGCAGATAAATACAGGAAGTGTGTATTTTTGTATTTATTTACTTGTATCGTAGCAAATTATTAATTTATGTATTTCGTCATTTACTCAAATTTTTCCAAAATAAGCATATAGGTTTTCAGTTTGATTATCTGTAGCATTTTAACTTATCTTTGTGCCATGCTGACCCTCAGTTCATCATTAAAATTCACAAATTCACAAAACAAAATTTGGAAAGTTTAGGAGTCTGAGTATAGTTTCATGTTTCTGTAATTGTGGCTTTGACATATGGATTTAAGCTCATTTTGTTAAATGGAATCCAATTTTTTATTTTCTGTTGGTTAATCTGCAGGTGGAAGACTGAAGACTGAAGATTAAGTAATTTACCATGATTTAGTTATTTGGTTGAATTAATATTTAATTTATCGTGGCAAATAAGCAACTTGATAACTAATAATTAAAATAATTTTATTTTTAGCGCAGTATAGAATTTTGCATGTTTTCGGAAAAACAATTAAATAAACTTAATTGCAAATTTTTAAGTATTCTTTTCAAGTATTCAGTTTTTTAAGTATTCAATTCTTTTCCAGAAAATTCAACTAGTAAAACTAGTAGAATGCTAAATACTATTTGTATTTATTATATAACTTGTAGATCCTATTTTCTTTCACAGATACAATTAAAAGTGCCAATGAGGAGGAACTTATCTGAGTAGATTAATGCGTAGTAAATATTATTTAGGTCAGCTAAACTGCAATACCCTTGAATGTGGAATATGATTGGAGAGAGTATTTATGTTTGCTATTAATTATTAAACTTTATAATTTTATTGCGGAAATTCACAGTAACCAAATTCGAGGACTTGCAATTACTTTATGCCATCCGTTATCTCAGGTGTGCTTAAGAAAGAACCATTTTTATAGAATCCCAAAATTATTTCTACTGCAAACCAGAGTGCTTCATGACTGAGCATTATTATATGGGACCCATTCAAACTAATTTAAACATCATGCACTAGTCTAATACATAGTACATAATTCAATACGTATTATGTGAGGATTATCCATATTTTTCAATTGAACATGTTAATAGACATGCTAATACATACCTTTGGAATTTGAATTGACAATTGAAATGGCATTTTTTAAAGATCAGTAAATATTACTTATTACTTTATTACTTACTTGCTATTCTACGGAGTTGCAAAGAAGTCTTCTGCCAAGACACACATTGACCTAGTTAGCTCTGCAACTCCATCAAACTATATACGCGATAGCAACACATTACTAAACAACACACAAAGTATCAGTATACCTATTTAAGCACATTACATTTAACCAGCCTATAAAATGAAGCCTGCAATTAAATCTCCACAAGATTTTAAAGTTTTGACACTGGACGAAAAGCTGTGCACTGTTTTCGACATAATAAATCGCCTAATCAACCAAGACAATAACACAGAAACTCTAAATGCCACACACAATACCGAAAAGAAGGAAGTCGACCTTGGAGACGACTTAAACATCCAAAAAATTAACAGTAAGCCACTCGCTAAAACTACAGTTAAAACTACTGCAATTAAAACCACCGTTCCAGGAGGCATTAAACGTTCACCGAAAAAGAAACCGGTACACAAATACGAAAAACTGAAATCAAAGCTGCCAAAAAATTATCGTAAGTGTGAAAAAAATAAAATTCGCCTGAATAGCAACGGGACAAGTTTGAAATCATTGCGAATGACTACGACCAGTAACAAACTTTGCGTTAAGTACAAAACTGACTGCAAAACAGATTTCGACGTCTACTACTTCAAACACCTAAGAGATAAAAATGAAAAACGGTTAGTACTGACAGCTAAAAAGTGGGCCCATCTGTATAAAACCTGACAGCAAAACCTCCGACCTGACTCTCCACCCGATGTCGACCGGAACCGTGTAATAATGAACATGACTCTAAGTTACTAAAATCCCGACGCCATTTCTCTCGTAATACAAACCGATACTTTGCTGCAATAAGCCGTAACTTTCTAATGACAAGTGAAACCTAAGTAAGTCATAATTTTATTATACTTGTAATAATAATCTGTTAGGATACCTAAACTTTAAATTATAATTAAAATAATTATTCATCAATATAACTGTATAGTCAAAAAACGCTAAATTACAAATTCTAAAATATGAGCCACACATTTACCAAACAAGCAAAACAAACTAGATTTTAAGCACACGTATTTTAATATATATGTCTGTTAAAACTTGTGTGACACATTAGCCCTAGCATTGTCAACCACAAATATATCTTAATACAATTTATATCTAATAGCTGTACCGATATTTTAATAATTTTACGTAAAATAGATTTACTAGAAAATATTGTCCTACAAGTTAGTACGTAAACCTTTAACCTACATAGATATCAATGAACGTATGGAATCAGATGACGTGTACACATTCTAAAGAGGACATTAGGCTACTTATCTAAAATATAATAATCGCCTTCCAAGTCACGAATAAAATAGGTACACCATTATAAACAGTTTGCAAAATAACAAATGCTTACTCAACGGAATAACTCGAGCCAACTCATATTCTTAACGTTCAGCTTCTATAAGATGTGTATTGTAATTGTAACAGAAGCAATATTTTGTGACAATATTTTATGCCAACGAATAAGTACTTATAAAAATAAACTTTATTATATGTAATGTGTTGTATTAGCAGTATTTGCTGTCTTTAGTAAGTATTCGTATTATTACTTTTGCTGAATTCTGTATCACCACACAAAAATGTATAATCTGAATCCTACAAACTTTACATGTACAATATCTTAATCATTTAACCATGGCAATCTCCACATTTGATAATTTTAACGATGTATTCGGTATATTTCTTCCTGTCAACGATTGTAGGATTGTACTTAAAGAAACTATTATTATCACTAATTGTAATTTATTGTAATTACCACTACTTATGGCCCCATGGGCAAATTAGCCCGAGAGGGGCGACATCCCTTAAATAAATAAATAAATAAATACTTGCTATTCTACATAAAAACCTCAAAATTGCTTCCAAGTATATTCCACAATTTAGATTAAGATAGATTTGACTTTAATCTAAAGCATCATAAAATTTCTAAATTCTAAAACTTCCATTTTAAAATCTTTTTTACCAATACTAGAACTTCGATTAACAGGAATTAAAATTATAAAGGAAATCCCAGATTTGGCGATTACCTGTAATTTGATTGAGAGACAAACTAGAATTTGTCATATGCATTAAGCACAAGTATCTCAAATTTGGCAAGTCAATTCGCTCACTGAAAACTAATTCAGTATCGAATAAAAAAGTTTGCTGAGTGATGACGGCAGAAGAAAAACGTCCAACGAAACCCCCTTGATTTTAATTGAATTTATTTTAATCGTTAGGAAATGTGACAACCAAAACACATTGTAAATGTGACCATACATAGTACTTTTTTCAAAGCAAGTTTTTTTCAATTTTCTAAGCGGAAAAAGCATATTTCAATATTATAACTGACAATATGATAAATGGAGCTTAGGTTTTACTTACAACTTCTTCACTTTCATTTTTTGAAATTATTCCAAGCTCAATTAAATGCAAGAGGATTCTTGATATGTTTGTAAGATTTCTGTTAAGTACACCAAATTATTAGGATTTCTGGCATTATGAATTATGCATGACCGTTTCTTTTATGTTGTAAAACTTCCTTGATACTGTTACTTTGAATACATACACAAATTGATTGTCATTTAATAAATACCACCTTTTCAATATCAAATAGACATAACGCGCACAATAACGGCAGTAAAAACACTTTTATGTAGTAATTTTATGAAATTGTCTCCGCAATCCTGTATGCTGAAAATGAAATGTTGCCTTCTGATTGGAAACAATTAATTATTTATTCAAGATACATGCAAGAAAGGCTAAAATAGTTGAGTTACGACAAAGTATCCTATAATGTATTTGCAAAAAGTGTATTGTGTGCTGAACAGATAGCATAACAACGACAGATAGGTTTGTGATTATGTGGAAATTTTCAAGAGCGATTGAGTTTGACCATGTGAAATAAACTTAACTTTAAAAAGCAACTTATTTCTGATTACTGCATTTATCACAAAACCGCTTTTCTTGTATTTCCTTTCAATACTTTTACTCTGGTTCTGTGTGATTTTAGGTCCAGCAACGGGATTTGTCTTCATTTCGTATTGCTATGAATATTATCAGCGTAAAGCAGTTAATTTTACGTAACATAGTCTCTATTCGTGAAATCTAGTTCTGTGAAGAAAATAGAGCAGTTTTTACAATGTAATCCCAGCTTCTTACTCCTTAAGGAACAAATCCAACAGTACTCCATAATTTCAGTTTTCGATGTAAGTTGATAAGAATTCTGTATTAGCTTCCAGGAATGTTTTAAGCATTAACTGAAGAAGAATACAAAGTGAATCCACATTAGTTTCAATTATTGAAATACTTGAGATGGCAGAATTAATACGATTTCCTGTGTTCGTTGAGTAATAAAGTAGAATTAAAAGGGTGAAATATGACAGAAAAGAATAATACCTTATCTTTAGGCCAACCCGGCCAAGCAGTCAGTGTCTCGTTAAACCTTAAGCTGTGCACAATCTTTTGCTCGGTCCGGGTTGAAGTGTAGTTCTGAACCTTGCTGACACTACAGTTTAAAGTTTACAGTATAAATTTTATGCTGCGTTGAGCCAACAAATGCCAAAAGCTGCTTTACTGAAAGTTTTTATACTACTGAGTTGAGTTATGCAGTATAAAACTGAAATCAAATTGAAATTTTACAAAAATTACAGCGACAGGACAAAATTTTTAAGCCGCCCGGACAAGCGACAAAGGAGAAAGTCAATTTATGATCTTACCGATTCAGAAGTCTTCAATAATTTCCGTGCAGCAACAAGTTTCATTATTTTCAGAACGACTAATACAAATACCAAGATGGCCACTATAATCACTATTAAACAACTGCAAATTAATTTGTATTCTAAATATTTAGTTTTGCACTACAGGGAAATACATTACATGCATATGAAATAGAAAACCAGTATATGGCATAATATATCATTGATTTAATAAATCTTATTTGGAAAGTACTGACTTTTAGGAATACTAATTTTGACGAACAGTGGCAATCTAATTAGTTAACTAACTAATTGCCAATTTGATGCTAATTACTAATTAATTAGTTGTACATAACTAGATTTTCAAATAAGATTTGCCATCGAATCCACTAAAGTCTCCCATTGCCTGTTCCCCTAGCTACCCCAATTCCTCATTTAATTTTGATTTTCAACCAAAGTTTGCTAATTAGTTAGCTGATTAATTAACTAACTAATTAATTGGCAGTCAGATGCTAATTACTAATTAATTAGTTGTCATGGAAAGAACTAATTAGCTAATTACTAATTAATTAGAAGAACTTTCTAAACTACTGACAATTAATAAAACTAATAAAAATTACTAATGAATTAGAGCACTCACTAATGAAATTATGGCCATCATGAATGAAAGCCATAATCGCCAAGATACAAGGAATCTGAAAAACAAAAAATACAGTCTAATGAATTATATTTTAGTTTTTGACAATTGTTATATCTTTCTAATTCTTCTTACAATAGGGACAAAAGCGATACTCTTGACCAACTGATTATGTTTTAAATGACCTATCGCTAGTTTTTTCTTATAAGGGACATACAAGTTTTTAAGAATGTTGTTTGTGTAACTCAAAAATAGGAGTTCAAAAAATTTGTTAAATCGCTAAATCGGTAAAACTCAATTAATCCAAACTGATTACAAAATACGTAACTTTCTTTGCACTGAATTTTAATACTTGGTGTTAAAAATATAAGAATATGTCTTTAAAATTATATACGTATTATATATACATAATATATACGATTACATAAGTATAACAAAAAACAATAAAAGTATATATTAAAAAGGTAAACCATTGCATTGAATAACTGTGAAACTGCCCAGGATGGTCCTTTGATGATTCCAAGGGAGAAGTTTTCACTTAATTTCGTGGATATGGCAGAGGGAATTCAGTTTTGATTACACGTCTGTGATGATATGCAATTTTTCGTCCAGTAACAGAGCGCAAAGCAATTATTTATTATGCAAGTTATTGATCAGATAAAAGAGGACGTAGTGAAAGCCTACCCAGAAACCTATTCGTACATCAAAGCAACAGAACTCTGTTGAATTCAGTGAGAGAAAAGTGCGACAGAAATGACTGTACGAACACGCTACTAATCCCCTGACTCATCACTATTAATCTTGCAACTTGAAAGTTAGTAATAAATACTCAAAACATTATCCTCTACAGTAGGAAATGGCTATCACTTTAACTTACGACAAATGAATTACAGGTCACGACAAATTAAGACAAAATAACTAATCACACGTTAGACTAAATATTTCTTGACCAAAAACTCAAATCCTGAACAAAAAGCTAACGGAGTGACAAATTATTCATTTACACCATAAAATAAACGTAATTCCTCGACAGATTAAATTATTTAACCTTCAAAACTCGAAACCCACGACAGACGACAGAAAATAGTTTAGAGCATTCCCAAGTGCACGACAGATAAAATATCACAGGTCAGAAAACCCAGTCGCACGACAAAAATATTGAATCAGCGACCATGTTGAAACCCGAGCGACAATATAATGGTACTCATCACAGAATGGACAAAATGAGCAAAAGAACCAAAAACCAAATTAACGCCTGATGGGCTCATTCTTTGACTCATGTACAGATATGGTGAATTCTTTACCTTATAAATGACCCCTTGTCCTGGACTACAAGTGGAAGCACCGAAAATATTTACTCAGCGCTTTGTAGTTGGAAACTTTTCAAATTTCTGCGTTTTAATGTATTCTGACTCTTGACGCTGACAATTATTTCCTGAGAGGGATAGTTCCATGGATGACATTTTCATCAATAGTTGAACTGCGAGCATACTTCGATACAATAGTGGTATATTACGCAAGAATGACACGCAACTTGAACTTTGTTAATTATACGCGAGCATTGATGTTTACAATTATCAGTTGCAACGTGAAAGAATATATTGACTTACCCACCTCTGAACTCTCTGAATTCTGTTATTTTACCTTCTTCGTCCATTCTGAACCTACTTTGGTAGTACGACGTATGCAGTTCCGACGGTCTGATAAAAATATCATAACCAAAATATCCCGACAATATTTAAAGCCGCTAAAATAATTTTTGTCACTGCAACCGTGGAGGGATTAATGAAAATTGCTCTAAAATTCAACTTAAGCCTTTTATGTTGGAGAGTTGGACATTCAAATTTACAGAACAATGTACTATACATTTCAGAGGCTTTTAATAACGAAACTATAAAAATTGCTTCAGCTCTTTTATATCCAAAATATTCACCTAAAATAGCGTTTTCATAGTTCTTCGAAAATAATACAATATTGATTGTAGGAAATACAGCTACCATGTATAATATTTTAAGTTCCTTAAAACACGTTAAATGGCAGTAGAATATGGAAGTTGTAATGCTTTAGAAATATGAGGATTATATGTGAATGTTCCTCACGATCTAAATCGTACGGTTTCCTATTTCTTATTAATAAACCGTTGCAAAACGTATGTAACAGAATTTATGAACATTTTAATAATACATTAATATTTCAATTGATATACAAGGGCGTATTTAGAGGGGGGATGGGGGCACGTACCCCCTAAATCAGAAAAGAGATTTTTTATCAGCAACGGCTAAAAGTTGTAAAATTTCTTTATAGTAATACTTCGAAACAAATACAGTTGAAAATAGCCAAATTTCTTGCTCTACTTGCAAAAATGCCTCTTTCATATATTATTTCAAAAATTCATAGGTTTGAGCTAGTATGCATTAATTCCAAAAATCGTTGAAACTACAATTTCTGGCGCTGCATGCGAAACAGTTGCCCTTTTGGTAATAATATTTTTTGTTGTTCCCTTCTTGATAAAATACTTGGATAAGTGCTTGCTGGTATATATTTTATTATTATTGAAAGTACACTTATTCACAACAATTGCTTATTTAGGTAATTAATAATATACAATGTTTATAATAATGACGTTAATAATTAGTGTGAATACAAATGAAGCATTTTTCATAATTTGAATTTTGTAGAGTATATAGCTCTAGGGTAGGCCATGTGGCTATTATTAACATGAATAATTTCATTTCGGATATTTGAATAAATTAAAGCAATTATATTGGTTCTATATTAATTACTGTTTATTAACTGCGTAATATGAAGGAGGGTCTCCAGGAGTAATATCCAAGTTTCTTGGCAAAACGTTCATCTCGCAGGTTGCAGTAAGAGATTGAAAATTTTCTGCTTGTTCTTGTAAAGCATTCAGTTCTTGACTGTACAATTGCACGATGCACAGGAAATACGTATGGAGAACAAGCATTACAAGATTAAAAATTGTATACCATTGGTTGCCGTTAACAAAGCAGATTACACATGTAAAGACATTTACAATTATGTACCCCACATTTACAATCTTCCAAAAGTGGCAATTGTCGTACGCACTTCTGCTTTCTGTTCCCTTTTGGAAACAAATATGAAAACTCTTTACTTTTCGGTATATTATAAAACCAATACAATTGTGAACTGTGCCGTAGTTTATGATCTTACCGATGCAGAAGCCTTCAATAATTTCACTGCAGCGACGAATTTCATTAGTTTAAGAATAAGTACAAGTACCAAGATGACAAATATAATACCTATTGAAACAACTGCAAATTAAATTGTATTCTAAATATTTAGTTTTTCATTGCATAGAAATGCTTGGAATTACGTGCATGAAATAAAAACTAGTACTACATAAATACCAGTGATTTAATACATTTTAATTGGAAATTTATACTTACGTTCTAGGCATGGCCGCCCTTAAGGGGGGGCAATTCCGGCTTTTGCCGGGCCTCATAAAATTTTAGGGGCCTCAAACTCGGGAAATCCAAAAACTGGTGTTCAAAATTAAGAGAATTTAAAAAATGTTTGTTAAAATCGAAAAACATTTTGCGCTTCGCGCAAATTATTTTTATGATTTAACATATATTGGGCTCCATTTCACCAAAGTGGGGTTCAAAATCAAGACAATTTATGTAAACTTTGTTAAAACCGAAAATATTCTGCTCTTTGTGCAAATTATATTTATAGATTTGTGTATAATGTGCTCCATTTTACCAAACTGGTGTTGAAAATCAAAAGAATTTAAAGAAAATTAGTTAAGATCAAAAAATTTTTTGCGCTTCGCGCAAATTTTTTCATCATTTGGTGTATAATGTGTCTCATTATACCAAACTGGTGCTCAAATCAAGAAAAATGAACAAAAATTTGTCAAAACTAAAAAAATTTGCGCTTCGCGCAATTCAAATTTATGGAAGAGCCTATATTGTGTGCCATTTTGCTGAAGTGGTGTTCAAAATCAAAAACAATTTGTTAAAATTAACAAAAATTTTGCGCTTTGCGCAAATAATATTTACAGTTTTTGTATATTTTGCGCCATTTTGCCAGGACCTCACAATTCTAAGGGCGGCGCTGGTTCTAGGATTACTGTTTTAGACAAAAATTCTTCAAAATAGCGATGAAATTCTTCATATCTTGCTACTGCTGCAAGTGCAAGCATGTGAAGCAAAGATAACATAAGAACTCGAGAATTGGAAGCAGAGCGTTAGTAACTACTAATTAATTAGCTGCAGCGCAAAAAAGTAACTAATTACTAATTAATTAGTTGCGCTTTGCCCTTTAATTAGAAGAAGTTTTTAAACTAATTACTAATTAAGCTAATTCATTAGTTGTGTTAAAAAATTTATAATTACTAATAGTACTAATTAATTAGAGCACCCACTAATTAAAACGGCAAGAGTGGAAACCATAATCTCCAACGAAGAAAGAATCTGAAAAGCAAAAAATACAGTTTACATTATATATTTTCGTCTTTTCGTTACTGACATTTGTTATATTTTGTTATTTCTTCTTACAATATCCATAAAAGCGATATTGTTGACAGACTGCTTATGTTTCAAATGATCCATTGTATTTCGAGTTTTTTCCTACAAGAGAAAAGAAAAATTTTAAGAAAGCTGTGTCTGTAACTTACGAATAGAAATTTAAAAATAGGAGTTAAATTGCAAAAAGTTGTTAGTTGCTAAAACGCTAAAATCCAATTAATCTAAACTGCTTACAAAATACAATACGTTCTCTGCATTTAATTTTATGATTTATAATCCTGGTGTTAGAGTGATAGTAATATTTTAAAAACCATACATACGTATGTATTATATATATTATTTATAACTACATAGATTATATATAAAAATATTTATGCATAACAATTATACAAAACAATAAAAGTATATATTAAAAAGATAAGAATATAAACCACAGAATAAATGTAGGAATTGCCCAGGATGGTCCTTTGATGATTCTAAAAAGAATGTTTCACTTAATTTCGTGGATACCACAAAGAGAGATAATCCAATTTTGATTCTACTGCTGTGATGATGTGCACCTAGTGGTATTAATGCAAGTGTAATGCGCCTTAAATACAAGATAGAGCAAATAATTATTCTTCCAGTAATAGAGTGCAAATACTTATAATGCAAGTTATCGATTACATCGAAATATAACTAGGTTGTAGTAAAAGCCATTGCAGAAACCTATTTGTACATCAAATCAACAGAACACTGTTCAAATGAGTGAGTGAGAGAAAAGTGTGGCAGAAATGACTAGACACGCTATATACTTTTTCCCTGACTCATCATTGTCATCAATTATCTTGCAACATGATGAGAGTAAGTAATAAATACTTGTAATATTATTACCTCTACATTAGAAAATGGGTATTACTTAAACTTACCACAAATGAATTACAGGTCACGGCAAATTAATATAGTTCTATGACAAAATAACCAGTCAGCGACCATGTTGAAATCGAGGGACAATATATATAATGGCACTCACCGCAGAATGGTCAAAGTGTACGTGGGAACGAAAAACCACGCCTGATTGACTCATTCTTTGACTCATGACAGAATCGTGAATCCTTTACCCTATAAATGACTCCTTGTCCTGGACTACAAGTAGAAGCATCGAAAAAGTTTACTCAACACTGTGTAGTAGAAAACTTTTCAAATCTGTAAGTTTTAATATGTGCTATGCCCCTGACGATTATTTCCTGAGAGTGTTTCGTGAATGACATTTCCATCAATAATTGAACTGCGAACATAGTTCGACACACCATTGGTATTAATTAAGCAAGAATGACACGCAACTTGAACTTTATTAATTATACACGAGTATTGATGTTTACAATTATCAGTTGCAACGTGAAAGAATACTGGCGTTGAGTACCCACTTCTGAACTGTTGTTTTTTCATCCATTCAGAACATAATTTTGTAGAAGGACTTAGGTAGCTTCGAAAGTCCAATAAAAATATCATATCATAGCCAAAATTATCCCGACAATATTTAAGGCGTCTAAAATAATATTTATCATAACAACCATAGAGGATATTTTCAGAAAAAGATGGGTAATACAAATCTACAAACTCTATGCATTTCAGATGCTAGTAATAAAAAAACTATAAAAATTCTTAACCTTTTACATCGAACATATTCACCTAAAAATAGTGTTCCCCATATTTATCATTTAACTAGTAAAGAAAACGTGGTTCTAAAATATTAGTCCTAATGTTTACAATTGGACAGAAAGATAATCACTGTCGAAAATTTGAATTTTGAGTTAGAGCAGTATAAAACAGTTTTGGTTGAATTTTTCCGTGTCTACAAAAGTTTGTTATTTTTAGTTCACCTTTTCATTTAATACCTCTACTTCAAGACCTACCATATTTACGATTACAAAAGCAGTAGGAATTTATTATTACACAGTTTTCTCTCAAAGAAGAACAAATTGTTCTTTCGGGTTTAGAAGCATAGTAATTGCAACAATGCATTTCCTGATTTAAATGCATTCGTTTAATAAACATTGCATAATTCAAATAGTATTTAGGGAGGATTAACTATATTTATTAATTGTTCCAGAATTTAGCATTTTGTTAGACCGATATCATTAGATATGCTAAAACATAAATATTATTTGAATTTGAATATTTTATGACACTTTTTAAAGACCAGTGAATATAAAAAAATGTAAAGAAGAAATAAATAAAAGAGTCCTAGTTTTGAAAATAGTAAAGCATTAATTGTGCTAAATACAGTTATTATTCATTATGTTTTAAGTTCCTCGATCAACCTACCACAATTTAAGTAATTTTTCAAAGTGTTCTTTTTCAATGGCCTTCCCCCTTCCTCTTTCCACCAAATAGTGACCTGATTGTCTGTTCACATAATTGGAGAGATCAGAACCATTAAGGTTTAGAGGTGACCACCATTTTGGAAACTGCAAAGCAAGTTAGCATGGAAAAAGTTCACTTTCTTAAAAGCGAAAAACTCCAACATTAAATAAGTAAATGCAAATGTGAAAATGTAGAAAGAATCTCCATTCCATTGGCAAAATTCTCAAGTGTTGAATTTTTGATTTATCGCCTGTGCTTTGAGAAAAAAGTAATTTAAAAAATGCCAACAGTGTGAATAGAACCAATGTAGTTCGAACCGGAAGTACAAATTTAATAGAAATAACCTGATATTCATTGCTTTTGGATTTCTATTGAAGTATAAAAGTTGTTCACCAATTTTGGAAATTTAATTGGTAGACAGAGTTACGGAGCCTTCACATTTCCGCATCACATCGCATTTATTATCACTGGTATTTATGAACAGCAAGAGAATACATTAAATGGTAGTAGAATATGCAATGTTTTAAAAATATAAGGATTATAAAATGTGGTCAGACGTCAGACCTCATTATCTAAATCGTGTGGTTTCCTATTTCTTATTAATAAACCGTTGCGAAACGTATGCACAGAATTTATGACCTTTTTTAATAATAGTAAGTGATATACAAGGACGTATTTAGAGGGGGTGGGCACGTGTGGTGACTTTTGGTGCCACATCAATACTGAAAATGCACTCTGATCACAAATTACCAAATCTAGAATTATATTAGAGTCTTAGCGATTAAACCTTAACTTAATTTTCGGGCTGCTTAACGTAACTCTTTTAGGTCAAACTCCTCCCCTTTACCTGAAAATCTTACGCTTACGTCAGGGAATCGTTCTTAGGTTACCTAAGAATACTTGCGCTGCGTTTGATACTTACGTTTCTACTCACCTCGTGCTCATTGCAAATCAAAAACAAATTCACCTCATTTTCTCGGATAAAAGGGAGTAAATTGTTTCAAGAAACACTGCTGCGGATTGAAAATCGAAATAGTGATATCAAAAAGTACCAGGTAACATTTCCAAAATACAAAAAAACCACTTTTAAATCAACACTGCAATCTGTCATTTACGAACAGATGACAATTAATTGGAGTGACAATTTGCTAGTTGCACGACCAAAATGTAAATGATTTTCGTGTGAAAACTATGTTATTGTGGTACTGTGAAAACGTGGGCTTCACTTTTAATTTAAATTAGTTGTCAAATGTTATAAAATTTTGATTGAGGTAAATTTATGTTGGTAAACTTAAATTCCAAGTATAAAAAATAGATCGCAAACTGTCTGGTGTAACCTAAGCGTAACTTTGTGAAATTCACCTAAGAGAGTTACGCTAAGCAGCCCGAAAATTAAGTTAAGGTTTAATCGCTAAGACTCTATTATTATTAAAAGTACACTTATTCACAATTTCTTATTTCGATAATTAATAATATACCATGTTTACAATTAACTATGTTAATATTTACTGTTAGCAATACAAAAGTATTATTTTTCTTAATTTGAATTTTTCGGAGTAATAGGTATGATTGGCTAAACAGCTATTATTAATATGAATAGTTACACTTTGGATATTTGCAATAAGTAAAAGTGATTATTGGTTGTTCTATATTATAATTACTCTTGAAATGATAGACCAATTAATTCTATCAAAGCGGATGTTTATCAGCTGCGTAATACGAAGGAGGGTCCCGGGGAGTAAATTCCAAGTTTCTTGGCAAAACATTCATCTCGCAGGTTGCACTAACCGATTGAAAACTTTCTGTAGGTTCTTGTAAAGCTTTTAATTCTTGAGAGTACAAATACACGATGCACAGGAAAAACGTGTGCAGAGTAAACATCGTAAGATTGAAAATGACGATAATGTACAATTTGTTGCCATAAACTAAACCGATCACAGAAGAAAAGGCATTAACAATTAGGTACGCCATATTTACAATCTTCCAAAAGTGGCAATTATCGTATGCCCTTCTTTGCTCTGTTCCCTGTTGGCAAAAATATGAAAACTCTTTACTTTCAGTAAATTATGAAATCAATAGAATTGTGAGCTATACCGTAGTAATTATGATCTTACCGATTCAGAAGCCTTCAATAATTTCATTGCAGCGACGAGTTTCATTACTTCCAGAATAAACAATACAAGTACCAAGATGGCCACTATCGTCACTATTGAAACAACTGCAAATAATTTGTTTTCTAAATATTTAGTTTTGCATTACATAGAAATATGAAATAGAAAACCAGTATTACATAAATATAATATATCAGCGACTAAATAAATTTTAATTGGAAATTTGTACTGACGTATTAGGATTACTGTGTTTGAATTAGGGTCTTCATATTTGTAATAGGGATCAAATTCTTCATATGTTGCAATTTTTGCAAGTATAAACGCATGTAACGCAAATATAAGTATAAGAACTCCTGGAATGGATGCCACAAAGGCCAACGCAGAAAGAACCTGAAAAACAAAAATACAGTTATGAATTTTTGCCACAAACATTTGTTATATCTTGCTAATTCTTCTTACAATATCCACAATAGCAATAATCTTGACCAACTGTTTATGCTTTACATGATCCATTGTATTTCCAGTTTTTTTCTACAAAGGACCGTGAAGTTTTAAAAAAAAGTGTATGTGTAACTCAAAGGTAGGAGTTAAATGAATCCTTTAGTTGCTAAAACGCTGAAACTCAATTAATCCAAAATGATTACAAAATACGGTTCGTTCTTTGCACTCAATTTTAAATCCTGGTGTTAAAAAGATAGTAATATGTTGTAAAAATTATAGATGTATTAAATAAACATATATATAAATATATATGTATAAAAATTATACAAAACAATCAAAAAGCATATTAAAAAGATAAGAATATAAACCACTGAATAAATGTTAGAATTGCCCAGGATGGTCCTTTGAAGATTCCAAAAACGTGAGTTTCTTTAAATTTCGTGAAGAGAGAACTCAATTTTGTTTCCACTGCTGTGGTGATATGCAACTAGTGATAGTAATGCAAGTGTAGTGAGCACTAAATACAAAAGTAGAGCAAAATATTCTTCCAGTAACCGGGTGCAAATATTTATTATGCAAGATATCGATCATAATATCAAAATACAACGAGTTTGTAGTAAAAGCCTAAGGAGAAACCTATTCGCAAAGCAAAGCAACAGAACACTGTTGATTTCAGTCAAAGAAAAGTGTAACAAAAATTGGACACGCTATTCCTTCCCGGACTCATAGTAGGTCTGCAAATGTCATAACATGATGTGTGCCATTATATAACAGTTTTGACACGCCCGATTTTCATTCATTTGCTTCAAACTAGGTCAATGTGCAAAATGCAACGGAACCAAACGCAGTGCAAGTGTAAAGTCAGGAAAGAACGAAACAGAAAGCACATTTATTTATCTGAGTGAAATAATAAATTGTATACATATAGGATTTTTAATAATTGAGACTAAATAATTCTGAGAGGTTATCTGAAATGATATATGTCAACAAACCAATTGCTTAGTGATTGCTTACAAAACTTACAATACTTTTACCCGATTTTTATTAAAAAAGCTGTTGTTGTCATAGATTTATGTAAAAAACTGCCATTCCCACTTTACTTCCTTTTATATTTCACCCCGTGTAAAAGGTCACCCCGAAGTCTCAATTATTAAAAATCCTACTATAGAGAAAGCTAAGTTTACATTTACTAATGAATTTTCTTCCGTATCTCTTCACAATGTGAACCATTTTTACTGATAGATAATAAATTTGATGAAAATTTGAATTTCTTTGTATTTAGTTAAAAATTAATGCAACTCAAGTGAATGATTTGTTTATGTTTTCTTTATTTAAAAAAATTTAATTCCACATTTTTTTGTTTTCTTCCATTTCCGGCAAAGATATCTTTATTGTCAGTTCTTCAAACTTTTGACTTACATACATTTTCTGTACATATCAGACTTACCATGACTGGTGATTAATTACTATTTAGGTGGTTGAGATTGAGATACATTTATATTCCATAAACATTTGAAATTTCTAACAGGTACACACAGGATGCAACATTAAGACGGAGACCTCCTTTAGTAATTATTACTATAATATTTTGAGAGCCATGTTTAGTCGGAATGAGGTTCTTTGTGGTCCAGCGTTTGGATTAATTCACTTCACAAGTACAAAGACAACTAATATTAGTAACCTTTAACTGGTTTATCGTTATATATTGCAATGTGCCGTTTTTTAAATTTATTCGTAAACATTTAACGCATATTTACACCCAATAAGCTTTTTATACTAATCTAATGTTTTTAACAACATTTATTGAGGTGCCTTATTATTCACTTTTTCTTAATATACTTACGGAATGCAATTACAGGAAACTGTATTTATTCTCTATATGGAATACTATATTTTTAGTACCTTTAATAGACTTTTCAAGAATTTTTTCAATAGTACAATTTTTAATTAATTTTTCTCACTTGGTCTCTATTCTCTATGAAAATTGGAGCTTTGCTCTATGAATGGTCCAAACAGAAACCATTTTCTTATGTTTGGAGAGAGATTGCAGTTAAATACTGGAACTGTGTATTTTTGTATTTATTTACTTGTATCGTAGCAAATTATTAATTTCTGTATTTCTTCATTACTCAAATTTTTCCAAAATTAGCATATAGGTTTTGAGTTTGATTATCTGTAGCACTTTAACATATCCTTGTGCCATGCTAACCCTCAGTTCATCATTAAAATTCATAAATAAAATTCGGAAAGTTATGGAGTCAGAGTAGAGTTTCATATTTCTATAATTGTGGCTTTGGCAAATGGATTTAAGCTTTCAATTTTTGACATTTTGTTAAATGTGATCCCAATTTTTCAATTTTCTTATTGTTAATCTACAGTTGGAAGACGATTAACTAAATTACCATGATTTAGTTATTTGGTTGCTGTAATACTTAACTTATCATGGCCAATAAGCAATTCGCTAAATAATAATTAAAATAATTTTTACTATAGTATAGAATTTTCTATAATTTCGGAACAACAGTTAAACATACTTAATTTCAAAATTTAAAGTATTCCTACCCTAACAATAAATAACATCTAAGGGAAGCAGAAAGGTTACTTTTCCTGAAAATTCAACTAGTAAAACTAGTAGAATGCTATAAATACTATTCATTATGGAAACTTGTAGATCCTATTGTTTTCAGAGATACAATTTATAGTATCAATGAGAAGGAAATTACCTGAGTAGATTAATACGTAGTAAATATTATTTAGCTCAGCTGCAAAACCCTTGAATGTAGAACATGATTGTAGCGAATATTTATCTGTGTTATTAATTATTAAACATTATAATTTTATTGGGGAAATTCACAGTACCCAATTTCGAGGACTTGGAATTATTTGGCGCTAAATATTACGGAAATTTACCCCAAGGAATTTATTTTTGATGAAATTCGATTTGAAAATGTAGTAAATAAAAGTAATAAACAATTAAATTTGCAAAAATGCTACTAATTCCTGTTTTCAAAAAACAAAGTATAATGAATTTTTTTTTAAATTGTTGCGCCTGTCTCTTGGCTACTGTAAATTACCTGATTGGTGCTTTAAACACCTGTAATGTGATTATATGGCCCATGTAGAATTTCTTAAGCACATAATTAGGTACACTGAGTACACAGACATAGATTACTTATTGGAATGTTAACTATAGAGCAAAGACATGCATAATGGACACTACTGCGCATGCGCAAATGTTCCAAGAAAATTTAAGTCCATTGTGGGGGCGGTTGGTTGACGGCGTCAACATAGGAGGGTGGAGGGTTGCCGTATCCGCCGGGAACGCCAGACTCCCCGCCGTCAAACTTCCGGGCGTTCACGTTCACTTCAACGTTGTTGTCGGTCATTATGATAACCGGTTGGGCATTACCAACCCCTTCGAAAGCCAGCAACTCTCGCATGTAGCCGTGAACGAAGTAGATGCAGACGGCGTAGAGCACAATATTTAACAGACTCGATTTGGTATAAGTCACCAGATTCAGAATATTTAAAACCATGAAAACTGTATTAACGTTCCGCCAAAACTTGCATAATTTGTATGCCTCCTTTGGATCCGTTTCCTTTAAAATTAGGGAAAATTCATTGTAAATAAGAATAATTTATATTTGTGGCAAGTGCAATATTTATAATTGAGATTTCATTTGGAACCATTTTCATCTAATTGTAGGACATCTGTGCTGGAAAACAATTGAAAATATTGAAATGTTGGTAAATTGGGGTATAATTTTACGAGAGGTATAAAACATTGAATTCCCTAAGGATTTGGGGGAGAATTCTCAAAATTAGGATGATTAGCGATTTCAAACAATCAATTACAAAACAGTATTATGAAAATTGATTCCTAAATGTTTCCATAGTTGGCTAAATATTGTCGTTTAAAAAAGATAAATTTATGCTTACGGCTTTGCACGCTTTTAATAATTTCAACGCAGCTGCAACTTTGATTGCTTCCGTAATGCAGAAGATGATAATGATAAACCAAATCACCGTCACTGTTGTTTTACACAAAAATAAACCATGTAAATTTTTGTATTATGCTTTGTATCAATTTAAAGCAGTAATAATAAGTATGCGTAGTAATTTAATTATTGTTCTTTATATTCTAAATCTAAAAATAGAAATGGGAGCGACGATATTTATAATTGTACACTAACAAATTGTTGACGCTTCTTCCATGACTTCAATATTTCCCGAATTAGTTGCCGCCCCCTGTACGGATGAAGTGAAGAATAGCATTTTTAGAATTACGAGTAACAAGATAGTAACTACGAAACAGGATAGAGCCTGCAAATTCATAAAAAGAACGGTATATTTTTATACTATCATTAACTGTCCTTTCATCAAAGTATAATTTAGTATTACAGAATTATAATATTCTTACAACATCCGCGATAGCTATAATTTTGACCCATCGTCGATTTTTAAACTGATCCATTTTCAGTCGTCCTTAAGAGGTAACTGTTGCCAAATTCCAAGTATTATTCAGTAAACTCCTTAAAGAAAGTATACACATATTCACAAAATGACCAAGTATTAAATAAAATCGTTAATAGCAATTATGTAGTATTATATGTCGTTAACTTATTTTGAATTACTTCTTTCAGATATAAATTAGTGCTGTATTTTTAACTTTGATTGGACAAATGAATTTTGATTTTTTGAAAAACATGGTTACCTAATAATATTAACTAAAAGTTAACTCCTCCTTAGAAATTATTTTGCATACCCTTTTGTAATTTGATCTGCTATATTAATTAAGCCGTTAAATAATGTGTTACTTCTTTTTAAATTAGACAAAATAGGGGATGCATATTTAAATTGTGGCCTTGAACTTGGGATTGGTCATTTAGATTTACAAATAGCATTTTTATCAAAATACTGAGCGTGGATACTTTAGAATCGGAGGCTTTATATATTTGCATACATGATTCAGGTCATTTATAGAGTGCCCGATAATAAATTACTATAAAGAAAACACAAGATCCTGAATAGAAGAAGTAAAATTATGTTTGTGAAAATTAAAATTTAATTTTAATTTAAAATAAAAATAAAATAAAATTTAGTTTACACCAAAAGTATATTTGTAGATGTAGAAAAGTTTTGTTGACCCTTATTTACGAATTTTATCAAAATTTGGGGCATAGCATAAAAACTATTAAAAATACTTCAAATTCATTTGCGATTATTTGGATAAAATCATGTACCACAATAATACAAATGCTTTAATTGTTCTTAGATTATTTGTAGCAATGAACTTAATTAATAACTAGTGAATGACATTACAGATGTCTCGAAAGATAAATCTAAAATGTCCCTTCTATGAGTCATCCACCGTACTTCTATAATATATATGTTGGCAATACATACTATTGTGATGAGTATTATTTGGTGTGGAGACAGTATCGGAAGTTAGGCCGCTCAGAGGATACGTAGCAGAACTCTCAAATGAGAAGTAAAGGGAATTAGAGCTATTGTTTCCAAGTACTTATATGCTTTAGATATATATGAATAGGAAACGAACCTTAATGAGCGGATGCAGAGAGACAGTGGACAGAGGAGAGCTGTAGACTGAAATTCCGAGATTAGATTGTAAAACCTGTTGCACTATATCAATTAATATATTATGCAACTATTTGTGTTCGTGAAGGCGGTGTTTAAAGATGGAAAAGGTGCAAGAAATAGTTAATGAAAATGTTTTGTAATTTAGCGTTAGTGTGTAATCAGCGAAAAGATAAAGGTAGTTTAGAAGAGTGAGAGAGAAAGTGGAATATCTTTTCCCCTCCAGGAAAATGCACGGACGAAGCAGAAGTGCAATAGCAGACGAATGGAATCCCAAAGGAACTGGAACAGCTACAAACCCAAGCAAACAATGCAAGCGAGAAATATTTAGGAACATTTCATACATGACTCTCGTTCAACATCTCAGGGGCGTATATCAACAGATACCAACAGCAAGTTTCTTTTTTCCAACACGGAGTACATTTATGTGCCCCATGCTACATATTTACTTTGGTTTTGTACATATAAAAGGAAATTATCATGAAAACATGAAATTAAAGGAAACTATATTTATAATAATGACAGGCTCTCTAAACTCAAAGCAAAAGGAAGGTCACCCATAAGAAAAGCCTAAAAGCCAAAAACAATTTATCTGTAAGAAAAGTTTTCTTAAAAACAAAAAATTTATTCCATAAAGAAGTTTCCTTACAACATAAACAAAAACATTTATTCCGCAAGAAAAGTTTCCCTAAAATCAAAAACCATTTATCTACATAAGAACAGCTTCCTTGAAACCAAGAACATTTTCATTCCATAAGAAAAGTTTCCTTAAAAATAAAAACATTTATTCCATAAAAAAATTTCTTTAAAAACAAAGACATTTATTAGATAAGAAAATAAGTGCCCATATAAGCAAAGACATTTGTTCTACAAAAATTAATTTGAAAGCGAAAGGGTAACTGAACATTTAGTCCCCGAAAAACTGCGAAAGATTTACGCTTCTGTTTCTCGTAAAGCAAATACTCTTTTGTAACCACAATGTAGTACTAACTGTATTATGTGCCTACCTGTAAGCAGACGAAGTCAGAATACGAACAGAATAGTGTAAAGATGGAAGAGCTGAAATCTGCGCAGAAACCGATTCTCTGTAAGATCTGCAATGGGAGATTCTCTGAATACAGAAAGCTTACCATCTTCTCCTGTGTACATTTTGCTCATGGATTTTCTCATCTCTTCTTGCAGGAAGGCTTTCACAACTACACAACTTCTGGAAGGATAGATACTTGAGAGCAATAAATGAGAGCATTAAGCGAAGCACAGACGGGGATAGTTTTGTCTACGACGGAGAAAGTTCTCTTCCAACCAAGCAACCAGGGTTTCTCTTTTCTATCTCTTCCATTTCAGAACCTTTATTACCTTTTTAAGAAATACTCATTGTTATCTGCTCGCATCTAAGAAAATTAGGACTTGAAAATCAAAAGCATTCCAAATAAATATCGGAAAATTGAGTTTTTCCACAAGATTATGCACTAATTTGCGAAAAATATTATTTTCGTGTCTAAAAAATAAGTTTGATTGGAAATTTATGGAAAAATCCCATTTTTTTCAATTTACATGTTTCCGTAATTATCAACATAAAAAAGAGTTTCAACTTATATTGAAAAGTTTTAATTAAATTAATTAATTTAAGAATTTCCTTGATTAATTACTTCGTATTTTGCAATTATCCTTTGAAATAATTGATAATTTTTGGTAATTTTCGGTGATTATCATTTTATGGAGTAGACTGAATCCTGTTTGGACCGCATCCACCTGATGTAAGTCTGAAAATGAGCGAATTACTTACCTTTAGCTTGGGATTGAAGTGATGTATAATGGATTAAGTTTGTTGTGCATCGGGGACTGACAGAAGGACTGGATGGGATATGGAGATGGGAAATGGTTGTTGCCTTCTTTGCCATGACTATTGAGTGCAACTGGAGCCGTCACACTCCGAGCCGACTTTCTGGCTCCTGGAAACGGCAATGACCTATCTATAGCATATCTGTCTATCGATTCCTGCCGAGTAAAAAACAAGACTACATAAGTCGAACATAAATATACGCCATGCACAACGATAAATGACACTAATTCAGAAATAACACACTCCTCTTGTATTTTTACCGAGTTTTGTTATTGCATGGCATGACCTTCATCCTATATCTATCATGTTCACTAACATTAAGGAGTTTTCTTGCTAAATCCTTAAATTATTCCATTTATTGCAGCAATGGGCAAATAAATAAATAAAATTCAAGTACCAAAGTCTCTTTTCATAAATTATTCAATTTATTTCCCAAGTATTACAGTTTTCTGTTATTTTATGGAAAATGCATCTAAATCTTATGGTTCTTTAAGATTATTCCTATTTGTAGTACAGTTGCAATACTTATTCACGAATTTCCCATGTGAAAGTAGAATACATGTATTTGGGTTGCCCCTATTGATAGTACCAATCAATCCTGTCCTTTCCTAAGGCGCTATGGGATAGGACAGGATTGTGATAGTGTGAATTATGAGAGCAACTTGACATTGATGGTTTTTGGGAGTGACAGAGCATAATGGCATCATAACTTCATCCAGCGTCATTGGAAGTGTTTTATTTTCTGACACCAAACAAGAGAAATGCAAATCGATAATTGCATGCATTATACGCAAACTCTACTACATAATATTCCCTAATTAATATTTTGCTTCTGCAAGATTCCTAATGCTTTCTAAGATGCATTCCCAATTTCCATTAAAATGGGGGTTTCTCTCCGTATGTCCATTTTAAGGCGCAAATATCTTTCCTTCGGCCTCATTTTGGTAACATTCTCTCTCTCTCACAATTTGCACACTTTTTCCTTTATTGACTCAGACAGACATAAAATATTGCGATGAGTACTGAGAATCAAAATTCCAAAATTATCCTGGTGCCCCTCAACTTCCGTCTTTATCATTAAATCACTCTGCTGTTTGTGTTTAACTGTACTTAGTAATGGTCAAGGCTGGTGTAACTCTCCTGTAAGGTTGTCTCCAGTGAAAATATTTAAATCTAACATTTCGGTTCTTCTTTTTCTGTATCATTTGCTGCGATACATCGAACGTACATCTTCAGATTTCCAAAAGACTATCGATTATATTCCTGTGGAGGTAAATTCCCCAAATTTACCTCCAGGACAAAAAAAGTGAAATTTGGAAATAAAAATTTTCGCTTGAAACAACCTTATAAGAGAATTGCCATGATTACACCAGCTTTGGCACAGTCTTCAATCTTTCAGATTTCCTTTGTGTTCCGTCTGCTATTATGCAATTTTGCGTTGGGAATAAATACATTATATTAATGTTATGCTATGATAAATTACATTTCATAATATATCAATTATAAAAGATTGCTATTTAACGGGCCATAAAAATAATCAGTTTACCATGAAAAAAATTGTCAATTTACCCGAATAACAATGAGTTTATCAAAAAAATATTATTTATATATATTTTATAAAGATATTATTAAAATATCGTAAATGCTTTATGCGAATTCCCGTGGCAGTCTGTCTGTCCTCTGTCTGTTCAATGACTTAAAAAAGCTTAGACAAATGATTTCAAACTTGGAACATGTCTTGTTAAGGTTCCGTAGAAGGTCAAATATTTTGGTTGCTGGATTTTAGCATGTAAATAAGATTATCCACCAAATATTGTCCAAGATACTTTGTATAATGCTATAGAAGTGCGAGATCAATAAATCCTGTAGCTCTTGAAAATTTCCACTTAATCAAAAAGATTATCATCATTGTAATCATATCTGTTGGGCAAACATACCAGTACTTTATAGCAAACCACTCATTTTAGTTTTTCTTTTGTAAGTTTCTTTTCAATAATAATTAATTTATTATTGTTTTCAATCAGAAGGCCCCAATTTGGTAACACTTTAGATTCAGCCGACAGATTTCCTGAATTACTACATTCAACATATAGTGCGTTTTCCTCTGTTGTGTTATTGTGGACGTCATGTCTGTTTGATTTTGAAATGGTAGTATTTATTATTAAAAGGTGTTTTTATTCAAAGCAATTGTAAGGAAGTGATATAACATAGAAGTGTCATAGCGCAGAAATCATAAATAATCTGGTGTACTGACTGGTATATGATAACTCATTAATACTTTTTTTGAATTCATCGTGAATAAATAGTTACTTGTTTGAAACAAGTTGTTTTCAATCTGAAGGCCCCAACTTGAATAAAATATTCCATTTTCAGCCTACCGCATTCCAAGACAACTTCATGAAGTATTACATAAATTGAGCTTTCTACTGAAGTGGGCATTACACGGCGTATTAATTCAAAGTAATTGTAAGGCAGCGATTAGGGAAAAGAGTATAAAAGAAAGTGTCATGGCAGAAATCCTAAATAATCTGGTGTACTTAACAGACAATCTTACTAACCTATCAAAAATCCTCTTGCATTTAACTGAGCAAGGAATACTTTCAGAAAATGAAGGCGAAGAAATTGTAAGTAATAATTAAGCTCTATTTATCATTTATTGTGTTATAATATTGAAATATATACTTAAATTTCCTCTTAGAAAAATGAAAAAACTAGTCTTGAAAGAAATACGAAGCTATTGAATTTAATTCGGAAGAAAGATTGGGAAAATATCAAAGAAGTATTTCTGAGAATTCTGAGAGGTACGGGTAATGGGCATTGCGCCAGCAAATTGGAACATTTTGCTGCAGACCAAATAATAATGGAGACTCAAAGAACAGAATTGTCAACAAATGAGTCGATTGCAATGGATGTTCCCAAAAATAAAATGGCAACGAGAGAAAACTATGAGGAAGATATTGATAATGGAAAGACTTGTGTTGAAAGCGCCAAATCTTGGAAAAAGTGGAGTTATAAAAGAACCATTTTTACGATAGCAATATTAGTGGCTGCAATAATTGCAGTGGTTGTAGGAATATCTTTTATTCTAATGACGGAAAACCCACAAGTATTAGATCAACAAAAACTGGAGAGATTGGTGAAGGAGAACAAATGGGAAAAAGCAGTTCAATTGGCAAGAATCATTCATGGAAGAGTAAATTCATCGATATCTCTGTACAATTTGGCTGTTTGTTTGGAACACAGCGGAGAATTAGCAGAGGCTGCAACAATCATAGAAAAAATGTTTGCAACAGGCAAGAATTCTTCAAAAAGCTCAAATCAAATGAAAATGACACAAGAAGAAATGAGAAAGGCAACAGAAATTGAAATGAAAATCATCGAGAAGTTCATATTGAAAATTGTGGTACAATTGGACTTCACTGGGAATCCAAAAGAAAAGAATATCAGGTTATTTCTATTGAAGTTATACTTCCGGTTGGGGAGGAATGAGGAAATCAAGAGAATTGTCGAACAAACTGCAAGTGTGAACCAAATCATGGAACTTCTTTCCTTAATCGACCCTCCAAGTTATGAACTCCAAGTGAATGGATATAAAATGGATTTCAAAATCCCATTGGGTCAAGAAATAAGGAAAATAAAAATAATGGATTTCTCTGTGGACGTTTCCCTTTTGCCACCATCACTCCAAACACTACATTTAGCTAGAACTGAATTAGTTTTCAGTGAGCGAATGGATTTGCCCAACTTGAAATACTTGTTCTTAGAAGAAATGTCAAATTCTAGTTCGTTTATCATCCAGCTACCACAATTGACTCATATCGAATTTTCAAAGATGAAAGAAGTAAATCTGGACCTTATTCCACAGAATGTAAAGAACATCAAAATAAGTCTTGGTTTGTTTTCTACAAGAATAATTGGCGGACTGAAGAAATTGAGTAATCTCATTTTGGAAGGATTCCCTTTGGATCAAGTGGAAACTACGTTGAGACACTTCAGGACAAAACAACTCGTCATTTATGATGACTATGCAGGATATGAACCAACACCACAGTTAATTTCGTTTATAAACAGTGAACAAATAGAAACAATTGCAGTTGCAATTAATTGGACAAATAAATTGATCAAAAGCTCCAGTATCTTCTCCAATCAAGTGGACAGACAATCAAAGCACTATTTGGTGGAAAGGGGAAGGGGAAAGGCGATTGAAGAGGAACACTTTGAAAAATTACGTAAATTATGGTAGAGTGAAGAACTTATAGGATTATTTTATTAAATTCTTGGCTTCGTAATCTTCGTATGTACATTTATTATTAATTATTAGTAGTTAATTTTAACTTCTGTGAATTGAATTTATACGTTTGTAAAAATTGATTGAAAATGGAAGGTTTAGAAATTTTTAATTTTATGATGTTGAAAATTAAAGTAAAATATAATAATATATCTTAATCAAAAATGGGGAATGCATCTGGAAGCAATTTATAGGTTTCATGTAAAATAGCAAGCAAGTAATAAAATACTATTCAAGGATATTTCAAAAATGCCATCAGAATGTTCAAATTCCAATAATACTTATTAAAAGAGAAAACTAACATGCCTGCTGGTATTGGACAAGGATGTTAGGTCTTTAGGTTTAACAAAATGGGAAGTATTTTATTTCACCATAAAAATAATCTGTTTGTCATAATCAAAAATCCTCAATTTACCATAATACTAATCAGTTTATCATAAGAATATTAATTTGCACATATAAATCGTCACTCAATACATAAATAATCATTTCACCATAACAAATATTGCTTTCTCCATAAATCAAATTGTTTTTACCATATATCATTAATCGACAATCGATATTACGTATGGCATTTTGATTAATAATCTGGTAAAAGCAATTTTATTTCTGGAAAAAGCAATATTTTTTATGGTAAAATTATTATTTATGGTTGACTGACGATCGATATGGTAAAATAATTAAATAATATTTCTATGATAAATTGATTATGGTAAATTGACGATTTGTGTTTATGGCAAACTGATTATTTTTATGGTTCAGACTGCTCTAATTCAGAATTAAATTTTTGATAGGGGATATTTTTATGTATACTGAAGTTGTATAATCGGAATATTCTTTATAGTTAATAGAGAATATGAGAATATGGGAAATGCCATTTTGGGTGAGTATTGCCGTTGTAAAAGTGCTGAAGCAATTTTAATAGTTTCTCCATTAATACTAGCAAGATTGTTATTATCCATTGTTCAGATAACTCTTTTGCTTTAACTTATTGAAAAGAAGTAGCATCAACATTTAAAATATTGCCAATCATAATTTCCTACCCAAGTTGATTAGTTATATGAAAATATAACCTGATTGAAGTGACGTCAAAACTGGAATTTGTTTGCATTGAATTTGTATAAGGTATTCTCTTTTGATTTAACCCATAGATTAAAAACTCCATTTCTCTCCTCTGTACACCTATCGACATTTGGACTTTTCACTTTAAACGAAAACCATAAAGTAATCAGTATTGCGATTAACATCGTCCTATTTGTATTTACAGGAACAGAGAAAAGGAATATATTATTCTATTAAATTCAAACAAAGTCGTGCTTAGGTGCAAAGGTTTTATTATTGGACCCAAAAACTTTATTATTTTGAACACTGAGCAGAAAATCGAACATTCCATTATATATAAGGTATAAGCACTTTAGTGCATTGATTTCACAGTTTTCGACACACAAAGGCGTCTGAATACTTCTAGTTATAAACATTGGTTCTCGATTTCCACGAAAGATAATTTAGTGAATTGGTTTGTATTAAAACTAATTTGAGGAGTGGACAATACGACATTATACAATTTAAGACTTGACAATATCTTCTGACTGCTGAAAGATAATTTAAATTAGAAAATATTTTATTATTTTTCATACTTGGTATATAATCACAATACTCTGAACAACTCGAGAACTTTCTATTTGCATCGAAAGTAAATAGCAATGCCGCGGTCCGGGAAAAAAAGAAGGACAGAGGAAATTTATTCTCAGGAGTTTCTACAAATATATTTTAAAGAAGCGGTCCGATTTTTTAAAGTCTGGGGTTTTCTTAAAGCTACACCATTTTCTTGGGATGAAAAAAGGATTTGCCTAACATTAAGTGATTCCTATACGCAATATGGCACTTGGCTATTTGCCGTCTGGTGGTTTGTCGTCGCAGTTCTGTACTGTTCAATCCGTTTGCTGATGGAACTGTATCATCCAGATCCCACATTTCAAGCTTACAAAATTGTAAGATATATCCAGTTTTGCATTCTCACTTCTCTAACGGTGTTCATCGATATTCTTTTCATCGCCAGAGGAAAAGAGATAGCGATTGTAGCAAATTCTTTCCTTCGATTCATCACACAATTTGCAGGTAAGTAATAGAATACTAAACGACAATAATAAATCATTTATAGCAATTAAAGGTAAAAGTTTTGGCAATTTTTCAGGGAGTCAATTTATGACCAAATTGAGAAAAGAAGAACAAAAACGAAATGCGAATTTAATTTCCAAGCTGGCACCTTTCATGTATATTGCAATATTTCTTGTCTGTGTTACTTTTTCACTGCAATGTGCCTTCGGAGATGATTGGAATCCAATTCAGAGGTTTCTAAGGGAGAGCTTTCCGAACAAATTTCATACAATCCTTTTCGTTCGCATCGTCGTCTTCATAATAAGTTTTCTAGCGATTGTTCATACAGCAGCGGCATGCATGATTTCTGCGTGTTGTCTGTTCATATACTGCACCCAGATTTCCTTCTCCTTAAAGTCAATATTTCCTGCTACTGCACACATTAGAGACAGAGATGAAAGATATGATTCATCCATTAGATATTATCAAATATTAGTTTTACTAAATCGAAACTTAAATGATATTATGTCAAATGCTTTGGGTATGGGCTTAATTGGTTTCAATGCGATTCATATGCTATCTACGTTTAGTGCTTTCAAATTATTTAGCCGTGTTCCATTTGTCGTGTACATTTATTTTCCATTACTGTCCATTCTTTGTCTTTTTGTGGAAAAGCTTTATCTCGCCAGCTTAGGAGAAGTTGGTGAACAATCGCAACTATTTCGCCAAAAATGGAAACGGGTAATCCAAGATAAAAACTATATACGAAGATTAAAAGCTTGCCAACCTATTGGAGCTAACTTTGGCTCTTGCTTTATAATTAAAAAACAGACGACTGTAACTTTCATGCAAATTGTGATCGATAACACAATTAATATGATTTTGTCCGTTAAGATTTAAAACTGATAGCTTTCCTAATATTCCTATTGTCAATGCCTGCCTTTTCAGTTAAAATTTTCTATTTAACAATACACAATACATTAGCATACATTGAAAACATGTATTAAAAATTTTTTAACTGCCTGCCCATAATAAATCGCAATTATTAAAAGAAATTATATCCCAATCATCTAATATCTTATATTTGCTACTTAATTTAATTGGTGAACCGAAAATATTTTGGCATAATTATTAAAGTATGGAATTTGAGTGCATTGAATTTATGTATTATTATAAAAGTATTTGACCTAACTATAGTGTAATGGTTAAAAGTAGTATTCTAGCTCAGCAAACATCATTTTAAGTAAACAAATTTTCGATTAAAGGAAACACGTAAAAGGACCCCAAAAGGAAATAATACGCAAACATTATCTTTCCATTATTAAGCGAAAACCATAAATGTACACAATATTTCGATTAACAGAATCCTATTTACGCGAACATAGAAAAGGAATACACTGTATTATATTCAAACAAAGTCATTCTTCTTGATAATTATTTCTGGCGTTTCTCTAAATACAAAGTTGGAAGAGTGGCATAGTTGATTGACATTTTTTAAATACTGATATTTTGTAAATCTTAAAAGAGTAAGCAAAATATAAAGAAAATTTTAGTACTGTACAGTATGGATTAAATTAAATTATTTTTTAAGTATAGAAAATTATGAAAGCATTTCGAAATTTGTTAGGAGTGGAAGAGAATAGAAATTAAAGAGCGAAACAAAGTAATTTAAGTAAGAGTAGAACTGAATAATGCATTGGGAGTGGAAAAGAATAAAAATTTCCGTCTGGAACAGAATGGTAAGTTAATGCAATATAGCGATGATAAAAATGTAGGATAGCACGAGATTAGTTAGAAATAGCTGGCAATATTATCATAAATCTATAATTTGCATCTCTTGAGAGTGGGGTTTGTGTTTGGGTGAAATGCATGACAAACATTGCGAACTCAAGGTAAGAAAAGGTGCCTCATAGTGTCAAACAATGCATACACTGCAAATAATAGCATATGGTAGCCACAAGACATATTAACAGTGCTATTCAAATACTTTTATTTATCTCATCCAAACAAATTGCTATAAAGTATATACAAGCTCAATTTGTTTTGCAAATGAATGCAAAACTAACTGCGAACTTAAATCGGAACAAAAGCATAATTAATTTGACAAAAGTGTTTTTATACAGTGTCACAATTCTTTTTATTAACCTTGAATGTTTATCAATACTGTCACGATAAAAAAACGCTATTCAGTCAGGTGTCTTGAGCGCAGTAATCCCGTACCTTATCTGGTTGTAGTTATAGGCCTACTTATCGTGCGTTGTGCATGATCACTCAATATTTAAAGAAAAAAGTTAGTAAATAGATTTTTGGGTAAAATTGCAGCAGTATTCTGTAAATTATTACATGGGAATAGAATGTACAAAAACAGTTCTTCGTAATTTGTAACAGTGTGGTAATAGGGTTGTTACAAATATTGATTGGAAAAATGCAATATTTGCAATTTTGCTATTTTTATCCTCCTGGAAGTTGATATTGCCTTATTGAATTCTGCATGAATAAGTAATATAATTTTCAACGTTGCTGCTATATACTTTTACTATTTTTAGAACTTTTAGAGTTACAAATAGAAATAAAATTTTAAAATGTTAACGCACATAAAAATTTCAAGTACTATTTTGCTTGTATTTTTTGTTTTAGAAGGCAAACAGAAAAATGTAAATTCTGTATATCCTGAAGCACGATTTGTCCAAGAAAGAATAGATTTCCAAAATTATTTAGTAAATTTCACAAATAGAAATATAAATTCGTACACAATTTTAACGTTCTTGCTAGAATGGTTTCCAAGTGTTTCCGGACGATTCCATCAGAACCAGATGGATTACATTTCAAACTACATGCAAATTGCACACGAAGCGGAATTTCCTATAAAAATAATTACGATGAATAAAATAGAAGAGAGTAATAAAAATACAAGTGTTGTTCCAAAGCGTTCAATTTTGCAGAGATTACGGTTTAGGACAAGGAATCTAATTATTACGAACAAACTAAGTGATAACTCAGTTAGATATTTTGAGAAGCTTCAGTACTTTAATTCCGACAGTGTTGTAATTCTGGAATCTAATCCTGAAAATACATTATTAATTCCTGTGTGGCCAGATGTCTTTTCCAGTTCTCAAATAAGTGATACTCTAAAAGTGGAAATTCTTGCAAATATATTTTCTACTGCACTAAATCTAAGTAATCATTTTATTAATCTGCCATCACCACCAAAAGCTTTGGTGATGCAAGCAAGAATGGAACACCCATTTGGTTACATTTTAAAATACATTGCAAGACAAACGAACAAAACACTGGACGTTTGTATTGGTGCTTGCACTGGAGATTCGGATATAATTATGAATAAATATTCGGAAGAAATTCCAAAATACATTTTCGATTACAAATATTGTTATTCCGGGTATACAGCGGGATGCCAGTTCGTTTCTAAGAATAAACAGAGCGCCACCTGGAAATCCTATGCTAGAGCTACTGGACTCCAGTCATTTATAGCCACAATTGTTACTTTTATCATTTTAATACTTTTTCTATGGATAAAGTCGTTTTTCAGTTTTAGTTATGGTGAGAGTACTAGTTTTTTGACATATATTGCTGTGGTGGGGCGCCCCCTGGTGTTTCAATCCTCAAAATTCCTTCCCAGTCGCTCTACTTCTTTTCGATTAGTTTTTTCCACTTGGCTTATATATTGTTCCATAATGGGGGAAATTTACCGTGGAAAACTAGTAAGTAAACTCATGGACGTTTCAACTACCGAGTCTTACAAAACATTCGAAGATATTTCTTCCGATTCTGTCCTAGTTTTTTCCTTGCGCAGAATTGGATCAAACCTAACTAAATTTTCATCCCCGGAAGAAGTTTTCAGTAACGAAATAGCAAAACCTACAAAGAAAAAAATTAAACATATTTACGAGAAACTGGTTAAGAAACTGCGCAGTTCTTATGGAACTATTCCATTTACATCAATTTGGGCAATTTATACACGAATTGTAGATGAGAATGCAATTTTTGTTTACGAAAAAGAAATTGTCCAGCTTTTGCACAAATTTATCTCTTTACTCCACAACAATGGGAAAAGAAGTTCCCTATCCACATCTCAAATTGATATCCCAAAATCATTTTTGCTCAAGAATGGACCGATGCAAAAAAGAATCGAAAATGTCGTTACGCAATTATTTGAATCAGGAATAACTGAATGGTTAATGGACGGCTTCGTTAACAAAATTTCTCACAGACACCTTCTGAAAGCTTTGAGGGATACAAATGAACAACGTTTAAGAGACATATCCACGGTTAAAAGTATTCCTGCTGTTCAGGTTAAACATTTGACTGGCATTATTTTCCTTCTTTTATTTGGATTTTCTTTAGCTCTCATTAAATTCTTTATTGAAATTTTTCCTTTAAAATACTATTGGGAAAAATTAAAACGATTAAAATATTAACGTTTTCTTAATAAGGGAAACATTAATTTCACTAAAATAATTAGTAAAACTAATAAAATAATTTTAGTATCCACTAATGTTAAGTTTAAATAAGATTTCCTGATGTTCGTAAATAATTCATAGAGGAAAAGACTTTTATTGTAGAACCAATGTTTTACTATTGCAAAATTCGTCATGTTTAAGCTACAGAGTAATCTACAAAGGAAAATATTAAGTTAAACGATTCCATTTACATTGTAAATTATAACCTAAATGCATTAACATGGATTTTAGTATTTCCACTACAGCAGTAAAAACTACTTCACCTAATGCCAATTGTATCTATAACGCCAATTGTATATTATGTGATTGTTAATCTATTAAGTATTGCAAAATATTTGTCTTTTCAATTTTCAATGCAGGCAAATTAGTTCATTCAAATTTACAACTTGTAGTAACTACGATAATATTAATAGTTACCGATTCTAAATGTGGTCGTCATAAAATGATAATAATATAATTCTCAATCTTTATGCTTAACTTTGCTGCATACGGAAATAATTGACTGTTCAATGTAATTGGAGCAAAAACAAAACAAGCACACTTGCACTTTAAATCAAAGTTGTGTTAGTCAGTCCAAGTGTGTAAAACAAAGCAGGGAACTAAAAAAGGCTTTTAACATTAGTAAGACGAAAAACCTTTATTTCCATTGCAATGCATGTATTGTTGCAAGAAAAATTGTATTTATAACATTTTAAAATGATTTGTAAAAGAATTTACAATTTTTTCACTTAAATTTTATCAGCAAAATATTTAAACTTAAAATTACGACCAAAATATACAAATAACTTTTTAATTAATTTACTTTCGTTTTCACAAAATTTAAAAAAGCAGTAGAAATTAAGTTTTTAAAAAAGCAACTTTGGTTTTTCCTTAAAATACAATGCAGACGTACTGAGCAACGTTAAAATAGTTTGGCTAGGTACCTTAATAGCAATTAGCGTTCTGGTTTTGATAATGAGATAATTACTACTTACTCGTTGACCACGTAGGTACTTGCTTGCCACATTTTAGAACTGATAGACATGAACTTGAAAGTTGCACTTACAAATATTTCGACTGCTAATGTGAATTGGCTGCTGCACAACTAGCTTACATGGGCTTATATAGCATTACAATACTTTAATATAACTTTACCATCGTTTATTATAACATTGTATATATTGTAGCATCAGATTTGCAATACTTGTCTGTATTAGGATGGTAGAAGTGTTCTTCTACATTGTTATTATTGTTATATATGTGCAATAAGTATAGTTATGCCTTTGCATGTTGGATTTAGCTCTGAAATCTATATAGCATTTAGTTTGTGTGTTAAAGAAAGCTAAAATAGCTGAAGTGCAACAATTCTTCTACTAGAGAAGCCAAGTTGAATTGGCGATGCGAAGATGACTGATTAATTATAAAATACATAAAGCAGATTTTAAGATTGTGAACCTCCTTTAACAAACAGCAGGACAGGACAGTAGTAAGAAACTATATAACTATAACAATTTTTCTGTTCGTTAATTAATTACTCAAGTTCAGGGTACAGTGATGAGAAAAAATTTATTTAGTCCAATTTTTCAGAGTTTCTACCATTTATTAAGTTTCTACACTCACAAAACGTGATACTGCATTCTAAATTGCTAAATATTTCATATGTATGTGAACTGAGTGAACAATAATTAATTTTAATATCTGTTAAAAAGTGTATTTTATGGTAGTTTTTATTATAAGATGATAATAAAGTCATAATTAATAAAAATTAAATATTTGTGAATCAAACTCTATTATAATGACATAAACTACATTTTTTACATTAAATATTGTTTTCCCGATTTTTAAAGTTACTTATTTGTAGGTGTGGAACTACTTTCTAATGCAATTTATTTAGGTGTGTCTTGTTTTCATCCCCTAAATGCAAATGCAATTCTATCATATGTACGATTGGGGAATTTCTTTACAATGCATTTTGATTACTGATACATCTAGGGAATACGGAAATGTTATTTCTTGGATAATATTAAAATTTTATTTTCCACTTCCTGTCTCAATTTTTACGAAACCCTATTTTACATCCCTGCTGTAAAACTGTAAGTGGTAAAGTATGTAATAGTAAGATAGTTTAATAGCATGAGGAACAAAAGCATTTAGTGTTGCTTGGTATATTATGCTTGTAAGCATATAAATATATATATACCTCCTTCGTGTTCGTACAATGTAAACTGCATTAAATATGAATGAACAAAAAATTCCTCCGTTTTACTCTAGTGTTCTAACTTTAATCCTAGCGAACATCTAAAAAAATATAAAAACGAGCTAAAATCTAGCTCATAAATTTCCCTTTCTAGTCTGAAGCATTGGCCTAAGTATCAATTGCATTCCGCATTATTCTTAATGTACCTTATTATTGTACGTCACTGTAATACATTTCATTCTTCATTAAATCATTACTATATCTTGCTTTTAAAATGATGACTAGAAACATCTAGAAGTAAGAAATAGTTCGCATAACACCGAGATTAAATTTCTTTATTGATGAAAGTAACATCATGCTACGTAAGAATATATTTACAAAACTTTAAGATACAAAATTCAGAAATGAAAAATTATATTTCCAAGTTCCTTTTGGTGCAGTTTCGGAAATCTGAAAGGTACAAAATTTTTGAATAATTTAAAATCGCAGTAAATTCCATAAAAGACCAAAATCAAGCTAGAGCGGAGATTTTGCAAGATTTTTACATTATGTTGTCTTTCTTTTCAAACACGTATTATATTAATACTACATAACACCATAATTTGTGTAGAGTCCCTAGATTTTTTAATTATGCGGATTTAAGCATTTAATTTACTAAAAGTGAATTTACTGTACCTATTTTGCTAATTGTAAATACCTAACTGTAGAATACAGAGAAGTTAACTAACTAGGTATACACAATATTTACAATTAGAAAAAATGGGTAGGTTTACTATGTCTAGAAAATAAGTAAAGATATAAACTAGATAAGTAGCTAATTGCAATGAATCTGTATGTAGTGGTGTATCTGCCAAAAGTATCACGATTAGGAAACTTGATCTAAACCAACCCACCTCGTATTAGTACAATACGAATTAAGTGAATGAATAGTGCAATCTTAAGACAGATTGTACGCACATGTCAGAATTTATCAGTGCAGAGTCGTCATTCAAGGAAAGTAGACTTCAGTTGGTGTCTTTGCATTTGTACTCACGTATCCCTATCTGCAAAACTACAACTAATAACTATTGCACTACTGTTACAAAAATTTAAGTAATTTATTATAATTATAATTACTACATAATTTTCTTACAACATAACCACCAACATAAATAGCTAGTGTAGTAGTATTACTAAGATATTTAAACAAAAGTTACAACAACATTAGTAATCATTAATCAACAAAGTTTCTAATTTATTTATAAGAACACTTAATTGAATTGTAAACAAACTATTTATTGTGCGATAATATCCTGACGGAAGTTTATACGCAAATATTATTTATTGTGGTTAGACATAAAGGCGGCAGATTATAGACCTGTGAAACGGAGTACCTGTCTGTGTAACGTTAATAATCTTGTGGGGTGTAAATTAATTATCCTTACTTGACTTGACTTGACTTGACTGATAACAACAGAATTGTTATTCAATAAGTGCATACGTGCTTACGATCCTATTACTCAATATTATGTCAAAGTGCAGTCAGCTTTTAACTCTCAATAGAAAATGACGTTAAGGACGTTACTGTTGTTAAAGGCTTTTGTCTGTCTCTCCATTCCAGTTACTTTTTGTGCACCACAAAGTGGATTTGACCCATTCGCAATTTACCAGGGTAGTCCCGTTCCTCATTTTCCAAGAAATACACAAATACCAGGATCTCCAACATTCAAAAACGATAGACAGCCAAGAAAACCTCAGAGAAACGGTAATTTACATTAGTTTTGCATTAAATAAGTTTAAATATTTAAGAAAATGCGTTTAGTATCTTTCTACAAAGTTATTTTGGGTAATTTTTCATAAAATCAGTGATAATTAAAGACAAAAAAGTGTGATAATTTGGGAATTTAAAATCACCAGCAAGGGAAAACCTATAATTATAATTAAAATTGTAAATATTTGTGGTAAAATTAAATTAGACAACAAAAATTACAGTTTAATGTTATCTACTTGTGTATGCATTGTCCTTTCTTCATAATTATACACTTCATTTTGCATTTGTTTGCAGGAATATCCTTGAAATATTCAGTAGGAATTCTGTTACTGCTTTTGAATTTGTTTATTGTTAGAGAAATTAGAGATTAAAGTGATATTTTGATTAAATATTTGAATATTTTTCAGAAAACCCGTTTTTCAAGCCTCAAGAAGGACTTCAACCTTACAGTTCAAAATATTTTGTACCAAATGGAGGAAAATCAACTTCCAGTTTGCCAAAAGAGGAGATATTTAAAGAAAAATTCCGATTCAACGATGATTATTTCGGTTCCCCTTCCCCTCGGCCAGGACCACGTCCACAATATCTCGATAAACGTCCAAATCGCCACCATTTCTCGCGGCCAAAACCTGGATATCGCCCAGAAACAGGAAGGGAACAATTACCATATTATCCTCAAGCCTCAACCAACAACCCAATGATATTTTCTTTCCGTTTAAACCGAAAGTTCTGGGACGAAGAATTAAAGAGCCGTGTGAATTCGTTACAAAACGTAGATTTTGTGGAAGAGATGGAAGGTTATGCAAAGCCATCAATGCAAATAGGCTACCGTTTAATGGAATGGTTTCGTGGAATAGGGGGAAAGGATTCAAAAGCGGATACGCTTGTAACAAAAAGCAGTGCTGAAAAAGTTGCGACCACAATAAAAGCGAAATCCAGTGAAAAAATTGCTGAGGAACCTCCTGTTTATTTTTCTCATACAAAAAGTAGTACAGAAGTAGTCCGGGGAGGAAATTTAAAACGTGGAGCTCCTCATTTCCCTCCTATTGCATTTTCCGCACATCCTCAATACGATCATACTGGACACTCTGATGAACATGGTGACCTGGTTCACGGACCTGGAATTTACGGAAATTCTCCAGGAAGTGAAATTCCATTAGGAAACATTTTAAAAGCAAAGGCGGGGAATGGAAAGCCAAATTTCAACCCAAAATGCAACAAAGGAGGAAGTATGATTTTCTGCAATTCGGATGCCCTTATCGGACTTTTGAATTTACTGGAAGAACACATGGGAAAATCGGAAAAAACTCAAGGAAACTATGGTCATCGCGACGAAGACGATGATGATGACGAACATTACAAGACAAATTCAAAATCCCCCGGGGGTAGAGGAGGACCAATGCGACTTGAAGTAATTGAAATGGATCCTTTCCTTAATAAGGATTATCCAGAAAAACCACGTGGTAGCAAAGATTATAACCAATTGCATGATGTCGATTATTATCGTCCAAATCCTAACGATTACGGCTCCCACGGATCATCCGGTTATGGTTACGAGGATCCTAACCGGGAAATCGAAGTTGTCATTGTTGTCCACACTGAAGGAGGTTCTTACGGAAAAACTGTTCACAAAGTCAGTGGCCACGATGGTTATGGTTATAAAGATAACATTAAGAATGTCCACGATAAATTCCGAAAGCCCTACAGACATTTTGATGATGACGAAGAACAAAACAGTTACGACAAGAAATTCGACAGACTCAAGAAAGTTATTGACATTGTTAGACAGCGGAATAATAAAATCGGAGGACAGAATTACGAGGGGTGGCAGAAAAATAACTACGGCAGGGGAAATCAGTACGGATATGGACAAGGACATGGAAGTCCTTACGGACAAGGTAATAAATACAAAGGTGACGATTATTGGAATAGTTTGTTGAATGAATATCGGTTTGGTAACTACATTCCTCTTCAGAATTCTAATGATGGACCTAGTCGAGTAAGACCCCACGTAGAGGAGGACCCTAACCCTAATGGTTTCAATGACGGTGGACTCTTTATTGACATGAGGGACAATGACTACTACAATTATGGACGTTTAAAAAATCCAGATCGACGGGGGAGAACCGGAGAGAAATATTTTGGACAAGCCAGAGAGGGAAAATCGAAACATGCGTCCAAGGAAGAAAGAGATGTTGCTATTAGAACGAAAATAGAACAAGTTTATTTAAACAAGTTTATTTAACACATAGTTAATTTCTATTATTCCCTCCAAACTTTGTAAAAAACACAAATTTCAAAGTATTTTTATCTAATTCTTATATACAGTCAGTATGCCTGCTTTCAGAGAGTAAATGATAATGTTGTAAAGAATGCATCTTTTGTGATAATCTCGTAGCTTATTGATATTTTTGTACATCTCAAATATCCGTGTGTGCTATTGTGAATATGAATGTAATTATTTAACAAGATAATAAATTAATTCAGTTCAATTACTTCGTTTTCTAATTATCTTTTCCAAAGTAATATTACTATATTTGGTTAACGTATCCAAAATCTATTTTCGGAAGGTCGTTCCAATGAAATCATAATTATGCAAAATCGAGATACAAATTGAAGTAGGTAAGTGTGATAAATTAGGCACAATATAATTATTATATTAGTAATCACAGTTATCAGCATTTATGAATTTGTATACTTATTAAAGTAGATTGGTAATTGTGGGAAGATTGCAATACTTGTGTTTTGTATTCTGTTATTTATGTACAGATATTATCTGGTATTTAGTTATGCGTAAAATAAACGTGTTAACATGTTTACAGCGTGAAATTATGAAACACGCGAAACAATAGTTAGTACGTCACATCCTGTCGCAAATCCTCATTTGATGATTGATGTGCCAGTTGTTTAATCTTCATTCACTACAACAGAAATTGCAATGTCAACGAGAAAAGGGAAAACAGCCTCAGTCCTCAGTTAAATATATAAGAGGGACCCCGTTCTGCAGGCAAAGTTGCAATAATCGTAGCGTAATCAATTAAATATTATTTAGTAGCGGCAGCTACTTTATAATTGTTTTACCAGTATGTATGTCTATCCGCCTATCTCCGGGATAATGGGTAAAAAGTAACAGGGGAAAATTAAGTAAACCCAATTATGTTTTTTGCTTTTAAAACTCCTGCTACATTAATATAATAATTCTTATACAAAATTTTTTCATTTTTACAATGTAATTAATTTCTGCTGCCCGCTACTTCTTTACATATGACTCTTAGATGTATAGTTATAAGCAGGCAAAATCCATACAGAAAGCAATAATAATTTTGTTACCGGAAAATTACAGCTGATAAAAGTATTTGTTCGTTCTTGGAAATTAGCACAGCTTCAGTTTCTAAAAACCATTAAATGTCATTCCATATTTAAAACGCAGTGTTTTTATACCACTAGCTTAAATACGGTGAAGTGTATACGGTAATTTGAATAGCAAAATTCAAACGGCCTAGAAAGTTAAATGCATCTTTTTTCTGCATCCTGTAATATTTTTAATGGAAGAATTTACCTATAGGGTTATATTTAATGGGTACTTAAAAGAATTTAGAAAGTCCATAATATAATTTAAAAAGTCCCTAAAATAATTTAACAAGTCCCTAAAATAATTTAACAAGTCCCTAAAATGAAATTATTTTGCCCATGATTGTGGTGTCCCTGGGAATAATTTAATTGTTTATTACTTACTTAAACTTAAAAACTTATTTACTTACTTAAAAAATAATTTAAAAAGTCTTTTTTCTACATCCTGTAATATTTTTAATGGAAGAATTTACCTATATTATATTACAGTTTTATCTTGACTTTGTGAATTTTACTTAGAAGTAATTATTGAAAGATATAAGGTATATGTAATCTTTAATTTATTACCAATATTGTTTGTATAATTTTTATTCTTTCGATGCATATATTCAGTATTCAGGGACATGTTATTTAAATTAGCATACTTAAATTGTGTAAATATTTTTTAGACAGTAAATAATCTCATGATTCATCATGTGCAATTATAACTGATACCTTTTACTGTCCCATCACAATTAATTTATCTTTTATTTATTATTCACCGATGACTCACTAGTAAGATAACACTATATATAGGTAGGCAAGCTTTTTACCAGATGTACTCGTTCTACATCCTTTCACTTAATACTTCGCTAAACTTTTATTGTTATCGGGGAAAAATATCTGTTTTGTAAATCTACAAATTACAGTTTGCAAAATTTTGCCAAAAATCTGACATTAAACAATAAGGTAATTATTTAATTTTACTTAAAATTAAAAATATTTTCCTAATTATTGATTTTAAAGGTAGAAGTACCAGCATTACAAAATTTGTCGAACATTTACACAGAATTTGAAGAAAATCGGGTTTCTTGAATTTTTAACATTCGTTTCATTTTCACTTTAAATATTGCTACTATTTTATTACAATCCACTGTCCTTCGTCAATTGTGTATGATGATATGATAAAAACGTTCGCAATGGCAGGATCTTCCTAAGTTCTCTAAATATATTCTTATGGCGTCCCAGAATTAATCTTAGCGGATAGATTTATAATTGGAGATTTTAATTCGTCAAAATACTTTTTCAAAAATTCAATTGAAATAAAAACCTAAAATTGTCAACCCAATAAAGTTTCTTAAGAACTGTAAACAATACATAACCGATCTTTTGAAAGTAATACAATCAACGACTAATAATTTGAGAATAATGTTATTTTTCCATAGTTTTCACCTTGCTGGAACGAATATAGGTTCTTGATTGTATGAGAATTTCTAAATAATAAATTATAATAAATTAACAATAAGCTCATAAATTTTATAGAATATCAAAATGGTGTCAGTCAAGGGAGTTTTGATTTTGTCGATTGTGCTTTTTGTAAGCGAAGTGCAAGGGGGTCCAGCTGCAGCTGGAATTTGCTACGGAGGATGTGCTTCTGTAGTTGTAGCCTGTTATGCCGCCGCCGGATTTGTCTTTGGGACCGTTACCGCTGGTGTTGGAACCCCTGCCGCTATTCTTTCTTGTAATGCTGCTTTCGGCACTTGTCAAGGTGCATGTATGGCTGCACTTTTCATGCCTACTCCATGATTTTATTATCAATACCTCCATTCTCCATATTATATACACAATTGTGGATTTTTCTGCTAAGGATCACTAGGAAAAAATGTAATTTCTGTTTTCTATTGTAAACTAGTTATCTATAAAGATGTTTATAATGATATAAACTATATATTAAAAATTAAAACTATTTTGTTGTTTTTTGGCATTTAATTGAAGTTGCCTCCAATTTATCCGTTTAATTGGCTTGCAAAGATATTAATGAAAAATGCAATACGTAGTTCTGATGTAGAGTAGAATTTACTCAATCGGTAATGCAACTCCAGGTTGCGGCCTCAAGTAAAATTAGCCTGCATTAAAAGTAAAATATTTGTAAGCACGTTAAAATATATTTGCAGAATTTTATTTGCTCAAGGAAACAGCAATAATATAATTTTGTGCACTATGATTCAGGATGTCAAGCTGGTGTTATTTAATGGGCATCTCACAATAGTGCTTAAAACGGCATCTTTTACACGTACATTGGAGAAGTTTCTAAAAATTACCGAATTTTATGCAAATTGTTAAAAAGTGCCTTTATATGGTAGTAATTTAGTATACGGTTAAAAATAAAAGCTTAAAATTGCAGCTTCAATCAGTTTATTAGTAAAGGGTATTAATTAATGCTTAATGCTGTAATATGTTTGTTGTTGAACCTTAGATACAGTCGATGGATATACCTTTTCATTAAAATTATACATTTTACGAACTACTTTTTGAATTCTCAAAGCATTTCTCAAAGTAATCGATAATCTAGCATTCAAATTATTAATTAATTTTTATAGTTTTGATGCATGTTCAAAAGATACCGTGTACGTGCAAGTACACGAAATAATATTTATGACACATCGTCTGACTTACAAACTATTAAACTACATTTATATTTATAATCTGTACTGCACTTATTCGTGTAAAGTTGGCTGAATTAAGCGTGGTGCATTCCAGTATTCCTACCCTCAATAAAAGTTGTCCTGTATATGGAGTGTCCTACAAGAATCTCACTTTGTTGTATGCATTGCAATTTGCAATGCACTGTTCAGAACAAAACAATACACAATGAGTGTGCAAGAGAAAACTTGTTATTATCACATGATGGTGATGATTCACCTTTGCAACACCTACAGTATGTAACAGGAGTGTGCATAATACACAGCGTTTCAACTAAAGGTATCCATATCCATAGAACATCCAGTGTATAAGGAAGTATATCTGTAAGTATGGTATTTACCTCGTAAAACTTTCCTGTTCAAAATGCTTATTTGTTATTAGTTAAGTATCCGTCTTTCCTTTTTTTGTGACCACATACAATTGACCATTACCGAGCGAACTGAAATTATTATAAGATTAAGTTATTAAGTATGACCATTTAACTGGCAATTCTTCTATTACATGGTGTAGAAGCTTGTATAATGTGTAGATTATTCCAGTCCAGAATCGTCGATTATTCTAGAATCGTCGATTACTCCATATATACCGTTCTTTGTGTTTTAAACAAACATTCACATCTTGGTTTGTGTTGTGGACACATCTGTGAAAATACTCCATTTTTTGGAAAAACATATTACCATTATTTAACCTAAGGTAGGTACGGTGAACAATTTATAGTTTATTGTTAAAATCCATATTTGATATTTTTGGTAAAAATACATTTCGTATTTATTACTTTCCGCTTCCGTTTGGTATACAATGTTAAAATTATATATAAAATTATACAAAAAGTAGAGTTTGAATTTTGATTGTCTTATATTTTCTATTTTGCATTGATCACAGTTTAATAAAGAAATTGTTAATACCTTAGTGCCTTTGGCAAATGTCTTAATAGTCTATTAGTACATTTAGCTCAAGTTTCGTACAAAATCCTAACCATACTTGAACTAAATGTATTAAAACATTTGCAAAGTGCATTAAACAGTGAGGCATAGGCATAGGTATAATATCAGTTCGGAGTAATGATACTTGAAACTGGATAAATATTTATTAGCTAAATGTATTTATATCAGGTAAACCAATTATTTTTGAGGTACATTTCTAGTTAACCGTAATGTAACCGTAACTGTAATATTTCTAGCCGTTTCAGTTAACATGGTAGTTCCTAAAAAACTGATTCTTGGAAAAACTGATAATCTAGTAGTGATTTATGCATATCATTTCAGAAAATCAAAATGATTTCAATGAAGAGAGCCCTATTTCTTGTAGTTGCACTTATTGCAACAGAAGTGCAAAGTGGTCCTGCTGCACAAGGAATTTGTTATGCGGGGTGTGCAGCGGTGGTCGTTGCGTGTTATGCTGCAGCAGGGGCCACCTTTGGAACTGTAACTGCTGGAGTTGGAACTCCAGCCGCAATTATCGCTTGTAATTCTGCATTTGGTACTTGCCAAGGTGCTTGCATGGCTGCGTTATTTCTGCCCACTCCCTAATGCAAACATTCAACTCAACAAGATACTAATTTAGAATATTTAAAAATGTCATTTGTTATTTTTACTATTAATCACTGTGATATTTATTATTGTTGGTAATTATTACAGATTATCGTATCGTTTTTTATAAATTGAGATGTTAAATAGTGCATATGATTAATGATTACATAATGTTAAAATGTGAGAACACTAATAAACTAATTAAATATAATGATAAATATTAAATAAAGGTAAACATTTTATTCTTAATTTAGAAGATAGAAAGATTTGCTTCCCTACAGGCAAATTGTAATTATTTTTTAAGAATTTTAAGCACAATTCTATGGTAAATCTGCATCTCTGAAATATAACCAGAAGGAATAGACATCACGCATATTTTGAAAGAGTAAAGTCAAATACTTTTCAAGTACAAAAACAACACAAGGAAGAAGGGCAAGATATCCAAGTAAATGAAAAATTGGTCCGATTTTCATGTCAAAACTAACGCTTTTAAATTCCCCTTCAGCCTGCTTTTGTTTTCTTTAAATCGGTAGAGATCTGGCCTAAAGAATCGAAGTTGTCTCCAAAGGTCAAGTTGTCCGACTTCATTCAAATGTTGAACAACACTTAGCAATTCATGTCGGAAACACTCATAAAAGTTCCATGAAAGGGGTTCATTGTCAGCAGTCTCTATAGTGCGAAAACATTTCATTAAAGGAAGCACTTTTTGAATTTCAAACAAGAGTGCTTCGGAAATATAATTTTTTACATGTATAAAGAGTTTAAGATTCTTGTTTAACATACACGTTTTCACTATTGCAGTTTCATCTAAAAATGCATTTGCCTTATTGGTGTCATAAAAATAAACACTTGAGTTTTCTTTGTCAGTAATGCCATATTGTACAAAATAAGGATGCACACTATAGTAGCCTAGCTTTTGGGATCTTTCAGTTAGGTTTCCAATGATAGTAAGTATTTTATATTTATTTTGAATTAGTTCACCAAAACTGTTCATTATGTGTTTGTCCAAAGGAGCAATAACTTCTGTTGTGATATAAGCTTCGTACTGAGTTACAAGAAAATTGAACATCAAGGATAAAATTAAATACAAAAGGAGTTTCCTTTGGTTGTGATCTTGCCGGAGAAGAATCGCAATGACGGAAACAAAAAAGTTACTAATGGATTCAAATGTGATTTTCTGTTTTGTAAAATGAAATATAAGTGCATTAGCTAAAATGCAACAGATTAGCAATAACAGCCAACTACTCTTGTCCATTATGTCAATCCAGATCGATAACGACTGTTGGTGATAAGTTTCTTTTCTTACGCAGTATAGGAAACTTCTCTTTCCAGGAAAAGTCAAATATATAAGTTTGTTATTATCGTACCGAAACTTTTCGACATAAGAGTTTTCTGGGTCTACCCAGCCACAAAAGTGATTTTTTGTAATATCTTCAACACTTTTTTTGTAGAAAGAAGTGAAATTTAAATAGTTGGCCATGATTTCGTGCATTGGGATCTGGGCAACTCCAAAGAGGCACATTTTAAGTAGCTTATTGGAAATAAGAAGGTATGGCGACGATAACGAAGCACAGGTCAATCTTCTGTGATATTCATTATCTGCTAGGAGAACATCTATAGCAACGATATTCATTTTTTGGAGATTTCTATATAAACCTTCTCTTGTAAATTCTCTCTGTTGTTGGGCTTCCGATGTTTCAATATCAATTCTTCTGAATTCTTTTTTGAATATGGACACTGTTAATAATTCTTCAATGTGATTCGCAGATTTCATAACCATAAAATAAAGTCTGGACGTCCATTCCCACTGATAATGTTCTTTGATTTTAAGAAAGTGATTCCTTGTGCTGATTATTAGAAACTTGTCGCTTAGTCTATCTTTTTCACGACCAAACATTGTAGGAAATTTTGAAATTACTCTAATTAAAACCTCAGGTGGCTCTATTAATGTAAGAATATGACCATACCTGTTTGACAATGAGCTAGGGTATGCATTTCCTCCTTTGTAATTAGCAAACCATTTAGGTGGATTAAAAGTTGCAGTAACAATTAAGGTTCGTGGTGAGAATTCAATTTTTTCAAAGACATAATCCATGAAATTATTGGGATATAAAATAATGTCAAAATCACAATTTGCGAATGTTGATGGCAGAATTTGACATTCTGTACTGAAAATGAAAAAGGAGAGCAAAACAACCGCGATTTGATTTCTATGTGAAACGACAACCATATCTTTGCCCTAATGTTAAATCGTCAACTTCCTAATTTTTCAAAATTATCAATAATATTGGTACAAATGTCGTATTTTGATTTTTGACGTGCATTTATTCTGACTTGCAAAACCGATTTCTAACAATAAGGATGTATGTTTCTGAACCATTTGAGCTTTTATAATAAATAGCTTTTAGCTTTACATGAGAAAAACAGGCAGACTAAAAAAAGAAAGAATTGAACCTCCTTCTATCATATCGACTTAAATACCAATTTTGAATAGTTCTAGGAAGTCATTGAGGTCATCATTGTAAATTAAGTGCCAGAAGTTCACTTTAGGCTTTTATTTTGTCTGTCTGTCTCTGTGTGCGAGTAAGAGTGAGGAACTGTGAGTAGTCAATACCTCAAGAATTCAATGAGATAATTCGTTCAAATGAATTTTAATACATAGTGTACTGAAATAGTTTGCTAGTTTTGAAGATGAGCATTGCCTTTTTCAACGAAACCCATTTTTGTTAAAAAACACGATTTTTTTCAATGAACTGATACATTTTACGTTGTGAGACAGCGTAGTAACAACAGTTTTAGTAAAACATTCCACAATAACTTTCAGATCTTTAAGTTCCGCCACTTTTTTACACAGTTTACCACAGTTGTTAGTTAGTTTACGACAGTTTACCACAGTCACTACGCTACGTTATTCATTGAATTATTTAGGAGAATTTTGTTCCAGAACTTATTTAACAGAAAGGCTCGCCCTCGCCACATTACTCGGAAGACACGCCAGTTTCAAAGAGGAAGTACCGATAGTTGCTAAATAAAGCAAATAATCAAATACTCATACACAGTTGTATGTATAAACGTTTCTGACGTGTTATTTTATTTGCTTTTTTAAGCTTATTTGCGTGTTGGTAAGTCGTAAAAAAAACAAACTTCCATAAACTTCGTTTGAAACATATCCGGATTGGGTTTACCATATAACATTCAATTTTTAATAGCCCTCTACATCATTTTTCTCCTTTTCTTGCTAGATAGAACCCAGACATTTTGCAAATACCATGCTGAGCTGAAATATCGAAATTCTGTATATATAATGAACTGAACGGGCGATGTTGTAAAACTTTCCTAATGCCAATCCATTATAATATTCAAAATTTGAAATGGTGGTATTTTAATACAAAATATAAAATAATAATCCAACAATAATTTAGACTCACTTTTCAAGCTACTATAACATTTAAAGGTTTTATTTTCCTTGATCGATAAAAATGATTTTTCCAGTGTTGCAATTGTCATTTCTATTACTTTCTTTTCGCGTTTTAGCAGTTTGCAAATGTAACTTAATACATAAACTTTGTGGAGCACAGAAACCGGAATCAAAACTACATAATTATTAGACAAACGGCAAAGATCAGTATAACAAAGAAAAGTTTATAATGCTAAATCCTCCTTTTTGAATACTTTTGCATTAAGAGTCCTTCAGTTTTCATATTTGCTTGCATTGAGTTCGAAATAAATTCGCTTGTTGTATACTCGAATAAACCATAGTGTAAAATTGAATAAATAACTATTTTCCGCATTATATAGCAAGTATTGTGATTTGAATATGTAAATTTTAATAACTGATAAACGAAAGCTAAGTTTTTGTATTTAAATACATTAGAAAGATTCCAAACCCACAAAATTGCCATTGTCTTTTCGGTTAAGTAGATTTTGAAGGTACTTTCTTGTTTACTTCAAAGTTGGGTTTTGTTTTTCTGGATCCTAAAAGTCGAATATTGTGTAAGGCGAAAGCAGCAGCCTAAAAAATAAAAACGCACCACTAAAAGGGGCTCTTATTTAAGTGTACCTCAAAAATATTCGGTTTACCTCAAGAAAAATAGCACTTTTACCTCACATAAATACATTTAGCTAATAAATATTTATTCCGCCCCAAGTATCATTACTTTCAAACTGATAATATACCTTTGCCTCAAGTTTTAATACAAATTGCTAATATTTAAGTACATTTTGCTCAAGTATAATACAAAATCCTCCTCTGAGCTTTATGTAATACAAAATCCTCTCTTGTTGCTTTTTAATTGAGGATTTCTATTCTACTTGAGCAAAATGTACTTAAATATTAGCAATTTGCATTAAAACTTGAGGCAAAGGTATATTATCAGTTTGATAGTAATGATACTTGAGACTGGATAAATATTTATTAGCTAACTGTATTTATATCACGTCAATGTATTCAAAAGAGGTAAAGTCATTATTTTTGAGATGCATTTAATATTCCCCCATTAAAAATCACAATTCGAAATTCAAAATGGAATAAAAGAATATATCACCGACAAAAAATTACAAAAAACAGGTATAGAGTTTTCAGCAAAGATTTCTCATTTAACACAGTTACACAGGTGTGTGCTACTAAATGAAGTTTCAATTATATTTGCAGTTCTAATACAGTTTTTCGTAGCGATACTACTTCAGTCTACTAAAACTAACTCAGTAATTTCAAAAACGTCAATAATTAACTAGATTTGTTAAAAATTCGGGTTTAAGGTACTTTGAAAAATTGAATGGAAAACTATATCCGGGGAACTTACTTCTCGAACTTCACGTTTGTTATGTGAATTGCAATTGTGGAGAAGACGCCAGATGCGAGCGCAATTATTTTTTAAAACCTGCTCTCTTGTTCGGTCAGAATGAATCACTAAGTAAGCGAGGATTCTCAGGGATCGAGATTGTATTAGATAATCACTGTTATTTAATAGTCTCCATAACTCTGTGTCCCGGCAGTTTACTTCTGGTTCATTTTCTAAAAATAAGGAAACATTTTTAGTTAAATTCATAAATATTCATAAGTAATAAAGTAGATGTATTATTTTCATACCTAGAAATAGTTCTTCAAGAATGTTGACGTTCGATGGAACAGTTCTAACGATGTGACATAATATTGCTAATGTATCAGTAGCCAATCGATGTTTTCGCTTATCTACTTTCAGAAACAGTTGTAGAATAGCAAATGCTTGCAATACACACACACTATCACAGAATTGAACAGCAAAATCTTCACACGAGTGCACCAAAAAGCAAACCTAACATAAAATACAAATTTCAATTATAAATTTAAAACAAGGTTTTGCAAAAATATGCCAAAAACAAAGAGTACCAATTGCAGACATTTGTCCAGAGCTTCCAAATCTTCATCGGTTAAAGTTGAAGCAGTGTCATTCAAACCTACAGAGTTTCTTTCAATTCCTCTTCTTCGTACAGCAAGTTTGCAAGAATACAATAGGTTAGGAAGAACTTTTGCATCTAAATATATACTCTGTAAGGTGCTGATGAGATTCGGTTCTTCGTCGGGATTAATGTCAATTGTAAAAGGTACTGCAAGTAAAGTTGCAATTTTTTCAACTACTTCAGCAGCTGCTAAATGATTTCGAAGTGGAGCGACTAAAACGGTCAAGAAATGTTTTTCGCATAAGCTCTTAGGAGTATCCATTACTTCCTGAAATATTAAAGTATACCCAATTGCAAATTAACAATAAATTTTAAATATAACTAGTAAAAATCGAAAAATAGTATTATCTACCTTAATAGTCTTAATCAAAAAGTAGACCCACTCTTCGCTGTCAATTGGCTTGTCTTCTGATCCAAAGCTGTGCAATGTAAATAAGGCACCGCTTTTCCACAATAAATCAGAATCAGAAACAGGGGAACTATTCTGTTGTTGATTTGAATCATGAACACTTCCTCCACTTTTGCTGCAATACCCGACTGATTTCCTCCGCCGTTTGTCATGTCGATCGTTTTTGACTCGGTCGTCTAAAATTACTGTCCGCCCGGAACTATAATCTGTGGATTCACTTTCAGAAGAACTGGAGGTCATGCTTTCGCAAGAAGAGCCACTGCCAGAATCGTGAGCACCAGTAACATCCTTCTCTTTGTTATATTTAACTTTTGCAATAATTCTTCCATCTCCATTGTGTAGCTTCATGTCTGCGAATTTGTTGACAATTTTAGCCAAATTTTCTGGTTCGGTGACCGGCAAAGTTAAATCATCTTTAACATGAGAAACGACGGGTTTCTTTTTTGATGTGGATGGCTGATGTTTGCCAACCCGGTCTCCAGGACTGGACATTGGTGTCTGAATTCTATTTTCGCTGCCACATCTCTTTAATTTCTTTTGTGCTTCTTCAAACTTTTTGGCAGTCCTGCATAAAAGTCTGAAAGGGAAAAAATTATTTCATTAATTTTGGGTAGTGATTAGAAGAACTTTACAACTATTCGTGACAATTCAAGATTGTTTCTTACTTTGAGTATCCTTCCAGTTTTCTTTGAAGATTTTCACGTTGCCTTTCTTTTGCCAATTCCTGGGAAGGACTTAATGCTTTTGTTAATGAGAAGTGTCCATCATCGTTGTTATCAACAAGAAGGCCATCACTAACAAATGGGTGTTTCAAAAGATCCGGCCACGTTATCCGTTTCTGTGGATCCTTTTCTAAAAGACCCTAAATGAAAATAACTTTTTAAGTTATACAAATCATACTTATGCATTGCAAATAATTTACAAATAATTTTTAATGCCAATTCAGCGCTAAATATTACTTTTTGCTCAATATTTAGCATTGAATTGGCCTTAAAAATTCTTTCTAGGAAAGTAATTATTAAATAAATTAATTTTGAAACACTTTCGCAGGCTTTGCACAATCCCTAAATGTTTACATCGTAAAATAAAAGATTATTCTACCTGCAGACACGAAAGACAGTCTCCTTCAATGAAATCCGGCCAAAGAATGTTTTCGTGTTTTATTTTATTTACCAATGTAAGTATATTCGTTGTAGCGAAAGGTGGAGAGCCCACCAGAAGTTCGTAAAGTATACATCCTAGTGACCTAAATATTACAAAAATTATTTTACAAACTATGTCCCACTACATAATGATTAATGAATGACAAAAATTAATGGAGAATTGAGCAAACCATAAATCAGCATTATGGTCGTAGGGTTTCCCATGAACAATTTCAGGTGCCATGTAAAGGGGCGTGCCCTTCATAGAAGTCAACATATAAGTATCGATTCCCATGGTCCGGGCGAGACCAAAGTCACATAATTTTGCAAGTCCGTCATATCCAATTAATATATTTTGTGGTTTGATATCCCTGTGAAGTATCCTGTTAGAATGCAAGTAGAAAAGTGCAGATACAAGGTTGCAGGCTACATGTTGAACTTTTCCAACCGAAATACTGCCTTCTCTTTTCAATAGGTGTTCAAGATCTTCTTCAGCAAACTCCGTAACTATAACCACCTGAAAAACACAGAAATTTGCAACAAAATTATAAAAAGTAATCCTTCTATTAGACAATTCAGTTAGTCCAAAATTTAGGCCGTAAATTATAAAAATTTTGCTTACCGCAATGTCAGTTTCAAAGGAATCCAACATATGAATGATGTTTGGGTGTTTCAGGTTCTTTTGAATTTCGCATTCATGTCGTAGGTACTGTAACTCCCTTTCACTCCGTCCATTCTGTAATATAAACCAAATAATGTAATTAATACTGTAACACTGAATAAAATAAACAAAAATTATTACCCTTGGAATCAATTTTAAGGCCACCGTAACGTTTGTTCCAATTCTTTTCCCCCGATGAACTTTTCCAAAGGAGCCTTCTCCAATTAATTCTAATATTTGATACTTTTCCATTTCTTTACTAACAAAGCCAGACGAATAAACAAGAACACTGATCAAACAAGAAAATTGTATTACTAATTTTTGTCCTAGTTGACAACAAAATAAAACAGGAAACTGGTAAAAACTGTTTGACCTTTTTAGGACAAGGAATAAGTAATAAAATCCCAAACTTGGCACTTTTAGCGCCGTCTTAGGTAGCACTCTATCTACGCAAGCGTGTAACTTGTAAAAAGGTGGTCAAATAACAGTGATTGTAATTCAGTAATTCCTCGCCTATTCTTTCTCTTCTTGGTATGTTCGACAACTGCCTAGTCAAAGTTCTCTGATAAAATCTACGTAATAAATATTATTTCATATTTCTTAGAATAGCAGTCAAGGAAAGGTATTTCTGAAATAACCGATGTTGTTGTGTACTACAGGCTGCCGAATGTTGGTATAAATTACTGTTTTACAACAAATGGGTTGTAAAATATATTTTGGTAAAGCCCTAAAGCTTAGCTGAAAGGTCGAAAGCCATAACTCGAAAGGATTCCAGGAATTCGGCTTGCAGTTGCATGAAGCTTAATCCCACAGCGGCCAAATAATGTGTTCCGGCTTATTATACTGTTCTTTCTTAGGACTACAAAACTGAAAAACTTGTATCTATACTAATTTGTGCTCGAAAATCATGACTTTTGGATACCTGGAATTCAACATGGAGTTTTATGAAGATTAATCCTACAGCGTTTATACTGTTTTCCGGCTTATTCTTTCAGGAAGACTAGAATGAATAATTATTCTAGTCTGAATAATATTAATTAATATAATATAATTAATATAACCCACCTTTTTCGGTATTATAATTATAATAATACCGAATAAGGTGGGTTGTATTAATTTCGTCTGTAATCTGTTAATGGGAAATAGGAATTAAGTTCCTCAAGTACTGAAATAACAATACTTGAATTGTTGAGTGTACGTCACAAAACAGATATCCAAGTGCAAGGTATAAAAACTCACCTGCAATCCCAAAAATAAATTAGTTTTGGTTGTCCTGCAGAGTGTGACGAGTTATTGCTTCGAACGATTTCTTGATTTCTTAGATATCATTTTAATATTTCTCTTATTTTTACATCCTAAATCTTTCAAAACGTCAGCAAGAGTCTACTGATTCTAATTTTTTAAATAGATATCAATATCAAATCAATATAATGCACAAAATAAAAATGTGCAGTAATGTCACGCCCATTTCGCTGACTTCCAGATTCTTATTCGGACTTTTAGCAGTTATTTCTTCACTAAAAGCAAATAAAATTATAAGCAGTCCACGGATTACAGATTGGGGCACTTGGGGAGAATGGGACCGATGTCCAAAAGGAACCTACGCAACTGCATTCCAGTTACAAGTGGAAAAACCTCAAGGTGGAGGTGTGAAATACGATGACACCGCTTTGAACTCCATAAAACTATTCTGCAACACTCCTGGAGAACTGTGGAGGAACAACTCCATTACTAGCAAGACATCGGAATTTGGAGATTGGGGGGATATTTTTGATTGCGACTCTGGAGTTATCAACGGATTCCAGTTAAGATCGGAAGAAGACCAGAAATCTGATGATGACACTGCTGCCAATAATTTGCGAGTATTTTGTGTTGGAACCAATGAAAATACGAAGAAAGTCGGACTCAATGGAACTGGCCTTACCTGGGGCAAAGAAACTGATGTGCAAAGGTGTTCTGATCGTCAAGCTGTTTGTGCAATTAAAACTCAAGTGGAAGCACCCTTAGGATCGGCAGGTACAATTTTTAATTAAAGTTACGTCTTTTAAATGTAATTCTACGTCTTTTTTAATTAATTCGTATTCCCAGGAAAAGTAATTGGTTTTTAAACAAATAAATTCTAAGTAATTGAGTAGAAATTTATAGTTTCAATAAAAATTATATTTTTGTTGTGCACAAGAAAATGTAAAAAAATATTTATATTATGATACAAATGATAGTTAATGAAATTCTGCTTATTTTCAGGTGATGACACTGCATTAAATAACCTAGACATGGAATGTTGCGACATCCCCAGTCCGGCAACTAATTGCAAAGCAGTGGATGAGTTTGAACTTGTTGTATTATGTGACAATCGCCAAGGAACTGAACACATCAACTGTGATTATGAAAAGTACATTGGAGTATCTTCCCCAAATAAAACACAATCACCAGCATTTGAAATCATAATGTCTACAGGATTTACAATCTCTGAAGATATTGAAGTTCTGTCTTCGAAATTCAGATCCGATTTAAAAGATAGTGAAATAACTGGACACTCCTGGAAATTGGAATCTCCTTTATCCTTTGCTCCACTGAAAAGCAAAGTTAGTTCTTTTACTGTAGCTCCAGCGGAAATCAGTGAACTGTACCAAGTAGTTGGTTATTGTGATTATTACAAGGTTTACTCTACAACTTTTAAAATGATGGAATATTCTCCTAATGACCGCTATGTTTCCCCCACAGAGGTTGCATTAACTTTACTGTAAATAATATTCGACAAAACTCTGGTATGATTAATTTTAATTTCATTCTTTATCATTCAGGGACGAATGGAACGAGAATAATTATTTTTAGATAAGTTTTATTTATAATTAATTACATTAATTAGTCACTTGTGTGCTTGAAAACTTTCTTGTAATAAAAATATTGTAAAAATATTATAAGTTCTAAGTATAATTACAAAAGGATGTCAAAATGGTTCGAATTTGCATCTTGTGTTAATTGAAACGAGGTTTTTAAGATTTCATTGTAACTCTTGCAAATTATGGACTATTTTACCATACAATAGACCAAAGGTAATGATTGCTTGTATTTCAAATGCAGTTTTCATTTTGTAATGTAAACCATTAGGATTACTTTATTTATTTGGACAAGTAAAACTGAAGTACAATAATTTTATACAATATTTATGTTCAAAGATTTTGAAATAAATGAAAATACGTCAGCCCATTCATCAATCTGAAAATTCAAAAGTATTTACGTCATTAATTATTATGGTCTTACTCTATTGGGGTGTAAATAATCATAAATATACCTTAATCGCGGTTGTTTTCTTGTCCCCATGTCCTGCATTGTGTTCGATTTTCAAGAGAATAGGTTTCGTCTGCGTATTATAAATAAAGAATTAAGTATTGAACGATAATTGATAAAAGTTTTCTAAGAAACGCATATAAAAGCATTTATACCTGTTTCTCATTTTGTCCAACTTTATGTTGCAACTCTGCCATTAGTTTATATGAGTGCATAGGAACGATTCTGTCATCTTGGTCTCCTGCGACAAGTAAAACTGAAGGATATTGCGATCCTTCTGGAAACTTTACATTATGAAGTGGAGAGTACTTAATTAAGGTTTGTAAATGTTCCTTATCATCCGAACAGCCATACTCCAAGCAAGCAAAGTAAGATGTTGTGAAGTTTTGGAATCGAATCATATCGGTTAACCTTTAAAAAGAACTTTTATAGTACATTTTATAGTACATATGTTGATAAATTCTATTTTCGTTACAAATATTACGGATTGAGTGCAATTGCTGCTCCGAAAAGTTCGGGTCTTTGGTTAATGCTTGCTGCGATAAGAAGTCCTCCATTCGATTGCCCATCGATAACTAATTTAGAAGGTTCTGTGTATTTCTCCTTGATAAGATATTCAGCAGCTGCAGCGAAATCATCAAAACTATTTTGCTTATTATGAAGTCTGCCTCCATCGTGCCACTTTTGACCGTATTCGCTGGAAAAAGCATTTAAAATTTTTAAAACGTTAAAATTCAAGTAAAAATTATTCATAAATCAATTAAATTCGAATTTACCCTCCTCCTCTAATGTTGGGTACAGCTAAAACTCCGTTGAAGTGTTTTATGAAGTAAATGAAAGGTACTGCAAAATCAGGAACAAAGCTTTCCCCAAATCCTCCATGACCCCTAAGCCAGCAAGGAGAATTGCCTTGAAGGTCAAGGTCCTATTAAACCCAGCAAAGGATTTTTTAAATAAAACCATTAAGTTTCATTGCTAATTTAATTTCCCACTCGTCTAAATAAAGATTAAATGGGAAATGGGAAAATTCAAAGCCTTGATCTTAGAAATGTCCCTTATATGATTAATGAATAACCTTCTTATGAATAATATACATGGGGATTTTAGTTCCGTCTTTGCTGCTGTAGAAAACTTGCTTTAGGACAAATTCAGATTCATTGAATCCAGTCAATACTTCTTTGGTGTCCAACTGAAAACAAGATAATATTCATTAATAAAACAACGGAAGTAAGACTTAAAATGGAAATCAAAAAATGCAGGTATTTAAACATTTAAGGTTACTTAATAAAATAGGGCAAATATTACCTTTGGCTCAAGAAGTTCATTTTTTAAATCCACACGATATGTTGATCCTGGTGTCAAATAAGATTTAAACTTGTAAAAGAATTCTGAATCCTGTACTTTTCCATAATGTTCAAAAACTGAACCAATTTCAAGCGGTATGGATTTTATTAGTGATCCAGTATCTAAATTTCTCAACTCAATGGTACTCTTTATATCCTTAAGGTAGCTTAGGACAATCAGTAGTATGAATAAAAACTAGCAAATGCTTTTACTTCACGTTTTTGAAGTAAAAGGTGCCTTTGGTATGAATAAAAATTTGAACCTCAGCTTTTACTGAACAAGATACTAGAAGTAAAAGTTAAAGCTTAAGTAAGTGTAGTATTTACTACTTTCCAAGTAAATACTAACGAAATGGTATGAATAAAAGTAGGCTTTTACTTTTCATTCATAGTAAATCCTATGAAAATTTGAAGCTCCTCCTCTCAGTGCTTCAGCTTTTACTTTCTCTGTTGTAAGGCAGGGGATTCAGTGGAAAATTAAGTGTTTCTATGGAAATTTGACCAACCGCATCAGTATCATCGCCAAATATGAAAGTCACTTGAAGATGAGAGGAGTACTTTAAATTGTACCCATGACTACAGTCCTTTTAGCAAAGGAAAAGGTTGCAAACGGCAAGTAAAAGCTAGAAATCTTGAAGTATCTACTTCTTAGCCAAAGTATTCTTTTATTCATACGATTTGAAGATTTTGCTTTTACATTTACTTATTGCTAGTAGCAAGACCTTTTACTTCTACTTTATACTAGATACTAAATACTAATTCTTATTCATACCACTGAATGACGTTACTAAACACAAACACAAATTCTTCAGTGAAATTTTATCCAGAAACTTTTATTTATACAGATTTACTAACTCACTTGTTTGTTATGGATGCCCAATCCAAAACGTTTTCTCTTTCTGCAATAACCGTTTTCCAATCATCATCTTCAGGTTCGACCCCTTCCTGAAGATTTTTCAAATCAATGGAAACTATTTGATGGTTGGATGCGTTTTTATTGGTCAGGAAATAAAGTTCTGTGCCACGGTTGCCTAAAAACTGTGAAAAATATAATTTTATTAAGTAAAGAGAAAAATAAAATAATTTAAATGAAATTTTTTCATCGTATACCAAATAGGATGCGTTTTGTCTGGTATATAAAGGCTTGATCTGTAATTTCGTTCCTTTGAACTCAGTCTTCAGTGCTTCTTCGATGTCTGCATAATACAGTAAGTTTGCTCCTGCGCCTTCCACAGGAGAAAGAATTAAATATTTTCCATCCGTCGTAATGTGGTTAGCATGACCTCTGAAAATCATTAAATGAAATATTCTCTTGCTTTTATCCTGCCCATGTAACAATATTATATGGCAATCAATTAATGCGGGAAATTAATAAAAGAATGTTTCTTCCCTGAAACATTTTTTAAATGGAAGACACTTTCATTTAATTGTAAGCCATATTAAAATTAAGCTATATTATGTATGCAGACGAAAAACAATAATTAAATTGTAAAATTACACAATTAGTTTAGGATTTTCAGGAAACTCTGCAACGAGAACATCTTCGGATTGACTTGTCCCAAGTTTATGATAGTACAACTTTTGATTTTGTGTAACAAATGTTTCTGAACCATCTTCCTTTTCTTGATGAGGATAATGCTATAAATTAAAGAAAAAATAATGAAATATTAATGCAGATGGAAATTGACTCAGAATTTTTACGTGGAAAAATAAAAAATTGCCCAAGATTTTGTATGAATTCGGATTACTAAGTAAATGCAAATAAATGTTTAAAAATACTTACACCATAAATTATAGCTTTACTATCTGGTGTCCACAGAACCTCTGTAAACTTAGTGTCAACAAGAACATCGGTCAAATCTTGCCCTGATGTTACATTTTTGAAATGTAAAGTTATCCAATCGGATCCACCACGAGATAGTCCGTAACAAAGTATTTCGCCATCATTAGAAGGGTACACATCTGAAGTTGCAACAGAAATGCTTCCATCAGCAGCCAAAGAGTTCGGATCCAATAGAACTCTCTCTTCTCCAACATCAGTATCTTTCACATGTAAAACACTGAAATATTCCCATAGAAAATAAAAGAGAGAATTTAAAAAACTCTTGTGGTAGTAAAATTGCTGAAACTAAATTCAAAGCTTTAAAAATATCTGACAAAAATGTTTTATGATTTGAAATTTTTATAATCACCTGTGATTTTGCAGTCCACTGTTTTTGAAGAAGAAATATTTGTTTGCAGCTTTACGTGGAAGACTTGAGTGAGAGTAATTCCATAATTGCATCAGATTTTCTCGAATTTCTTTCCTTTGTGGAAAAGAATTGATGTAATCATTGGAAAGTTTATCTTGTTCTTGGACATATTTCTTTGTTTCTTCAGAATTTGCATCTTCCAGCCAACGGTATGGATCCGCGATCTAAATATGCATGAAAATAGTTTAGAAAATCGGTCTTCGATAAAATAATTTTGCAAATTACCTTATTGCCGAAATAATCGTCAACAACATCGTCCAATCGTTTTGCATCAGGATACTTTAATCTTTCTGCATGTGAAAAATAAAATAAGGAAATAACAGCGAGAGATATAGAAATTATAATATTTTGTGAAAACATTTTAGCATGTATATGAGAAACTAGGAAGAATTGATTAAGTGTTCAGATTTCGTTGCCCGCCAGCAAGCGAATGGTAGATTTAACTTATAGATTCAAAAGAAAAGAAGTGAAGATGATTTGCCATTTTTCATCAATCCTCTTTTTGCATGCCCCGTATTTTCCCATAAAAACGCCTTGCAATATGAAAATCATCATTTGTCCATCGCGTGCTATATGCAGTTTCAGTTTCTCTGGTTGTAAAATTACAATTACAAATCTATTGTTTTTTTCTTGGCCACCATTGTCAACTCATTAGTCCTGTAGCACTCAAGGCTGGTGTGGCGATAGAAATTGTCCTATAAGGTTGTCTCAAGCTAAAATTTTTAACTTGTCAGTGTCGTCATTTTTTTCGACCTGGATGTAAACTTAAGGAATTTATCTCCCCAACATTATAATTGATACTTATGGAAATCTGAAGATGCACTGATACAGAAGAACTGGAATGTTGGATTCAAATATTTTTGGTTGAGTTAACCTTACAAGGAAATTACACCAGCCGGCTGGTGTATTTTCTAATGCTATGCTACCAAGGCCTTGGTAGCATAATAGCATTAGAAAATACTATTTTAAAATAATTGTAATATTCTACTATTTTAATGGAGTATCCAATATATGACTCGAAGTCAGGGCAATTGGAAACACATAGGGAGTATCACTAAAGTCTTTAATCTTTGCCTTACTCTGGTTAATATGATTAGTTTTAGTATTAGGTTGTATAGGTAGTAATGAGCATGTGGTGTGTACGTGGTTATCAGGTTTGCTGAGTTAAAAAATTTATTATTTCATTCGTCGGTATTCGTGTAAATACATGATCCGTGCATTAACTCTCAGATGAATCATATACAGTTTTCCTGATTAGCCGCACTTCCTGCGATAACGATAAGCCTAAGCCTTCTTAAAGCATACTACATGCATTAATAGTGCAGGAGAACAATTTGTTATATTAATCAGCACATTTATTTAATTCTGGGTAGATACAGCACAGACAAGAGTTTACTTAACGAATACAGTTCAGTCAGTTGACAATTTAATTCCAATACACTTGACCTTTTTAGAAATACTCCCACTTGTCTAGTGATTAATATAAGTTGTTATTTATTCTTTGTAGTTAATTTCTATAAAATCCAACTGTTTTTCCGCCGTGTTCCTAATTTTACCGAAAATGTCTACAGTTGAAAATCAAGCTGTAACTCCTGGAGCTAAAGGGGTGGAAGTTGTGGATTATGTGGTGACAAAGATTCAAAGTTCTGGATTATTTCGCAGTGATCACGGTTTTCTCAAACGGATTGCATGGGTGGAGTCTCAATTCGGCAGTCACCCAAATACTTACAGACCTGGGTACAGTGGAGGAATCTGGCAAGTTGATTTAATTGGATTTCAGGATACAAAGGATGTTAAGGCACATCCAAGCCTCAAAAACTTACATAAAGATATTAAAACAAAATTGGGAGTGGATTGGGAGAATTCTACTTGGGAGGATTTGAAAAAGCCGTTATACTCTGGAATTGCTGCTCGTCTCGTTCTTGCTGTCAAGCCGAAATTAATTCCAACTTCTTTGGAAGACCAGGCAAACTATTGGAAGCAGTATTACAATTCATCGGCTGGAGCTGGTACACCACAAAAATTTATCAATGATGTCAAGAATTTAGAAAAGTGAGAATAAACAACTATGGAAAATACAAGTAAGGATATTAATGAAGTAGTGATGCATAAAATGTTTACACAAAATAATATTTTAAACTTTCAAATGTATTCGTTCCAGTTTACTGATCCTGAGCTTCAATATGAAATTAAGAAGTTCCATTTGATTAGAGATTTCCAAAATTCAGATTATATTGTTCCCTCAATCATATTGTTAAGATATTTTATATTATGTACATTCAAGAATGTAAAAGTAGACAATAAGCTAATCAACGTATATTATTTTATAAAAGTTATTGAAATCAGCACAAAATATATATATATGCAAAATAAAAATACCATCCCTGTGCATCATTACAGCTCTAAGAATTTTTTATTATATTTGGTTGAACATCTCTTTCATTTAAAAAGTATTATGAAATACTGGTAAATACTAGTTACATACTATCTGTAAAAACTTAGAGATGCGATGATCGACCTTGGTATTTATTTATGCATTAGAAATGAATTGATTTGTTATGTTATAGTGACTAGTGAGTTGGTGTAGTTGTAATGTAAAGCAACAAAATATGTAGCCTCTTGGAAACTCCGGCTTTGATTACAATAAAAAATGTCTCTACATAACATTCGAAGCATTACATTGCTTCAATGAGAATAGAATAAATGTTCTTGAGTGACACAAAAGAAGGATTACATGCAAGGTCATTATATAATCTTGGCATGTTCCTGGAGTTATTGTCCCAGTCAAGGGCAAATTCTCTAAATATATTAATGGTCAAAGCAAAGCCATTTCAGAAAATCCATTTTCTCAGGAAGTACAGCCATTGAAATACTATTCTCGGGAATAATATTCATTTATTTGTAAACTTTAAATTTCGGCTGTTAGATAATGGCTTGTATTTAAGTGTACCTCAAGAATAATCGGTTTATCTCAAAAAAATAATCGCTTTAACTCATATAAATGCATTTAGCTAATAAATATTCAATCAGTCTCAAGTATCATTACTCCGAACTGGTAATATACTTTTGCCTCAAGTTTTAATGCAATTTGCAAATGATTTAGTACATCTTCCTCAAATAAAGTACAAAATCCTCACTATACTTGAGGTAAATGTACTAAAACATTAACAAATTAAAACTTGATGCAAAGGTATATTATCAGTTCGGAGTAATGATACTTGAGACTAAATAAATATTTATTAAGTACTTGTATTAACACGAGGTAAAGTGTTATTTTTCTTGAGGTGAGCCGATTTTATTTGACGTGAGTTAAATTTTCCCCTTAGACAATTCTCTAAATTTTGTCCACCCATCAATGGCTTTCCCCCTTCCTCCTTCAAATAAATAAAAATCTGATTTTTTGTCCACATGCTTGGAGAGACTGGTAAAACTAAACAACTGCCACCCCCATTTAACTCTTCCGACTGCAATTGTGCCAATCGGTTTGTTGATCACCGAAATTAGATCTTTTGGTTCATATCCAGGATAAGCATAAATAAAGAGTTGTTTCGGGTGCAAGTGACTCAATACTTGCTCCACTTGCTCAAAAGAGCAGGATTCCAAACTAAGTTTGTGCAAATTCTTCTCCCCGCCAATTACTCTTGTAGGAGGCTCCTCATTAAACAGATGGACGGTCTTTACACTTTCTGGGAAAATATCTACATTCACTTCCATCATCCCAGTAATATTAATATGAGTCAATTGTGATGTCTGGAAGGTAGATAAAGAAGAGGAGGGCATTCCCCCTAATTCCAAGTATCTTAAGTTGGGCAAGTCAATTTCTCCACTTGCTAATACTTGCGCTCTAAATAAAGACAGTTTTTGGACCGATGGAGGAAGAAGGGAAATGTCCAAAGAAGAATCAGCTATATATATTTCAGTTTCTTGTCCACTCAATTCCAAATCTATATCAATTCCATTCACTTCTAGATAATAACTTGGTATATTAGTTATGGATAGAATTTTCAAGATATGGTTCAAGCTCGCTGTTTTTTCGACTATTTTCTTAGCTTCCTCATATTTCCCCAGTCGCAGTAACAAATTTAATAGTATAGGTAAAATTTGTGCTTCTGAAGGGCTTTCATTCTCTCCTATACGTTTTGCGTCTTCAAATTCAGTTGAGATATTCCTTGTGACGTATTTCAATAATTTCAATGTGGCTTTTTGTGCACTCCTGTTTGTCTTAATGTTTGAAGTGATCACTTTTGCAAGCAATTTTTCAAAGATTTTCAAAGATTCCTTCAGCTCACCATTATGAAGCAAAGCGATTGCCAAGTTGTAGGGGTTTTTTTCTAGCAATTGCAATCGCTTAGTAGCATTTTCACTTCTCCGGCTTTTATGAACATTTTTGCTCCCTTTCAAAGTCTCCTCTTTCAAAATTTCCTGTTTTTGTTGTGAGAAGGTTTCTGATACACCGTCATTGCTCTTCCCTATCTTACCAGCTCCATCTTCGTTTGTATCATCAGTGTCACGTTTTATCAACTCTTCTATTTTATCTGCGCAATGTCCATTGCTTGTTTTCCTCAATATTTCTAAAAATTTCAATTTGTTTTTGTCCCAGTCCTTTTTAAGGACTAATAACAGCATTTCTTTATTTTGTTTAAAAGACGTTTTTTCGCTTTCCTAATAAAATAGTTCATTTATTATATAGGTATTATGTACCACAATCTCTGTTCAATTTGTATTTCTATTTTAGTTTAAAAGTGACTTACGATTTCTTTACTTTCGGTTTCTGATATAATATCCTCTTGAATCAAATGTACAAGTACCATCGACATATTGCAAATATTTTCTGTTAAATAAACTAAATTTCTTTTGATTTCAGTCATCTTGTTTAGGTTTTACAAAATTCATTAGAATTCATTTAACACCAACTCAATGTCCTCAACTATCACAGTGAAAGAGGTCTTACAATGGCGACTGTATGTTATCTACTTTTCTTATCAGGACCACTGCACTGTTATCACTACTCCAATTTAAAATAAATATGTTTCACATGCTCAGGCGCCTCAAATACTCCACAAATCCAAATTATTAAAAATGCATGACCTAGTTTTTCATTTTTCATGAGGACAAGTTTTTAAAAATGCACATTTAAGATTACGCTGTACATTAGATGACGTAATAGTGGGCTGTCCACAAAATTTTGTTTGTCTTATTTGCATATCATATAATATATGTTCTTCAATACTGTATTTTAATTTGCTACCTAAACACGGTTTCGCATGCGTTTGTACGAACAGTCTATCTGAATGAAGATGCCTTGCGTATCTTCATGAATAATATTAAATTCCCTGTCAAATCAAGGAAGCTATAACAGTTACTTTTTTACTAAAGCCTATTTTTAAAATTATCTGCTAAAAATCACATTAGTAAGTTTTGATGAAATATGTAGCTAGCAGATATGGGTTTTACTGTCATTTTATTACACCTATATTGCATTACTGTGTTATCCACCGCGCATTTAGCCTACTATATATTTTTAAGTATTCATGGTTGGTCATGCATTAATGAATTCCTGCGCTGCAGATGTATACCTACTTATCTATATCATTTCCGCAAGAGTCCCTCATTTCTTACTGGTTTTATTAAATGTAATTACTTTATTGCAAAATAAATGTACCTTGTTTCTTTTCTAAAAAAGGTATTATAGTTCTATTGTTACTGACCAAATCTATTTGCATTTCAGTATAACTTTTCAAACATTCATGTCGAGAAATATGGGTAAAAAGTAAACCGGTAGATATTCATCTTTATTCCGTATGTTTAACAATGTATATTATTACTCTTCTTTGGAATTTATGGATTCGACAGCCTATATATAAGCTTTATGTAAATTGTAATTATGTAACAGTTCTTTTATTACGTTCTCCCAAATCGACACATTGTAATAATGATGAATATGCAGTACACAGTTCTCCTCTGCGTTACCCTTTCGTTACTTTTAAAAGAAATTCATGGAAAAGACACAAGTTGTGCCCAATCTCAGAAATTATTTGCAGATCTCTGCTTTACACCTGCTCCACCAAAAGATTTCGATATTCAGTGGGTTAGTTTAAACTTCTTAAATGAAAACCATATTTGCATCGGTTATTAAATTATTACTCCTCTACCATGTACTATGTTAGGTAGCATCAAATCAACCCGATGAAGGATGGCACATAGATCTCGGAAATGATATTGCCAGACTGCATATGGCTGAAGTTTTGAAAGGGAAGTTGTTGCCTTTGGATGATGACTTTGAAGACATGTGTGCCCGGATTAAACTTGAGCATTTAGAAGGCCAAGAAAGAGACGATGGCAAGTTCTTCGGTTTTGGAAATTTGACTTCACCGTGGAATTGCTCAAGATCCATGGATTTTCCAGGAATATTGAGATGCGATTTAAGTAGCTCTGGTCTTAGCAAATACAGTAAGTTATTTTTGCGAATATTGTTAAATCAGAAAATAATTACGCACATAAATATATAAAATAGAACATAAAACACTATTTTCCAATTATTACTTTTAAATTCCAAATTACTATTACAAAATAAGCAAAAGATTTTTGGTACACAATAATTTTTTAATTCTACTGCGTATGTGTGGCAAATTTCATTAATATTTTTGAGATTTTTGACTTAACAGTCAAAGATCAACGGTCATCTTCAATCTTGACTAAGTTATTATAATTTTTGATTTATTAGAATAAGGTGGAACGAAATTTTTAAATGTGCTTTTAAGTAATGAGTAATCATGATTACTAACACACTCACTCACACACACACACAGAAAGGCAGGCCAAAAATTTAAAGTAGCTTTTGCAACTGCTTGATTCATTTTTACACGTGCCTAATTTTATTTTACATAATATATGACAAGAATTTATTTATTATCTTAATTGAAAATGCCGTAAATTACATAATGAAAAGAATTAAAGAATAGATATCGTTTGTATTTATTTTTAGAAGATAAAGTGAATATCTACTTTACATACACTGACAGCAACAACTTATCTATAGCCGTACAGTGTTATCCTAATGGGGAAGTTGGTTGGGTCACAAGTTCAGTTACACCATTGACTGAGGAAGAAAAGAAAGTGGCACGTGGTCATGCACAATCACTAGGATTTCCAGTACACAGTACCGTTACTATTGCCCAAGATACTTGTCCTCGGAATTATTAAACTGAAATTGACAATTACGTATTGTAACGAAAAGTTCAACCGTTTTCATCATCAATCTCTTTCCTCATTTTCATGGGAATATGATTGGCCCTGATTTCACGAATTTAGTGTAACTAAAATTGGATAAAATTAATAAAATTGGACATGGACTTCTGGCAATCTACCAATCTTGTGCCCTTGAGGAGAATTACACCAGCGTTGGTTAATAACATTGTTTTTAGTAAATGAAATGGCTAAGCATGTACTTTAAAACACAAATGTGCCGTACAACTGCATTTTATCATATATAGGTTAAGTTCGCGAAAAGCTTATTTTCAGAAAAATTAAAATTCAATCTCATAGTGTTAGGATGTTCTGGTAAGGCAATGTTCTGGTATACTATATATTCCCCAGCAGCCTATGCAATATTTACGTGTACTTAATAATATCATTTCATAATTATTCATTAGAGTAAAAAACCTACACTTCATAAGAAGTGAATATCAATGCAATATAATATGGTTTATGGCATAAAACGTTTAATTTCAGATCAATATGAAGATAAAGGCTGCAACAACGTGCATATTATGCTAATTTCTTTAATATCGCGAGAGATGAGCACAGATAACATAACACAGAAATCCTTCAGGCAGACTGCTCAAAGGAAATTACAGGTCAAGGCAATTTCGGTTAAAATCCAAGGTCAAATACAAGGACAATAAAAGCATATTTTGCGTTACATATATAGTTTTTTCTTGTTTTCATCCGTTATAGTTTAATTGCAGCAATTATTGGTAAGTGTCATATAAAGTATGCATATTCAAGTTTTTGATCACTGTCCAAGTTTTATTCTTCGTATGCGTTTATGTACTCATATATGCTCATTTCAAATTCACTGGTGAAGAAAGAAAATCCTTGTAAATAAAATCAAAGTCTTAGTTCAATCTTGTACACATCTTTGGACAGAAGTGGCCCATGTGTTGTCTGTTGCCACTTGGGATTTTTGGTTGACTTCGAAATATTATATTAAAGAAGAATTTAACAATTTAAAATGGATAAGAAAATGGAATGCATGGGCTCTATGATACCTGGTTTGAAATTTCTTTAAATTCATTTTACAGTGTTTTTCTGCAATTGAATTTACAACTTAATTGCGAGGTTTCATATTATTTTTATTTTCCTTATAGATACCGGATTAGGACCCCTGCACGTTCTGGCTACTGGGATAAAAGAAATAATAATTCACATTAATAAAGACACAGAAATTACCCAGAAACTAAATCATTGCTACAATATTGTCAGTAAGCTAGAAACGTACTTGAGCGAAACAGCAACAGAGCAATCGGAATTACAACTGAAGATATATAATGATCATTTGGAAGAACCCTGGGAAAAGCACCGAAAGGATGGAACAGTAGATATTCCCTATGCGATATTCAAAATGATTAGTGGAAAATTAGAAGGTGAGAAAAATAACATTTTCTTACCTATTTTATTTTAAAATAATGTTTTTCAGAAAAGTTTTGTCCCACATTTTCATTTCTTATTAAAATATACTTTTATTCAGGTAGTTTCCTTCGCATGATAGCAGAATTATCTAGAGCTGAAAACATTTTGGATATTGGAACGCTCACTGGATACAGTGCAGTCACTCTGGCAGAATCACCATATTGCGTGAGTTGACTCAATTCTTGCCAGATTGCAACTTTCTATTCATAATTTTCATTTGTGTAGAAAGAATTGGTTACCCTTGATATAATCCCTTTCATGGAAGATTTTGTCAAAAAGAGAGTTGCTGGAACACAAGTGGAAGAAAAGATTCGCATCATTATTGCACCTGCGAGAGATTCTTTGCAGAAATTAAAAGAAGAAAACAAAATTTTCGATTTGATTTTTTTCGATGCAGATAAATTGAGTTACATTGATTATTATAAAGTAAGTTGATCTGTGTATTTTCTTTGTTATCACTGATTTCTGTCTTAAGTGCACAAAATTCAAATTTATCTTAATGTAATGGGCAAATCGTTGTATTTAATACAGTTTATAATGGACAACGGTCTTCTGGCAGAAAATGGAGTCATACTTTGTGACAATGTTCTATGGAGGTCAGACGCGTATCTTCGAAAGGAGACTCCTGAAGGAATCGCTTTGAATTCCTTTGTCAGTTACGTCAAAAATGACGATCGTGTCATTCAGGTATAATATATTATTTTATTAAGATGTTCTTCGTTTTTTCCATGCATCACAACATAGAACCATTTGTTATTTTTCGTTCTCTACTGAATTCTTTTTAATTTTTAGCTGATTTGCCCAATCCGTGATGGAGTTTTGATGATCAAAAGAAATATCAACAAAAGTACCTGTTTCACTTTTGAATAACACGTCATTTTCCATCCTTTCCATTTAATTTAATTACACTTTTTGTTAGAAATAATTAGCTGCCAAATTTTTAATCCATTAGTGTATTGATTATGATTTTACAGAAAAAGTCAAAACTGCACCACAACATTTGAAAACTTTAAATTACGGCCTTTAGATAATGGCTTGTATTTACATGTACCTCAACAGTAATCGCTTTACCTCAAGAAAAATAATTGCTTTATCTCATATAAATATATTTAGCTAAAAAATATTTATCCAGGCTCAAGTATACTTGAGACTCCCAATATACTCCCTATAACTGATAATTTACCTTTGCCCCAAATTTTAATGCGATTTGCTAAAGTTCTAATATATTTAGCTCAAGTGAAGTACAAAATCCTTTCTATATTTGCGATAGATGTACTAAAACATTAGCAAATTGAATTAAAACTTGAGGCAAAGGTATATTATCGGTTCGGAGAAATGACACTTGAGACTGAATAAAGATTCATTAACTAAATGCAGTTATATGAGGTAAAGCGATTGTTTTCATTGAGGGAAACCGATTATATTTGAGATAAGTTAAATTTTCCCCTTATACAATTCTCTAAATTGTGTCCACCCTTCCATGACTTTCCCCCTTCCTCCTTCAAATAAATAAAAATCTGATTTGCTGTCCACATGATTGGAGAGACTGGTAAAATTGAACAGCTGCCAACCCCACTTAATTCTTCCGACATTATTTTCTTTATATTCATGGGAATCTGATTGGCCCTCATTTTACGAATTTAGTGTAACTAAAAATGAATAAAATTGGACATCGATTTCTGATAATCTACCAATCTTGCGCCAATCTCTAATTACATTCTCTTTTCCTCATTTCGTATATTCATCTACACGACTGGTGTACCTCCTTTAACGATGTCTCCAGCGAAATTTTTTAACACAAGATTTATGTTTTTCTAATACAGCTCCACAACGCAATAAAACTGAAATTTTAAATTAAAAATTTTTTGCTTGAGAAAACGTTAGAGGAGAATAAACCGATCTTGATAAATAAAATTGATTTTAGTAAATGAAATTGCTAAGCATGTACTTTAAAGCGCAAATGTGCCTTACAACTGCATTTTATCATATAAAGTTCATGAAAAGCTTATTTTCTGAAAAAGTAAAATTCACTCTCAATAGTTTTAGGAAGCTTTAGCATCCTGTAGTCCCCAAAGTCTATATAATACTTACTTGTACTTAATAACAAGGTTAATATATTGTTATAGTGATGAAGGTTTGGACAATCGGAGATACTTTCTTCATAAACGAATTGTGACGTCACTGTGCGTACAATTTCTGAAGATTGGTCAGCACTCTTAGTTTCCCAAACTTCCAAACTCCTTTATTCGACCTAATCTTTGACCAGCTAAATGTTAATCGATTTTCATGAGACCAATTTTAGAAAAATTGTATTGAAATGACCTTTCGAATGATGTATATAAGTTAGGGGTATTTTGCCTAGATTAGTCCCCAGAGTGGGATTTAATCATTTTTTACAGGTCCATATTTGCTTAATGTGTGTAGATAAATTTTAATGGGCATTGAAGAGTTGGTGGTAGCCCAGAAAATTGCACCAAAACTGCATTTTGACACAATTTTATGGATTTTTAAGAACCCGGGGTGACCTTTCTAATGCAATCTTTAAGAAATTCTACGCACGATGACGTCACAATTTAATTACATGGTAACTAGTCAAATTTTTTACAGAGAATGCCCGCACGTTGCTTAATAATATAATATCTACATCATTGCTAATATTCATAAGAGTATAAAACCCAATAAAACCTACCCTTCATAAGAATTAAATATCAGTGCATATAATAAAGCTTAGAGTTATAAAAACGTTTAATGTCAGATCAATGGGAAAATGAAAGTTGCAACTGTGTGTATATTGCAAATGAACATAAAGTGGACATTCAAGTTTCTGACTACTTTCGAAGTTTTATTCTTTAATGCAGTACTCATATACGCACTAATCGCTGCCAAGGAGGAAAATCTTCTTAGTAGAAAGTCAGAGACTATAGTACAGACTGATGGAGGTCTGTTGTGGGGTGAAGCGAGATTTTTCGGCACTCAGTCCGACTAAGGTTCATGATTGGCGGTTAATTTAGAGAATTTAAGTCCCTTCTCGATTTTTGATTGCCTGTTAATGTTGAAGGCCGCAGCCCGTTTTCACACAACGTGACTTACAGTACACGTGCTTCGATGGTGTAATCTTCTTACTGTCATGGGCTATAAGAGTTGCTTAGTTTGTGGTAAAAATAGTAACCAAAATCCAGACATCAATTTATATGGATTTCCGAAAACGCCGGAAAGGAAAACCAGGTGGATCCAAAATCTTAATTTAAACGTTAAAGCAGTAACCAGATATAGTCATGTGTGTAGTATTCATTTCCAAAAGGATCAAAAATGCCGTAGTCGGTTAATTCGTAAAGCATTGCCATTTAATGTTCAAAAGTCTACAACCGACAGGTAAAATTGTATTACTACTGTTTACTATTTTGGGAAAGTTTTGATGATAAAACGGTTCAATTCAATTTTAAATATATTTTCCAACTAATTGCAACATAAACATCTCAAACAGATCTTCGTGCTCTCATCAGTTCCAACTGTTGTGTAACAACAGGAATTGCATAACCGCAACTAATAATGGAATAGCTCAGGAAGGTACATCTGTTGCATATCCATCGTCTACATCAACAGTGAAAACTAAAGCAATACTGCCGAAGTCAATGACAAACAAAGAAAACATTTTTCCAATTCAAAATAATGCACAATACAGGTAATAATAAAATATAATTAATCTACTCTTTAAAATGCCAAACTCATTAGCAAGGGGAAATTAGTTATTGAATTAATGTAAAAAATGACTATATTTATTTCCAGTGACCAAAAAACTCCAATATCTATTCAATCATTGTGTAATTCAAGTTGCGTCATCGGTGTACCTAATGGAATAGCTCAACAAGGAACAGCTGTTGCATATCCATCGTCTACATCAAAAATGAAAACTAAAGCAATACTGCCTAAGCAAATGTCAAATATACAAAACATTTTTCCAATTCAAAGTAATACACAATACAGGTAATAATAAAATATAATCTACTGTTTAAAATACCAAACTCATTAGCAAGGGAAAATTAGTTATTGAATTAATGTAATAAATGACTATATTTGTTTCCACTGACCAAAAAACTCCAATATCTATTCAATCATTGTGTAATTCAAGTTGCGTCATCGGTGTACCTAATGGAATAGCTCAACAAGGAGCTTATCCTTCGTCGACATCAAAAATGAAAACTAAAGCAATACTGCCTAAGCCAATGCCAAATATACAAAACATTCTTCCAAATCGAAGTAGTAAAGAAAACGAGTAATAATAATTAAACTTAAACTTCCGTTGCACATACCAAATTCTTAACAAGCAAAAATTGTTAATTAAATTAGTGAATGACAATATTAATTTGCAGAGTCCAGAGTACACCAATATCGACTTCGTCGTTGTGTAATTCAAAGTGCGTCATTGCTGTACCTAATGGAATAGCTCAACAAGGAACAGCGGTAGCATATCCTTTAACACCAAAAAAGGTTGTTACCAATCGCAAGGAGAAGTTATGTCAAATAAGAAGACGACTTCTTACCCAGCAGCAGAAATGCCGAAGGATGAAACAAAAAATTAAGAAATCAAAAAGCTTTACTGATACATTAGATGAAGTATTTAAAGACGCTCCTGCAATGAGAGACTTGATGCTCTCTCAAGTTCATCGGTACAACTCAAAAAAGAAGCATTGTCACTTTACTGAAGCTGAAAAGAACATTTCTATGGAAATCTACTATTCATGTGGGTCCAATGGTTATAGGTATGTGGAATTACCCCATTGCAAAATAAGATTTCTGATAATCCTTTTTGGTGACTATTGATACAACTTAACTTTCATTCGCTCATTTCATTGCCTTTTTGATTTACAGAGCGTTATTACAACTGGGGTTCAAATTACCTGCTGTGTCAACAATTAGGATGTGGATGACGGATTTCGAATTTCCGGTTGGAATTAATAATCAAGTTGTGCAACTAATAAAACAAAAAATGAAATCAATGAGCAGTGAAGAAAAAGAATGCGTCTTGGTTTGGGATGAAGTAGCTATTAAGGAATTGGTGGAATACGACCGTTACAAAGATTGCTTTACAGGAATATCTGATTTTGGAAATGGGAAAAGGTCACTAGAAACAGCCACCGAATGTCTGGTTTTTATGATCCAAGGTCTACAAAGTAATTGGATGTTGCCTTTTTCTTACTACTTTTCAAATTCCAATACGACAACAGAGAAATTGAAGGATATAGTAATGTCAAATATTAACAGCATTATTTTAAGTGGTTTAAAATTACGATGCTGTGTTTGCGATATGAGCTTCACAAACCAGGGGTTGTTCAGAGCTTGGAATATAGATTCGAATAATCCATTTATTACTACTTTATCCCAGAAGATTTACATGATGTTTGATATGCCCCACTTGATTAAGTTAATCAGGAATAATCTTCTAAAATATATATTTCAACTGGCTGACAAAAATAAAAAGAATACACTAATAAAGTGGCTATACATTTCCCAATTTCGAAGGAAAGACAGAAACTGTAACTTAAGAATGGCTCCAAGGTTAACAGATGCACATTTCAACATTAAGGACTATTCGAAAATGAAAGTGAAATTGGCCAGTCAGGTATTTAGCCATTCTGTGTTTGCTGGCATGATGACGATGGTTAAGACTAAGCGATTAAATGTATTAGCTAAACCCACAGCTATATTTGTAAAAGATGTAGACACAATGTTCGACTTATGCAACATATCTGTAGATGTGGACGTTAAATCAGTTAAATCTGCAACTAAGATCCACAATAACAGCTATTTATTTGATAAATATATAAAGCTTTTTAAGTCAATTTCCTTAAAAAACTACAAAAGTGGGAAGCCAGACTTTTTAATGGGATTAGAAACAACTTTAACTGGAATTAAAATGTTGATTAGTGATTTAAAATGCAGCGGTTACAAAAAGGTGTACACTAGAAGAATGCAACAAGATTGTGTTGAAAACTTTTTTTCTGTAATACGAATGAAAGGAGGTTGGTGCAGAAATCCAACTGCGCGACAATTTCGGCAAAATTTTAGATACTTGTTTTGCAAAAACTCAATTAAATCTTCAACACATGCTAATTGTGAAAGTATTAAGCAAAAGTCACTGATAACTTTGAAAGAGTTTCAGGATTTTGTTAAAAGTAAATGCATTGACAATTCTACTGCGAATAGAGTAGTCTCTCAATGCACTAAGATGACATGTCCAGTTGAATGTAACACAACAGCAGTAGAAGAAAATCGTAGAATAGCGTTTTTTGATAAATGTTGCGGTAAACAGGAAAGCGAAAACGTTGTTAGAACTCATAATAACATGGTAGCAAAATACGTTGGCAGCTATTGTGTCAAAAAGTCATTTTCAAAATACGATTGTTCTACTTGCAAGAATATGATGTCAACTGAAAAATTGGGATCTAAAGACGAAGTATTAATTATTGAGAAAGCGTATTCTTTAGGACTTCTAAATCCAATCGATGAATTTTCCTTTTCATCTGTAGTTAAACCTGAGCATGCAGACATTTTTTTCTTAATAGGTAACTCTTTTAAAATTGTAGTCAACAAAACGTTACAGTTCGATGGCAGAGAGGTCATTAAATCTGTTTTAGAATTTTATAGGAACACGAAGTTAGTACACGAGTGGTTGGAAAATTCAATTTGCAAAGACCACAGAATGTACATGATATTGCTGTTTCTAAGAATTTTGATGTACAGGCATGTTAAGGACAAAAACGATCAAGTGAGGCAAGCAAAGTCATGGTCGCAAACTAGAAGACAATTGAGAAATCAGTAGTGCTTTAGTTCATACATTACACAATTGATTTATTACTGTGGCATATTTATGTAACATGTTATTGTAATTGTGTTAAAATAGATGTAAAGCGTACTTGCAATAAATCCAAATGTCAACATTAAGGATAGTACATTTTATTTCTACGACGAATGTTATTTTTCGTGTTGGGGCAGTAGCAAAAGTCGTTTTTATCAACAGAAAAATCTGCCTTTTTAGACCTTTTAACTGTTTCTGTAAACACTGGTTGATTGATTTGGATTTCTTTTTTCTTGAGCCATAAATCACGAGTTCTCCGCGCATCTATGATAGCCGAATGAACCGAACATTGGATTTCGTCGTCAAAATAATGCTTACATAGATCCTTAAGGGAGAATGATTCGATAATTTCTTTTCCTGACTTTGGATCTTTCTTCTTCTCGTAAAAATATTTGGCTAAGTCATCTTTTAAAATATCTGGTTTTATTCCGATGCACTCCAAATCGCTGTCCATGTCATACCCGACTACAGTGTTCCCCGCGAAACACAAGTCAGCAAAGAATTTGACCTAAGTCATAAAATTATTCTTATAATTTTTAAAATAGCTTAAGGAGTGTTTTTTGTAACTTATTGCTGCACTGAAACTTACAATTTCAAATGGAAGGCCCATTTGTAACTTTGATTTGTCCAATCCAGTTATACTTGGGAAGTATTGGCACACTTCTTCATCTGGCTTAATGAAACACCATAAAATGACATCTTTATGTTCATTGACGACTGCTAACACGCTTCCCATCAACTTGTGCTTCTTAGTTAATGTTCTGGCGGAAATCTTTTCTACGTCCAGGAAAACAAAACCATTGTCAGGAACTAAATCTCCTCGGTAAATGAAAGGAACCTAGTAAGGCAAATGTAAAGTTATCAATAGCAAATAAGCATTTAGTTTATGACTAAAGTAGATATGTTGAATTTAAAAATAAACTTACATTCCACGCAGATCGACTTGCCTCAGGAGAAAGAGACGGCCATGACAACACGATTCCTTTGGAGTCTACGCCATCATCTTTCTCCTGTTTTTTCTTGTAAGCCTCGGAATTCTTCGATCCTCTCTTTCGAATCCCGCAAACTATAGACTTTTGAATAGCTGGAGGCCTTGTCGCTGAGAAAGCCGAGATCATAAAATCTCGATAATCATTGTCGTTCAATTTTTTAACTGCAACTAATAGTTGTTCCTATAAACATCACAACTTTATGAAAATTAAATGTCTAACACATTTTATGACAAAGTAATACTACTAATTCCAAGCTTTGATTTTGATTTCTAATACTACTTACCATTTTAGCGAGCTTTCGTAGCAAAGTTAGGGTCAACAGATGTAGTTTTCACTTCTAGGTCCAACAGCAACTCAAATTTTGGCTCTGCGCAAACTGCAGCTAAACCTTGATTCTCCTTGCACTTGCTCCTCCCTTATCCTTGTTTTATCTACACACACAATTTCATGAACACTGGACTTTCTTATGTTAGTATATACTCGTATATACTATTAATCCAAGTTTTTTCTATGGTAGAAAGTTTTAGTTCACTCTTGTACACATCTTTGGACAGAGGTGTTCCCGTGTTCCATGTGTTGTCTGTTTCCACTTGGGATTTTTTGGTTTTGACAGCCAACATATTATTACGTTTATTTTAGGAATTCGAAACGAATTAAAGAAAAACTCAACAATTTAAAATGGGTAATAAAATTGAATACATTTGTTCTATGCTGCACGGTTTGAAACTTCTTTACATTCAATTTACAGTGTTTTATCAATCTGCAACTGCATTTACAACTTAATTGCGAGTATTTATAAATTGGGTATTATTTTTATTTTTCTTAAAGATTTCGTAATAGGCCCGCCATACGTTCTGGCTACTGGGATAAAAGAAATAATTGACATGAATAAAAATACGGAACTTACTGAGAAACTAAATCACTGCTACAATATTGTCAGCATGCAAGAAACGTACTTAAGCGAAACAGCAACAGAGCAATCGGAATTACAACTGAAGATATATAATGATCATTTGGAAGAACCCTGGGAAAAGCACCAAAAGGATGGAACTGTGGATATTCCCTATCCGATAGTCAAAATGATTAGTAGAAAATTAGAAGGTGAGAAAAACAGCGTTTCCTATTCTTATACCTATTTTATTTAAAAATACTGTTTTTTCAGAAAATTATAAGTTGTTGAGCCACATTTTCCATGTCTTATTAAAACATACTTTTATTCAGGTAGTTTCCTTCGCATGATGGCAGAAATATCGAAAGCTGAAAACATTTTGGATATTGGAACGCTCACAGGGTACAGTGCAGTCACTCTTGCAGAATCACCATACTGCGTGAGTTGACTCAATCCTTGCCAATTTGCAACTTCCTATTCATAATAAAGATATCTATTTGTGTAGAAAGAATTGGTTACCCTTGATATCATCCCTTTCATGGAAAACTTTGTCAAAAAGAGAGTTGCTGGAACTAAAGTGGAAGAAAAGATTCGCATCATTATTGCACCTGCGAAAGATTCTTTGCAAAAATTAAAAGAAGAAAAGAAAATTTTCGATTTGATTTTTTTCGATGCAGATAAATTGGGTTACCTTGATTATTATAAAGTAAGTTGATCCGAGTATTTCTTTGTTGTCACTGATTTCTGACTTCAGTTCACAAAATTCAAAATCTTAATGTAATGGGCAAATCGTTGTATTTAATACAGTTTATAATGGACAACGGTCTTCTGGCAGAAAACGGAGTCCTCCTTTGTGACAATGTTCTATGGTGGTCAGACGCGTATCTCCGAAAGGAGACTCCTGAAGGAATCGCTGTGAATTCCTTTGTCAGTTATGTCAAAAATGACGATCGTGTCATTCAGGTATAATATATTATTTTATTAAGATGTTCTTCGTTTTTTCCATGCATCACAACATAGAACCATTTGTTATTTTTCGTTCTCTACTGAATTCTTTTTAATTTTTAGCTGATTTGTCCAATGGGTGATGGAGTTTTGATGATTAAAAGAAATATCAACAAAAGTACCTGATGCACTTTTGAATAACACGTAAGTTTTCTTCGGTTTCGTAACAATCCCTTAATTATATTAAAGTTTTGCTTCACATTAATGAAAACTGGATTTCGACTATTATTAGTATTCTCAAAAATAATTCCTCACAAAATTTTAATCGTATATCGACTATGATTTTACAGGAAAAGTCAAGTACACCACAACATAAACAATAATATAACAGATTTAACAGAATACACTCAATTATAGTAAAAAAGATTAGTGATAAAGTGATAAGTGATAATAAGATATTTAAGCTTTGTCTACCAAAAAATGTAAACCTGTTTTAAAATATTAAATATTACGTTATTTGCAAAATTGCAAACTACTTATCTACAGATTACGTCGATTGCTGCTATTAATACTGTTTATACTCGGCCATAGCCAGATCTTTTGTAACTTCGCCAAACAAAGGACGCTAGAACTGCTGTAATTATTAAACCAATGAAAGCATAAGCCAAGATTGGAAGGACCATGTAATATATGTCTTTTGAACAAACAGATCCTGAAACCAATTAAAAAACAGAAATAACTTAGTAAAGATTACTGGCATTTAGATTAATGTGTGTAATACATAAAATTTCTTTAAGCTCAAACATACCATCCCGGAATATATCGTCAGGTCCTTCATGGAATGCTTCGGCTTGAACCTGTTGCATTTCCAAATAAACATTTCCGGTTTTGTCAACCGCATACGATTTGTAAGATTGGCAAACGTAAGATTTTGTCAAAGGTGTGTTAAACTCAGGGAATTCTTTTGCCGAAATGTAATAGGATTGATCTGATAACAGTAAGTATTTCTTAGGGCCATTTCACTGATTTGACTTTTCAGTATTAAATATTCTATAGTTATCCTTACTAGGAACTGCGGAATTCGCGAATTCAATTGGATCAGTTGCAATAATCATTCCAAAAATTGTAGCTAAAAAGAATTCTCCATCACCGGAAGGCATTCCATTCACGTAGGTCACCTTTTTTATGAATAAGAAAGTAATGTTGTTCACAGAACTTCCTCCTGGACTTGCCCACGACAATCCAAGAGTTTGGACAAATGGTCCACATTTTCCAAAAACTGTGGCATTACTAGGAATCGTAATTCTGCCATATGAAGTCTAAGTAAAACCAAGTAAAACGCAGCAAAATGCTTAATAACGACGTAAAATGAATCAATAAAGTAAAGTAACTTTGTATTATCTTACTTACATATCCATTCATAATTTTATAAGAAATTGAAAAACTAAAATTTCCAGTTAACAAAACGCAACTTCCATTTGTTGAGGAGACTTGCCAGGTTATTTGCTTTTCTGGCACTATAGAATTTGAAGTCGTAGTTGTAACAGGTGATACTGTAGTGGTTCTAGTGCGATTTGTTCCAGGAACCCCTTGACCATACGTTACAGTGCTAACTGTATAAAAGATAAAACATAAGCAAGTTAAAATTCCAAAATCACTTACCTATCAAAAAATTTTCGTATAATTTCTCAGTTAAACTTAATTGAATCAAAATAGCGTACCTTTCAGCAAGAAAAAGAGACAGCATGCTAATAATGAATCGCTAATTGCAAAATATTTTGCCATTTTGAAATTTAACAATAGATTGTGTTTAGCAGATGTTAGAATACAAAATATAAAGTACAGTCCATAGATACCTGTGCCTTCTTTGCACTTGAAAAGCCGGTTCCATTCTCTGACAGTGAAACTGGATATCTGGAACTGCTGTAATACTTAAAATGTATAGTGTGCATTGTATTAACAGCTTATATTATTGCATTACATTTACTATAATGTGATATAATATATACTAAATAATTGCCTAATACTGAGCTACCTGGTTTTACAAGTTGCTTCTTACAAGAACCACCCGCTCTCACAAAGTTTATACCTATATAATATGAAGTCTGCGATAATACTATAGTACCCAGGTAATGTGAGGGTGAATGTGAATAATATTAACAAAGCTTATGGATAGTAATTGTGTTAGCGATAACAGCTGAACGTTTTTTGCTAACTCAAGTCCAAGGTCTTTCATATCCTGAACTTTAGCTCTCGGCTAGATTCTCGAATTAGATATCAACATTGTAACAGTTTAATTCCTCACTACTCTTCAAGTGTATTTAACCCTTCTAACCATTAAATCATGCAAATGCTCATTTAAAGTAAAAAACAAATTTGGAAATTGAAAACCTTTACATACATTCAAAGTTACTTTCATATAATTAATACACCTTTATTTGATTGGTGTCGACAATACAAAACTACGGTTCGGTTTACTAATAAATTATTTATAGTCAATTAAAGTTATCGTGCGATGTGATACGAAATGCGAAATATTTCCATTATTTTCCTTGGTAAATGCATGATTGTTTCATCTCCACTTAAAATTTTGTTCTTCGTAAAAGCAGATTATCCTAAAAAGTAAAAAATGTTTTAAATAACAATGTAATATTAAAAGTTCTGTATTATTATGTAATTGCTGCTGTTTATCACTTACAATTAGGTTGTCTTGTGTCGCATTACTTAATTACAGTCTGAGTTATCCATCCCACCGGTCTGGACTCCGTCACCATCTCCACAACTTACATAATTAAGGGGTGCATCCGGATTGCAAGGAGGTGGAGGTCCACAAGGACAATTTGGAGGTCGAGGGCAAGGATCTTCGTAAACTTTGTTCTGAACTTCCTCAGGTTCAGCACCACAAGCAAACAATCCGCATCCTGTATAGATTTTAAGTAAAAAATTACTTTCAAGAATACAAAATAAAATTCCAAGGGTAAAGATGTTTAATTAAACTTACGAGGATACATCTCGTCGTATATTTGTGCTGGGACACAATTGTCAATGCATTTTTCAAAGGTGAAGGGGTTGAAATCATGTCGGTACGTTGAGAAACCGTTCATTTTTGCGTCACTGAACCTGGGTCGCACATTTGGTTTTAAAGATGCTTGTTTGTTGATTGGTTTAGGCCAATAATCCACCTGAAAGAATAAAATTCAAATAATTAGCATTAGAAAAATTAAAAATTTAGGTCTTGGAGGTATCAAATTGATACTATCAATAATGACTTACCCTGTAGGTGGTCATGGCATCGAAGGGTGCACAAGAGGCATCTCCACTCATCAATTTATTGGCGTAGGGCTGCTTGGCAAACTTGTACTCCCGTGGGCAGTAAGGGACGAATGTTGACCGATAAGTAGTCACACCATCCATTTTTGCCGAGCTAAAACGACAATTGATATTAGTTTTCCAATTTTTATTGAAAATTACAATTTGAAACTTACCTGGGGAAGAACTGGGCTTTGGGTTTCAACGACTCAACTTTAGGACCACACTTCAAGTGATAATCGAACCGGTAAGTGGAAACATCTCTCATTGGGGAATCTGAAAAGTTTGCTGTGACATTTGGTTTGTAAGACGGTTCCCTCTTGGCACACTTTGGGTAGAACTGCTCCCTGTAAATATTGTAAATACAGTTTTTGGCATCAAAACAATCATACGCACTTAAATATACACGTATTAGTACTTTAATACTTGCCTGTAACTGGAAAGACCGACAAATTTGGCATCCGAAGGGTCGAACTGTGCAGCCGGTTTGAAACTCTGACTTCTTGGTCCACATTTGAGATAATAGTTCTCTTGGTAAGTTGTCAATCCAGCAAAAGGAATTTCCGGTGGAATGTAAATACGATCAGGTGTGAACGGCTGTACTCTTTGTACATAGATTCCTTCCGGGCATTTCCTTGGCTGCAGAAACAAAGAAAAGCGGGAGATTAGATTGCGTATTGTCATTTTCTCATATAAAAATGTAGTTTAACTTAATCTCTATTTTACCGGTTTGCAGCAGGGGATATTGCAATCATTTCTCGGATGAAGGTAGCAAGGTGGTTGAGCAGGCATGGCCTCACATCTTGAAGATGTCCTGGAAGCCCTTCTGGAACCTCCATTGGCACGACCGATTTTCGTGCACGAAGAAGATGCTGGTGCTGGATTCAGGCTAATGCTGATGGGTTGTGGAAGGCAAGTTGTCGACATGATGGACCAGATTGGAAATATTATTGAAAAACGTGTGTCAGTTGTGAAAAATCGGGTGAAAATCGGGTTTTCAAGAGCAAAAAATAAATTACGTATGCACTGACCAGAAAGGAAAATCAAAATGAGAAAATCTCGTCTTTTGTTGTAAGTCATCAAATTGCAAATCGTAAGTATTGGTCTTTTCTGCTGTAACCACGACGATGACATTTCATTTTTGATTTTACATGCAATTTTGCTCCTTGATGAATGACTTTCCTCATAGTAGTCACAAGGTGTGCAAATATCCTTGGTTACTCCTATATCAGAATAGAGGTCACGAAAACTGGAAAACTGCCTTATTTCCAGAGTTCGTGGAAACCAACCGATTTTCATGTTCCTAGAAATACGATTATCTTTTATTATTATTACTCTGCTATTGACAAACCAGCTGTAGCTGTCATTTAATTATTAGTGAGTTTGAATAATTATTATAAACTTATGACGAACTTCAAGTACGTTCGCTCTCGCAATATAGCAATGATAAAGTTCTCTCGAGGAAAAAAGCAACAAGGTCCTGTAAAGGTTATCTTTAAATGGTGTCATCGATGTCTTACGTTGAAGACGATCGATGTCTACTGTTTTTAATTTGGGTTTATATTATAATCTTGTTATATTGCGAGGATTGACACTTGGTCGTCACTTGAATTGAATTTTATCTTATATGTGCCTTGTTTTATTGCCTTTAAGCAGCTTTTCGTGATTCCTATTGATTCTGTTTTTTCTAATGTCTATGTTTTGGGTCAATTACAGAAATGAACAGTCTAACAGATTACTTGTCTATCTTGAGGTTATATTTATCTTCATACGCGGTAGTGTTATTAACTAAGAATTGCTACGTAAGTAAAATTATTGACTGGAACATGGAAACAACCTCAGAAGGAGCAAAAATGATGTTTGCAAATTATTCTCCACAATGTTTCCCGTTTCAAGTGACGATAACTCAGTCAGTCCAATTCTGGATGCTGTGTAGAGAAGACGAAATATAGTCATTGTCCTACAGTTAATAAAATATAACAGTCATCGATCTATTCTGCAACGAACTAAATACTTTCCAGGTTGAACCAAAGTTTCGCATAGACTTCCAGTAAATACAAAATACTAGGAAGATATTTAAAAGCCCTTTTCAAGTCCATTTTTTAGTTTTGAAACTTATTTTCAATTCCAAGTCAAAATCAGTAATGGCACAATTTAGGGAATTAAGAACCCTTAGTTCAGCGGGGCAGACACACATTTCCCAATTTTACCAACAAAACAATATCCCTATTTTCGTCCGAGAAAAATTTGCAAGCCTAATTGAACCCAATTTGTAAGTACAGAAATAATTTACTATTATTTATCTATTAATTATATCGTTGAACTATTTGAGTTATAATGTTTTGCTTACTTAACTTTGACGTACTTAATTTTAGTTTTATGGTTTGGCTTGAATGAATGAGGCAATTATTTTTTAGTGCCTGATCATCTTCTTACAACAGTTCCACAGTGTATAATATATAATATTGATTATTAAATTTTCAGTAAAGAATATGGACTGGATTCAAATAACCCAGATCATTTTCCATCAATCAAAGCGTTTATAAGGAATTTGATTGCGGAAATACAATTTAGTATTGAGAAAAGCGATGACAGTTGTTATTGGCCACTCTGTGACGCACGGGATACTTTTCAGGTAAAAAATATTGTTTAAATGTTGTTAAACCTCTAACAAATGAATAAATGAAAATTAGTGCAAGCATTCATAAGCTTAAAATATAATAATTTTGTAGGCTACCTTTGCAAACGACGAATTGGCGATTTTTAAGGCATTAGATACCTGCCTACAAGAGGAAATAAAATTGCTGAATACTAAAGATGACTTTTTAATACACCTGGAATATGTATTGCGAGTCACCTCAGAATACTCTGCTCAGTTAAATGATCTTCAATCGGCCATGCACGGTCCATACTTCTGTAAGTGTAAAATTATCAGTTAATAGCCTACAATACATTTAAAAAGAATCAATCAATTTGCTTGGCTGGTAATACTTATACTTATTAACCCTTTTTTATTTGATTTATTACAGATATCAGCAATGAAATGTTAGCCAAGGTATTATTTTTATCACCTCCATAAATTATTACGACATACGACTAAAGTTCATAACTTGTAAAAAAGCCATTTTTAAATGTTCAACAGCTACACAGCATTGTTAACCAAGATACGACTTACATGTCACTCCTTACTACCCAAGTTGTGAACAAGATTACTGAATGGAAAAATTACCAACGTAAAATTGCCAACGGAGCTATAGAAGAAAAATCAATATTGGATCTTCAAAAATCGTGTGAAACATTAGCACAGATTCTTTGGACTTTGTATAACCAAATCAACATCGCTGAACAAATTGCGACATTTTATCCTGCTTACAACTTAACTAGAAACGAAACTTTGAAGGCAGAGGTGAGTTGTCTTTTGTTTTGATGATCCTATTTATTTTCTAAAGTTTATTTATTATCTATATTTTTAACAGTAGATAGATAAATAAAGTAGTGGAAATCCTTTTTGTTTCTTTTAGATTTCTGCCTTATTGGAGAATCTTTTAACATCTTCATTAGTTGTTGAAAAACACCCGAAGCAAGTAATCGGGAAAAATACACGGATATGTGAGCCAATTGTGATTCGCCATCTGTGTGCTCACAAAATATTGAGCCGTGATGAAGAGATGAAACTGATTATGAAGATGATTGACAGTTCTACTGCGGAAAAATTGCGGTCTGAGGAAGTTTCCCCAGAATTGATGGTAGACATTATAGATTCGTCATGCACCCTGAAATATAATGAGGAGTCGAAATCATTTTCTGCAACATGCGTGGGGTGCAAAATTGGAAGTTTTGATAGAAACGATAAAAAGGGGAAAGAAGACAGAGTTACCGAAGAAAAACGTTATTTCTATTTCGAGACGAGTTTGACCTTCGGTCAGCGTCAACTAAAACTTTGGACAACCTCACTTCCAGTAGTCATTACAAGTCATTGCAGTCAGGATACAAACGGAGCAGGAACTATATTTTGGGATAATAATTTTGCAGTCAATTTAGGAGGTGAACCTTTCGAAGTTGAAGATTCTGTCCCCCGAAAAGAACTTTTTGAAGCTCTGGACCAATTCTTTTGTTTCAAAACCGGGAGGAATTTATCTGATGGACATATAAAAGTCTTAATTGAGAAACTTGAATCAACACAGAAAACCTACAAGAGGTATTTTAGTTTTTCTTTAAATGTGGGAAATTCATAGTTAATTAGCCCTATCGTGTTAAATTATTAATGTCCATATTTAAGTTGTTTTAATTTCCAAAGGACTTCAGTAATAATTATTCATGTTTCTAGAAATTAACTCTTTAATATTTTTTTTTGATTTTCTAAGGACTTCAACCGACGTTCTTTGGAATGATTTTTGGAGAAATAACTTGCCTGGACATAAATTCAGCTTTTGGACTTGGTTTCACGAAATAGTTTTACTAATTGAAGCTTGTTTGCAAGATATCTGGATGAACCCGGATCACCCAGAGTGCATTTTAGGTTTCATTGACAGAGATGAGGCAGAAGATTTATTATATAATTTGCCTCCTGGAACGTTTCTTACAAGATTTTCTGATTCAGTGGAAGGAGGAATCAGCATTGCCCTTGTACAACAAGGTCAGATCAATTTCCTAAGAAATTCACACAGTAGTAGTCATCAATTGAAATCATATGAAAATTGAATTGATTAAAACCAGTGTAATGTACATGTGATTTACAGTAAGCGGTGTAAACAACTACTTGTGTTAATCTTTCTAGACGGGAGTGTAGGCAGTGCTAGCCCTTTGGATCGAAAGACGTTGACCTCTACTTTGGGTTCAAAAAACGCCAAGTATGCTTTTGCAGAAAAAATAATGGGAGAAGATAAGCTGACGTGTTTATATTCTAAGACCAAAGGTGTTATAGCAAAAGAAAATTGCTTTGAAAAGTTTGGTCTAAAAAATAAAGATAAACCCAAAAGAACCTATATTCCATGGGATGCAAGGTAATTTGTTTTGAAACTTTTAAGAATGTTCCCTAATCTGTACACAGTTTAAAGACTATTGGAATCTTTGAGAAGTTTTGTTCTGGGATCTTCTTGAGGAGCAAAACAAAATCTTTTAAAATTACATATATATATATAAAGAACTTCGTAATTAAGGAACAGGACACATCTAATATTTTCACTATGAAAAAAATGATTTTTTACACATGATAAAAATATTTCCAGAATCAGTCACCATGAATCTACGCGACCGAAACCTAAGCAAGTCCGAACGGATTCAGCAACTTCATCCGAATTTAATTCATTTCTGGAAATACCTTCTGTCAATTCTCCAAATGTTTCGACACCTCCGAGGAGTCCTTCATATCATGCAGCATCTCCGGACAGTTCTTCATGTCATACAGCATCTCCGGACAGTTCGTCATATCGTGCACCATCTCCGGCCACATTTTCAAATCTTGCAGCATCTCCGTCTCCGGGTATTTCTTCTTATCCTGGAGCATTTTCGGATATTTCTTCATGTTCTACAGCATCTCTGCGCGTCTCTGAATATTTTACGTTATCTTCGAACATTTCTTCAAGTACTGCAACTTGTGTTCCAACCATTGAACATATTACCGTAGACGACCCATCTGTAATTGGGTAAGTGTTTTTTAGCACATTATAATTCATGAAAATATTCCTAACAAAACTGATATATCTGTAGTAGCTTTGGAAATAATGAAATTCAGCCCCCCGTTTCAAATGGAAATTATCCATCACAACCGGGGAAATTTTGGGCTGTGGATCCGCGAGTTAGGCTAAACCAACAGGTGGCTGTGTCTGGTTCATCAGCACCAAACGAGTATGATCTTTTTATGGATATAATGTTTTTCTCTTGCTCTACTAATAGTTTTTAAAATATTGAGCAGCAATAATTGTTTTTTGTAAAATATCCAGAAATGCTGCTCCAATTCCCACATCTGAAGATATCGAAATGATGAATTTACACAACCAATGACCTCAAAGATTGCAATCTAATATTATGTTTGAATTTCTTAATACAAAACAAAATAATGACTTGTCTTATTCTTTTTTCATGCTGTTGTAATCATCTCAGCGCTTCATGGTTTTGGTTATCTGTGTGCATTAGTTATTTGCTTCCTTGAATCCTGAATAAATAAATAACTGGTACATTAAATTATCTAATGTTCAACTTTTTAATAATTATGTTCTAATAAAAATAAATTAGAGTAATAATAATGAGTAAAACTAAAGCACCACACTTTATTAAGACGATACCACTTTTTTGAGATGCAGAGCTTTTTATTCCATGTAATTATAGTGGGTAATACAGGATGCAATAAATTATGAAGTAGCCTAGCTATTGATAAGAAAAATAGTAAAACTTTTCCAAATGTTCAACTAATATTACTTTATTATTAGATATTACATAATAATGGATTGTCTACAAACTTTTATTTTTCTCATCGATTGACGTGTCACATACGTCAGTAATAAGTTTCATTTTCTGTGTAAAATTTTATTTCACATGCATGCCTACAAAAATTCTACAATTCACATGCATTTGTGAGAAGTCTAACTGAATGAAGTATTTATTGCGAATCTTCATCAATACTATTAAATCATTCAATCAAGGAAGCTTTGACCGTGAATATTTTTCTAAACACTATTTTTAGAATTATCTCTTAAGAAGCACATTAGTTTAGATATGTAATATGTAGATAGCCAGCAGATTACACCATAATGTATTAATATTGTGTTATCCACTACGCATACATGTTTTACTAACCTTTGTATGTATTTATGGTTGCTCATGCATTGAAGAATTCCTACGCAGCAGCTAGGTACCTACTTATTTATATCATTTCCGTGAGAGTCCGTCATTTGTTATATGTTTTATGGGTTGAATTACTTTGTTGCAAAATAAATGTACCTTGATTCTCTTGTAAAGTAAAGTAATTATTATAGTTCCATTGTTACTGACCTAAGCTATTTACATTTCAATGTAACTTTTGTAACATTCATTTCAAGAAGTATGGACAAAAAGTAAACCAGCAGATATTCATCTGTATTCCATTTGCAAAACAATGTATATTATTACTCCTCTTTCTAATCGATGAATTCTACAACCTGTATATAAGCTTCATGTAAATAGTAATTATGTAACAGTACTTTTATTACCTTCTTCCAAATCGTCGCATTGTAATAATGATTAAAATGCAGTATACAGTTCTCATCTGCGTTACCATTTCGTTACTATTGAAAGAAATTCTTGGAAATGACACAAGTTGTGCCCAATCTCAGAAATTATTTGCGGATCTCTGCTTTACACCTGCTCCACCAAAAGATTTCGATATTCAGTGGGTAAGTTTTAATTCTTTAAATGCGGAAACCATATAATTTTATTGGTTAATAATTATTGCTTCTCTATTACATAGGTAGGATCAAGTCAACCAGAAGAAGGATGGCATGTAGATCTCGGAAATGATATTTGCAGATTGCACGTGGCTGAAGTCTTGAAAGGAAAATTGTTGCCTTTGGATGACAACTTTGAAGACATGTGTGCCCGGATTAAAATTGAGCATTCAGTTGGACAAGAAAAAGACGACGGAGAGTTCTTTGGTTTTGGAAATTTGACTTCACCGTGGAATTGCTCAAGATCCACAGATTTTCCAGGAATTTTGAGATGCGATTTAAGTGGCTCTGGTCTTAGCAAATACAGTAAGTTATTGCATTTTTTAAAGTACTGCTTGATGTTTACTAGTTAATTTTTTGAGGCTTTTCATATTTTATTAAGAGGTCAAAGCTCAAAGAGAATAGCTATCTTCGCTCTTGACCAAGCTATTGTAATGATCCAATTATTCAAATCGTCTTCCATGAAAATTTTCAATGCGTAAAAAAAGAAGGCGTAAATCAAAAGAATTAATAAGAATAGAAATTGTTTTTATCTATTTTTAGAAGATAAAGTGAATATCTACTTTGCATACACTGATAGCAAGAACTTATCCATAGTCATACAGTGCTTTCCTAACGGGGAAGTTGGTTGGCACACAATTTCAGTTACCCCATTGAGTGAAGAAGAAAAGAAAACTGCACGTGAAAAAGCAAAATCCCTTGGATTTCCGCAGGACAGTACCGTTACTATCACTGAAGACTCCTGTCCTCGGAAATACTAAATTTCTGAATTCGAACTGTACGAATCGATATATAGCACGTAATCAGTAGTCAATATTTTCAAAATTAAGTGACATCATTCTCATCAATCTCATAAAACAACCTCATGCGTTAATAACATTGAATATATTATATTTGTATTATATTTGTATGTATTGACTGGTATTTTGGAGGTTTTCTTGAATATTTTCGATTCTTAGTAAATATCTGTCATATATATGAAATATGTAAAGCTAATGGTAATATTGTATTATGCTTAGTATCAATAGAAGATAAAATGGGATTAATTGGCTTTACAAAGGCAATATGAACAGTGAACAAAGCAACGACATGATTTTCTGTAATCAAGAAATTTTCTTAAGCAAAGTAATTAAAGTAATACGCAAGTGTTTTGATTATTACGGTTCTTCTCTCTTGTTTTCATAGTTTGGGAAAATACTTGTATTTTGAAAAAAACATTTTGCATTTGATATTTTGAGAATTTCAAGAAAGTATTTTGTATTGTGCGGCCATTTTTGGCCTCTCAAAATACAAATTTCAACTTGGGTATGGTAAACTATGTTAATTCCAAACTTACAGTATAATAAAATATACGAATAATGCGAAATGCTTACAAAAATAGTCATGAAATTAGATTTTTTAGCTTTAATGTAGTACATCCTATTCGCTGTTCCTTTTAATCGAAATAGTTTACTTGAGATTATTTTGCAAAACATTATATAAGTTAACATATCAAATAATTTCAAATGAGGTTTATGTTTACAGCTGTGATGGGGAATTGGATATACCTATAGAGTTAAGCTACGACTTTATCTAATGCGAATGACTTTATATTCTACTCTATTATCTAACTATAACTAAACTAATAATATATATAGCATGAATAATATTAGATTAAACCAATGAAATCAGATTCAATACTGAAAAGTTAAACTCAATTAATTTCTACTTTTGCCTCGACAATTAAATTAAATAAAAATTGATGCTAGCTTTGGCGCATTGCAGTAAACCAGAAATAATAATAATATTTGGTTAATTAATATTTTACAATCTGTTAGCTTTATTACAATTAATTATCATTGTTTATGAATATACATAAGTGCTAGAACATTTGAAGGTTAACAAATTTTCTCTAATGTATAGTGAATAGGCAAGAAGCAAAGCGGAGGGAAATGAATGCATATGGTAATTGGAATAATAAGCAGGGCAATCAGGATTTAATTTCCACAGACAAAATCATATTAATTGTGTTGTTGAGCACAATTTCCATAAATGTAACAGTCGTTTGTATGGTAAAGCAGTCTCCAAATTTGAGTCCAAACGGTTTGCACACTTTTAATTTTCGTAAGAGGCATTTATTCTGGATTTCTCTTTTCCATTTTTGGCTAAATAGTCTGGACTGGGTGGCAATTTTGCCTATTCTGGCGACAAATAACTTTTCCAACAACAAGTTGGCAATGGACACGACTGGAAAAATCAAGTACATGGCAATTGGAATACTACCAAATAGCTTTATAGCGCTAAAAGTAGTAAGCATGTGGTTTGCATTCAAAGCAATGAAAGCCATTCCTAATGTATTTGAAAACATGTCATTTAAGTATTGGTTTAGTAAAGTTATTACTTGATAAATAAGAAAGGGTGCATGAATTCTTGCATCTCTGTTTTCAATACGTGCAGGAGGGGGAAATATTGATTTGAGACAGATGATAATCTGAGTGCAGTAAATAAATAAAAACCCCACAGCAAAAAATATTGCCGCTGTCAAATGGATAAGCATTAGAAAAAGTATTATGAAGATAGAGATGCGAACGAGGGGTACTTTGTGAAATTTTTCGGGAAAGTTTTCCCTTAAAAATCTCTGAACTGGATTCCAATCATCTCCGTAGGCAGATTGCAGTGAGCCAGAAACACAGAAAACTAATATCATTATATACACTAATTGCAAAATCTTGAAAATTAAATTTGCAATTTGTTTATCCTCTTTAATTCCCCTTTTGCCCTTGAATTTACTCCCTGAAAAATTTTCAAACTTTTCAGTTGAATATATCAGTGAGAATTTATGTAAATATATAATTTGTACCTCTGTGTATTACTTACCTGCGAATTGGCTGACCAATCGAATGGAAACATTCGCTATTATTTTGAATTCCTTTCCTCTGGTTATAAATAAAATATCGAGGAAAATTGCTACCAAAATGCCAATATAGAATTGTATAAAAACCACAATTTTATATGCTTGAAATGTGGGATCTGGATAATAAAGTTCAAAAAGCAAACGGATTGAACAGTAAAGAAATGCCACGAGGTACAACCAGAAGACAAATAGCCAGGTCCAGGGGTATTGCCTAATCGAATTGGGGATTCTTAGGCACAACCAAGGGGCACAACTCCTTTGCATCCCAATAAAATGGAGTAGCTTTAAGGAAACCGAATACTCTGAAGAATCGAGCCAATTCTTTCCAATAAGTTTGGGAAGAATCCTGGGAAGGATAAATCTTCCTTCTTGATCGCAACATTTTTATTCCTTTGAAATCCTTACTAAATTTTCTGGATAACAAATAGAATCAGCTAAAGGACGACGTAGTTGCGGCTATAAAAACTGTTTACAATAAAGTACATTTATAAATAGGAGGCTCGGGAAATTGAGGTACGTAATGCCAGGAAAAGTTGTTTAGTTGCACAACATATAGTATACTTATAATATAACTCTACTTTTCCATCAGTGTTCAATATAGTAAAGGGTCTGGGTCAAATAAAATCTTTTTTTCCATATTAATATTCTGCTGTAAACGTATGGTACCCGGAATTAATTGCGTTCAAGTATTAAGTTGGTTTTCACATTTTAATTCATCGTTCGATAACTTTAGCAGTATATAGATTATGTAAGCATTTCTAAATGTAACAAATAATCCAAAATTTTTTCAAGTTAATTTTTTCAATTGTATTTTGCTTTTTGTCCGTTAAAATGATAATTTCCGTCTTGCATATTAGTGAAAATGTTTTATTCTGTTTATCGTTAATTTTTCTTTTTGACCATTATTTTAGTTTTTACAGTATATCCTCATTGAAACCTTCGCTTGGTAAACTATATAGGTAGCATGATCCAATCTAATAATTGGAAAAATGTTGACAAAAATTGTCATGCATGAAGTATGATTTCATTAGAAGTTAATATAAAATAATCCCTTTCGCTGTTCCTGTAATATGATTCTGGTAATCGAAATGGGATTTAATGTGTTCCGTCGAGTATTGGAAATATCAAACGATTGTACATAATACTTCAGCATTTCGAAATATGAGTTATGAGTTAAGTTACTAGTTAAGTAAAAATAACAATGTGGCAAATGGAAACCATACACATTAAAAAGGCAGGGTGGCAGGGCGTCACCCCAGTCAATATATAAATAAAATAAAATGAACGTAGAACAATAGAATCGAAGATTTTCTTATATGTAGATATTCCATAGATAGAGAATGAATACTATTTCCGAAGTAATTACAACTCTTCGTATATAATCCACTAGTAAATTACCCGCCCTTCGGTCGGGCGGTAACAATAGTCTGCCGTTAACAAAACCGTAAAAAGTAGGTTAAGTAGGTTTACTTCATAGAAAATATTTTTTTGAATTGTGGCATTTATATACACTTTAAATTTACTCAATGTTATGTTAGTATAATCTATATCTGTGGTTATGGCTTAAAATACCTTCCACTTAGGCTTCACTTTTTGTATCCTCACATTAACGGTCGGCTCCCTCCCTCTGATGCTACACCTTTGCTGTTTCCCCACACTTACGGTCGGTTCCCTCCCTCTGATGCTACATCTTTGGTGTTTCCCCACACTTATGGTCGGCTCTCTCCGTCTGATGCTACACCTTTGCTGTTTCCCCACACTTACGGTCGGTTCCCTCCGTCTGATGCTACACCTTTGGCGTTTCCCCACACTTACGGTCGGCTCCCTCCCACTGATGCTACACCTTTGGTGTTTCCCCACACTTACGGTCGGCTCCCTCCCACTGATGCTACACCTTTGGTGTTTCCCCACACTTACGGTCGGTTCCCTCCCTCTGATGCTACACCTTTGGTGTTTCCCCACACTTACGGTCGGTTCCCTCCCTCTGATGCTACACCTTTGGTGTTTCCCCACACTTAAGGTCGGCCTCCTCCCTCTTTCATAATACAGACCACAACCCAAGGAATTCTACTGAGCTACGTTGGTTTCAAGTCAAACTTGTGACCGACAGAAACCTGTAGGCCTTTATATTAATGTAGATAGTAGTAGGACACAGCAGAAATGGGCTTCCAAAACCAAAATACTCTAAAAAGCTACTAATGATCATTGTAAAGCAGGCATGAGAATCTGAGAAGAAAATTAAACCTATGAATGCAAAATTCCCAGGTATATTTAGAGGAGACCAAGCTACAGTATGATTTCAAAGTTTCTAAAAGTTGGCAAACTCGTAGAAAATGTCATTTAAAACAAAATAAATAATAGGGGATCAACAAATATTTTTTTCAAACTTTGCATTGAGTGAAATATTTATCATACATTCGCTTCTCTCAAAGTAGAACGAATCAGTTTCATGTCCATGAGCATCCACGGTTTAATTGCGTGTTTTCTATTACTTATTAGTGTGAATGTTTTCAATTAGCCAAAGAATGATTTAATCACCATTATCAGGTTCTACCTACTGCCTACCAGTAACCAAAAAGCAACGAAAATGGAAAGCTTTTAAGAGATTGAAAGCTATACAAGAACTAATACACTTATTCTGTTTCTAATAATCTTAAGTAAGAGTTTAGCGTGTCTACCGATACAAAAAACATGTTGCAAACAATTAGTAAATTAACGGGTCAGAACTGGGAAGACTCCAGAACGACAAGACATAGTTTATATTTTATTTTACATTTAACTTCTGCCATCATTATGTCAGCATTCTCTTAATAACGTGTGAAAAAAGTAGATATAGGTATTTTAAGGGATATCAGCTTAGCTAACAGTGAAAGGGTGTTTTAACCCTTGTGGTGCACCTATATAATAGTACACATTTGGAGAACTAACCAATTATTCAAAACAAAACATATTTTTTGTGTGCCCATCGTCGTTAGTTTCCGAAATTATAAAATACATTTCATGTAAAAATCATCACCTTTTGCGTGAAAAGTTTTATCAATCTCAATTAGAAATTTATTTTTCATTTAAAAGGGGAATTTATTTGATAAACAGAAGAGCATGCGCTCCCCCAAACACTTTTCTCATTTTCAGCAACACCGTAATTGTTAAGTGGACCTTTTTCATACATTTCATTCTTGAAAACAACGTTTTTGAGATCCGAAAATTGTCATCGATTTTTCAGAAGTTTCAGATACCAATCACAATCACGGACACAAAGTTATATGAATCCCATTTGCGGTCATTTCCTTGGTGTAAGAAAACCCGAAGAGATAACTCGATGAAAATTGGGATTTCAATGTACATCTTTTCCCCCTTTCAAATGGTGTGAACAGAACTTTTTGTAGTATTTCTGGTTCGGACCGCTACATGAGACACGGTGTACTACAACTTGGTGCATAATATTTTTTGCTGTTCAAGATAACTGTAAATATGACTAAAAGAAAACTTGCTACCGATTGGTAATTACTGTGAGAATAATTCGTCGAATGCTAAGACATTACCTTTAATTGCCATGACCCCTCCTTAAACTTACAAAATTTTATGGAAAGAAAGCAGTAACTTAAATTTTGTGCTTAATGGCGTAATCTGACATTATCATAGATGACATGTAAAACAGAATAAAGGAATAATAAACCATTTAACCAATGCACTTAATGAAGTAGCAGAAGCGACACAGATTTAACACCGCCCTCTGAACCGTAGCAACACAATAGGAAAATTTTAAGTATATGTATCGAACCGTTCAAGAGTTATAACACCTCAGTTAGGTGCTGAAAACCCACCTCAATTTGGTGCTGAAAATGCAATGCACCTCAATTTTCCCATAGACAAAAGTTAGATGGCAGAAGTGGTAAGAATGCATCACTTACGCTACCTATCTTTTCTCTATACAATTTGCCAGCTACACAACACTTTTAGTAATACATGGAATTCTAGGCTCTATATAAATCAATTTTTTTAGTGGATGTCATTGATCGATCACAACCATTTTTGCAGGGGACCTTCCTCGGGACCCCAAGAACATGCACTAAAAGTTTTAGCGAATTATATTAAAACGTTCAGGAGTTATAGAGCCAACAGACGGACGGACGGACAGACGGACAGATTGTTCAGGGCATTCTTATAAAGTAGCTTCCGCTACTTAATAATTATTATTACTTCTTCAAACCTAGCATGGATAGAGGCTATGGCGTTTCTCGAAGCAGGAATCCGTTTGTTATGTCCATGAGCACCCGTGGTTTAATTGCGTGTTTAAGAAGCTTTACGTAAATGATTTGTTTTAATTAACCATAAAACTAAACCATTTCATTAGTATGAAAACTTACAGAAGAAACCCATTTAAATGTACGATATTCGCACGAAAGTTCGTTTAGGCAAATAAAATGTAAGCATAGTGGTTCAGTTAATAGTTTGAATGTTTCCAGATAACTAATGAATGATTTATGGCTTCGAACTACATCTTAAGAAGCAAAAAATAGAAAGCTTTTAACTTAATATACTCTGTTTCTAATAAGTAAGGGTGTTGCTCATAACCATTCCCATTACAAACATGTAGGTAAGCAATTTGTAAAGTAACGGGTTAGAAGTCAGAATTTTTAAAACAAGACCGTAGACCAGAAACGACAGGACTATTATATACTAAAAGACTATGTTACGTTCACAGCGTTCAAAAGTTAACCATTAAAGTGTACCAATTCTAACGCTCTGAATACTATTAGTTTGTGTGATTTTATAAACTGTACAAGATCTTTACAAATACTTATATTACAAATCTGAATTTGGAATTTGACATGTAAAATGGCAACCATCGGTGTGGCTTATTACCGATATGTCAAATTACTATAAAATATATGTTAAATTAATAAATGTCCATGTCACATTAATTTATTTTTTACTTCGAGTGTGTTAAATTAATATATGTCAATCAAATTACACCAAATTATGTGCTATTCTAAACTGCTTAAGTGCCGGGTTAAATATATTTCCTTAATAAGTAGTGGTAAATAGAGTGCAAATTAAGTGGTTTTTATGTATTATCAGTAATGAGTACTTACATCTTGTACATAAATATGTTTACTGCGCAAGATATATATGAGTTGGTTGGCTGAATAAGGGTGAACCAGAAATACAGTCCTAAGATATTTTTAACCCATGGTAACAAAAATGGTTAATCCTAACTGAAAATGAAAATTGGCAATCTTTGGGGGGATTTTTACCCCTTCTTTTCTTGATTAGAATAATACGAAATCAGTTCTGATAACTTCAATGCTACGCTGGTGGTTGATTGTTAATACAAATTAACGATGTCACGTATCAAAATTTCCGTTACATCAGCAGATATTAATCGCATAAATGAAGGTCGCAAGCGGAAAATAAATATTGGTGGTAGTGCAGATTATCAGAGAAAATTTCTTAAAAATAGTGGACTGCCTTACACCGGCCGTAATGGTGTCCTCCACGGCGATTTAGCGAGACATCCTGCAGTAAAATACTTATCATTATTAGGCTACAAAATTTAAAAAACCACAAATAACAGCAAAATTAATTTTTAGGCAAAGGTATGTCAAGCAAAGTGTCAGAAACTGGGGTGTCTGTTATCTCAACAAGAAAAGCAGGCTTTGAATGATGATTTTTGGAGAATTGGAGATGACAATTACAACAGGCAGTCTAACATAGTACTTTCTCTGATGGATTGGTCAGTTCCAGTAAAAAGAACTACTGATATAGACACAAGCAGAAGAGGAGCAAGTTATTATTATTTCATTAATAATCAATTTGGAGTTAAAGTACCTTGTTGCGCTGCTACATTCAAGGACGTGTTTTCAATTAGCAATAAGCGTTTACAAAATGTACAGAAAAACAAAAAAGTCGGACTTTTGGCTATGGAAGATGGTAGAGGTTGCCATAAAAATCGAAATCATCGTCATTCAGAAGAAAATATCTTACTTATGAAGGAGCATATTCATTCCTTTCCTACCTACTTATCCCATTACTGCAGAGCTGTGAGCATATTGTCGATTTTATATTTTATGCTTGTCACACTTTATGACTATTATAAGTGATGACTAATTTTTTTAGAACGGAGATCCGGAAAGACCTTACCTAGAACCGGATCTCAATGCGTCAAAAATGTTTCGCATGTTTACTGAAAAGTATGGAGATTATTATAAGGATTTTGAGAATGTATACAAGAATCTCTTAAGAGAAACGAAATTACATTTTGGACTGCCTAAGACAGATACCTGTAATGTATGTGACAAGTTACAATCAAGATTACGTAATTGCCCTGCTACGGATGCTGAAGCAAAAAGAGAAATTCAAGCTGAAATAGAAGATCATCTCTTGAAAGCTCATGATGGGTATGCGGAAATGAAAAGCGATACCCAAAAGGCAGAAGTTGATCCTACTTTTGTTGTGATCGCTACAGACTTGATGAAGTAATTATTGTCCCCACGATTGAGTAGTCAGGAAATATACTACCTTAGAAAATATCTGTCGTACAATTTAGCTATTTCGTCCCCCGCTTCAGATGAAGCTACGATGTTTTTCTGGAACGAAACCGATGGAAACCGAGGACAAATAGACATAGGTTCCTGCCTATTACTATATATAGTGGAGAAATTTCAAAAGCTAAACCCAGGAGAGATTAGGGTTTTAACTGTCTGGTCAGATAGATGCTCAGGACAGAACAATAACTATTCAACTGTCTGCTTGTTAAAATACCTTGTGCATAATGGATATTTCACCGAGGTATATCTATTTGCAAACTAAAATTCAGCACTATGTATTTATATCTCTGACTATAATTCACCAATTATTTAGGCAAATCAAAAATTCTTGGTTTCCGGTCACTCTTTTCTAAGTTGCGATAGACATTTTGCTACCATCGAGCGACGACTGAAAACAGCATGTATTTTCACACCAGAAGACTTGATAGAAACAATCAGAACTTCAAGAATTAACAAACCATTTGGGATAAGGAGGATGAATTTTAATGACTTTCGAAACATTGCGTATTTGAAAGAGCTCATTCCCAAGCCAGCTACTTTTAAAGTCAGTACGTACCACTGGATTCAAATGACATTAAATCGAGCTGAAGTAATTATGACTAAAAACACACATGATGCCAACAGTCCATGGGAGACACACAACATTTTGACCCCTTATGCAGGGCATACCAGAATTAGCAATAGAACTCTTTGGCAGCCCAACTGGATACTTGATGTGGAAATACCTGATGCTTACGAAGGCTTGATGCCGTTATCTGATGCAAAAAAGAATGATTTGAGAAAAATGATTGACTATTTGCCAACATCAAAACAGCAATTCTTCTTGACATTACTAAATTAGTTACCAACGTTAAGTAAATTACAAAGTTAATTGCATTAGAATTTCGTGTTTTTGTTACTTCTGTATTGTGATTACTCGAGGATTAAGTCAATTGAGAAACGATGGAAGTAAGGGTTGTATTATTTCAAAGTTTATTTTTAGTGTTCCAGTAAGAGTAAGATATTATGCATGTAAAAGGGTTAATGTTCAAGGGAGTGACGCTGTCGTTTCTAAGCAGTGTTGTTTATCATAGTGAAATTAAAGAGTTATTTTAAATTGATTTCTGGTTCACCCTTTTTCGGCCGACCAACTCATATGTAATAAGTCAAATGACTAAAAAGAAGTTTATTAAGACTGGTTTACTGTGAGAACAGTTCGTCAAATTCTAGTTACTATAGTTAAATATTATTGATAATTTTGAAAAATTAGAAAATTGAAAGCGCATTACCATCATATATCTACAAACCTTTTAATTCCAAATATTGCAAGTATGGTTTATTCACACAAAAGACATTTGCCACCCATTCTACTCTGCTCTTGTTTCATTCTCAGTTCAGAATGTCAACTTCTATCGTCAAAATTTGAAAATTATGATTTTGACATTGTTTTATATCGAAGTAATTTGATAGATTACGTCTTCGAAAATATTGCACTCTCACCACGAACAGTAATTGTTGCGGCCACTTTGAATCCTACTAAATGGACAGCTAATTACAAAGGACTCGAAGGAGTAGATAAATACCCAAGTTCATTGTCAAATAGACGTTATAATATCTTAACATTAGTGGAGCCACTTCAGGTTGCAAATAATGAAATTCCAGACGTCCCATACATATTTGGTCGAGAAGTTGATCGACCAAGCGACAAGTTTCTAATAATTAGCACAAAGAATCACTTTGATAAAATCAAAGACAGTTTCGGGCTTCTATTGAGAATGACTGCTGAAGTTTATTTTATGGTCATCAATTCTACTAAACATATGGAAATGCTAGCAATGTCAATATTCACCAGAGAGTGGACAACTATTGACATTACATCCGAAGTTCAACGGAGAGAGTTCACAAAAAATGGTTTACATAGAAATCTCCATAAAATATATATCTCTGGTCTGGATATTGCTTTAGAAGAAGATAAATCAAATATGCCGATATGTGCTTCGTCGCTATATTTTATTCTTAAGAAAAGATTTTTTAGGGAATGTCTTTTAGGTCATGGCCAAGCACCACTCTTCGAAATAATGGCTGACTATTTAAATTTTACTTCTGTCTACAAAAGAACATTTAATTTTAATGGTGTTGGTTTTTGTGGCTGGGTACATCTGGAAGGCTATTTTGTTGATGTTTTTAATTATGAGAGGAGAAAAGTCATATATTTAAGTTATCCTGGGGAAAGAGCATTCATCTACTGTGTAAACAAAGAGGAGTATCACCAAAGGTCATTATCGATCTGGATTGACATAATGGACAAGGACACGTGGATGGCTTTTGTAACGTGTTGCCTTGTAGCTAATGCTCTGATGTTTATTTTAACAAAACAGAAAATAACATTTGGGTCTGTTAGTAACTTCTTTGTTTCGGCCATTGCGATTCTTCTCCGTCAAGACCACAACCAAAGGAAACTCCTTTTGTATGGAATTTTATCCTTGATGCTAAACATTCTTGTAACTGAGTACGAGACTTACATCACAACTGAAGTTATTGCTCCTGTGGACAAAAAGATAATGAACAGTTTCGGAGAACTAATTCAAAATAATTATAAAATACTTTCCATCATTGGTAATGGTAAAGTAAGGCTGTCCCAAAGTCAAGGCTATGACAGTGTTCATCCTTATTTCGTAACATATGGCATTACTGACAAACAAAACTCAAGTATTTATTTTTATGACACCGATAAAGTTAATTCGAATTCGGAATTATCTATTACTCAAATAATGGTAAAGAGCTTGGCAGAAGCGGAACTTAGATGCTTCTTGGATACAACGATTCGTAGTTCCAATGCATTCCGATTTTTAATACAAGAACAGTTTCCTTTACTTAAATGCTTGAAAGCAATTGAGAATGTGGACGACCGACCATATGCATGGATATTTTATGGATGTTACCGACAAGAACTGCTAAATGTTGTCCAGAAACTGAATGAAATGGGACTCCTTAATTTTTGGAGACAGTTTAGAACTTACAAACTTGCGCTAAACAGATTCAAAGAAAAAGAAAAGGAAGATGAACAGCAATTTAGAAAATTTAGCTTTGACATGAAAATCGGCCCATTTTTTCAGCTACTTGGATATTTGGTCCTTCTTCCTTGTTTTGTTTTTGTACTCGAAAAATATTTCACTTTACTCTTTCAAAAATTGTGTACTGCCTATCAATTGTGGCTGCTTTTTATTTTTGGCTTGAAGGTAAAGATACGACATAATGGCATTACACCGATAATATTTAATCGGTCTGGAGATACAGATTCTAGTCAGTCGCAAGATAGAGTTTCTTCTTTGTCTCAAGATACAGTTTCTGTTCCCTCTCAAGATGCAGAATCTTGTCAGTGTCAAGATAGAGATTCTGGTCAGTCTCAAGATAGAGATTCTGGTCAGTCTCAAGATACACATTCTGGTCAGTCTAGAGATACACATTCTGGTCAGTGTCAAGATGCAGATTCTGTTCTGGCACTAGATACAGATTCTGATCTATATTAAAAGGTTTCGCAAGAAAACTCTGATGGACCAATGAAATATTTTCAGCTTCTGTTTTACAAAAAAAGTTAACATGATATTCATGAGAACACGCTTTGTGTACAAATGATGTTCAAGATTTTTCATAACAGTGCGAAATAGCTTCAATGACAATGACTTGAGAAAATGTGACATTTGTTCCTAAAGTTTTATTCTGCTTCACTGATGGCCAATATGTAATAATTGCCCAAATACATGGAAGGTAGGAATTCTTCATTGAAATTCTATCACAACTGGCCATTCTTTGAATTTTTGGGATTGTACTTTTACTTGTACATGTAAAGAGAACATTTAGGTATTTAACTGAGCGGTTTATTTTATTCTATAGCGCATTCTGTCAGCCTTGGTATTCTGCAATGCATTGTGTCACCATAACCATTTGGTATTTATTAAATTTCCTTGTCTAAGCAAAATTTCAACATACCGTAAATTCTCCATTACAGCCCCCCGGGTTCTATTCCAAACTTTTTCTCTTTCCCCCGGGTTATAATAGAGGCCGGGTTCTAATAGAGGTCCGGGTTCTATTCTAAATCTATGAATTTTAAGCAGCTAAATGTTAGATGACGTACGTAGATATGTATTTAATAAGAAAAACCAGCCTCAGAAGTTCTGTCAAATTGAATGATTTTCATTCAATTTGACTTTCAATCATTCAATTCAATGATTCCCCTGAATGATTTTTCGCAAATTCAAGGGCTTCTAATTTAAATTTGACACTATAAGAACGCCGGCAAGTAAGTGCCGTTTTTATAAATTATTTTTTATACTTATTTTATCTTTCTTCACCAGTATTGATCTAATTCCCACCTAATGTGATATACATTTCAACGCGAACTTTAATTTTCCCACTCTAGAAAGAGAGTCTATCCCAGGGCAGTAAAAGAGACCCGGGTTGTAATAGAGGCCCGGGCTTTATTCCAAACTTTTTCCTTTTCCCCCGGGCTCTATTAGAGACCGGGCTCTATTGGAAGTCCCGGGCAGTAATGGAGAATTTACGGTATATATCTACAAAAAACTTCCTAATACGAAAGGGCATCGGCGAGCGGACACCGTTGGTGACAGCACACAATTTTTATTTAAATGCTAATAGCTTGGCTTTCATTATAGCTGGTAACATAAAATTTGGAACAGAAATCAATGTTTATATAATGCATGTTTTCACTAAATTTCAACCCCTTAGCGGATGCATTCGAGTTATTCTAGGTTTACTTTACTAGAAAATCGGTGTCAAATTAATAATGCTGATGATTTAACCCCGCCCACGCTTCACGTCGACCTCGCCCATGCCTCACCTCGCCCACGCAAATACAAAAATGAATTCCTTACCATAAACGTTTAAACACCCTATTGCATTGAAAGAAAGCATTAACTTAAACTTTGTACTTTATGGCGTAATCTGATATTATTATGGTGCCAATAAACCGATATAATAAATGAATGAAAAATACGTTTTTCAAACTTTACACGGAATGAAATTTCAATTTCTATGTCACTTCGGCTTTTCTCAAAGTAGGAATCTATTTGTCACATGCCCAAGGCCACCTACGGTTTAATTGCGTGTTAAAGTACCTCTATGTTAATGATTTATGCTTTAATTAGCCACAAAGCTCCATTAGTATGAAAACTTACCTAAGTTCCTATCTCATTTAAATGGACGATATTCACACGAAAGTTCGCGTAGTTAAATGTAAGCTTAGTAGTTCAGTTATTAGTTTGAATACTTCCAGTTAACTAATAAATGATTTATATTTAATCACCATTATCAGGTTTTACCTACTGCCTACCAGTAGCAAAGAAGCCCGGAGAATAAACCTTTTAAGAGATTAAAAGTTATACAAGACCTAACAATATATTCAATTTATAACAATCTTAAGTAAAAGTGTAGCGTGCAGCGCATGCCGAGACATATGAATAAGCTGTAATAAGATAAGCTGTAAGTAATTAGCAAAATAAAGGGTCCGAACTGGTAAAGTCTCCAGAAACGACAAGACTATTACATATAAAGACTTAAATTCGTCTACGGTATTCAAAATCTACATAGCCACACAAGCTTGCAAACTCTCTGAACGCTGCTAGTGTTTCTGGCTTTCGTATTAAACTGTTGATCCAATTTACAGATTGCTATACCTTTTATTGCAAATATCTGAATTCGAATTTTTACATTTAACGGCATGCATCGTGTTCTATATTAGGCTGCCAATTTTGTTGCAGTAATCGTTGACAAACAGTAGATTTTTTGCATACACTTAAAATCAGTAGTATTTCGTATTTGGAAAATTTGGATATTAACTTATCTAACCGCAAAACGGTGTTTTAACCCTTGTGGTTCACCTAGTAATACCAGTATTCAAAACTTGACATATTTCGATATTTCTTGCGTGAACATTGAACATCGTCTTTAGTCAAGGAACGTAGAATTTTGGTTACTGGGGCTACAGTGGGGGTAAGGTAGGCTCTTCCCATGTTTTTTTCAACAAATTTTGATTTTTTCGAAGTGGAGCCACTTTTACCTAATTTGACTCCAGGTTCAATAACTAGTGGAGACGGAAGTGGCTCCACTTTGAAAAAATCAAAATTTTATTCCAAAAATGCTGGGAAGAGCTTACCTTACTTGGTCTTTAGTGCATGAAATTGTATGTAGTTTTGATGCAAAAATTATCATTTTTTGAGTGAAAAATTTACAGTTTTAATAAGAAATCTTGCAAATTTACACAGATTGACTCTTTTGACGTAAAATTTTGCCAAACAGAAAAGTCAATTCCAAACATTTCTTTTTATTGACTTTTGAATCTAAGTATGGCGAACCGGTTTTGAAAATGTTACGAAAAACATGGCCAACAAACATAGGGTTTTTATCGCAATTTCGTTTTCATGCCACAAAACTACCAACTCCATAAACAGTAGTAAAATGTGTGGAAGCTATGGGCTTTTATGCAAAGAAAACTTGTTAAGGCTTGCTATTGACTACCAGAATACTTATTCATCAGATGTAACGACATAGTTTTGAAAAATTAGAAAATTGAAAGTGCAATATCATAAGTTTCTGCTTCAGCATTTATTTACAGATATGCAGTAATGGCTTTTCCCTTTAAATATATCCCAGTTATCCCACCCATTCTGTTCTGCTCTTGTTTCATTTTCAGTTCAGAATGTCAACTTCTACCATCAACTTTTGAAAATCATGATTTTGACATTGTTTTTTATCCAAGTAATTTGATGGATTACGTCTTCGAAAATATTGTATTCTCACCACGAACAATAATTGTTGCTGCAACTTTTAATCCAACTAAATGGGTTGCTAATTATAAAGGAGCAGGAAAATACCCAAGTTCATTGTCAAATAGGCATTATAATATGTTAACAATTGTGGAGCCAGCCGAGCTTAAAACCAGGTTTATGGCAGACTTACCATCTGTATTTGGTAAAGGATTGGAAAGGCCAACTGACAAGTTTCTAATAATCATCACAAAGAATCACTTCGATAACATCAAAACCAGCGACAGTTTCGTGACTCAATTGGGGTTGACTACCACAGTTTATTTTATGGTATTCAATTCTAGTAATCATATGGAAATACTAACTATGTCAATATTCACAAGGCAGTTTAGAAGTATTGACATTACCTCAGAAGTCCAACAGAGAGAATTTACAAGAAAAGATTTACATCGAAATCTTCATAAGATTTCAATCGCTTCTATTGATCGGTTTACGAACCACCATAATTTACAGACTCGGATATGTACTTCGTCGCCATACTTTCTTATTAAGAGGGGAATGCTCAAGAAATGTCTTTTAGGTCATGGCCAATCACCAGTCTTTGAAATAATGGCTGCATATTTAAATTTCACTTCTGTCCCCATTGGACGTGGTATTTATAGTCATGGAGGTATTTGTGGTTTTGTACATCCTGAAAGCTACTATAGCGATGCTTTTAATTACAATAGGAGAAAAGTCGTATATTTAAGTTATCCTGGGAAAAGAGCATTCGTATACTGTCTTAGTAAAGATGCATATCACCAAAGGTCATTATCGATTTGGATTGACATAATGGACAAGGATACGTGGCTGGTATTTGTAACGTGTTGCCTTGTAGCTAATGCCCTTATATTTATTTTAGCAAAACAGAAAATAACATTTGGGTCTGTTAGTAATTTCTTTGTTTCGGCCATTGCGATTCTTCTTCGTCAAGACCACAACCAAAGGAAACTCTTTTTGTATGCAATTTTATCATTGATGTTAAATATTCTTGTAACTGAATACGAGACTTACATCACAACTGAAGTTATTGCTCCTGTGGACAAAAAGATAATGCACAATTTCGGTGAGCTGATTCAAAGTAAATATAAAGTTTTTAAAATCATTGGTAGAGTTTCAGCAATGTCCGAAATTCAAAGCTATAAACATGTTCATACTTATTTCGTAAAGTATGGCATTACTAACAAAGAAAACTCAAGTGTTTATTTTTATGATACCGATAAAGTAAATTCGGATTCGGAATTATCTTTTTCTAAAATAATGTCAAAGTGCTTGTCAGAAACGGAACCTAGATACTTTGTGGATATAGTCGGCGGAGGGGCTCAAACTTTAAATTTTTTACTGCTTTACATACAAAAAGACCTTCCTTTACTTAAATGCTTAAAAACAATAGAGAATGAAGACGATGACCCCCATACATGGATCTTTAATGAATGTTTCCGACATGAATTGATAAATGTTGTCCAGGAACTAAATGAAATGGGAATTCTTGATCTTTGGCGGCAGCTTAAAGATATCCGCCCTCAAGTGTTCAGATTCAAAGAAAAGGAAAAGGAAGATGAACGGAAATTTAGAAAACTTAGCTTTGATATGAAAATCGGCCCATTTTTTCAGCTACTTGGATATTTGGTCCTTCTTCCTTGTTTTGTTTTTGTGCTTGAAAAATATTTCACTTTACTCTTTCAAAAATTGCGTACTGTTTGTCAATTGTGGTTGCTTTTTATTTTTGGCTTGAAGAAAAAGAAAAGACATAGTAGCATTAAACCGATAATATTTAGTCAGTCTGGAGATACAGATTCTAGTCAGTCGCAAAATAGAGATTCTTCTTTGTTCCAACATACACTTGCTGTTATTCCGTCTCAAAATGCAGAATCTTGTCTGTCTCAAGATAGAGATTCTGGTCAGTCTCAAGATACACATTCTGGTCTATCTAGTGATACACATTCTGGTCAGTCGAAAGATACACATTCTGGTCAGTCTAGAGATACACATTCTGGTCAGTCTAGAGATACACATTCTGGTCAGTCTAGAGATACACATTCTGGTCAGTCTAGAGATACACATTCTGGTCAGTCTAGGGATACACATTATGGTCAGTCTAGAGATACACATTCTGGTCAGTGTCAGGATGCCGATTCTGTTCTGTCACTAGATACTGGTCTATCTTAAAAAGTTTCGCAAGAAAATATTGATGGACCAATGAAATATTTTCAGCTTCTGTTTTACAAAATAAGTTAACATGGTATTGTGCATGGTGACATACTTTGATTTAAAAATGATTATAAAGACTTTTCAAAACATTATGAAAGAATTATGCCCTTAGTAATGTGGAAAATTATAGATGGTATTTGTTCCTAAAAGTTTAACCTCTTTCATTGATTACTCAATCTGTAATAATAATTGAACTACCTATAAAGTATGTGTGAATAATAATATGCTATTGTTTGTTGTTGAAATTCTATCACTTTGAATTCTTGGCATGCTAGATTTACGTTTACAGTGTAAAGTTGTGCATTTTAGCAAAAAACGTTTTATGCTGTGCAGTGTACTGTAATTGTGTCTTTGATGAAACCATATTTGATGTATTTATTGTTATGCAGTTAATTAGGTGTTTAAGCAACATATCTTATGTTAACATTTCATTGGTATAATATTGCGTTGAACATTAAAGTAATGAAATTGCGGTATTTTACGAAATCGAAACCTGATTTCGGACTTGAGGTCTGTCAATGTTGACAATATAACCGTTGGATAAATATATTCTTAACATCTTCGTCATAAAGTATAAGTATTTGTATTTTATATTTTATGGCCCATACCAATAATTTGGAAAAGGGAACATTTTAAACGATAAACGAGGCATAAACCTCAAGAAATTCGTAGTAGTAGACTTCTGCTTTTTTACGTCTTCCCATTCCAGAATTTTGTGTTGACTTATTGACATATATACGTTATTAGAATGCATCAATTGCGCCAGACAGTCCAACTACCACCCAAAAGCACGAGAGAAATATTATTTTCTTAAATTTTTCCTGTAGCAGCTGTGCTGTGGGGATGAAATATGGTGAAAATGCTGATTATATGTCTTTCAATGTGTGTACCAATTCTCATTTCCTCATTTATAATAGAGGCAGAGTTATTCCCATATAAGTTCTGGCTTTGTGTGCTCGCAGGCTGGGTGCGCTCAGAGGCGGTGACATATGCACCACGAAATTGGTTTATTTTCATTAGGTTAGGCAGGATCGTAGAAAAGTGTCTTACGCTGTGCAGGGCTACTAATAATTATTAGCATGCACTCTGTAAATTTTTACGCCCCTAACATAATAAAACACCAATTTCAAGGTAGACCTATTTTAATTTTAATTAGGTTACAATTATTCCCCCCCCCAGTGGTAGCAATGACAATATTTAGACTTCATAGTAGAACAACGAGACGTTGTTTTATAGAGAAAACAGTTTTTCATTTTTCATTCGACATTTGAAAGAATCTTTGCTTTATAATGTGGATTTTGCTATATATAGGAATGAATGCCTAATCTTTCTATGAAATTAAAATTATGAACCAATGATTTATGATATAAAATCAAAGAATATCGAAGCAGTCGTTTCAGGTTCTTACTTACAGCGTAGCAATATTTTATTAAATCTTTAGAGAGAGTCTAACAGACGAAAACTGAACTTTTGTAAGGCCCAAACAAAATAACTGAGAGTAGGTCAAAATGTATATAATATTTTTACCAAAATCCTGCCTATTAGAATTGCTGCTTTGTTACTGCCTCCGTGAACGCTTAACAAAGCAGGACAATTATTAGTTTCAGATTAACCGAATTTACAATTGATACCTGTAAGCTCCAAAATAAATCAAAGCTTACAATTAAGAGCAAAACAATGAGCTCTTTGTTAAACACGAATAATGAATTATAGCAAAATTCGTGTATGAATAACTTAATTAAACTGAAATTTATCTTTAAATAAATATTAGAAAGATTATTTATACTTAAACAATATTAAATTTTACCTTAGTGAATAAGACCAAACTGAGGAAACACGTCAAAGTTTCGGTAATTCACTTGTATTAAACTTAAATTAAATTGAGTTCGATAGAGCTTCAAACACAGGGACAAAGGTCGACCAGAGAGAAGTGAACGAACCAAACAAAAAATAGGAAATCAGCCAAGAGGTAAAGGTGACCAGGCCTTTTATAACTTTGGTAGAATTCAAAACTCTTAATTATTCTAATTGATAAGTAAGCTTCTTTTCTCCGTCAATTCTAGCAAGTCAAAACAGATAAGTACATAACATACACTATGATACATAGCTAAATGGAAATGACATCTTATTTGTACTTACATATCATCTCATTTGATTTACAGATTTACATAAACATATTGAAATGCAGATACTCATTTAAAGTCTTACAGTTAACTCTGACATTCTACAAAAGATCTCAAACAAATGAATAATAAAATATTGAACGCAGGTTGCTAATGTAAATAATTTCTAATGTAAAGAATATTATTCTTTACAACTCTCCTTCTCTTTAAGACAAGCTCACATTATTAATTAATGACCGAGTTTATTTAGTCCGCCAAAAGTGTATCTTCTTCGGATGTCGCAATATCCATTTCAATAATAGTTGGTTCCTCTGGAATAGCCAGCTTTAACTTAGAAAGAGAGCTTGAGATTTTGTCATCATGAGTGAGTGATACTGTTGGGCTAGGAGTATAAGACAAGCTTGATTGCACCGCTGATGTACATTGTGGAACATATTCTTCCTCTATATCTATCTCCAAAGGAAAAGGTAATGCAGCTGACAAAGGTGTTAAACATTTAATCAGTGCAGCCTCTCTCTTTAGAATCAGTTTTTGTCTTCGCTCATTACGGGATTTCTGGTGCCGTTTTTGACGTGCAAGAGCGGTAGGAGTTTTTGGTTTGGCAATTTTTACTTTGACATCAGTAGACAATTGCTTTTGAAGAAAAGGGGACGTTTGCATGCGGCTTAATGCTAGTTCACGATCTTTATTTTGTTCCAGTTTAGACTTTTCGATAAATTGTTGACTAATGGATAGATATTTATTGGATTGCATGCTCGGGGTAATGCATTCAATTGTATTTTCAACATCCTTAAAGACATCAATAACAGGTAATTCAATTGTAGGAAGCGCAATAGGACCAATATTCTTAGGAAACAAAATATTATTCAGGATCATGCTTATTTGGGCATCAGTTAAAGGATTGGAATGAGGTGGATTCAAAGGTATGTAAAGAGGATTAGGAGCAGTTCTCAGAGGAGGCATTTTTGAAGACGTAATTACAACTCGCTGAGAATCGCCCTTTTCTATTGATACAAATGTTCCAGAAGGGTCATAGGGCATATCTGTGGTAAAATCACAAGGAGTTGGATCTGTTTCGGATACCAATATTCCTCGGTCGACCACTGATGTTTGCTCTAACCTCTTATTTTTGAGTTGCATCCTTTGCTTTTCACTCAGCTTATCCCAGGCTTTCAATTTCTTTTTATATGCATCCTCAGGAGTTTGACAATACGTAGAGCGAAAGGATGGTGGGTGTGGTTGGAGAAAAGACATGTTTGGGATCGGTGGAAAAACAGGCAAAGGTAATGTATTAAATGGCCACTGTGTTGGCGGAAACATGTAGGGCGGAATCATCCTCGGTTGACCTCCCGCATGAATTGGTAATGGGAACCGTTGCATCTGTGCGTTCATAAAATGGACTCAATTCATTGGCATGTACTTTGTAAACCATTTGATCATTTTCTGTTGAATATACATCATATACATTTTGAGACACTCTCTCCACTATTTTGTAAGGGCCTTCTCGGTTATCTGCTAGCTTTGCTGAGAAACCTTTACTAGAGTCTGATAAGAAATGTGTTTTTAAGAGAACATTATCCCCCACCGAATATGTTCTCGGTTTGCATTTTTTGTTATAGTATTTTAAATATGAAATCTGACTATTAGTTAAATTGTCTCTTGCTAAATTGTGAATTTCGTTTACTCTTGTACCAAATGTTTGTATGTCATTGTGCAAGCCAACATTATTATCCATCAGATTATCAAAAGGATTTCTGAATTCTCTTCCCGTTGCTAAGTATGCTGGAGTGAATCCAGTGGAATCATTAACGGCGGTTCGTAATGCAAAACTTAATTCATTCAGAAAAACATCCCACTCTTTACAGGTATGTATTTGTGCAACAATCATTCTTTTGATTGTTTCATTATAACGCTCGGTTATGTTAGCTTGTGCGTGGTATGCAGAAATATGAAACTGCTTAATGCCAAGCATGGCACACCAATCTGCAAAAAGATGTGATGTGAATTGCGTACCATTGTCGCTAATAATAGTATTTGGGAAACCCCATCTACAAAAGGTCTCCTGTAGTTTCTGTACAACATTTTCTGAAGTTGCTACTTTGAGCGGATAGCATTCAACATATTTAGTAAAAGAGTCGACAATAACTAACAAGTAGACATTTTTATTATATCCTTTAGGATATGGACCCATAAGGTCGACTGCAATAGTCGTCCAAGGCCCCGATGGTGTAATTGCTGAGCCTGGCACAGGTGGTAATTTTGAAGGTTTTGCTTTTTGACAATCTATGCAAGATTTTACAAATTTGGTGACATCTTTTCTCATACCTTGCCAGTAAACCCGAGATTCAAGTTTCAGATAAGTTTTTCTGATACCTAAATGACCGGCTAAACAATTGTCATGAAAGTATCGTATTACTTGTTGAATGAGTGAAAGAGGAATCCATACTCGCCAATATAATCGTTCGTCTTCCCATGGCTTATTTTTAGGACCTACATATTTCATAAGTAGCCCATCGTCCGTTAAGAAAGATGATAGCAGTACTAGTTCGCTAGTACTGCTCTTTCTTTCCCCCGTACCCTTTAATTTTCCCGTATGTACGTCTATTGCAAAATTCTTAAGGTCAACTTTAACATTATGCAAACTACTGTCATTGTCCTGTGCTGTTATTACTGCGGCTCGGGTTAATGTTGTTCCCTCCTGTACTAGAAGTAATTCGTGCATTCTACTTAGCGTATCTACAGGTTTCATTGTACTGGAGATACCCGGTTTATATACTACATTAAAATCATATTGCTGCAATATCATAAACCAATGGGCTAACCTTCCTGCTGGTTCCTTCATTCTTTGCAGCCAAGCCAGAGCTTGATGGTCCGTTTGTATGGTAAAATTAGTATATTCAATAAAATGACGGAACTTTTGAATTGCGAATAATACAGCAAGAAGTTCTTTTTCGGATACAGAATACCTAGTTTGTGAAGGTGATAATGTTTGACTTGCAAACCATACCGGATACTGTAGTCCCTCATGTTCTTGTAGAAGAATTGCACCTATGCCTACATTTGATGCATCTGTCTGTATTATGAAATGACCATCCAAGTCAGGTAACCTTAAATGAGTTGCTCCTGTTAGAGCTGATTTAAGGAATTCGAAGGAAGACTGACATTTGTCTGTCCATTTAAAAGTCGCATCCTTTCTCAATAAGTCCGTTAGGGGTTTTGCATGCATACTGGCATTAGGGACAAATCTTCTGTAGAAGTTAAATAGGCCTAAGAACTGCAAAACATGTTTTTGTTTCTTCGGCACAGGAAAATTATGAAGTACTGCTACTTTATCCGGATCGGGGTAACATTTTCCGGGCTCAATGATGAATCCTAAATACTTTAATCGTTGCCTGCATAGTTGGATCTTATTAGGATGGATTGTCAAATTTGCTGCTCTAAACTTCTCTAATACTGTTTGTATATGAACAATATGTTCGTCAAATGTTTTGCTAAAAATTATACAATCGTCAAAATAAATACAACAAATTTTCCATTTCAAATCCCCAAGAATCTTATCCATGCACCTTTGAAACGTTGCAGGACTATTAATTAAACCCATAGGCATCCTTTTAAATTGGTAAAGGCCATTACAGGAAAGAAATGCTGTTTTATGACGGTCCCGATGAGCCACTGCAATTTGATAGAATCCCTTGCTAAGGTCAATTGTAGTAAAGAAGTAGTACGATCCTAGAATAGTTATGTAATCAACCATTGGTGATATTGGATATTTGTCCGGTACTGTAATTCTATTTATTGGCTTATAATTAATTACAAACCGCTTTGAACCGTCGGGTTTTGGTAAGCAGAATGCATTTGCAGACCATGAGCTAAAGGAGGGCTCAATAATATCATAATTTAGCAACTCTTCTAAGGTATTTAGAAATATTTGCTTCTTTCCTACACTCATTGGGTACATTCTTGCTGTAATTGGCTTGGCCGTCCCTGTGTCAATTGAATGTTCGTACATAGTACATAGTCCTGGACGCTTAGTAAACATATCAGTAAATGGAAGCAACATATTTCGTAACTTTGTCCTATTGTCTTCTGTCAATAAATCAGGTACTAATATGAGATCCCGTAATTCTGTATTTGCGATGTTCAAGTCATGGAGTTCAGTAAATAGAGGAACTAAGTTCGAATCCTTATGAGTGACCGTGCTTTCTGAAATAAAATCGAAATTAGCTAGTATTTGAGCTGGAGAGTTCAACTTATCAGTAGTGTTAGATATATCTGGAGGTACTGCTGGAAGTACACTGTCACCCTCGCTATTCTTCCACGGATCATCTATGGTATTTAATAGTATATTTTTGTCGGGAGTTGTATCACATTGAAAGGACAAGTGATCATTACTTTGGATAGTTTTGCTAAATGGTATAATTTCATTACTCAAACCATTTGTGTAACCTCCTAAGCCAATAAAAATTCCAATCTTAGTAGGACGTAGGAAGTCTCTTCCAAGAAGTACTGGTTTTAAAGCACCAGGCAATAATAAAAAATTTTGAAGTCTAGTTTTATTCCCGAAGCGAACAGTAAGTGTGACACATTCTTTTACGGTTATGTAACCTTTAAGAAAAGCAATAGGTTGAATGTGGGATTTGAGCGGAATTGATTTATCTTTAACTAATTTAATTACATCGCTTCCTATGATAGAGCAAGAGGAACCACAATCTAGAAATGCTGAGAAGGCGTGAGAGAGAATAGTAACTTTCATGTAAGGTTTTGAGTCATCATCCAATTTAATTGCTAAATTTTCGTCAGATTTTGTTTTGTCAAGATTTAAAAGAAGATTTTCATGGATTTCCCGGCTCAGTTTCTCCGAACCGGGCTCCTGGAGTTTCCCTGATTCTTATTTAGTAACTCTGGGCAGTTCGCAATAAAATGCTGAGTTGAGCTACATTGGTAGCATGCCCGTGGTGACCTGTTCGGCGAAGTGGCCGAGTTCCTATTTTCTCTTTGATTGCCACTTCTATTAGGTGAGCTGAAATATGAAGACTTAGCTGGGCTTACTGAGTCCCTTGAATTATTAGGAGCATTTGGCTCTTTATAATTTGGAGACATTGGAGGAGGTAACTGTGAGCTAAATCGAACCGATTTCTTTGGTGTTTCATTATGATAAAACGCAAAAGGGTCAACTGAAGCAGGATGAAGTTTTGGAGTAGTGGAAATTTCATTAGCAGATGCAAATGCTACCACTTCTGGTCTCACAATAGGTTTCCAGGCTAATGACGGCTCTAAATTGCCGAAGGTAGGAGGAAGCCTGTAGGTATGGTTAGCTTTTAGAAGTTCTTGAGCTTCTAAAGCACATGTCTTTAAGTCGCCTAGTGTACGAATAGTTTTTCCTTGCAAGGCGGATCTGTATTCGGGATGGCACTGTTTCAGGACTCTTTTAATAATAACATTGTCATTTATTTCCGCTCCTAGTCGCTCATAGTAGTCCATGACTACTCTAATGTATGAAGTTAGAGTCTCATTTGGTCCCTGTGACCTTTGGTCAAGCTCCCGTCGTAAATCCTCCACGTACCCAATAGACTGAAATTCACGTCTAAGTCTATGCTTAAAATCTGCCCAAGAAAAGAATGCTGGTTCATATCTTAACCAATTGTATGCATCTTGTGTCAAGGCAAGAGGTACAACATATTGAAGCATTTCAAATTCTGTATAACCAACAATTGCCTGATATTTCTCAAGCTCTAAAAGAAAGTCAAAGGGAGTCTTTGCATCTCCATAACCTGAATACTTTGGAATCTGAATATCGCTGGTTTTTAGATGGTGTGCCCTTGCTCCATTGTGCGGTGCCGATGGGACATTATTAAAATTTAAATGTCGCCTTGTAGGTTGTGGAAAACTTCCTTGTTGCTGAGTATTAGGAACTCTAGCTGGTGGTTGACCTACAATGTCCCCTGGGCGATTAGCGTTTGCTTGAGGAGGATTCATATGGAAATGAGAGAATCTATTTGTATCGACATTGTCACCACGAATATTCTGTTGAGCAAATGAGGCTTGAATGCCCTGCATTGCAGTAACTATGCGTTCCTGACTGGCATTAAATGCAGCAAATCCCTGAGCCATTGTGTTCAATAGTAGTTGCATGGATACTTCATTATGCTGAGCTTGGTCGTGGACAAAAGCTTGGTTATTGTCTTGACCAAGAGGATGAGGCATTTGCATGTTAACTTGCCTTGACAAATTGTTTGCATGTCTACTATTACCTTGTTGAGAAGTAGACTGCTGCCCACTGCCGTCCTGATTCTGTGGTATAGGATTTTCTTGCACATTAACTCTTGGCTGCTCACCTAATGGAATACGCGGTGCCTGAACTACATCTATCTCAGGATTTGCATTATTTCCTGCATTTGGAGAAGCCACTGGAGAATGCACTACTCTTGCACGAGCAGAGGGATTTAAACCTGATGGATTTTCTGCAGGTCCCTGACTCCGATTTCCCTGTCTCCCCTGTCTTTGAGAACTCATGTTCGAAATTGATAACAGAAATCGACTGAAGAATACCCGATACGAATATTTCAAAAGCGATAAGGTGTGAGTAGAATAAAATAAAATATTCTCACAATCTGTAAGTCGGCAAGGTCGCCACCTTATAATGTGGATTTTGCTATATATAGGAATGAATGCCTAATCTTTCTATGAAATTAAAATTATGAACCAATGATTTATGATATAAAATCAAAGAATATCGAAGCAGTCGTTTCAGGTTCTTACTTACAGCGTAGCAATATTTTATTAAATCTTTAGAGAGAGTCTAACAGACGAAAACTGAACTTTTGTAAGGCCCAAACAAAATAACTGAGAGTAGGTCAAAATGTATATAATATTTTTACCAAAATCCTGCCTATTAGAATTGCTGCTTTGTTACTGCCTCCGTGAACGCTTAACAAAGCAGGACAATTATTAGTTTCAGATTAACCGAATTTACAATTGATACCTGTAAGCTCCAAAATAAATCAAAGCTTACAATTAAGAGCAAAACAATGAGCTCTTTGTTAAACACGAATAATGAATTATAGCAAAATTCGTGTATGAATAACTTAATTAAACTGAAATTTATCTTTAAATAAATATTAGAAAGATTATTTATACTTAAACAATATTAAATTTTACCTTAGTGAATAAGACCAAACTGAGGAAACACGTCAAAGTTTCGGTAATTCACTTGTATTAAACTTAAATTAAATTGAGTTCGATAGAGCTTCAAACACAGGGACAAAGGTCGACCAGAGAGAAGTGAACGAACCAAACAAAAAATAGGAAATCAGCCAAGAGGTAAAGGTGACCAGGCCTTTTATAACTTTGGTAGAATTCAAAACTCTTAATTATTCTAATTGATAAGTAAGCTTCTTTTCTCCGTCAATTCTAGCAAGTCAAAACAGATAAGTACATAACATACACTATGATACATAGCTAAATGGAAATGACATCTTATTTGTACTTACATATCATCTCATTTGATTTACAGATTTACATAAACATATTGAAATGCAGATACTCATTTAAAGTCTTACAGTTAACTCTGACATTCTACAAAAGATCTCAAACAAATGAATAATAAAATATTGAACGCAGGTTGCTAATGTAAATAATTTCTAATGTAAAGAATATTATTCTTTACAGCTTATAGTGAAATGGAAGCTCCCTTATCAGTTAGATATGGGTTTCCTGAAAAGTCATGCATATTTAAGGTTTCCTCACCTATAATATCTAGGTTCTACCATCTGCCTACTACCTTTTAGCAGCAACAACGAGAAAAACAAAATAGAAAGCCTAATCCATCCATAATGAAATAATGATACATAATTTATAAGCTCCTACGAAAGAGTACAACATTTACACGCACACTATTTACAAGGAAGTTCGCTTAATAAAATATAAGTTTAGCGTACATATTATTTGTCAGAGGGTTTCCAGCTAATTAATGAATGCTTTAAGTTTCAAATACCTATACCGGGTTCCAACTAACTGCCTACTAGCAATGGAGAGACAAATATTAAGGAAATGGAAAGCTATATTAGGTGATTGGAGGTTGTATAAAGTCTACCATGCATGTTCCTAATAATCTTAAGTACCTTTGTACCGTGTGCGACTGACTTACATTAATTGCAGTGTAAGCAATTAAATAACTATTCAGAACTGTGGCAAGACTCTACAAAAGACAACAAAATAAATTCTATATTACGTCCACAGCACTCAGAAATTATTTACAAATGTACTACTGCGTTTTAATCACTGCTAATGTTAGACATATTTTGTAAGCAGCGCATCCAATGAAATTACGTACAGTTTTAACTTTTACAGGAAATCTGATTTCATAATGCATCTTTCGTTTAAAATGTATTTATGCTTAAGAACCACTATCATGTATTTCAATTCAGGTATACCTAAGAAATAAGTGACATATAATAATATTTCATTGCAAGCACTATATTTCTTCGATAGACGCTTTTACAATTAATTACTGCACGATTAAACAAATTTCGCGAATTCCAGAAGAAACCTCTCATCAATTTTGGTCAGTTTTTCATTTGTAGTAAGTATGAACTTGAGATACAGACATTGGTTGCATAATAATATCGTAAACCTGTTGAGGGTGCACCCAGAAATCTTTGTTAGTATCAGTTAATAACAATATAAAAAAATAATGAAGTAAGAAAAGTGCATAACATTAACCTGAACATGTTCTGGGGCTGATAGTGCATGGAGAAGTGCATTGCCAACATCTGCAGCTTCCAAACTTTTTGCGGCTGCATATATTCCCTTTGCTTTTTCTTTATCCCCTCCTAGAGCACGTTGAAGAAAATTTGTTTCCACACGGCCCGGACTAATTTGCTACATTAAATGATATAAACTGTGTAAATCCGCGGTATACATTTTTTCAAGATATTTTCTACACTAGAATTATTACCGTGACTTTTATTTTTGATCCTTGGGCATCCAATTCTTTTCGCAGTCCTATAAGGTAGATTTTAAAGCGAAAAATTCATTAGCAACAGTAACGATAAATCAATCATTTCAAAAACGTAGATAATTAATGTACGTTACATGCAATTAATATATTATCCAGATAATTATTGATATTTACCTTCAGTTATGGCTTTAACTGCAAATTTAGTTCCACTGTAGAAATGCATGAAACCCATAGTTAAGTGGCCTAGAATGCTGAACAAACATTTTTAATGTATTAGTTAATCAGTAGTGCCAATATAAAGATTGAAAATTGCAAATGTTTCTGAATACTTTAATGAAGGTTATTTTACTTGCAATTTCAATCTGCATTAATAGTATTACTGTAAGTACAAAATTTATTTCTCGTCACCTGCTAATGTTGAATATGTGTCCATCTACATTTCTTTCTTGCATTGAAGCGATTGATAAATTTGAGCAAAGAACGAGAGCTACTACATTAGTGTCCACCATTTCTCGCATCTCTGTGGCCTTTATTTCTGTTGTCCAGTAAAAAATAAAAATTCATGATATTTGCTATTAAGTTTTTATCGGGAATATAGACATCACTAAGCAGAAGGTACGCTGACACTTACTCAGAAGAGTTGTCATAGTCGTGAATCCGGCGTTATTAACGCAAACATCAACCCCTCCATGATTAGTCTTAATCCACGCAAACATTTCTTCTATCTCGTTCTCCTTTGTCAGATCGCATTTAACAGAGTGGAGTTTCCCCTCATAGCCCAGACTAACGCATTCTTTGGAAAGATTCTGCAGTCAAAAACAGCATTAAAAGACAAAACTTGTCTATTTCTAAGTTGTTATTAAAATGTGACCTTTATTTCAAGAAAGCAGCAAATTATCCCATTTTAGTCTTTCAGGATATGTTTTAAGCACAATATTATATTACAAACGACAAATTTCCTTCCCAAATAAAGTAAAAGGACAAGTAAAGTAAATAAAACATTGCAAAATGCATATAGAAAAGCAGTGGAAGTAAAACAAAGACACAGAAAACATTAGAATATCCAGTCCATCAGTCATATTTAATGTACTTTACTTAAATCTTGAATATTTTTATCTTCTATTTTTTATTAGGGAGTCATTGGTCAGAAATGGTCCATTTTAGCAAAGAACTACCTGCATTGAGTCCCAGGAAAACTTGCTGAAATTTTCAAAAAGCAGTAAGCGTTCTTGAATTATGGGCAGACTCTTAGACACACTAACAAACAGAGAGACTGACAGACAGACGGACAACACATTTTCATACAGTAGCTTTCAGGTACTAAATAATACCATTAAGTAAAACTGGTAAAGGTAAGCAAAGCAGAAGCTTTACCTCTGAGTAATTAAAGGTTCTTTTATGTACGAAAGACTTAATTTAAGACCACAACTGAAAATCTTAAGTTGTATCCTAAATCAAGGTCATATTTAATTTTTGTAACATATTATATTTGTAAGCTATGTTAATTATATGTAATAATAACCGAAAATGCATTACTTACATCTATCGGTGCTACATTTCTTGCGCAACCAACAACAATCATTCCATGCTTGGCCAATTGTTGAGCAACGTAGGCCCCAATACCCGCACCGGCACCTGTGACAAGAGCCACACGATTCTTCCACCGAGAAATCCCTGGTAAAGCCATCCTAAAGTAAAGTTTTAAACGTAATTAATGGATAAGCAATCTTTTAGTACAGAAAACAAAATCCTTTCGTTTTATTTCTATTTTTTTATAATCTTTAATACCTTTGGGTTTTCAAACTGATGGAATAGGAACAATAATATGTAACTTGTCCGACCAAGTGTCTGGAAGCAAATGGCCTTGCTTTCTTATCTATATATATGTATGTATACAAAAATATCTAATTGACAACCACTTACGTAACAGTGCAGTATACACTATGCACAGCAAAGTATATAATACTTGGAAGTATATAGTTCAATAGGTCTGTAGTCTGTGCCTGTGGTAATCCTAAAGACCTGCTTAATTATACAATGCACTACAAAAAATGGTTAGGGGAGCATCTGCCCATTGCATTGCATTCCAGTTTTCAACCGGCTTTGCTGGAAGAGTCCAAAATTGAGATAAGGTTCTCTGCAGCAGGTAAATGCCTAAAATACATTCTTTCTTCAAAGTTTTAACCAGTTCAAAGGTTAATGCATATAATTTGATGTTTTCTTACGAGTATCGAAAATATGTACCAAAATTTAGGAAAACAACAGATAATCAGAAATCAGAATAGCTTAGACAGTATTATTACACATACAATATCCCCAACTCATGGATTTTTAATGTCGTATTTCGTTAATTAATGCACAATAACGCTTTCTCTAATGGCATTATAATTATGGCGGACATTGTCCAACTTTACAGATGACAATTCTCGAAATTTGCTCTGATCGTGATTATTAAGAGTAAACATTACTATTATTATGAGTATTATGACACAAACACAACCTTGTCCAAAGTCATAATATTATTATCATGTATAGTCATAGTCCAACTGTTCCGTAGGATTACTGACATCCAGGTCAAGACCATTTCGGTCAAGAAAAACGGACGTGCAGGTCACGGACAAAAAAGACAATGCACTTTCGGTCAAAGAAAAACTACATAATATGTCTACTACCAATGCATGTCTCAATGCAGTGGGACATCCATTAGTATGCATAACGGTACAATACAAATGCTTATCAATAATAATTATTTATGCATACCATTTGTTGAGTATGCTTGTTATTCTACATAATTTGGTACACTAAGCTACAAACAATGATGTTTTTGTAGTTTAGTCTACAAAAACACTCCGTCATGTCTGCACTAAGCGTAGTAGACAGGAAATTCAGTGACGGATTTGCGTACATAAAAAAAGTGGTGGAGAATAAGCGATATTGGAGATGTAGTTTGAGAGACATAGAAGCTTGTGGTGCTACATTAATAGAAAATCTGAGCAATGGAAAAATATCTAAGGGAAAAAATGCGCATAGTCATCCGGTGAATCCGACTGCGTAAGTTAATCATGAAATTATCTATTGAATTCGGTAAATAGTAGTACCGAATTGACTTACTTTAATCATTTAAAACTTATACGCATGTCTAATATTTAAAGCTTGCAAAATAAAATTTAACCTAAAGTGTCATAAATTGTCTATAAATTTTCTTTGACCTGCACGTCCTACTTTTTTTGTTGACCTTTGACCTGGACGTCCGGGAATGTTATGTTATGCTTATAGTAATACTGATAACATTCTGGATTTATACAGGATTTATAGAATTTTCAAGCGTAATGGTGCACTTAAATAATATCCATTTACGTGAGCAATAGTATTTGCCCAATTTACACTTTTAATTCATTTTGTCATCCGTCATCCTATACCATCGGACGATACTTTACTATGACAAGTGTTGCACTGACTTATTAAGTTTTCCAAAATGGAAAATAGTATTTATTAGCTAAATATTTCATAGTTACAATTATATAGAGGTGTATGCATATATGTATGCATATATCATGCTTGTATTGTAATCAGTAGAAATTACTCCTGAAGCAAATAAGCAATTGGGAGCATGGAAAATCCTATTTCCTGGTGTAGAAAATACAATTTTTAATATTAGAAGAGTTATTTAATTTACAAACTACTGATTACTATTTGATGCATATTGAAATTGTATATAGCGACAAATATTTGAATTTGGTGTACCAGAACGAAGCAGTATTCTCTTAAAAATCTGAAGTGGATTTAATTTTCATACAAATAAATAAAACTCTGAAAAAAAGAAGGATGTTCCCAATATATTATCAAAAATAAGTATAATGTAGCTATCAATAATAATTTAATTACTTCAGACAATTATCAGACAATAACTTAATCAATAAACAACTTTGGTATCTGGTACCCTCCTTTTAAAAATTGAATTAGTAAACAATCTTCTGCATTACGCATGGGCATGTAAACAACTTTGTTTTTGTAAGCATCAGAATAATAAACAACAAACAAGAATTCTTTTCTTCGGTTACAAAATGTATTTGTTTGATTTATAGCTGTATTGATACCAATCATGACCTATTGCTTTGCTTTGGTTTGCAACATAATAAATGGTGCATTTTTCTTCCCTATTCATTGAAATAGAGACTTTTTACAAAATAAGCTGAATGAACTTACTAAATAATCATTAAATGATTTCCAATTAAAATCTAGTTTTCACGGTCTACCTATTTGGAGTTCATGGATCGCTTGTTTGTTATTATAATTCGTACTTTTATGCTTCCTAGCATTAAACTAACACTTAAATTAAAATTTGTTATAAAACATGTACCTATGATAGTACACTAATAAGTAATAACGTAGTAACAAATTAAATCTAATCGCTAGCATTATTACGTCACACTCATTTGGGTGCGTTCCACTCACTGTCGTCGCAACTGAACTATGCTACAATGCATTTCTTACACAATTTTATCACTAGTTTCATTTTTAGCTAATTCACATTGTTATTATGTTGTAGCCTTTTCTATTTGATGTCTGTAACATATTTTAATAGAGATATAAACTTTAAACACTATTCACTATGCTGATTTTGTGTTGCATTTGTGTCTGTTTGATTTATCCTATACTTATTATCTAATTAATTTTAAAATGACGTTTCCCCCGAATAGTGCCAACCGAATGTTACACCATGGTCTGAACAAAACATTCTTTTCACCATTTGTTTTTGCATCCATTTCCTTCATTGGTTTTGTCTTGCAAATGTGGGAGTCAACTGATAGACTCCAAGATCAAACACTTTTCCCTAATCCATCCCACCAAGAAATTTTCGATTTTATTATTGGTACAAATTTTAAATCATTTATATATCTTGCCAATTTTATTATTTCACTGAATTTTCGATTAATAACTAATTTTGCTTTATTTTCTAATAGTTGGAGCTGGGTAAGTCAAAATCTTAATTTTTAATACACATATTTAAAAAATATTAGCCTATATTTTGTTTAAGTTTATATTTCTATGTAATGTAGTTCCGCAGGAAGTCTTTTGGCAAATCGCCTTGCGAAACATGACCACACTGTTTTATTGTTAGAGGCAAGTAGTAATTGCTATAATTACCAATGCAATTATTATTCGCTGTAACAAATTATTTGGCGTGCTTAATTTGTTCCAAAATTTATTTAACAATATGTAATTAAGTTTCATTAATTTCTGAAAAGGCTGGAGGAGAACCAAATCCTATGCAGCTGATTCCAAGTCTGAATTTTTACTTACTTAATTATCCGCAAACGGATTGGCAATATAAAACCGTCCCTCAAAAACACGCTTGCCTTAATTCTATCAATCAGGTTAATTATTAGAAATGGTTTAATTAAAGGTAATTTAGCTATTAAAAAAGTTTATAATTATTATTGTCTTGATTTAATAGCAATCCAGTTGGAATGCAGGTCGTGGCTTAGGAGGAGGAGGACTTCTTAATGGAATGCTTCATATTCGGGGTCACCCTAAGGATTATGACCATTGGGCCAAAGTAAAACCTATTCAACAGATTTAGACTTATTTTACATGACATGATTTTTGACATGATTACATGATTTTTGATTGCTTACATTTATGACTTGCATTATTTAAATACAAAATTCAAAAATATGAAAATATTAAAAAATGAGTAGTAATATTTAAAAACTTGAAAATCTAAATTTCAGTTGACAGGAGATCCTTCTTGGTCCTGGTCGTCCACACTGCCATACTTTAAGAACCACGAGGATTATGCCGTTCCTGGTGTGAACAGTAATGGAAAAATATTAAATCCCAAATTAATTCCAAATGTTTCTACTTCTTTAACTTTTGTTACTATTCGTAAATTACTTAAATAATTATATTTATATTTAATTAGAGTCGTTTCACGGTTATGGAAATGAGTTACATATCAATGCACCTGACTTTGAAGGGTTAACAAAGGAATTCATTCAAGGTTCTGAGGAATTGGGCGTTCCACATGTGGATCTCAATGGGTAACCTTTAATTTACATTGAATTAATGAAATTTTAATGTAATAATTAATTTAATTCAATATTAAATTTTATATAATTGATTAATTTAATAAACATTCTACGTTGAATTGTTCATGTTACAGATTTTACACCGATGGAGGTGTAGACCGGATATACTTTCCTTTGAAGGATGGTATAAGACAGGCAGGAAGAGCGTTTTTGGAACCGGCAAAGAAATGGAAAAATCTTACGATTCGTAAATTTGCATTTGTAACTCAGGTAAAACTTTTGTCTATGCCGATATGAAAAAATATAGCAAGAAATTTGGGTAATGAAAGATGAATTCCGTATTTTAGGTGCTGTTCAATAGCGATAATGTTGCAATTGGAGTAGAATACGAGCGCCATGGAAAAACAGTGAAAGTATTAGCAACGAAAGAAGTGATATTATCCTCAGGAGCTATTCAGACGCCGAGAATTCTGATGTTATCAGGAATTGGACCGAAAGCTGAATTAGAAAAACACGGAATTCCTCTACGTGTTGATCTCCCTGTCGGTCTTAATTTACAGGATCATTTATCAGGTAAATTTGAAGAAATTTGAAGATCCTATTTAAAGTTCTTTGAAGTAAAAATATTTTTCAGTATTTTTTATTGAAATCTGCAACAGTATACTTCGGTCCGGTATTTATCAACAAGCCACACGAAGAGCGCCAAAGTACAATAGTTTTCGAAAGAGATATTTCGTTGACTGCAGCCTGGAAATATTTCATAAACAATGGAAGGGGAGACCTTTCTGCTCCAGGAGCAACTGCATCCGCCCTATTTTCTTCTTCGATTGCCAAAAAACAGAAGGAATGGCCAGATCTTCAAATGTAAGACTTTTACTGTAAATACCTCTTAATGTTTTTTTCGTTTTGCTTAATTTTAATGTATTGGACAGGTTTATGTACAGCTTTTCTGTGTACAAAACATTTCCTAAAGTCATTTCACATGCGTACGGCCTCAAAGAAGAAGAGATGGATATTTACCACAAAAATGCATACGACCGCGAAAGTATATATTTGGCTATATCAGGTAGAAAACAAATTATTTCATATACTATTAAGTGATTTTAGAAATATTTTTGAAAATAATCTACAATTTTTGGAATTTTTTACATTAAGGTGCCCGTCCACTTTCCAGAGGTCATATTAAATTAGGAGGCAAAGGACCTCACGACGAGTTAATAATTGATCCTAAATATCTGCAAGATCCACAAGGTCAAGATTTTAAAGTTTTGCAAGAAGGTGTTGATATAGCTTTGAAACTGTTTGAGAACACGACAGGGTTTGCAAAAGTCGCTGCACAATTTACGGATGCTCCTTTGCCTGGTTGTGAGAATTTTCCTATTCGCTCCCGACAATATTGGGATTGTTACATCAGAACTTTTTCTGTGACCCTACATCATTTCTGCGGGACTGCAACAATGGGGCGCGTAGGAGACCCCAATACTGTCGTAGATACCCAGTTAAGGGTCCTAGGTGTAAAAGGACTGAGGGTAGTCGACCAAAGTATATTTCCAACAGTCGTAACTACAAATACTCAAGCTACAGGTATGAATACATAAAAAATCTCTGAAAACGTAAATCCTCATTAAAATGAATTTTAATGAAATTATTTTTATTAGTATTCATGGTGGCGGAAAAAGGAGCAGATATGATTTTGAAGTATTGGAAAGAGCGAGACAACAAAAAGGAAAAGTTTGTAGATAATTACAATACTTTGTAATCTATAATAAATTAATTTGTTTTTTGTCAGTCATACTCTCAGGTTACTTATGGTCCCGAATTAAATTAGTACTACTTATACTTAGGAATTTCTTTTTTTCATTGAGTAAAAGAAATGTTTAAAATCCATTATTATTATATATCTTTTTATTATACGTAACATCATTATCAAAATAAACACATATAAATAATATTTTTCATAAATTAAAAATAATTATTATATTCTTGATAAATATTATAGATTTCTGTGATAATATAAACTCTTTTTTGAGCAGCTTATGAAATATATATGAAAACAACGAAATATTTGAAGTAATCAAAGATACAGACTTGCAGCAAAAACAATATCACGCTTGATGAGTTTTATTCCTGTGGTGAATTTCGTTTCCAACTCTTTGTTTCCCATTACTTTTGCAGCTTGGGTCATTTGATTCAGTATTTCATTTAAAGCAGTCATACATCTAATTATCGTTCCTGAAATCAAGAAATCATAATTATATTAAATATTTTGCATAACAATTTATTTTACAAATACGTTAAAGAAAAATACACACCTTCATAAATGTCGGTTAATTCAAAGAGTGCGGCAAAGGTGCTTCCTTTACACCATTGATACACCACATTCATTAAAGTAGGTTTAAATCCACTAACGTAAAGTTCTGGATCTATATCTAAGTTACAGTCTTGGCTAACTTTAGCAATATGTTCGGCAATTCTCTAAACCATAAGAACACAATTAATTACAAACTCGAAATTTAAATATACCTACTAAAATCTGCTTTCATTACTAACTTGCAACACTTCGTAACTTTTTTTCAATTCATCACAAGGTGGATTTGCATTTGCACTTTTTTCAGTACAAATTAAGCAGCTTAGTAAAGCAATGCATTCCGGAGGGTCCAGGGCTACGAAAATTCCGCTAAACATTAATTCGGTTAGTAATAGTTCATCGCATCCCGTCAGTTCACAAGCGATTCTTCCTTTTAATTCGATTAATTCATCTGGAGATAAGTATCCTAATTTTCGCAACACTCGTTTCCGTTTTTTCAATTCTTCACTGTTAAGTAAATCGTTATATTTCTTTAAATCTTCTTGTTCTATGCAAAACTCGTCATAAGCCTGAAAAACAAATAGAATTTAATACCAAGTGCGTCAACCTAATGAAGTAATTACTAAAATAATTATTTTTCATTAATTATTTTTACACTATTAATTTTACTAATTATTTTTTCAGTAATTTTTTACAATAGCTAATTTTGCAATAATAATTTTTCAAATTTTAAGACAAACCTTCATTTTCTTATGAAAAAGTCCGTAGAGTTGTGGAAGTTCCTCACTTTTATACAGTGAATGTGCTAAGAGTTTGTTTTCATTCATTTTAATACGGTTTATTAGATTGAGCAAATTCTGATCCGTGATCCGCATATCCTTAACTGGATCTAATAACGGTGGTTCATCTTGAAAATTTGAAATTGCACTATCCATTATTTGCAATAGAGCGATCCTACTATTTTCCGAGAGTAAGTCACTAGGGCAGTTCAAACGGACTTGACTGAGTTTTGCAATAGTATTGCAGGTAACAGGAAGAATTATGGCAACAGGTGATTCTTGTCCTTTTTGAAAAGGTTTTACGTCCGCAGTTGTCTATTCATGAAATTATTAGTATTTAAATATATTTGCGATTTTAAATTTTTGGAATGGAAAATAGAAAATCATTTACCTTTGAATGTGCTCCGTCCGAAGAAACCCATAACAAAACTTTTATAGCGTAATGTTTTGTTGCCTTATCTTTACTGTGGTTTATAATGACTCCCCAACCAAAACTTTTGCCATCACTAGTAATCTAAGTATAAAAACACAAATATTACATTTAATTATTTAAAATAAATATACTATCATATATAAAAAATAAAACTATTAACAAATAATAACAAAAATTAAACATCTTACATAGGCCAATCGTCCAGACTGTACAAAAGGCATTATGTTTTCTGGCTTTGTTATAATTGAATTCATCTCCTTTGTCTGCAAAGCCAGTTCTCTCCGTAACATGTAATAACTTGCAATTTCTTCCATACGAGGAATTGCATTGTATTTGGCACATTCTTCATTTGCTTTTATAATTCCTTTAAAAAGTATTTCATTCCATATATTATTCTGGTAATTCTTATGGTAAATTATTTTCGATATTTAAAAAAGCAAGACACTTAAAATAGTTGCTTACTGTCACAAATTGCAGGAGCTAAGGAACGGTGCTGAAACTCCAAGAAACTTTTGCTCATCATGTATTCAGGAGTTTTATCATGACCCCGAATCAAATTTAGCATCATATTGTAAGTCAACCGAAAAGATGAATCTATCGGGTCAGGTTGTCCAAAAATCATGTTTCGAGCTTCCTGGTTACTTATCACATCGTGCATCATTACGATCGAAGTACCGTATTTATCGTAGCTCCTGCGACCAGCTCTGCCTGACATTTGAATATATTCTCCAGGTGTAATCTACGAAAATTGCATTAAATTGTGGTTTAAATTCGAAAATTGTCAAATAAAAAAACTTATCATTTTGTATATCTAGCGCAATAAATAAACTGAAAAGAATGGTATCTGGCAACGGTGTAGGCTCTGGGCCCATGGCAATGTAAAAACTAATTAATATCAGTGGAATCCACTGGGCCTTGGTTGTCCAATGCAAATTCATAGATGAATTTTTACTCTATGATTATTTAAATGTAAAAAATTACTAATTGAATGGTCAGTTAACACCAAGGTGACATCGACTAGGGCTTACCCAGTCTTACTATACTAGGTACCGACGTCTGCTATCACTGCTCTATTAGATTGCTCTCAGATGTAGTTTAAAACTACATCTGAGAATAAGCCAAGATACGTAGACTGTTGTCAGAGTTACTAGGGCATAACGTAGATTCACCTCAGCATTTTTTCATTGTTGAGACAAATCTGATGAATTTGTCTACAAATACATTGCTTAAATTAAGCCTGCGAAAAGTACTGCACCGCAAATTGCTTTAAAAAAGTCTAGCGTTTTAAAATAAAAAATAGAAAAAATAGAAATAAAGTAAAACCTTTAAAGCAATCGACATTTACAGATAAATCCAAGCTTTATTCAACAAATTCAAGCTTTTCGAATAAATTCAAGGTTTCGAATAAACTCTAAAGTTTCGAATAAATTCAAGGTTTTAAATAAATTCAAGGCTTGAATATATTCAAGGCTCGAATAAATTCAAGGCTCGAATAAATTCAAGGCTCGAATAAATTCAAGGCTCGAATAAATTCAAGGTTTCGAATAAACTCAAAGTTTCTAATAAATTCAAAGTTTCGAATACATTCAAGGTTTCGAATAAACTCAAAGTTTTAAATAAATTCAAAGTTTCGAATACATTCAAGGTTTCGAATAAATTCAAGGTTTCGAATAAATTCAAAGTTTCGAATACATTCAAGGTTTCGAATAAATTCAAGTTTTCGAATAAACTCAAAGTTTCGAATAAATTCAAAGTTTCGAAAAAATTTAAGGTCTCAAATAAATTCAATGCTTTTTAGTAAATACAAATCTTTTGAATAGATTCTATTCAAAATGGATTGAACTTACTTCGTCAACCATGCATTTATTTGTAAAAGCTTGCATTTGGAAAAGCTTGTATTTATTTTGAAAAGCTTGCATTTATTTGGAAAAGTTTGTATTTATTTGCGGAAGAGAGGCTACGAATGAGGAGCATGTCATATTTTCAAACGCAAATATGAATGAAAAACTCTGACGCTCATAGCAGAGTACTGTTGACAATGTACCTCAGAATCTCAGTACCCCAAAATAATGATATCAGAACATAGTCACCACCAAGGAGGTCTCTAAGGTAACATGGCTGGGTAAGGAGGTGGTGAAGATACAATAATCTTCATAATAGGCTACGGGACGGATTTGCAGACTTTGACCTAGGCTACGGGACGGGACTATTCAGGGAAATTCTTGGTTGCCTCGTAACTTAACTGTCTAGTAGCCTATTTTGCAGACCCAGTGTAAAAAGGTTCCAATCCTCATCACCTCTATACCCATCACGTAACCTTAGAAACGCCTTGGTCACCACCAATGTGCTTCGAAAAAGGGGAAGTGGCTGGGCAATTTCCCCTTTTTTGAAGCCCAAAGGTCACCACCTGGTGAGGGGTGACACGGCTATCCATAATTCAAGCCACATTGGTACATTTAATTATGTCCATTATACATAGCAACCGCAATAGGGGTAACTTCATTACTTGCTCTATGATTTGCCTTTGCCAACCCAGTTTTTCTTGCGAAAACTGACTTCTTTTTATAAAATATTTTTTTATTCGGGAACGAAAAATAAACCACACCCAAAAATCCCTCTAAAATTTTATAAGTATATAGTGAAGCTATGCCCAAGTTTTCGTAAAATATGAGTTATGCACTCACTAATAGAAATCATTTCAAAGTTATGTACAATGTATTTACATAGGGAAAGTGCTCTTAGGCGAGCGGCTGTAACTTCTAAACAAAAAATAAACCACACTCCGTATTTGAATACAGTTTGTAGGACATTATGATGCACCTGTGGTAAAAATTTGGGATTTCTAGAGTCATGCACTCATTGTGAATTCCCTAGGCCCAGAAATTACCTTACGCAGATTCCTTTCTTTCATGATTTAATACATTTAGTTTTATAGTATCATAGTTAAATAAATATTGGCGTACCAAACGTTTAATTTTTCCGTCAAATTTCTTTACACTTGTAAAGACCACAGTGTGAGCAGGCATGTTCAATCCCATTGCGAACGTTTCGGTGGCAAACAGTATTTTAATCAGTCCTTCAGAAAATAGAATTTCGATCGTTTCTTTCATTATCGGAAGCAAGCCTGAATTTATAATATGAAGTTATTATTACATGAATATTAATAAATATAGTAAATTATAAACAATTAATAATTATTGAAAAATAAAATGTCTTACCACTGTGATGAATTCCTATTCCTCTTTTCAATAAAGGTAACAGAGTTAATACTTGCGGTAAGGATTGGTCAACAGGACTTAGAATATCAACTGCATTTAAGAAAACTTCGGAAATTAAACCCTTTTCTTCATCTAAATAGACAATCATAAAAAACTTTAAATTCGCAAACGAAAATAGTCATTTTTGCAAATTAGTATTACTTTGCCCCAAAACTTCTCGCTTATAGCTACAATCAATCATTTTTCGACAAGTAATATTGCTTTTCACAAATACTGCGCAAGAAGGTCATGGAAAAAGAAATATTCCTTATGGAAAATAAATACTTATGTGAAGAGTGACGATTGTTGCTGTCAATGATATTGTGATAAACTTATGGAAAACTGATTATTTTTGGGTTGCAATAAAATTATCTCCAATTGAACGATATTTTACCATTATTGAAATCCAAACTTGACAAATCAAGCGCATAAGATTCACATTCCTTTCTACTAAAGCTGAACACAATAATGGGAGTCATTTTCTCTGAAATTAATTTTGTAACCAATCTAACCACATTAGACTCTTCTTCGCTTTCGTCTTCACTTGGGGCGTTTTGTCCCTCTAAAAATTCCATAGCTGCCTTGAAACCGTCATCATTGAACTCAACCTTAAAAATACCAACCAAATTTAAACTTTCAAGATTTTTGTACTGAAATTACCATAATTTAATTTAATTTATTCACAATGGTAATAGAAAGCCATATTTTAATTTAAAAATAAGTATATTTCTGTAATTTTCTTATCTTACATTTCCAGTTTCAGCATTTACTCGGACAAATTGTACAACTTGTTCTCCACCATTGGGATATATATAGTGACATAGAGGAATTGGTCTAAAGTTTGTATGAATCACATTGCAAGGTTGTTTGTGCAGAGTAGCAATCCATTCCGCAAATTGAGTAGCATTGGGAATAGTTGCTGAAAGAAACACGAAATGTGCTTTTTGTGGTAACATGATGATAGTTTCTTCCCAAATGACACCTCTTCCTTTGTCCTTCATGTAGTGAATTTCATCAAATATTACCCAACCAACTTCCCTTGTTATTTCCGAACCCTGATAAAGCATTTGACGAAGGATCTGTAAATTAAAATATAAATGCTGTAAGTAAAATGCTAAATTTTGCTTAAGAAATGAAAACATTTCTTCAAAATTTATATCATTATATCATTTCAAATAATAATAAGTACTAGAAACTAATACTTTAGTTAATTACTAACCTCGGTTGTCATTACGAGACAACTTGCAGATGTATTTATACTGACATCTCCAGTAATAATCCCAACATCAGTAAACTCTTGGGAAAATTCGCGATATTTCTGATTACTCAGAGCTTTTATAGGTGTGGTGTAAATCACTCTTTGATTGTCTTTCAATGCTTTCGCTATTGCATACCTAGAAAAATAAAAATTCGTTACATGTACATACATTTCATAAAACCATTAAAACCCAAGTACATTTTTATGAGTTGACTAAGTTATTTCTTGTTTTCATTAAATTATTAAGTATATTTCTAGGATTTTAACAATTATTGTGTGTATGAATTTTTAATATGATAAATTAAGCATATTTTTCTTTTTTAATAATTAAATAAACATGTTGTTCACAATTTCGCTTGTATATTTTTGTGTTAGATAATTATAATTTCGTTTATAATAGTTCGTTATAACTTTACCTATATACTTGTTTTAATTAAATAATTACGTAATTTTTATCCTTTGTACTAAAATAATACTCATTTAACGTTTTAGTAAATAATATTGAGATATTAATAAGTAATAAATAATATTTTAAAAATTTGAGTTCTTACTCAGCTGCAACAGTTTTTCCCGCAGAAGTGTGTGCCGAAATGAGTAGAGATTGGTAGTTATCAATGCAAACTACAGCAGCATGTTGAAATGGATCTAAAACAAATTTGTAAACTTTGGCAGGAACTTGAATTGGAATTAAAGGAACTTGTATAGCATCTGCAGGCCAAACAACTTCATGTCGGTATCCCTTTTCAGTGCCATCGGGACTGGCGATCAGTTGAACTTTAGTTTTGGGTAAATATTTTTCTTTTACTTTTTCCATATAATAGGAAATAGATTCTTCATCGTCCGCCGAGTCATCTTCAGGACCACTTTCATCCATTTGCGAAGAATGCGAAGATTCGGAACCTCTTCTACTGGAATGCATCGATGAACTTCTAGAACTAAAATTTGTTTCGCTGCAAATGGTAGAGGCAGATGATCGTCCAGAGTACGAATTTGATTCTGCTCGTCTTTGCGGAGTATTCGTTTCAGTTTCAGATTTCGAACTAGCATTGTCTTGTCCAGTTTCACATTTCGAACTAATATTATCTTGTCCAGTTTCAGATTGTGATGCGGAAAAGACTTCTTGCTTAATTTTTCGAAATTGCACTTCTCCGTTAGAATCATAACACTGATTATCAATAAAAACGTCATTCTCACTTTCACTATCAGAAATAGACATTGCGTCTCCCCGTCCTTCTGGTTCTGGTTCGCCCATCACAATTTCGTTAGCAATTCTTTCTGCATCATAAATTATGCTTCCATTGCTCATACTTTCATTATCAGCATTATTTTCTTCCCGATCTTCGGTTTCCTGTTCCAATAAAACACCGTCACTAGCACTAACTCGTCCTGTATCGAAATTCCGATCGTCCTCTTCAATTTCTCCGTCAGAAATCGGTTCTACGTTATTTACTTCACTATTTCTAAACATATTTCCTTCTTCATTCTCTTCATCTTCAGAAATAAGCTCTACGTCATTTGGTAATCTTCCTGAATCGTAATTTCTACGTTCCCCTTCCATTTCCCCTTCAGAAATATCCCCGTCCAGACTTTCTCCACTAATACTATATTCAAAATTTTAATATATAACTTACAATAAACTATTCTTACTTTATAATATTAGGCATTCAATAAACTAGGCAAAAGTTTAGGGAAATATTAATTGTTCAAAATTCTTACGATGAGCCCAGTATAAGACTGTCATTATCCCTTAATCCGTGTTCACCAACAGACTGCGATTGCGTAGGTCCAACTGGATTAGCATTAGCAAACTGATTTAACTGGCCTTCCGTTTCTTCAATAAGACTTAAAGTATTTTCGATTTCTTCCAAAATATTCTCTTCTCCCTCGCTATTAGCAATTTCATCCATGATCACAAAATCTATCTCGTTAACTATTTCCTAAAATTAAAAAAAATCAATTATATTACACACAACATCCTGTATAATAACTACAGTAGTTATAAATATAATATTAACATACTTAGTTCAAAGAAAAATAAGAGGTCCATTTTTAATAAATGCAAAACAAAACAGTACCTCGTCACCTCTGTCGTTTGGTATTCGCTGGTTTATCATTTGTTGCAATACACAACTGATAAAACGCCAACACGGAAACAGCAGAAAGGCAACAATCGGTGTCTTGTCTACTTTATTTTTGAATTTTGGTAATCAACAAAATAACTAATGACATTTTTAAATGCTGCAGGATTTCATCGTCTCCATCAGCACATTTGCAGGATGATGACTCTGTAATGATGATTATGATAATTTTACTAAAATTTAGTCCTATCTCTAACTTTATTATACCTGCTATTTAATTTATGATCACTTTATTTTCAAAATAATAAACTTAATATTTACTTACCATCACTTTTTGTTTGTCTTTGCTGTGCTTGTTCACTTTCTTTTCTGTGAGAAGGTAAACACCAGAGAGACTGATTCATATTATTGAGCCGTGTATCAAGGATGCTTCGGAAAGCGAAGTGCACCATGAATGAGCTTCTGAAGGAGTTGTAAAGATAAAACCGATACATGGCCAATACCAGGAATAATTCATGGGATTGATCCTGCCTGATCCTACTACTAGTGCTACAAAATATTGAACCCCAGAACACAGAAATGCTCACTGTAAAAGTGTTTAATAGTCAGTCGTGCAAAACTGCTCAATTACAAAAATATCTTCTCAATTATAGCTAAAATATGAAGAATTATTTATTTGTTGTAAATAAATTATAAATAATTATTGCCGGTGATAAGTTCGTGATTGCTTGCAAGTCTAAACATTACCGAAAACTATTCTAGCAGACATGAGTTTGTAAAAAGTCTAATCTTTTTGTCAGGAGTATCAAGGAAATGTGAACGATAATAATAAATAATTCAAGAACAGTTTATGAGGTGCTCCAAATCACAAAAGTAATAAAAGTTATGAGAAATTTTTTATTTTTACAGTGAAGCCCGGAAGTCTTGTTGTACTAAAAGTGCGTACCCTATTTTATCATTTATCTAATTATCTGTTCTTGCCAAATCATTTTGGCAACAGAAATCATTGCATTATAATCACGAATGTAATCTGCACCTTTTATGTCATTAATATATTATTATCACTGTACAGTGCCTTCATAGCTACTTGCGACGAGATGACTGGAAGGGCAAAGTTTTGTTGCCTTCTATTGGCTGAAAATATTTGTGAAAGAAATTGTTTTATTGGTTCCTTGACTACCGGCGGCCATCTTTTTTTCTTTATCAAAATTGTCGTTGCCAAAGTTCTTAAAAGCGGAGTCACATTCTCATTAGTTTTCGTTGTCCAGTCATTACTACGGTACACACTGTGTGCATAATAAAAATAAGCATTACTCTTCGGAGATAATGCTACCTTGGAGATATTATATTAGAATACCATTATATTTAATAAGGAATGACGTGAAATGACTTAAAGATGCAATCAAGGAGGATAAACGGTTTACCAGATGTATTGAATAGAGATTTCCACATGGGGGATTTTGAACTTCTATATAAGGGACGTTTTTGGAAAAGCCTGGAACTTGGCATTAGTCGGGATGCTAAGCACTACTGTATTTTAGAAACAAAGACAACCAGCTTGGAATGGGTAAGTCTCTCGACCAATTGGCATTGCACTAATGCCAATTTATAGACTTTTCCAAAAACGTCCCTTATAGAAGTTCAAAATTCCCCATGTGGAAATCTCATTTTGGGAAATCTCTATTCGATCCTCCTGGTAAAGCGCAAGAGAAAACCCCGGCAACGGTTTATTCCCCTCTGATGCAATGTTCATTACATTAAGTAATGGTAATGAGTAATGCTTATTATGCACACAGTGTGTATTGTAGTAATGACTGGACAACGAAAACTAATGAGAATGTGACTCCGCTTTTAAGAACTTTGGCAACAACAATTTTGATAAAGAAAAAAAGATGGCCGCCGGTAGTCAAGGAACCAATAAAACAATTTCTTTCACAAATATTTTCAGCCCATAGAAGGCAACAAAACTTTGCCCTTCCAGTCATCTCGTCGCAAGTAGCTATGAAGGCACTGTAATATTATTGTATGTAGAGTTATTTCTACTCAACGATCAAAAACATCTCTGGCTCTGCAACCCGTTGTCAGTGTGGCATTGAAAAAATATTTTCCACAGTGTATTTGTAACATGAATGTAAAGTGCTTATGGCGTTTGCTTTCAGCCTCCCTACATAATATGTAGTAAGTATTTATTACTCAATGTCATGTAAAGCATTTCTGAATAAACAAAACTACGAAAAAATTAATACTTATAACGCTATAACCATATATAGTGAAGGGCGAAAGTCACGCACCATAGGGAAATGACAATAGGTACGATGTTTGAAAATGCCTTTTTCAAATATTACATGCATTTTCCTATGGTGAGTGACTTAGGCCCCAAACTGTATGTTATTTCTCCATGGTGCATGATTTAGGCCCGTCGCTGTACTTACTGATCGTGATCATTTTATAGTATTTAAGACTTTATAGATGCACCCCCAGTATAATAGAGTATTTTAAAGTAACATCAATGGAGATATCTGCCGTCTGAAGGTCAATTTAATGAAGATTGAATTGAAGGTTGACATTATACAACTCTCAGTCTGAGTTTGCTTGCCGAATTGACTAAAGCATCTCTTTAGTCCAGTGTATTCTTTTAAATATGATACTCCTAATTATTGCTGCAGTTTTAATTGCAGTAATAGTTGGACTCATTTTGTATGCACGATGGAATTATGGAACTTTAGAATCTTTAGGTTTCACAGTAGTGAAACCTTTACATTTTATTTTGGGAAACACGGCGGATTTCCATTTGAAAGTGTCACAATTAGAAGATATTGAGCGATTTAAAAAGTACGGTCCTGTCTACGGCGTAAGTCACTAATTTGTATTTCTAAAATAGTTTTAATAATATTTTCATGTAAGTAATAAGCATGCACCATTTCATAATTGTATTAATTCATAATTTAATAATAATGTAATATGGTAAGAAATCTGTGAGAGTGATGAGTGATTATTGGTGCTACTGGGATTTGTATTTAATAGGTTTATGAAGGTCGAGACCCTCGGGTTCATATTTGTGATGCGGAACTTATAAAACACATTATGGTTAAGGACTACGAACACTTCAAGGAACGAAGACAGGTCGATTTCGGATCACCGCTGCTGAATGAAATGCCAGCATTTTTGCCATGTACGTATTACCCAGAAGAAAAAGGAGAAAATTTAAGCGCGCCTCGGTTTACCTCAACATAAATAATCACTTTACCTCATATAACTAAATTTAGCTAACAAATATTTATCCAATCTAAAGTATAGTTACTCTAAATTGATAATATACATTTGTCTCAAGTTCTAATGCAATTTGCTAATGTTTTACTACATTTACCTCAAGTAGAGTACAAAATCCTCGCTATACTTGAGGCAAATGTACCAAAACATTAGCAAATTGCATTAAAACTTGAGGCAAAGGTATATTATCTGTTCGGGGTAATTATACTTGAGATTGGATAAATATTTATTAGCTAAATGTATTTACAAGTGATTTATTTATATGAAGTAAAGGGATTAATTTTTTAAGGTTAATCAATTATTTTTGAGGAACACTTAAATACAAACCGAGGCTACAAGAGTAATACCATGCAAGCATGCATTATATGTATCACAATTATTCTAATTTGTATGATTAAATTTCTGCACAGCATTGTAATATAAATTATGTACGTACATTTTGTTTCAAGATATAACTAATTTTAATGTATTGGATGCAAAATATTTTAAACACAGACAATAAATGGAAAGTTTTGCGGGGGTTGCTCACACCGACCTTTACGACCGCAAAAATGAAATTGATGGGGCCATCAATGAAGGGGAGCCTTGTCGATTTTGGAGACAAACTGAAAAGGGAAATACAGGAATCGAAAAATGGAAAATTTGAGAAATGTGACATTAGGCAGTAAGGAGTAGAATATTATACATTATTATAGATTAATACCGTAAATGCCAAATTACTTCCCCAGAGGGATTGTATTATGATGTAAATTATCAAATTTCTAATCTAACTCAGTTTCAGTTAAAGTACAATGATGATTATGACATGAAAAACATAATTTTTGTAGGGAAATCTTTTCGATGTTGACTGACATGATTGCAAGATGCGTGTTCAGCATAAGCATTGTAGAAAAGGGGAGTTCCCAAAATCATTTTGTAAAAATTCTAAGAAGACTTGTAGAAGGGGATGGCGGGGGTGGAGCGACCCAAGCACCTATTATGAAATCTCTAATATGTAACATTTGTGGAACTAAAATTAATAATTAATTAACTTTACGATTTTTTCTTTGAATGGTAATATTGGATTTTTATTTTTAGTGTCCTTTCCTTTTCTAAAAAGATTTGCTCTACTGTACAACGGAGAGGCAGGGGACGCCTTTGTAAGAACTTTTAAGGAAATCTTGGCAGCAAGGAGGAAATCTGGAGAAAAGAAGAAAGATTTTGTAGACTCGGTTCTAGACTGGTTGGACAGACTAGATACCGAGGAGTTCAAAGAAAACGGAATTACAGAACTGACTATTATGGCTCAAGCGTTGATTTTCTTTTTTGCTGGTCAGGACCAAACTAGTACCATTGTTGCCTATGCCATTCTCAGCGCTTGCAAAAACAAAGAAATAGAGACGAAAATTTACAAAGAGATGGACAAGTTCCTGGAAAAGCACCAAGGAAGAATAGATCATGACAATATTGGTGAACTGACTTATCTGAACGCTTGTGTCACAGAAGCGCTTCGTCTTGCCCCGTTTTTCCACCGAGGAGAAAGAAAATGCACACAGGATTGGGAAAAGGATGGAATTAAAATAAAGAAAGGAATGACAGTGGTTATTCCCTTGTGGGCTGTAAATAGAAATCCGGAGTATTTCCCAAATCCCGAAACATTTAATCCAGATAGATTCCTTCCCGAAAACAGAGACAAACTTCATCCTTATGCGTTGTCATCTTTTGGACACGGACCTAAGAATTGTGTTGGAATGAGGTTTGGAAACGATTCTCTCATTTTCACGGCTGCCTATCTCTACAAAGACTTCCGCTTTAAAATCCGCAGTGACACCGAATTCAAATTCTATCCTGGATTACAATTTAATATTTTACATGGACCTATCTACCTCGATATCACAACCAAAAATTAATTACTAATTAAGTTTCCCAGTAATTGTATCCACCAACGAATCTAACTTGTTATAATCTAATCAGTAGTCCCCCTTAATCTAGTAAATTCTATTACTAAGCAACATATATGTACGCATGCTCCGAATATTATTTGTTTTGAAGAAAATTTAAAACTCGTACCGATAACCAACAATCAATAAAAAATTAAACTTCACAGCTGTGTTTTATGTTCGTCCACATAATACTGCTTTCACGGTGGTCATCAAACTGATAAACCTGTCAACTTTTATTCAAAAAGGTTGAGCAATAACAAACGCAAGTAATTAAATTAATTACTACTCTTTATTAACCATTTTTAAAAGCTAACACAAACTTGGCACGTTAAATTTCCAGGGCAGTGTGCCGATAATTATTGGGGCAGCCCCTCTCACGCAATCCCCACCGGTCAAATGCATTTCCAACTTTTGAACAAAATTTTAGGAACTGTTTTCAAATAATTAAGATTTTCGTTCTAATATTAGCTTGAAAATAGGCTTTGGGTGTATATTCTGTATATAAACTTTAATTGTTATGGTGGTGGGTCAAAAAATGCAGTAGTAAGAGAAGTATCTTAATTAATTAGATCTAGATTGATAAAATTACTAATTACCTGAACATAATAGTTGATATCTATGATTCTACAGGTTCCCAATTTTGTAGGAGGTACTGGTGGAATTTTTCCTATTTGTCCTTTCCAAGTTACTGTTTCTCCCTTAATAATCTTCGGTCCAACTGCCATAACTCTGGAAATTGTGTGTCTTCTAGTAAGACGTCCTGAATGGTAAACTATTTCCTATAATACAATAACAAATAAATACCAAGAATTCCATGAAAAAGTATATGTACAATTTTAGAGGACTTACTTGCACAAAAAGTAAATGACTTTTCTTCACATTTTTCGGACTTTGATTACTGAGCTTGGCAAACATTTCCACATTTTCCCCGGGTACAAAACCCGTTTTCGGAATTTCAAATCTAAACCCTACAGATCCGCTTTCGCAAAAGCAATTCATCTTTTTTCTATATCTTTCGACCACAATAGTTTTCTGTACCAGAGGGTTTTCCTTTAAATCCACTATGGCATTAACAGTAAATAATGAGAAAGTCGTGTAGTCCGGTTTCCAATCTCTTTGCATTACTGCTGTTACTAAATAGCTTACCAGTCCGTGTTCCCCTTTAAATGACGAAGGTATGCCAACTGGCAATGTGAATTCAAATTTGTAAGTTTGGTAACCCGGCTGGATTTTCATTTTACTCTCTGTAAAATGAAAATGTAAATTTTAAGCAAAAATTCACTTCCCAATTAAAATATGCTGAGCATTACTAATCAGATTCTTTTAATACAATATTTACAAAATGAACAATACCTTCTCGAAGTATGCATGTAGTATCAAAATACTTTTCTGAATCCAGGCGAACGTTTGGAGGCATTATTTCCATGTTCAAAGGCCAGTACACTTTTGCTTCTCCTCTAAAGTTGACGGAGAGACCTTGATTTTTAAATCAGTAGCAAAAGTATATGATGAAAAAAATTATGATTTATGAGAATTAGAAAATGAAAGTTTTATTACATTTAGTTTCTTTTTCTTTGTCAAAATTAAGAATCACTTTCCCACGAATTGTTTCACCTGGAGAGTATGAGGATGTGGGATTGTCCAATTGCAGGGAAATGTTGTCCGATGTCATGTTTCTCAACAACAATCATAAAATTCAGATACATGACCCAAATACTACTATTGCTCCTCTGAAACAATACTAAAGAGTAAAACATTCACATAAAGAGAATAATCCCATCTCATCGTGTCTTATCAAAATAAAATCAATACACGCGAGAAAAACAGACTAAGCGCCTGAGAGTCTGGCCAATTTTTTGGTACAGAAACTCTGTGTTCAGTATTGATCCGCAAAATATATTTTGTATGTATGTTATATGAGGTGCATCTATTCCACGTAGAAGAAATGTAGATGCAATGAACGATACAAGCATCGGGCCCATTGCAAACACCTCAGAATTTTGTTTTATTATTTTACATTTGTACATTCTATTTACATTTTTATTCTATTTACATTTTTACATTCTATTTACATATGTACAGACTATTTACATTTTTACATTCAATATAAATTTTTTACATTCTATTTACATTTGTACATACTATTTACATTTTTACATTCTATTTACATTTGTACATACTAACTACATTTTTACATTCAATTTAAATTTGTACATACTAACTACATTTTTACATTCAATTTAAATTTGTACGTACTAACTACATTTTTACATTCAATTTAAATTTGTACATACTAACTACATTTTTACATTCAATTTAAATTTGTACATACTAACTACATTTTCATATTCTATTCACATTTGTACATAATATTTACATTTTTATTTCTAGAAAATGGAAAAAGGAATATACGGGAGCCGCTATAAGCTTCTAAATGAAATAGGTGCCGGAGTTTTTGGAGAAATTTTCCGTGCAGAAGACTTGGAAACGGGAGAATTCGTGGCCATTAAGCTGGAAAAGCTTAGTAATGGACACGTTCCTATGCTCCAAGAGGAAAAGAACGTGTACAAAGATTTGGAAGGAGGACATGGAATTCCGTCCATTAAGTGGTTTGGCCAGGAGAAGGGCTACAATGTTTTGGTTATGGACCTGCTAGGACCATCCCTCCAAAAATTGCACGATGGCAATGGAAAGATGTTTTCGAAGAAAACAATTTTAATGTTAGCAGATCAGATGCTGAGGCGCATCGAGTATATCCACTCGAAATATTTTATTCACCGTGACATAAAACCTGACAATTTTGTTATGGGCATTGGAGAAGATAGGAATAAGGTATTTCCTTATCTTGTAAATATTGTAAATATTGTAAATACTAAAAAAATTAATCTATATACAAATGTACATATATACAAATATACAGTAAAACAATGATTGTTTTATTTTTCAGGTGTTTTTGATTGACTTTGGTGTTTCTGTGCCTTATTGGGACTTTGGCGCCCACAACCACTTGCCAGACACCAAGGCCAAAGCAAACTTTGTTGGCAATGCACGTTTTGCTTCCATTAATGCCCATAGAGGGCAACAGCAAAGTCGTCGCGATGACATGGAGGCCATTGGTTATGTCTTAGTGTACTTTCTCCGTGGTAATCTGCCGTGGCAGATGCCAAATATGGGTAAAAACCGACTAACGAACAAGAAGAACCGTGAAAGGATATGTGAGAAGAAACTCTCCACTTCTATTGAGGAGCTGTGCTCCGGTTGTGAACCCGAATTCGCCATTTTTATAAAATACTGCCGAAACCTAGGGTTTGAAGAGACTCCCGACTACAAATACGCTCGTCTTCTTTTTTACATACTCTTCAGAAGTCTCAATTATAAAAATGATAACTTCGACTGGAAGCTAAAATGAGGTAAGTAAATGGAAAATCAATCTGTGCCATTAATGACGTTTTTACCGTTTGCATGCAAATTGGGCGATTTATTTATTTCTTTTTGTAACCATTTATTTGTTTATTTCACGTCATTTCAGATTCTTGGTCTTGGCACAGTTACTTTCTTGGCACATTTTCCTCCATCTAACACATATCCAGGAGGACATTTTTTTACATTAGAGCATGCAAGGCATGGTCCTTTTCCGTTATCTGTGTCACTTTTTCCAATATCCAACAGTGTAGCATCTTCTGATGGTGCACACAAAACGTTGGATACGGCCACTATGACCAGGAACCCGAGTAAGATCTTTCCTGTCGATTGCACATTTGATTACAAATGGGTTGCTCGTTCAAAATTAAAGGTAAATTAAATTCATGGAAAAATAATTGACTTTGTAACATTTGTTTAATTGCGACTATTTTTATTTACAATATATACATTTTTACACATACAATTTTTCTACTTACCTTGCAGCCCAGAAGAAAATCCCTCGTACTTTTTAATAGAACGCATCGTTGAACCCAGATCGTGCAATCGGCAATTTTCAAGTTCTATTTTCTCAATGCCTTAGCAAATATTTCTATTTTACTAATTCCTGTTCTAAAGAATATAATTATCAGAAAATGTAAATATATGTAGATATTTTTGTATATATTAGTAAATAGTGTTTTAAGTTTTGGAATTACATTCAAGTTCTTTAAGAAGATTTGAAAATGACTTCTTGAGTAGAAAATTTTTTTTATACTACCAGTGATTGACGTAGGAATAATCTACAATTTACTAAACCTTACTGTTAAGTTAAGTGCAAAATGAAGCATTTAACTTTATGAACTTTTTTATTTGTATATATGCAATATAGGTTAATTAATTGTCTATTGTGAAATCTAATGTACCTATGAATTTGAAATCTACATGGCATCATAGCCGCATAACCTCTAAACCTAATAAAATCATAATAAAACAGTCGTACTTATTTCCCTGTTTTAAAATTTTAATAGCTCATGCTTGTTCTATTTTACATTTAGTAGGAATCGACATCTATCTGCTTTAAACAAAGAAAATCTGAAACAATTAACTCTAACTTATGATAATCAATCCAATTTTCATGATAAGCACTATATAAAATTAAAAGACAGTAAATTAGGTTTCAAAAATAATAGTAAAGTCAAAGGCAACCAAAATTTAATGAACAAAAAAACTAATTACAGGATTAACCTCTAAAAATACACGCTCGTCTTCTTTTTTACACATGCTCTTCAAAAGTCTCAATTATAAAAATGAAAGCTTCGACTAGAAGCCAAAATGATGTAAGTCGACAGTGGTTGCATGCAAATTGAGCGATTTATTTATTTCTTTTATAATCATTTATTAGTCCATTTCATGTCATTTCTGAATTTACTCAAAAGTTACGTGTTTGGCACATTCTCCTCCATCTGAACTATACCCATGAGGACAACTTTTTGAACTAGAGCATGCAAGACATTTTCCTGATGCATTTCCAGTATCTGTGTTATTTTTTCCACTATCCACTTTAGCATCTCCTGACGGTGCACTCAAAACGTTTGAGACAAAAATTATGACCAGGAACCCAAGTAAGATCTTTCCTGTCGATTGCACATTTGATTACCAATGGGTTGCACATCCAAAAAAAGGTAAATTAAATACATGGAAGAAATAATTGATTTTTAATTGCGACTATTTTTATTTACAATATATACATAACTTAATACTTCAATTTTGTACTTACCTTTTAGCGCAGAAGAAAATTCCTCGTTTGCTTTAATAGAACGCATCATTGAGATTGTGCAATTGGCTCAAGTGCTTTTTCTCAAAGGCTTAAAAATATTTTCTGTTTTACTATTCCCTACTATTTACAATTCCTAATCTAAAGAATACAATTATCAGAAAATGTATATACTGTGTAAATATTTTTGTATATATTAGTAAATAATAGTTTTGGAATTTTTACATTCAAGTTCTTTAAGTAGATTAAGTCGCAATGTTGATTTGAAAATGACTTAATTCTTGTGTCGGAAAACTTTTTTATACTACTATTCGATCAGTGATTGACGTAAGTAATCTTTAGTTATTAAGCCTTTAAGTGTTAAGTACCCAATGTAGTATTTAAATTTGAGCAACGATCTAATTGTTTCTTTTCTGATTTGAGGCATATTATTGCAATAATCTTTTTCTATTGTACTAAAGTAAACTTATATTATTTATAAATAGAGTAGATACGAAAAGTGCAGTATTTTTTTAATATTATATGACCTAGAATATTATTATATGAAGAATTAGCTGCTAATTAATCCAGAAAATTAGTATAATGACGATTTTGTAAAAGTGGCGTGTGCACTTTTTTATTTGCGTATATGTAATATAAGGTTAATTAATTGTCCATTGTAAAATCTAATCCATACATGAATTTGAAATCTACGTAATCAACATTATATTGATGCAATCTTTTTCAAAATTGGTCTACGGAGCATCATAACCTCAAAATCTAAAAAAAATCGTAGCTTGTTCTATTTTACATTTCTGTTAGCATGAAACTACATTTATCTGCTTTAATCAAAGAAAATCTAAAACACTTAACTCTAACTTATGATAATCAATGTAATTTTCATGATAAACACTATGTAAAATCAAAATAAAGTAAATTGTGTTTCGAATATAGTAGCAAAGTCAAAGACAACCAAAATTTAATGAACTATGAACAAAAAACTAATTACAGTATTAACCTCTAAAAATACATTTAAAAAAATCAGTATAAATATATTTTTGTATAGACAGTTAGAATTACTATTTGAAACCATTTTCTAAAGAAAGTTTAAGTTTCTTCCTTTTCGTTGGTTCATAAGTTTCATTATCCGTATCATCACTTTCTGACTTGACATCTTGAGTGGAATTCGTGAGAATAGTCTGATTCAATGGAGGATTCCATTCCTCTTCTTCGGGTTCCTCTTCAATAATCGGCCCAAGATCTGTTCCGAAAGGCCACTCCATTTGATTTGTAGTAATTGCTCTAGTTTCAGGAATATCGGTGTTAATTTTACTTATACTATGGGAAAGTACAACTTCATCATCAATTTCTTTCATTTCCCCTGATAGACTGACATCTTGATCTTGATTGGTACTTTTATCATTTTTTATTGTCATACTCATAAACATGAGTTTATAAGTGTTGTCAAAAACTCTGCAAGAAACAAATCGGACAAATCCCATATTCAAATATCCAATAAATCAATTTGTATATTACAAAATAACAAAATACTCAGTTTGTGAAAAAGACTTACAGTTTATTGAATGGCATTATAACTTCTTGCATATTATAGGCAAGAGTGTTGATATGAGGCCGGATAGCATCAAAATTGGATTGAAAATTGCGCATATGAGTTTCTCTGAGTGCTTTGATCCATGTACAATAGAATTCGAGATGACGGTTAGTTCCAACTTCTTTAGAGAGGAATGAAAGTAATAACTGAGCGTATTTGGCATCAATTAACTTGCAAACTGGAAGTATATGTGACTCTGGAGTTCTTTCAACTGCTTCTTGAATAGCATTATGATTGTTAAGACGAAGTGCAGTCATGAGGGCGACATCAAACCGTTTTGCTTTTAATTCTTTTTTAACATTTCCTCTAGTCACTGTTTGATCTGCATTAATAGGGTCGAAAACCGACTCGTTATCAGAGGAAAAGAGCATAAGGCCTTCTGTAGTGGTAGCTCCGAAGACCCTTCCAGTTGGTGAAAAAGCGACACAAGACACTCTGACTTCAGGTTTGAAATTTCTGGAAGCCATATCTCCTTTTTTAGCTCCAGGCATGGATAACCGATCTTTTTCCGATCCGTCCGCATCTCTGTCAGCGACGAGGTTCATATTACCGAATTCGGTTATTGATCTGTGATTAACAAATTCACTGACCCCATCAAACGACTTATTTGCAGTGACAACGAATTTGTGTGCAAGAACTTGTTGGGTTGAATAGTACATGCAAATAGTTTTCGAGTGTCCTCCAGCAATAACGTACTGGCCATCTGGAGAATATCCAATTGTTGTAAAAGATTTAGCCTGGAGGGTTTTCTTAGCAGTGATAAGATCCGTATCGGAACGTCCGGACCCTAAATGATTTCGACACTCGATACTCCCACGGATACTACAATCAGCAACTGTTACAAATGTGATTTGACCATCTAGTGTCCCAACAACGATTTCCTTCCCATCTGGTCTGAATGCAATACACGTTCCCTCCGCGGATAATTCAACGATTTCTTTGTTGCTAGAAGATTCAATTGCTTCCCACACCCGCATTGTCCTGTCCCAACTTATAGAAGCTAGTAAAGAACTTTCGGAGGATGGACTGAAAATTACTTGAGCCACGGGTCCTTCGTGTCCACTTAAAATTGTTAATAATTTGGCAGTTTTCGATTCCCACATGTAAATCTCGAAAATATCTTGACCCCCTGCAGCTACTAAGTCTCCACTCGTGTCAGTTGTCACACAACTAAACTGAACTGACTTCGGAGATGTATAAGTTCGGAAATTCCGGTATCGCATTGTATCATAAGCACGAATTGTTCCATCTAGGGAAGAGGACAAAAGGGCTCGGCCGTTCTGGGTAAACACTACTCCAGTCACAGCTGAAGTGTGCTGGTCGAATGTCATAAAACAAAAAGAAGTCGACACGTTCCATAGTTTCACCTTATTGTCCACACCTCCGGTGGCGATTCGAGTCCCATCAGGAGAATATGCAAAACAATTCATCGCGTTTGCATGACCTTGCTGCTTCAACACAAATGTGTCACTCTGCCACTCCCAAATCACCAACTGACCCATATCCGGACACCCAAACGCTATCCATTCACTGTTTTTGTTTATTGCTACACTTGCAATCTGGTGTTCTGAAATACTATAAAATTATTTCTTATATAAATTTACTTAAAATATACTACAAAAACTAATACAAGTCTCGTAACATTAAGTTTTGAAATTAAATATTTGCGTAGCTTACTTGAATCTATGGATTTTCGTAAATTCAGGCATCAGGTGGATAATGAAATTGCCATTGGAAAATCCTGTTACTAAAAATTTTGTATTTCTGTTGAAATCGCAACAAGTTACTTTTGGTCTTTCGTACGAATTTTTTACATTTTCGTCATAGAAAAATCTATTGGTTTTTTTGAACACCATCGATTTGCTTTCTTCTGTGTCCATCTTCTCATCGTCATCGGAGTCTTCTTCTTTAGAAGGCAAAATTCTAGTAGTATACTCCCAAGTGCACAGTTGTCCATTACTATTGTTTAAAATGTAGAATTTAAAGTAAATTTAAATTTATCTAGAGTTAATTTACAAAGTACGCACCCTAATTAACTGCTTGTGAATGATTTACCTGCTTATTGTGTACATATCATAAGTAGACTCTTCAAAATAACATGCAACGATTTCTCCACTATGCCCTGAGATTGTTGAGCTTTTGAAGTTGTCTAATTTTGTCACAGCATGAATCCGAACTACCATATCGTCACCCCCAAATGCAACCAAGCTAAAATAGAAATTAGGAGAATTATTAATAGTAATGACAATCATAGATAATATGTGTTTCAACATTTTTCCAAAACCCTTAAGTTTAAACATAAAAACTTACTTTGAATCATATGACCAATCAAGACTTCGGATTTTTGTTGCAGAATCGTGAAAAACTCTTTCCATTGCAAACATATTCACTACCAAATCAAGTGTTGGTGCATTGTAAACGAAAACTGGAACATTAAAAAAGTATTAGCATTGAATATAAAATGGCATAACAATATTTACCTAAAAATTGAAGATTGGTGTAGTTAACAACAATGATGATTTCACCTTTAGTGTCGCGAGCAATTGCGAAAAATTTTCCATCTGGAGAAAATTTCATATGGGATACTTGACCTTTTGCTTTGTATAAATGTACCCTTTTATTACTGTAAAGTGTAATGACGTGAATTTCGCCAACTAGGAAAATGATCAGAGAAAGTTAAAACCTAAAATAGATGCTAAGAAGAAAAATATTACAAAAAATGTTAATTAAAATCTTACTTTCCGTAGCTGCCAGCAAAAGTAAGCCATTAGGAGACAGTGCTAGCGAAGTGTAATTATGGCTGGCGTCCACAGACACAGTTTGGGAGGTGTGGCTAATAAAAAAAATGATCATCTTTATTGCACTTATATACTTATAATAGAATATTACAAACACATTTTAAACACAGATGGAAATATTAGATAAAATTAAGATTATTAAAGAAATTAAAGAACATACTTTTTGAGATCATAGATTGTAACCTTATTGCCTACTGGACTGATTAATTTAAACCCATCAGCATTGAAAGCAACATTTCCCTTTTTGTACACCGTGCCTAATAAGTTGGAAAACTGAAAACAAATTTAAAAAACTGTATGTAATTATCCTTTACGTTTACATTTACATTTACTTAAATCTGTGTAAGCATTGACAGTAATAATTCTAATCTGTAATGAAAATGAAAGTAGATTTTTTAAAAATACTCACCTTAAACATCGGCATATTGAAATTTTATTAAATTTCTAAGTACTAACTGGCAGAAGATTTTATTTTAACTTTTGTTCCTACTTAAGACAAAATATAAATGCAGCACGGGTAAAGAGCACATGGATATGAAAGTCTTTGAAACGCCGCGGGTTTCGTCCTGTTAACAAAGGACAACTAAGAGGAAAGTGATTCTCGTTGCTGCGTTGCAAAACTCAACTCCAGGAATTAAACTGTCAAGTATTTTACTGAATAGAATTTACTGCTTTACCTTTTAAATGCTATATTTGCTACTTTACTCCGTAAAACGATGTATCTCAATTACCATTTTCTGGAAAATGTAAATTTTTAGTTGGACCTTTTGCACAAAACCAATAAAAACACGTAAATACTATAAATAGACAAATAAAACCGTTTTTGAATGGTGAAAAATAGGTATTTATTATTGCTTTGAAAGTTTTATCCCTTTAAGAAAAATAGGATAGCTCATCCGTCAATGCATCAATACATCCGTCAGACAATCTATATAATAACAATTAAATTAGTGGATAAATGTTACATTTTCTCTATATTTATAAACATTGTAACTATTTGCAGTTAACCCTTTGTTTATATCCCTAATTAATGAATGCCAATGCAAAAATATTTCGTATGGCATATTTTACAGTTTGAAAATATTTCCGTTTCCGTACAAATGCTATTAATCTTAAATGGATATGGAATATCAGCTACACAAAACAGTGCGAAGTACAATATTATAATTCATTTCGGTATTCTGTACAATACGTAAATATTAAACTAGCCTCTGAGGCATAATTTAAAATACTACGGACAATAAGTTTAAATTTGGTGTTGGTATTTCTTAAAGCTTTACAATTTCAATAGCGAGGTCAGAGTCTCCATTGACAGTAAGAAGGGGTTTTTTCGTGGAATCAAATTTAGAGCTATTTTGGTCATCTAAATCGTTCAGTAACTCTCCAAAGACAATGGGATTCATATTTTGTCCAAGTTTCTCCAGAAGAAACCAATCTCCGTAGCTGAATTTTAGAGAAGAACCATCAGATGGATGAAGATGTTTTTTCACGTTTCGGAGAAGCAAATAATTTCTCATTGGAGGAATGCACAATGTTAACACGCGGAAAATCATGTTCAAAGTAGTTGCCGTTGCAAGAAAGATGAACCAAAACCTATAAATATTTTCAAAATAGCTAACATTCTTCTATATCACAATTATTCGCAAATATTTGCTGAAAATTTGAAAAGAAACATTTAATAAAGAGGAAAATTTAAATGCACTCATAATAAATAATTGGTTTACCTCAAGAAAAATAATCGCTGCACCTCATATTTAGTTAATAAATATTTATCCAGTCTCAAGTATCATTACTCCGAACTGATAATATACCTTTGCCTCACGTTTTAAAGGAATTTGATAATGTTTTACTACATATAGCTCAAGTATAGTGAAGATTTTGTTCTCTACTTGAGATTAATTACTAAAACATTAGTAAATTGCATTAAAACTTGAAGCAAAGGTATATTATCAGTTCGGAGAGTAAGGATACATGAGACTGGATAAATATTTGTTAGCTAAATGTATTTATATGAGGTAAAACAATTATATTTTTTGAGATAAGACGATTATTTTTCAGGTACACTTAAATACAAGCTTTAAATTGTTGAATGAAAAGTATTTTAAAATCATATGAGGGTTAATAGGCTTATTAATAGACGTTTTATGAACAATTAAGTAAATAATATCGGTAAATATAATTGATTTCTTGAATAAAATGTTATATTTTACCATATAAAAATGAAAATTTTCTCGTTGAGTATGTTGATAGATAAGACGCATAGGAGGTCATGTTCAACCGTTCCAAAAGCAGGTCCTCCAGTAGCAATCCTGCATGCCGTTACAGTAGGAAAAACTTTGGCAAGAGAGTCATAGCGAAAATATGGTTTAGTTTGAGTGAGTCCAAAAATATGAAGTCCATAACTTGAAAAATCGTTGTTTAGAAACTCGTCCGTTGTATAAATTTGAAAGCATACATTGAAGAGGTTGAGAAATTCGCAAATAATGTGTTTCCAAGCATAAATTGTATGGAAACCTTGATTGGGTGTAAAATATCTCAAAATTGCTTCCTTGTGCTTCCGGACCTTTTCATCTTCTATTATCTGGCAGTTCAAGTCTGCCACTAAAGACTTTATTTTCCCCCCTTCAAGGGATTTCCAGATCCAATGTGGCAAATAAAACAGTCCAGCTTGCATAAACAGAACGGCCCAAACCCATTGGTAATAAGTGTGATATATCAACTTGTCTCCTTCTACTGCAGGCCGAATTCCCGGCTGAACTTCGCTATCTTCAACTGAAATAAAATTAAACTATTGCAAAACGCGTATAACACAGTAGCGAAACCAAAACAAGGAAACAAAGCATTTTAAGACGAGGTACAAGTAATTTTCTGTGTATTTTATGAAATTTAATTTTTGAATTAAATTTTGAATTTAAGTGTCATTTTTGAAATTTTTGATATTTAATCAGAGGTCATAGATCAAAAGTGGCTCATTTTTAAAAGGAAATATATCCTTAGTCTCTTGAAGATCCATGGAAAATTTCAACGAAGAATTTTAAAGTGGACACTGTGATCAACATCAACAAACACACTAACAGACAGACAGACATTGCAATTCCTTACAGTAGCTACTCTACTGAATAATAAAAGCAAGTTATGACACTTAATTTCACAGAAAAAGTAAATAACAAAGTTTTCTCGAATAGATCCCAAAATTTCCTTATTTTCAACTAATCCTAATTTCTTAAAATAAAATTTTGAATATTTTCATTAAAAATGCACGAAGAATTCACCCCCTGATGATTTCTAAATAGAAAAACTATATCTGCGCATAAAAACCTTGATAATTCAAGTTTTCATGTAGTAAAATGAACGTAAAAGTAAAATTAATTCTCACATTGACCCAAAATTAGATCCCGGTTATAAAAGTGAAATAGTTACCCGGTTCGTAGCTCCATCGACCTTCGTCATTGATCCGTCCTCTGGTAAAAGTGGAATGGATCCAACAATACTTTTCTGCAATATTTTTAACATCTGGGCTTGAAATGCAATCAATGGGATCCCCAAGATATTGTTTGGAAGTGACAAGAATGGAAAAAATGAGTAGAATGACAACTGTGACTCTATAGTGGAGTTGGAAGACCAGGTTGGATATGTAAACTTTGCTTTGGTTCACATGGACCAAATCCTTGAGTGATTTCCAAATGTCAGACATGACTTAATAAGAAATCGGACTCTTCTGAATTATGCGGTCCATGTGTTATGTGATTATGTGATTGAATAGTGTGTGTTTTCGTCCTCTCTTTAGAGTAAAGTGTGTTTGAGCACAAAACAAAAAGTAGTAACCAGTTGGTTTGGAGTTAGGGTCATTGCCTATGCAAATGTGTAGCTCATATAAGGATCTGTGCATTCTACACTTTAGAGACAAAAAGTGTTCATTTTTTGCGAGAGTCTCCCCTCGAGTCAACAAGTGATGCTGAATATTGCAATGAAGCCCATACATAACATTGTATCGCCGAAACAACAAAAACATCACATCAGAACAGAACAGAAGACCAGACCATATACAGAGTGTTTAACTCGAAAGTATCCATAGCACAAAATTGTTTCCCCTTTAAAATTGGTTTGGGGGACAGGGAGATATCATCAGGTTATACCAAACAAAGCCTCACCAGCAATTTTGTAGAAAATTTCAAAATTTTGTTTTTTGAATTCAATTTATAATTTAATTATAATAATATCATAATTTAATAATAAGCTAATTTATAATTCAATTTATAATTTAATTATACTAATATCATAATTTAATAATAAACTAATTTAAAATTCAATTTGTAATTTAATTATAATAATATCATAATTTAATAATAAACTAATTTAAAATTCAATTTATAATTTAATTATAATAATATCAAAACTTATTTAACTAATTTTGAATTTAATTTATAATTTAGTTATAATAATTTCATAATTTAATAAACTAATTTTGAATTAAATTTCTAATTTAATTATAATAATTTCATAATTTAATAAACTAATTTTGAATTTAATTTTCTAATTTAATTATAATATTTTCATAATTTAATAAACTAATTTTGAATTTAATTTATAATTTAATTATAATAATTTCATAATTTAAAAAATTTATTTTGAATTTAATTTATAATTTAATTATAATAATTTCATAATTTAAAAAATTTATTTTGAATTTAATTTATAATTTAATTATAATAATTTCATAATTTAATAAACTAATTTTGAATTTAACTTATAATTTACTAAGTTAATTTCTGAAATTTTTAATTGCTTTTTGAATTTTTTCACAAAATTTCTCCTGAGATCTTGTTTTGTGTAAATCCGATGTTATCTAATTTTCTCTCAAAATAAATTTCAAGGGCAAAAAACTTGGCAGTTTCTGCTAAGGATACTCTCGAGTGAGACGTACTGTACACAGAAACTGAACCAGACCAGAGACCAGAGAGACCAGATACACTCTACACTGCAGAAACTCATCATTTTCACTCTCACTCTTATATAAATACGAGTATCATCCTAAATACTCGTAACACAACATCACATAACAGAATCACAGTCTAATTCAGTTAGGACTCTCTTGTTAATGTTCACTTTCAACTTGAGCAGCAAAAAACCCTCAAGGGCGTGCCATTAAATAGTTAAGTCTGAGTTAGCCGAGTGCAACTCGCAGACTCATAAATACAACGCTCCTTTCCTATATTTATATATTTAGACACAGAGACGGTTCTACCTACACATTAAGCACACTAAACTACAACAGAAGAAGTGAATAGCCAACTTTTACACGGATTAGCCATAAACCTCAACCTGAAAATACTCTACGCTGGTTAATTATGGAATTATCTGGAAAAATTAATACCCAACTTTTATTTTTACATGCAAATTTGTACAATTTTACTAAAAATTATGCAATTATGTAATTTACAAGATTTAGGTCAGAAAACGTCAATATTCAGTTCAATCTCGTGTCAAATTACGAAATAGTATTTTTCTTTGACACTTTCGGAAAATAATTTGCATGAGTTTTTGGAAATGGATGTTAATTGGGTAAAAGAGATTGTGGAATTGAGAGTGGAGTATTCAGCAACCCTGGGTGAAGTATAAATGAAAAGTCGTGAATGCGAAAGAGTAGTAAATGCCAAGCGAGAGATGAAATGAGGGTACGCGAGAGAGATGATGATTGTTGGGATTTTTATGGCCCGTTCGTTCTGTGTGGGTGTGCAAAACCAGTTAGGCAAACGTACAGGGCCTTTTCAATAAACAAGAACATATTTATTTATTCAATCAAGTATTTAGCACAAGTGCCTAATTAAAACAATATTGCCGCAATTAAAGAGATCGTAATATCAAGGAAATGGAAATTCATAATTCTATTTCTGTATTTGCTCTCTCAACGTCGGTTTCTTCACAGAATTTTTATGACCTTAAGCAAATAGGTATATGCAAATTTTTTGCAATAATATTCATTTATATTATTTATGAAGCTTTATTGTTAAAATTATTTTATCCTTATGGGTGTGCACAGGAATTAAATGGTTTAACTTGTACTATATAATTAATTTTAAAGTCTACCAGACCGCAGCAGGATATTCTATGAGTTCGTTATACAAATAGAAATAAAAGAATCCCTGTTGTGATGCAGTTGGCTTTGGCTGTTGTAGTTAATTGCAAGTTAACCCATAAAAAAATAAATAAGGGGAGATTCGCAATAGCATCTCACAAAAGTAAATAAATAAACAAGATTGGTGTATTTGCTTGTCACACTCGGTTTTTAAGTTCATGAGTGAACACAGAACGAAACGGAGTTGTACAGGGTTAGTCACTATACATGTCACAGCAGTCATGGATCATTAAAATATAGTTCTGCTCACATTATACGTAAAATATATACCGTAAAATTTTAATTGAGTCTGTAGGGATATTACTTTCCAAATTCTATACTTTATTTTAAGACATCTGGTTTTATTATATTGATTTCTTGGAAGACAAATTGTTGGAAAACAAAATGGGAATTTATATCCTCATCAAAAGACATAAATATATTTAAAGGTACATAGAAAATTCCCAACTGATGGTTTTCCTTCGCTTCAAATGTTCGCGTAACGCAGCTTAAAACCGGGAATTCCTTTGTGGTAAGGTGCCAGGTAAGCATTCTGGGAATTGGAATCCTAGACGAAAGTATTTAAGAACGCATTTTTAAGTGCAAATGCCGTCTCGCAGTATATTTCGCGAATTTTATAAAAAGACTGAGCAAGATTACCATGGAAGACTTGTAAATACAAATGGGACAAATATTTATTCGTCCTTTTATCCCAAAATGCCACCGGGATATATACAAACGTCTATAAAACAGTTTTTGGTTCTCTTTGTCGGCGCTTTTAAGTTTTAAGTAAACCGGGAGCGGCACAAAATTGAAAGAGAATTGTAGCATCTTTAATAGTTTTACATTTTACAGAAAAATACGCAAAAATCAGTTGCAAAAATTTTTCTAAAACGGAAATCCGTATCCATTTTTTCCAAAGAGATTGAAAAAGTAGGTTTTGCCGTCACTTGTAATGAATGATGTCTGGTTTCTGTTAAATGGATCAGTTGAATGAATCTAATTCATTTCAGAGTTACTGTGAAGCATCATTCCGAATATCATGAATCAAAACTATGACGCATAGGAAATAGGAAATGGTTATGGTTATACGATAAAATTATGTATTTGTTAAATTAAGTGTATACTAACATTAATATAAAGCGTACTGTATATTTCTGTATATATGAATAGAGTCGTATTGATAGTAATGTTTATGTTTATCTTAATATGCTTACAACTATAATAATAGCGTTTAGAAATAAATTGGTATTTGACCGATTTTTTACAGAAATTAAGTGGGATCATAACTATGCTAATTTGCCATAACAGATCTGATAATATCCTGCAATTACGTGGGATAAATATAACCTATTACACTCATACACTATAATTTAGGAAATATTCTTGGCACCGACTCAAATTTAGAGCATGGACTTATAATTGAGGAGCTAATGACATTGAAGAGCATTAATTACATTTAACGCCTGCAATAATACTGCTGTAACGGTCTTTACGGTTCAGTCCAAACTATGTAGTACTTAGGAATATGAAATATACTACTTTTATTGAAATGTATAATTGTGCTAGCACTTCCATGAAACTTTATTATAGTTCATTTACTAGCAACAACTTGAGTAGATATACTTCTCAAATTAAATTACACGTAAAGGAACTCCATAACTTTTCATTGTTATTGAAATGCTTTCCTTTTATTGGTCTTTTCCTCAGAAGAATATTCGAGAAATAGGATTTCGCCTGAAAGAAATGTAATGCAGACTTAACACATTATGAATGATTTCTGGGGACAAAATCCTAGAATTGATAAAACATTCACAAATTTGCATTCCTGTAATTCCATTACTTAATCGCATATGCAATATGGGCTAAATATATTCTTTTCGGTATTCCATTCTCGGAATATTTGGCAGGCAATTATCTTATAATTAGCGTAGTGTCGTTAATTTTACTACTTCTGTTATTATAGCTTCACGCATACGATTGCCTAAGCAATTAAGGCAAACGGAAAGATAAAAATGTGGAGTAGGGAATTCAAAACCAAGTATTATGGAGTCTTTAATTTTTGCTATAAAAGCAGAAGTTAGGTTTACTCCAGAACTGGCAACGATAGTTTACTATAAACAATAGCGACAGAGTTTGAAAATTAATACAACTTAATAGACACTGGCTTATCAAATTGTAAACAAATATTTCTAGCTCTGAACTCTTTTGATTTTATCTGACCTTTGTGTATTAAGTAATAATATTTGCACAGTCTCATCATAACATGGCATTTTCCGACATAAGTGGCAATCTGCAAAGAAAGTGTCAGCAAGACTCTAATATTGTGCCAACAAACTTGAAATGTATCCAATGTAGAAGTGGAAGATAATTGCCATGAAACGATAAATGTTTATTAACAACTGATAGGAAAACGTGAAACCACCCAATAAACATTTCAAAGAAATTTAGGCATTTAGTGTTTATTTACCTGACAAAAATGATTTCTTATTATTGACATTACTACTGCCTCCAAATGACAACATGGAGAAGTTTCAGTAACATTCTTATCTGCAGAAGTCAATTTCATAATATTATCAGACGGGACTGGCTTTCCATCAAGATAAAAATGTGGGATATCTTATTGTCACTGTCAAATCTAAAAAAGAAAGCAAATATTGACAAAAGTCAATCCGACCTAAATATGTTCACGAAATCAAAAGAGAAGAGCCACAACTAATTGTTGTACTTAATGTGTAGCAGTCAGGAGAATAATTATTATAATTGCAATCGCAAAGGTTAAATTTGTGGGTGGAACTTAACAGGAAGTTCATTACTATAATTATTTGTTACCTGAATAGTCACTAATTAACTGGAGAGGCAATGAAAGGTAGGCAACTTATTTACCTCTGCGTAACAAGTTTATTTTTTTCAACATTGAATTTAGCAGAAAGTCATGAAAATTACGGAGTTGGGAAAGTAATTTGCGAAATTCTACAAAAGACGATAACCAAATCAGACGAAATATTCAGTGAATTCTGTCCTCTCGTTTTCATAACAAAGAATTTTGTGCACCCCGTTTTCGAGAATCTGGAATTGCTTTCAAATAGTTTAATACCAACTTCATTTCTGGACGGGAAATACGATTTTTCGCGTGAGCGTGTAGCTGGAGAAAATATCAGTGAAACTTTATTGAAACATAATTACCACTGCAAAACTTTCGCAATATTTAGTGATATGGAGGGGAATTTCGATATGAAACTGATGAAAATGGTGATAGGAAGCGAAGAAAGTAAACCTCAAAGTGATCGATACGTTTTTCTCGGTGGTTTAGAGGAAGTACGTGGTTTTTTGAACTCCGATAATATTTCAAGACATTTAAAACTGAAAATGGGAATTGGGACTGGAGATGGCGTTCATGTGTTTTCTCAAATAGATCATTTGCCAGATATTTACAGGGTGACGAAATTTCTTTCTGGTAGTGGGGACGCTGAACTGCCGAGTTTCTCTTCTCAATGGTTTAACTTAAGAGGACGTAAGTTAACTGCCACGTGGATGAATTTATCTCCTTATATTTTCAAGACATCCGAAACAACTTTCATGGGATTTTGCTATAATGCGTTGATATATTCTTCGAAACAATACAATATTTCCGTGACCCTGAGCCCCACATTTCAGAACTATGGCGGTTTTCAACAACTAAATGGAACTTGGGTTGGAAGTGTGGGTGCCGTTTTGTACGGGGAAGTTGATTTTTCTGCCGTTATTGCTCCCACGCAAAAACGATACAAAATTATTGACTTTTCCACCGATTTGCTCACCGACTTTTTTATATTTGTCACTGCGCATCCGCGCCAAACTACGAATTGGATGGCCATCCTCTACCCTTACACTCCGAAATGCTGGCTTCTTATTTTATTTTCATTTTCCGCAGTACTTCCCGTTTTCTATTTCAGTTTGCGGCAAAACAATCAAAACACTGAATGCTCAAACATATATCAAGCGTTTCTCATCACCTACTCAATATCTGTCGAACAAGGAGTGACAATCGAAAAGGGAATTAAACTCACCTTGGCATTCTGGATCTTTTTTATAATGATCATCGGAACAGGATACAAATCTAATCTGGTATCCTTCTTATCGTTTCCCGAACTGGAAAAAGTTCCAAACAATTTCCCAGATTTGGATGACCGCAAAGATTACACTTTGAACTATAATTATAACGGTGGAGCTGGATATGCTTTTTTCAACGGGACTACAAATCCGTAATAATTTACATTTTTACCGTAATTTTAATTGCTGTAAATTGTTTTTCGATTTTTGTAATTTTTGTAATTTTTTCTGTCTTAGAATGTATCGACGTCTCCTGAAAAGATTCATCCTCATCAGAAATGTAGAGGAATGCGTCATTTCGTCATTACTTCAAAGAAAAACTGTTTGCCTAGGGTGGAGGCTTTTTGTCCCAGCAGCTGTTGCCAGAATGCTAACAATTAGTCAAAATTTTGAACCGTTGCATATGACCAATCAACCGTCACACACTCTCACCATTGCATTTGCGTTTCCGAAGAAATCTCAATATACGCAGTCCTATAGCAGAATCACTTCTATCTTAAGGGATACTGGAAATGTTGATAAGTGGGTCAGAGATGTTCTCTTCCTGGAGAAACAGAAAGGCAGGAAAAACCTATTGTCCAAAAAATCGGGAAAAATCTACAAGAAAATGGCAGCCCTTTACAAGGAAATGTCCGAAAGTGATGTTAAACCATTTAATATTGTTAATTTCGGATTGGTTTTCTCCGTTTACTTGTTGGCTTGCCTTGCTGTTATCTTTACATTTTGCATTGAAATGTATTTAGGTTATGCGAAATCTTGTAGTACTAAAATATGTTGCTAAATCTACTAGATAAGATCTAGTAGATTATATCTACTATTTATCTATCTATCTATCTTACTACCAATTTATGAGATAGTAGATAGCTGCAGGTGCTGATTTAGTAAATTCGAATATTAGCTAGTTTTCCATGGTTTCCACGTAATTTAAAGATATTGGAAATTAGTGAAACCACGAAGTAGTGACTTGAAACTTGCCCTAGCCCTGTCCCCGAAATAAAAATCAGAATAAAATTTGTATTCAGTATTAGCTCACTCAGGAAATATGTTATGCACATTAAAGAAAAAAATGCTGATTTAAATTCGAATATTATCTAGCTTTCCATGGTTTCCACGGATTTTAAAGACATTGGAAATTAGTGATGCGACGAAGTAGTGACTTAAGAAACTTGCCCAACCCATGTCTCCGAATTAAAAAATTGTATTCCGTGTAAAAATCTTAAGAAATAGTATTAACAGACATTCGTATTGAATTTGACGAACCGATATACACTCCGGGTGAAGTTGTGTCAGGGAAAGTTTACGTGGACTGCTCATGCTCAGATATTAAAGTAAAAGGGTTCAATGTCGTTATTGTAGGAGAAGCAGAAGCTGAATGGACAGAGATAGTCCAAGAAAGAACCCCAACAATATATTGGGCGACATCCGTTATGCATGCATTAACTTTGCCCCCACTAGATATAGTTATCATGGTGAACAGCACAGTGACCAAGAACTTTATTTCAATGAAATCCTTTTGCAAATCCCTGAATGTACTGTGGGTGGAGAACTGCATGATTTTCCATTTGTTTTCACTGTGCCACTAAATATTCCCAGTTCACTCCAAGGAATTAAGTGTCAACTGTCAAGTCAAGTATTACGTCAAAGTGGAACTGAAGCTACCTTTCCGTAAAATATTGAAGGGATTCCAGGTGATGGCTCCATTTGATTTGAAATTGGTCCCAAACATTACAAATCCGATAATGGCATCTGATAAGAAGAAAATGGGATGCTGTTGCTGTCCAGGTCAACTAATTACGGCCAGTGTAAAAGTACTTCAAGGAGGATATTGCTTGAGAGAAACGATTCCATTATACGAGTGTCAAGTTTTCAATCGCAGCCGTAAGTCAATATCTTCATGTATGGTGTCCCTCGTCCAAAATGTTACCTTTGAAGGTAATAAGAAATCAGATATCATTGACAGTAGTACTACATTCGGAAGAAGTGAAACCAGAAGGGGAATTCAGGCAGCGAAAGAAGATTCGTGGACAGGAAGTCTGATGATTCCTGAATCTCTGCAACCCACAAATTTAGGAGGTTCCTTTTCCAGGATTATCAAAGTTTAGTATTTCTTAAAGCTTGATGTAAATCTGAAAAATACGAAGAAAATGTTTTTCGTCAGCTTACCTGTCGTAATTAGAACAATTCCTTTCGTGCAAGATTCCAATCTGAACTTTCCAAATAATGCACAAATTCAGAAATAAATTATTCTCATTTTCCAGTTGTCCCTATAAAGTTCTTTTTTACCACTGACATGGTTTTAACATTTATCCAAAATGGCTTGTTTTTAACTACCCATAAAAATAATCAGTTTGCCACAAATGATAATTTATTTATTTGTATTCATTTAGCAATTTTATTTATAGGTTATCCTGAAATTTAGCTATCAAATTCTAAAATTAAATAGATTCCTGGGAATTAATTTCACAAAGATGGTAATGTAGTAGTTGCAGTAGGTTGGTTAGGAATAAGTTAAGTTAATATGTTTGGATATGATATATTAGAGATAGATCATGAAATTCATAAAATGCAGCAAAATCTAAAGTGTATTTATAAAATGTACACATAAAATCTGAGTTTGAAGCTTAAAGCCAATAATGATAATAAGCATTCCAAATTACTGATTTTTGCTTTTACTGCGTTCAATTTCAAGAGTTTCGAACGTTTTCGATGAATATTTGACATTTTTTTACCTTGTTGACGTTGACTTTTCCTTTCCTTTCAGCGTCATCTTTGTTTCTTGTAATTTTTTTTAATTTTGAGGAATAGAAAGCCTTGAAATGGATTATTAGAGGAAAAGGGAAGTTTTTATCATGGAACGCACTGCAGAAAGGGGACTTTCATTTAGTGACACATACTGCCACCGAAAACGCGATGATTATAAAAGAAATTCGTCCACATTCTTATATAGGTAATAGCTTAGGATTTATGGCTCATCAGGAGAAACTACACTGAAGGCAGACTAATGGCGAAAGTCTACATAAAAATCAGAGCAAGACTTTTGTATTTAAAAATTCTATATTTTATTAACACGGAGGAATGCATTCGAATTGTGGTACAGCAATGTATTTGCATAGATCCTTAAAGCCAAGCTAGATAATCATCTGTAAATTGCAATGGTAGAAAAATTCTAAATTTTAATATCTACAATTCATTGCTGAAATATAACCAGAAAGTATTTCATTGGTTTATCACCACACTCTTCCTTCGAAATTTTTCAAGACAGGCCATAAACAGTGACTGACTACAAACTATCAGTATTCTGCCTTGATGTCTTATCTTTACCTTCAAGCCAAAAATAAAAAGCAACCACGATTGATAAATAGTACGTATACTTTGAAAGAGTAAACTTAAATATTTTTCAAAAAGAAAAATAAAACAAGAAAGGAGGGTCAGATATCCAAGCAGATAAAAAATTGGCCCAATTTTCATGTCAAAACTAAGACTTTTAAATTGCCGTTCAGATTGCTCCTCTTTTTCTTTGAATCTGTTCAGGAGAGGTCTGAAACTTTTAAGTTGTCTCCAAAGATCGAGTTGTCCCATTTCATTCAGTTCCTGGAGAACATTTAGCAGTTCATGCCGAAAACACCCATTCAACATCCACGAAAGGGGTTGTTTTTCTGCAAGTTGAACTGCTTTCAAACATTTCCGTAAAGGAAAGAATTGTTGTACTTCAAACAGTGTTGAAACTGAAATATGATGTTTCACTGGAATAAAATGTTTAAGTTTCGTGTGTGACAAAGGCGTTCCGAAGATGCCGTATATTAATGATGATTCATTTGCGCTATCGGTATCATAAAAATAAATACTGGAGTTTTCTTTGTCAATAACCCCATATTGCCTGAAATAAAGATGCACGTTATAATAGCCTTGGCTTTGGGACATTCCTCCAGTTACATGTCCTATGATAGAAACAATTTTGTATTCATTTTGAATTAGTTCGCGGAAGTCCCTCATTATGTGTTTGTCAGCAGGAGCAATAACTTCACCAGTGATGTATTCTTCGTACTGAGTGACAAGAATATTTATCATCAAGGATAAAATTCCAGACAAGAAAATATTTTTCCTTTGGTTGTGATCTTGGCGGAGGAGAATCGCAACGGCGGAAAGGAAGAAGTTACTGATAGACCCAAATGTTATTTTATGTTTTGAAATACGAAATATAAGTGCGTTAGCTATAATGACACTTACGAGCAAAAGTAGCCAAGTACTAATGTCAACTATATCAATCCAAATCGAGAGTGGTTTATCGTGATACGTTTCTTTATTGACACAGTATATGAATGTCATTTTCCCAGGAAAAGTCAAGTATATAAGTTTTGTATTATCGTACTGAAATGCGTCTACATAAGAGTTTTCCATGAGAACATAGCCACAAAAACGATTTGTAATGTCTCTATGTCTTTCTATGTACACAGAAGTGAAATTCAAATAATCAGCCATTATTTCGAAGACTGGTGCTTGTACACTATCAGAAAGGCAATCTACAAGAACTTTTTTGTTAATAAGAAAGTAAGGCGACGAAGCACATTCCCGTCTACTTTCAACTGCATTTCCTGCCATGAACATTCTAGCAGGGATATTTATTTTATGAAGATTTCTTGTAAATCCTCTCTGTTGGACTTCTGATGTTGCGATGTCAATCCTTGAAAACTCTTTTGTGAATGGTGACAATGTTAAAATGTCAATGTCCTTCTTAGAATTAACGACCATGAAATAAACTGCATGCAATTTATCTACAAAATTGTTTTTGATTTTATCAAAGTGATTCTTTGTGCAAATTATCAGAAACTTGTCGCTTGGTCGATCTTCTCCTTGTCCAAATATGCGTGGGAAGGATCCAATTCTTCTAATTTTATTCTCAGGTGGCTCCACTATTGTTAAAATGTTACAATTCGTGTTTGACAATGATCTCGGGTATAAGTTGGCTCCTCTGTATTTAGAAATCCATTCAGTTGGATTAGAAGTGTTAGAAACAATTATGATTCGTGGTGAGACTGCAATTTCTTCAAAGACATAATCCATCAAAATACTTGGATATAAAACAAAGTCTAATTCACAATTCGAAAACATTGAGAATGGAGTTTGGCATTCGGTACTGAAAATCAAACAAGGGAGCAGAATGGTCGTGATACACGTTTTATGTGATATCATTGCTATATGGGACCTCACGTTACTAGAATGTAGGTCTAATGTTTCAAAATTGTCACTAATTATTTGTGTAGTTGTAGATTTTAATTATTTTCATTGCTAATAAAGATTTTCTAAGAAAACTGTAGAACATTTTATTGAATCTTCAATATTCAATGAAAGCAGTTTTTACAATATAAACATGACAAAACCTGTATTATCAACTTTCAACTTGCTTTCAAATTTTGAACCTTGGAGATCACCCCTTCCAGTTTAAGGCTTCATCTTTTGAATAACGTAAAAATATGAAAATGGTGTATTTCGGAATAAAAATTCAATATTGTGTAAGAAAAAAATTACGTTACCTTATTTAACAAAATTCTTTACAATGCGTATTAAAGTTTTGTTCCCGACTGTATTTGACAGAAAAGCTTGTCATAAACTATTCTGTTGGGCTTCGTTATAAAAGCAATAGTGATGGTTACGAAGCAAAAGCAAAACATTAGCCAATCACACATCTTCATTGCCTTTACCATTCTAAGGTGCTATTTCTTAAAGCTGAAATAGATGTATACTGAGTCGTACACACTACTAATTTATTTAGGTTGCGTTTGAAGACTTACTTTGTAATCCTAATGACTTTACAGTTTCTTCTCTTGTTCTAGATATATAGTCGATTAAAAAATTCATGACATTCTACGTAACACTTTCTTGCATGTCTTAATTGTCTTGCATGGATATTGTGCTACTTCAGACATAGTATATTATACTAATTCAAAATATACATGGCAATGAAGCAACTTTGTAGATTCCTACTTTGAGAAAGGCAACGAACGATGAAAAAGTTTATTGATTTAAAGTTAGCGAGGGTAAAATCAAACGATTAAGAATTAATTGTTAAAGAAATGAAGAATTACTATATAGAATGCAAAAATTAACAACTGAGACAAAATTTCCTAGGAAAATTCCTCGTTTGTTCGTTTTTCTGCAAATTCACAAATTGATTAGAGTGCCATTTGCCAGTTACCCAGTATATATTAGATTGAAATGATTGGGGTCTGGTGTAAAACATAAAAAGACACAAGAGCAATATGACCGTAAAGTATATACCTATATTGTCAAAGAATTTAAAAAAATCTCAAGAAAGAATGAAATTTCGCTAGCTAAAAACCAGATTGTAGGCCAAAATTGTATCTCCGTTCTTAATTGGTGTTATTATAATCTCATAGCCCTGATTAGCCAACAGGAAACCTATGAATGCTTAAGTAATGTAATGCAAAATAAATTTTATCTTTATTGATGAAGACATTCAAAGATATTGATAAAATTAATTTACAATATATGTATTAGAATTTGTTACTTTTTTTGAAATAAATCTGAAGCGCTGAATATAAGCTGTAACGGACCCATCTCTGTTTTTGTCATTGATGTCGTCAAGTGCCTTTCTTCTCTTGAAATTTAGAAAGAGTTGTTCATACTTCAACATAAGTTCTTGCCTCTTCCTCTCTGGAGTGTTCGGTTTCAAAATGTGATTGGCGCAAGCTTTGGAGACCGGGATATACAGTTTTTCGAATTCGTCAAAAGATGGGAATTTCCAGGTCCTGACTTCAAATTGGGATTTGGAAATAATAAATCCAGCATCCAGAAATAAGTTGGTGAAAAGTTTTAATTGCCTCTGAAGGGGTAGCCATGTCACGTGCTCCTCTCTTTCCAAAAAGGCCGTTTCCTCTTCCGATTCATTGTAAAACGAAATGGAAGGAATGTTGACACAGCAAAGCCCACCCTTCTTCAGTAGCCGAGTGATATTATTCATGGCGTTTACTTTGTTTTCAATCAAATGCATTGCATAATTTGAGAAAACCAGATCCACGGTCCCTTCCAGTTGCCGAATTCGTTCGTCCAGGTTGTTCCACTCTACTCCGAAGTCCTGGACGAGGTACTCTATTTTATTATCGTTCTTGTACGTGTTTGACGCGTGTTCAATCATTTCCTCACTGATGTCACAAGCTACAATCTTTTCATGATACAAGTTATTCGAAACCAACTTGGTAATGTTGCCAGAGCCGCACCCGATTTCAAAAATTATGTCCGTTCTGAAATAAATGTAATAAAAAGATTATTAGGCAAAAGCAAGGAGGAGATTTGAGATATTTAAAATGAAATAAATACATATTGTGCTTAAAAATATGAATTACTTTTTAGTTGTGTCTGCCAATATTTCCATAATGAGTTCCTTAGCATCGCAGTACAATACACCGTTGGCTGTGTCATACGTGTCAGGGTTCCAAATCTCAATGGCGGATTTCTGATAAATTATAATAAAACTTGATAAAACAGTTTTGCCCAGTATGGGAGTTTTCGCCCCAAGAGTTTAGCTTAAACCTGAGAAACTTTCCATTTGGACCTAATAATATGATTTTATGAATAAAAATACCTGGATAGTATGAACTGTATTGCAAAGGCTTATCTTATTTCATCATAAAACAGCTATACTTTAACTTTAGTAATTACTACATGCTACTAATTACCGAAAAATCAAATCTTAGGTAACTTTCTCTTTCTGTTTACTCTCTATTTGCATACCCACATTGCAGTTTAAGAGCTACTGGCGTTCTTGATTTCTTGTATTTTTAGGTGTCTTTCTCTTTAACTTTCTCTTTCTGTTTGCTCTGTATTTGTAAACTCATATTGCAGTTTTGCAGTCTAAGAGCTATTGGCGTTCTTGAGTTTTTGTTTTAAAAGAATATTACTAACCTTTTCTAAATTTTCGATAGAATTGTAGTGAGGCATCGTGACTGAAATGATGACAACGTAACAAGACCTAAAACGAGAAAACATTTAAAAATTAATGTAGCTAGTATCGGAATGTAATTTAAGGTAATTGAAAGAAATATTTGTTGAGAAACTAGAAAACGAAGTAGCAAAAGTAGCATGCATTTGTATTCGTGCAAAGAAACGACAAGGATTGGGGCAAAAATAATGTGTTTTGTGGTGTTTTGTATTTATGAGTAGTTCAAATTTCAGAAGTTTGCAAATAATTGTATGAAATCCCTCCCCGCATGAGTTTTGAGAGAGTTTCAAAACCAGAAAATTCTGCCCAATTAGACAGCGATCATTCGCCGTTTGCCACTCGGCTAAACTTTTTCTGTAAATACCTTTTATGTTGTGTCGGTTAAGGATGAACAACAACACTAAGCGCAATGGTAGAATAATTTGGTCCTTAAATAAGCATTTATAAAACGTAACACAGTAGCGGGTTTAAGTAAAGCAGAGGAGCCATGAGGTGGAGGAGGTCGATGAGGTTGAGGAGGATGTTGAGGAGGTGGAGGAGGTGGATGAGGTGGAGGAGGTGGATGAGGTTGAGGAGGATGTTGAGGAGGTGGAGGAGGTGGATGAGGTTGAGGAGGATGTTGAGGAGGTGGAGGAGGTGGATGAGGTTGAGGAGGATGTTGAGGAGGTGGAGGAGGTTGAGGAGGATGTTGAGGAGGTGGAGGAGGTGGATGAGGTTGAGGAGGATGTTGAGGAGGTGGATGAGGTTGAGGAGGATGTTGAGGAGGTGGAGGAGGTGGATGAGGTTGAGGAGGATGTTGAGGAGGTGGAGGAGGTGGATGAGGTTGAGGAGGATGTTGAGGAGGTGGAGGAGGTTGAGGAGGATGTTGAGGAGGTGGAGGAGGTGGATGAGGTTGAGGAGGATGTTGAGGAGGTGGATGAGGTTGAGGAGGATGTTGAGGAGGTGGATGAGGTTGAGGAGGATGTTGAGGAGGTGGATGAGGTTGAGGAGGATGTTGAGGAGGTGGATGAGGTTGAGGAGGATGTTGAGGAGGATGTTGAGGAGGTGGAGGAGGTGGATGGGTTGAGGAGGATGTTGAGGAGGTGGAGGAGGTGGATGGGTTGAGGAGGATGTTGAGGAGGTGGAGGAGGTGGATGTGAGGAGGATGTTGAGGAGGTGGATGAGGTTGAGGAGGATGTGAGGAGGTGGAGGAGGTGAGGATTGAGGCGGCTGTTGAGGAGGTGGAGGTGGATGGGTTGAGGAGGATGTTGAGGAGGTGGAGGAGGTGGATGGGTTGAGGAGGATGTTGAGGAGGTGGATGAGGTTGAGGAGGATGTTGAGGAGGTGGAGGAGGTGGATGAGGTTGAGGAGGATGTTGAGGAGGTGGAGGAGGTGGATGAGGTTGAGGAGGATGTTGAGGAGGTGGATGAGGTTGAGGAGGATGTTGAGGAGGTGGATGAGGTGGATGAGGTTGAGGAGGATGTTGAGGAGGTTGGGGAGGAGGAAGAAAACAATTAGGTATTATTTCGCATACCTATTATTTGTAGAGCAACAGAACAACACTCTTTGCAGTACCGCAACATTGAAGTCTGCCTGCTTTAATTTTTTAGTGATGAAATTCTACGATATAATATACGATTCCGTGACTTTTTACGTCGGAAGACAGTTCCCATCATCGACTTTAGAAACCAGAGCAGACGGGCTTCAATTTTGTTGTACTGCAAAGAGTGTTGCCCTGCAAATAGTAGGTATGCGAAATAACACCCAATTATTTTTCCCCTCCACCTCCTCAACCTCCTTCTCAACCTCCTCCACCTCCTCAACCTCCTTCTCAACCTCCTTCACCTCCTCAACCTCCTACTCAACCTCCTCCACCTCCTCCTTAACCTTCAGCACCTCTGCCTTACTTCAACCGACGAAAACCCACTGAAGCTTCCAATTACAAAAATGGTAAAGTTCTTGAGTTACAAAGGCTGTCAGTAACACACGTGGACAGACTGTTTCTTTACAGTACCTTCCTACTGAATAAAGTTATGACGCATTTGAATTACATAAGCATATCCAAGTCCAGTTTAATCACTAGTTGACTAAAAGTCAAGGTTGCGATTTCCTTAATATGCGTTACATAATAATAAGCGTTACCACATAGGAAAAAATGTTTCTCAATAGCAATGTATATTTAATTTAAGTAAAAGGGTGGGGGTTAATTTAAAGAACACTTCTTTATATTATCTTGTTTGCAACATTTTCATTTTCTTAGCTGTGGTGGAGCCACCAATATTTTGCAACATACATAGTATGCAATATACAGTGTTGCGCACTAGTCACGCATCATTAGACTATAACATTAGGTTTGGGGCACAAGTTACGCAACATAGGGAAATAACATTGGAGTTTGAAAATGCCTCTCAAAATGTTTGAGAGGCGTTATCAATGTTATTTCCCTATGATGCGTAACTAGTGCCCCAAACCTAATGTTATTGCCTAATGATGCGTGACTAGTGCGCAACACTGTAGAAAGGAAAACATATTACACTACATAGCGAAGATCGGTAAAACACTGAAGCGAACTACCACAATTTATAAAATAAATGTATAAGAACTTGATATGATTGTCAACTGACACCGTTAATATATATTAACATTAATTACTTCATCATTAATTACAACTTCATTTATCTTCTATTATAATTTCTAGTATATAATAACTGGGAACCAACGCTGTATACCATACCATGAAACTACGTACGAATGAAACTCTTTCATTCATAAGGCGCAAATCATCTATAATAATATATAACATGTAAGTCATGTAACTAGTCTTATCCATTTAAATATTGAATGCGTCTTATTTAAGAATATATCATCTCTTAAGTTTATTATAATTATAATTATGTAGATATATGTTCAAGTTCAAGTTCGGCTTTATTTAAGTGACAAAATTAATGAACTGTTCACGTGAGAGTTCACCGAAATCTTTGAGTTTTTTCACACTCGCATACAAATTGATCAATGAGATCCTTGCAAAATTAAATGTCGAAAGATTTGATAAATCTTTTATATACTGATGATGTAATGTATAGGTAATTGAAGCGACCAGCCAGGTTGTTTACTTTTTGCAACATCCCAATGAAAAATGAAGGAGCAATTCTTATCGCAAAACTAAGTGTCGCAAGATTTTTGCATAATGAGAATGACACACCACCTTATTTATACTTTGCAACGTACAACAATGAAGACAGTATTACAACAGTATCGAGTCTGTCGAGCTTCTTTGGGGTTTTCACATTGCTTTCTAATACCGAATTTCCAAAGTGGATTTAGCAAAAATGAAGATGCAGAAATGCTATAATAGTTCAACTGAAAAACTTAACTGTTTTGTTTCCTTCTATAGCTGCACAATTTTCGCTGTGCCATAAACCAAACTTTGAGTTATTTTTTCAACTGGCCAAACCTATAATGTGTATGATGCATATAGAATTTAAAACTAAAGAAGTACTTCAGTTCGATTTTTTGAAAAATAAACCATACTCGACGAAACAACGTTTCCTGCCAGCGACATAAGTAACCCTTTTTGGGTTTGGGCCGTTTACCGACTAAATCCACAACTTGAGCTGCGCCCTGTCATCTCTGTTGTCTACACTTTTACTTTGATTTTGGGACATCTGTACCACACATGCAACTTTGTGGTTCGCCGAACCAGTGTGGTTCGACTAAATGGCGAACCGAACCGGTTCCGAACCGAACCAGGTTCGGTTCGGTTCGGTTCGCTCCAATTTTTTGTAACACCTGGTTCGGTTCGGTTCGGTTCGCTTAAAAATTTTTTTGGACCTGGTTCGGTTCGGTTCGGTTCGATTAAAAATTTTTTTTGACTTGGTTCGGTTCGGTTCGGTTCGCTCAAAAAAATTTTTAGAACTGGTTCGGTTCGGTTCGGTTCGCTTAAAAATTTTTTGGGGACTGGTTCGGTTCGGTTCGGTTCGCTAAACGAAAGTAGTAAGTGAATGTGCACTTGCAAAAGTACGTAAGATAGAAATGATGTGAATCTACATAGCTGAATTGGTGGAATAAAATTAATCTATTATCTTGGTTCGAAATGCGAGCAGCATGTAAAAGGTTTACCTTTGGAAGCATGGTGTAAACTAAAGTAGTACACAATTTTGTGTAGTAAAAGTGTGATAGGCAAAAGGAAACTAAAATACAACATTAATCAATGTATTGTATTTAGTCTACACATAGTTTTAGGATCGGAAAATGCAAAATAACTACATGATGAATGAGAGTGGTTCGCCAAAGTTCCGAACCGAACCGAACCGCGAACCGAACCGGTTCGGTTCGGTTCGGTTCGCTCAATTTTTTTGGGAGGTCTGGTTCGGTTCGGTTCGGTTCGCTTAAAATTTTTTTTGGGACTGGTTCGGTTCGGTTCGGTTCGCTTAAAAAAAATTTTTGGTCTGGTTCGGTTCGGTTCGGTTCACTCAAAAATTTATTTTGGACTGGTTCGGTTCGGTTCGGTTCGCTAAAAAATATTTTTGGGACTGGTTCGGTTCGGTTCGGTTCGCTCAAATTTTTGGGAGCCACTGGTTCGGCTCGGTTCGGCTCGGCGGGGGCAAAGTTGCAAGTCTGATCTGTACGGCCCAGCGAATTTCTTGAAGTTCACTCGGGTACTTCCATTCCTTTTGAGGCTTGCGGTAGTAAATTTCCTCAGGGTCTGTTTCTTTCTCTCGGGGAGGAAGGTTGCAGACGACGTGGTATCTCCAACTTTTACTAGTAAACGTTGACAACACTGTGACTCCTGTAATTTTCTCTCCTGAAGACAGGGATTTATTGTTGAGGGTAATACTCAGAAGCTTTTTACGTTCATACATTCATTTCTTTGATATCATATCTATATAAGTCAACCAATACATTACCATATTATTTATGAAATCCAACCGTGTTTTATTGGAATATCATGTCGGAATATCATGCAAAAACCGCGAATAATAGGTCTACACATCGATTTTTTTCAACAAATTATTGCATAAATGTATCCAATGCTTTTATGATTGAATTGATGACACTTTTATGACTGCAACAAATAAATTACCATTATTAAGGAAATCTTAAGAAATGGTATTAACAGACATTTGTATTGAATTTGACAAACCATCCCTGATATACACTCCGGGTGAAGTTATGTCAGGAAAAGTTTACGTGGACACCTTGAGTTCAGATACTAAAATAAAAGGGAGGAATATCGTTATTGTAGGAGAAACTGAAGCTGAACGGACGGACAGAGATTGTCCAAGGCAGAACCCCAACAATATATTATGCGGCATCCATGGCAAGAGTTCTAGCTTTTCACCACATTGCATATAGTTATCATCGTGAACAGCACAGTGACCAAGAACTTTATTTCAATGAAATCCTTTTGCAAATCCCTGAATGTACTCTGGGTGGAAAACTGCATGATTCTCCAATTGTTTTCACTTTGCCACTAAATATTCCTAGTTCAATCCAAGGAATTAAGTGTCAAGTCAAGTATTACGTCAAAGTGGAACTGAAGCTACCTTTCCGTAAAATATTAAGGGATTCCAGGTGTTTGCTCCATTTGATTTGAATTTGGTCCCAAACATTGCAAATCCGATAATGGCATCTGAGTGATCTGAGAAGAAGAAAGTGGGCCAATTGCAGCCCATGTAAAAATACTTCAAGGAGGATATTGCTTGGGAGAAACGATTCCATACGAGTGTCAATTTTTTAATCGCAGCCGCAAGCCAATATCTTCATGTATGGTGTCCCTCGTCCAAAATGTTACCTTTGAAGATAATAAGAAATCAGGTATCATTGAAAGTAGTTCTACAATAGGCTTTTCCAGGATTACCAAAGTTGAGTACTCTTTAAAGCTTGATGTAAATTTCAAAAATACCAAGAAAATGTTTGTCGTCAGCTTATCTATTGTTTTGGATTCGTCAGCTTATCTATTGGAACAATTTCTCTTGACCCAGCTACTGATTCCAATTTGGACTTTCCAAATAATACACAAATTCAAGAATAAAATATTATCATTTTGCAGTTGTCACTATAAAGATCTTTTTTACCACTGACACGGCTTAAACACTTATTTAAAATAGCTTGTTCTTAACTACCCATAAAAATAATCAGTTTGCCACAAATGAAAATTTATTTATTTAAATTCATTGGCAATTCCTGAAATGTACCTATCAAATTCTAAAATTAAATAGATTCCTGTAATTTCGCAAAGATGGTAGGGTAGGAATAGGTTAAGTTAACATGTTTGGATATGATATATTAGAAATAGACAAATAGATCATAAAATTAATAAAATCCAGTAAATCTAAAAAGTATTCATAAAATGGAAACATTCACATAAAATCTGAGTTTGAAGCTTAAATGTTCAATTTCATGGACGATAAATATTCCAAATTTCAGATTTTTGTTTTTACTGCATTCAATTTCAAGAGTTTCTATGTTTTCGAAGAATATTTGACATATGACATAATGACATTGTTTTATTTTGTTGACGTTGGCTTTTACTTTCCTTTCAGTGTCATCTTTGGTTTTTGAATGACTTTTTTAATATTTTGAAGACATTGGTACGGAAGACGTGTTAATGTACGATGTACTTGTACCTACCTAACTACCTATAGGAGAATGACTCACTATTATTTCAATGTCAATAAATAATTTACTGTAATTAATTATCTGGCTATTTATTCCATCAAACTGGAATTCCAAGTGTAATTAGATTGTGCACCTATATAACTACTATAAACAGATATTCTGTTTGAAGAAGTATTGATCATGATGATCATCAAAAGCCATGATAAAATACATTTCAGTGGCCATAAAACCATTTTTGAAATTGCATCACCAATATTTAATACACTGTTTAATGAATCTTGAGTCTAAAATCAAAAAAGGATGTTATCATATCAGAAATTGACTCTGACGTGTTTAGAGAACTTTTTAAGGTTGTATGCAAATCAGAGGCAGGATTCATTGAAGAAATGTTATTTCATTAATTTATGACAGAGATATGTGAAATTCGATATAGATTTTCAGAACGGAAAGTGAAGATTTTATCCTGGAAGTTATCCCTATGTTCGCATATAAAACCAAGCACCAATGGATTATTAGAGGAAAACAAGACCTGAAAAAGAATTATTTTTTCGCGGTGGGGACGCGAAGTTTACAGAAATATTTAAAAGCAACACAGAGTGCCAAGAAAGTTCGACAAAGTGTGAAACCTGCTTTGCGTCCTGTTCGATTTCCGACCATGAAAGTTACAGACGTAGCAAACATAGTCGATAAAGAGAAAATTGTGAGAAGGAAATTGGTATAATTTATAAGACTATTGTCTTAAAGGACCATCGAGATCAAGATGGCTGATTTATCACCCGATTTGTCATCACCTCCTCATGCAGGAATGCTATTTAAGTAGCACTGTTTGCATAAAGGGGATTTTCGTATGGTGACACGTACTGCCACCGAAAACGAGATTATTTTAAAAGAAATTCGTCCACATTCTTATAATAGCTTTGAATTGTATGCCTCATCAGAAGAAATTGCAATGTATGCATACGGACCAATGCGAAAGTCTACATAAAAATCAGAGCAAGACTTTTGTATTTTGAATTCTATATTTTATTACAACGGAGAAATACATTCGAATTGTGGTACATCAATGTATTTCCATAGATCCTTAATAAAGCCAAGCAAGATAATCATCTGCATTTGCAATGGTCTAGAAAAATTCTGAATAATATCTACAATTCATTGCTGAAATATAATCAGAAAGTATTTCATTGGTTTATCACCACCCTCTTCCTTCGAAATTTTTCAAGACAGGCCATAAACAGTGACTGACTACAAACCATCAGTATTCTGCCTTGATGTCTTATCTTTACCTTCAAGCCAAAAATAAAAAGCAACCACAATTGATAAACTGTGCGCATACTTCGAAAGAGTAAACTTAAAAATAATTCAAAAATAAAAATAACACAAGAAAGAAGGAGCAGATAGCCAAGAAGATAAAAAATTGGCCCAATTTTCATGTCAATGCTAAGACTTTTAAATTTCCGTTCAGATTGTTCCTCTTTTTCTTTGAATCTGTTCAGGAGAGGTCTGAAACTTTGAAGTTGTCTCCAAAGATCGAGCTGTCCCATTTCATTCAGTTCTTGGACAACATTTAGCAGTTCATGCCGAAAACACCCATGAAACATCCATGAAAGGGGTTGTTTTTCTGCATGTTGTGTTGTTTTTAAGCATTTCCGTGAAGGAAGGAATTGTTGTACTTTATACAGATTTAAATCCGAAATATGACTTTTTACTGGAGTAAAATGTTTAATTTTCGTGTTTGATAAAGGCCTTCCGAAGATACCGTATGTTAATGATTTTTCATTTGCGCTATCAGCATCATAAAAATAAATACTGGAATTTTCTTTGTCAGTAACGCCATATTGCCTAAAATAAAGATGCACGTCATAATAGCCTTGGCTTTGGGACACTCCTCCAGTTACATGTCCTATGATAGAAACAATTTTGTATTCATTTTGAATTAGTTCACGGAAGTCCGTCATTATGTGTTTGTCAGCAGGAGCAATAACTTCACCAGTGATGTATTCTTCGTACTGAGTTATAAGAATATTTAGCATCAAGGATAAAATTCCAGACAAGAAGATTTTCCATTGATTTTGATCTTGACGAAGAAGAATCGCAATGGACGAAAGGAAAAAATTACTAATAGACTCAAATGTTATTTTCTGTTTTGCAATACGAAATATAAGTGCGTTAGCTGTGAGGACACTTGCTAGCAATAATAGCCAGGTACTAATGTCCACTATATCAATCCAAATCGAGAGTGGTTTATCGTGATACGTTTCTTTATTTACACAGTATATGAATGCCACTTTCCCAGGAAAAGTCAAATATATAAGTTTCTTATTGCCGTACTGAAATGCATTTATGTAAGAGTTTTCCGCAAGAAAATAGCCACAAAAACGATTTGTAAAAAAATATCTATTACTTTTTTTGTAGACAGAAGTGAAATTCAAATAATCAGCCATTATTTCGAAGACTGGCGCTGGTGCACTTTCAGAAAGGCAATCTAAAAGTATTTTTTTGTTAATAAGAAAGTACGGCGACGAAGCACATTTCCGTCTACTTTCACCTGTATTTTCTGCCATGAACATATCTCTAGCAAGAATATCTTTTCTATGAAGATTTCTTGTAAATCCTCTCTGTTGGACTTTTGATGTGCTGTCAATCCTTGAAAACTCTTTTGAGAATGGTGACACTGTTAAAACGTCAATGTCCGCCTTAGAATTAATGACCATGAAATAAACTGCAGTCGTTACTCTCAATTGAGTCACGAAACCGTCTTTGATTTTATCAAAGTGATTCTTTGTGCTAATTATCAGAAACTTGTCGCTTGGTCGATCTTTTCCTCGACCAAATGTAATTGGGAAGGATGCAATTCTTTTAATTGTTTTCTCAGGTGGCTCCACTATTGCTAAGATATTGCAATTCGTGTTTGACAATGAGCTCGGGTATAAATCTGCTCCTTTGTAATTAGCTTTCCATTTAGTTGCATTAAAAGTGTTGGCAACAGTTATGGTTCGTGGTGAGAATGAAATATCTTCAAAGACATAATCCATCAAAATACTTGGATGTAAAACAAAGGCCAAATCACAATTCGAAAAAAGTGAGAATGGAATTTGGCGTTCGGAACTGAATATTAAACAAGGGAACAGCAGCAGAATAGTCATGATATGATTTTTCTGTGAAATCATTGCAATATGTGATCTTACGTTACGTAGAATGAAGGCCTAATGGTTCAAATTGTTACTAATGATTTGTAGAGCTATGTATTTTTATTATTCTCACTGCGAATATCGATTTTCTAAGAGAACTGTAGAGAATTATATTGAATCTTCAATGTTCAATGAAAACTTTTACAAAATCAATACACAGCCTGTATTTAAAATGTATCAACTTTCAACTTGAAGAGCACCCCTTCCAGTTTAAGGCTTCATCTTTTGATTTGAATAGTGTCAAAAAATACCGAAATAGTGTAGTAATAGTAATTTCGGAACACAAATTCATTATTCTATAAGAAAAATACTTATGTTACGTTATTTAACAAAATTCTTAACAATGCTTACAAAAGTTTTGTTCCCGACGGTATTTGACAGAAAGCTAGTCATAAATTATTCTGTAGGACTTCGTTATAAAAGCAATAGTGATAGTTACGAAGCAAAAGCAAAACATTGGTCTATCACACACCTTCAGAGCCTTTCCCATATCTAAGGTGTTATTTCTTGAAGCTGAAAATAGATGTATAGTACACACTATTAAATTTAGGCTGCATTTGAAGCCTGATGACCGACCATAAAGCTTACCTCGTTTGCAGCTTCTCTTGTTCAAGACATAAGTCGATTAAAACATTCATGACTTTCTTACTAAAACTTTCTTTTCAATACCTTGCATGGATAATGTGGTGCCACAGATTTGAGATATAGATATAATTATTCGTCATGATTGAATTTCTTCACACCATGTGGCTACACCGCTTAGCTTTGAGAACGACATCCAAGAAGTTTCATTCATGCCATAGTTAAATGGTTTCTTGCCAGGGACAAGTTTAGTGATTTAAAGTTAGCGAGGCTAAAATCAAATGATTATGAATTAATCGTTAAAGAAATGAAGAATTAGTAAAGTATAGAATTCAAAAATCAACAACTGAGACAAAATTTCCTAAGAAAATTCCTCGTTTGTTCGTTTTTGTGCAAATTCACAAATTGATTAGTATGCCATATGCCAGTTACCCAGTATTAGATTGAAATGATTGTGATCTGGTGTAAAACATAAAAAGACACAAGAGCCATATGACCTTAGAGTATATACCTATATTGAATTGCAATGAATTTTTAAAAATCTCATGAAAGCATGGAATTTCGCTAGCTGAAAACGAGATTGTAAACCAAAATTGTATCTCCCGTTTTTAATTGGTGTTATTATAATCTAATCGCCCTGATTAGCCAACAGGGAACCTATAAATGCTTCAGTAGTGTAATGCAAAATAAATTTCATCTTTATTGGTGAAGACATTTAAAGATATTGATAAAACTGAATATTTTACAATATCTGTATTAAAATCTGTTACTTTTCAGAAATAAATCTGAAACGATGAGGATAAGCTGTCACGGACCCATCACTGTTTTTGTCATTGATGTCGTCGAGTGACTTTCTTCTGATGAAATTTAGAAAGAGTTGTTCATACTTCAACATAAGTTCTTCCCTCTTCCTCTCTGGAGTGTTCCGTTTCAAAATGTGATTGGCGTAAGCTTTGGAGACCGGGATATACAGTTTTCCGAATTCGTCAAAAGATGGGAATTTCCAGGTCCTGACTTCAAATTGGGATTTGGAAATAATAAATCCAGCATCCAGAAATAAGTTGGTGAAAAGTTTCAATTGCTTCTGCAGGGTTAACCATGTCACGTGTTCCTCTCTTTCCAAAAAGGCGTTTTCCTCTTCCGATTCATTGTAAAACAAAATGGCAGGAATGTTGACACAGCAAAGCCCACCCTTTTTAAGTAGCCGGCTGATATTATTCATGGCATTCGCTTTGTTTTCAATCAAATGCATTGCATAATTTGAGAAAACCAGATCCACGGTCCCTTCCAGTTGCCGAATTCGTTCGTCCAGGTCGTTCCACTCTGCTCCGAAGTCCTGAACGAGGTACACTATTTTAGTATCGTTCTTGTACGTGTTTGAGGCGTGTTCAATCATTTCCTCACTGATGTCACAAGCTACAATCTTTTCATGATACAAGTTATTCGAAATCAACTTGGTAATGTTGCCAGACCCGCACCCAATTTCAAAAATTATGTCCGTTCTGAAATAAATGTAAGTAAAGATTACTAAGGAAAAGCAAGGAGGTGATTTGAGATAAAATTTTAAGAATGAAATAAATACATCCCTTACGCAAAAATTGCCATAGTTTCCTTATAAGAAATAATATGGTTATTGAGACCAATTCCATATATATTTCTTATAATTTCAATGCAAGAACTTAGCAAGTTCTTACATGACCATTATAAGACAACTTACACATTTCTATCAAAGAACTTATATGAATGATGCATGACCACAGTACAATTAAATTATAATATCTAATATGAAATCATCTTATAATTATCATGCACTACCAAAAGTACCAACTACCTCTAATATGCAATATAAATGTTCTGAAATTCAAATTAAAGTTTTCTTGTGTTAAAATTAAGTTCGAAACAGTGTAAATCAATGTTAAATAGTGGTTTCAAAATGCGTGTTAGTGTGAGTACCTACGGTATCTAATGCTATTATGAGTTAGAGGCGAAACAAAATTTCGATTTTGTGTAAGGGAGAAGGTTTAAAAGAAGACATTATTTTATTACAAGTCGCTACGGTGCACAGACAGAGTCACATTAACAACATCACCAACTGCAGCTGCATCGGATACGGGCGAATTCAGATTTACCCAGGAAAATATTGCGACTTTTTGGAAAATTGTCCATATATTTTTATTGCAACATTGCACCTTATAGTGTAAGCAAGAAAGTTGTGGGAAATGTATCCAGCTTTCAAAAGAGGGATTACAGTCTCCTACAATTTTCATGGACGAAATCGGACAAAATTACAAATTACTGAAAAACAGCCGCAACAAAGTCTGAAAATTCCATGTAAAACGTCACAATAGAAATTCTGCTGATATATATTCCATGAAAGTGTAATGCCTCTTTCTAAAGCCAGATACATTTCCACAACTTTCTTGCTGACACTTTAAGGTACAATGTCGGAGGAAGAAAATATGGACAATTTTCCAAAAATCGCAATACCTTCTGCGTTATCAAAAGGTTTGAGTTAGCCCGAATCAGCAAAATACTTTTGATAGATGTCTCATAGACATGACTCTCGATAGATTAACGGTAACGACCACGGCCTGTCCTAGGAGTAAGGTTTGCTATAACTGGTAGCTTCCTTCGGTGCGTAATTATGCTATAATAGTCTAACTTTTGTACTGAAAATTGTGCACTTTAATAAAATTCAATTCAATTCAATTCAATTCATAGCCATAGCTTCAATACCTTCAACCTTATAAGAGGGAAGGGTGAAGCAAATTTTGTTTACTAAATACATAAACCTAGAAATTAATTTCATATTTTGATGTTGCTTTGGTAGCCGACGATATAATATTTAATTTTAGACGTAAAATTGTAATGTACGATGTAAGCAGAAATGTTCGTATAATGCAAATATAAGAAGAAAATGAGACCGTTCATATGAAAACATTATAATACGATCTCGCATACGTCTTACGTAGAACTTATAAGATTGTTGGACGGGTAACCATGCAACGAAATTATAATTTGCATTGCATTGAAAATGTTTAGAACATGCAAGATAAATGTAAGAATTTATCACACAGAGAAATTGTATGTCACATTATATTTTTCTTGTAAGCAATATGACAGAAATTATATGAAAAAATTTTGTTAGGCAACCGTACTAATTAAATATAAGTTCTTTGATAGGTCTTATAAGAATTTTACACTAGGGATATTGTGCTTAAAAATATGAATTACTTTTTGGTTGTGTCTGCCAATATTTCCATAATGAGTTGCTTAGCATCGCAGTAGCATATACCGTTGGCTGTGTCATACGTGTCAGGGTTCCAAATCTCAATGGCAGATTTCTGAAAAATTATAATAAAACTTGATGAAACCGTTTTGCCCAGTATAGGAGTTTTCGCCCCAAGAGGTTAGCGTAAAGGTGAGAAACTTTCCATAATTGAAAGAAATATTTGTTGAGAAAGTAGAAAACGAAGTAGCAAAGTAGCATGCATTTGTATTCATGCAAAAGAACGACAAGGATTGGGGCAAAAATAATGTGTTTTGCATTTATGAGTAGTTGAAATTTCAGAAGTTTGCAAATAATTAAATGAAATCCCTCCCCGCAAGAGTTTTGAGAAAGTTTCTAAACAGAAAATTCTCCCCAGTTAGACAGCTATCATTCGCCGCCGTTTTACCCCTCGGCTAAACTTTTTCTGTAAATACCTTATGTGGTTATGTTGTGTCGGTTAAGGATGAACAACAACACTAAGTGCAATGCTAGAAAAATTTGGTCCTTAAATAAGCATTTATAAAACATATGTAACACAGTAGCGGGTTTAAGTAAGGCAGCGGTGCCATGAGATGGAGGAGGTTGAGGAGGAGGAAAAAAATAATTAGGTATTATTTCGCATACCTACTATTTGTAGAACAACACTCTTTGCAGTACAGTGTACACAGAACTAAACTTGAAGAGAATGAGCAGTTTTAATATTTACCCAAGAAGAGTGGGAAAAAAAGGACAACAGGAGCTCAGTAAACATAAATAAACACAATTCCTTTTTGCACAATGTAAGTAACCAAATAATCAATAATAATGTTACTTATTAATATATCAAAAAGTATAATATTGACTTCAACTTCTGGTCCCTCCACCTCCTCCACCTCCTCAACCTTCACCACCTCCTCCACCTCTGCCTTACTTCAACGTACATTTTGTCCCAAGAAAACCCACTGAAGCTTCCAATTACAAAAATGTTAAAAATTTCTAGAGGCCGTCAGTAACACACGCAGACAGACTATTTCTCTATAGTACCTTCCTACTGAATATAGTTGTGACACATTTGAATTGCATAAGCATATCCAAGTTCAATCACCAGTTGACTAAAAGTCAAGGTTGCGACTTTCTTTAATAAGCGTTACCACATAGGAAAAAATGTTTCTCAATAACAATGTGTATTTAAATAAAAGGATGGGGGTTAATTTAAAGAACACTTCTTTATATATCTTGTTTGCAACATTTCATTTTCTTAGCTGTGGTGGAGCCACCAATATTTTGCAATATAGTATGCAATACAGAAAGGAAAACATATATTACACTACATAGCGAAGATCGGTAAAACACTGAAGCGAACTACCACAAATTATAAATGTATTAAGAACTTGTTGATATGATTGTCAACTGACACGGTCAATACTGTAACATTAATTACTAATTACATCTTCATTTATCTTCTATTATAATTTCTAGATATATAATAACTGGGAACCAACGCTGTATACCATACCATGAAACTACGTACGAATGAAACTCTTTCACTTATAAGGCGCAAATCATCTATAATAATATATAATATGTAATAAGTCTCATTTTCTATTCTCCTTTTACCCATTTATCTCTCAAGACGTAAATAAACCTAATTCGTTATCATGTGCCGTTATATTTCACAATGTAAAACATCGTTACTGTGGATAGCCATCTTATCGCCATTTCTCTACTCCATTCAATTTCAGTACTGTTCATTGGAAGAGAAATCAGAAAGAATTCGTACGTCCTCAACTACTGAACTATCTATTAAAGAGGTTTAAGTCACACAGCTAGAGAACCGTGAGCAATATGTGAAAAAACGAATTTAAGAATTCCGCAGGTTGTGTCAAGAATAGCTTAACCATATTGTTTGCTAATGACACCAGGATAACTATAGTAGGACCTCTTGTTTATATAAAAAATATTATCAGCAAACAAATTAAACTTCATAAAATCAATACTGTTATACGTAGGTCTGCATATTTGTATTTACAAAGGGTGAATATAGTAACATAATTAGGCTTTCCTTTAGTTTATTTTTACATGAAAATGCATTTAAAATTATTGATTTATGATAATTTTTATAATTTATTTATGATAAATAATTTTTATAATTTATTTATGATAAATAAATAAAACTGCCATTTAAAAAATAATTTCATAGTCTAAGGAAGGCAGGAGTGCGAGTGCCGAGTGCTCCAACTATTACATTACTGATGCTGACAATAATTGCATCATTAAAACAATCATTCCTCCGTTCGAAATAAAAGCATGAAAATAATAAAGGCTGCCTACAAGTTTAATGTAAGGTACTGCACACTTATTTCGGTAAATATAGTAATTGCCTTTAATATTGATTTACTGAACTTATCAACTCAGTAATCTAATATTCTGCTTTGAAGCATAACAATAACACCTACAGTAGCCTTTTCCATTTAAATATTGAGCGTCTTAAAATTTAAGTATACCTATATCATCTCTTAAGTTTATCATAATTATAATTATTTAGGTATATGTTCAAGTTCTAGTTCGGCTTTAAGTGACAAAATTAATGAATTGCTCACGTGAGAGTCCACCGAAATCTCTGAGTTTTGTCACACTCGCATACAAATTGATCAATGAGATCCTCTTGCAAAATTAAATGTCGAAAGATTTGATAAATCTTTTTTCAACTGATGATGCATGATGTGGTGTAATTGAAGCGGTCAGCGAGGTTGTTTACTTTTTGCAACATCCCAATAAAAATTCAAGGAGAAATTCTTATCGCAAAGTCTCGCAAGATTTGTGCAAAATGGAAATGACACACCACCTTATTTATCTTTGCAGCGTACAACAGTGAAGACAGTATTACTAGTCCAGTCGTTGCTTTGGTCGAGGTAAGGTACGTGTGAGGTACAGCTCCGTCAAGTTAATCAATTTCGGGATGTCACTAAATTTGGGTTCGAGGTGTGCGCCAAATGACGATCTCTCAGGAAAAATAATATTCGAATCTAAAAGGTCAGTGCTTTTACAAAACTCGGGATTTATTTGACATGGCATGCCTGGAAAATTGTGGAAAATGGCGGTGGCACGGAGAATTAGAAAGGAGGATGACCATGAAGCTACTCCAACAATATGCAAAGCAGATGCAAATCAAGACAGGTATGGTCCAGTCCAAAGTTGCACATTCCATTCGTCAAACAAAACTCACAAGTAGCCCACCTTCGCACAACTCACAACTTGATAGCAATAACGAAAGCACGACTGGGCTCCCCAATCTCAATTCTGTTGGGTTTTGGGTTAGTATTGTAATAGTAGCTATTATATTAGCATACAAATACCTGTACATTTATTTACCATTGGCTCTCATATACTGTAAAGGCATTACGGATAAAAATTATTAAATTATTTAAAAGCATTTTTATAGGAAAAATCCCTTCGAGTTTCAGACAGTAAGGTGACAGACCATGCGCGCTTTGTTTGCGCTGCAACCGGCAGCATTCCTTGCATAATGTCCCTCCCTACTCTTCAATTCGATATACTATTTTGCATCTGTAATAATTATAATTATGTACCAGTGGATATTTAAATGTCTTTAAATCTGTTCTGTAATATTGTAATTTCAGGTTATCATTCCAGTTGTGTTATATGTACTTGTATGTGTGATTTGATTGCCGATGACCTTTATGACTAATAAAACCATACCATGCCATATTACAACCGTATCGAGTCTGTCGAGGTTTTTTGGGTTTTTCACATTGCTTTCTAATACCGAATTTGCAAAATGGATTTAGCGAACATGAAGATAGAATGCAGAAATGCTATGACAGTTCAAATGAAAGAATTGATTGCTTTGTTTCCTTCTATAGCTGCACAATTTTCGATTTGCCATAAACCAAACTTCGGGTTCTTTTTTCAACTGGCCAAACCTATAATGCATGGTGCACATAAAATTTAAAACTAAAGAAGTACTCGGGTACTTCCATTCCTTTTGAGGCATGCGGCAGTACTTTTCCTCAGGGTCCGTTTCCCTCTTTCTGGGTGGAAGGTAAAAGACGACACGGTATCTCCAACTTTCACTGTTTTTTCCAGCACATTTTTTAGTTCCGCATCCAGATTTGCATTTACAAATCGAAGCTGTGCTGTGTGATGTAACCGAAGGGATGGAGTACTAATATATTTGACAAATGTAGTAGGCAATGGCGTTGCTATTAGGGGTGTTTCCCCGCTCCAACATCCCTTTCTGGGAAAAAACCTTTTATGATTCCAAAGGAGCACTGCAATTGTCGATTGTCGTTGGCGAATCTCTGAAAAACCTACACAAGGTAAGTTCTTCAGGTACGTACTGGTGGATCTATCCAATCGAGTTATAGGTACTGAAACTTTGGCACCGAAGTCCACCCTCTTATGCGTCACGAGACGTTGGTACCTTTTTCCTTGCCTTTATATACCATTTACGGTCATTCAGATATGTCCAAAATGTCACTATATAATATCGGCGTCTAATAGCGGGATGCCAATGTTTTAGCCCAAGTAATTTTTTCTCCTGAAAGCAGAAATTTAATGTTGTGGGTAATACCCAAGAAGTCTTTTATGTTCATACATTCATTTCTTTGATATCATATCAATAAAACAACCAATACATTACCATATTATTAATGAAATTCAACCGTGTTTTGTTGGACTATTATGTCGGAATATCATGCAAAAACCGCGATTAATTGGTCTATACATTGATTTTCTTCAACAAATTATTACATAAATGTATCCAATGCTTTTTTGATTGAATTTATGACTCTTTTATGACTGCAACCAATATATTAGCATTACTAAAGAAATCTTAAGAAATGGTATTAACAGACATTTGTATTGAATTTGACAAACCATCCCTGATATACACTCCGGGTGTCAGGAAAAGTTTACGTGGACAGCGTGGGTTCAGATACTAAAATAAAAGGGTTGAATACCGTTATTGTAGGAGAAGCGGAAGCTGAGTGGACAGAGATAGTCCAAGACAGAACCCCAACAATATATTGGGCGGCATCCGTTATGCATGCATTAGCATTGCCTACAGTTATCATCGTGAACAGCAAAGTGACCAAGAACTTTGTTTCAACGAATCCTTTTGGACATCCCTGAACGTACTGTGGGTGGAATACTGCATGATTTTCCATTGGACGCAATTTAAAGTCGGGACACAAATGAGTGAAACCAGAAACAGGAAACTTTTCTGTGGACTGGATGAAAAGCGAACTGTTTTCCGGCTACAGAGAAGTTACTAAATGAAATTGGGTACTACTACATTAATGCGAGTTAAAACGGGTACGGATTTTCTATGGCACATGGAAAGACTGTTGTATGCTTGTAACTAGAATGCATGAGGGTGTTAGGTGCATATGATAAGGCAGGTGTTCAAGCTCAGAATAGCAATGGAAAATATCTTTTTAATGAGTCCATTGTTAAGGTTAATACACTTAGGAATACAAATTGTATTACAAAGAATTTCTCTGTAAATGTCAAGTAGTGTAGTAATAGGTATAAAGGTATAATTATCTTTATAATTTGCATGATATGGGTAAGCCAACGATAAGTAAAACAACCTAAAGAAATACAAAGAATTAGTCAGAATGAATTAGTCGAAAATAGTGTAAGGAAAGAATTTAATATACGGTGGACGTATCAGGGCATATGATAAGGGCATTAATATTACTGCATTAACATTAATTTTCGGTTTCTGTCTGTTGCACCGACTACAATCAATGGAAATCCGTTATGATTTATTTTATATGTAATAGGTATTCCTTAGGGCAACAACCTAACACTAGACCATTTAAAAACATTTTCTGTTACTATTCCGAGCTTGACCACAGCTACAGATATATATAATGTGTTCCAAAATTTCCCTATTTCAATAGAGGAAAAGGGGAGGTACCGTGCATATGCAATAGAAAATCCGTACCCGTATTAATTCATTATTAATATAGTAGTCCCCCATTTCATTTAGCAACTTCTCTGTCGCCAGAGAACCGTACCTAATTTCATTTGGCCAGTCCGCTTTTCATCCAGTCCACAGAAAAGTTTCCTGTTTCTGGTTTCACTCATTTGTGTCCCGACTTTAAATTTAATCCTTTTTCATTTGATTTCACGTGCCACTAAATATTCCCAGTTCAATCCAAGGAATTAAGTGTCGAGTCAAATATTACGTCAAAGTTGAGCTGAAGCTACTTTTCCGTTAAATATTGAAGGGATTCCAGGTTCTGGCTCCATTTGATTTGAATTTGATAATGGCATCTAAGAAGAAGAAAGCTCATGGGATGCTGTTACTGTCCAGGTCAACCAATTACAGCCACTGTAAAAGTACTTCAAGGAGGATACTGCTTCCTTGGGAGAAACGATTCTATACGAGTACCAAGGTTGTAATCGCAGCCGTATAAGCCAATATTATCTTCATGTATGGTGTTCCTCGTCCAAAATGTTACCTTTGAATAGAATAAGAAATCTGGTATCATTGATAGTAGTAGTACAATAGGAAGAGTTGAAACCAGAAAGGAGATTCAGGCAGCCAAAGAAGATTCGAAGAAGAAAATCTGATGATTCCTGAATCTCTGCAACCCACTTTAGGAGGCTCCTTTTCCAGGATTATCAAAGTTGAGCACTCCTTAAAGCTTGATGTAAATTTGAAAAATGCCAAGAAAATGTTTTTCGTCAGCTTGCCTATTGTCATTGGAACAATTCCTCTCGTCCCAGCTACAGATTCCAATTTGGACTTTTCAAATAACGCACAAATTCATGAATAAAATATTCTCGTTTTGCAATTGCCACTATAAAGTTCTTTTATTATCCCTGACATGGCTTTAACAATTATTCAAAATGCATGGCTTGTTTTTAACTACCCATAAAAATAATCAGTTTGCACACAAATTAAAAATAAAATTTATTTATTTACTGGGAATTAAGGTGGCGATCGGTCTGCCATTTTGAAACCGAAAAACGAAGCGGTTAAATCACAAATTTCGAATTATGTTTATGATATGCAAACCATTCTTGTGTACAAGATCCCGTACGGCATTGAAGGCATCCGACAAGTGTGTTGTGTGTTATGCAGAAATGCAAACGCAACAATACTCATAATCGAATGATTATTGGAGAGGTGTCGGAATAGTGAGCGACCGAGTGTGGGTGGGCGTGTAAATATTCTACGACTTCTACCTCTCTGAATATTTAAACCAGTGGGCGCAATGCATTAAACGTTTTATTATTACATGAAACGATAAATTCTGTAAAACTCGCGACGCTACTCCTTGTCAACTAGATTGACACGTTTACACAGTTAATTAAATCGCAAGCCACATAATGTTCTTGACGAGCAATTATCGGAACCGAAGAAGAGTTGACTTATCCTGCAATATTAGACAAAGTTAGGCTCATTGGTCATTAATAATGGCTAATAATGAGCCTGCCTAACTTTGTCATTTATTATAATAATGCTGCTTACCTGCTTTAATAGATAATGACTCATTCTTTATTAAAACAGGTAAACAGGCTATGTTTGTATGGCAGGGTACGTCTGACTTGTCGGATGCCTTATTGTATGAGTTTGGCTGTCGTTATTTTTCAACAACACGGATAGATGCTAGTTAGTTTGTTAGTTAGTAAAAAGCTTTTAACTTCCACATTAAAGAATTAACTGCAAATGTGAAAATGTAGACAGAATCTCTATTTCATTAGCAAAATATTTTACTGTTGAATTTTTGATTTATCTCCTGTGCTCTGAGTAAAAAGTAATTGAACAAAAAGACAACAGTTTGAATCGAACGAAGGCTCTGTCGTTTGGTTCGATTCATACTGTTGTCTTTTTTTAAATACTTTTTACTCAAAGCGCAGTCGATAAATTAGAAATTCAACAGTAAAATATTTCACCAATGAAGTTGAGATTCTTTCTACATTTAGACATTTGCATTTACTTATTTGATCAGGATGTTATAAGCTTTTAAAGCAAGGAACTTTTCCCATGTTATTTTGGGCTCTTTTGAGGATCGTTCTCTACCTTAATTTTGCAAAGATGGTAATGCAGTGGTTGAGTAGGGTAGGAATAGGTTAAGTTAATATGTTTGGATATGATATTAGAGATAGATCATAAAATTCATATAATCCAGTGAAATCTAAAGTGTATTCATAAAATAGAAACGTGCAAATAAAATCTGAGTTTGAAGCTTAAAATCAATTTCATGAATAATAAACTTTCAGAATTTTGTTTTTAATGCATTCAATTTCAAGAGTTTCTGTGTATTCGAAGAATATTTCAATATTTGACATTTTTTATCTTGTTGACGTTGGCCTTTACTTTCCCTTCAGTGTCATCTTTGGTTCTTGTATGATTTTTTTAAATTGAGGACATTGGTACTGAAGATGTGTTAATGGTGAGTAGCATTATGTCAAACGTCAATAAATAATTTGCTGCAATTAATTATCTGATATTTACTTCATCTAACTGGAATTCCAAGTGTAATTAGATTGTGTACCTCTCTATAGCTATATATAAACAGATATTCTGCTTGAAGAGTATTGATCATGGATTACTGGGACAATCTTTTGGACAATGATAAAATACATTTCAGTAGCCATAAAACCATTTTTGAAATTGCAGCACCTGTATTTATTACACTATGTTTAATGGATCTTGGGTCTAAAATCAAAAAAAAGAATGTTATCGTATCAGAAATTCACTCTGACGTGTTTAGTGAACTTTTTAAGTCTGTATGCAAGTCAGAGGCAGGATTCATTGAAAAAATGTTATTTCATTAATTTATACCAGAGATATATGAAATTCGAAATTGATTTTCAGAAGAATAGTAAAGATTTTATTATGGAAGATATCGCCGATATCTTCGTATCTATGGATATGTTCGAATATAAAACCTGCTTTGCGTTCTATTCGATTTCCGACCATGAAAGTTAAAGATGTAGCAAATATTTATAGTCGATGAAGAGAAAATTTGAAGTGATGTGATAAGGAAATTGGCGTCATTTTTAAGACTGTTGCCTTAAAGAACCATCCAGATCAAGATGGCTGGTTTGTCACCCGATTTGTCATCCGCTCCTCATGTCATGAGGGAATTCTTTTCACTGTATGCGGAAAGGGATTTTCGTTTGGTGACACTTACTGCCACCGAAAGCGCGATGATTATAAAAGAAATTCGTCCACATTCTTATAATAGCTAAGGATTTATGGCTCATCAGAAGAAACTGCACGTAGGCAGACGAATGGCGAAAGTCTACATAAAAATCAGAGCAAAGCTTTTGTATTTAAAAATTCTATATTTTGTTACCACGGAGGAATACATTCGAATTGTGGTACATCAATGTATTTGCATAGATCCTTAATAAAGCCAAGCAAGATAATCATGGTTAAAAAATCTAAATTTTAATATCTACAACACGTTTACGAATTAAATGCTAATAATAACGTATTAACTTAATTACTAAAAGTAATTAATGTTTCAATAAAATAATAAATTCAAAATTCATTTTTGAAATATAACCAGAAAGTATTTCATTGGTTCATCACCACCCGCTTCCTTCGAAATTTTTCAAGACCGGCCATAGTCAGTGATCAACTACGAACTATCAGTAATCTGCCTTTACGTCTTATCTTTGCCTTCAAGCCAAAAATAAAAAGCAACCACAATTGATAAACAGTACGTATATTTTGAAAGAGTAAACTTAAAAATTTTTCAAAAATAAAAATAACACAAGAGAGAAGGAGCAGATATCCAAGTAGATAAAAAATTGGCCCAATTTTCATGTCAATGCTAAGACTTTTAAATTTCCGTTGAGATTGCTCCTCTTTTTCTTTGAATCTGTTCAAGCGAGGTCTGAAACTTTGAAGTTGTCTCCAAAGATCGAGCTGCCCCATTTCATTCAGTTCTTGGACAACATTTAGCAGTTCATGCCGAAAACACCCATGAAACATCCATGAGAGCGGTTGTTTTTCTGCAAGTTGTACTGATTTCAAACATTTCCGTAAAGGAAAACATTGTTGTACTTTATACAGATTTAAATCCGAAATATGATTTTTTACTGGAATAAAATGCTTAAGTTTCGTGTTTGACAAAGGTGTTCCCAAGCTACCGTATATTAATGATTTTTCATTTGTGCTATCAGCATCATAAAAATAAATACTGGAGTTTTCTATGTCAGTAATCCCATATTGCCTGAAATAAAGATGCACGTCATAATAGCCTTGGCTTTGGGACACTCCTCCAGTTGCATGTCCTATGATGGAAACAATTTTGTATTCATTTTGAATTAGTTCTCGGAAGTCTCTCATTATGTGTTTGTCCACAGGAGCAATAACTTCAGTTGTGATGTAAATCTCGTATTCAGTTACAAGAATATTTAACATCAACGATAAAATTCCATATAAAAGGATTTTCCTTTGGTTGTGATCTTGACGAAGGAGAATCGCAATACCCGAAACAAAGAGGTTGCTAATAGATTCGAAAGTGATTTCCTGTTTTGCAATACGAAATATAAGTGCGTTAGCTGTAATGAGTCCTGCTAGCAAGACAAGCCAGGAACTAATGTCCACTATATCAATCCAGATCGATAAAGGCTTTTGATAATATGTTTCCTTATTTACACAGTATATGAATGTCATTTTCCCAGGAAAAGTCAAATATATAAGTTTTGTATTATAGTACTTAAATGCATCTACATAAGAGTTTTCCGCAAGAAAATGGCCACAAAAACGATTTGTAATGTTTTTATTACTTTTTTTGTAGACAGAACACAGAAGTGAAGTTCAAATAGTCAGCCATTATTTCGAAGACGGGTGCTGGTGCACTACTAGAAAGGCAATCTACAAGTATTTTTTTGTTAATAAGAAAGTATGGAGATGAAGCACATTTCCGTCTACTTTCACCTGTATTTTCTGCCATGAACATATCTCTAGCAAGAATATATTTTCTATGAAGATTTCTTGTAAATCCTCTGTGTTGGACTTTTGATGTGCTGTCAATCCATGAAAACTCTTTTGAGAATGGTGACACTGTTAAAACGTCAATGTCCGCCTTAGAATTAATGACCATGAAATAAACTGCAGTCGTTACTCTCAATTGAGTCACGAAACTGTCTGTGATTTTATCAAAGTGATTCTTTGTGCTAATTATCAGAAACTTGTCGCTTGGTCGATCTTTTCCTCGACCAAATGTAATTGGGAAGGATGCAATTCTTTTAATTGTTTTCTCAGGTGGCTCCACTATTGCTAAGATATTGCAATTCGTGTTTGACAATGAACTTGGGTACTTATCTGCTCTTTTGTAACTAGCTTTCTATTTAGTTACATTAAGCGTGTTAACAACAATTATGGTTCGGGGTGAGAATGCAATTTCTTCAAAGACATAATCCATCAAAATATTTGGATAAAAAACAAAGCCCAAATCGCAATTCGAAAAGAGTGAGGATGGAATTTGGCATTCGGTACTGAAAATCAAGCCATGGAGCAGAATGGTCGTGATACACGTTTTATGTGAAATCATTGCAATTATGTGACCTTACGTTACGTAGAATGAAGTTCTAAGTTCTAATGTTTCAAAATGGTCACTAATAATTTGTAGAGCTATATATTTTTATTATTGACGCAATTATTCTCACTGCCAATATTGATTTCTAACTAAGAGGAACTGTAGAACATTTTATTGAGCCTTCAATGTTCAATGAAAGCAGTTTACAAAATAAATAGGACACAACCTGTGTTTAAATCGTATTAATTTTCAACTTGCTTTCAAATTTTGAACCTTGCAGATCACACCTTCCAGTTCAAGGCTTCATCTTTTGAATAATGTAAAAAATACCGAAATAGTGTATTTCGGAACACAAATTCAATATTCTATAAGAAAAATGCTTACGTTACCCGATTTAACAAAATTGCTTACTATAGTTTTGTTCATGAAGGTATTTGGGACAAATGCTTGTCATAAATTATTCTGCAGGACTCCGGAAGAAAACAATAGTGATAGTTACGAAGCAAAAGCAAAACATTAGCCTATCATACGCTTTCATAGCCTTTACCATTTCTGAAGTGTTATTTCTTAAAGCTGAAATAGATGTACTATAGTAAGTCGTACACATTACTAATTTATTTAGGTTGTATTTGAAGCTTTACTTTGTAATCATGATGACCTAAATGCTTTCTTCGTTTGCCTCTTCTCTTGTTCTACATATATATATAATAGTGGATTGAAGCGTTATGATTTTCTTACTAAAGCTTTCTTTGAAACGTCATGATTTTCTTACTAAAGCTTTCTTTGACATGTTTTGCATGCATGGATATATATAACGTACAAATACAGATTATACAACTTCAAAATGTACATGGCAATGATACTGTAAGGTTTGTGCTGGTGTTTCTCTAAGGCTCGGGATGAGTCGGTAGGTAGAAATAAGTAAGTACTTACGAAAACCTGGACTTTTGAGCAGAAAGACAGAAAGAGAATTTTATTAATTCTGAATCGAGCGTCGAGAGTGAGTGAACAGAAAAGAGTGAATGAATGGCTATTAACAGTTCTTGGTTTTATACTAGTCTTAATTGCTAATTAAGTTTTATTGCCACTGGACTTTAAATATTCGTATGACTAATTTTACATTAAGTGTTTTGGATTTGTTTACATTTTTTGCTATGTTTGCACAAATAGTACTACGGGGGTTAATGGTAATCATGCATGATGTGCATGTTGCTATTTGATCATCTGCACATATTATTCACGTAGGTTAGTTTATGTTGCACTTCTTAAGTTTAAAGGTTAATAGTGTGAGGATAGTGTGAGGTCTCACATTAGATTATGATATACAGATTATATATCTATGGTAAGTATGTGTTTAGATTATTAAACTCATGTGATCCAGTAATAATCTTCCACTATTAATATTAAGTAATCATACATTACTACATTAGTAAATTCCAAATTCTTATAGTTATATACTTCTACATAAGAGGATATCAGTATAGTCAGTATGTATTATTGATGTGTTGTGCATCTTTAAGTAAGATAAGATGTTTGGAAACTATGTTTTTTTTAAATGTTTAAAAGTTATATACAATTCGTACAATCGTATCATCCTTACAATACAACTTAATAAAAGTCATACATTATTTACTTCGCATTAATAGTTAAAGTAAATGAAGAATTACTATATAGAATTCAAAAGTCAACAACTTTGACAAAGTTTTCTAGGAAAATTCCTCGTTTGTTCGTTTTTGTACAAATTCACAAATTGATTTTCATTTACATCGTAACACATTGTGGAAGGCAAATCAATCGGGTTGGGGTACAATGCCATATGCCAGTACATAATATATCTAGGCGGAATTGATTGGGACCTGGTGTAAAGCATAAAAGGCAAAAGAGGCTATAGAGTATATACATTGTCAAAGTAGAGTTTTAAAAAATCGCATAAAAACATGAAATTTCATTAACTAAAACCAGATTGTGTGCCAAACTTGCACCTTTCTTTTTTATTTGGTGTTATTACAATCTAATTGCCCTGATTAGCCAACAGGTGGTTCAATGTTGGATTTTATTCAAGTGACGATCATATTCAGTACAAAAAGGATTGTTCTGTTTTTGCAACAATCAGCAACGAAGGTAAAATTGTTACCTTACTCCCAGGAAAAACAGAAGCGTTACCTGTAATCAATCGAATAATCTATATTGCAAAATAAGATTATTTGTGAGGGTCCTAAAGGGTTGACTCCGTCTACATAGATATATTATGATTAGATTCGCCTTGGTTTATGGGGGAGTATATAATTAATGATGATTCGGTGTTGTTCACTGAGTGCCGTGTACTACTACAAAGGGGAAATGCATATAATATTAAATAGTGATCAAAGTACTATTAATGCCCACATGGAATATCAGTTATGTAATGCACTGTAACGATCCCAAAATAATAAATGCTTATTATAAATATTATTATGCGGCTAATTATGATCTTACGATGTTTCTTACGACTGATTGGTACCAGGCCCCTAGGAGAATAGTGACAATGACAATGCCGTGTCCAAAGGGTTGATTTCTGCTGCTAGATGTACAGATGTAGTTATTTATTTCACGACAACAAAATACTTGCTTGATTGGAATGACAAGACTGCAAGATTATTTGCAAAGAATACGACTGGAGATATTACAGATACAACTGACCGGAAATGGTTTCAAAAGAAATACGACTGTGAATTAGAACAAATGTTACGGCAGGGGTAAACGCAACGCGATACAATTGTAATTATTTCAAGGTTACGACTGAAGTTATTTCAAAATTACGACAGGGGCAATCGAAATACGGAATGGGCAGAAGGCCAAGATACTTTTAAATTACAAAAAAAGACTGTGACCAAAAGAGTCCAGCCCAGATGACAATTAAGGAAAAATTAGGAACAGCACACGGAAGTAAATTCTAGTTTCGAGAAATGGAGGATCAGAACGAAGCTTCTTGATCGTGGAAAGGTCGGGTCGTCTCCCTTGTTCTGTGCGAGCAGAGCAAAGTCTAAAGTAAGAGTGCCACGAGGTTCTTCAAAGTTGTTACGTCTTTCTCTGTCTCGCATGGCAGAGAAACTTCCAGAAGGTCTGGTCGAGTGAGTCATACGGGCGAGTGGCGGAAACTATGTTGCAGGAGCAGGAGCAGGATTTAGAGCCTGCTCTCATCCCATTATGTCAGACAAGAAAATCCGGGTGGGCGTTTCAGGGGCGGCCTTACATCCGGTTCAATCAAATAAGAGCTTCCGGCGGGTGTTTTTACCTCGTCAAATGACTCAAACGTGCGACAATTTCAGCGACAGAGATAGAAACAGCGTAACGGCTAGAGATGAGAGGAGTTCTGCGACAAACAAAATTAGTGACCTCGAATGGAAAAATGACGGCTTCGACAGAAATATTACGGCTTTTACAAAAAAGGTGACAATTTGGACAGAACGAATAGCGACTTCAAATGTAAATTTCGTCAAAAACCATTTTACAAATCCAGTGCAACAAGGGAATTCCAATGGTGTCGTATAGCATCGTCAGTTATGTTGCGGCTGTCAAATCGATGTGGTGGATCGTATAAAGTAGTCCTCAATTTGTCATCATTGAATAAATCGTCGAAAACCTTGTGCTGCCTTGGAGGAACCTGAGAGCCAAATTCTAAACAATTTACGGACCTTTCAAGTTCTAATAATGGATTGTTGGGCGTCTCGCTTTCAAAGTACATCAGTGCATTTTGCCGAGCGTCGTGAGCGACTAAAAGAATCGACAAGTCGTCTAAACGTTCGTCTGTTAAGAGTGCCACGAGGTTCTTCAAAGTTGTTACGTCTTTCTCTGTCTCGCATGGCAGAGAAACTTCCAGAAGGTCTGGTCGAGTGAGTCATACGGGCGAGTGGCGGAAACTATGTTGCAGGAGCAGGAGCAGGATTTAGAGCCTGCTCTCAATATTTACAATATAGAGTTAGCATAAAGACATAAAAGACAGACAATGTCTAGTGATGCCAAATATTACAGCATTGGAGTAATATTATTATACAAATTTCTCTCAACTCCAGTATAATATTGCACATTACAGACAGAAATATTAGATTAGCATCCTCTGATGAATTAGTGGCACTAAAAACCACCAGATAGTCGGCAAACATGATATAATTTATGTTAAGATTGTCCAGGGTTACTGAGAGTGAATTAAATTACAATATAAATAAAATTTGCCCGAGTACGGAACCTTAAAATAAATGACCCTACGTAATAATAAGACTTAGAAATGACGTGTCATCGTTATAATTGAGCCATCGTTGGTTCTTCTGTTACAAAATTTAAAATTTTGATGACATTGGTACTGAAGATATGTAAATGTACCTGCACCTACCTATGGGAGAATGACTCACCTTTGAACGCCAAAAAATAATTTACTGTAATTAATTATCTGCTATTTATTCCATCTAACTGGAATTCCAAGTGTAATTAGAGTTTGTACTTATCCATAGACAGACATTCTGTTTGAAGAAGTATTGATCACGGATTAGAGGGGTTCACTTCTTTTGGAGAAAAAGCTACTAGATACATTTCAGTGGTCATTTTTGAAATTGCATCACCTGTATTTAATATACTATGTTAAAGGGGTCTTGGGTCTAAAATCAAAAAAAGGATGTTATCATATCAGAAATTGACTCTGACCTGTTTAGAGAACTTTTTAAGTCTGCATGCAAATCAGAGGCAGGATTCTTTGAAGAAATGTTATTCCACTAATTTATGCCAGAGATATATGCAATTCGAATAGTTACGAAGCAAAAGCAAAACACTAGCCCATCATACGTCTTCATAACCTTTACTGTATCTGAGGTGTCATTTCTCAAAGCTGAAATAGATGTATACTGAGTAGTACACACTACTACTAATTTATTTAGGGTGTATTTGAAGCCTTTGAAGCCTGATGACCATAAAGCTTTCTTCGTTTGTCTCTTCTCTAGTTTAAGACATATAGTCGATTAAAACATTCATGATTTTCTAACTAAAACTTTCTTTTAAATATCTTGGATGGATAATGTGGTATCACAGATATAGATAATTAGCTTTGAGAAAAGTAGTAACAACATCCAAGTTTCATTCATACAATAGTTAAATGCTTTCTTGCCATTAGCAAGTTTATTGATTTAAAGTTAGCGATTTTAGTAAAATCAAATGAGTATGAATTAATCGTTAAAGTAAATAAAGAATTACTATGTAGAATTCAGAAGTCAACAACTGTGACAAAATTGCGTAGAAAAGTCCTCGTTTGTTATTTTTTGTACAAATTAATTATAATGTCATATACCAGTTACCCAGTGTATTAGGCGGAAATGAATGGGACCTGATGTAAAACATGAAATGCAGAAGAGCCATGGCCCTGGAGTATATAATGTCAAAGAATTGTGAAAACTCTCATGAAAGAAAATTTTACTGGCTAAAAACCGGAATTTAGGCCAAAATTATTATCTGCCTTTCTTAATGGGTGTTATTATAATCTAATCGCCCTGATTAGCCAAAAGGAGGCCTATAAATTCTTCATTAATGTAATGCAAAATAAGTTTTATCTTTATTGATGAAGACATTTAAAGATATTGATAGAATTGAGCATTTTACAACATCTGTTACTTTTCAGTAATAAATCTGAAGCGATGAGTATAAGCTGTAACGGACTCATCTCTGTTTTTGTCACTGATGTCGTCAAGTGACTTTCTTCTGATGAAATTTAGAAAGAGTTGTTCATACTTCGACATAAGTTCTTGCCTCTTCCTCTCTGGAGTGTTCCGTTTCAAAATGTGATTGGCGTAGGCTTTGGAGACCGGGATAAATAGTTTTCCGAATTCGTCAAAAGATGGGAATTTCCAGGTCCTGACTTCAAGTTGGGATTTGGAAATAATAAATCCAGCATCCAGAAATAGGTTCATGAAAAGTTTCAATTGCCTTTGAAGTGTCAACCATGTCACGTGTTCCTCTCTTTCAGAAAAGGCTTTTTCCTCTTCCGATTCATTGTAAAACAAAATGGCAGGAATGTGGACACAGCAAAGTCCACCCTTCTTCAATAGACGAGTGATATTATTCATGGCGTTTACTTTGTTTTCAATCAAATGCATTGCATAACTGGAGAAAACCAGATCCACGGTCCCTTCCAGTTGCCGAATTCGTTCGTCCAGGTCGTTCCACTCTACTCCGAAGTCCTGGACGAGGTACTCTATTTTATTATCCTTGTTGTACGTGTTTGACGCGTGCTCAATCATTTCCTCACTGATGTCACAAGCTACAATCTTTTCATGATACAAGTTATTCGAAACCAACTTCGTAATGTTGCCAGAGCCGCACCCGATTTCAAAAATTATGTCCGTTCTGAAATAAATGTAATAAAAAGATTATTAGGCAAAAGCAAGGAGGAGATTTAAGATAAAGCTTTTAAAATGAAATAAATACATATTGGGCTTAAAAATGTTAATTACTTTCTAGATGTGTCTGCCAATATTTCCATGATCAGTTGTTTAGCATCGCAGTAGGACATACCGTTGGCTGTGTCATACTTGTCAGGGTTCCAAATCTCAATGGCAGATTTCTGAAAAATTATAATGAAACTTGATGAAACCGCCTTACCGAGGTTAGGGGCCGCCCCAATAGTTTAGTGTAACCTGAGAAACTTTCCATTGGGACCTAGGTAATAATATTATTTTATGCATAGAATAAAAATACTTGGGTAGTATGAATAGTTTGCATAGGGTTATCTGATTTCATCATCAAAATGCTATACTGTAACATTATATAGTTATTGATTACTATATGTTACTGATTAGCGAAATTTCTAGCAATTCTTAGCTGACCCAAAAAAGCAATGGCCTGTTTTCAATGACTACAGTAATAAAACACCCAGCATTAACATTTTCAAATTGGTTTCTCAAAATCGGGATTAATCATTGACCAACAAATAATTAAAAACTTCATCCACCAATTAAGAAATCACATCAAATCTTTAGGTGTCTTTCTCTTTAACTTTCTCTTTATGTTTACTTTGCGTTTGCATACCCATATTGCAGTCTTGAAGTTTAAGAGCTATTGGCGTTCTTGAGTTTTTGTTTTAAACGAATATCACTAACCTTTTCAAAATTTTCGACAGAATTGTAGGGAGGCATCGTGACCGAAACGATGACAAGGATAACAAGACCTGTAACAAGAAAAAAATTGCAAAATTAATGTAACTAGTATGTAAATTTTATGTAATTGAAGGACAAAGCTAAAGTAGAAAACTACACATCATATATAGTTAAAATAGCAAGAATACATCATAAAATTTTATAAATCTCAATAACTGCCATAACAAAAAATTCTGTGGAAATTCTTCTTCGTATGCCAAAACAATAATTTTCCTCAGGAGAGTATTTCGTGCATTTATTTGCAAAATCTGAAATTTGCACAAATCTCCTAATAAATGCGTAGAATTTAGTGGGAATATTTTCAATTTTAACTCCATTGTTGTGATTGTCTGTATGCTCAATTTGTATCATTAGTATCATGCAAACAATATGTATGCTAAGGAATTAAAAGAATTACTACAAAAACAATTTGTTTTGTATTTATGAGTAGTCAAATTTCAGAAGTTTGCAAATAATTTTGTGAAATCCCCCTCCCCCAAGACAGTCAAATGATTTTGAAAACAGCGATCGTTCACCGTTCTGAAAATCGGTTAATTTTTTTCTGTGAATACCTTTATATGTTGTGCCAGTGAAGAATGAACAACAGCACTAAGTGCAAAGCTAGAAAAATTTGGTCCTTAAATAAGCATTTACAAACCGTATGTAACACAGTAGCGGAAATATAACACATAAACGAGGCAGATAGAATGCCACGGAGTAATTATTCATGAATTTCGATTTTTTTTTCAAAACTGGACTTTTGGTCGTACTTTATCAAGTAATATAATACCATATAATACTTTTCCAGTGCTTATTAATCCACGAATTTTATTCATTTTAATTATTTTGGAAATATTTGTTAAAGTTTTATTTAACAACGGTAGTGCTGATTACTGATTATATTACTGATGAAGTTACGGGCAATTTGTCCCAAGAAGATTCACTGGAGCTCCCAAATACAAATTACAAAGCCTTCCTGAGTTATGGAGACTGCCAGTAACAAACAGACGAACTGACTCTTTCTATACAGTACCTTTCTACTGAATAAAGTTGTGACACACGTGAATTACATTTTAAGCAGATTCAAGTTCAACCACCAGTTGACTTAAAGTCAAGGTTGCGATTCTCTTTAACACAACAAATAGGAAAAAATGCATCTCAATAAAAATGTACTACGTATATTTAAGTACAAGGAAGGGGTTTAATGAACACTTCTTTATATTATCTTGTTTGCCGCATTTTTATTTTCTTATCTGTGGAGTCACCAATATTTTGCAACATGTATGCAATATAGCGAACACATCAAATTACGCAACATCGGTAAAACTCTGAAGCTAAGTAACACAATTTTGAATGTATAAGAACTTGATATGACCTGTAATTAACAGCATTAATACTAACATTAGTTAAGTATTACACCTTAAATATACTATATAATTCCATCTATTTGCAATTTCTAGTGCAGAAAAATTGTAATGGTTATAATCGTGCGTCAAAACTGACCATATCATGAAAAGATGTGCGGATGAAACTCTTTCATTTCATCTGACGCAAATCGCCTACAATAATGTACAGTATATTCTATTTTCTATATATTTATTCTATACACTCATTGTCATTAATTACACATTTATTAATACTGATATTGGACAGCCTCTTATCGTCATTTCTCTGCTCAATTCAATTTCAATTCTGTTCTTTGGAAGAGAAATCAGAAAGATAGTATTATGTACTCAACTACTGAACCACTGAACCAGCCTATCAAAGAAGTTTTTGATTTATGAAAAAGAAATTTCATATTCTGTGGAAGACAATGAATAAATTGAATAGAAATGATTTAAAGAGTCACATAAAAATTGTGAATTAACATAATATAGTTATTTTGACATATAATTAATTTAACACATCAAGAAAAGAAAGTATCTTATTTAAGATTTTGAAATTAACACATGAGGTATTTAATTTGACAAATTGGTCTGCAGTCTTGCAAACATTTGCGTCGAAAGTAACTATCCACACTTGAAATTCAGAGCGAATGAAATAGTTAAAAGTTTTCCATTTATTGTGATTATAAGGATAAAGCATTTGTTTTATCTTAGTTGGTGTACTTTTTGGAAAACCTTTTGTTGAGAATAGTAGATGTGTAGTAATGCTTTGATTTGTGGATCCTATTGCTATGTAGGAATTCATTTATATCACTCAAATCAGTTAACAGTAGTACCAACCGCATATGCAGTTGGTATATAAAACTCTCTGTAAGAAAACACGATGTGTCAATTACTATAGAATACGTTTTAAATTAATAAATGCCTGTGGGTCACAATAATTTTTTAATTCGGATGTGTTAAATTACTATGTGTTAAATTAAATCGAATTATGTGCCAATCTACTTTGTTTAAGTGACTGTTTAAATTAGAGCAAAAATATAATTGTTTTCGTAAATACGGCAAATGCTTGAGTATTGGATTTCTATTTACTGAGCTTATCAGCTCAGATTCCCGTTGGGTGTATATAATTGTAAGTGTAAGACGTTTAGCACAGTAATCTTAATCTGATGCACTATGACATATTTTCAATATAGCATCCACAAAGTCCTCTTTCACAACAATCAACATCCAGTCGGATTAAATTAAACAGATAAGTAGTCAGTTAATAATGTTTTTAGTTATTATTATATACTAAGTCATTTGTTCAGTATACGGTGGTCAGATCAAAGAGTGGAAAAACACTCGGCGATAATTTGCATGAATGTGCAATATATCTGATGTCTGAGATTGAATACCATGAAAAAGACTCCTGGAAAAAAATGCAATCCGACCCGACCTATTGCCATCCAGAATCAGACAAGTTAAGCGTCAACAAAAGTAGATTTGCAGATTCTTGTCTTGAAATGTTAAGTTTGTCTTCATAAGGTATCTAATCTTCTGTTTTGAAACATAATAACACATATTGTCCATTTAAATATTGAATGCGCATCAAAATAGAAGTATATAGCATCTCTCCAGTTTATATAAATATAATTATCTGGGTATATACGGCTCACTTGAGAGTCCACCGAACTCTCTGAGTAAAAATAAAAAATCCCACGTGCATAAAAATTGAGCAAGAAAATTCTTGCCAATTAAATGTCGAAAGATTTGATGTGGCTCCATTGACAGCGGTCAGCCAGATAGTTTGCTAATTTTTATAACATCCAGATGAAAAGTCAAGGAGAAATTCTTATTGCAAAACTGAGTGTCGCAAGATTTTTGCGAAATTGAAAACCTTGAAATTGATTTGCAGCGTACAACAATGTAGGCAGTATTACATCAACATTACGTATCGAGCTTCTCTGTGTTTTGATTATTGCTTTTTAATACTGAATTGTAAAAGTGGATTTAACCAAATGAAGAAAGAAGAAATGCTATGAGAACTCAACTGTGCATCATGACATAAATTTTGATGTGCATGCATAAATAGAAATTCAGATTAAGAAAACTCATTTTCAACACATGTTTCCGAGTTGTAAGCAAAGTCCGAACTGTTTTGACCATTCTTGATAATAAATACATTACATTACGTAATAATACATTACATTACATTATAAATATTACACTCCAAAGTTTTTATACATGCTCTCTTATTCAAAGTCTCAGTAAATGGTCTACGTTTACTAATTGTTGGATACAATATAGGATATAATGTATGACATATTTTTAAAACTAAAGGAGTATTTCAGTTCCCATTTTTGAAAAATTAAACCGTAATCGACGAAGTAACGTGCAGTTAGACTATTCCAAATGTAAAATAATTCTTCTAACCTGTGATTGATCAAATAAGTTTAGCATTTTCCACGGGTAGGCTAATAAAGTAAAAATAAACCAATGTAACATTGGGTCTAACAAAGTATCGCCGGCATTATATAAAAGATTTATCATGTTTTTGATAGAATTCTTTTTACCATTCGTTTGAATCTGAGAAATTATCTTCCAACTGTGTCATGGACTTTATGTTGCAATAGCTGTACAGGCAGTGGTGTACATTTTTAATCGAACTAATTAAAGATACTAAATTTCCCTCCAGGAGACTTTTCGTTGAGACATTTTCCATTCAGCGGATGTTTATATGGCTATCCCATTGTAGGGGTCCAAATAAACAAAATTTATAAAATGTCCCATGAAAAATGGCCTCCTGGTTTGAGGGGTCTCTCAGTTAGAAGTAGAGGAGTAGAGCTTAAACATCGAAGACGAACGGACAGATTGATTGATTTCTATAAAGTATCTCCAATGCATAATTACGGCGTATATGGTCTATTTGCTTGTTGGGCCGGCTACCGTGCTTTTTAGTGTAGCAAAATGAATACTGGTACATCGTAATTATAATATCTTGTTCTCTTAAAGAAAGAGTTTTGTGATTGTAGTCCTTCTATACCTAACAGACATACCTACATGTCTTCCCACTCCACTAGGGGAAAAATATCTCCAGCAGACTCATGTCAATCTGCATACCTACTTATGGATATTGTAGATTGAGTTTCTGTGGGAGGTGGAGTTTCACTTGTATGTGTTTAAGTGAAGCCCTTCCATTAATTGCAATGTCTCACACATGTGTGAGACATTGTGTGAGCTAATTTGGACCAATCTACATTTGAATTACAGAAATGTAGTATTTGAATAGTTAATTAGCTCACACTCATTTCATTTACTTTATGAATGCTCTGGAAGTCTGGTATTAATTCAATTTTTTAAATTCTGACCATGATAACATTAATATTTTGTTCCCTAATTACATTACTACTGTTTTTATTTTACTCTATCAGACCACGTCCCAAGGATTTTCCACCTGGTAAAATGCATTTACAATTACTATTTTCAAAAATACGGGGCATTTCTTACTAATTTTCGTTTCACCTTCACAGGACCGTTCCTTCTGCCAATTATTGGCAATCTTTACCTTTTAACGACAGACCTCTTTGTCCTTTTCTCGAAGTTAAGAAAGAAGTACGGGGATGTATATTCAGTAGACTTTGGACAGTTAAGGTAGACTCTTTTGAATAAAATATAACGTATATATTTACGTGAGATAATTATATAGCCAATCCTTATTGTATATTGCCAATATACTTAGGGTTGTGTTCATCAATGACTTCAGACTAATTAAATCGGCCTACAATCAAACGGCGTTTAGTGGCAAAGTCAAAGGAAACCTATCATTCGATCCTCATTCTGGAGACCAAAGAGGTATTTTAAATGTTCAATGGGAATAGTTAAAAATATTTGACTTTTCTGCAGTTTTTACTCTTTTTGGCAGGCATAGTATTTACCGAAGGAAAAACATGGTCAGAGCAGCGCCGTTTTGCAACACGATATTTGAAAGATTTTGGATTTGGAACCAAAATCATGGAATCCAACTATCAACAGGATATAACTGAACTTGTTAAGGAATTTGAGACGCAGATCGGAGTTCCAATCGATCCTCGGGAACAATTTAACAGAACTTCAATAAACTCACTTTGGCAAAAAGTAACTGGACAGCGATATTCCAAAAACGATGCAGAATTCGACAGCATTAAGGACTTGGCATCTGAGTAAAACTTTAATCTGTTATGTTAATTGCTGCAAATACATAATTGAATACAAAAAATAGATAAAATTGTCGAAAATCCTAATAGAATTGTAAAATTTGTAAATTTCAGAACTTTATTGGACAGCAAAAGCTTCATATTGCCCATGGTGTTTCCCTGGCTGAAAAGATTTATCCGAGGTCACAAGGCAGCTCTGCAAAACGTTTCTAGTATTCAAACTGTACTCAAACGAAAAATAGAAGAACACAAGAACACCATATCTGCTGATACTAATAGAGATTTAATTGACTGCTATTTGAAACAAATCGAGGAAACCACGGACCAAAATTCTACTTTTTATAAGGAGATCGGAGGTTTTTACAAACATTTGTTTTCAAAAACATTCTTCTTCTACAATTGCAATTACATTCATATTGAAGTAGCTTTTTCACAGATACAATTCTAATCAATGCTAATGTTTTTTATTCTCTAGAGTCCAATATGACTTTCACTCTTTCGGACTTGTTTTTCGGAGGAATTGAAACAACGAGCGTGGTTTTAAGCTGGATATTTTTTACAATGGCCTACTATCCGGATCAACAAAATAAACTGCACGGAGAAATCAAAGCAGAACTAGGACTAGATACATTCCCTACTTTATTAGACAAGAAAAAGTATCCATTTTGTTTTTATTGAATTTTATATTCTAATGATAAATATTAGTCACAATTTAGAAATTTTCGAAATTAGTTTTAACTATTTTCCATAAAAATGCTTTTTGCTTAGAAATATTTGATGTGGAATGTAGGATTCCGTTGGTGGAAGCTGTCATAATGGAAGTTATGCGGTACAACTCGTTTAATCCGTTCATATTCCATTCAACTATAGAAGATGTGAATTTCAACGGATTCAGAATTCCCAAGGACACTGCGATTGTTTCCAATATGTACGAGGTGTACAAAGACGACCAAATTTGGGGGGATCCACTAAATTTTCGGCCTGAAAGATTTTTGAGTGAAGATGGACAATCGATTCAACGTCACGATGCCTTCATTTCGTTTGGAGTTGGGAAACGCGCTTGTCCGGGAGAAAGTTTTTCCAGGGATCAACTATTTATTTTCGTGGCTCGGCTTTTCCAACTCTTCAAAGTCAGTTTTGATGACAGTAGACCCAAACCGACCTTTGATGCCGACCTTGGCATTTTCACACTGTATCCCAGAGAATACAAAGTTATTCTTCATCACAGATCTTCCGAGTAAAGGAAGATCATGCATCCTTCTTTCTTTCACATCATACTCATTTCTAATTTCAAAAAATCAATAATTACTCCATTAAATTTTAAAATTAAATTCATTAAATTCATGTTTATTTTTCATCAAAGAGGTGCATTTAATTGTTTGTGGATGGCGATGATTGGTTATGCAACAGTTAATAAAAAAATAAATATATAATTAATCTGCGTCACTTATGCAGAGGCTGTCTCAGTAGAGTAGGCTTCTGCAGATGCAGCGTGGCCTTGTAAGCTATCAGCAAAACAACACTTTGATAGTCTAACATTATTTTTAACATAAATATCGTTATATCCTTTACTGCTTTTTTTCCTGTATGCAATTCTGCAAAAATAAGAAACGTGGGGTACAGTATCTCGTGGCTACCGTAAATGCCTATAGGAAGCCTCTATTCTATAGCCATTTCATTAAATAGCTAAAGCCAAGTCTTACTGGGACAACAGAAAATGGGATTTTTATTTATTTGCCCCTAGTCATAAATGCTGTGGAAATTACTAAATGCAGTCTTAAGGCATATTTCGAGTTCATTTTACAAAAAGGAAGAATTTTCAGTATTTGCTACCACGGCATATTATACGGCATCAAAAAGATATTAACGGCGTGCCGCCTATATACTCCGCTGTCAGTAGAATGTATACTGAAGATGGATAAAGAGTAAACTGTAGTAATCAGCTTTGGTGATAAGATTGTTTGAATAAATAGACTGTGGAGTTCCGTGTATTGTTGTATTGATTCACTTTTGAAAGTGAATTATAAATATATTTCTAATAACACACTTTATAAATATAAAAATACAACATTTATTTTTATTACGCATATCAACTGAAAGTTTATTTGCTTAGGTTTTGGCAAGTGGACAGTTGACCAGTGGATAAAATGACCTACAGAGCATGGTTGATCGATTCATCACCAAAATGGAACTGAAACCCTGACCACAGAATAAATAGAAGTTGCAGAGTCGCCCTTTGCTGCTTTGCGATTTTTGGGTTGTCACAAAGCAGTTGAAAATTTGGATATCTTCCTGCTGGCCAAAATATCTGTTGGCGAAGGTTAAAATGACCAATTAACAAAATTGGAGCTAATCAAAAAAATATAGGTTGAAGTAAGGCAGAGGTGGCATGAGGTGGAGGAGGTGGAGGAGGAGGTGGAGGTTGAGGAGGAGGTTGAGGAGGTTTAGGAGGTGGAGGAAGAAGAGGAGGAAAAAAATAATTACGTATTATTTCGCATACCTTGTAACAACTTCTACTCCTCGGCCACTACTTACTTTGACCTGGAGTGTTGTTAACTAGACAATAGGTACATATATTGTATGAATATATGTTCTTTATTACCTAAAGCCGGTGTGCTCCGTTCCTGTGTCCAGGTTGCCCGATTATATGATTCGGTGATACGGATGCTGGTTATGCTTTACCTCTGACCTCAACGTATGATACGGGTATGCTTGGATTATGACTTGCCCAGATGCCAGCACAATAAGTGTAAACCGGAGAGTCAGCAGGTTAGGTCTTACCCCCGAGGATGGGTTTTATTCCAGTCTTGTGTTCACCTTGCTGTCTAAATACTATCTGTACAATTTGGTCGGGAGAGTTGTGCGTCTGATCAGGAGACTGCCATTCACTTGTGCACAACACATTTCTACAAGCTTTTATTAATACATAGAAAAGATACGATAGTAAAGGTTTCTAATAATGAAGAGTAAAGTGGTTGGAGTTGGGGGAAAAGGAGGAACGACCTTTAGTGAAGCCTAAAGGTCTAGAGGAGGCGGATGAGTGTCCTGCAACCTACACCTAGTATTTGTAGAACAACACATTTTGCAGTACAGCAAAATTGAAGTCTGGAGGTAAGGGGGGTGGAGGTGATTCAGGGGGAGGTGGGACATTCAGAATTGCATGTAAGAAATCAAGTATTGCAGTTAGGAAGACAACTCGGGATTTAATTATTTAAAATTTTAAAATATTTACTGAGCAATTCCTTGGAAAGGGGTAAATGATTTTTTGTCAAACTGGTAAATATTTTAAAGGTCCGTTTAATTGACAAAAAAGTGATGTAAGTCCTTTAGGCCCTGCTCCACATCCCCAGATCTCTAGTAGACATTACATCCCCAGATCCTAATAAGCAGTAAATTCGCCTTCTAGAATTTTATTTCAGGTGGTTTACTTTTTAAGAAACGATTAAAAATCTACTTCCCAAAATATTAATATTACATACCCAAATTTTAATATTCGCTTCTACGAACGGGTAACAAGTCCGCCAACGGGTTATAAGGGAGGAAAGTCTGTCACATTGGTAAGACCACTGGTCGTCCTAATGTCGTTGCTACCCGGAGTCACTAACGGCTACTCAGTCAGAGAACGGGCGCAAACGGAGGTCAACCGGTGAAAAATATTTTGGTATTTCAAATATTGTTTGTCAAGTTTTAAAGAAATATTTAAAAAATAATTTGCCCCTTTCCAAGGATTTTATATAATTAAATCCCGAGTTTTCTTCCTAACTGCAATACTTGATTTCTTACATGCAATTCTGAATGTCCCACCTCCCCCTGAATCACCTCCACCCCCCTTACCTCCAGACTTCAATTTTGCTGTACTGCAAAATGTGTTGTTCTACAAATACTAGGTATAGGAATGCGAAATAATACGTAATTATTTTTTTCCTCCTCTTCCTCCTCCCAACCTCCTCCTCAACCTCCTCAACCTCTTCAACCTCCTCCTCAACCTCCTCAACCTCTTCAACCACCTCCTCCTCCTCAACCTCCTCCACCTCCTCCACCTCATGCCACCTCTGCCTTACTTCAACCAAAATATATGCTTCATTCTGTTTTACTGTTTCAAACAAAATTTTAAAAAAATTATTATTTGGAATCATTTCAATATTAAAATTTACTTTCAGGGAAAAATTATTCAACTTACATAGTGTAACAAATTAAACTCTTATACAGTGAGACTTATGAAGAACCAGCAAGCAAAGTTGTATGGGATTTTTGGCCATTTTAGCCGGCTGGCTGTCTAAAATACTTTTAAAAGTAAAGAAACACGATTGCAAACATTATATGGCATTATGAAATACTGTTCCTAGTATCATAGTTCTAACTCATACAACTCATGTGTAAGAGATAAGAGTTATCTCTTACACATGTAACTGATAAGTTAAAAACAAATACCTACTCCGCATATTATCCAATACAGTTGCATAAAGTATTTTACTCTCATTCTCTTTCTTTCAGACGAGATATCAACATGTGACTCTCACACTATTTTTATATTATAAACTATTTTTCAACATCATTACTTACTTATCAGCATCTTAAGGATGTTTCTGTTGTCTTGTGTCCGATTAGTTTTCAGTATATTGTGGATAATCAATTCATTGGAAACAAGTCAATGGTTGGAAACGAAAAAAGTTTTAAGAATTAAACAAGGTCTTCTGGAAGGACGAACAACTATTTCCAGGAACGGACGAGAATATTATGAATTTCTTGGAATTCCATATGGAAAAATTCCAATTCGTTTTCAAGTAAGATTTTTCGATTGATTTCAAACATACAGAAATAGTTTCTAATTTTGTGATTTTGCGATGATTTTTTGAACAGCCTTCTGTCCAGGGAGACGGTTGGGAAGGCGTTAAGGCAGCAACAGAATTCGGTCCGATGTGTATTCAATACATTTTCCGAGAAGACAAAATAATTGGCCAAGAGGATTGTTTGGTGCTCAATATATACACTGCAAAAGTAACTAGTTCCTTAAAAATCTTTATAAAATAAGGACAAATTTGATAATTTTAAGGAAATTAACTCATTTTGCAATATTATGGGTAAAATCTTTAATTGTTCGCAGATCAATGATGATGAGGCAAAACTTCCTGTGATGGTCTTTATCCATGGAGGAGCTTACTTGTTTGGAAGAGGAGATTCTTATGGAGCAAAATATTTTATGGACGAAGATATCGTGCTAGTGACAATCAACTACCGTCTTGGAGCGTTTGGTAATTATTGAGATACAAATTGACAAATTATTTGGCATCTTCCTCAAAAATTATAATTTAAAAGTAAAATGCTGCCGATGAATTTTCTTTTGGCATAAAATTACGGTTAGAATTTTGTAATTCTGATTTTCAGGGTTTCTTAACGCGGAAGAAGTAGAGGCAGGAGGCAATATGGGTTTAAAAGACCAAGTTTTAGCGTTAAAATGGGTCCAAGAAAATATTGAATCATTTAACGGCGATAAAAACAAAGTGACAATTTTCGGAGAAAGTTCTGGGGGTGTTTCCGTTTCTCTCCTCTTACTTTCTCCTCTTGCCAAAGGTTTGTCTTAAAAACTATATCCAAATATATATCCAACAAAAACTAAAATTTTCTTAAGGGAATTATTATCAATATTTTTTGAAGACCTATTTCAAAGGGCAATCAGTCAAAGTGGCACGGCTTTAACACCTTTGGGCTTCACTGATGACCCGCTGAATCAAGCCGTTAAATTGGCTAATGCAGTCAGTTGCCCCACTAAAAATTCCAAACTCATGATTGATTGCCTAACGAAAATTGATGCAAGGCTTATAATAGATAAATCGAAGCAACGGGATCCTCTTGTAAGTTGTAGCAGACAGGATCTTGATAATCATGATAACTCAAAATTTTATAATTGCTAATATATTTAATTTTTTCAGCTCTGGGAACGGGATAATATTATCGAATTCCTTCCTTCAATAGAAAGATACAAAGACAGATCCTCTTCAGAAAAGTTTTTACAAGATCATCCATATAATATTCTGAAAGAAGGACATTTTAATAAAATTCCTTATATTTTAGGTGTCAATTCTCACGAAGGACTCGTAGGAAATGCAGCACGTGAGAAAACGCATTAACCATTAAAAACATTTTTAAAAGTCTTAAAATCGTTCTAAACATCGTTTAATACTGTTCATTTGTTTAGCTATTTTGTACAATGAGGACTTCCGAAAGCGATTCAACAATGAATGGGATATTCTTGCACCGCTGACCTTTGAATACAAAAATAAAGTGGAAAGGAGAAAGCGTAAAGAAATTTCTACTCTGATAAAACACTTTTATTTCGGTGATGGGGAAATAGGCTTGGAATCTCTGGAGGGCTTAACAGATTTATTTACAGACAGATGGCTTTTGCACTCAACTAAGTTATTTGCACACCTCTACTCTCAACATGCCCCTACATACTTGTACAATTTTACTAAAAGAGGAACAGCTTCGTTCTTGGACGCACTACAGATACCGTACACAAATCCAAGTAAATCTTCATTTATTGAAAATCCAGTTTTAAAAGTTATTTCCACTTTTAGAAAAATGATTATTATTAGATCGCGATATTTTCAGGCGCAAAATTTCCCACGCATGTGGATGAATTGCAGTATCTATTTGACGGAATTTCAGGAATTCATTTATATCCATTTATTGATCGACTATCACTGCAGTATCACTTTTCCAGGAACTTTATTAAATTGTGGACGTCCTTCGCAGCCAACGGGTTTGCTTAATTTATGCTTATGTTAGGGGTATTATTCCCCCTTTCCCTGTTTTTACCGATTAATTTATAAAATTTAATTTCGTGTTATAATTTGTTTGTATGGGAAAAGGGAGCCATTAAAACTTTGGAGCAACGCGTCGGAAAAATGGTTACCAATCGCGGGAAATAAAGGAACTGGAAATGAATTTCACCCTTTATGGTTTCGAATTGACATTGATGCGAGAATGATGGCTGAAGATGAATCTGTAACACGAAGGTTCCACTTCTGGGAAACCCTACCTCTAAAAGAAAACAAAAATTTAGATCTGCTTAGAAAACTAAATGATGAATTATGATAACACGAAAATTCAGAAATTGTGCATTTGGTGAATTATTTTGTATTAGCTCTTAATAAAAATGCTTGTTTTTTGCCACTGCGTGAGAATATTCTAGTTTCTCAGCATTTGAGTCAAAATTTTTGGTGACATCTTTCCATTGTATGCATCAACATCCCTGGGTGGGATTACTAATCGTAACTGCTCATCAAGTATGATAAACAAAGAATAAGTGGAATTGATAAATCTACGAGATATTGAATTTGATAGAATTTCTTTGCATAATAATAGTATTTTAGTAAATCTGGAATTATCATATTGGTTACTAAACAAACGTGACAGTATAAGCCATTAATGTACAAAAAAAGAAAGAATGCTGCCGTATTGTAAGTTTTCAGTGACCCAGTCAATCATAATGATAATTGAGTTACATTTACCAAAATCTGCGAAATCAATAAAAGTTCCTGAATAGTCAACAAAATTACCTACATCGCATTATCCGAATGAAATTAATACAAAATCTACAATATTAAGCACACGCTGCTTCATTTTACCATTGTATCTTATCGCATGCATGCAGCCGAGAGTGGCTTTAGTGTCTATGCTCCCATGCTTTATGAACACTTCCGTGCACATAAACATCGCTGACCAAATTCGTTCTACACATTTTAGCATTTCTTTAACAGAATACTTTTGTTTATTGTCTTTTAATTGCTTTATAATTCATGAGTTTCTTACTGCTATTTATAAATTTAATTACTACATCCCCTAAAAGCTGACCATTTATTTTATCATTAGCACATTTCACTTTTCTATGTGCCAGAAATTGTACAAATCCGATTCATCTTCTGAATAATAGTCCGTTAACCAAGTCTTTGGGGCACACTGATATTCCTGCTCAGATGGTCAGTAGAAAATTACGGAAAAATTATTTCGTTATTTTTATTAGTTTAAAATTTTCTTCTTAGGTATTTTCTTATTCTCCCTTGTTATAAAAACAACTAAGAACAGGTTTTTAAATTTTGGTAGATGTTACACTATTATCTGAGCAGTTTGAGTTAATTAAATTCAAAGACAGAAACTAATTGTATATGTTGCGGGACTAATCGGAAATTGTATGATACAAAGTTAAAATCTTCGTGTTTCGCATTTCCTTCCTACTTATAACTTGCTAACAAATAGAAAAAATTGTCTGCAAATTCATTTTTTATTTTTATTTAATAAAAACTGCCTTTACAGATGTATAATGGGGCCAAATTGCATTTCGTTGAAGCAGTTCATTTGTGGGTGCATAAATGCCATACAAACCAAAAACCATCATTTACTAAGAATTTATATTGTTTTATTTGCTTTGATTTAAATTTAATTTGACTAAGTGGACTACAATAAAAAACCATTTTAAAATGTACTGGTTACTGTTTACTGGTTTAGGCGTACAGGTCGATTAATTTACACGTACAGGCTCATTGTTTTATGTAAAAATAAGAGACATAATTGTGCAAACGGAAAACTTTTATTTCTATTATCTATATTATATCTATTGAAATTCTACCTAACCTTTAATTAAACGTTACCGGCTCATTAGTTTTAATTACATGCTAATAATATATTAGTCATGATAAATCTAGATACTGATTATGTTAGAAATGCCATGTGTCATGGTATTAGTATGCTAGTAATTCTAGAATTATTATGTCGGTCACAAAACAAACGGGAGAGTTGCCATTAATGTACGACAAAATTGAACAAACGTTACCGTTTTGTTGTTTTTCAGTGACCCAATTTATATAATTGGGTTACATTTACAAAAATCTGCAAATTCTTTAAGAGTTCCTGATTAGCCAACAAAAATCGTATTATACAAATAAAATTTATACAATATCTACGATATTAAGCAGAAGCTTTCATTTCTCCGTTGATTGAATCGCATGCGGTTGAACGCGGATTTAATCTCCATATACCTATGATTTTTGAACATTTCCGTGCACATATAAATCTGTGGACAAATTCATTCTGTGCATTTTGGCATTTCCCTAACAGAATGAATATTTTGCTTTTTGTGTTTGAATAGTTTTATAATTCATGAGTTTTATACTGATATTTGTTAATTTAATTATTACATCCTACAAAAGCTGTCAATTTATTTTATTACTTGCACATTTTACTTTTCACTGTGCCAGGAATTGTAAAAATTCAACCAAAAACCTGCGATTCCTGCTTAGCTGGTAGGTACATCCAGAAAGAATAAATTATTTTATTCATTTCTATTATTTTCAATTTTTCTTCTTCAGTAGGTATCTTAAATAGGTTTTTATTCTTCCTTGTTATAAAAACAAGTAAAAACAGAGTTTTAATTTTGGTAGCGTATGTTAGATTATTTACTAAGCAGTTTCAATTAAAATTAAATTGAAAGACACAAACTAATTGCATATGTTACGGGGCAAATCGGAAATTGTACGATACAACAAAACAAAGTAAGAATTTTAGAATTTCGAATTTTGATCCTATTTTTAATTTGCTAACAATAGAATAAATTGCATAACAATTCATTTTTTATTTTTACTTTTACTTTAACGAATTAAATATAATAAAAAATTCCAAGACTCAAGATGGTTATCCTCACTCGTCAAAGTTCAATCAGCCCATTGCTGGGGAGTGGTGGGGCGGATTCTGGGAAAGTATTATACAGATGGCAAAGTTTTGGGTCGAGCTGCTTTGAAATACGAAGAATTAGCTACCACGTTGTGCGATACGGAAGTAGTGATTAATACACACTTAACTTATATTTCTGAAGACACTGACGAGTGACGACCTGATGTCATTGACTCCCTCAGTGTCCCTGCAGGATTTGAAGGAAATTGGCGTTCCCGATATGGACATTTTAGACAAACGGACGAGGTCTAAAACAAAAGATTTAGCTATCGACAACAATTAAGGAAAGAGTTACGAGAAAGATTTCGCCACGAATATCTCGCAATGCTGTAGCAGCCTGGCGGAAAAATGAAGAATACTAAGCCTGTAGCCAAAAGAGATATCGTTCTCATTGGAGCAGACGGTACTAAAAGACTTGACTGGATCCTGGAGAGAATTTTGGAATTTTTCCCGAGACACGACGGGATTGTACGAGTAGCCCGATTGAAAATCGCTACTGGTGAATTGACTCCTCCAATTCAACGACTCCATTCTTTGGAAGTGTCCTACGGTGATCGGAGGGCAATTTTATCAGAGAAGATTGAGGAAATGAGGGAACCGGAGAAAGTGAGTTTCCCCCCTAGGAGAGCGTTAAAAACTCTAGCGCGATTTGGAATAATTTAGTTATTTAGTGTGAAATAATAATGCTTAAATATTTGTATGAAATATAAATTAATTTTGATGTAATTTCATAGTTTTAGAATGTCGCGTATGCGGACTTTTTCTTGAATTGTATTCTGTGTGTATGTAATTTATGCGCTTACGCAATGTAGAATAATTTCCATGCATTGTTATATTAAATTCATTTTATTTTTTTGTGAGTGATAGTAGTAGAGGAGCAGACCGTGTAGAGTTGATTAAGAGCTCGAACATTAAGTACAATACTGAATATTGAATCTGACAATTGATTGATTTAATATAGAAAGTACTGTACGTTCTTCTTTAGCTTTTCTTGATATTTTAATAGAAATAAACTAAAGTTTAATTAGGTACATTTATTTTGAGCCTAATTATTGCCAAGTCAGTTTAGGTCACATTACTTCGTCAGTCGCAAACATAAAATTTCCACGTTGGGGTTAATTCGGAGGCTATCTGTTTTGTTGACCCCCAACACATACATACATTTTACAATATCTGTATTAGAATCAGTTACTTTTCAGTAATAAATCTGAAGCGATGAGTATAAGCTGTAACGGACGCATCTATATCTATGCTTTTATCACAGATGTCTTCAAGCGCCTTTCTTCTGATGAAATTTAGAAATTGCTGTTCATACTTCAGCGTAAGTTCTTGCCTCTTCCTCTCTGGAGTGTTCCGTTTCAAAATGTGATTGGTGTAAGCTTTGGAGACCGGGATAAATACCTTTCCGAATTCGTCAAAAGATGGGAATTTCCAGGCCCTGACTTCAAGTTGGGATTTGGATATAATAAATCCAGCATCCAGAAATAAATTGGTGAAGAGTTTCAATTGCTTCTGCAGGGTTAACCATGTCACGTGTTCTTCTCTTTCCAAAAAGGCGTTTTCCTCTTCCGATTCATTGTAAAACAAAATGGAAGGAATGTTGACACAGCATTGCCCACCCTTCTTCAATAACCGGGTGATATTATTCATGGCATTTACTTTGTTTTCAATCAAATGCATTGCATAACTGGAGAAAACCAGATCAACGGTCCCTTCCAGCTTCCGAATTCGTTCATCCAGGTCGTTCCACTCTGCTCCGAAGTCCTGGACGAGGTACTCTATTTTGTTATCCTTGTTGTACGTGTTTGAGGCGTATTCAATCATTTCCTCACTGATGTCACAAGCTACAATCTTTTCATGATATAAGTTATTGGAAACCAACTTGGTGATATTGCCAGAACCGCAGCCAATTTCAAAAATTATATCCGTTCTGAAATAAGTATAATTAAAAGATTACTAGGCAAAAGCAAAAAGGATATTTCAGGTAAAACTTTAAAAATCAAATAAATACATATTGTGCTTAAAAATGTTAATTACTTTCTAGATGTGTCTATTTCCATGATGAGTTGTATAGCATCACTGTAGGACATACCGTTGGCTGTGTCATACTTGTCAGGGTTCCAAATCTCAATGGCAGATTTCTGTAAAATTAATAAAGAAAATAATAAAGAAAATAAAATGAAACTCGATGAAACCGCTTTACGGAGGATAGGGGTTTTCGCCCCAATAGTTTAGTGTAACGTGAGAAACTTTCCATTCTTACCTAATAATATGATTTTATGCACAGAATAGAAATACTTGGGCAGTATGAATAGTATTCCATAGGGTCATGGGATTTCATCATCAAAATGCTATACTTAACATTAGTAATTACTATATGTTACTAATTAGCGACATTTTATTCTAGCAATTCATAGCTGACCGAAAAAAACACTGGCCTGTTTTCAATGACTACAGTAATAAAACTCAGCATTAACATTTCTAAATTGGTTTCTCAAAACCGTGATTAATCATAGACCAACAAATAATTAAATACTTCATCCACCAATTAAGAAATCAAATCTTTAGGTGTCTTTCTCTTTAACTTTGTCTTGCTGTTTACTTTGTATTTGCATACCCATGAGCTATTGGCGTTCCTGAGTTCTTGTTGTAACAAAACATTACTAACCTTTTCAAAATTTTCGACAGAATTGTAGGGAGGCATCGTGACTGAAATGATGACAGGATAACAAAACCTACAGCAAGAAAAACATTGCAAAATTAAAATAACTAGTATGTAAGTAAATGTAAATGTAAATTTCATGTATATGAAAGAAATATTTGTTGAGAAAGTAGAAAACGACGCAGCATAGTAGCAAAGGAATCCATCCTAAAGTTTTATAAATAACAATTGCTGTGACAAAAAAATTCGGTTGAAATTCGTTCTACGAATTTGTGTATGGCAAAACAATTGGAGAGGATTTATTGCAATTATTTGCACCATCTCTAAAATGCGTAGAATTTAGTGGCAACCAATATTTTCAATTTTAACTCCATTGTGTGATTGTTTGTATGACCAATTTGTATTATTAGTAGTATGCAAATAATATGTATGCAAAGAAACTAAAAGAATTATAGCTTAAACAAATTGCTTTGTATTTATGAGTAGTTCAAATTTCAGAAGTTTGCAAATAATTGTATGAAATCCCCCTCCCCCAGAATGATCAAGTTTCAAAATTAGCAATTTCAACCTAATGAGACAGCGATCATTCGCCGTTTAGCCGATAGGCAAAATTTTTTCTGTAAATACCTTTGTTGTGTTGTGCCAGTGAAGAATAAACAACAGCACTAAGTGCAAAGCTAGAAAAATTTGGTCCTTAAATAAGGAAATACAAACATATGTAACACAGTAGCGGAAATATAACAAAGAAACAAGGCACAAGGCAGAAAAAATGCCAGTGAACAATTATTCAAGAATTTTGAATTTATACAAAACTGGACTTTTGGTCATACTTCATCATACTTCCAGTGCTTATTAATCCATGAATTTTATTCATTTTAATTATTTTTGAAATATTTTTGAAAAGTTTTATTTAACAACGGCAGTGCTGCTTACTGATTATATTACTAATGAAGTTACAGGCATTTTCCCCAAGAAAACTCGCTGGAGCTTCCAATTACAAATGACAAAGCGTTCCTGAGTTATGGAGGTTGCCAGTAACAAACAGACGAACAGACTGTTTCTATACAGTTGTGACACATTTATTGAATGAGATTTTAAGCATAGTCAAGCTTAATCCCCAGTTGACTAAAAGTCAAGGTTGCGATTTTCTTTAATAAGCGTTATCAGAGCAAATCGGAAAAAATGAATCTGAATAAAAATGTATAGTTATGTACACGGAAGGGGTTCAAATGAATACTTTGTTTTATTATCTTGCTTGCAACTTTTTTATTTTCTTATCTGTGGAGTCACCAATATTTTGCAACATGTTATGCAATATAGGCAAAGACACCGTATTATATAACATCCGTAAATCACAGAAGTTAGCTACCGCAATTTTTAAATGTATAAGAACTTGATATGATCTATGACTAACAACGTTAATACTACTACTATCATTAATTAATTATTACACCTTCAATTTATATAATTCCATCTATTATAATTTATATTATAGAATAACCGTGCTGGAACAAAACTTGTAATGATTATAATCATGTGTCAAAACTGTACCGTACCATGAATGATGAAACGATATAAGAATGAAACTCTTTCATTTTATGTGACGCAAATCATCAATAATAATATATAACACATAATAAATCTGTCATTTATCTCTCATGTCGTAAATAAACTTAATAGGTTTTCATCTGCCGTGACATTTCCCAATGTAAAACATCGTTCTGATATTCGACAGCCTCTAATCGCCATTTCTGCACAATCAATGTCAATTCAGAGTTTAAGAATTCCTGAGGCTTTACTGAATGGTTTCCTGATGACACCTGGATATTTATAGCAGGGTCTCCTTATGACATAAATAATATATTATCAGCAAACAAATCAAACCTCAATAAAATCAATAATATTTTCCATCTATTCTTATCTGAAAAGCGGGAGTAATTTGTAATTTATTTCAATGATTTCTGAGACTGAATACTATTAAACAGATTTATGAGAAGTCAAGGAGAAGTTCTTATTACAAAACTAAGTGTTGAATATTATGTGTTGAATATTATGTCATCGTAATAATATCTTAGTAATTCGTATAAACTGTAAAGTATACTAAAAATAGTGTAAGCATTCGCTGACCCAGTGTATTAATAAAAAAAGCGCAACCTAGAATGAATAGAATGAGAACTTAGGTACCTACGACAAGATAATAGATGAGCAAATGCATCCAGGCTTTATTAGTAAGCTAAAAGCAATGTGCTAGTCAAGAAGAATTCTTAGGTCATTTATTCAGGTAAATAGTTGTCGAAAGTTTATGGTACTTTGTTATTGCTATGATGTCAGTAATATGCATTTATTATGATGTAACTATTCTGTGCCTAGTAAACAAAGTCACTATGCTGAATAAATTACCACTATCTTGGTTACTAAACAATTAGGAGAATTTCCATTAATATACGACAAAAATCAAGGAAAGCAGCCGTTTTGTTGTATATTATTGTCGTATATGCCGTTTTTCAGTGACCGGTTTATTATAATTGGATTACATTTACCGAAATCTGCAAAATTCCTAAGAGTTCCTTATGAGCCAACAAAAATCGTATTATATACGAATAAAATTAATACAATATCTACTATATAAAGTAGAAGCTTTCATTTTGAGTTTGCATCGTATGCAGTTAAACGTACTTTCAATCACCATGTTCCAATGATTTTCGAACATTTTCTTGCACACATAAATCTGTGAACAAATTCATTCTATACACTTTAGTATTTCTCTAACAGAATGAATATTTAGTTTTTTGTATTTGAATATCTGTATAATTCATGAGCTTTTTACTAATATTTATTAATTTAATTATTACATCCTACAAGAGCTGTCAATTTATTATATTATTTGCATGTTTCACTTTTCTATGTGCCAGGAATTGCAAAAATTCAATTCGCTTGATCAGTCTGCTAAACCTGTCGTGGGGCACCTTGCGATTCCTGCTCAGCTGACCATGGGCAAAAGAATTTATTTTATAAATTTCTATTATTTTAATTTTTCTTCCTATTCCTAGGTATTTTTTATTCTTCCTTGTAGTGAAAACAAGTAAAAACAGAGTTTTAATTTTGGTAGCTTATGTTAAATTATTTAACCAGCAGTTTCAATTAAAATTAAATTGAAATGCATAAACTAATTGTATATGTTACGGGGAATAATCGGAAATTGTGTGGTACAACACTACAAAGTAAGAATTTTAGAATTTCGGATTTTGATCCTATTTTTAATTTGCTAAAAATCGAACAAATTGCATAAAATTTCATTTTTTATTTTTACTTTTACTTTCATAAATTAAAAATAATGAAAAATTCCAAGATAAGGAAATTTTTTTATAAACATTCCAAATGTAATGCTGCCTGGAACATTTACAACCTAACTCTAGTTTGTTATATGTGTTAAAAATAAATTCTGTACAATCCGTAATGAATAAATAGCAGCATAAAAGTAATCTTAACATGATTATATGCGTTACAGGAAGTTTATTTTAATTGGCTCGGTATTTTACTTATTTAACTTGTACTACACCAATAAATGTACAAAATTAATCTTGTAATATATTTCTCATGGACTCTAAAGTGCATAAACATTGGATCTTAATATAGTAATATTATCTGTCCCGTCTTATCATCATCTTCTGCATTACATTATATCAATATACTAACTGAACACGTGCTTATTAATAGTATGTAAAACGCGAAAAATAAAGATCATTAAGACCTGAAGAATAAATTAGTACAGTTCAATTTGGTTTAGTTTATAAGTTTCATAAATTAAAGATCTATCTTGCTGGACACTAATACAACAAATAAAACGTAAGTCCATTATGAATCAATTTATTTTTACAAAGTATTTGTTTATGAAATTTTTAATATTTCATTGTGCCTCATGTGCCATATGTTTTCTGTATTTTAATTGTTTTTATACTAATCATGACTTTAATAGAGAAATCAGTTATGAGTGTAAATTAAAAAAATATATGAAGATTTCATAACTTTATTGTTTACTTAAGAAAGATTACAGTTGAAAAATAACAAATATGTTATAAATAGTTCTTAATTGCTAAACCATAATAATTCCAACCTTATAACCAAACGTATCTTTGTTGACGACCCCTAGTTATAGAAGATTGGGAAAGGAATTCTACCATGGATCATTCGAAAGAAAAATTGCTGTTACCAATAATTGATTTGTCTCCATTTTTTGGTCCAACCCTGAAAGATGAGAGTGAAAAGCGGAAATGTGCATCGGAAATCCATTCTGCGTTTTCCAAGTTCGGAGGTTGTTACATTTCCGGCTTTGCGGATAAAGTGAAAACAATATTTCCACAGATGGAGGGAAATGGGAAGCTGAGTAAGATTCACGAAGCGTGCAAAAATTTATTTTCTTTACCAGACGAGGACAAGAAGCAAATTCCAGTGATTCAACCGGGAGGTTTTACTCGGGGCTACATCCCCATAGGTGGGGAAAGTGGTTCTCACAAGTTTGAAAAGAAAGAGGCGTTTTCCTACGGCCAAAATCGGGATGTGATTGAAAATCCAGCGGAAAATGCCCTGCAGGGTGAAAACGCTTGGCCCCCGGAGGAAATAATGGAGAATGGAAAGTTGGAATTGAACTGGAAATCCACTTTGGTCGATTTCTACGAAGAAATTTGCGATGTTTCAGAAGCGGTTATTAAATGCATGAGTTTGTCTTTGGGTTATGACGAAAATTATCTTGGAGGATTTTGCAAAGAAAGTCGTTCCATTTCCCTGATGAGACTTTTCCACTATTTGGGTCTTAATTTGGAGGAAATGGAAAGAGCAAGCAAAGATTCATCCATCATTGGATCCAGTGAACATACTGATTGGGGATTTCTCACTTTGATTCTCCAACCAATCAGTGCAGTCGAAGATACGTCCAAGGGACTCGAGTTTTTCCACGAAGGGGCGTGGCACGATATCCCCGCCCTCCCCAACACTCTCGTTCTCAACTGCGGAGACTACGTTTCTCTCTTTACCAATTCCATATTTAAATCTCCACTTCATCGTGTTCTCTCTAGCCAAGCGGATCGAATTTCCATGGTTTTCTTCCTCTATCCTTCTTTTGATGCCAAGATTCCACACCTGGAATCCTCCTCCAATGATAATCCAGCACTTAGTTTATTTAAAAACCAAAAAGAACAAACAGAAAACAAAAACACAATTCAGGACATCGATATTACCAAAATTTCCTTCGGATCCTACATTCTAAACAAATGGGATCAAGTTTTTAGGTACTAATAATTAAAATTTGTTACTGTAAAATATTTTCAAAGAAAAATGCATATGATCAAAATACATATGAAATACATATAATCAAAATAATATATGTAAAAATATATGACAATTTTATAAAGTAATATTTCTGTTCCTTATCTGATGAATTGTGATGAAGGACAACTATTCCATGTTTAAGCCTAGTGTACCAGTAGGATTAGGTAATTGTGGTTACAAAACCTAAATTGTCAAATGAATTGTAATAATTATTTTAATAAAATGTCATTTATCTATTCATCTCATTATTTGCTGACATTGAGACTTCATTCAACAAAAAATTGCAATTGCCTACCGGAAATACAATAGCATTTCATGATCGTACTTCGTATAATATCTGTACAAGCAGCCCATTAGCGAACGATTTTTTGCCTTCAGTTTTCAGTATGCTTGCGAAACGGGATATTCGGGAGAGCTCGGAGCTTTGTGTTTAAGAATATTATAGGACTTAGTTCTTAAACTCATATATAGTACACAGTTTGGTAGTTCGGTGAACAGCTGAGCTAGAGCGAACCCAATTCTTCCAGGAATCCTGGAATTGAGTTACAATACCCGCAGTCAAAATAATACTTTACGTAACATGTGTGGTGACGAATACTGTCTTCTTAGAGGAGCTGAGTTACAAATTGTAATTAATTCACTGCTATTTAAAATTGCAACGATAAATTGCAATGTCAACATTTGTCTATTTTTACTATGTTGCTTTCAGGTCATAATTATCGCTTGTTTTGGTCTTTGGCTTTTCGATCAACTTGCTCTTATCGTAAGAAATTAATTATTATTACATTAAGAAAGTGTAAATTTACATAGGAAATTATGAATTACGCTTTGAACAGAATGAGTGGTACTTAAGTGTCCCTCCTCCCCCAAAACTCACCGAAGGGGAACGAAAAATAAAATGTTTCAGAGAATTTCTTTGGTGGATACATTTGATTCTTCTCCTTGCAATCAATTTATCTGTTCGGATTTATCCCGTTAGTTAAAATTCTTTAAATATGAAACTTTTAAGATACAAAACTTCAAAACCAAAAACGTAGGTCATAACTATGTATTTTTATGTTGCAGAAACGGTTTACTGTGATGGCCTTATCATCAGTGATGTATACGTTCTTAGTGTTCAGCGGATTAATATTCTGGTGGTTGCTTCGACAATCCGGGTATGATCATTTGGGACGGGCAGCTTTAGCATTCCTGGGATTTTGGCTTACTTCTGCTCTACTTGTAATTACACATCTCTGCAATATGGTTACCTTAACGAGAAAGTTGAGGAACGAATTACCAGAACCAGTTCAAGAAATTAATCTCAAAAATCTCGTTTCTGTCAAAGATGCGAAATTTAGTCATACTGTTGAAGGTTGTTAGGAAATGTTGGGAAGGCAGGTTAATATTGCAGCTCAGGGTTATTTTGCATAGTAAATTAACATTTTTCACATAAAATTGTCATAAATGCTCAAAGTTATAATAATAATAATAAACTGCTTTATTGTCAGACCAATTATTAACTCAGAGTAACAATCCAAACTGTTTTCCAATTCACGACATTTACGAAGATATAGATTTGGTTAATTCAAGTACAAAACATACAGCATATACAGACACAGGGCAATCATTTCGAGAGCCAAAAGTATTTATAATTTTGCATGTTGATTATTTTTTAGATTTTGATAATTTAGGTAATACTTAATATTATAATAGATACTAATAAATCAATTTATGCAACATATAATAATAAGTTTAGAGAAAAATAAGTTTAAATAATGAAAATACTTATCAAGTATACCATTTTATAGAACACGATATGCTGTATTTAATGGATATTTAAGTTGCGTTTTTCGGATTTGAGCTATTTGGCCCTTTATCTTGAGCCGGGTGACAAATAAGTTGAACTTTTATATTATATTGGCAGATAATTTTTGATTATAGGACATGTAAAAGATTTGTGAGTTACATAAGTGGTATAGCAATGGAGGCAGTGAGGAGGAGGAGGAGAATGAAGGCGGTGCAAAGGGCGCACCTGATGCGGTTCAAAGTGTAGCACCAACGGCAAAAGCAGCAACAGAATTTGCACCAAAAGGCACAGAGACTATTGGACGTGGATTCCTGTGACAGCTTTCTTGTGTGGAGCTGTTCCCAGACTGCATTGGAATCCCAATTGCTAAGGTCGATGTCAGGAGGCACGTCTTCTCTAAAATCGTCGGGTACGAACTCCACCCACTGGGGAGTGAACTCCTTTCTTGGCTGCACCATTTCCATAAATAAGACTGCTGCAAGAATAAGGCTTTTGTCGATTGGTGGAATATTGTAGTGAAGATAGACAATTCCATGAGGTCGTGAGCGCGAGGATACGGACACTCCATAATTTCTGCGAACATCAGATGAACGGATGGAAAAGTCTAAAATGGCAACAAGTAACCCCTGGCTCCCAAGCAGATATGAAACTTCTAAAAGACCTTTATCTGCTGGATGAATTTGAATCTTCATTCGCACTTTCCCCGTGGGGTCCTTTACGACGTATTTGAGGTTGGAATGGCAGAAGACTTGGCAAATGCTTCCAATGTATGAGTCGTCACCTAATCTCACCTCTGCTGTATTTCCTAATTCTGTAATCCCCTTGAGAAGACAGAAGCAAAAGTACTGAGCCATGGCCCACTTGAAAGTGCAAACTCTTGCAATGGTTAACACCTTTTCGCATTTGTAGTTAAAGACCTCAAGAGTGAAGAGTCTGGCGTCTCTCATGTATCCGACAGCCACTTGAGTAGTTCTTTCCTTGGCAAGGTAGACCCGTTTGCAGGAATCGTCGATTATATCAAACAGCGAGAAACATTCTAATCTATTTTGCGTATTTAAATCGATAGAGTTTTCTGGACGTCTTTCCACCAATAAATGGCAGGTTTCCACTAGAAGCTCGAGTCCAGATAGTACTGTAGGGTCATCGAAGTACGGATTTTCTTCCCCATTGTCGTAAGGAAAATCCAAATTCATCATTTTTAGCAAAATTTGATCTACAACAGTTGGCTTTAGGATAGCTATTTTCTGGTCTATTGTGTTTCCATCAATAATCGTAATACTAGAATCGGAGCTGCAAAAACTTGTAGAAGAATCACTTGAAGAATTTATATCTTCCATTGCCACAGTAGTCTTCACCTATTTTAGGCTTTTTATCCTTCTGGTTGTGTACCATAAAAGGAATTTGCGAGTTGATGAAAAACAGTAAACCTGGTGGGATTTGCACACACTTTTTGAGGTATATAAGGAGGCTATTCGATAAGTTTTCTTATAAAATAATATAAAACAACAATTGATAGAATAAATTGGCCTGGAGACATTGGACAATAATGAAACGTTATCTAACGTACTAAAAACTGCAATTTTCTGCACAAAATTGAGTCGTACAAGTTTTAAACGGAAAATAAAATCGCAAAAGGAAATGCAATGATGCTAGAAGAGAATCATTTAGAAAATTCGGTTTAATAAGACAGCTAATTCTAAAAATTTCCGTGTTTTACAAATATTTCCCTAGTCCAATAATATTTTATAAGAAGAATTTTCTGATATGTCCTGAGTTAAGATACTCATTACGAAAATATTTTTGTACTACTAAATAATTATACTTGCTAATCTTAAAATGGAAATAATTGCAATCAAAACAGTTACCACTTTTGTAAAGTTCAATATAATTTTAATAAAAACATAATTTCCGTACCGTACTACTACAATATTTTATGCGTACCATTTTTGTTTAGTTTTAACTTCTCCGCTCTGTTGTTGTTTGTAGCGAGAAACGATTCTGTCCACAGCGTCTTCCTTATCTTTATGAGAGTTTTTTGGTCTCAATTTTGGTTCTCTCATTCGTCGTTCATCTTGCTTCTTCTTTTTCTTGGAAGGTTTTAAACTTTTTCTTGTAATTTTACCCTTAGGTTTCATCATTGGCAGTTTAGATATTCCTTCCTTTGCCGTAAGACCTGAAAATTTTGGGACTTCCACTTCCATTCCTTGCTCAATTTCCTTATTCTTCTTCTTTTTGCCTTCTTTCTTTAGTTTCTTGGCAGGATTTGTGTTTTCAGTAACAGATATATCTTTAGAGTCATCTAAGTCAATTTCCGATGGCTTACTTTCCTCTTCGTTCCCAGTTGCAGTTTTTTCAAGTCGTTTGGCTTTTCGTCTTTCTAATCTGTTTAGTTTTTTCTGAGATTTTTGGGCGTTCACATTATTTTCTTTACTTTTCTCAGTTCGCTTCTGTTTGGCCTTCACGGCTGCTCGATTTTCCAGTGAAAATTCAACAATAGGTCTCTAAAAATGAATAAATTTCAAAAAATCAACATTAAAATATTGTAGAAATTTAATTTAATTTTTAAATTACCAAAATTGCACACAATTATAATAACGGTAATGAAAAAAAGGTAAATGAACCAAAAATTATGTTACCTTATTTTGAGAAAATACATTTGGATTGTTATTTAGCTTTCGTAAGGCTTGAAGGGCGTGTTCATGCTGAGTAAATGTGACGAAACCAAAGCCTTTCGATTTTCCAACTCCATCAATATCGACATCGTTTAGATCTCTCATAATTTTAGCCTGTGCATAAAATATTAATTTAAGTAATTCCATATTCAAAAGATATAAAAATTTAGTAATTTAAATTACCTCAGTTAACTTGGAGCCAGGAGGAGAATGTTTTGTGAATAATTTTCTCAAATTTTCATCAGTGTACTTAGGAGATAAATTGTGTACACAAAGTCGGTTATCAGAAACAAAAATATTCAGGTTTCTTAACATTTGCTTTTTAGTTTTGGTGAGGGAAGCCCGTAGATTCATGTCTGTAGTTGACACACCTTCGGCACCTTCACTTCCTGGTCGTATAACTTAAAAATAAATCAAGTCATTGAATAATTAAGACCATAGGCCAAAAAACCAGAAACATTTTTTTATTTAGAAATAAATCTTTGTAAAAAAACTCACATCCCTCCCGAGCCAAATACAAATTGCGTTTATCCTTTTCCTCTTTTGGCGCATTTTCTTCGATTGCCTTTTCTGTTAGCCTTTCCTTTGACATTGCTGGTGAAAGATAAAACTGACGTCTTCCTAATTTGAAATACTCTGGTTCTTCACTTGATTTCTTCAGACATTCGTTTGCAGCATTTAACTCCTGTAAAAATGGGGGAAAATTATCTTAAAATAATTTAATCAATAAAAGAACATTTAGAAATTTTCAGCAAACTTCGAATAAAGACTGCAGAAATCTCGAAAATACATGTAGCAAATTTTAGGACGCAATCAGATATCAAACTTGAAAAAAAATTGACTTGACCCGATTTTATTTTGCGTTGTTGCACAGATTGGTGAATGTGTACCTTAAATTTAACAAATCCGGTTCCTTTGGGATGCTCAGTTAACTTATCTTTACATATCAAGGCATATTCGATTTCTCCAAAAGTTTTGAAAAATTCTTGCATGTCAGTTTCAGTTGTCTCAAATTCTAAATTGCGAATAAAAAGCGTTTTTCCTTCTTCAACGTCATTGCGTCGAACTCGCTTTTTTGGAATATCCTCCATTTCTCCGTTACTATATTTTAAATTAAAAATACATTATACACAGGAACACAGGCAGGATTTTGTTAGAACTGGATATTACTTTATTTATAGTGTATTTCTTACAACTTAGTTTTCCTTCCACGTTTAGAGAATTTGGAATCCTCATCCTCGTCTTCACTTTTAATTTTAACATCAGAATCAAGTGGCATATCAATGTCATCTAAGGGCTCCTCCTTGATTTTCACATCCAGCACATCACCATTCTCCTGGTTGCCATTCTCCTCTGAATTCTCACCCTTCTGAAATGTCTTTTTGGGTAACGCCCAATCCACAGCTATCGTTCTACCTGAAAATAGAAATGAAAATACACTATAAATTAATTATCACCTCAAAAAGCATATCTAAAATTAATGACATACATATTATACTAATAATTATTATTAAAACCTTCCGATATTGTTTACATTCGTTTTGCAACGGCTTATTAATAATAAATGGGAAACAAAACAACACGATTTACATCATAAGGTTTCACCGCATATAATCATGTTTCTAAAGCATATGCATATGCTACTACCATTTGGTGTTTTCTCGTGTTATTCATTCATAAATATCGGAACTGTTATCCCGGAACTATGTTTAACTAGAACTGAATTAGCTTTCAGTGGGCGAATTAACTTGCCCAAGGAACTTGAAATATTTTAGTAAAAGAAATGTCACATTCTTGTTCTCTCTCTCATCCAGTTACCACAATTGACATATATTCAGTTTTCGAGGATGGAAGTAGTAAATCTACATCTCCTCCCACAAAGTGTAAAGAACCTCCAAATAAGTCCTGGTTTCCCTCCTACAAAAATAATTGGTAAAGGGAAGTCATTGAACAACCTAATTTTTTAAGGATTCCCTTTGGATCAATTGGAGACAATAGTGAGCCACTTCAAGACAAAACAGCTCGTCATTAATGACGACTATGATAGATACGAACCAACACGAAAGTTAATTTCGTTGATAAACAATAAACAAATAAAAACAATTGCAATTGCAGTTAATTGGGGACATAAGATGTTCAATAGTTCCGGTCTCTCCAAATATGTCGACAGACAATCAAAACACTATTTAGTGAAGGTAGGCCGGGGGAAGGTAATTGAAGAGGAACACTATGAAATATTACGTAAATTGTGGTAGACGGTGGAACTTAAATATTATACATAATAACTATTTCCTACAATTTAATAATTAAATAAATAAAATCACCCATGAGATCCGTAAAATTTAATTTCTGAATAGCATCGATAGCTTGGTGAACATTTTCGTATTGAAGGAAAGCACAACCGACCATTTTCCCATTAGGCTTCCTAAGAATGTTCACTTCTTTAATTTCGCCACAGGACGCAAAGTGAGTTTTAAGTTTCTCATCCGTCAACTGAAACAGGAAATGCAAATAATTATTAATTTATCTTTTATTTGTATTTAACCTTCAAACGCACAAGCTGATGTTTATAAAGAGTGGTTACATGATATTTTTATATGTTAAAAATGGAAAATTTAAGTGTACCTTAAAAATAATCGGTTTATCTCAAGAAAAATAATCATTTTATCTGATATAAATACATTTAACTAATAAATATTTATGCAATCTCAAGTATTATTACTCTGAACTGATAATATAACTTTGCTCAAGTTTTAATGCAATTTGCTAATGTTTTGATAAGTTTACCTCAAGGAGAGCTAAAAATCCTCACATACTTGAGATAACAGATAAATGTACTAAAACTAAAACATTAGCAAATTGCATTAAAACTTGAGGAAAAGGTATATTATCAGTTCGGAGTAATGATACTTGAGAATGAATACATATTTATTAGGTAAATGTATTTAAGTGAGGTGAAGTGATTATTTTTCTTAAGGTAAAAGGATTATTTTTGAGGTACACTTACATGCTTTTTTTAAAATGTTTCTTACTTGAAATGGCAAGTTTCGAATAATTAGACGAGACTTTTTATTTATAGGTTTTGGTCTAGGAGGTTTGGGTCTTTCTATTGGAATGGAATTTACAGATCCTGGAGGTGGGGGCCTTGGTCCCTGAACTTCCCTCGACTGTTCGGTTCTGGAAACGGACAACTTCAGGATTACTTTATTTCCTCCGATTTTCTTCTGTGAATATTCCTTTATAGCCGCTGCTGCATCTTCGCTGATGGCGTACGTGACATAAGCAACAGTTGTATCTTGCTTCCTTTTCTCTGCAATTGTAATTCATTTGTAATTTTCGTTTATCAATAAGAACGTCATAATTATTACGAATAAATGTATATTTTCGAAATATGCCAACTAAATAAATCTTTATTCAATTAGGGATGCTAACTAATGTATGATTATAATTATAATTAACTTACCACCCCTGGGATATTGAATGTAGCATCTTTTGATTGGTCCGATTTCGCCAAAGATTTCTTCAATCTCCCGTTTACTTACTTCTCTGGGTAGATTTCCTACGAAGACTGTTCTTGTGTTATCCGAATCAATTGCCGCAGGTGGCAATGGTATTATTGGTGACGGAGGAACCTCCATAACCTGGAAATGTACATAGTTAGAAATAAAAATTTATTTCCAGTTAGTAAGAATTATGGGTTTCTTGTAATCCATTATGTACTTACTTTATTGTTGTAAATAAAAATCAAAGCCCTGAATCAATGATAATTCCTGACTTTCCTGGTGGAAAAACTGATTTAAAGAAAAGAACTGTAAAATTACGGTAATGAACAGTCAAAATTATTTTCAGTAATGTGCCCGTAGTAAAGGAAACACCATGTGTTTGTGAACAGCATGATGATTTAAACTTAGAGGACAAATCCAGCGCAGTTTTCAATTTCGTATTGGTTTACTGAGTTCACAATACCCCAAACTATCACAGAGTGCATTTGCAAGGCTATTTACCACAAAAAAGAGAAATTTTCTTTTTCATACTTCAAATGCAATTTCAATTTCCAAATTGTAAAGCAATTTACCCACAAAGAACTTCCCGGCACACATTGTGAGTATTAATTCATTAAATGATCCACTATTAAGTAATTAGACAAGTCGAAGAAGAAAATTCTTATTTCGAATTTGTTTGTAAATAAATGAAAATAAAGTTCTCTCTGTAGTATGGATAAAAATAAAATTGAAATGAAAAATGGTCCGCAAGCTTTTGCTTATGAACTAAAGGGATTGCACTACAAAAATAGAGAAAACGTTGAATTTTATTAACTTTATTATCCTCAGGATTTACACTCTGTAAGCAATGTAAGTGTCTATTTCATGAAAAATCATATTATATACTAAATAACGGCTTTTTTTATTCTAAAAACACAAAATATAGATAGAACAACTCTTCTTAAATTTTTTACAAAAATGAAAATTGTTTGATGTGGGTTATCATGTTATTTAACTTTAATTTTAAGTGTCTGTTTGTATCTGTACATGTAAAAGTGTGTGAACCTTTGAATGAGTGAAAAAATGATAAGAAGCGCCTACGTGCAGGAAACCTCGTTCGTTTTGACAGTCCTTGAAAATCCATAATATGTTCACTTGAACATGGTTGCTAATCAAATAACCACTAATTATTGGGTTTTTCATACATGTTATTTTTTTTATTTGTCGATGTATGTGATTACTTAATATTTCAGTTAAGAAAAATTAAAATTTTTAAAATCCTATTAACTCTAAAAATTTTATGACCTATTTTGCTCGAATGAATTATTTTAAGGAATTATGACTCTCCCATATTGGTTTTTATTTTAAAACGTATTTTTAGATCCCTGTCGCATGTATAGGTATGTTGGTATCGGTAGACTGTTGTTAACAATGATGATAGGGAGAGCCATGACCGGCTGAGAAGATTTTAAGGAACTATAAAATGCATGGAGAGCCAGACATTTGATGCATATCCTTGTTTTAGTTGCCAACCACAAACGTAAATTCGTTTGTCTCCTGTTGAATATATTTGGTTATTGTTTAAATTAGAAATTACCATAATAAATCAGGACTACTTGTCAAAAATGGCAAACGTTTCCGCTCGATCAGTATTTTCCGCGGTTTTATTACTCTCAGCGATTGCTTTTGCAATCGAACCGTTAACTCACACTGTTACTCATCAAGAATTGTCTCTCGTCATATCAACTTTTACTGTAAGCTCAAAATAAATAATTCCTATAAATATTAAAGCTTTCTTAATGCTTGAAATTTGCATTTTCTTCGTGATTTTGCTTAATATAAAATAAACCGTGGTAAACGACATGGTAAAGTGGACAAAGGTAACACTAAAAAGAAATAGAGCAAAATTTCAAAAAAGGAAACAGACAGACATAAAGACTAAGCAAAAGCAAAAAGTGCATTTCATCCACTTAATAATACTTTTTTCTTTTTGTAGTTACCCTGGAACGATTCTAAAGCATATTGCGAAGATATCGGCATGAAATTGTTAAGTATCAATTCTCCAGAGAAGGATAAAATTTTAGTGGACCTCTTTGTTAATGGAGGAGCTGGAAACGGTAAGTAAATCTTGCATATTTCTTGAAATTAAGTTTTCCCACCTAATACTGTTTTACCCTTATCAATTTGAAACTTAACATTTACGTAGCTTAATAATAATTAGATACTTAAGCAATTAAAAAGTCAATAAATAATATGGAAAATATTTTCTCTTAAATAGGTTATTCCAAAAGTTATTCCCATTCTTTATTAAACTAGCATTTAATTGTAAGAAGATTGATTCTATATATAGTTTTGGGTTGGGCGTCTGTCTGTCTGCCTGTGCGTTAATTGAAACTTTTTTACTTTTCTACAGAAACCCTAAGAGGAAATAGCTGGGTTTCGGCCACCGAGGTCGTGGAAGGTGTTTGGCACTGGGATTCCACTGAAGAACCATTTTACTACACTCGTTGGTTTGTTGGTCAACCCGACGACACGGCTGCCTTAAACTGCGTCTACCTCGCCAACTCTGCTTTGCTGTACTGGAGAGATGCTAATTGCTCTGCCCCTATGTATTTGATTTGCGAATCAAGCGTACATTAAATTCTAAACCCAAAACTTGTTTTTCTAATAAAAATACCAAAACTTCTAATTAACTGTTTAGCATTAGTTTGCTTATTAGTAATTTATTAAATTTTAAATAAAGCATTTGAGTTTTGCTATTACATGGAATATTATTTATTACTTGCATGTATTTTTATGGAAGCATTCTGATTTCATTTATAGAATTAATACAAGACAATTATAATCTTATGGTACACAAGAATTACGAAGTTTTAGTAAAAGTTTCGAAAAAATTGCAATTTAATCCGGAAGGGCGGTAATAATTTTCCTTTTTGTAATATCTTATTTCGCTTACTATTGTAATTTACAGAGGAAACCATTTAAACACCCGAAATAATATAGTTAAAAGCATTAAAGCATGCCGGACTGCCTGAGAAAGATTAGGATATCATTTCAAATTCATTACTGTCGAGGTAGCTCATATTACTAGCTGCTGATCGTGGAGGGCGAAAATTGCGTCCAGAATGTAAGACATCACAGTAACAAGAATAACTGTCAAAATATTGTCCCGCTGGACAAATTTCATGTCGACAGTCACAAGTGCAAGTATTGCGATTCCAACTAATCCAATTCAAATAGTCATTCTGCGGCTTTGCGCCACACTTGTCTTCGTCATCCTGGTTTGCACAATAACATCGACACTCTGGAAAATTGTAAGACTGCCTTGGGGTGCAGTCCTGTTAAACAATAAATCATTTGTGAATCGAAAAGACAAATTCATAAAAGTTAATATATATGAACATTCTAATTTATGAGCTAAGCTAATCCTTTTTTTCATTTCCGCTACTTTGTTATGTGCTTTCTAAGGAATTAGTGATCAAGTGGTTTAGCACCTTACTGATGAAGAGGGACGAAGTAATTACTTACCGTTTGTTTTGTAAGGCAACCACACTTGCACTCAGCATCACCCATCATTGTCACATTTACTACCTTATTGTAGTCAAAATGATGGACATCGGGAGTGGCTTGTCCTTCAGTGACAATTTTAAATTGGTATGTCTGTAATACAAATATTACAAAATTGGAATTGTTAATGTTAATAGGCTAGCAATTAATTACCAAACTAATTGCACTTTTTACCTGAACGATAATTTCATATTGTTTGGTCGCTTCGCATGCAAAATTGTCTTGCCCACAGCAACCGGTGCAACTTAAGAGCATTAAGAAAGCAATTATCAAATTAATAGCAATTATAAGACCATTATTTACTTTATTTTAATGAAATTTTAGTAAATATTGGAATACTTTATTTATATCTGTGTGGTCTCTCTATGTGTGCATGTGTACTAAGTTTTTAATCAATCGATTACTTAAAATTTCACTATATACTATTCCAGAGCTTTTATTAACAGTATTCTGCTTTTGTTTCACATTTTTTGTGTTTTTCCGTCTTTTTTTGTATTCGTCCGACCACCTAGACGAAATGGACAAAAAGCGGACACCATTGGGGTTTTAACTTGAGACATATATTTTTTTCGTGTAGGAATTTATATTTTTTTCTATATTTTAATTATGTTTTATTGTTCAATAAACCCCAGCCCTGTCATGTAATTTTTCATACCAACGGATTGCTTTCTAATTTTTTTCTTATACAGATACTGATATTTTCAACAGTCCTATTGTAAAATACTATTTTCGTAACTTTAATGTTTTTCTGTTTTTGTTTGCAATGTACATGTACATCATGTTCGCAGTCTATTAACTGAGTTTTGTCCGATGTTTTTATGTGCAGTAAATGTGCACTAATTACTGAAAGTAAACTAAGGATTTTAAAGATTCTTACCTCGGAATTTCTACACACGGTGGATAATAATAATGATCTGTTTTTCTGTTGGTGTAAGGAACTGCACTTGGGAGAGTTCTTATTTTACAGGCTCCTGCATGGGTTATGACTGGATATTTCTTATCTGCCTGCCTTCCAAGTCCACCTTTAATAAACAATACTTATGAACTCTAATTATTATACACTACAAAATATCATAATGTATTACGGATAGCCTTAAAGACTAAATAAAAGTATTTGGGAATTCTAGCTTAGGATTCCATATTTTGGTTTGTATCTAAGTATACCTTATAAATACCTTTACCTCAAGAAAAAGAATCGCTTTATCTCATATAAATACATTTATTTAATAAATATTTATCAAGTCTCAAATATCATTACTACTCCGAACTGACATAATACCTTTTCCGCAAGTTTTAATCCAGTTTGCTAGTATAGTATCTTAGTACATTTAGCTCAAGTGGAGCACAAAATTCTCACTATACTTGAGGTAAGTGTACTAAAACATTAGAAAATTACATTAAAACTTGAGGCAAAGGTATATTATCAGTTCGAAGTAATAATACTTGAGACTAGATAGATATTTATTAGCTTACTGTATTTATTTTAAGGTAAAGCGATAATTTTTCTTGAGGTAAACCAATTATTTTTTAGGTACACTTAAATACAAACATTTATAATTTACCTCGGCGATGAACAGTAGGAGAGTAATCATCGTCCTCGGAGGGTGAAATGTATACTTTTCCTATGTTTACAGTAAAGTATACAATTTAACTTCATATTTACTAATAAATAGAGAATTGTTGAATGAATCAAATTATTTTGTTATTGCATCTATTGCGACATTAACAGAAAAGAATGTAAAATTGAGAATAAGCTGAAAAGAGTTTAGTATTATAATATATTGAAAAATGCTTAACTGTTGTCTTCTCCTAAAAGTGGTTTTCCATGAAGATCTACCAAATACGCTTTTCCACCTTCCTCTTTAACTTTTACATTACCTATGAACTTCTTAAAAAATGTGACAGGGTCGTACTTGCCGGAATACTCGTCCAACAAAGCCGTATCGATCTAAACAGGTACCTTCATTATGCTTTAATTTGCGAACCGAACTAATTAACTTGAGTTTTACACGTTTTCATGTATATCTTACAAATGTCATTAGAAATAATGTTAAAATGAAGTTTAGAATTGCATTTGTTTTTCAGAGAACTAAATTATTTAAAATTATAAAGGTGTCAACAGAATTCAATACCTTAGGAGACACTGTCTCTCTTTTATATCGCGATTTCTGGGCATTTTTTGATTGTTCAGGTTCAGGAATGTATGTATGTTGGCGAAAATGTTCACCAATTACTAGCCCAACTATTTGTAGCAGTAATAATATTTGTACAATGAAAAATGAATGCATTACTATATGGAATAATTAGACTGAAAAATATATTGAAAATTGTAAACAAAAGTTCGCAGAGAAAATCGGAAGACAAATAAAAATAAGTAGAATGAGATTTAGAGCATTGCTCTTTAAATTGAATTTATACTCTTTATTCATGTAATAATAGAAATAATTAACAACACAGTTGACAGTTAAAATAACGAGTGGAATGACCTCAAGGAATTCTCAGTAGAAAAGTTAGACTTCCGCCTTTTTTGCCTCGTTTCCTTTACTGGATTTTATGATTAATTAATTTCATTGATATATGCAACTTAGATATCAGTTTTAAAATACTCCCACTCAGGGTGAAGGAATAAATATTTTAGATAAAATTTACTACTAATACAAAGTCATTAAGAAGTTGAAAGCGTTGTGAATTTGCCGAGTTGTGATCATAACTCATCATTTAGTTATTCAGTAAGAATTCAAGTTTTTTTATTATTATTTTAGGCATAGATAGTTCCCAAGTCTAAATCTTAAGCGACTGGTATAATTAATGTGGATTATTGCTAAATACATCTTAAAATAAACGATTGAGTAACTTAAACGGCTTTCTCAAGTACTTTATCAAGAAACGGATTATCATTAAGAGACATCCGATGTAATAGATTCTCTGGTATCCTTTCTTCGTAAATGTCTGTGTGCTCCATCTTTAGTAAAAGTTTCTGCAATTTCCTTTAAAAGATCACCGAAAGCAACTTCATCCATGTTCTGACTCAGTTTATGAATAAGGAACCAATCTCCATGCCTGCTGTCGGTTGATACAATATCTATAGTATCCTTTGTAACATACCGTGCTCTTCTCAGAAGTAAATATTTTCGAAAGAATGGGCAGACAATTGTTACTATTCGATAAATCAGGCCGAGTACGGACACAATGGCGACGAAGATGAACCAAAACCTTGAAAACAAGCCACCAATTAGCAAATATCATCATTTATGTCACTTGTCAAGAAATGAATAAGGAATTTTTACGTGTAAAATTAAAAACCGTCTTTACCATAAGAAAATATAAATTTTCTCGTTGAAGATATTGATGGGAAGGACGCAGATTAAGTCAAACTGATTTTTCCCGAAGGCCACGCCCCCCGTTTGAAGTCTGCAAGCTGTAACAGTCGGGAATACTCTGGCCAAGGCGTCATTCCTGAGGTACGGTTTCGTAAGCGTCAAGGAGAATAGCTTGAAACCATAAGTGGAGAACTCATGATTCAGAATGTAGTCCGTTACGACTATTTCCAATACGATGTGGATGAAGTTCATCACTTCAAAGACAACATAATAGATAGCGTATTTGTTGTGGTGTCTCCGATTCGGATTGAAATACCACAAAATTTTCTGTCGTTGCTTCCCCTTCTTGTCGTCCGAAAGCATCGGCAGATTTAAATTCCCAACCAGCATCATTACTCGACCTCCTTCGATTTTTTCCCAGCACCAATGAGGAGTGTAGAAAATGGCAGCTTGAACCAGTAGAATGCACCATATCCACTGATAATAAGTGTGGTAAATCAGCTCGTCTCCTTTGACACTTGGTCGTACTCCGGGGGCGATTTCATTGTCCTTAACTGTAATTTTAAGAAAAACATTTGCACCACAGGTGTAAAACATTTTCATAAATAGTAAAATTTCCCATATCTAAAAAATATATGAATTCCCTCGGCTTTACCCCAACTTGACATTTTAAATTTGTAAACAAAAATTTAGTTTTTGTCAATTGGTCGATAAAACATATTTAATGTGGAATGAATTGGAATATGCACAATGTAGGAATGCTTTTTTGAAAGTTATATACCTGGTTCATAAATCCATTTTCCTTTGTCATACTTCCCCTTTGTAAAAGTGGAATGAATGAAGCAGTACTCATTTGCGATTTCTTTTACGTCAGCACTTCCCATACAATTAATGGGATGGCCTATGTATAATTTGGAACTAACAAGAATAGAAAAGGCGACGAGGAAAAGCCCAGTCCAAACGTAATGCAATCGGAATATTACATTGTCGATGTAGATTTTTCGTCTGTTGAACTCTAAAACGCTTTTAAGAGAATTTATTACTGGATTTGGAATAACCATTTTGCTTAGTTTACAAAGGAGATTTTTATATTTGTAAATTTTCCGACAGAAAATAAATTGCTCAAAGAGCAACGACGGCCAAGTCATTGAAAATCAGACAAAAGTAATTTATCTCTTTGAACATTAATATATATGTGGGCGAAAATAAGTAAGAGGCTGAAGAATTCCATGAAAAGCGGAAGAGCTAAAGCTAAAGCTAAGCAATACGGGGCGGGGCTAATTTTCCTAGCAAAAATTGGGTACCTACGTTTGGCCACCACAATGTATGACGTTTCTATAAAAGTTTATAAATAGAAAAATGAATTCTCAAAATTCTGTTCTATTTATACAATTCACAAGCATATTGGGAAATTTTACTCTTGAAAATATGTTGTGATCATTTTTCTAAAAACTGAACTTTTAGATTAAAAAGTTTTAGAATTGGATTTTGCTAAAATGTAAGTTTACTTGAATTTGTGACAATTATTGTGATTACCTGGAGAGATTGTATATTTCCATTCAAGGAAGTAAATAAATCAACGTTCTTTTGCAGTACAATCAGAAGAAAAATAATTTTAATAACATTTTTTTCCAATTTCACATAATTATTGAACAATTATTTAGCCATTTGTGACTTTCTATTTAAGTGCAAACTGTTTTCACTCATACCTGTCATTTCTGCATTTCCAATTATTGAAAACTAAAGTAAAACGGTATTAATTAATTTAACGCGACTAGATTTTAACTACTGTGTCAGTGTACATATATTTGGTGGCTATAGTATTATTATTTTTCTTACGGTTATGGTAAATTCAAAATATTGCACATATTAGATTAAGGATAGACACTACATTTATATAAAGTACTAAACGATTAAAATTTCAGAGATTCCTGAATGCATTTAAATAATCATTAGAGGTATTCACTAATTAAGAGGCAACGATTACAGAATAATTAGAAAAAATAACTTAACTGGAATGGGGAACGTTATGTGTACATAGCATTGTATTATACTTCATTACAGTTACAAATATGCAATCGCACTTGAGATTCTCAAGTTGAGAAGACAGAAGGCATCTTTTGGGGAACATTATTGTTTGCGTTAACAAGATTGCTACAAAATGAACCATACAGTGCAAATTGTTCAGAATTTAGAAAACAAAATCAAATTCGCGACTATCCTTAATTGCTTATCATTACTACTTAAACTTAAACTGTTACTACTGTTATATTACAAAATTATTTGGTGGTATAAAGAGCTATACAAACATAAACCGGTTACATAATACTTTCAAACAGGAACAAATATTTATACCCTCTAACTTTACTACTCATTTCGGATTACAAAATATTTTTCTGACATTTATTTACATTTTTTACTTCGCCTACATAACGCTGAATAACGCGACTTTAATAAATCTCGTTGAAAGTTGCAGTCAGATTTGTCAATAGCCTTTTAGCAATAATATTACCAAGATTGTTATACAAATAGTGCATTTTATCCTGAATGGAAATTCACCCGTATTTGTAGTGTTCTCCATTTTGACATGCGTCAACTTAGAATGTTTCAATAAGGTTTTACATTTTAGCACCACAAATTAATAAACATTACAACCTCTTTAGTAGCGCTGCTTTGAATAGTAATAACTGAACATTATAATAGTACTAATCGTTATAGTTCCTGGAGGTATAATATTATCAGACAAACATCGAAATAGAAGTTTACTAAACATATTATTTTTGCAAGGAGACTTCATCGGTTAATACGGGATTCATGAACAATATTTTTATCTACCTAGTTCATAATTGGGCTAATCTTGACTGCGAGTATAATTACTGTGCATTATCTATACATATAATCTCAACAATACTTTGGTAGCTGAAAGTAATCTCTGAAATAAAAAAAGTTTTAAACGATTTTCTCCAGTATTTTTTCAAGAAACGGCGTATCATCAGAATGGGGATCAGGTACTATAGATTCTCTATGATCCCTTCTTCGTAAATGTTTGGGTGTTCCACCTTTGGTGAAAGTGTCTGCAATTTCCTTGAGAAGGTCGCCGAAAGCAACTTCGTCCATGTTCTGACTTAGTTTGTGAATTAGGAACCAATCTCCATACATGCTGTCGGTTGACACAATGTCTATAATATCCTTTGTGACAAACCGTGCTCTTCTCAGAAGTAAATATTTCCGAAAAAGTGGGCAGAAAACTGTTACTATTCGGTAAATTAGTCCGAGTACGGACGCAATGGCGACGAAGATGAACCAAAACCTGGAATTAAATGTGTTCAATAATTACAGTAAGAAATCTTTATGGCAAAAAATCGCTTTTAATTCGTGTAATATTCGTGGTTTGGCGAGAAAAGGTCCAAAACGAAAACGTCCAAATGACACTCGAGATAAGGTCCAAAGCAACTCGAGATAAGGTCCAAAGCAACTCGAGATAAGGTCCAAAGCAACTCGAGATAATGTCCAAAGACACTCGAGATAAGGTCCAAAGACACTCGAGAAAACGTCCAATACAATGTAATGGATAATGAGTACGAAGAATGTAGAATGAGTACGAATGTAGAATGTATATAAGGATAATAGGAATGTACGTAATGTAAGGATAAATAGCATGTCCAATTAGAAATAGTGCTCATAGTAAATTCTGTTATGACAATGTGATGTGCAATGCAATGATAGTCAAATTGTTTATTAATTTTAATTTAGAGTTACATTTGAATGAGAATATTTTTACATGTCTTACATATCTGAAAGAAAATAGAACTGGGGAAATATTAATCCTTTTTGGTTAACCTTTTGTGATTACTCTTTAACAAGTGGGCAATTGATTGGCAGTACTTTGTAATGTCAATGATATTATAGGTCGTTATAATATTTTTTAATCTTTCATTGATGAGAGTGTATCTACCTGCTGGGGTTTTCCACATGCCACTGTTAATCCTAATTTGTGCAAGATGCCATTTATTTTCCTCTAGAATTAATTTGTCAATGAATTTGTACAAACGCGGCTTATTTGTACGAAACTGTCGAATTTGACTATCATTGCATTGCACATCACATTGTCATAACAGAATTTACTATGAGCACTATTTCTAATTGGACATGCTATTTATCCTTACATTGCGTACATTACGGACTATTATCCTTATATACATTCTACATTACGTACTCATTCTACATTCTTCGTACTCATTATCCATTATCCATTACATTGTATTGGACGTTTTCTCGAGTGTCTTTGGACCTTATCTCGAGTGTCTTTGGACATTATCTCGAGTTGCTTTGGACCTTATCTCGAGTTGCTTTGGACCTTATCTCGAGTTGCTTTGGACCTTATCTCGAATGTCATTTGGACGTTTTCGTTTTGGACCTTTTCTCGGTACACCAATATTCGTAAACTGTCTTTACCATAGGAAAATATATATTTTCTCGTTGACAATATTAATGGGAAGCACGCAGATTAAATCGAACTGATTTTTCCCAAAGGCCACGCCCCCCGTTTGAAGTCTGCAAGCTGTAACAGTCGGGAATACTCTGGCCAAAGCGTCATCCCTGAGGTACGGCTTCGTCAGTGTCAAGGAAAATAGTTTGAATCCATAAGTGGAGAACTCATGATTCAAAACGTAGTCCGTTACAACGATTTCTAATATAATGTGGACGAAGTTCACCACTTCTAAAATACCGTGGTATATGGCATAACGGTTGTGGTATCTCCGATTCGTATCAAAGTACCATAAAATTTTCTCTCGTTGTTTCCCCTTCTTTTCGTCCGAAAGCATCGGCAGATTTAAATTCCCCACCAGCATCATTACTCGACCTCCTTCGATTTTTTCCCAGCACCAATGAGGAATAAAGAAAATGCCAGCTTGAATCAGTAGAATGCACCATATCCACTGATAATAAGTGTGGTAAATCAGCTCGTCTCCTTTGACGCTCGGTCGTACTCCGGGGGCGATTTCATTTTCTTTAACTGTAATTTTAAGAAAAAACTTTAGTACCACAGGTGTAAAACATTTTCGAATTGAAAACTTCTTAGGTTTTGGAATATGAATATTAAAATTACCCATATCGAAAGAATAGGAGAATTCCTTTAGCTTTACCCAAAACGAAATTTTTGAAAATTTTAAACAAAAAGTTATTCTTTAAAAATGCAGAATCATTTAGAATGGAATATCTTGTCAATTTGTTGGTATAAAATACTACTTATCATGTAATTACTCTGAAAATACATCATAGGAAATAGGATTGGTTTTCGAAAAAGTGATACCTGGTTCATAAGTCCACTTTCCCCTGTCATATTTTCCCTTTGTGAAAGTCGAATGGATGAAGCAGTATTCATTTGCGATTTCTTTGACATCTACGCTGCCCATACAATTAATAGGATGGCCTATATATAATTTGGAACTAACAAGAATAGAAAAGGCGAGGAGAACAATCACAGTCCAAACGTAATGCAATCGGAATATTACATTGTCAATGTAGATTTTTCTTCTGTTGAACACTAGAATGCTTTTAAGCGGGTCTATAAGTGGATTAGGAATCACCATGGCTTATTTTTCAAAGAAGTTTTTTATCTTTGTAGATTTTCCGACAGAAAATAAATTGGTGTATCAGCCCCGACGGCGAAGTCATTGAGAAATGTGCCTAAAATAGTTTATTTTGAATAGGTAAATATTTACAATTTCCTCTTTTCCTTGCACAATAATATTTTCTTAGCCAAAAGCAATAGTGGAACTGTTTTGTATTGTATTGGATGTGCACTTAGTGCAGTTGAGGTTAGTTCTGCGAAAAGGCAACCTACTTCTCCTTTTACATCACACTTTCAGTCTGACGTTGCTATTTCTGTGTTAGTTTATGTTATGTTGTGTTATTATGCGCCCAACTTTGCTCTATATTGTAAACTTCTATTGGTATGCATAATATAACGTGTATATACCCGAAAATCCGAATGTTTCTTACCCGGGTAGAATAGATCGCAGCTGTTAGTGGATATTCAGGGTATTATGCACATGCTAAACCAATCCTTTCACGCTTATCATACTTTCAGCATTTTCTATAGGCAAGAACCAATCGGAATTGTATTTTTGTGATAAACTGCGTTCTAAATATAATCCTCACTGCTTTTTTATGTCTTCTTCTCCCTTCCTGTCTGTCTTTCGTGTCATGTCATCCAATTACTCCGAAGTGTATGTGCATATAACATCCATTGTACAACTCAAACACGTAAATCTGTCTTGTTTAGATTGGCTACTGCTTTTTATGAGAAAACCTTGAGTTTCATCCTTCTTCTATAAGTATTCACTAAAATGTCACAATTTGCACATATAAAACATTAATATTTGATTGTGGCAAATTCTTAAGTTTTACATTCCGATAATTATCCATGTTCCTTGAGTAGGGGTCTAGAATGTTTTAACAATTTGCAACACTTGAAACTGTTTTAAGAACTTAAGTACCATGCTTCCATTATAAATGGTTCTTGAGTAACTTTTTCACTCTGTTCACTTCAAAACTATTCCTGTAAACAATTTTCCTTTCTGTATTGATACCCGAAGTTCTACCTCTGCCATGTACATCATGCAGAGATATTTTATGGCCCATAAAAGGACCAGACTTCAGAGAAACTGTAATAAAAATATTTAAGTTTCTTCTTAAATAGTGCCGACGTTTCTCTTGAAATAATGACTGTGTGCACTGTGTAGGTAGCAGAAATAGGAATATTATACAAACATACAATTATTATACGGCAACATATCTTTATTCAGACAGAGCTGAGATTCTATGTACTGCAATGTAATGTAACATGCAATGCAGTTGAATTAGGGAATATCCTACGCTTACCGGTTCAATAAACCCTTTTATTATGCTGCATCTTATTGCATATTACCTACTAAGGTATTAAAGGTATATGTTACCTTTACCTATACCTATTCACATGGCCTACGTTGTCTATTGTATTTTGCATTAAACCCACTCAGGAGTTGAAACAATAACACGATAATAGTACAAGAACATAATACAATGCAAATACCTTACTTAATTAAATGGAAAGTCTTATGGAATAGAAACAAATGCCAAAGAGAATTTTGCAAACTTAGAAAATGTTTTCTTGTGAAAAATATGAATCCTTTTCGGTTTTTGTTAAAAATTAATTTACTTTTTCAGTATATTATTGCACAATTCTGTAAATGTCTTTTTTACATGCAGACACGGCACTGGAAGCCGAAGCTGGTATTTGCAACCTTGTAAAGGACAAAAAATGAGTATGCGAAAATGATACTTTTAAAACTTTTGTATAGTCACCAGGAATGTTTTAAGCGGATTGATTAGGGGAACTGTGAGATTGTTGAGATTCTTTGTAGTCCAGAGTCCAGAGTCAGTTGGAGACAAACACTTGATTCCGTTTACCCGCGGATGCTCTATTTCACTCTCCTCCTGTGAAGCCGGAATGAAGCAGAGCGCTGTAATTTTTTGACTTGTTGGGAATCGGGAGAGAAATAAACTTTTGCTGCATTTCTGAAAAACAAAGGTAAAAAAGGTAGTAGTCCTGCTTCAATTTTATTTTTCTTATTAGCATATTGATTTTATTTTGGAACTTACGAATTTTATATTAATATTTTTGTTTTTAGGTCAGCAGAGGTCGGTTTTTCAGTTTTACCCGTAATGATATTTTGTATTTTGAATCGGAAGGAATTAACAAAAGTAAAATCTTACTACACTTGGGGTACAGTATAATTTATATAATAATAATAATAATAATACTTATTTCTGTTGTTAATGTTATTAATTTAAGTTTTCCATTTTAGAATGTGACATTTGTTTATTAGGTTGGTCATCGGAAGTGATAAGTTAACTGAAGAAGATAAGTTAATTGGAAGGAATACGGACTGATTAATTGGAGAAGTTATCAGTTATAAATAAAGTGGTGGACTGAGGAAAAGTCGTTCCGAAAACTGTAAAGATGGATTCATCAGATAATATGGAAGTTTCTACTTCGGAGAAAGGCAAAGTAGTTTTCGACATTAGTCCCGGTTTAGTGGCTCTGGTTCCAACTGGAAATCAAAGTTCGGAATTAGTTTGCTATGGGGTGAAGCACTTTGTCGACGAGCCATTCCACCGAAATTTTGTCGTTTCCTGCACGGACGTTTTTGTCGCCGCTCAAAAATCGTTCGAAGCCCACCATCCGGAACCAATTCCTCAGAAAACAGTTACATCCCTGAGTCAGATGTACCGTGGTTTACTTTTGGAACTGATTGGAAACCTAAACTCGGCTGGAGACATCGAGTCGGCAACATTATACACGAATCTGGAATTTGTGTGGCATTTCTGTGAAATAATGTTTATTTCCTCTCACCCTGAACTTCCAATTTTGCCTTATCTGCTGGACTGGGTAAAAGTGAATTTCGACGACACTGCTCAAGTGATGTCTGAAATGGATTTATCTGACATCGAATCAGAAAGTGCGGAGAAGTTGTGGAATTTAGTGGTAAGCCAAATTGTTCACGGTCAAACGAAGGACGCTGCGAAACTGCTACCTTTTCTAAATAACGGGAACAACAGCCGAAATCACGTCGAAGACCAACAAATCAAAACGATGGTGGAACTACTGGAAAGTAAACCAAGTTTTGTGCCAATCGAAACATCGGTGACTGAATATGAATCAGAATGGCAGTCCTGGAAAGAAAAGTGCGCGTCGAAACTGGAAGACAGGACTTTCTACGGGAATGATAATTTGATTTTCATCTGTAATATTTTGATTGGTCACGAAGATGGGTTCCAAGAAGTTTTGGAGAAAGAACACGTCAGAAGTTGGTACGAATATATGGCTATGACGATTGAATACCGATTTCCAACCATCAGACCCTCTGCTGTCAAGGGATTCGCTCGGAAGACCATAGAAAGTGTTTGTGCCACGGAGGAACTCTCACCAAAAGACAAAATGCTCTTCTACGCCATGGACTACGACATTGTTAACGTTTTGAAAGAAGTCCAGAATCATTGGCACCATCCTTGGTTCGCTCTTCATTTCTCTGACCTCATTTACGGCGGTGGCCAGTTTTCCAATACTTCCGATGTTAGAATCGATTATAGTTCCGTGGGACCCATGCGAGATCATTTTCTCCTCGATTATGGTACAATGCTTGTTGAACATAAAGTTCTCTGGATGACTGGATTCAAATATTTGGAAGCTACCACTAATGATTTGGGAAAAGGATTTATCCGCCAGTTTATACAAAGAAAAAAACCCAAATCCGAAAATGAAGCACACAAACTTATCATGATTGCTGAAAAATTCAGCTTTTCCATCGAGATGCATGGCATCTGTAAGGAAGTTGCATTAGAAAAGTTACGACTCGGGCAGTTACAAAATGCTTTGTTATGGGCAATCAAATCTGGCGACAGTCCCCTCACAACATTCATTGTCGATGAAATCCTATTCGATGCTGATGACGATATCTACATTGAGCCCTCTCTCTTAGTCTCCCTCAGAAATGCAGTTCCGTGTTCAGACCGACTTGTCTTCCTTAGCACTTTCTGTGATTTCAAAAACCTCATGGCCCTAAAGGACTATAAGGGTGCTCTCACACTCATAATACAACTTATTCGAGATGACCTCGTCCCCAAAAGGTACTTAATATTATTTAAAATAAATATTATTTACCATAAATATTTATTTTTGATATTTAAAAATAATTAGGTTCAGTAAGATTATGTTTAAATCATTTTTTACTGTTTCTAGAATTGCTCACAAGATTTTGATTAGCATCCGGACTTTGACGGAAAGGAATGTCAAGTTAGACGCAGAACAAATTGTAATGGTCATGCGGTTTCTACATTCGAAAATTGGTTCTGAAAATATTGATAGTGAGGAGTGTACGAAATTAAATACTATGTTAATGTACCAACGAGCCCACGAAATCGTTCAAAGATTTAAAAACGTCAGAAAAAATCAACTGTAAAATTGTTACAAATCTGGACCCATTCTGCCATGTAAATAACATAGTTTGATAAAGTACATATTTATGTATTATGTATTTATGTCTGTTGAAAATTAATTATAGGCATAATAATAAATATATTCATGATTTTGTACAAGTGTAATTGAAAGTGGAGTAGTATTAATTATAATCGAAATCGATTCGTAAAAAATAAATTACTACTATTGTCAGTACAATTAACATTATTTTATTAGCTCAATAATAGAAATTATCATATAAAAATCGTAAGAAAATTATTTTATTAGCTCAATAATAGAAATTATCACATAAAAATCACAAGAAGACTATTTTATTAGCTCAATAATAGAAGTTATCATATAAAAATCATGAAAAGACTAATAATTATTCATACCCTGGTTAATAATTACTGAAGATTTTGGTACCAATTTTAGTGTTCTTCACAAAGCGAAAGCGAAAGTTATGTACATGGTTATGTGTGAATGTGTGGCTTCCGGAATAAGAAAGTATCATTTATCCCCGTAATAAGTACATCCTAAACAGAATGCGAGCGGAGTATTCAGTTTTAAGGGGTGTGAAATTGTATTCAGAACAAAGTAACCTGATGAATCAAAGTGGGAAGGCATCCGACATTGTACATAACATTATTAGCATAGATCCTTTAAACATTTAACAAACAGACAGACAAAACAAATGCATAAAGTCCACGTGATAATTCAGTTAACTTTGGGGCAACCAAGTATTGTCATCGAAATTTTGGGGAAATTGAACAGTGAAAATATCGGACATAGTGGTCACGAATTAAGTAAGAGAGAAAACAAACATACATGGTTATAAAGTTTGTTTTCAGTAGTGAAAAATATATATATTTAACAAAATTAACGCAGTAGACTGTTCAGTTTTAAGTAAGGAAACAGTCTGAAGTCATTGTGTCAAACCGTTCTTGAGTTATCCATCAGACGGATAGACGGACAGACAGTCGGCCGTGTCATTTTTATAAATATCTGACGATACTTAATAATAATAGGTAACTTCAACTCATTATATTCATTATAATACCTAAAAATAATCTTTGTCGGCTACCTCCATTAAAAACCATGGATAACTAGTTGCCGGATGGGTAAACCTTTGTATATCTTGGTTAGTGGAGAATTTTCTGTCAAACACCTGATCGAAATAAACATCTGATAAATTCATACTAAAAAGAGGTTCAGTTACATAAACACAGTTGACATTGACAGATCAGTGAAGGACTTTACTGAAGATCTATGTCACCACTTTGCTGGAAACAATGAACAGGTAAGGTTTTCACCAAAAGTACAAGTCAGTTTTATACACCTGGGGCTGACAAATTTATGTTCCATTAAAATTACAATATGTAGAATCTTTTTAATGAATTTTGAAATTGTATTTGCTTATTTCCAACAGATAATTCACGAGGTATGACGAAAAGGTCAACTTGAGTGTTCTCAAGAAAGAATTGGTGACAGAAAAGAAGTCAAGTTATTGTGTTTGCAATTTAGTTAAAAACTTAATCAATAAAGCGACAAGATTTTGGTAAAATGAAATCGAAGCCTCCAACAAAGAAAGCTCGCCTGGAAGCCCAACAAGCAGCAGCCCAGCAGCAGCAAAATGTTGACCCATTTCCTCCATTCGTTGACAAACCGACTTTATTGCAACGCAGAGAGGCGGGAGCCTCCCCCACTGCTTCTTTTGCGGGGACATCTCCAATCAGTACTTACAATGTTGCTTCAGGATCCAAGGCGTCGACATCGGTAACAGCGTCCGAATTAGTTGCTGCAGCAAAAGCGGCAGCAGCCGCAGCGTTGACAGCGTCCAGTACACCTTCGTCAACTTCTGTGGTTCTTTCTGGATCCCCTTTGTCCCCTTACCCAATTTTTAACATTCCAGCAGACTTATCATTGTCCAAAGAATGTCCCCGCATGAATTTCATTCTAAACGTGTCTCAGAATAGATCTTTCCAATGTTTAAGTCCTGGGTCTTCAGAAGCTTACAAAATTGGAGCAATTGAAGGACAGGGTCAAGCTCCTCTTTCCATGGACGATATTGATGTTCTGCAAACTGAATTGGAAAACCTCTGGTCAGCTGCTGCAGTAAGAGGCAGAATTCTGCAAAACCAAATAACCATTTTACAAAACTCTCCAACTGCAGCAAACGTCTCCGCAGTTCTTGGAGATCACTTTGACCCATTCCATCAAGAAAAAATTAATGCTGTTGCTACAATAATTGATTCTGGACATGGAACTAGAACTTCGGTTTCTGCAGCCGCTAAACTTGTTATGGGACCCCACACTGCACCAATTATTGGACAACCAATTATCGGAGTTACCACTTCGGTCGCCTCTCCCACCGGACTTCCTGGAAGGAAATCTAATAATTCTGCTTCAGCGGGTGTCGTTGGTTCTCCATTAAGACTGGACAAACAACCGAAAAAGAAATTAAAGGGCGAAAATGAAGGAAAGGCAAAAAGAGGAGAAAATCCAGGGAAAATAGGCCAAAGAACCCATTCAGTTTCTTCGGGTAAATATCCTTTTTTCGTTTTCAGTGAATTATTTATTGGCTTTACAGATTAGTGACTATCAAATTATCATTGTAATGATTTTTGTTTTGGTATCTCATTTTGGTTTTAGATATTGGTCCATTCGACAGTTTGTGTAAACATGAAGCACCAAATCAATTTTGGGAATTCGCAGATACATACTGTCGGGATATCACTGTGGAAGATTTAGATGATCTCGATAGATTAATACAAGAACATCGAGTTGTTCCAGATAATTTACTAGAAGTGCCACCTCTAGGAAAACATTTCAAAGATGACGAAGAGACTACTAAAATTAAGTAAGCTAATAGTTTCCCATATAAATATACATATTAAGTATTCATTTATTATTCTGTTAATGACATTAAGTTAGGTAAAACGTTTCTAAATATCGCTAATTTTATTTTGATATTTTGCATATAGAGATCGACAAAGGAAAGAGACGAAACCTAAAGACATTTGTGGACCTCTAACTCAAAGACTTGTTGCTGCTTTAGTTGAAGATAGAGTTTCGAATTACAATCATCAACACAATAATGGGTTACGGGAAGAGTCGGGAGAAGGTTTCTTTATAAATCGTCCAGGATTGGTTAGAGCTCTAGGATTAGATGGAGGAACTGCTGGAAACTCTCCTACAACTCCGGCTTTGGAAGCTAGACTTCGCCAGGTTGGAATTTTTTGCAATAACTTCTTAATTTTTGACATTTTGGTCTTAATTACGATTTTAATTAATGACTTGTTTATTTTTCAGGTACTGTTGGAACAAGGGTTACTACGAAATGAAGACGCTAATGATCCCCTACTTGTAAATGGCGACGATGAGATTTTGGGAGAGATTCACAGAAGCCACAATATGTACAGAAAGTTGCATCAGTACAATATGGATAAACTTAGATCATTACAAGAACAGGCAAAGGTTGGTATTTGTAAAAAGAATACTGCGATGAGATTAGTATTGCAAATAAATTAACTTTTTTGGTTGGTTATTTAGGTTGAGCAAGAACGTTCAGTTTTGAAGAAAGAGTTAGAAAGGGCAGATAAAGAAGTAATTGAAGCTTATCGAACCTATGCATCTATCCGAATGAAGAAGAAATTACCTGGTAAAAAGGAGAGAGACATGGCATTTGCCGCTCTGCATAATCGTCAAAGTGCACTAGAAAAACTTGGCGAATAGAAATAGTGCAAGATGTCAATAGAAATCATGTTTGCCGTCTTGAAATAACTGGTAAAAGTAAAAAATCGTAAAAATATGACAATAAATATAAATAAGTAGTACAAGGAAGAATTCTCCTTTGTTTATTCAATTTAAACATGGTTATCTTGTTTATTAACAATTTAGATACATTTTCAAGTTTGTTGATGGTTTTCATAAAGTTCTGTTAAAATATAGCGTCTAATGTTATACATTATACATATTGATACGAAATTCGTAATACGAAAGAAATTCTGTGTTGGAATAGCTATAATTCTTACTACTTGTCTGTGTTACTTTACCAAAATATTTGCATTTTCTGTCTTAATGTATATTTCCTCGGACACTCTTAATTTGATGTCCGATATTTAATTTCGACGTGACTACTATATAAAACGTTCGAAACATGTATTATATTTCATTAATAATAGACACTTGAATGTATTTTAATTTGTCGGACATTTATTGTCATATGAAATAATAGTATTCACAAACCGTGAAATTAAAACTAATACAGAGAAAACAATAATGCATTTGTTATGGAATGGAGTAGAATATGCGTCAGCGAGATAAAAATCATTTTAGTACATAGAATTGACTTTTACTTACGAATTGAGCTAATAGCCTCATAAAGGCAATTTAAGTAAATCTTTTTATTTTCCTCATATAGCAATAATCCAACCAATCAGTTATACATGTTACTTATGATAATAGTATAACTAATGATTGAACACCTATTTTTACTTATGATTTCTGCTAGGTATATGATTAATGTCATTTTGTAAGCTGGAAGAGATTATACAGGATATCGCTTGTAATACACATTTAAAGAGAAGCACTGAATTGATTACAGTGGAAACTTCTCTTCGCGTTTAAGTGTTTCGGCCGTAAGATTGATAATTTTTGACATTCAACCTATAACGTATTGTAGTATATATTTTTTAAATTGCCAATTATTTCTCATTTGTTAAATATTATCATAATTAATATCGAAATGTCATCCCTGTAAAAGATTTGCATTATCGAGGGATTATTTCTATCAAATGATTTCCACTATCAGCATAACAATATAATCCAACATTTCCTTTATAATCAGACTATAATAACTACTAAATAATTTACGTTGTTTCTTATCATCTGTCAAATTATTCCCTAATACCACCCTTTGCGATCAGTACAAAGGGCAAATATGCACATAATTTGCCAGTGCAAATTTTAAATGCTTTATTTATACGGATTAGGCTCTGGTTTGGATTGGAGACTACATTTCATTTAAGTCTAACAGAAATATTTGGACTGAAATGATTCTGGTATACTTAATATTTTACTTAGCTAGATTCAAAGGCCCTTACAAATTTGATATTGTTAATTAGCAACCACTATTATTAGGCTGAGGATTATGCATTCAACCTCGACCTACGAAAACTTTACATTACGTAATCATTATTGGTAACTGATTTAGGAAATGCAAAAACACTCGATGTTATCGTGAAATGTCAATTAACAAAATAATTACTGGCTACTAATGAAGAAATGTAGTAGTTTTTCGAGAGACAATGCAATCTATAACAAACACAGAAAAGCGATTGCATTGTAAGTTGTTAAATTTGCATTAATACATAGTACAATAAATACAATAAACATAACCTATCACTTATTACTTTAATCAGAATAATTTATGGGAACACAATAACACGGTTTAATGAAAAACAATTAAAATTCTAAGGTAAGCCATAAGGTACACAAATGACAAGTATACAGGATGCAGACAAAAGCTTTGTAACTGCACAATCAATGTAATATTCTGTTGAATAACAAAACTAATACTTATAAAATAATTGTGCTTCACAGCCCCTCTGAACTGACATTAATATATAAAGTACTGCTTTCAGTTTCAGTTGTACTCAACGCTCAGCCGATGACGATGAGTTATGCACTTAAAGCCTGTATTTAACCTGTATTTTATTGTTAGTAACTTACATATAATAGTTATTGATAAAATGACAAATGACCAGGATATACACATGTAAAGAATGTGCAAAGAACTTAAAACGCTTCAAACAAACCCTTATGTGGTGGCAGCGGAGTGATTATAATTCCGCGTCAAATCGGTTTCATGGAAATCTAGCCTGAGTATTATCTGTAAGCTCAATTCTACACGGATAAGGTTATCTTGAACATAAATAACACTTAAAGTTCATATACATTTTCCACACTTGAATGGGATATAGACATATCGCTTTATTCCTTTATTAAAAGTAACCAAAGTGTTTTTCAATTATACCTCCATTATATATAACTTTCAACTCACTCTTGTATTTCCTGTCCCAGTGGTACAGAAGCTAAACTCTTAAAAATCAATTTCCGACCGAAATTTCTACTCCAGAACAAAAATGGTAAAATAATATTATTTTTGCTTAAATTTGCAATATAATTGAATCAAATTGAATCAAAAAATATGCAATGTTTCTTTAAATTTGTTTGCAGGCGAGTTTCATGAAGAGCATGGACGGTGGTATGGAGAAGGTGAAGAAGCTGGCTGCATTGGCCAAAGACTTTACTGGAAACGCGAAAGATTTGGTGGAGAAATGTCAAAAGGTGTCAACAAATTTGGCGACTTTGGTTGGGACCGTTTCAGAAATGTCTTCATCCCAAAGTGGAAATGCTTCTGAGCTGCGACAATCCGTTTCTGCGTTTAGCGAGAGCATTACAGATTTGAAACGTGAGATTCAGGAAGATCTGCAAGGAAATTTGACAGAAGCAAAATCATTAGTCGGGGACGACGGTAACAAAGGAGGGAAGCCAGGAAAAGCAGAGGAAATGGTTAACAAGATTACAACTGTAATTGAAGCGTCACTGAAACTTACAGACAAATTTGTGGAGTGCAACCAGGAATTGGAAAAGGTTATAGGCGCCGTGGAGGAAAATAAATGGGATGCTATCCCAGAAAGTGCGACAGAAATGAAGGGGCATTTGGAAGAGGTTAAAGATAATATCGTGGAAATCAAAAATGCTATCACAGGGGACGACAATGAAAAAAATGAGAGCAAAAGTAAAGATAAAGTTATTACAAAAGAGCCTAAAAAGGATGATACTCCTAAAGCGAAATCAGGAGGCGGTGGCGCCGCTAAGCCCAAGAAAGCTGAAAAAGAAGAATCTGGAGGTTGTTTCAGTTGTTGTTGTTGTTGTTCCTCTGAATAAAAGGGAGTTTTATTTATTGTTACTAATAATATTTTTCATTTATGTAATCTACATCCGTGAAATGAATAAATTTTAATAAAAATAATATAGATATTCCACTCGATATAGATATAGAGATATAGAGATATATAGATATAGAGATCAAAAATATATAGATATAGAGATCAAAAATACTCAGTTTACCTCAAGAAAAATAATCACTTTACCTTGTATAAATACATTTACCTAATAAATATTCATCTAGTCTCAACTACTCCGAACGAATATACCTTTGCCTCAAGTTCTAACGCAATTATAATGTTTTAGTGCACTTACCTCAAATAGAGCACAAAACTTTCACTATACTTTAGACAAAATATACTAAGATATTGGCAAATTACATTAAAACTTGAGACAAAGGTATCTAGATTTCAGTTCTTGAGACTTGTGACTTAAGCTTGATAAATATTTAATAGCTAAATGTATTTATATGACGTAAAGCTTTTATTTTTGCTGAGGACCTACTAAACAGATTATTTTTGAGGTACACTTAAATAGCAATAATACTTAAGACCCGATTAATATTTATTAGCTCAATGTATTTGCATGACCTAAAGTGATAATTTTTCTGGAAGTAAACATTGTTTTTGAGGTGCGTTTTAACTTTCCCCTATTTTTATTAAGAGCAATTTATTTAGAATCTCATATTTATTTACCCACTTAAGTTCACTGAAGAAATGGATGATTTGAGACAGGATAGAAGTACAGCGGATATGGAAACAGCGACATCCCATGAAGTAGGACATCTCCGGTCATTTATACATGAATGTGGCTATTAAGAATGCAATTGTAAGTGATGTACACCTGTGCGCTGTGTAGCACAGTACAAGAGGGTGAAAGGGTCAAAGAAACCTGTGTAGTGTCATTTACGACTAGCTAAAAATATAGTAGACAACAATGATCGTCTGGTCGGCTTCCGTCTGGCAGCGGAATATTGCTACAATGGTATGGAAAGCATAAATATAAATATCGACAAAAAAGGGTTGCCTCTATTTTGGGATTACAGTTTTAAACGCTATTTAGATATTAAAGGAAACAAGAAACTTCAAAAATTGAATAAATGAAATAGGAAAATATCAATGTAAACGAAGAATATTATTTTAGGAGAAATGCAATGCAAATGAAATCTCTTTTATGTTTTTAGATTAAATTTCCCTTGCACTGTGAATTAGGTACTTTCGTTATGATTTATTGTAGGATAATAATAAGACACTGAATAGATGATTTATATATTAGATTTGTAAAGTAAACTATATAGACATATAACATGTAAAGGCAGACAAGATTTTCCCAGAGAACTTGTTCATTTGAAAATGTGTCCCTGTGGATGGTAAGAAATTACATAGAGAGGATATGCAGTAGAATAGTAGTTAGGTTACCTAGTTTTAAATACTGCAATTTACGTATGCCTACATGGGGAGGAACTGAAATGACTTAGTAAGCTTAAGAATTATGTGGCTTAGTTATAATCAAGTAATTAAGTTCCCTTTTTACAACGTAACACTCATTACTGACTTACATTTGCATCAGTAGTACTACTTTACAGAATTATACTCTAAAAGTCACACCGGTAGTGTTTTTCCTCATTGTCCACGTATAAAGTATATAAGAGTTATAACCTTTTGTGTACGCATTTTGAAGAGTACCTACGTTATCCATTCCTGCCTTATATATGTTAGCGGTAATTGGTCAAATCAAGCAAATACAAAATGTTTGTATCTAATGTGTACCTCAAAAGTAGTCGACGTACCTCAAGAAAATAATCACTTTACCTCAAATAAATACATTTAGCTAATAAATATTTATTCAGTCCCAAGTATCATTACTCCGAACTGATAATATACTTTTGCCTCAAGGTTTAATACAATTTCCTAATGTTTTAGTGCATTTACCACAAAGTGAAGATTTTGTACTGCACTTGAGCTAAATATATTAGAACCTTAGCAAATTGTTTTAAAACTTGAGGCAACGGTATATTATCAGTTCGGAGTTATGATACTTGAGACTGGATAAATATTTATTAGCAAAATGTATTTATATGGGGGTAAAATGATAATTTTTCTTCAGGTAAAACTATTTTTGACCATTTCATTTTTAAATTGTTACCATTATATTTACTATACATTCACATAATAAATATTTACATTTTTGAAATGAGATTTTTCTGATTCATTATAGTGACTTTTGATTTAAGCCAGCTTGTACATTGGTCTTCTAACTTGCCTTACACGAAATTGACCACAGAAACGAAAAACCAGTACAAATTTGACCATTTGTCTAGGCATCTTTGTAATTGCCTAATTTGACAGACTACCGCTAACATATACTTTGTACCTAAATACGGTTGGGAGGGAATTTTCCTTCCTATACCGTGTGAAACAATATCAACTGAAATAAAAATGCCTAGTGACAATTAAAGAAAAACCCACCTGTAAGGTCGTGTCATAGTTTTCCTCAAGTCAGTAGTATTATTCGTATGGAAATTTAAATAGTAGGTTTGTGTGACGTAGAAAGTCATTCGGGTTGAATATAATAAAATAGGTAGAGAAGCACTCGTGCGTCAATTCCACAGTGTCCCTTAAAAGGAGAACATCACGTCCGAAGAAATACTCAGTATATAGAATTTTACAATCCACAGAATAAGTTTTTGTACTTTCTGAGAATTATATTGTCGTCATTTTAAAAACTTTGGAAATGACGACTGAAAAAATGGAAAAATTGGGGATAGAGCCCTGGAATTTCGCCGATCCCCAAAAATACGAATATTATTCCTTTGAAAAAGTGGACGGAAACTATTTACGAGTCTGGGCTAGGGAGCAGTTGCCCACTTGTGGATTTATTTGTTTTGCCTATATGTGTTTTGTTTTGTTTGGTCCTTTGTTGATGCAGAATAGAAAACCGTTTAATTTGCAAAAGTCATTAGTAGCGTGGAATATTTTCTTAGCCCTGTTTTCGTTAATCGGAGCAATTCGCGTGATGCCCGAATTTTTCGATATTCTAACTGGGCCCAATGGATTTCACAACTCTCTTTGTGCTTGGTAAGTAAAATAAATAGTTTTTAGCCATATGAATATAATTCTGTAATATTACACACCCAAGGTGCCTGGAAAACGCATTTTCTCTATCTAGGTGATGCTATACTTTGTTTTAAAAATGCATTAGATCACAATATTTAATTCATTGAGTAGATTAACTCAATGGTTAAAAAATACTACATATTCATCCCCATTTGTGGTTGAATCCTTTTTAAAACAAACTATGGCATCACCTAGTTAAAGAATATCAATGCAGCATCAAGTCTCATTTGATTTTATAAACGCACAATTGACAATTGCATTCTATGATTGCTACAAAATACTGTTTCTTGAATTTCATTTATAAAAGTTTTTCTGTTGCAATAAATAACAGGGTGCCTATGAATTATCCAACAATGTTTTGGGGATTTGCCTTCACCGCATCGAAGATTGCAGAATTGATTGACACAGGTTTTCTTGTGCTAAGGAAAAGACCTGTTATATTTTTACACTGGTAAGCTCAATACTAATATTATAGACCATAATTTTGTAATTTCCATCAAATATCTACAAAAAGCTTATTCCCAGTATTTATAGAATCATTAATTATTAATTAGTTTCTTCTTGTCAAGTTTTGCTCATGTTTTTGGCTTTATGTCAGGTTTCACCACTTAAATATGGTTTGGTCTACATTTTATGGATTTGGGGAAGGAGAGCCAATTGCAAGATGGGTTGCTGTCTACAATTATTCAGTACATTCTGTGATGTATACATACTATGCACTTATGGTACGTATTTGCTAGCAATTTTTAAGGATATATTGTCCATGAAATTTGAATTTCCGTACTTTGTAAGTAAATAGTTGTTAAATGCTTACAAATATTATGAAAATACAATTAATGTGGTTATAACTATTTAGGCAATGAAAATCCGACCTCCAAAAGTTGTGCCAATGATGATTACTCTGTTTCAAATTTCTCAGTTCGTCACCGGACTCATAATAAACATTTATACAGTTGTTGTATTAGGTAAGCTTTTACAAATTTACTCCTATTTTCATATTTATTTCAAAGAAACTATAAAAATGGAGATTAGCTTAATTTTTTTTACCTAATTTCGTATTTTATTAATTGCAGTAAACGGAGGAGAATGCTTTAGAACTGTAAATTCATTCAAGCTTCAGTTCACTTTTGCATTCTGCTACTTGTTTCTTTTCGTCAAATTGTTCTACCAATCATATATATCCAAGCCAAAAGCTAAAGAAGCATAAACTTGCCTTAGTCACACATTTCTTCGATAAGATGTTAGTGTTAAGTATACGTTTCTTGTTTTTCCTATGTATGCAGTAAGAATTCCGTAGAGCATTGCATTTCTCAAGATGTTCCCTTGAGTATTTTTATCGAGGTTGTTCTTTTCGATCAATTCCTGTGAATATATGTTAACTATATATACAGATTGTATTTGTTAAGCATTAGATAAGCCGGAGGTCAAGTTTAGAAAAATTCTATTTATTTCATTTTGTGTGGTGATTGAGATTTACTGTTGATATGAATGTAATTTTGATTTTTAATAAACGGATGTGGCTGTAATAACTTACTTTGTTTACCCACGCTTGCATTAAAATGCGTACGTCATTCAAATTGGTTCACTTGATTACGAAAGTTGTACTGTAAACGTAATCAAAGATTAGATACTTAAAGTATGTTTGTTATAGTTATAATTTGGAGTGGTTTACTATTGAGAATATATAAAGTGCAGTTTGCTGTTGTTGAAGAGTTTATGGCAGCTGATGGGTGATAAGAGACATTCACATACATTACATAGCTTATGCACAAACTCCAGTTTAGGTACCTATACGTTCCTAAGTTCTTATAACTTAAATACTCCGTGTAAAAATTTTCAGTTGGAATCCCACGGTTTTGAACCGTGTCATCCTGTTACTTCCTTCTCCAGCTTAATGCTCGATATAAGAATTTCTTTCAGAGTTGTGAAAACACAAACCCCACGTTGATTCAACTTCCTTTAATTGCAATTTAGTTTTTATCGATCATAAATGGGAATTCAAGACGCTTATTAACAAATTTAAGGAGGAAATTGAAGTTTTCATGTTAAGAAATATTTACAATTATATATTTGTACAGGGTCAAAAGTCAAAATGTAATCTTTTAAGTTAAAAACGTAAATTTTGCAAGTCTCTGCAATTTTGTCAATCCAGTATTACGAAAACAAGTCCAAAAGTCGCATTGTATCTTTAACGTTGGTTTTAACCCAGACATTAAAGCTTATTCTCATTAGTATTAACTAATATTGCGTCTACGAAACGGGTTTTAAATAACTTTTTCCAGTATGTATTCCAAATATGTTCACATTGTAACTATTTACTGTAAAAGTTTAAGCAAGTCGCAGTTTTTTAGAATGATTTTTATTAGTCTGCAGCAATGTTAAGTGAAAAAATCTATGTATATCACTTTAAAGTAAAGAATACCATACATTGTTATTAGTAGAACATGTATGCTGTTGAAAACTTTGTATTCTATTACTTTGTAGTGAGATAACAACGAGTTTTCTCGTCACATCCGCTTCACTTTCATTTCAACTACTGTGACTAGACATACACTGGATCACTGGACTTGCTTGACCATGAAAATCCTAATTGCAAGTCTAATTCAGCTGTTCCGCCGGTGTTTTTTACACTTCTGTCGCTTGCATTTTTTCTAGCGCTAGTGTCAAGCGTAATACACACACACTATACTTCAGTCTCATTGCTAGATTTTTTCTTAAGCTCTTGAATTTACGCGTGCAGATGCAGAATGGTTCATTAAAAGCTGTTATATTCAAGAATTGTAGGCAAGCAGTAACGTTTTTTTAAATTGGAACGAAAAGGTAATGAAACGTAACCAAATAGTTTCTGTGCAGTAAAATTATTTTACTTTACTGTAAATTGGAACATTTTTTTAGAATGGTGCATAATTAATTTCGTAAAAAATAATAAGTTGCACTACAATTCTAGAGTAAAATTGCAATTGCATTTGTTTGTTCTGTAGTTATACGTACTGCTACTGTATAAATTCATTTCAATTCAGTAGTTGCATGATTTTGGATCGCTGGGAAAGGGATTTAGAAAATTATAAGCATTTGGTATTATTTAGTTGTAGGATATTTAATTAGAATTGTACTTCCTACGTAATTGGTGTCATCTTCACAGAAGTCTCGAAAAGGATGATGGGGTGGGGTTATTTAATATTCCGTTTAGGTTTGTTATTTGACCTGAGAGTATTGTCGGAGGTGTTATATTATCTTAACGAGTAGTTTGGTTATTGACACATGAACTTGTTAATATTGAAGAGAAAAACTGAAAAACGTGTTCCGAAGGATATGTTAGTGATATGTAGGTAGAGAGACAGAGGAAGGAAAGAAGGCGTGCGTAGGATATGCAAATCTACGAGATTCTAGGCTTTTCTCTCTATTTCAATGTTTTCCTTCTCCTTTTTAGAAAAAAACGTTTGCTCGATGCAGAATTTTATTCCTGTGGATAATCGCGCCCACGGGAACATAAAGTTACATACGCCCACTGAATTCGATAGTGTAAATAAATTTGCTATGCAATGGTGCACCCAATTTTATTCTCCTGTTTACAATACGAACACAAAACCTATTATCTTTAAACCTAAAGGTTAACATTAAATAGATTGGTGAGCATTAACCACGCTTCTCTGACTTTTAATGTACAATCGCTAAAATTAGATTTATTTTAATACCGTCATTCGTAGTCGTCATCAAATTGTTACGATTCCGCGTATTTTCTTTGGAGATGCTTCCTCACTCTCTTATTTTACTGCTCAGAAAAACATTAATCCGTGCATTTTACATTGGGAATTGTTATGACACTTAAATAAACAAATTCCTGGTCAATTATTTTACCATGTCGCAGAATTACTATCGTGTAGTTCAACTATCTGCTCTATGTGCACTTTTTCTAGACGTAATTGATAACTATTGTTCCATAGAGCTTCCCTCGACTCATAATGAGAGAGACAGGATTTATGCATTTACTTTCCGCTGGTTAAAATTTCGTCGCAGTTATTACTGATAATAAGATGTCTTTGTGTCTCTTTTTATTTATCCCTGAATATAATACGAGTACTATACACAATTCTTTTTGCAAATTTTTAATCTTTTCTAAACTACACTTAATTAAGGTTTTTATGTTCATACTTTCCCAATAACGTAGTGGAAAATATTTTATTTTAGTCAAAATTAGTTATTAAAAACTAAATGTTTTCCCATGATAGGTATTTTCCAGGAAAACTTATTTTCTTCAGTGAAAAACAATGCTTCTCTCAAAAAATTAACATTTTCTCAAAAACCACAAAATTTCTCCATAAAAATTAATACTTTCCCACAAAAATTAATATTTTCCGACAAAAATTGATACTTTCCCATAAAAATTAATACTTTCCGACAAAAATTGATACTTTCCCACAAAAATTAATACTTTCCGACAAAACTGAATATATTTCTAATAAAATTAATACTTCCCCCAAAAAATATTTTCCGTATAACACTATTACTTTTATTGCTCATCTTCAAAAATTTATATTTTCTCCATAAAAATAACTTTTCTTTGAAAAATTAGTATATTTCAGGGAAAAATAATTGTTTTCCCATGAAAAGTAAATTACTGCTTCCTTTACTATTTTCTGTGTTGATAATAGATTGCTTAAAACACTGTTGCAACACAGTATGCCCAGTAAATATAAAACTTTTGAATACCTTAATTATTTTTGGTATTGGAATAAATAGAAACGAGTTTGTATTTGATTTATAACGTAGTTTTCGGCAAAATATTTTAGAGCGACTTATAAAAGGAGGATTTGGTAAAAGTTGATTGTGTACATGGATGAATAGTGGAGGAATTTGCGTAGGTTTGAAAGTCATTCTTTCCATTACCGTTCCTAAGGTGGTGGTGAATGAAGCATAACAGAATAGACTTTTTAAGCCGTGTTAATACAGGGCAGCTAGGAGGAGAATGTTTGAGCCAAATCCAAATGAGCAACCAGGCAGGGAGTTGATTCATTGTTTTTTCTATCCGAAAATACTTATGAGCTGGCAATGCACTGCACTGTAGAGTAACAACAGAAGACGACAAGAGTGAGTAAGAAACTATGAGACATGCGAAAAAGCACACGAGGTGAGTCAGGCCATTTCAATATATAAGAGCAACACATTAGCATTCGGGTTTAATTAAATCCCTGGGATCTTGGCTCTTCCACTGCATTCGCACAAAACATTTTTTCCGACTATTAGTACAATCCTCTCACTCTGTCTTTTTATTGTCAGTTAAAAATCAACACTTGTGAAACTCACTGTGTCTAATTTTTGTGCCAAAATTGTTTCCGTTCCAACTTCTTTGTCTGGTAACACCGAATTATTTCATTTTTACAAATTATTTACATTTACATTACATTTTTACACTTAAACTAATTTTATCAAACGGTTTTCTTTGCGAAAGATATATTTAAAACATTATTTTATAACAGTTACATTATTTTATTGCATTTTCAAGATTTTTTTGGTACATGAATTAAATAATTTTTGAAAAAAATATACTTTGACTTAATTAACAATTTTCTAAAGCAATTAAGATTTAATGTAATAAATTTGCTTAGATAAAACCAATTTACAATGGAGAAAAGCAGCATTTCCAGTATTTCAAGCACATCTGTGAAATCCTCCAAAGTATCCTCTAAAGTCTCAATGTCCTCCTCATCCTTTTCTTCATCGATGGAAGAAGATATCGGAATCGGAATAAGTTCTGGGGCAGAAGAACTTTTGAAATCAGTTGGACTAGCTGATGATCTTGAAAGGAAAATGTCGTTAAAATCTGCAGGATTGGCAGAGGAGCTTGAAAGGAAAATGTCATTAACGTCTTCAGGCTTAACAAAAGGATTGTCACTAGAATCCTCAAACTTATCCGAGTTAATCGGTTCCGAAAGTCTTAAAAGTTCGTCAGTTTCCCAAGTTTCTCAGTCAAGCAAGAAAGTAAGCAGTAGCAGCGTTTCAGCGTCCTCTATGGTTCGCGGAGTCAGCGGAGATGGAGATGAAATTATTTCTCAGGAGACAATTGCAGAGAAAAGTGTCAAAGCAGCTGCCAGTGAGTCTGTGAAAAGAGTTGAAGATGGTCAAGTTGTAGAAGATTCAAGTCAGAGCAGCCAAAGCAGTGCCAAAGCAGCCATGAGGTCAACCGAGAAAATGACACAGAAACAATTAGATGACTTTTTCAACCAACCAGCTTTACAACTCTCGCTTCAAGCAAAACCTGCTGAAAATATGAATTTTGATCAAGGATCAAACACATTTGAGGTAAATGCAATTTAAAATTCGCCAAATACTTTTCTTAAATCGGCGAGACTGTTAAATTTCATTTTAAGCGCAACTCGAATACAAAAATTTAAATTTTTCCACTAAATTGTTCGCTGGAAATAGACTCCGGGTATTTATTTCAATGTTAATAAAACTTTCATTGTATGTAATGTAGAAATTTCTAGAAAGAATGAAAAGCATTCCGATTTTTTTAGTATTCTTGCTAAATTTTGCTAAGTCTTGATTTTAGGAAACATTCTCGCCGATTTGAGTGAATTAGTATACATGAAATTTGAAAATTAGCATATTTTGGATTTGATGGGCACTTCTAACTCGTAATGTAATTTTATTAATGTATAGTCGAAATAGAACATACCGGGTTTCCAAGTTTTCGGATTTTATACACTTACATAACCGCACAATTAAGAAACACAAATGGATAACGGGAAATTGGAAAACACCACACTGACTGGAAGTTGACAATGACATAATTAAATTCGTTTGCCAAATACACCCCTGATTTCCATTTCCTTTGCTTTTTTAATTTTCTAAAGTTCCGAAAATCCAAAATGAAGAAATCCTGACAATTTCATGATAAGTTTTTTCTGTAGTTTGTACTATGTTTTGTTTTTGGTCATTTTTCCTTGGACTAACTAGGCAAAATTGCAAGATCTTCCAGAATTCAGTCCAGATGAACTAGTCGTTAAAATAATTGACAATGTAATTACCGTCGTTGGAAACCATTCAGAAGAGACCGATGGCGGAAATTACAAGACGCATCAGTACATTCGCAAGTTTACAGTACCCAAAGGCCTCAAGACAGATAATATTGCATGGAATTTGGAATCTAACGGAGTTCTCGCCATTACTGCTGGAGAATCCGTTAAAGGCGGCACCAGTCAATACCATTTGGATTGCACTCTTTTCCGGCCAAAATCATTTTTCAAGAAATAAGGCCGATTCCTAAAATTGCTCGGATATTCAATTACAAACATAATAATTTTAATGCTTCCCATGTTTTGTATCAACTTTTGGTAAATGCCAAAAGTTTTCTCTTAGCTTCTCAGTCCTCCTAAATTTGTATCACATAAACCAACAATTTTAACTGCTATATATCATAAACATATCATTTGCTAAATAGTTTTTAAATGTAGTCATGCTTAGGTTTCGTAATTATCAAATATATTGTTAACCAGTATTAACGCATTGTAGTATTACTGATAAAATTATTGTCATTAGCAAGTCTTTTATTTATTGTAAAAACGCTAGTCAGCACACTAATAACAACTCAATAGAAAACTAATTGGTCATTTATTGTAGTTTTATGTTTCAAAAATTTAATAAAATGGTTTCACCACAAAATTTACTATTTTTCACTCTCTGAACATCTTTCATCTATCGTAAGATCGTCACAGGTCATGAATACCAAGTGGACGGATAGTTTTCGCCAGTTAATAATTAATTTAACCAAATTATTTAAGCGTAAAAAAGCATAAGTGCTGTTTTAGAAATATACTTATACCATATTATTGCTGTTCATTTTATATTTAATATGCCAATTCAGCATTTATTGTGCTAGAATATCCGCATGCTGACCTAAATATGTAACAGTGTAAATAACCTTTTTATTCTTTTCCATGGTCCATAAAAGTCATACAAATTGTAACGATGCAGTAAATGCTTTGATTACTTACTTAAAATGAAATTCATGACATATGCAGATTTGAGGAATGTTAACTGACTTATGTTTGTTCTCACTTCTCATTACCTAATGGGGTTAATTACCTAATAGGGTATAATAATTATTACCCTAAGGATTCTATTTAGGTCTAGATGTATTCTTATATATGCATTAAATTGCAGTTTATAATATATTGTAAAACGATATTGCAAAAATATGCAACGAATGGCATACATTAGACATAGGGATTGGAATTTACATTATTTTAATTGCAGTCATATCATTTACAATATGTTCTGCTTTTAAAGATTTAAGATTTAATGGCTTTATTGTCAGTTAGTATTAAAAATTACTTACGCCATTCTGCTTTCTGTGCACTGCCATATATATAAATCTAAAATATCTTACTAATGGAATGTATTTCTCTAATCACATGTTCGGCGACATAAAAATATAGATCACTAGAATGGCCAGATTTTACAGAATGTTTAATTATAAATGCTTGCAGAAGGGTACGAAATAATATGTTGCGACATAGTAGAATCAATCAAAGCTTGCTAAATTCTGTGTTAAATAAAAATATAGAATATTGTATCAATAATGCCTTTCATTGCACTTAATTTTATTACTTCGTAAAATTTGTAGGAAGCCAAAAAAGAATCATAATTTTATTACGTTAATTTCACATTTTACTTTTGGAGCATACATACGCTATTTACAAAGGGGAAATCAATAAAATGAAAGATGGAACAAAAATAATTTGGTATTTTTAATAAGACCGCTCTAATCAATTCTGCAAAATAATTAACTGTACGATTCATTAAAATTATAGAGTAAAACATATTAGTAATTAAAATTTGCCAAAATTATGCAGGTTTCCAACGCTCAGTAACGATAAACTGTTAGATTGGCAAAATACTTTCTTGTTCCATTTTTGGAGAACGTTGAGCCCGAATACCGTGTTTAGAATTCCCGTTTCTGTGGCTCGCTCGTCTCTTGGCCCGAACTCTGTCGACCAGGCTGGCGACACTCCTCTTCTCCCTCAGAACATTTTCAGATCCTTCCTGACCTAAATGTTCCACGAAATCTCCCAAATTTAGTCCATACTCTTTAGCCACTTCCCGAACTGTACGTTGTTTCTTGACAGCTCTCGATCCAGCGCTCACCAGTTGAACAACAACAACCAGTACTAACAGCAAAGCAAGTTTCCCCATATTTACCCTGAAAAATCAGTTTTAAGGACAAATTAATAAAATGCTTGTATTTAAGTGTCTCAAAAATAATCGGTTAACCACAAGAGAAATAATCAGTTTATCTCATGCGTTCATTTAGCTAATAAATATGTATGTAGTCTCAAGTATCATTATTCTGAACTGACAATATACCTGTACCTCAAGTTTTAATGCATTTATCTAATGTTTAGTACATCTACCTCATGTATAAAGATTTTGTGCTTTATTTGAGCTAAATGTACTAAAACATTAGAAAATTGCATTAAAACTTGAGTTAAAGGTATATTATCAGTTCGGACTAATAATAGTTGAGACTGCATACATATTTATTAACTAAATGTATTTATACGAGGTAAACTGATCCTTTTTCGTGAGGTAAACCGATTATTTTTGAGGTGCGTTTAAATTTTCCCCTGAATAAATTGAAATATGATCGAGAAACTTTATTTATATGTACATACAAAGTATGGAGGTAAAAGAAATATTATGATTACTAAAAATTCAAGTTAAGTTTGTAATCTTACCTTAGGATTTTAGATCTTCTAGAAGTTTCTAGAATAGAAATGACAAGTACAACAAACTTAATGGTTGGTTAAATACTGATGTTCGCATCTACGGAGGATAAGAATAATGAATTGATTTTTTCCTGTCAATCCTTTTATACCCAGGAAGAATCCTACTTTGTATCTATAAGTATTTCAGCATAAGAAATTATTGTAATTTTCAACATCCCAGAGAGATTTCATGTTTGGAATTACAAAAGGCATGCGACATCATAACTGACACACAAAAAGGCAAAACTCTAAATAGAAACTCATCTATTCTGTCGTAATCAAATAATCGTAATAGCCATCAAATATATTTATTGATACCTACTTGCTCTACATTATTATCCACAACGGAATTTGCATGATGGATGCATGATTATTCTACATTTGCCACGTCACAGTGACTGCTTTTAAGAAAAATACTTTATGTTTCCTAAAATAAGTTTCATAAACTTGTACATGATGCTATACAGATACACATGTGGAAATTCATGAACGGAAATAATCAATACAAGAATTGTGGGCATTTATGTAGTGAGTCTTCCTGTAACAATGACAGTTACACCAATCCTATTCCCAATAAACAGTAACTGGACTAATTACGAATGTTGCGTGAGATAAATTATCATTTTGCATATTTGTGATTAACAAACAATATTTTATTATTTTTCCAGAATACAAAACAAGTAAAGACAAGAATGATTTTTTTAGTAATTATTTTGCAAGTTTTGCTGTGATATCAGTGTTTCCATTTTGTGCGTTAATTCTTTCTGTCAAAGTATAAGAAAATCTTAGCCGTGCAGAATTGAATGTTTATTTAATTTTATTACCATTAGGTCCGTTAATTTATAATTTCAAATTCATGAGACAAACATTCAATAGAGCATTGATCACAGCCGTAGTTACAACTGTGGTCAGAGATTGGAAACTTTTTTGGAAACAGCAGATTCTGAACCGTAAAACAGATTGAGGAACAAAAGCACCATATGCTGGCTCCATACAGCTAATCACTACTTAAAGATTCTAACTCTTGATCTATGTACTTTGATATTAAATCCATTTGAAATGTTTCCATGAGAGAATTTTCAATTTGAGCCACCAGTTGCAAAACATTATTGTATCCAATGCAAGAAATTACGATCCCTGTAAATGGAAAAATACTTAGATATAATTTGACCTGGAATACTGGATACCAGGAATGAGTTGCAGTATTACTTACGTGTGTTCCCGTTTGGTATTCCGTTGACAAAACTAAATTCTGAGACATTTTTCCCGAACAGGATCAATTTCCCAGGAGTGGGGAAATTAGAGAGGCACATTGTAACCCAACGAGCTCTTGTAATCCAAATTGCCATTCTGTGAAACAATCTTCCGAAAATCTGAACAAATATCTCATTCATCAATGGCTCAGGTCCAGATTTTAAAAGTTCAACATTTTTTCTGATCAATTGTAATCTTTTCGCAGGATCGACTTCCCCCACAGGAATGGCCATGTCTCCTATAACGCTGGAAATGAAAGAATTCGGTTTACAAATAAAATTTCCAAAATTACAGTTGACAATTTATGAAAATAAGTTACAAATGGTTTGTCAGTTTATCCGGATGTCCTTTTAGAGGGATAGGGTAGCAAATACGAATTTCTCTGGGAATTTCAGCATGAGGTTGAGAAATGGTTTTCTGTAAAGCCCCAGCAATAATTGCGATGATTAAACTAGGAAGACAAGCTGCATGCTTATTTTGAATTTCTTTTGCTCTTGCCATTGAAATTGGTTTGAGGACGTAGCTCATGAACTTTTGCTTGTCCGAACTTTCCCCTCTGTGCCAGTCGTTAGCATCGAAAAACTTTTTGTGATTGTAAAAAAGCTGGAAACTTTTACAGGTAAAGTATTTCAAAAGTTGTATCCAGAGTAGAAACATTTGGACAAATGTTTTCTTTTTTTCTAGAATGGTAGATTTTGGCATTTTCTCCAAACTCTGGCCTGATAGTGCTCCATAAAGTAATTTGGCTATGGAATGACCATCTGCCAAACTGTGACGAAGCCGGAAAATAACAATGCACCTATTTTCAGGAGTTTCCTCCAAAGATTTTAATACTGGATTTTCCAAAAGGAGAAATTCCCAAGGACTTTTATCTTCAGCCATCGGAGTTTCTTCCAAATGTTGGCACAGATCATTTACATTTCTAAACTCTTTTTCTTCTCTCTTCAATTTTCGAATGTGCTTTTCAGTACTGAATTTTCGGTCCCATTTCCAGAAAAGAAAACCACACCAGTTGTAAACGTATTGCTGTAATTCAGGATATTTCAATTGCCCATTTGGGAGTTTGCAAGTTAGCACTCTTGAATGAAATATATCTCTCATTTCTTCCACGGAAAGTCTCCCATCTATGGCAAATTTAATCACAATATTCATTCGAGGTTGGTGCAAAAGTGCACTTGCTGGTATCAACAGAGAATCTAATTCTGGATTCAAATAGTTGAGGAATTTTCCAAGTAAAAATCGTAAAAAGAAAATCGGGCACAAAAGAAATAAACTGGTAAGGAAAACAACTGAAATGTACATTAGCGTACAAAACGTAGCGAAAATGATTTTCAAAAAAGTCATCATTTTTTACGATAATTTGTTTATTTGGAAAATAAATATATTTGCCTTATGCAAATACCCAACTTAAGAAACAGTCTAAACAAAACTAAAAAGCTTCAAGCTTCATATATTCAAATATTCACACAATTCACGTTGGAAAATCCTACTGCCTTATTCGAAATCCGTGATTGGGAAAGACGGAACAATAATTTCCGAGTATTTCCGGCACTTTATTACTTTTACCTATTGTGAATTGTCCATGAACAATTTTTTCAATAGTTCTCATTAAAATTAAAAATTAATTATAATTTCTATAAATTATTTCATTTATACTAAGTTAATTAAGAAGTACTTAGCATTTAAGTGACCTTTCTAAACCATTACAATGTTCGAATACCGATACATTCTGTCACATTTGTGCATGCTGCATGCAAATAAGTCTTGTTTCATGGATTTGTCTAAGTAATGCAATTTGGATGACTTACATTGTTTTAAGAGATTACTTAATACAATTAGACTACCTATTTACAAAATCTGGCTTTCAATACCACAATGCTAAGGTCCGTCACTTTTTACTCTTCACTTGTCAAAAGGGAACAATGCAAGAAATGTTTTGTGACGCACGCAGTGAACAGAATAATGAGAAATTCTTAAATAACTCTTTTCCTAAAATCGCCATTATATAAGTTGAAGTTCTTTCCTAATAATATTCATTCGTAAGCAGAACTGTTCGTAGACATAAACGTTGGTCATCAGTTTGGCGTTTACATTCATTAACTTATTTCAAATTATATAAAATTATTTTAAGTACTAATATTGTAATTAATAATTAATACTCTTTAAGAAATGGGAAAAGTCTCCAGTAACGATTCCACAATCATTGGAAATCCTATAACTGTAGAATCTTCAATTAAAGATGGGAATGGAGGAAAATCCCTTACAGTACCTCAATTTGTCTGGAGTCAGTTCCCCAAATGGTCCAAAGAACCGTGTTTGGTATTTCTATATTTTTTGTAACAGTATTTTCCGTATATTAGTCTTAAAATGAAATAATTGACATGATTGTAATGTAATAAAAACACAATATCAAATTAAATAGGAATGCGGTGTCACAGGAAGGATTTACACATACGAAGATGTTTACCTCAAAAGCAGATCCTTTGCATATGGTTTATTAACTAAATTAAATCTAAAATGTGGGGACACGTTATCCCTGATTTTGCCAAATTCACCTGAATTTGTTATAGCACTTTTTGGAGCTTGGGAAGCTGGTTGTACAGTTTCTCCAGTAAATCCAAATTATACCAAAAGTAAGTAAAACATAACTATAAATAAATTCCGCTTGCAATTAAGTGTACCTCAAAAACAATCGGTTTACCTCAAGAAAAATAATCGCTTTACCTCATATAAATACAATTAACTAATAAATATTTATCCAATCTCAAGTATCATTACTCTGAACTCGTAATATATCTTTCTCTCACGTTTTCAAGCAATTTGCTAATGTTTTAGTACTTTTACCCCAAGTAGAGTACAAAATCCTCACTATGTTTGAGTTAAATATACTAAAACATTAGAAAATTGCATTAAAACTTGAGGCAAAGGTATATTGTCTGTTCAGAGTTAAGATACTTGAGACAGGATAAATATTTATTAGCTAAATGTATTTATATGAGGTGAAGGTATTATTTTTCTTGAGGTAAACCGATTATTTTTGAGGTACGTTTAAATTTTCCCCAATAAATTCTACTATTAGCGAATGAAGAAGAAATAATTTCAATTTTCTTGTACCAGATGAAATTATTCACCAATTGAAAAACGCAGAAGTAAAATGTTTGGTTACATCTGAAGATTTTCTGCCATTGATCCAATCTGCCAGGGAATGCTTAGTAGATTTGGAAACAGTAGTTTTCATTAGTGGTACCGGCAGCACAATTACTGAATATGAAAATACGATCAATTTTCTCGATTTGCTTCTGCCTGAGGCAGATTTAAATTCTTTTACAAAAGCAGACCCTAATGATACTGCATTATTGTTGTAAGTTTTTCCAACTTTTGCTCCTAAATGCTTAAGGTAATAAAACTTCGTTCGTAATCTGACTTTTTAAATCAGATATTCAAGTGGAACTACTGGTTTACCAAAGGGAGTTATGCTTTCTCACTCAAACTTCTGCAGTAATATCAAGTAAGTACTTTTATATTAATTAAAAAAATAATTTCTTGTTCTGTTCATTTTAATCACGATTTGTGAAAATTAAAGGCAAATCAGCCATCCAGAGTTTTGCAGTACTCTACCGTTCGAAAATGGAAATAAGCAAGAAATTCTTATAGGTTTATTACCATTTTTCCACTCTTATGGTTTAGTAATTCTTGCATGTGGAATGACTCAAGGATCGAAAATGATATCACTCCCAAAATTTCAACCGGAAACTTTTGTAGCTGCTGTGAAGAAGTATAAAGTAATTAACAGGTCAAAACAAATCCGTTTGTTGTTAACATTTACAGAGATTTTGCACATGTTTAAATAAGATTTGTATTTTTCTTGAAGCCAACAATTTTGCATTTAGTAACACCCCTTATTGATATGCTTGTGAATACTCCTGAACTAGACAGAAACGATTTTAAGAATTGCAAAGCAATTGTTTTCTCTGCAGCTCCTGCAGGAAAGTCTCTCTTGTCCAAACTTTTGGACAAGGCAGCAAAACCATTGTTTTTGCAGCAAGGTTATGGAATGACGGAATTTATTTTCTCACATTTGATTCCTCCGAGTGCTGAAAATGGAAAACTAGGTAAATCATTATATTTAATACAGTTTTATAAATCATAGAGTATATAATGAAATTGATTTCTAAATTTTCTAATATAAAAATGCATGCAGGATCGATTGGCAGACTTCTTCCAGGTAATCAAGCAAAAGTTGTCAGCGTAGAAACCGGCGAATCCCTGGAATCTTATCAGCATGGAGAATTGTGGATTAAAGGCCCGTCTGTTATGAAAGGATACTTCAAAAATAGAAAAGCAACCGAGGAAACAATTGATTCAGATGGATTTCTACACACTGGAGATCTGGTTTACTATGACGAAAATGGATGGTTTTACATTCTGGACAGAATTAAGGATATTATGAAAGTTCGTGGGTTTCAGGTTAGATTTAAATACAAGGTACACTTAAAAATAGAATATTTGTAATCAGTATTTTTACTGTGTTTATATTTTTGTGGCTAGGTCGCTCCATCAGAACTCGAAGACCTTTTAAGAAAACATCCAGATATTCTGGATGCTGCAATTATCGGTGTTCCCTTGAACTATGATGAAGTTCCGCGAGCCTACGTCGTTCGAAATTCGTCCTCACTAACTGAAAATGACATTAAAGCTTTTCTTACTGATAAAGCAGCCCCCTACAAACAGTTAGTAGGAGGTGTAGAATTTGTATCTCAAATCCCAAGATCTGCCGCTGGGAAAATTCTCAGAAGAATCCTACTCAATGAATATCTTTGTAAAAATAAAAATTAACTGTTCGCTAATTTCTCTAAATTTACTACTTTCTTTAAATCATGAAAATATTGACATCCGCTTCTGACGATTTATCTGTCCAGTAATTGGGGAGCCACCCTGCATATTATCTTAGCTTTATTTTTATACCTAGCCTAATCTTATTATCTTCATTTGTCATTTGATTTAATTACACATACTTAGAAACATTTTTACTGTATGCAATAGTTCTAAAAAGTTAATTCGTCATTATCATTAATCATTATACATTTTCCAAGTAGCCTAAATGTGTACCTAAAAATATGTACCTAAATATGTACCTAAATATGCACTTAAATAAAGTCTGTTATATATTACATATATATATATATATTACCGTAATTAGCATAAAAAAGTAAATATCGATTTTTTATAATAGTCCTTTGTACAATAATCCTCTAAAATTGTGAAGCATCTATGGGCATTTAAAAAAATAATTTCTTTGAATATAAAATTACCCTTCTGGAAAACCAAATAAAAGAGTTTCTCGTCATATTATGACGAGAAACTCATAGATATTCCGAAGACCCTTTTATTAAACTATCCTAATTTTGCATTTGTAAATTAATGAACTGTAGGAAATTAACTTCTTTTCAGGTGGACTGGGATCGGCTATAATATGATATTCCGTGCATGCTATGATGAGTATGATGATGATTTTTATGACAAATAGATTTGAGAATGACTAAGAATGTCAATAATTCTATTTTTAAGATCGGTTTCTTCGGGAACGTTATTCATTTTGCTCCGGCTGGCGGGAAGTCCGAATAATTTTCTAACAAGCGAAGAAGAGAACGATTGAATTGAAGGACAACATCACCGACGAGCGCAGCGTGGAGCGCTATTGGAGTGGGAGCGGGTATGCTGACCTTTGACCTTAAGGTAACGTTAAGAATATAAAATTTTCCATAATTAACAGCTGTATAACAATTTACGGCAATATAAAATGAAAACAAATTGAAAATTTACAGAAGTGATCTAACCTTCCATCAACCAACAACAACATGGCAGAGAAAGAGGAAAAGGACGAATCTGTCACGGTCGGTGGTCGCTATCGATTGGTTCGAAAGATCGGGTGTGGGTCCTTTGGTGACATTTATCTTGGTATAAACGTGACCAATGGGGAAGAAGTTGCTGTGAAAATGGAATGTAGCAAAGCTCGTCATCCTCAGTTACTCTACGAAAGTAAATTGTACAAAATTTTGGCAGGGGGAGTTGGAGTGCCCCATATTCGGTGGTACGGTCAGGAGCGGGACTACAATGTACTGGTAATGGACCTGCTAGGACCTTCGCTGGAAGACCTTTTCAATTTCTGTGGTCGACGTTTCACGGTGAAAACTGTGTTGATGATATCTGATCAACTGATCAGCCGTATTGAATTCATACACACCAAGAACTTTGTTCACAGAGATATAAAACCGGACAACTTCTTGATGGGGACAGGAAGACATTGCAACAAAGTCAGTTATATGTTTTTATAAACACACCTCAAAAATAATCTGTTTGCCTCAAGAAAAATAATCATTTTACCTCATATAAATGTATTTAGCTAATAAATTATTATCCAGTCTCAAGTATCATTACTCCGAACTGGTAATATACCTTTGCCTCAAGTTCTAATGCAATTTGCTAATGTTATAGTACATTTACCTCAGGTAGAGTGGTGATTTTGTACTCTACTTGAGGTAAATGTACTAAAACATTAGCAAATAGTTTAAAACTTGATGCATAGTTATATTATCAGTTCGAAGTTAATGATTCTTCATACTGGATAAATATTAATTACCTAAATGTATTTATTTGATGTAAAGTGATTAATTCTCTTGAGGTAAACCGATTGTTTTTGAGGCATACTTAGATAAAAACTTTATAAATTATCCTGTACGGTTAATAATTTGTAAATTGAAATGTTTTGAAAATTTTTATCCAGGTTTACTTGATTGATTACGGACTTGCAAAGAAGTACAGAGACACCCGCCTTCGTAACCACATTCCTTACCGCGAAGACAAGAATTTGACCGGAACTGCTCGCTACGCTTCAATCAACGCTCATTTAGGGGTGGAGCAAAGTCGTCGGGATGACCTGGAGTCCCTTGGATATGTGTTAATGTATTTCAATCGAGGGAGTCTACCTTGGCAAGGAATCAGAGCTGTCAATAAAAAGCAGAAATATGAAAAGATCTGTGAGAGGAAGGCGTCTATCCCTGTGGACGTACTTTGCAAAGGATATCCAAACGAATTCAAGATGTATTTAAATTATTGTCGTTCATTGAACTTTGATGAAAATCCTGATTATAATTACCTGAGACAATTATTCCGAGTCTTGTTCAGAAGTCTCAGTCATCAGTACGATTACATTTTCGACTGGACTATTTTAAAAGAGAAAGCTGCTGCTAACAGTCCAAATATAAATGAAGCTCTTACTCTCCTGGATGATACAGACACCCCAGAAGATCAGTAATTTCTATTCATCAGTTTCTCTTATATCAATTAAGACAAAATTTATAAAATTACTTATAGTTATATGAAATTGTTGTCAATTTATATTGTTTTGTGTGTTTTTATAGTACGAACAGTAATCGCGGTGTTTAATGGACAGGAACGATGAAAGAAGTGGATGCCTCTGCAGAAATGTTGTCATAAATTTCGAATCAAAATTTTTACGGTTTTTACATACATTAAATAAGGTCCCTAAATATAAATTTGCAATATAACTTTAAAAATGAGGCACCAAATAGGCGATTTTCCTCATTATGGTCTCATATTGATATGATGTACTTTGTTGTGTGCGTTTTAGTCAACTGAGATAATAAACGTAAAAAAGTTAAACATGATTCTGTCTTAATTTGTATCATCACTAAAGACGTGTGAATGTTCTTGTCTGTGGAACTCTGAACTGGGTTGTCATATTGCACAGATTTAAGATTTGTGGCACATTTCTTCAAAACTTTGAATTGTACAGCAGCTTCATCTTCTTTTCTTGTTGTTGTTGTTGTTGTTGTTGTTGGGCTTCTTTATGTAGCACTTTTTAGTTAAACAGTTACCATGTTTTACAAATTCATTTTAGAAGTTATATTTCTTATATTTAACTATGTATATGTTAGCGGCAATAAGGAAAATTAGGCATTTTGGAAAATGCCTAGGCATTTCCGGAAATGCCTGAAGAAAGCCCGGCTATTTCTTCTTAGCCGAGGCATTTAGGAAAATGCCTAGGCATTTTCAAAATTGCCTAAACTTCACTCGGCATTTTGCGAAATGTTTTTCCTTATTGCCGAGTAATCATTTTATTTTACTTAATGACTGAATTTTACCAGGCAAAAAGGAAAATATCTCACATATAAGTATGCTGTAAGTCTGTTAAGCAGGTAACTAAGTTGAATACGTCAATTATTTGTTAAAAAAGCAATTTATTGTCAGCAAGATGTAATGTAAAAAAGTATATTTAGATGAATGTATGATGAAATAATTATTATAGTACAACAAGGTTCACTGATGTGGCACTTCCTGCTGCATTTTACACACTATTTTTTCTCATTTGCATTTCTTATCTTGACATTTGCATCATGCATTTGCATCTTGACATCATGTGCAGTAGCGAAAAAATCCTTGTCCTGTACAATTTGAAGATTTTGTCACGCCTTCTCTCTATCTGATTTCCACATTCGGGATGTTTTACAGTTACTACTGAGAAATTTATACGTCCAGAAAATATCCTTAATGTGGAAATCACACAGAGAAGTTGCGACAAAATCTTCAAATGGTACAGCAGGACAAGGATTTTTTCTCTGCTACTGCGCAAAGAAATGCAAATTCGTAAAATATAGTGTGCAAAAATGCAAGAGGAAGTGCCACAAGCACAACAGTGAGCCTTGTAATAAATAATTATTTCGTCCTACATTCATCTAAATATACTTTTGTTAAGGGGAAGTTTTTGCATTGCTTCTAGGTAAAATAGACTGTTAAATGCTTAAAACTATTCAATTTTGCCACTGCAACTGCAATCTTTACCAAGAAGGACTGCAACAACAACGTGGAGACCTAGCATACGCCATCCACATACATCTTGGCTACACTTTGAAAAAAGATCGAGTAAAAAGAGTTGACCAGTTGTTTTGTGGCCATGCCCTAGCGAAACCCCAAAAAGTCCCCATGTTGGGGAATATGTAACCATGAATTGTCATGCGGGAGCAACAACAGCGCTTAAATATCCTATTAAAATTACATCTTGCTGACAATAAATTGCTTTTTTAACAAATAATTGACGTATTCAACTTAGTTACCTGCTTAACAGACTTACAGCATACTTATATGTGAGATATTTTCCTTTTTGCCTGGTAAAATTCAGTCATTAAGTAAAATAAAATGATTACTCGGCAATAAGGAAAAACATTTCGCAAAATGCCGAGTGAAGTTTAGGCAATTTTGAAAATGCCTAGGCATTTTCCTAAATGCCTCGGCTAAGAAGAAATAGCCGGGCTTTCTTCAGGCATTTCCGGAAATGCCTAGGCATTTTCCAAAATGCCTAATTTTCCTTATTGCCGCTAACATATATAATTTTTGGGTTATATAGAATTGGAATTGACAGTACACAATGAGGAAGGTTGTTCATACGCTTTTGACATGGGAAACAAAGGTAAATTACAAATACCACCTAGATAAACAAAACATGACGTACAATAAGTAGAGACTCAAAAAATCTGTCAGAGCTTCGTATTTTTCCAAAACCAACCAATCGTCAAAGTACATTCTTTACATGGATTACTGTCTTTTAACAATACACACAAAAACGATAAACAATGAGAATAATTGTATCACTAAGAAAATAAAATAACCTAAAATTAACCACTTTTCTCACTTTTCATCTCAGAAAGACAGTGTATAAAAATAACGTGCCCCGATAAAAATATCGACATCAAATACAGAAATACACTATTAGGATTTAAAAGAAATATAATAATTTAGTTGACACTTTCGAAAACTATTTTTTTCTTGTACCAATAGAGAGTTTTAAGTTTTTGATAGTATACAGTTGAGTCTGATTGGAAAAGTAGCCAATTGTACTTGCATCTTTTGCAAAAACAACCCTGCAAGTCGGTTCCTTTTCATGCGAGCATCCAGTACTATTATCAGATTTTGAGGAAACAACTGATTTTATTGAACGAAGACCCTCATCGGTACCGAAAATGTCGTTGCTGTTGTGTGAGTTTCCTTGAGTGGAGGTAATAATCGGTTTTATTGAGGTGGCGGATTTCGTCAGCAAATTGTAGGAATCTCCTTCGGTCAAATACGTTACTCTAATGGATTCAGCCTCAAAATACACGGAATTTGGATTAAAAGTTGCTTTTGAGTTATCGATTACCCAAACTCCCCATGTTCCGTATACAACAGCTTCATTACCATTTATGTACAATCCTGTATCCTCATCTACACCAAATCCATAATTCTTTCCCAAGTTCTTCATTGCAACTATTAGTCGACCAAATCGCCCTCGAGCATCAAAACTAAAAATATTTTAATTTCAAATCGTACTGAATTAATATCTAATCAAAGCAAGAATGCTCACTCATTCTGAAAATTTTAATGACAATTCTTAAGATGTGGCAATAAAAATATAGCTTGCATTTAGGCACACCACAAAAATAATCGGTTACTCCGTTTACCTGAAGAAAAATAATTGCTTTACTTTACTGCATACCCATACGATGGATTCGGTATATGGCGGCAATACCGAATGCCTTATTATGCCTAAACCGCCGGTATTACCGCCAATTGCCGCAAAGTAGACTGTTCGGTACTTAGCAGTATGCCTGACTATACGTAGGAAAAGCATTACTCCCAAATGCCAATCTAAGGCATTTCAAAGTATCCGTCAGGGTACTTTGAAATAAGTATCTGTGCGCAGGTTTCTGTGTACCGAAAATAAGGCTTCTCCGGCATGCCTAATTATAACAAAAATAAGCAGTAGCAGGCATCTCTCTAAATATGATAATAAATGCTTTGTAGGTATACCGCCATCCACCAGAAATAAGGCATTTAGAAGTCTGCCGTCATGTGACAAATAATTACATTCAAATGATTTTCCTTTCTGTGAACAATTTATTATTTATTAACAAATTCTCTTGTTACATTTAACAATGAATTACATTTAACAATGAATTACATTTAACAATGAATTACATTAACAATGAATTACATTTAACAATGAATTACATTTAACAATGAATTACATTTAACAATGAGATACATTTAACAATGAATTACATTTAACAATGAGATACATTTAACAATGAATTGCATTTAACAGTGAGTTACATTTAATACATGTATATTCTAATTTTAACAAAAACGGATTTAAGTCGGCGATGTAAACAATAAGTGCATATTACCTACTATCTTATAATTAATTATGACAACACAACAGAACGTTGACTTCTCTATTTGCAACAACAAGCATGCTTGTTGTAATTCTGATTCTCCCAACACGAAATTATATTATTTTCTTATAGATTTTTATAAAACCGTAAAACTGTGTTGGTTATCAATAAGAAATTGTCCTCCTTGGGTGTTGGCAGACATACTAGCTGTTAATCCAGTGGATAGGTTATCCTGTGCTAGAAATGATGGGCTGTGATTTTCTCCAAAATTAGGGAAGCTATTTGTGATTATTGCACTTGTTGCGGAAGAATTTTCTTAATTCAGTTCCTAACAAATAAACATTAGAATTAAAAAGTGGATTGAATTCTTATATAAGATTGTTAAGTGCTTAAAATTTTACCTCATTTAATTTTTTTTTCTTAGCTTTCATTGATCCATCTGAGTTGTGGGTGTCTCTCAAATCCCGTAAAACCTTAGTAATGTTTTGTCTCGTCAAAGCCATTTGAGTCTCTAATTTTCTTTGATATTGAACTGAGTCAACTTCACCATTCAACGGGAACTTTTTTCTTATAGCGGCTGAAAAATATACAAACGCATTTCAAGAGAACTTAAATACTGAACTTTAAATTAAAAGGAAAACAGGGGTACCGTAAATCAACTTTAATGTTATATCGGGCAGCGTATTTTTGACCGTTAGTGATGCCTTTTTGCTGAAATAAATAAATTATTTTCATTTCAAATTAGTGGAGATCAATAAACTTGTTTGTTGTATGCCAGTAATCACGCGAAGTTAAAAAAAATTACGTATGTTGACCCCGTTAGTGTGCAGGTTGTTAAAAACGAAATGGGATGCAACTGTAGCAGCAATTTTCGGACTACAGTTCGCTGTATATTAGAACTCCCTATTGCCCATTCCACGTTTTTATCAAGATTAAGAGGTATGTTTTCTCCGTTGTGGTGTACAGTTACGTTCCCATTGGTGACCTAGTACAAAAGACATTAATATATTGATTTCATTAAAATCGCAAAATTATCGTAATAAATGGAATTGAAACCTCATTATGAAGGATACCTGAGACTGGGTTTTCCTTAGAACATTCAGGATGTTTCATGTCAATAAGGTGTGACACCGATTCCTTTAGTGCTTTTTGTCCTTCACAATAGAATTGAAATATTAACAATAAAATAAAGCATTAATGGAAGTGGTAACTCATTTCTTAATACCTTCTAAGACGGATTGAAGTAATTCTTCAAGCGTGGATAATGGCTTACTTTGAGTATTCTACAAGGTTTCTATTTCGGTATGAATAGCTTCATCAGTTGTAGGGTAAATTTTAGAGGGTGACCTATACAATTGTGAAGCTTTTGGTGAGTAGATTCTTTAACCATTATCATGGAACCATACGTTATTGGAACCTAGAAAAATCAACCAGGTAGTTATTATGAACAACAAACATGTTTGTTGCTTTTCGTTAGCTATATATTGTTGTTAGTTGGAGTCTTACGGCTCTATCTTACCCAGTCAGAAGTGCGTGCCATTTTGAAGTCAATTAAAGTAGTTGTACTATATTTCAACTGAAATTCGACAGAAGTTAATTACGCTGCGGTAGAAGTGATTGGGAGCCAAAAGGTTATTTTCTTTTCAGGACCGTATATTTGAAAATCTAAGTAGTAATTTTCTTTCCCCGCCTGTCATTGAATGAACGCTATTGTTGAAGTAAGTTATTTCATTTTGGCACTTCGCAGTAAAAATTGGCATGCGCAAATGCGTCGAATTTAAAGCATTACTTTTTACTGCCGATATAACGTCATGTATTGGTATTCCGTTGATTGCCCTATCCTACCGAATTTAAAGTACTACTTTTGTATGCGCAAAATTTGACATAGTGAGATATCCCTTTATATTACTTCTGGTACCGATTCTAAAGTAGTCCTTTTAAATCCATTTTTCGTCAGATTACAGCACATCTTTTACTACCAGTGTCTACCGATTTTTAAGCAGTCCTTTTAAATCCATTTATTTCGTCAGATTACAGTACATCTTTAGCTACCATTATCTGCCGATTTTCAAGTAGTCCTTTCAAATCCATTTATTTCGGTAGTTCAAAGTATGCCTTTAATTATCTGTGTATACCGAATTCCAAATGCAACCTGGTTATACTTTATTTAAGCACTTAACAGTATGGTCACGTGACAGCTTTAGCATTTGCTGGCATACCTGAATGTACTTCTATATACCGAATCCATCGTATGGGTATAAATACATTTATCGAATAAATATTTATTTTCTCTCAAGTATCATTACTCCGAACTGATAGTATATCTTTGCCTCAAGTTCTAATGCAATTTGCTAATGTTTTAGTACACATACCTCAAGTAGAGTACAAAATCCTCACGTTAAAGCAATAGTTTATAGTTAATAAATTTTATTAACTAAATGTATTTATATGAGGCAAAGTAATTATTTTTCCTGAGGTAAACGGACTATTTTTGATGTGTGTTTAAATTTTCGCCTAAAAATATCATTTCTTTTAACTTACTGAGTGTCCGTCAAAGCTCCGGTCAAAAATCCAAATCCCTTTACATAGGCACCATTCTCTTCATAACGGAAACTGTTATTGTTACTACATTGTCTGTTATCCGCAAACTCATCACCAATTTCACAAGGCTTCAAGTCAGCATTAAAATAGTAGTAACCATAGGATGTTCCACTTCCAAAAGTCTGTTCTCCCTGAACGGCCATCCCTGCTGAGGTCCCTGCAATCACCGTTCCATTGGCGAATTTCCTTCGAAGTGCTGTCATTATGTCCGAATCTGAGCCATCGTCCTCAAGCCAAGCTCGTGAGTGCCGAGATTGGTCTCCTCCATTAAAGAATACTCTTCATAGGGAAAATAAAAAATATACTAAATTATGGGGAAATTTTAAACGAACCTCAAAAATAACCGGTTGACCTTAAGACAATAGTCACTTTACCTCATATAATACATTTAGTTAATAAATATTATATGTACTTGAGCTAAGTGTACTAAAACATTAGCAAATTGCATTAACACTTGAGGCAAAAGTATATTATCAGTTCGGAATAATGATACTTGAGTGTGGGTAAATATTTATTAGCTAAATGTATTTATATATGAGGTAAAATGACTAGTTTTCCTGAGATAAACCGATTATTTTTGAGGTACACTTAAATACAAGTCTTTAATTAAATAATTTAATCATTTACGATGTTCTTCACTAATGGAAAAACTAACTAATCGCTTTTCTGAACAGATTTTGACAGTATAATGTTTATTGGTTACATGACCAAATACAAATAGGAATTTTAACTTACATGTCGGCATTATTAATTTTCTGAATGTTTTCTATCCCCAAACTAGTTTGATTCGAATTTGCACTCTGATAATTGTCGATTGCTAAAAGAATTACGGAAGGTTCAAATCCATAGTCCCTGAACAATTGTTCATACGATTTGGAATTCGTCTCCGATACATTGTAAGCCTTTATGCCTTCAGCTAAACTTGCAGCGGCTGAAATCACAACGGCAATTTTTGGACATTCTTTTCCTGTTGCTTGTTTTAGTGCATTGTAAATACTGCTGCTATTATCACTTATTGCTCCACCCAGCAAAAATAACTTTCCAGTTGTTTGTTGGCAAAATGCGTTATTTTTGTTAGATATTATGATATAGTAAACAATTATTACAATTTTACTTGGCTGATGCATTTTCTTAAACAGATAGTGACTTCTGGACGGAATTCGATCTCCTGAAGCTCTTCAGAGAAGAACTGCTAAATTCAATAAAGAAAACCCGGAAAATAGAGGTCTATTTATAGTTTTCATGGGAATATCTATTTGTATACTTTCTGGAACCTTTGTGAACATCACCCTGTAAAGCTTTACATTTTTAAGGTCTATTTACAGAAAAGGGAACATTTATCTCATGTACCTTTGTAGACCCGTATGACTTATGAAAGTACCTTGAATCATAACCAATAATATCAGCATAGCAATGAAAATACACCAAACAAAACTTCCAGAAAACGATATTCTGAACTTGAACAATTATTTATTTGAAGATATCTTTATAGAAAAGGTCGCTTACTCTGGAAAGTGAATAATTATTGTGTAAATATGTAAGTACTCCAAAATTGTGATATTTGAAATCGTCCTAAAATTGTATTTAGATTACATAGTAAATGAGTATATTAAAAAATGCACATAATAAACATTTGAAGATGTGGAATGTAAAAATAAATTAATTTATTGAAAACCGAGAGTCCCGAAATAAAAAGAATTTAGTGAACATTTTTATTATATTTTTGAATGTGAATGTATTGTCTGATGAGCCTTGATATTTCATGAGCATGTTCCGTTTGCAATCGAATGATTTTTTGTTGCATTAAATTCCCGTACTTCATGTCCAAATATAGAACACCGTCTTCATTCTTCACTTTCCGCGTTGATATTATATCGTTAAATGGCCAACTCGTTATCGTTTCCTTTAAACCATAAAAGTTTCAATTATTTCTTTCTCAATTGTGTATAGGTATCATCAGATTGAACTCTTAAAATTTTACAATAATATAATACTGCACATATTTGCCAAAAATTCAGAGTTAGTGTACTTACATGTGTGATAAGGTCTAAGAAATGAACTCCATGTTTGTTAAGAGCAAGAATGTAATCTTCAATAGGTGCAGGATCACTGATTCTTTTCACAGTGAAGAAACTTGATCCAAACAAATCCCACTTCTCCAAAATTTCTGTAATTCAATAAAATAACATAAAAACCTACATAAATAATTAGTTCTACAGCCATCATTATCCATTACAATCGTTATCAAACCGAGCAACCTACCTTTAAACAGTATAATTTGTTCAATCGCCATAAAAGTTGTAAATCGAAGCATAGTATTGTAAAAAGGTAAAAATTCAGTTTATCTTATTTATTTACCTAATACAGTGGCTTTGGCTTGGAGAGGCATGATAAGTGGTACATTGTCCTCATTCCAGTAATTGTTGACAAGAGTTACCCAACGATTGGGGGACATGGATCTTGCAGCAAGGGCTGGTTTTGGTAGCAAATACTTTGTTTCTCTAAGAGTGGGTGCAGACATTAAATCTGCGGCACGGTGAAGTAAAGAAGCTATTCTGGCTATATCGTACTGAAACATTTAAAACAGTAACTTATTAAATAGTTCACTTTTATGATAAATATTAATTTAATTGCATAGTTCATGAACTAATTTACCTAACGCATTAATTTACGCTTAAATTGAAGAATTCGTCAATTTAAATGAGGAATTCGTGAATTAAATTAAGCATATATTAATTAAATTGAAGAATTCGTCAATTTAAATGAGGAATTCATGAATTAAGTTAAGAATATGTCCATTAAATTGAAGAATTCGTCAGTTTAAATGAAGAATCATGAATTAAATTAAGAATACATTAATTAAATTGAAAATTCGTCAATTTAAAAGACGAATTCTTGACTTAAATTAAAAAATGCATCAATTTAATAATTATTACCATAATTTCTAGTTAAACTAGATTATTATAATTAAAAAAATGATTGGAGATGCTTACAATGGTATTTTGTAGTATGGTTTGTCCTGGCATTCGAAGCAAAAATCCTTCGAGGTAATCCGGAGCAATTTGATTGAAGACGACTTCAACGTAGAGGTTGGAATCGAGTCTCATGGGGAAGAACCACACAGAGCGACAGAAAATCAAATAGAAAATTTGTTGGTTTTTATGGAGTTCAGTAGTGACGTCGAGAATGTATTCTTCCTTTTGCAAAGGCATTGTGAAAGTGTCTCCGTCTACGATGCAATAAACGGAGAATTCCTCCCGCTCTTCCGGTTCAATGACATTCAGACTGACACACATTTCGTCAATGACGTCCTGGACAACGGTGGTTGCTTTGATGTTGACCACGCGTTGAGTTCCGCCAGGAAGTCTGAATATTTGGCGCTTGGCGTTTCTTCCGGCTGTGATTGCCGTAATTTCTTCTACACTTGGCACATTTCGGCGTCCGCCGTACTTAAACGTTTTTCTCAGGTTCTGGAGGGTGACGAGGGCTGTGCCGTGGAAGGCTCGTCTCTTGTCATAAGCATTCGTCTCAAGGTATTTAAATAAATAAGGTTTCAAAATATCGCTGCATGTAAAGTACGCCGCTATTATTGTGAACAGACGCCACCCTCGTTGGGCAGACCTTGTCGTATTATTTGTCGTTTGCTTCATTATTTCGCAATAGATTTCATCGTGCAGGGTCGATGAAGAGCTATGACAGTTCTGCAAAAAATTCATTCCAATTATTTAAGATTTACTCATAATTTTCATTCATTTTGAACCATTTTTAATAGAAAAGTAAGCATTCACTAAATATAAGAAAAAAGCAGCTTAAACTGTAAATACATGAAAAACTATAAAATCAAAATAGTTTTTCACAAATTGCATTATTTCTATTGTAATCAAAACCATTATAAAAGTTTTTCACATTGTCTTTGCATAAACTTTCTTAATTAATCAGTTGGAAAGAAATTGCAAAAAAATTACCCTGAGTAAAGTGTAAACAGCTTCGACTTCATTTGGCGGTGTGGGATGTACTTTCCCATTGGAATCCCCCATGTACTTAAGAATAGAGTGGAAGCACTCAAGGGCCAGACTATTTAAATGCTCGTCCAAAGGTAATAATGAACATTCAAGCATTTTATTAGAGTACTTTACCAAATCCATCTGTTGTCTCCAAGTCCATTCATTTCGTGATTTTGGATCAGTTTTACCCAAATCGAACCTAAAATAAAATAAAAAACATTTTTTATCATTTAGAAAGAAATCCAGAAAATTAGTATTGTGTTAATTAAGAATGTCACATATTTAATACTTTTCTTGTCTGAAATATTTGATGGCAAATTGAAGAAGGGAATGTTTGCCGTCATCTTTGGGTAATTCGTCTGGTTCTTCCAATTCGGTTGCATTTCCCACAGACGACGGGGGCTGTTGCCATTGACTGTTACTACTTGATGGAGTAATATGATCGTCCACCTCCTGTAATAGAGAAATTATAAACAGAATTAATATTAGTGCATACAAAATTGTATATTACAGTAATTAAAATTAAAAAATCACCATTAAAACTTAAATCATCACAATTAAAACTAAAATAAACTAGAAACTATGTAAATTGTTAAGTAAAATAATTGTAACCTGCAGAATTCTGATAATTTTCACATTAATAATGATGAAAATAGTATAAATTAAGTTTTTTGCGTAGTTATATAATAAATAATTGCGTTTTATGAGGTAACCTGTTCAATATTGTTATTATTGCTGTCGGTGGAGGTTGGATTGTTTGTGGTATTTGCGGCAGTGTTATTATTATTACTGTCAGTGAGGGACAGTATTGGATTGACATTATGGAGTGTACTCAAATACAGATCAAGCAATGGACTGACATACTTGGACTTTTTGATTGCTTTGTACCAAACTTTGAGAGGAACTTCACCTTCTACTTCTACTAATTCACTCATTTCTAGTTCCAAGAGGAAAATTCACTGAAAATGACTAACTCCGTTTGGAAATGAGTTAAATGGAGTGCGGTTGTAAAATAGCTGGTCTAATTTGTTGAACAGTTGAGGCGAAGAGGGTAGGGTAAGCCATAGATAGGCAATGGAAACGAAGGCAGTTGGTTAGGCCATGCTGTTTTCGATTAGAAATCTGACTAGAGAGTGAATGAGAGCGGAAAGTCCCTCCGTGGTTATAACACAGACAATAATAAGAAAACCTCAACCAAGAAAATAGTTGACTAACAATTGTGCAGTGCTCTGCTGAGCTGATTGTGTAAACTAAACCCAATCTTACGAAGAAGCGCTTCTCAATTCTGTTTTTCTGCCTTCTCGTTGTGGGTAAGTGAGCACGAGGTTAGGGATCACTTCATTTCCGCTTTTACTCCACACACAGCCAAACCAAACCACCTCAAACAATACCTAGCCCTATTTATATCTAATACAAATACAACTACTCTTAATTATTACTACTATTTATCATCATCTTAAGGAATTCGTTAAGAATTCCTTAAGAATGCTCACGTGCTCTGTCTTCTCCACTTTTTAATAAGTTTCTAAACTTATCACCATAATAATATCATCATACACATGTACGAACAATTATCTCCCAGAATTAAACAATTAATAATCTCAATTGATAACCATTTATCATTTAAATACAATACAGTTAAATACGGTGCAGGCTCCAATAACTAAAGTAGCTTGTTTACATACTGAAATTATTAATTATCGAAAATATAAGGTCTTATCTGCATAAAAGTTGCAATTCATCTGTTAATTCACTCTCACTTTATGAGCATCTTTTATTCGCAACATAAATGCTTTTGTATAGATATCATTGATAAGATTATTAATGTGTAATTCTAATAATTAATTGGAGAAAACAGAAAAATTAGAAAGTCTCGTGTCAAAATTACATTTATTATTTTTACGTCCTACCTCTTTACCTTTATTATTCTCTGTTACGGAAACAACTCCTTTTGTTCCATTATTAATTCACTTTTAATAGATTCTGTAGTCAAAAGCGATACAGTGTTCACTGTGATATTATTACTTTCATTGAAAATGAAATGATGAAAAGGAAACGATCTGATCTGTACAGTGATTTTCTATAGATATACTATTTTCAGATGAATAATTATGCATTTACTTACTTTCTATATTCATTTGTATGCAAAACGAATTTTATAAATGTGATCTGCAACGCTCAATTTAACTCGACCATTTTTCATTGATATATCTAATTAATTATTGTAACTAAATGAATATTAATGTATTTGCTATCTATGCCCTTTTTAAAGTGCATTTAATGAAATGCACTTAGAAATGCAAGGCACACAAAATAGATATGAGTTATTACCTTTTTAATATTATTATTAATTTACTTTTATCTATTCAGATATATTTAGAACCTTACTCTTACTTTTACTCTCCATAGGTCATGCAAAATACTTAATGATAAGTCATAGGAGAATAAACCGTGACTTTGCAATAATGAGAATGTGTAAAATTACTCACCTTGACAGGTGTCAATTCACGACGGCTGAGGAATACGTTAGCAAACTGTAGAATTAATTTTGCTCGATTTGTGTAGAAACTCCATTTGTTCTCCGCTGAGTCTTTACGCACGATTAAATGCAGCAGACTTGATTTCGGCAACAGAAAATCCGATATCTCATCCCAACTAATTAATACAAACAAAATTTTCGTCTTTTCACAAATGGTTTAACTAATAGCGTCCATGGAAAAGTTAATTACCACAAAATATTATGATTATTAAAAGCATACATTCAGAAATGAGAACTGTACCTGAAAGAATGCGAAACATTTAGCAATTCGTTGTTAACAGGGGAAAAGTTGACCAGTTTTACACCGGAGCCATTGACGGCCAAGTAATTTACATCGCGCGATGTCTAAATAGCAAAAAATTGAAAATTTAGCATGAAAATAAATTTTCTATTGAATTTGTGAACTTATTTTCCTAATTTCTAGTAATTTAAAAGTATAATGAAATAAATTTACCTGGACAGGGAAAAATCTCCAAAAGTAAAGTTCCCAATTCTTTGCAGATTCAATGAGCGCCCTTTTAACACCGACTTTTAAATTTCTGGCGTTATCCTGGACGCTTTCCCAGTCTCCCTCCAAGTCGCAGTAACCACTAATTAAATTTCTTCCCTTGGATCTTTCCCCATTAAAAATTCTTCGTGATCCGAATCGCAAGTCTCTAACGATTTGAAGAAAGACCAAGTCAACGGAAAAATTGTTGATGTTTTCATTTGGGAAGAAAACTTCCTTTCGCAATTGAAACTTGACCGAACTGTATCCATAGCACGTGTTTTGATTGTTCTCCAGTAATTTCGTAGTGATCATTTCATCTTCACTCACTTCATCCTTCATTAAATCGTCCAGAGGTTCCAAGAAGTTCGGACTCGATTTGAACTCCACTCCGACACCTGTACTCGCTCCTCCATTGTAAATTGTCGAAATTCCGTCATACTCAGAATAATTTGTTGCTATCGATGGCGGCGGCAAAACTATTTCCGATTTCTGGAATTTGCCAGCCAGCTTTTCCTGTAACAGCAATCTACGATTCTCATCGATTTTCCTTATTTCAGGCTCTTCTGCTTTTTCTTTCACTGGAGGAAAATTTGCTGGGGGTTTTGTAGCACGCGGTCCTCTCACACTTGTCACTTGTTCCAACTTCTGACGCATTTCGTTACTAAGTTTCAGTTTTCCGACTACACCATCACCTTTAAATATTAAATTTCAAAATATCCATTAACTTTATATTAATAAACATCTAAACAACAATTTAACCATTAATTAATCAGAAAAGTCATTTAGAAACGCAATTTCAACGTTTTACATTTAATTTATTTAAAAAATAACACGTTCTTTATATTTAATATTTGAAAACCAAAAATTTCTTACCGAAATTCCTGGCCAACTTCTTTCCACTGATGAATGCATTGTTATTGCGATTTTCTGTGATTTCATCTCCCCACTCGTCTAATTTTCTTTTTTCCTGAAGTCTATTTTTAAATTCTTGGAAGCTATCAGGCGATAAATGTTCTTCGCCAGCAGCAGGAGGCCAGCGCCATTTTCCAATGCGTACTGTTTTGGCTCTTCCATAAGGATCCATAAATGGACGATGACCTTCAATCAAGTCCATTGGTAACGGAGGGGGTGGTGGGATATGGGGACTGTCACTGGAACTGCTGTGGTTCTTGTTATCGTCCTCGGAATTCTTTCGCGAATTAAACGCTCCGGATAATTCCAAACTGGAGGGACTGATAACTCTAGAACTCTTGTGGCTGCTGGGTGTCAATCGAGACTCGTTTGTATTTGTGGTTGTTTCCAAACTCAATTGTTGTTGAAGCATGTGCTGGAGTGCATTATTCTGGGCTATTAATTGTTGCTGGATTTGAATATTCTGTGCCATTGCGGACTGGAGGAATGCCGCCCTTTGCAAGTTGGACGTGTGTGCTATTTCTGCAATTATTTGCAAATATTTTTAATCCTACCCTAAATTTCTACTGTAAAATCCTTAATTACTATTCTCTAAATGAAATTTAATATGAATACTAATAATCTAGATGTAGAACTGAAAGAAATTGATTTGCTTTTAAATTAACCTCCTTGAAATGGTGAATTGTATCCAAAAAGATTTTCATTAATAGGAGAAAAATTTCGTTCATTGATTTGGATGTGTCCCCCTCCTTTAATGCTTGTTATCAGACTTCTTGCATCTGAAAGATCATCCAAATTTCCATCCAAAACTGGAGAAAACAAATCATCAAGAAATTGATCAACATCAGATGCTTGCGAAGGCACTCGAACTCTGCGAACATGAGAAGCTAAACTTGGCGCTTCAGATGTGTCAGATAATGCAGAGGATTTTATGTCAGATCTGCAAAAATACAAATAATACAATTAGAAAAATAAAAACTGAAATATTTCATGAGTTATTAATTTTACTTCTCTTAACAATAAATCTAAATTAGAACTTTGAAACTTAATTAGCTTAAGGAAAAGGTTTTAAGACTTAAAATATAATAGAAACTAATTTCGTGCAAAATTCTGTTAAATCTCAAGAGATAATCGAACCTTTCAATGTAAGCTCTGGATGAGCCAGAGTAGCTGCCAGCAACTGAATTCTTTTTGCTGTGATAGCTTGTCGCTTTAATAAATCTGGGATTGCCACTTCTGACAACTGGAACAAAGGCACTCGTAGATTGGAGATCCATTTCCACATCATCCTCATCTTCTTCGTCGTCATCGTTCTCCTCTCCCAGTTCAATTTCGATTTCGTCTTCCATAACACTCTGGTTCTCTTTGTAGTCCAGATTTTCAATGGAATGATACCTTTCGTTCAATTTACTGGAACTCAAGCCAAGACTTTTGTAGTTGTCTTCCATCAAAATATTATCCAGCGATTTTGATTTTTTGCTTTCGAAATATCGCTCATTCAGAATACTATTTTGGCTTAGCATGTGCTTCTCAGGGGGAGGTGCTGGAGGAGGGTTCAGGGGCCTCAGGTTGTGGCAAACTGGAGCATTGTTGCTTTTCATTGCTTCTCGCCGTGGGAATAACTCAATTGTTTGCGTTCGCGGAAAACCTGCCAGAGTCTCGTTTCTGGAAAAGTGGTCCAGTAAATATCCACTGCTATTTAGCTCTGTATTGTCCACATCTAAATTTCGAATTTGGAAATAATATAAATTAATTAAACATTAATTAATAAATTAATAACAATTTTAGCAATATTTTAGAGTTTGTGCAAGGTGATTTAAACAAACGATTGAAATTAATACCAATAATTAAATAATTAAGTGATAAAATTCCAAATAAAGTATATTCTACGATAAATAAGAATATAAAAACTTAAATTTAACCAAGAAAATTAAATATCAATTAAAATAAACGATAAATTAAATTTTGTTCTTGTAGCGAATATATTTTCTGATATTTTAAAAGAAGTTACCGCAAATCTCAAGACTCCATCCTCTTGATTCTTCGCCACAAATTCCCGATACAGCAAAATCTGCCAATTCTCCAACAAAATCCCAAGAGTCGACCCGATAATTTCTTTCATTGATGTGGACCGCAATATTGACACGGTTTAGAATGCTTTTGACTTCGAGTAGACTGGGAGGGTAAAATCGATTCAAGTCCAGATCCATTGACAATAGTTTACTCTGACAAGGGTAGGCAAAATTGTTGCCATTATCTGAGCAGTATTTCAAAAGAAAAGGGTAGAGATTCTCACTGGGTGGAAAAGCACACAAGCAGCAGCAAATCAAAAGATACGCTCTGTTTAAATTTTCTTGGTTTTCATTCTTTTTCGTTTGGTTCATCAATTGTACGTAGATTTCATCACGAAGACTGACATTATTAATGCCTTTGTTAACAATGTAATTGAGTAAAGCCTGCTCTCTTCTTCCGTTGAGATTTCCGTCGTTCATAAAACGGAGAATGAGTTTGAAAATCGTAAGACTCTCTTCATGAGGCGAATTATTAAGAAAAGGATTACTAATGGGTTCACGTTTCATGGAGAAAATATTTGTTTTCAGGTTCTTCTCAACATAATTCTTCATGTTGTGGTGATTTGTCAAGTTTTTGATTTCGTAATTCGTTTGTTTCGACCTATTTATGGAATGTGCCAATTTCTGTAACTCTGGTTGTTTCTTTTCTTGTTCTGGAAATAAAAAACAATTAAAATTTAATATTTCAGTACTAATTGTTAGAATCTTAATGCAAATATTCGTAACTACGATGAAATACTGACCTGCTTCACATTTAGACAGAATAAAAGCCAACTCTGCTGGAATTTCCAAATGATTGACTCCAGCAACAGCGCGGCTCATGTCGAACTTTCCTTGTTGACCTTTGAGTTTTCTCTTGCTGATTTCCAATGCTTTGACATAGCGTCCTCTGGCAATCCACATTCTAACAAAACTCTGCAAAGTAGTGATCTTTCTTCTGTAGTTATTGAATTCCTTTCTCTTCAAGAACATTCTGTAGAAACTTTGTATTTTTATTGCTGACTGTTTGAAATTCAAATATCTCTTGCGGCACAGGTAGGACCGAACATTTGATTGAATTATCGTTGCACTTCGGTTAAATAAATTATATCTGCTGGACTCCAACTTTTGTTCAAGAGATTCCCTGAGGAAAACCTTTGTCGATCCGATTTGGTAATCCTTTTCGTTGTTTAGAATTAGCCGTGTTAAATCGCGATCCGATGATAATCGGCTATAAGTCTTCAGAAGACATTTATACCGGTGAGTAAAACTTTGGAAAGACTGACGGATTGGGTAACCCAGTTTGCGAATCTTGATTGTCTCTAGAATTCCGCTGTATCTGTTTCCAAATCAAACAATCGATTCATTAGCATTTTAAAACCCATTCAGAAACGAACTGCCCTTGATTATAAACAAAGCAATACATAAATCATATGACATTGGTGATAATACACACCTTAATTGCTCAGTGACAACAAAAACATCAAGAGTCATCGGCGCCTTCTGATTATTTGGTTTAATACAACGAACGAACCATGGATCGCATTTGCTTATTGAATCCAACAGTTGAGAAAGGCTGTCGCAAAACCTAGCAGCCACAGTAGGAGCTCTAGGCTTCATTGTTATAAAACGCCCATTTGACCTCCGGCTATTTGAATGCATTGGAGGAATGCTCAAACCCGTCATTACCATACGGCTTATCATCTAAAACAAAACAACATTCCAATTTGCAATAAACAAACCACCAACATGCGAAATAAATACCGTTACATTAAAACGGATAGTGAAAAATTAATGCTTCATCGAATAAAGTACAGTTTAACATTTAACGCAAATTAAAATCTATTTTTGCAATTAAAAATAAAAATAACGAAAAGTAGTTAAATTTATTTCTTACTTGACTTCTGGAAGACTGGAGTAGTTTGACAACATCAGAACGAAGAGTGTCTCGGTTCTTATCAAGAAAGCCATCAACATTGTACCAGACGGGGCCGGCGTAATGCTTGACCCCAAATTCAGAACTAACCATTCTGGGTCTCAAATAATACTCATTCAAGGCATGGTTGTAGTGACTCTTTTCCAAAAAGCTTAAATCCTGTAAATATTTACGAAATACATTAAATTTTGAAATAAAACATAAAACATGCTTGGCAATTCCATTTTCAAAGGAAAATTGGTAATTGAATTGAAAGGCACTAACAGTGGCTTTCGGGAAGTTGCTTTCATCATCAAGAAGGTGAAGAATTCCGACTGGTTTTTTGCTAAGTAGGTTGATAACGGGTAAATTATCTTCATAATTGATTTGGACCCAATCGATTTTTTCCTTCATGTATTCCATTTGCTCCAGTTTGAAGATATGTTTGTTCAAATAGTGTTGAAGACTTTCGTTTGCATAGTTTATGCAAATCTGCTCAAAGCTGTTATCCTATGTGTGATAAAAATAGAATCCTTGTTAATGAACTTGAATAAATGTAGTAAAGATAACTCTTATTAGTTTTAGTGTTCGCAACTTTCGCAACAAATATGTTTTCTTCACGGTTTAAGTAACAAGGCAATTAGAGTGTGAAATGCATATCTTTACACATGGCAATAATAATGTCTTAACTTTGTAACTCTGATAGCGTGCCGCATGCAAGCGGTATTAACAAAGAATTTCCTACATACCTTGAAATCCTCAAATCCAAAAATATCCAGAATATTAATAGAGATGGAGGATTCTCCCTTGAAAACGATTTTGTTGATTCGATGCACAAGCCATGTGAAAAGATTCGAGTAGAGAACTTTCGCAATGGCATCTCGACTGTCCAGACTTTGATCAATTGTCAGTGGTGACAACATTTTCTCGTTTCGAGCCTCCTATTATCAAAAATGAATGAATTCAGTGTTAATTTTCATTTTGTAACTCATTATCATAATTTAATGCAGTAAGGTAATAATTTTAGAGAAATAAATATTGCTACTGTGGTGCGTGTCGTCAGAGCCTTTCGGATTCCTTCTGGATTCAATTCTAGCAAATGAGCTATCCATTGAATCTCTGCGTCACTTCCGATTTCAACACCCTCCTGACCATGTTTCAGACTTTTCCGGTGAAAATAAACGTTTCCCAAGTGCAAAACTGTAAATATTAATTAATACTATTATAGTTCTCGAAATATTTTAGCTACGAATATCAAATAGGTATGTAAAATAAATTATTGCGAACCTGCAGAAAGTATTCTGAATATTCCGTCTTGTTCATCAGAACTGAATCCAAGGATTTGCATGGCACTTAGCAAAGCATCAAAGTCTTCTTTATCATTTTTGCCCTGGATTACGCAACTTCCGCCTTGATTCAAATAAAAATATTTCTCTGGTGACAATAAACCGTATTTCTCTTTCGTTTCTTTATTCAGTCCTTTGAGCAGTTCGTAGAACACGTGATAATTGCGTTCCTCACTCGCCTGAGTTACAATACGAGACTTTTCCAATAAATACTCAGTTATACGCGAACCCGTTATTATACTTGTACTGGAGCGCCTATTAATGCAAATTCAAGTAATTATGAGATAATAATCACCAATCAATCAATAACACGTTATCTAAATATTTCATTTTCTTACCCATTAAAGTAAACTTGGATGAATTTTCCAAAGCGACTGGAATTGTCATTTTTTATCGTTTTTGCGTTTCCAAAAGATTCAAGAAGGGGACTGGCTTCCAAAATCTGTTCTGTGATTAAATTACTCGGTGATTTATTTACAAGGGCTAAATAACCCATTATTAGTTTTGTGGATTCTGTTTTCCCACTTCCAGACTCCCCACTGATTACAATTACTTGGGACGAGTTATCCTTATTCATTCTGTCGTAGGCCGATGAGCCAATACTGAATAAATGTCTGTTTACAAAATACACAATTAGTAAGCTCAAGAACTAACTGTACAACTGAGTTGTAATGCATAATGAATGAAAAAGTAAGTATTTACGGTTCAAGTGCTCCAAGAACTCGTCCCTCATATTTCTTGACGTTTGGGAGTCCGTAAATGTCAAACATTTTGTACGGGTTGACCGATATTAAAATACTTCCCACGTAAGTCTGGAAAAAAGAAAATTCACTTTGCTCTAGACTGCTACAATTAATTCGGTTTACCCATTTTATGATTATACAGTCGACTTACATAAATGATTCCATTTTCGTATCGCGTCTTGACATTCCAGATTAAAGCCGGTTCAGTCAAGTCACTATAATTTACAATTCAAATTAGCGGTGTCAATTTTAATTACCTTAATTGAGTTTAAAATGCAAATTATCCAAGTAGACTTTGAAATAAATAGTATTACCTCATGGAAATCATATCATTGAATCCAACTTCATCTTTGTGATTCAGATCTCCCGTTCGCTTCTTGACATGATTGTTATTTTCAACGGTAAAGACTTCATCTTTGAGATTTTGGATAGTGAGGACATTGCCTCGAGGGTGGTACTCCAGCACCGTACCAGGCTCAAATATTTGTGTCGCTTCATTTTGAAACCAGACAGTATCCCCCTGTTTGAAAATGGAAAACACTGAATTAAAATCTAAAATTAAAACTGACCATTAACAAATCTGCACTGGTAAAACAACACCTTCGAAACCAATTAAATACTAATTATTAGCTTTTAGTTAGTTGTTAATTTTAGGGCACTTGTAATTACTAACTGTAGTAATTAATTAATTCTAGTAAACTGGAGAAATTCTGATCAACCGTAACGAAATAATGTTACATATTCTAATTTAAAGCCGGCGGGTGTTTTCAAGGTTAGTAATTTTCCTCCCTGGTGTAAAACGGGACACAAATTGACACAATGCTACTAGATTAATGGAGATTAATGGAGATTAGTATTGTTAGTTGGTTAACCTTTTTAAATCTGATTTGGTTAAAGACACTTGAGTTGCCACTACTGGTACGACTGTAACTGGGTCCAACAGTGAACCTTCCCTGTGCGATTTTCTTTAAATTATCGGTATTATTTTTGAGGACAGATTGGTAAAAGCCCGGGGGCATCATCATTGACGTTCTCGTCAATTTAGCACCGTGACTATTAGTGCCAACCATCGGCATGGGCAGACTTATTGGATCTGAGTTGAGATTGCCGTGGAAAAGAGAGCGAGCGGATTTCACCGGAATTTTTGACTTATTTTTCGACATTTTAAGTGTAAATAAAGATTTTTGCTAGCTGTGGATAAAAGTTATAAAAATGGAGCGTTCATCTAGCACAATGTAAATATGAGTAGTAGTCAAACCACAAAAGAAGAAGAAGGGAAACGAAACCTAAACCAGTAGGAAGCGGAATAATGTTTTTAATGTTGATACATAGTTTTAGATGATGTTAATTGTATTATTAGACTAGATCCTTGCGTTGTAAGTGCAATAAAAGAAAATTGACTTAAAATCTGCTACTCTGCTGTATAAACTGCATTTAAAGTGTTCTAAAGAACAAAAGGGTGGTTTTCTTGGATGCTACGTATATTGTGTACATAAAATAAAATAAGTCAAGTGAATTGAAAGAACACGTAAAGGTCAATGGATGTGTTAGCAGAAGAGGGGTAGCATAATGGGAAGTAAATGTATATAGAATCTTAAGGAAAGGGGAAGTCTCGGTTTCGTGGCCATGCGAAACTATCTGATTTTAATTGAGACAAACGAAGAGAGCCAACGAAAAGAACTGTGAAGACAACAGACCTTTAACTTATTTTAGTTTACTTTAATAGTTAACTAACTAACATGATTAACTCCATTCCTTTCTATTGAGACATACTGTAGGGATGTAACAAAAGAATAACTAACCCAGACATTTAATAATTCTCGGCTAAAAAGAGAGAGCCTAAGCAAAGATCACACCATTCCTTCCTCTTCGTCCAAACAGACAACTATACTTATATTAATATTCAATCCTCACTGCAAAAAATACAACTCTTTAATTATAATTAACCACCTTTCTATTTTGATTGGGTTTCTGCATTCCAATCTATATCAGCTCTATTTGTTTACATTCACAATTACCCTACCTTGCCCCACAAATAACTCTGCACACCAAAATATTATTTTGCCCTTGTCATTTCCCAATTGACTTTGTCTCTTGTTCATGGTTAAATTGTTAACAGTCAATTAAATCATGGAAATTCAATTTTGGATTGATTTATCCCTCCTGCGAACTTTACATAGGCAAAAATGAGTTGTTGTTACACCGCCCCCGGGGTGAAAGTTTGAAATATTGGTTATATTTCGAGGAAAATAATAAATTTGACTGGTCACCTTAATTCCCACGGTCAAATAAATAAATCCTTCCTTAAAAACAGGCTGCCTGCCCTACCTGTACATATTTTACACCATTTTCGTATTTTTGTTGCACCCACACAAATATTTCCGTATAGACACAGACAGATTGACACTTGTTGCATTAGATTCTTAAATAATTATCTTTGAACCTAAATACGAGAAAATGTATATAATTAAGTATAATAATAAATAGTAAAAAATGGATTACAGTATTATATTCGGAGTGGAACTCGTTGAGGTCCTCCATGTCCCTTGCTGAGGTTGTCAATGGGGCGAGGAAGAGTTCCTGTGTATTTTCTATCTATTTGGTCAGTCAAGTCAAGTCAAGTGATGTGAGTCAATGATGGCGATGGGGAAGTTTAGTTAGTTCGTTAGTCAGTTCAGTTAGTTTAGTTGTATATGGCTACTACGGACATTTGTCCGACATTAGCATATGAATTCCTATCTATAACTACTTCATATATATATTTCTCTCTCTGTCTGCAGCCTAAGTCCCTGTTTATATCGACTTGACTTTTCCTAAGAGGAATTTCTGTCCTCGGGCCATTCTTCTCCTCCATTCTTCCCAACAGTCTCTTTTACCTTTAAACAACTCCTCACAATATCCACTATCATTCCATTATCTTCAATCGCATTCGTTCCTTGGTATTAACGAACAAACCTCTCCTTCCTTACCTGAGTTGCCTTCCCCAGTCTTTAATTCCATGTCTCTTTCAATATCTCCCATTTTACTACTACAACTTACAAAACCTTTAAGCAACATAACATTACACATTGTACAAACCTGTTATAACCATACAACTAATACTTAAATTATATATCACTATTTTCTCTATTTCCACACAACTACTATTTTATCACTTCTACAGTCATATTATTCCTATTCTACTACAAACCATAATACAATACACACTATACACGTACCATCCATGAAATTGTTTCCCTTTAACATAAAATCCAACTTAACTCTAACTAAACTACAGGTTGCTTATCTAGCCCTTTCATCCCATTCCATTACATTACATTATACGCTTCACTCCTTTACTACCAGAAGAATACCAACACGATCTCCTTTGTATATAGTCTCTCCCTTTAAGCAAGGTTCTACGTAGGTTTTCGAGTAGTAGCTATTGTACGTTGAATAAAGATACAAGGTAGATAAGAAATACACGGTTTCTTCAAAGGTATTTGGGAAAATTCGGAAATTTTCCAAGTTTATCCATAATTTACCAATTTCTTACTGAGACAGGAATAAGATTGGAGCAAATCGAGTATTATTAATTATTACCGAATGTATTTTTCCATATTTTTCCAGTATTCTGTACTACATTATACACATAAATGGTCTAAAATGCACGAAATTGTGCACAAAATTAATAAATTCATGCGAATGGTTCAATTTGTACAGTTTTTACATATATTTTCTCCCATTTTTCAGTTTCTTGCACCTGACTGCATGGAGAAATTAACCCAAGTGCACGAAATTGTGCACAAAATGTATAATTTCATAGAAATGTTTACATATATTACAGTTCTTACATATTTATTCCCATTTTTCCAGTTTCTTGTACTTGACAGTAATGAAAAGGTGCGAAACATTGGTTCCCATTGGTGTAGACACGGTAAATAGAAATAGTTATACATGTATATAGACAAGTAACTTGATTTTGTATTGTATGTATGAAGTTTACCTGAAGTGTAAGCATAACATACGCATGTATTGCATTTGTGTATGTATTAATATTGAAAAGCGGGTGTTGGATACAGTCACGAGTGCTTATAAGGTATATGTATGCAAAAAGCGTTGGGAGATGCAATAAATATTAGTAAACATTTGAGGTCAAGTGAGGAAGAAGAGAGTTCTTTGCTTTGTAACTGTATTCTTGTGCTGCGAGGAACGCAGGGACAGACAGACAGGTCTGTCCGCATTGTGTTGTAGCATTCAGTTGCAAATCTTAGAAAAGACAGCACCAAAGCCAAAGCCAAAGCCAGCGAAGCTGCCCATATGAAAATAATTATATTAGTTGTACGGATAATAGCACTGTGGCTAAGATACACTTATTACCTTACTAACCAGAAAATACTACGTTTTATCTTGTACCTGTCCTGTCCTCCTGTCCATTCAACTTATTTTACTACGGCGTTACTTTCCTAACGTATCTCTTCTACTCTTGCGTTACAGTACTTTGCATGGCCTGGCCGCATTAGTTATTATCTTTTGAACCAAATTGATTTATTGGCAGAGCCCACACACCCACTCCAATTTTTGGCAAATTTTTATCATTCTCAATTTCCCACTCCTAATTTAGCCAATATTTATCTTTAAATTGACACAATATGAATAAATTATACCTACTTAACTAATTAAGTGTATCATTTGCAAGGAAAAACCATTTCTATCCTCACATAAATCGCAATCTTCCGCAAAGGTATAAAAATGGTAAACATTGGCAGAAATTATGGTACCATTTACGTAAAAATGACATATTTCCCCAATTAAATATTTAATACCATGTCTCTGTTCCTGTATAATTAATTCTTTTTATGTTTTCCACTAAGAAACTACTTTTTGCTATTTAAAACACTATTTTCTAAAGTTACATTGGTACAAAGACCATAAATATTATGTTAGCTACCTGATTTTCCCAACGGCAACTTTCTAGTTGCAATTAAACAAAGTATTACGTAATGGAAAGCAATTAAATAAATGTTTTACGTTTAATTTGTTGCTATCTGATTTATGAAACCTTCTTCGAAGCAATTAACATTTTATCCTATAAATAAGTCAGTTCTTGTTAATTTGCCCTTTCCAACTTTGTTTTACATTGAAATACTTTCAAAAATGACGGTTCCCTTTCTGTAATGTGTATTACAAAGGCAGCGAGGACAAAGTTTGATAAACCTAACCTTTCTTAATGAACTGAACTACATGTTATGTAGTAACTGTTGTAAATAGTGTAATACCGATGGAAATGGAATGGAATGAGCATGGCTAACTAGAATAGTACACGAAGAATTGTGATTTTGGTTTGTGTGTAGCAATAAGCCACGGTATTAGCATTAGGCGGCGGGGGTTCGTTTCCTATTGACGTTTAAGGTTCCTTGCATGCACAATGTACACAAATGGTAATGCAACGTGGCCTAATATTGTATTAAGAAACATTTTTATTCGGGTTAAGGAATAAGTACGTGCATTGTGTTACAAAGTCAGGTCTGGGTTATAATATTATAATACAGTGATTATTATACTGAATATCATTTGCATTTGTAATACTAATAATAGGTACAACGTGCAATGCAATGTTAATAATAGTTAACTACACCGTACATGTATAATTATAACTATTTTAGGACGTTCTGCAATGCTGCCTGTGTATTTAGTGTTGGAAACACATAATTTACATGTAGCTTATCTATTTTGTATTTATTTAAGGCGTGGATTCAATTCTGCCTCCGCTCAGGTACACTATTCTTATTCTTAGCACAGATCCTATATTATTATTTTAATATTATTGTTGACGAATATTCAGGTATGTTATGTAGCAACTTATTTTTATAGTCTCTATACGGATATTGTATTTATAATGTATAATAATGAAGTGCAGGTCTTAATAAAGTACCTGACGCATTTCTTGAAGCATCTCGCTACTCATTGCGTCTGTTATGTTATCTTGTGGTCTGGTATGCCGGTGCCTACTTAAACGAGCTCCCTATACACTACATCTCTCTGCATAATGTTTCAATCACGATTTTTTAGTCTGCATCAGGGGCAAACTGCCAACGTAATCATAATCAACCATTTTTCTAAACAATAAATTGAGAGTTTATCTTGAAATATCCAAATGCATGGATGGGGCAAAAACTCTTTATTATTTATTTAGGTAGCTGGGTTACACGAACAATGTAATGTAATGTAATTCTAATAATTTAGAATTAATAGAACACGTACTAGTAATTTCGAATCCACTAAAGCTAACAATAAGTCATTTACAAATATGCTCCCATAAGGCAACCACAGACGTGAGCGTAACTTTTCTTTCGCAGGGATTTTTTTACTTTGCAATCAATCTCTGAGCTTTTTTTGCAAGTAAATTCCTACCTTTTTCAATATTATATTGCTACTGCACTTTTTTAAAGCATTTTTTGAAAAAGTATTGAAATTAGAACAAAGTTTTGCTATTTTTTGTTTCAAAGGATTGCTCAGTGTATTTATAACCCAAGTAGCCCTGAAATTCAAATGACCTCAAATAAAAATAGATTTCGTTATAAATTATAAGTTGAATGCCACATCTCTGTGAAATAAGATTCATTCAAGTCGTAAAACTTTATTTTATGATTGTGTAACTAACCATTGATGTCCTAAACTATTTAAACGCCTAACAAGATGGCCCTCATTAAATCCCACTAACCATAATTGGGTTTGGTTACGTAATTGGTTCATGTATTAACTATTTCTAGTAGATTAATCTACGTTTTGTGGTTTTTACTCCTTACTTTGGACTTTTTTGCCTTTAACTGTAGTTCAGAGACGCCCCAATCAAGAGATCTTCACTTTTTATGCGTTTTTAGTCCCTCGGATTTCATGTGGGTAGAAACTACACCAAGAAACACATTTTAATAACTTTCTTTGAATTCTTGAACTGCAATCCAATAATAATATCACAATTATTCCTCTGGGTAAATAATAGGCATAACTAGTTTTCCTGAAAGTAGGTGAATGTCATCATGACAGAAAATAAAAGTTAATTATCTCTTGACATATTCGTTTAGCGTGGACAGTTATCAATCATTCAGATTACACTACTATTACTATTGTTAGCTTTCAAGTATTGAGCAAGATTGAAGAGTTACATTTGATTTATTGTAATTGGTTTTAGTTTCATTTTAGTTGGAGAAATTATACTATCCCTTATTAAATTCTAGAATTTTTCTGTAATAAAATATTTGTTTACCAAGAATTTATACTCAAGTCATTGCAAATAGGAATTTTCAAGAAGAAGTTTCATTTAATTTATGTTTAAATTAAATATATAAGAATTTTACTGTATAATTTATATTACTTATTAAAATACTTCACAAATATTTTATGTAATTTAAAAACGAAAAATTGAACTTATTTGTCTAGAAAACCTTTTTCTGCGAATGTAATCGCAAATGGCCAATAAAATTAAATAGGAAAAGCGACACAGAATGCAAGAAATTGTGTATTGATTAGGGAAAAGATTTCTAATTGAGTTCAACGCACTTTTGAATTGTGCGTTAAGTAGAATTAGGTATAAAACAAATGTAGAATTAATTTTCACTAATTGTATTAAAAAGTATGATGGTAGGTGTTCTGAACATTCACTATAGAATAATTTGGGCTTGTTAAATTCCCATGTTGGGAATTATGGACGTTCGAGTGCTAATTGTGAATCCCTTAAGGAAGTAGTAGTTACATTATTTACAATTAGCACCGTTTTGTCGACGATGAGAAATTACAGGTGCAATAATGTATTGAAAATGAGAAACGAGCCCCACGCTTGAGTTTAAACTTTACGCCCACGGCAATCCTAGACACGTACTTTGGTAAGTGTATATTGTCAGAGTAATTAGTGATACATGAAGATTGAATTGGAAAGATAATGATTGCTTGGACTGAGTACTTTGTGTTATAAGCGACTGCTGCAACTGAAATACAGCTATCTTCATCATCTTAATGAATATGAATATAATAAAGCTTTTTGTGATGAAGTGTTGTGGATATTAGTCTAACATACATTTTATATGACTAATAGTATTATCACTAATAGAAGACGAATAATATGCAAAGTAATGCAAAGAGAGTGAGAATATTCATTTCTTCAGTCTTTACAGTTTCATTTGTAAAAATGTGAGTAAAAGTGAACTTTCAAGCTCGCCCTTGAATGTAGCCGAATAGCAGAACAGGATAAACACTTTTTCAGGGTTTCAAAATTCGACACAGGACACAATTCAATTTTCCCACCATCTAGAATCTTAGAAATTAAAGGAAAAAACGTTCAAAAATATTAAATTTGATTGTTTAATTCTTTTCTCAAACTAACTATAATAAACAAAAATTTTTCTCCATTTTAAAACACATTAATTTGATTTTTAAAGCGTTTGAAAAATTCTCCAGGGCTAAGAAATCATTTAGAAATTTAAATATTGCCCTAAAATTTCTAAAAACCACAATATAAATGGTACAATCTCTAATATTTTGAATTCATATGATTTTCGGTAACTTAAATGTACATCTTCGGAATTATTTGTGAAATTTTCTCACTTTACATTTCCATAACTTGGTTAAAATCTCATTTAGGATTTGCAAAATATTAAAAATGGGAAATGGGAATTACGAAACCCTGTCATTGAGTCATAACTGCTACAAAATGCACACAAAGGCGCTCACACGTATACATCGTAAGAAAACAACAGAAAAACTAATTCGAAATGCATACTAGTTTGGCACATGTAGCTACCTAAATATTGTGTGCGTACTTGTACTGTGCCCTTACACAGAATCCGGCTTTTATAAGGTCCACCACTTATCTCCCTCACTCCCCTTGTTCAGATTGCAATTGCACTAATGCATATATCACGCTCTGTCATTAGTAAATAGGTCATATAATATTCGCAAAATCTTCACGTTTAAGTAAATGAAGCTTTTCTCAGTATTTCTAGCGAATAAAAGAATAAATTAAAAATGTAATTACGACAAATGAAGATGATAATAAAATTAAATGTTATTCTAAATTGTGTAAGACATAATTACTTGATTTAAAATTTAAAAATTTTTATGGATTGTGATTTTTATGGAAACTAACGGTTAGAAACTAAAGGAAGGAGTTAAAATTTCCTAATTTATGGTATGTAAATGTGGATGATTTTTAATAGATACAAATAATTAGTGAAAAGTGAAAGAGGTGAGTGTGCTTTGAAAATCCCCGATGGAGTAAAATGTAAATTGACACTGAAATACTTTTAATACAGAGTGAAGTGGATTGAAGTGACCATTATGCATTAGAGTAAGACATTTGGACAGAACAGAAAAGATCATTAGATTACAGACGGACAGAAATGAGAGAGAGTGGATATGGATTGAATGGCCTGCTCTGTGTTTGTATGGCCAAAGGATCTTGGTATGGTTTGGTTAGGTTGTCTTGTCTTGTCTTGTCTTTGGCTTGGGTTCGCTTGGAAAATGTAGGCCAAAAGTGATTTAGTCGACCATCGAGTGAACTCGAGGAATCGAGTCTGTTCACCAACATCCAACACCACAAACCTCGGCACACAAAAACAGAAATTCACATTTAAAGGAAACCATGAATTCCAAGTGTGAAATGAATTTCGAAGCCATTCTCAAAAGAGTGCCTGCCACACTATTCGTCTTAACCCTTTGCTTCCTTCTCTCCTCCAATGGTTTTCTATAAAAAAATTATTTTTCTCATTATTTAATACATGTGCTGTTAATACAACATTATATCTACAGTGCAATTCATTTCTTCTAGCTGCCAGAGAACAATGTCAAAGTGATAATGAAAATACTATCCAATGGAAAATGCCTTTTGTTCAACTAGGACACAAAAAGTATTACGTTGGACATTTTTACAAAGTAAGTCTCAAAAATATCATTTTTAGCAGTAAAACATTTTACAACCTATATTACATAATAATGAATCCCACTGTATATATTTCTACTATTGCTCGTGTACAAAGTTTGTTACCTACCGTTTAGAAATCCAATTTAGATTAACATTCCATTAGCATTATAGCATGAGTAATTAACGCATGATATTGATAACTATTTAATGACTTTTGTCCTTAATTTACTTTAATTGCATGTAATAAAGTAACTTTAATTGCAAATAATAATTCAATTACCATTTTACTACAGAGAAGTTTAGTAGGGGTGCTCAGTATCATTATCTTTATCAAACAATGTTCATGAACAAGTACGGGTTTTCTTTTTTTTCTTTTTGGGAATGATTTATGTGTAAGATATTAGATTTTTAATTTGAGGGAAGAAATACGGTAAGCATTAAAAGGAATTACTAAATATTGTTTACTTAATGTTATTATCTTTAATTATAACCTCAATGGAGGTACTAAAGTAGGTTTAATGGAAAGTATATGGTTTTATTACCGAAAATTTTATTAGGGGTATTCAATGTCAACAGGTTATTTATTATATTTACTTAAAGTCTTGTTTTGTCGGAAAATATCTTTGGGCATTTTTTGAAGAAGCGCATGGTAATGCATATCTTCATGTTTACATTTCCATGAACTATTACTAGTTGGGAATTTAAATCTTGTTGATTTGTTACTTTACATAAATCCATTTGATGAACCCTTTTTGACAGGAAATACGGAAATAGTCCATGGATTATCATTATTTGTATTTTAGGGGTCATCTGATTTATGGTTGTGTTGAATATTTACTGAAAGTGTCAAAAATATTTTTGTTTTTGTAACTTTTGTGCGTGCGAAGGAAAACAAGTGAGAATAGGTATATTTTTAGATGTCCGGATGGGGTAGGGCAAGGTTTAGGGGATTAGACGGAAGATAATGCGTTTAAATAGTGATGGATGGATAGTGAGAGTGGATTGAGTTGTCGAGAAGGAAAGGCCATGCGATATGACTTGATGCGAACAATAAAGTTGCATTCCTGTTGATCATTGTACACACATAACAGAAATATCTATCTAAAGATAAATAAAAATGGAAGTGGTGAGAAGAATTGTGAATAGATATTCAATAAGGGGTAATAATTGGACAGAGGACAAAAGGCTGCGTGTTTTACAAACAGAGAGCACTGTCTTTTTGAAACAATGACAACTTTGATTCTGACTTGACACTTTTGTTGGATTGTGTGAGATTTTACAATTTTCTTGTTTTGTTATTGGTTTCTTATCGATCCACTTATCAATTCAATCACACACCAGTTAGCCCATTGTAAAACTTTTCCTAACAAGTTATACAAACAAACAATAAAAATAATGGTGCATTGATAGATTCATTATAGCATTATATAGGACACTAGTGTTACTATTCACTGTTACATGCACATTGTCATTAAATTATTATTTATCACAGTCCCGTATCCAAAATGCTCAAATATCAATAATTTCTCTACTTTATGCAGTATTTAGACATTATTTATGAATTTAATTCCACCTCACACACATTCAGGAATTATTTCACGATTCCCCATCAACAGACAATACATGACTCTACAGAGAAAGCTAAACTAATGCAAAGCTACGTCATGTCATAAATACTCACTTGGCATTGCACATTTGTGATTTGTGTGATGGCTACCTTTTTTCTCTTGCCGATACAACGAGTTGGGATCGTCTACAAAAATTATCAAACTAAATACTATATTATAAAAAGTAGTTTATAATTCTAGTTCTCTTCATTTTTAATTAGATAATTAATGCAGATCTTTATATACAACTAATAGCTTCCTTACGCGCCTTTTCAATCGAATCCCGCTGATACTTCAAACATTTATCATTGTTTTTTAAGCATTTTTTTCTGTCAAAAACCATAATTTAAATGAATTTGCTAAACCTAACCACGCCCAATACAAATATTTTGTACTAAATTATTACAATATATTTACATTTACTAGCAACTTATTCTACTTATTATTTCATTATTTTTTCTGAATCTCAGGGTATTTTCTAATAATTTTAGAGAGTATATTTTATTTAAAGCAATCTATTCTATTTTTTCATAATTCTTACTGATTATTACTTAATTCTTAGAAATGAAAGAATTTTCGCCATTCTAGGCTGAGTATTGAGAAAAAATTGAGATAAAAGTCTAGAAACTCGGTCTCTGTTCAATATTTTCTCAATACTCAGCATTCTTTCATTTCTTAAAACATCCAGTGCGTAAGGAATTTAATTTAATTACTTAATCCTTATTATTTATTATTACAAAACTGTTTTTATTTATTTTTAATTACTTATTATTACACCTTTATGCTTACTAACTTTTTATTATATGCTATTATGTATTACACATTTATTTTTACTAACTTTTTATTCATTCTATTATTACACACACTTAGTTTTACAAACTTTTAATTCATGCTATTATTACACCGTTATTTTTACTAACATTTTATTACACATTATTGCACACGTATTTTTACATACTTTGTAGTAGTACTTTTTAGTTACTTTTCTTTTACAGTGTGTAAGACTTGACTCTTATATTTATCTATCTTTGAAAATAAATTTAGCATAAATTTCTGTGTAAAATGTGATTTGACGCTTGTAATGTTGTTTTTAGGCCAATTGGTACAAGTCGCATCAGTATTGCAGATTCCATGGGATGAACTTGGCATCCATTGAGTCCAAGGAAGAAAACTTAGCCATTGAGAAATACATCAATGAAATCGGTAATTACAACAATACTTTATGTAATTTTTATTATAATGCGTATAAATCTAATTCAAATATATTTTTCGTAAGATTATCAATTATACTGTTAGGTATTGCGTGAGAGGATATTTTAGGGTAATAACGAAATAGTAGTTTAAGGATTTGTCAAGCGAAATATGTTTGAGACATTCCTGAAGTACAAGTACACTGTTTCGTTTGTACATCAATAGTAAATAAGAGTTTATACAATAAAAAGTTGTCTGTCTGCCTAGGTAAACGTAATTTATAAATACGGTAGAGAATTGAAAAAGGAGAATTGTATGAAAAAAGGTGTAAATATTACAAGATTTATTACAGGGATAAGTTGGCACACGGAGAGAATTACAATATTCATTACTCCCTTGATTGCAACTGCTTATAGAGATAATGGAAATATGGGAAATAAAATTCAACTTTTATGAACAAGTGCTTCTTCAAGTTTGTTCATGAACAACGTTGGCAATTTAGCAACAAGTGTTGTCCTTACGGCCTCCACTAATTGCAAAAGAGGACTTACTGGTTGCATTCATTCAACCAGTTGATAATTGTTTACATAAAATCTGCATAGACAAATTCTACAGTATTATTTACGTTTGCCTTCGCGACGACAATGAAAAATGAAAGCAGATGTTAATGTGAAAAACGCAAATACCAAAAAATCCACTAACCTAGTGATCTTATTTAATGCGTTTATATAATTGCTATTCTTCGCAGTCCTCTTTCTATAGGTACAATGCAATAAAAAGTAATGACATTGCTGTAAATGCGATTAAATAGGAAGGAATTGCAATTGTGCATGCGCATTTTATTTAGGTAGTCCTGGAATTTGCATTTTTGTCACCTTAATCGTCTTTACCTTCGTTTGACCCTTGCGTCTGCTTGCACAATATACATGTGACATTTCTCAATCTTGTTTTTGCACTAATTTACTATAAATTCCGTTTCAGGAATGGGGAATGAACATTTTTGGACCAGCGGCACTGACCAAGGAGAAGAAGGTAGCTTCTTTTGGATGGGCAACGGAAAACCAATCACATATACAAACTGGAATGCAGGTACTTATTTTATTTCACATTTCCGCTTCTAATTTTATCAAAACCATGATATCCTGATGACTTTGGTGTAACGTACCTTAAAAATAGTTCATTTTAACCTTGTATTAGAATACTTAGGTGAATATGTGAATTTATACCCTAATTCTTTTAATTTGACTTTATAAAACCATGATATCAAGAAAAGATTTAATGAAAAAGGTATATTTTAACCTAGTTTGGGTAAATAGTACGAATTTGTACCATGGTTCTTTTAATTTACCTTTATAAAATCATGAAATCTTAAAAATTTCGTGAAACAGGCTCCTAAAATGGAAAATAGAACAACGTGCAGACATTTTTCATGAATAGTACCAAATTTTGCATTTTTTATGAATTTTAATTTGTAAAAGTATTTTATAATTAGTAAATATTACTAATTAATTAGTAAATATAAAATTTTACTAATTATAAAATTTTACTAATTATAAAATATTATTTTATAAGTTATTATTGGGAAATGTACTAAATATCTTTGGATTGTTTGTTTCAGGCGAGCCGAACAATTTCAAATACGAGAACGGAGAGGAAGAGCACTGTATGGAACTGTGGAACAGAGATGGAAAAGGACTGAAATGGAACGATACACCGTGTTCGTTCGAAACATTTTTTATTTGTGAACAATAGCCAATTGTTAGCCATTATTACTATTATTAGCATATCGTTAGCCAATAGAATATTAAAACGTACATTTATACTAAAAATACCTATATATTTTATATAATATGATGTGCTCAATAAACCATGCCGTGTACAAATTCATTTTACTGTACAACCAAAACTAATCGTGTAGTTCCACTTAATCAATCTGATCTGCAGACTCCCAATACCTAAATGTTATTCCAACTACAAAAGAAATCACGGTTTTGTGTAAGCACACTAATTCCTTCCTTCTCCTAATTTGTTATGCGTATAAATCATAATACCTATAAGTCAAGAATGGATTTTCGTATCTAAGAATTTAATACGTTGAAAATTACTAGAAAATAGGTAAAACTCTTCGACATACAGTATCAATGTGTTCAATTTTAGTAATTATTTTTGTAAAACGAATTTTCTTAAGTTTATATATTTTTAGTGTTACTTTTGTATTATCAATAGTGATTAATTTTGTTCTTAAGACACAAATTGATATTATATTATTTAGTTTTCTAAGTTAGTGGTAAAAAATTAGCCCTTTTAGTACAGATAGTACAGAAAAACTAAATTTTAGTATTCGAAACGCCTAAAAATCGATTATTTTTATATTTTAATGATATTTTTACCAATAAATTTACTTTTATATTTGCAAAATTATTTTACTTATGCTTTTCAATATTTTTTCAAACAATCTTGACTCTTTCCTTGAACTCTTTTTCATCTATTCCTTTTCCGCTTCCACTTTCGTCTACTGAATAATATTCCGATCTTCTGTCGACATATTTAGAGATAGTTGAATGCTGAAAATCCACATTTTGGAAATCAATTGTTCCAATAGTAATTGTTTTAATGTTTTCTTTAGTCAGTTTGGTAAAATTATCGAAAAATTGTGATTCGGTAAAATCGCCGGAGACAACAAGTTCTTCAGGTTGAAAATACTTCAAAGTTTCAATCACTTGGTGGAAAGAGAAGTGTTCCAAGACAAGTTTTTCAAGTTTCCTGACTTCACCAAATACTTTATGAAATTTGGAATTGATTGTTATTTTAATTTGTTTGATATTTGGAGGGAGCAAACCCAAATTCAGTGATTCCTCTGGTTCGATTAAATGCAAATGAGTCAATTTGCTTGACTTATTGAAATGGGGTAGAGAAAAACTAATGTCCATGTAAGTCAATTCCAAGAATTTCAAGTTTGGAAGATTAATTGTTCCACCACAAATCAATTTCACATTGCACAATTTTAGAATGTGGATATTTTGTGGCAAAACTGAAATGTCTAAATCAGAATGGCGAACGTACAATTCTTGAATATCCATTTGCGTCTTCTCAACAAAAGGAAATCTTAACTCAAGTTTTCTCACCACCCATTTAGATTCCTTCCACCCGAATACTTGCACACAGAGTAAACAGAGATAATCCACTGAAACGGAATCTTGGCTCAAATCAACAGAAATGTTCTTTTTGAGAGGACAGCAGTTCAGTTCCAGTTTTTCCATTTTCCGGAAATCTATGAAATCGTTGACGGAATTTCTTGGTATTCTTTCTCCGTTCCGAACAAAAGAAACATCGTGTAAGGTCAATTCCTTAGGAAAAAGTCGACTCTTACTGTGATCGTTGGAATCCAAACTCAAAGTGCACCAAATGAGAGTGAGATATTCGAAAGATGAAAGATGTTCCAAATCCAGAATGTTTTCCACGGCAAACAAGTTTAGTGAATTGACCGTTTCTGGAATCCAGTCCTTGAAATTAAGATTTTCCAAAGTGTTTTCTTCTCCATCAACGAATCCTACGTAAACCAAACTCAATTTCTGTAAGTATTTCGGAAGCTGAGTATTATTTGGATCAATGTAACTTCCTTTGAATTCAATTTCTTTCGAGTCACCACCCAATTGGAAAGATACAGAGGAGTCGTCACTCCGGAGAACATAATTTGATTGAATAGTACTCAAAATGCTCAATAAAATGTTCAGAGACTGCTTTGGAAATATTTGATTGTTCTCCAGGATTTCTAACGCTTTCGTTTCGTTTCCTAGTTTCCATTGAACATTCAACAAATGATGAATAACTAAATCCTTAGTAACCTCAGTATTTAAATTAAGTATTCCTATTTCCTCATGTTCAGCATCACTGGCTTTTTCTAATGTTTCGTCTAGATACATATCCTCAAGCACTTCCACAGCTTCTTCTAAACTTCTACATTTCTCTAAACAAATCGCGTGGTTAAATTTTGCTGTTTTCAAACCTGTTTCCAGGTTAATTAACCTGGACAGTTCAACAGCTTCCTGAAAGTTTCCTTCTTCAAGTATACTTCTCAGTTTCTCAGTTTTCATTTCATTACTCTCCATTTTTGCGAATAATAGAAATATTGACGACCACTGAAAACAACTTAAAACTTATTTCTTTATCAAAAATTTAAACCCTAATATTTAATGTATTACGAAGTGAATAAACTCTTTTCAATGTCCGCGGTTAGTATTAAACCATTGTCATTGACATGATAAAGCCATGAATAACCTTCCGCCCGGTTTCACCATCAGTACATAAATATCTGAGTAGGAATATATCGCAAAAAGTGAAGGTTGACCCATTTCATGTATAATCTGCTTATAACTTGTATATTGGCATAAGTATTGTGTTTGCAGATTGTAAATAGATGGTTGTTGTTGAAATATATTCATGCTAGCAAAATGACAAAACCTTATTTATGGAGCAAGTATGGTCTATCCACAAAAATAATATATGTGCAGGGCAATTAATATGATTTTGTCGTTAACATATAAAACCTGATTGACAATTTATTAGTCTGTTTGTCATGCTCATTTTTTTATTTCAGTTATTTGCTTGTTGTAGTGTAGGTTATCCTTAAAATAAATTACTGGGATAAATCAATCAAACTATTTACGCTGCTTATTTAATGGTTTCTAAAACAATTTCCCTAAAGCAATATTGTTGTATAGAAGGTAGTACAGTATTATCCAAAGCACTATCCACAAAAATCGATGCATAGAAAAGTCGAAGTCAAACATTTAATTTTCGTACCCTTGAACGAACTATGAATAATCAATGCGGCTTTACTTGATAAAGAAAAGTAATTCGTTTACGTGGAATAGATGTAAAGACATATATTCTAAAATTCTTTTAACGTTATTCGTGACAATTTTTCTACGCGTTTCTCAAACTATAAGGTTGGAATATTGACATAGTTCATCATACGAAAGTTTAAATGCAGCTAGTATATTGTTGTAAATACTAAAATAATGGACGAATTGCAAAAAAACAATTATTAATATTAGAAGACGGATAATAAATAAGTGTACATCAAACATGTATTGGATAATTGTGCTTCCCTGTTAAAAATAGAATGATTGCATTGAAATTAATTCAGAGTCAGTTTAAATATAATTTTAGTATTAAAAATAAGTCAGCTTTGGATTTAGAAACAGCATTTTATCAAAAGTCCATACTCCTCTCTTTATTAAAAACAATTTAGTTGATATCTCTTCTGAAATAAAAGGTAGGCTTAATGGACAGTACTTTTCCTTCATTTTAAAACTTACTTATAAATATTCAAATTGTCAAATTTACAGGTAATTTGGAATTGAGTTAATTTTGTAATTGCAAATTCGCATTCAGGGAAAATAAATTATCAAATAGAAACGTGGAAATACACTTAAAAGTGGAATACAACCACACCCGTTTTCAGTAGTACGTGCCAAGCGTCCGTCAACGTTTTAACAACTCTTTTGTCCAAATGGTCCGTCCACTTTATTCGGTCAATCTGTGCAAACAACTCCGAAAGTCTCCGTGGAGGTGTCTCATTTACATCCATACAGTAAGTCCCAATTTTTCTAGAAAAGAATTATTTACATTTATCTATTAATGTTTAGATTACTAATTTGAACATTTTCAAACATTTTCAATACAATCGTACAAATATATTCCTTTAATGGGTATAAATAAGATTTGAGACTAATCTTACGTTTTCCTCAGAAATTCCCCGTATGTAACATTATATCTCTTGCTGACAACAGGGTCTCCGAATTCCGGAAGGTCACACTTGTAGGCTACAGGGTGAGTCTTGTTAGCGAAATCCAAAATTGAAAGGGCGTACAGTTGGTGAGCAGCATTGCGGTAGGAGAATACTATTTATAAAAGTATAACTTAAATATCCAATGTCTTCATTAATGAAATCATTCCAATCATTCGTTAATTAATTAATGTTTGTTATGGAGAACCTTTTTCTTTGTAATCTTCTAATTATATCAAAGACTTTGTTCTAGTAAGAGTTGATAGCACAAGACACGCTGCATTAACCCTTACACCATGGACAATTATACTGAAAAAAATGGGAAATATGGAAAAAATTGCCCAATATCGCAATTTCCCAAATTTTTGCAATAACTGTGGAAGTCTTGAAAATATTAGCAAGAAACTGAAAAAATAGTCTGTTGGATTCCCTGATTGTTGTTCAAAAGAGCTTTGAGAAAATTGCAATGCTGTCGTTCTTGTCTTTCAATATATAAGCAATTCACATCAATGCTGCTTTTGGTAATTTTTTTCACCCGATTCCTCAAATATTTAAATATTAGAGATAATATTTTCAAGTTTCCCGAATCTCGTTAGAGAAATTATAAGGGAGCTGCAAGGGTTAATGCAGTGAGCTTTGTGCTTAGAGGAGATAAACTCTCCTGTTGTTCCTTCTATTGGAAAAATATCTGTGTGTCCGAAATCAGAAATTGGTCCAAGAGCCAAGTACAACTCTGTGTGAATTGCGTCAACAAATTTAGCATCATTCCTTGATAAGCAATAGTTTTCAGATGAATCTTCCTGGCAAGACTTTGGAAGATTGGCTGGATCCAACCCTTATTATAAATATAGAATATATAATTATAATAAATATAAAATTAATTATTCTAAGTTATTAATAAGGTTTTCGAGCTTTAATGAGTTATGAGCTTTCGAATTTTTGGGAGCAAAATAAATTATTGACAATTACCAGTTATTCGTCCCAGTCGGGAATTAGTTTTCATAAAAATTTGTCCAACTTTCCCAGCAATATGGGAGCCTAGACGGTGCCCAATTATGTGCACATTATTCGCATTGCCAATTTTTCCACTTCTCCACAGAAATTCTATGAACGTAGCTATTTTGTCGGATAAAGGTCCCATAACATTGTTCACCACATTCTCATATTCTCGTTCCACTTCAGCAGCAGATGCGGTCGCTTTTCCACTGTATTCACTCCAGTCAATTGTAATTAAATTGTAATTATAAGGAAGGTCTTCTGCTGTCAGATTTCGAGATAAACTCATCGTGTTCAACATATGCAATCTCAACTTGTAGGCTAAATCAACATATGAAAATAATAAAATTAGTGGCAATGAAATTTTTTTTGCATTTTTAAAAAATTATCGACGAAGTATTTGAATTAAATTTCAAATTCTAAAAGTACACTTTGAAATTTTGTTTTACATACGAAATTGTTATTCTGTTATAATTACCGCTTATGACATCCAACGGGAAATTAGCGGATGCATTGGATGCAAAACCATGAATAAGAATCTTTGTTGGGTAATCGGGATTTAAGTTGGCATCCTCCACACTTTTAATGTTTCCGTATAAAATTCGATGTACCCGATCGGTTACGGTAGAATTTCTGAAATATAACAATAAAAAACAAGAAATTAATAGTAACATAACAAAATAAATTTAAATAAAGAAATATAAATATGTAGTGAATAAAAATTATTGTATAATGAAATAATGAATTAAAAGAATACTGTTATATAAAAATGCAACCTTATTTTTACCTTTCGTTTGCGGGACTCATAACGTGACACAGAAATTTAATTTTATCGGTTTTAACCGGGTTGGCAAAGTTGACATTAGTATTTCCCTCTTTTAAGGCAGAACCATACGCAGAGTTTGTTTCCTCTAATATTTATACAGAGTTTTAGATAGATCTATTTTCATAATTTTGTAATTTGTAGGTTTGTATTCAAATATGCCTCAAAAATAATAAGTTTACCTCAAGAAATATAATCGTTTTACCTCATAAAAATACATTTAGCTAATAAATATTTATCCAGTCTCAAGTATCACTACTCCGAACTGATAATATACCTTTGCCTCAAGTCCTAATGCAATTTTCTAATGTTTTAGTAGTACATTCACCTCATGCGTAGTGAGAATTTTGTACTCTATTTGTAATGTACTAAAACATTAGCTTGCATTAAAATCTGAGACAAAAGTATATTATCAGTTCGGAGTAATGATACTTGATTTCTTGAGGTAAACCTATTATTTTTGATGTGTGTTTAAATTTTCCCCACTTGTACAGGTTACCTGTGCTGTCGAAATTTATTTCCTGGAAACACAGAGTTGTACTTGAAAACCACAAAATGGTAAGACTGAAAAGCACTACAACTTTAATAAGATCCATTTTTCTGCTAATTGAGGAATATAAAAATTAAAAACCAAAGACTTCTCCGACTGCAGACACTTCAGAGGAATTCTCCATTTATATTATTTATTAAGTCAGTATGTTCTTTGTTAAGAAGAGGTCACTTTGAATCCAGGCCAGTAAAAATAATGCCGTTAAATGTTTCATTGAACCAAATGAGAATTGCGTAACTGTAAACTCCGTTGTTGAAAATTACTATAAGATGGACTGAGTTTTTGTATTCATTAAAAACTTTACCGTACAAGTTTTTACAATAATGTCTTGCAGCATTTCTTCGATATAACAATGAAGTCTTATGAAAACTGTATTATATAAATGCATAAGACTCCACTGCAGATATGTTTCATTTCTTCATTTCATTTTCATGAATATTGTAGGCCATCAATACACCAAATTTGCACGATTGCATTTTATTATTTCAGATTGTAAACAATAAAGCTGTCTGTAACTCTTAAAGTAGTGCAGACAAATGCGTCAGTCATCGTCTCATATAATGATAATGACCAATCACTGTTTATTTTGTATTACTTACAAATATTACAATCTACATATGTGCAACAAATTACTGACATTGTATCTTACGTGTCATTAAATCATTGCCAAAAATGAATATGAACTTTTAAAGATATGGCGAAAGTATCACTCGACCTAGATTTAAGGCTTAAGTTAACTAAATAATCCAAACACGTAAATCTGGGTTTTCAGTATTCTGTATTTATTGAGACAGACTACGATTTATTTTTATGAACACAAACAAAACGTGACTTGTTCGTATTCTAATTTAGAGTTAGTCATTAATTTACAGTGATGCATGCAAACAAAAACAATAACTGTAGTTTACTTTTTCATTATGTTCTACTTTTACTAACTTCAAGGTTGCCAGTCGACGCTTTCTTAAGTCTATTGATGAATTTTGATTTATTTATTCTATCGAGCTGTTATCAATTATATTATTATATTTGTATTCTAATAATAGATAATTGTGTACCGGTCATATTATCAGTATTGGAATTTATTGCTACTTTATGAGAAGTTTCTATTTAATTCTAGTTAGTAAGAATATGTTATATTTTCGAATTTATTTTGCTTAGGAATGAAATGAATTTGCATTTTTCATAGGAAATAGAAATTTTGGTCTACCAATGAAATTAGATAATAATGTGTATTAAATTTTAGTTAACGGATTTCCATTTTTAGGGAAACACTTCTATACCACTTTCTTCTAATTCACGAACTGCCGCTAAGAATTTCTTAATGGCTTCTTCGCTCTGTGGTCTCCAGTTCATTTCATCAACCGCTGCAAATAGATCTGTAAGTTCCTGACTTGGTAATTTGGTCACATCCATACAGAATGTCCCAGAGGATCTAAATTTTCACACAAAATGAAGATATTAAAAGCTATTTGTGTTTTGGTAAATATTTGGACTCATTGGGAACACAGGAATTCTGTTTTCTCGCTTTAATCAATGATCAATGTCAATATTTTATGATTTGTATTCAAGGAATTGCAAAAAGTTACAAGAAAATATTATCGCAAATGTAGTAAAATATGTCTTCCAACATTGTCCAGTTGAAGGAAAACTAATCATGATCTAAGAATATTACCTCACTGAAAAACTTTGTCTCTGAATATGTTGAAATTATCAGGTTGTTTATCACAGGCATAAATCAGCACAAATTAATTCATTTACGGCAAGAATGATTCATTTAGATTGAAATTTTAAAATTGCATACCGTCCATTTACTAATATCACAAAATAATCTCACCTGTCATTCAAAAATTCTCCGTATACAACCTTCTCGTCTGTATGAATAATGGGCTCCTCTTTTTCCGGATTATCGCATCGATATGCAACAGGTTGGCTCTTCTTATAGAAATCCATAATGGAAAACGCGTACAGTCGATGAGCAAGTGAATGATAGCAGGTTGCTGTTTCATGAGTAAATTATTATTTTGAATTATGTCTCTAAAAATGCATGAATACCATTACGATTGCAAGCTAAAATCATTGCAATTTTTGAAGGGACTAAAAATATAAATCCATGAATGCTAATCTTTTGCTTAATTTTATATATTAGTATAGAGTATCATTTATAATAGTTAGCTGTACCTTGCAACAATCTGTTTTCTACTTTATCACAGTCTTTGTTCCAATACCAACCAAATTCTCCTTCAGTTCCTTTATTTGGATAAATGTCAACATGGCCAAAACGAAGTCTTTCTCCAAGAAGCATGTGCAATTCGGTATGAATTACATCCACAAATTTTGCATCTTCTTTTACCAAACAAAATTCGTTCGTCACATTTGTCACATTATAATCACAAGATTTTACCAAATTGGCTGGATCCAAAGCTGGAGAATAAAATAATAATATTTACCGATTTATTCTGTGGTATGCATTCCGTATTGTTTTTACTAAACATTAGCAACTTTTATAAAGGGCTGTACACCTCAAAAATAATCGGTGTACGTCAAGAAAAGTAATCATTTTATCTCATAATACATTTATTTAGCTAATAAATATTTGTCCGGTCTCAAGTATCATTGCTCCCAATAATAATATACCTTTACCTCAAGTTTTAATGCAATTTGCTAATGTTTTACTTTATTTACCTCAAGTATAGTGAGGATTTTGTACTCTACTGGAGCTAATTGTACTAAAACATTGGAAAATTGCATTAAAACTTGAGGTAAAGGTATATTATCAGTTCGGAGTAATAATACTTGAGACTGAATAAATATTTATAAGGTAATGTATGTACATGAGGCAAAGTGATTATTTTTCTTGAGGTAGACCGATTATTTCTGAGGTGCACTCAAATTTTCCCAACTCAATTTTATAAATCGCTTCTCCTCACCTGAAATTCTTCCTAGTCGAAGACCATTTAATTTTATAGTTCTTCCAACCCGTCCAGCAATATGAGCCCCTAGACTATGTCCAATCAAATGAACATGGTCGAAACTTTTAATTCTTCCATTGAGTTTCAGAAATACCAAAAAGTCGAAAATAATTTCAGATAATGGCTTGATAACTCTTCTTGTAACCCTTTCGTATTCATTGCGTACAGCCGTCGGTGAATCATCGGGGTGCGCTTTTCCACTGTATTCACTCCAATCGACGGCAATTATGTTGTAGTTATAAGGTATACGATCAGTTTGGCTAAAAGTGCTGTTCGCCCTTCGGCTATAGCTGTGCACCCCACGCAATCTTAAGTTGTACCCTAAAATGTGGGATTTATTTAATTATTTGACTTAATTAATTATATCTTAGTTTTAGCAAATTATCCCTATAATTTGTCTAAACTTGTATATTTTATTTATCTGGCAGTAAAAATCAAAATGTTATGCCAAAATTTGAGAAGAAATGTATAAAAATGAGTTTTTTGAGTAAAAGTTTCATAAAAGCTTATGTAATGTTAATGTAATTAGAAAAATAGTTACCACTGATGACATCAAGTGGGAAAATAGAAGACGCATTTGAAGTAAAGCCATGAATAAGGATTTTGGTCGGATATCTTGCATCCAACTTGGCCTCTTTCAGACTGTTTCTATCTTCATGAATAATTTCCTGGACATTCGTACTGAGATAACTTTCCCTAAAACGTGTAAAATTAATATAGTTTTAAAATAATATAATAAGTATGACATTTATTTGCTTGGAAATTTAAATTTAAAACTTTCATAGTCAAAAACTATTCCCAATCCTTTTAAGAATGAAAATTTAAATATTTGGTTTACATAAAGACAAGTTTTGAAATTCTTACGGACTGTTTGCTGAAGTCACAACATGACACAAAAATTTGATTTTTGCAGGGTCTACAAAAAACGTCTTTCCCTCCAGAATCTCTCTCCTCTGAATAGGGTCAGATGAACGGACTTCATTTGTTTCTTCTGGTTTTAACACAAATTAATATTTAGATCTTTCTTAAATCATATTTTCAGGACTATTTTGGCTTTTAATTGTAAAATTGAATTTGTGGTTACCGAAATTGCGGAAATTTCTGTTGCAACAAAGAACTAAAGGCACGAGACATAAAGTCAGCACGCTGAAAAGATTACGACCCATTTTTCAAGTTTGCTTTCAAAAACAAATTATTATTATACAACATCCAACGAAAATATCACAGCAGAGCTGTGGTTTTCTACTACAGATATCTGGGAAATACTTGGCTATTTATGCTATTATTATGATACATTGCACAGCAGTTCATTACTCTTCGAGTGATACTGAATAGTAAAGTTTGCAGTTTTGAGTAAAAGTTCAAAGAATTGTAAACGACTTGTCATTTCAGGATTTTTCGAATGAAAAATGCAAGTAATCTTTACTCTCAATAATAGAAACATGTACAGATTTCCCAAAAGCAATTTGTTTCTGCCTACGATCATGTATATAGGCATTTAATATTTCCTTTTCAAACAATTTTTCTTACATTGTTCGGAATGACTGATGTCAGGTCAAGATCAGAAGGTTGATTTTGCTAAATGTAATCATAAGTATACTCACCAAAGCTCTATAAACTGATGCTCCTAAAAATAATCTTAATAATATTGTAAGTAATGTTATTTTAAAGGCTTGTCTTTAAGTTTGCCTCAAAAATAATGAGTTTACCTCAATAAAAATAATCGTTTTACCTCATATAAATATTTTTAGCTAATAAATGTTTAGAATCTCAAGTATCATTACTCCGAACTGACAATATAAGTTTGCCGGAAGTTTCAATTCAATTTGCTAATGTTTTAGTAATTTACCTCAAATAGAGTACAAAATCCTCTTTACACTTAGGCTAAATGTACTGAAACAATAGCAAATTGCATTAAAACTTGAGACAAAGGTATATTATCGGTTTGGAGTAATGATACTTGCATGAGACTAGATATATTTATTAGCTATTCGCTAAATGAGGTAAACCGATTATTTTTCTTGAGATAAACCAATTATTTTTGAGATGTTTTTAAGATTTCCCCTATTCTAAATGTGCATGTTATTTTTAACTTCCTTATATTTAATGTCAAGAGTTTACTGCACGTTGGAATGATTTATTGATACTTTGCACTGCATTGCATTTGCATTTTATTGCAGATATTGCAGTTTTCATTTTCTAAGTTATTAAGTTATCTGGGTTCACTTATAGGAACTGCGACTTCTCGATGTGCAATCCTTATCTAATAGTATATAAATATAAATATAATCATTTACTCTACCATTACAGAAGCGTTTCCATACAAAACGCAATACATACAGAACCCATTCCATTATACATATAAAATAATCATGTTATTTGTAGAATTGCGATCAGGCAGACAGACCATGGGAAATGTACAATAATATAAATGTGAGAATAGTACAAAATTAAATGAAACACGCTCAAGATCCAAATTTACATCTTCGTTCCGCATACTTTTGCCTAAAACCCATTTCCTAGCAATTACTTTACAAAATAGAAGTGTTTATCGAATTCCTTACCCAAAAATTATTAAGTACCGTATCTAATTTCACATGTTGATACGATTAGGAATGTGCATTTTATTTATTATGCGCAATTAGAACATTTATATGTCATTTGGAGTGTTGCTACAATATTCTGGGGCAACAATACGTCAATAACAACAGAATAATATAGATGTGACGAGATGCTTCTTTACCTGCATGCTCACCTTGATTTGTGGGAACAAACTCTAGTTTTATCATATTTACAATACCTACTCATCATTACTCCATGATCATGAACTTCATTGGATAATCCAATTGCATATTATATGTACAAGTGTGAGTTTTGCTTCTGCTGCACTTTTTATATATGTAAAGAGGTACATTATGGGAATTTTCATGTACGTACCTATAGAGTTCTACATCAAAAGGTTTAATTAAGCACAACGAAGAACTTAATGCAAATAAATAGCCAATAACTTTGCTATGAAAAATATTCTCCATATGGTCGCTCAAAAGTAGCTACAAATTAGAGGTGGGCAAGTAAACCCCAGAATTTTATTTTCCATTTACTGTCATAAATTGTTCAGAATTCCCATTTTTCTATATTTATTTTCTATTTCCTATGTATTTAATGTGAATATTTTGAATATGCACTGCTAAATTAATATCGCTATCCATTTTTAATGGAAAAATACAAAAATATTAAACACCAGAAAATCTACAATAATAAAATTTAAATTTCATAACATTGTATTGCATTTTCTAAATGAAAATTGTCCTAGAAGATACTCGAAGGTTCAGAAATTCCTACAATTTAGCATACGAATAAAAAAGAATTACATTAGAAATTACGGGAGATGCCCATCTCTATTTGGAACCAGAACCATATAGTACGAACATGTGGTAAATCTACTGGAACACATACAGAACTCTAACAATAGTCTTATCTAATCTAAAGTAAAACATTGTTTGACCACAAAAAATAACTTGTGCAGACTTATTCCACTGCTTTGTTTGAGGACTTTTGTCATTTACTGTTACAGAATATCTTTCCCCATACTGTAAATGATTCCATACTATTATCGTCATAAGTTTCAGTATACTAGCATAGAAGTAGACATACGTCTTGAATTCAGTAGTATTATGAAATAAATAAAAGTGTACATACTAAATAATTATTCCTGTTTTAAAATCCCATGACTTCTTTCCAGAAACTGCAGAAGTGTAGGAAGATGCACACGTTTGGATTACGTATGAAAGTAAGTACCTATGGATGTCCACATTTTTATTCCTTTTCTTATACTAGTTAAACACTATAACCACAATAGTAAAGTAAGGATAGTTTGAGATTGCAGAATTCATGGAACTGCTGGAGTAGTGCGAATATTTGTGTTAAAGTCTGAATGGATTCTCATCGTACACTCTTAATACTAGGTTTAGTGTTACCCAGAGGTGTTTCCTTTGTTAGATTCTAGTTCTCCAGGTAAAGCAATAAGGTTGAATGAATATGTTGTGCGTAAATTGTATCCTACTGTATTAAAAGAATTGTGTGTAGGTATCGGCACTTACGCAAACGTATACAAAATAAAAATAGTATTAGAACATAACTACGGGTTATTGTTGCTTATCCAAACTTGCTATATCTTACTGCAGTCAATTAGCACTAAATTGGAATGGGAAAACTTTTTGCAATACAACTTTTTAACTTGTATTTTTCCATACTAAAGTATACTACAACACAACATATCGCAGTTTCAATTTATGTATCAGTAGTAATTAATTGCCACTAGTTCTGGAATATCCTTCAGACGAAGGTATTCTTCTCGAAACTCGGCCAACCAAGAAACTATATTGGAGAATACAGTAAATAAATATTCTAAATTTCAAAATTAGGCAATTGGTTATATAAATATATAGTGTACATAAATATATAGTGGTTATATATAGTGTACATAAATATATAGTGGTTATATATAGTGTACATAGATTAATGAGGGTTTTGAATAATTTCGTGATTTTATAAATTGTGAGTGTACATTTTGGTGACTTTTGGAATTGAGGTATTGCTAAAGCAGAAAAACCAAATTGGCAAACAAATGGTACATATAGGTATATAAGCAGTTAAAATATTGATAGTTTCTAAATTTAAAAGTGGCCAGTATTTGTTTTTATATGAGTGCAAGGAATATTTTTGTTTTAAATTAGGTTAATTACCAAAGCACATGCAACGTTTGTTCATTTACTACAAATAAAATATAATTTCATAGTTATACACTGATGATAACCTAAAAGTGCCCTAAAATGAGAAAATCATTTTCAATAAATACAAGACTATTTCAAGTCATTGGAGTCATATTTGTCCTTCTGGACTGGAAAAAACAACAGACGTGTGCAGCGGCTTCGAATGAATTTCTCAATACAGCAGGTGCGTCTCACTTTCAGTTTCAGTCAATTTATATTACTATATTAAAGTAAATTATGGGAAACTCTTAGAATAGCATACTATAATAATTTGTAAACGTCCGTCTGAAGTAATAACAATAACTTTTGCAACTATTATAGAAAATCATGAACAATTTGAAAAACTATCTGGATTGGTACTACTGGCCCCCCGAATGGAGGATCAGACCCAACAAGCTAGTAACACTTTCAGATCAGAACTAGATGATTTTGCAGGTAACGAAACACTAAAAAGCTATATTGTTGCGACCATAAATGTAAAAATATGGAATTTAGTGCTGAAACTATTCTTCAATGCGCAGTAAAAATTCAAAATTCCGATATTAACATTATTGAAACAAAAAATGTGTTCTTGAATGTTTTGCATGATTTTTCTTTGTTTGGCAGCCTTGATTCAAAAGCGTCAAGTGCAAATCCCGTACCAGAACCCATCACTTTTGCCCAGACCGCTTTCGCCAGTTTTACCGAATACAAGACAAGGAAGTACGACACGATTTGTGGTGCCGAATGCAGTTTCGACAGACAATCCAGCTCTTAACTTCCTGGAAGACGAGCAATCTGAATTTGAAGAGCAACGGGCTCCGATTAGAAATAATAACGTTGTGAAACTGCGTAATTTTTATCCGCTTCCTTTTAAAGCTGGGGAGATACAACGGAGATTCCAGCTTTTGAAACCAAGAAATCCCCAACAAAATGGTTTCCAATTCCAATCTCAACAGCAACCAGAGTTGTTGTCCCAAAATAATCCATTCGGTTTCAACCAAGGTCAAAATCAACAGTTCCAGAATAATAATCCCTTCGCTTCAAACCAAGATCAAAATCAACAATTCCAAAATAATAATCAATTCGGGTTCGGGCAGAGTCAAAATCAGCAGTTTCAGAATAACCCCTTCATTTCTAACCAAGATCAAAATCAACAATTCCAACAGAATAACCCGTTCGTTTCCAACCTAGGTAGTCAAAATCAACAGTTCCAGCTGAATGATCCTTTCATTCCCAACCAAAACCAAAATCAACAGTTCCAGCAGACTAATCCCTTCATTTCCAACCTAGGTAATCAAAATCAAAATCAACAGTTCCAGAATAATCCCTTAATTCCCAACCAAGATCAAAATCAACAGTTCCAGACGAATAACCCGTTTATTTTCAATCGAGGTCAAAATCAACCACTTAATTCTAATGTGCAACTGAACACAAATTTTCCGATTTACGCGCCAAACGTTCAAAGCTACTTACAGAACAATAGTGATTTTCAGAATCAGTATCCAACTTGGAATGGGCCACCACCTTTCTTTAATCTTGGACAACCTATACTTCCCTTGACGTTACCACAAGTCCTTCCAAGTGGAGGGTCATTAAATACTAATAAAAATAACGATTCCCCTTTCAGAGTAGTTCCTAAAACCCCACCTCTGTACCAGGAGCAACATCGTCATCTGTTGTTACCGATTGGGTACCACTACCATTACAATCATCACCTACCCTTAGCATTACCGCCACTACTTAGTTCAAACCTCAATCCACCTCCATTGGTTCCTCAAAGGGGTCCTGAGGGTTATATCAATTATTTTAATAGTGGTCCAGCTCAATTGAATCAAGATTATCAACAACTACCAACTCCAACACCAACTACTTATAACTTTTACGGTCAACGGCCACCGACACCAACGCCACCTAGTTATAGCTACGATAACCAACAGTCAACGACACCAGCGCCACCAAACTATGATTACTATGGTCAACAACAATTAACAAATACAGACGATAACAATAATTATTCGACACAAAAATTAAATACTCCCGCCCCACCTAATTATGATTACTATGGACAACAACAACAAACGACACCAGCGCCACCTATTTATAATAATAATGGACTACAAAATCAGATACAACCTCAGTTACCATTTGCTTACGCTGATAATGAAGATCTCGTAACATCTGAACGCCAAGCTAACCTTTTCAACGCACAGCCTCTGGGTTACCACGATAATGATCTTAGAAATACGATTCAAACTTTCCAACCTCTTTTTCTCAAAGCGAATGACCAAAGACAGCTTATGGGACTTTACCACAGACTGGTTGTCCAACTTAATAATGATGATGATATCCGAGAGATATCCACCGTGCAAAATCGAGGGCAGCAACCGCAATTTGTAGACGAAAGACAACTCCCCAAATATCTTATTATTGAAAGGACACCCACTGTAAATGTTCCACTCGTCCAGTTATAAATTAACAAAGCAATTATTTAAGGACAAAATTATTTTAACGTCATTTACTTTGTATGCCGCCGTAGATTTTACAAATTAAGAAATTCTTTTTTCCTTTGTTATTGCTTTTGTGAAGTAAAAATTTCATCATATCGAATTTCTATTTTCTGTTTCTGAAACCTGTTAATTTCTAATAATTTCGATTTTACCATACAAGTTAATTTGGTATATAATTAATAAATATTCGTGTAAAAGCATGCATTTCGCAATAATTCGTACTTTATGAACATGTGCCTTTATTTATGTATTTCATTAAGTAATTGGTGATACATCATTTTATGTAATGCCTTGAATAGTAATTTGTAAAGCAAGTAAAAACTAAATACCAAGAGCTATTTTTATAAATATTCCATTCAATATTTTTCAAAAATGCTAGGAATTACTACTTGTAATAGTCACTGATATAAAAGTTACTTTTTCGATTACAAACTTAAAAATCGGAGCATTTAGATTTGAATATTATGTAATACTATTAGTATTTCATAGTTTTAGTGTACAATTGGTACATCAACATTATCATTATTATGGAGAAATCTTTGAACGTTTACATTAAGATGGGAACACACTCTATGAGACAAGATCTAGTCCTTTTAGTTAAATTGAGGAATTCAATACTCAGTAGATTTTTGCTAAGTCTTATTAACATGATTAAAAATTTATTCTAAGAGCATACATTTTCCAGAATGCCTAGCAAAACTATCCAAGCAGATAAATAACATTTAAGTATCTATTTTAAAGTCTCGGATATTATATGTTTTTGTTTTCTGGTCGTTTCAATCTAAAATACATAAGAAAATAATAAAACATGGAATCATATTGGAATGATTTTGAAATCAGGTTGGATAATTGTCAACTTGGATAAGTCTTATTGACATTATTTATAATTTGGTCAGAAAAATACATTTTAATTATAGCTAGGAAAACTATGCAGGTAGGAAGAATGTTAATAGTGACAGTTTAACAAAGTCACGGATATTAAACGTTTTCCCAGTCGTTTCAATATAAAATACATAAGAAAATAATAAAACATGGAATCATATTGGAATGATTTTGAAATCAGGTTGGATAATTGTCAACTTGGATAAGTCTTATTGACATTATTTATAATTTGGTCAGAAAAATACATTTTAATTATAGCTAGGAAAACTATACAGGTAGGAAGAATGTTAATAGTGACAGTTTAACAAAGTCACGGATATTAAACGTTTTCCCAGTCGTTTCAATATAAAATACATAAGAAAATAATAAAAAGTCTGTAGCTAAATTGGAATAATTTTGAAATCATCTTGGATAATTACTACTACTAGGATGACAATGACACTTGCTTGCAGTAGAGCCCAGTTATATCTTAACTAATAATTTATAACTAATGTAAATAAAATAACTAATAATAATAATGTTGCATTTACAGTACTTATGGTGTTATGGTGAACATTTATAGTGAAGACACCTAGAATAATTTTAGTACAATTATTACCTGCTAAACATTTATAAAGGCTTTGTATTTAAATGCACCTTTAAAATAATCGGTTTACCTCAAGAAAAACAATCACTTTACCTCATATAAACACATTTAGCTAGTAAATATTTATCCAGTCGCACGTATCGTTACTCCGAACTGATAATATACCTTTGCCTCAACTTTAATGCAATTTGCTAATGTTGTAGTGCATTTAGTTCAAGTAGAGTATAAAATCCTCGGAATACTTCAAGTAATGTATTAAAACATTAGGAAATTGTATTAAAACTTGAGGCAAAGGTATATTATCAGTTCGGAGTAATGATACTTGAGACTGGATAAATATTTATTAGTTAAATGTGTTTACATGAGATAAAGTCATTATTTTCTGGAGGTAAGCCGATTATTTTTGAGGTACACTAAATACAAATCATTTATAATTCATCATTACTACAATTTTACAACATAAAATGTTAATAGTGAGTAGATGTTAGTATTAATGCTGCATGAATAGTATTTTTACTTGAGGAGTGATAAGCATATTCGATGTCAGCAACAATTTATAAGTTTTTCTTCAGTTGGTGTACCGATGAACAATTTTATTATGATTCCTGAAAGACTGCTTATGGGAAAATACCATTTTGCAAATCTCACATCGCCTACCCTCTGCAATGGAGTAATGTGTCTGCACGTGATCGATAAGCTCTCTCTTATTTTTCATGGGTCGCTTGCAAAAATTGCAAGAAAAGGAAATCTTAAACTTAATTTTGACTGGACTTTGATTGTAACTGAACGATTTTCCTTTCTGCTTGGATTTAGATTTGGATTTGGATGATGATGATAATGGGACAGATGGGGATAATAACGGTGGTGATCTTTCTTCTTCGATTTCCGAGTGTTCCTTACGAAAATGTGCTTTTAACTGACTTGAATACCCAAATCCTCTTCCGCATTTTCTGCATTTGTAAGCGTTGATTTGCGTGTGAGTGTACGTGTGAAGTTTCAACCCTTTTTTTGTTCCACAGCATTTGCCACAGTACTCGCAACGAAAAACTTCAACAGGATCTTCCTTAGCTGGAGATTTCTTTTTCGGAGTGGGCGCTTCTCTTAATTGGTGCGGTAACGATTTCGAACGCGATCTTGTTTGTGACTGCTGTGAATGGGACTGAAGATGATCTCTCCACGATGCTTCGTCGCTAAAAGAAAGGTCGCAACAGCTCAGTATCGGAGGCGTGTCCCAACTTGGACGACATTCCGCTCTGTGAGCCTCCCAACATTTTCGGAAAATGAATATCTTCCCGCAGTTCTGGTTATCGCATTTGAAAATTGTTCCCGAACTGTTAGAAGGCAATCTTGCAATTGTCACTGATGGCCGACATAAATTCAAACTATTCCCCAGAGCCACATTTTCATTTCTTCTCAGTTGATTCCCAGATGATTCTGCTTCCGAAGAATTCTCCTCCGGAACTATTCTTTCTTCATTCGTACACGCATTTCGGATGCTGTAAACAAATTTGTCAGACACAACAACGCATGTTTCAGCCGAATTTGGTCGAGGGTCAGCTTCCTCATTTTCGAACTGATAACTTTGATTTCCTGGCGATTGAGAAAGAGATGGACTACTTTCATGTCTGTCATCAACCTGGAAATCTATAATTATAATAAAAATTAGGGTAAACAATTTTCCACTTTTATCATATTCAATATTTAAAAAATATATGCGTTTCAGCATTTTGTCACAATATTTCTTAAGAAAACAATATTTCTTAAGAAAACAATATCTCTTAAGAAAACAATATTTCTTAAGAAAACAATATTTCTTAAGAAAACAATATCTCTTAAGAAAACAATATCTCTTAAGAAAACAATCTCTTAAGAAAACAATATCTCTTAAGAAAACAATATCTCTTAAGAAAACAATATCTCTTAAGAAAACAATATCTCTTAAGAAAACAATATCTCTTAAGAAAACAATATCTCTTAAGAAAACAATATTTCTTAAGAAAACAATATCTCTTAAGAAAACAACATTTCTTCACTAATTTTACAACCAATGCTTTGTTACCTTCTCCATAGTCATTTGACGGCATTGGTGCCAAATGTGCAAATGGCCTAGCAGGATCCTGGATGTTGGTTTCAGCGAATCTACTTGGATACATATCAGTAGGGTTTGAAACGCCGATAATACGGCAGTCATCATCATCATCATCAGCGAAGATAGTTTCTTGGCTGTCTTGACTGCTCATAGACTCAACAGAGTCAGCAACACTTCTATCGTCCCAGAAACCTGCTTTGTTCGGGAATCCTTTCCCCATTTTCCTCAAAGCTCTTCGACATTTCAGGACAGCGAGTGTGAAAGCGTCCACATGATCCGAAATGAAGGTATCGATTTCTTTATGTTTCTCAGCAACGTCAACAAGTCTTTTCATATCTTGAGAGCACTCGATGCAAAACGGAACATAATTGTTAAATGGAATTGAATTCCAGTCGTAGAATCCTTCATCAATAAGTTCGGGGTACAAATGCTGCTCGCAAATCTCCATAACTTTTCCAGAAATGTCCAGCGAGATCATAGCATGGGGATCTCCAGCAGTGTACACATTATGGCACATCTTGCATCTGATGTTTCGGTTTACAGAAAAGCCTTCAATTTTTATTCCATTTCCAATCGAGGGTTGCGCTGCACTTGTAGAAGTCAACACTCCTTTTTTCTTCAAATATTTTCGGTTCGCTAGAACTTTAATAGACAAATTCTTCACTATTTCGTCTATAATCATATCGTTCATTTCCTTCTGTTGGTTCAACTCGTAGATTTTCTCGATTGACTGCCAGCATGTTTGACAGAAGGGCAAAACTTCGTTGCAAATTATCATACTCCAGTCAAACTCATCTCCAGTGATTTCAGAAAAGAAATTTTCAGCACAACTGTCCATTACTTTCTGACGATAATCCGCAGACTGATTGTTTACTCCGTTTTCGTAAGCCGAGTAACAAATATAACATTTGTACCCCACTGTGGCTCCCCATGGCGTTTGAGTTATGGCAGACATTGCACCGTCCCCTGATCTTTTCAAAATTTCAAAAAATTAAATATTTCATTTATACTGCACAGAATATTGTAAAAGAAATCTTGTTGTGTCACAGAATATTTTAATACTCATAAAACCAATTAAAAATACTTGAAACTGAATTTCACTAATATTTTCCTAAAAAATAGGAAAAAATATTAATTTTATCCAACTTTGTCGGCTGCCTTTGCACTTACTTTCCTGTCTTTACCTTAGCCGGTGAAAGCAATGTGTACAGAGCAAGAAATCTTAACTTGATATTGACAAAGATAATAATAATTTAAAACATGGAAACATGGAATAGTCAAGAATAAAACTTACAATTCAATTACTATTTCCCGAAACTAATTAGACGCAATAATTCGGCTCCAGATTCAAACACCGGAAATTTCCACTCCAGCAGTAAATTCAACTGTAAAAATACAAATGATGTATAAGAACTTAAGAACACGATACATAACAAAGAAATTATATCAATCTTAAATAATGCAACCACTAAACCAGTAAGAAACAGAAAAGCAGTAGATAAATTAAAATAGCTTTACCCGACCACAATGTCCAAGAATATGTTATTGGAAATAAACCACAAGGAAAAGCTACATGTTGAAGTTAGGAAGGAAACTGGTAGAATAATGTTATCTCTGTTTTGTTAGCTTTCCAGCTCCTATCCAGATATCCAGCTCTTGTAGTATTCATGCAGCTTGTAAATAATGAGCTGTGTCGACAAATTTCCATTTGAGTGCAGGAAATCTTATAAGTACCTACATGATAAGAATAATATTTGATGGTACGTAGTTGCCGGTGGTGTTATTGCATACAAACGTGGAACAGACCATAATTCGTTCTATATACCCGAATAGAGTACAAATCCCTCATGAAAACAAGTAGCATTCTTTCTTAGGGAATGTATTCCTTCCTCTACGCTCCCCTACTTCTCTCCAGCCAACTTATATATCCTCTCATTACATACTACATAGGAACTTACGAACAGGGGTCTTACAATAAGCAAGCACTGATACTCTACTACTCCAGTGTTGCATTTTATTCATAATATCCTGAATGGATGGGGAGAACGACCTAATACCAAACACAATTCTACAAATTCTAGTCCACTAGTACATTACCATACCCTAGAAATAATATACAACTCTCCGTTGTTCCTAATAGTTCCTCCCACAGTAATAAATTTCTTATAATAGATAAACACATGGTCAACAGAATTCAAAACATGTATCCATAAGTCGATAAAATGTAAAACTGTCAACCCATCACTTGTAAACTGTATTGTATGTAGAATTGTATGTATACTTTTGTCCGTAATGTTAACTTATGTCGAACGCTTCAGCAAACTTATCTATATGCTTCTCTTCTGATAGATAAGATTGTCAGGAATGTAAAAGCAAATAGATGGAAAGCCAAAAGCAAATCGCAATTCCTTTAATACATGTCAATTCAATTATTCAGCAGAATCAGATAGAATTTAATTCGATTAGGGGGAGGCCTCGCCTCCCTCCACGTGTATTCTAAATTGTTCGAATAATGTCAATATTTGGCCATCAAGACACAAAATTCAATATTTCTTAGACATATTCATACATTCTAGAAACTTTTAAATATAATTGATATTTGTTGTAAAGGTATTATTATTATGAAGTATAGCTTTCAACAGTTTATACTGTTTTAGAATTTGTTTACCTGAAAAAGGTACACGTTTGATTTTGTAGACTTAAAGAAGGATCTCTTAACAGTATATGGTTCTACACATAGCTCAAGCTCAATGTAATACATAGAAGTATAAGCTTAGCATAGCCGTAGCTTTAGGTGGTTTTTGTATCTGTATTATTGGGTCACTTGACCTGGCTTTATACAAAGGATTACTAAACTATGCATTCAAACTGTTATCTTTTCTCTAAAGCCAACAAAGTTGTTTTAAGGGTGTATTGTGTACACTAATATACATTATGTATAAAATAAACCGGGTTTTACAGGGTATTTCACGAATTTGTTATATTGCAGGCATTGACTACCTTTTTAAATAAAACTAATGCTAAATGTTACATTTCATAGTACATTAAAGGAATAAAGTCGAGGTTCCGACTTAACGCATTGCCCTTTGGGATAATTTCAATGGAGAGAAGTTTCAATGGAAATATAGAATTTTAGTAATAACCCTGTACAAAGTACAATACACCAAAGTTTTTCCCTGAATTATTTATTCTCTGTCAATATGTACCTACTACATGTAGTTTAGTGGTCTCCAAACACAAAACAATCAATAATCTAAGTTTGCCATTTGTCTAATGGAAATATAGCGCTATTGACTTTATTGTATTAGTCACGTTCATTTCCTTACAAATTGACATTTATGCAACAGACATAGTGCGTTTAATTTTGCAAGGCCCTAAATACATTTTTCTTTGCCTACCCAATGTCAGCATTTTGTATTTGCTGATTACCCACCTTATTTGCACACAACCCGGAAACATTTAAGTAATTTGGATCCCCGAGAAAATATCATTGCGTATTACTCTATAAAGGGGCCAATGTACTACTATCTTTAGTCTTTCATCCAAAATATAGCCATAGAATATAAATAAGTTTTTGATTTATTAATATTACTTCAATTGCATTTTCGTCCCTCAATGCTTATTTATAGTAAGGGGTAAGATACATAATAGTAGGGGTACTGATGAAAAAATTGGGGGGAAAGTAGTTTTTTTTGGGAAATTATTTTTTGGGGTGAAATTCAGTATTTTAGGGGAGTCAAAAATAATATCTCGATTTAAACTTTGAACTTAAACTTAAAACTTCGTCTTCTACTAATGCCAAAACTGTGTCAGTCGGCTCTACTTTGGACTTAACATTTCCAAATAAATTAAAAATATTTACAAGACTAGATGCGTTCTAAGCTAAAGTTAAACAGAAGAGGAAGAGTTTTATTGAAATATTTGCGTACTTTGATGAGCCGACTCTGGCTTGCTTTGTTATGTCTTGCTGCTAGTTTTATTTTGCATTGTATCCAATTTTAGATCTTTGAATTATTTCTATACCCCTTCTACTTTAATTTACCATTATAAGAATTAATTACCAATTCAACAAGAACAATTCTTTTGGTTACCCAATTTATTAGCTAGCCATGCATTTGGTTGCCCAATTTCTGCATTCAATTCATAATATCCAATGAATTAGCATTTCCACCGAATATATTGAAGTACCATACAAAAATCACAGTTAAATAATTCATTAGATATTTATTGCATAAAATAATTCCAATTTTCAATATTTATGGTGATGTATTGAATTACCATACAAAAATGACAGTTAAGTAATTCATTAGATATTTATTGCAAAAAATAATTCCAATTTTCAATATTTATTTAACTTTGTTAATGGAGGTTTGTATTTGTTCTTATTATTCTACTGTATACTGTGCAGCTATATTCTAGAATTATTAATGATATTCCGTAAAGTAAGTTTGGAGAGTTGTGAGCTAAATTAAATACACAAAATTTGCAAAAATAATATGCCAATGTTTGTGTTTCTTGAATTTTTCATTCTAAATACTATAATGACAAGTAATACATATTTATATTGCACGTATCCATAGGTAATATGTCAAACCAAGATCATCAATTTTCCTCTAGAAGTGTGATTTAGTTTGTTTTTCATTGATATACTTGTTTTATAAACTTATTCTCGAGTAAAATACAATGTAAATACTATATTTGTTATAATAATATATTACTTCAGCATCATTACATTACAAGCATTAATTTGCCAAAGAAAATATAAATCTAAAGTTTTGACTGACTTTGGTTGAGTACTAATAAAGTAAGATTAACAAGATAGAAATTTTTAGATTGCCAAAAGTTTTTTTGCCTCGTTAATGAATTTTTCCAAATCGTGATTATTCTTCAGTATTTGTTCCATTTGAATTCTTGTCTCAACATGTACCGATGCCTGAGTTTTCTTGATGAAATCTTCAACAGGGACATCGGCAATGATTTGAGCATATTGTTCAAAAGTTTCCTGAATATCGTTTTCTATGTCCAATGGGAAAAGACGAATCAATTTATTCTCGTGAAATTGTTTAGCTTTTGCAATGTAACTTAAGAATTCTTCAATGGTTGGGTATTTTCCTAAAATGTTGGTTAAATCGATGAAATTCTTATTACAGGACATCACGCGATTCTGATTAATCTTCGTAACAGGTTCCTTAACAATTTCTCCTTTTGCAGTGATGCTGCACTTTATGGAACTGGCGAGCAATTGAGTGTAATAGGAAATTGGTTCCCTCTTATCATCTGTATCAACAACGAAGTATGGGCGGAATGTGTCTAGGGATAGTTTGATTTCATATTTGTTTTCACGATCATACGAAACAAGAACGAATTTATTCAAATCCACAGGAGTGGAATCGTATTTGAAAGGTATCATTGAATTCTTATGATGGTACTTCAGAAGATTTAAGTATTTGACTTCACCTTGATTTTTCATTTCACGTACCAAGAATTGTCCTCTTTTTTCAAAAATATTTTGAAGTAGAAAATAACGTTTGTCAGTTTCCCTTGGGATTTGCTTTAGGATATTCAAGTACTGAAAAGTCTTGGCCCTTTCCAGAACAAATTCAGAATTAATATCCAAGTAACCGAAATGATTCAGTATTTCCAGCATCTGATCAGCTACAAAACCGTACATTCGGAGTTTTTCTTGCAGGAATAGTTCTGGATGTTCCCCGAAAAGAATAGATGATCCTTCAGTGCAATAAAAGCAAGCAACAGGTACAGAAACAATTTCCTTAGGATCCAGTGGCAAAGATGAAAATGCCAATCTGACTTTCGCATTTTCCAGTCTTCGAAACGCGTACGACTTTAGTTGTTCCTTCACAGTTGCGTCGATCCACTTGACATTTTCGGCGTGTTTCCAAATGACGTAGTACCAAAGGGGAAAACAAGTTTTGATTTTCTTTCCTCGGAAAAATGATTTTGATAGCACAAAATCATTCCAGTTGTCCGCACCGGGAGAAAATATCAGTCCTCCATAAACATGTTGATTTGTCATGGGATTCGAAATTACGTGAGAATCTTGATTCTCCATTAAAGATTTGAATGTTTCCAGTAAATAGACATGTCCAATGCTCTCGCCAATCTTTGCAGTGAGAGGACAGTCAGCAATTCCTCTAAACTTGGAGTAGTTTCCATTGAGCCAGTATTTTTCAATGAGATCGGTTGTGTTCAGAAGCAAAACTGGAGTTCCTTGTTCAATATCTAATGTGATTGCATCATAGAATGTACAGTCTTCAACATCTGCAAGTCCATCTACTTCGGGTTCGGTTTCTTCTTCAAATTCTTGCATTTTGTTTTGTTTGTACTCAACTTTCAGCGAATCAAAAGTGTAGGACTTGTTTTTATTATGAATGTAATTGACAAGAGTAGAAATACTAGCATCGATTTTGGAGCGAAGATCTGTTGCACTGCTATTGACCAGAGTTTTGTAAAATTGGCACAATTTTAAATCATTCAGAATATCCGATTTATTCTTTGAAGAAAAAGTTGCTTTCTTTGATTCTGTTTGACTGCTGTTCCTCAATATTTCGTCTAGTAATCGTTTTCTTAGTAGATTCAGTTTGTCTACTTCTTCCAGACTCTCAATATCAGAACCCATGAATTTCGCTTGTATGAAATCACTAAGGTCGTCCCATTTGCTTTCAAAATTGGCAAGTGTAATTTTATCATACTCGTAAGGCTTTGAGGTATTAATTGATTTCAAAATTTGATCGTTGGTAAAAATTTCGATTTGAGACCCACGGAAAAAACTTGCTCCAACAGACATATTGATGTGGAAAGTGCTTATGATGATGAACTTAATTTGGCTGTAATTCATATCTACATTAAGAGTCGCACATTTCCGTAATTCGGATGAACCAATCTGTCCGTCAGTAATTAGCCACAGTTCTATCTGTTCTTCCTTTGAAATATTTTTCTTCATCCATTCAATTATCGTAGAAGGATCTGTTCCTCCTCGTCCTTCTCTTTTTGCGCATATTTCGTCCAATTTTTCAGATGTTATTTTTTCGCAACTCGTGTCCCACAACAAATAAATATCCTTGCAGCCATCTTGGACATCGTCTTCAGAACGGGCTCTGAACTGCCTAAAGTAGGTTTTTCCAATTTTGAAATAGTGAGCAATATGGGATGTGGAACCGGAGTAATCCCAGGCTAGCACCTTCACCACCATCCTAAGCAATTTCAAAACGAATATTAACACACAATAATGAAGATTTAAAAATAGTTCAAGAAAAACATCAGTTGCAAAATTTTGCAATTTAATAACGATCATGAAAACTTGGAATGGATATAATATGGAATTAATAATGTTAATGTTTAACTTTAACAATTAAAAATATTTCATTTATATTTTAAATTTTTATCACTGCTTTGAAACCAACAAATCTTCTAGTAGTATTTTTTTGTTATCTTTCTTTCAAATCAAAACATAATTTTATTGTCCAACAGGCGTTTTCCTTAATGGTGCACTACACAGCCTTCACCGATATCACCGACCTTCTTAATGGTGCATTGCACGTTGCACGTACATAAGAAAAACGCCTACTCGGCAAAAATCAGCACAAACAAAATTAATTACAAAGCATTAAGCATATTAAAATTTCCTTCCTAAATAGACAAATATTTAGGAATATCGACGATCTATTTCTTAAGTGAATAGTGAATATTATGATTTGAAATTCAAACCTTGATTTGTTTGGTGGTTCCCGGCAAGTATTCACAATTTCACAACGCTTTTTCTGAAGTTTTGTATCTTAAGTTTAACAATTTTACTTTTATGAACTTTTAGAACTTATCTTCAAAGAATTGGTAAATGAATTATACTTATTCCTCGGTATTAGGACAATTTTATTGGTGTATTAATAATGTATAGTTTGCACCACAGTATGCAAAATTTGAGTGTTACAAACAGTACTGGTGTAAACTGCTGTTGTATTGCTTAGACACTTTGCTATTTATTTGATTCTTCGTATCCGCAGATTTTACTCTCAGACTAACTGAACTGAACTTATATAATGTGCTTGCCAACGTTTTGACAACATTTGTAAACACGACCTGTAAACGTTAGATTAACTGACAGTAAACGTGGAGTATACTGTATGCCTGTAGATACTAATATATAATCTATGAATGGAAATACCTAAAGGAAATTACTTTTTACTATCGTTAATGATATTTAATATATACAAATGAAATTTCTGCACGAAAGCGCTTACGTAGGCATACATGAAAGGAAAGAATCGTCCATACATTCATAGAGATATCTGCTGGAAGTTTCACTATAGACATTACGAGTAGTGAACACGAAATCCAAGCAAAATAAAGCATGTGCACCTTTTCCATGTGGAATGAGAGAAAAGCAACTTAAGGTTTAGAGGTGACCACCATTTTGGAAACTGCACAGCAAGTTAACATGGAAAAAGTTCACTTTCTTAAAAGCGGATAACTCCAACATTAAATAAGTAAATGCAAATGTGAAAATGTAGAAAGAATCTCCATTCCATTGGCAAAATTCTCAAGTGTTGAATTTTTGATTTATCGCCTGTGCTTTGAGAAAAAAGTAGTTAAAAAAAGCCAACAGTGTGAATCGAACCAATGTAGTTCGATTCCTACTGTTGTCTTTTTTAAATTACTTTTTTCTCAAAGCACAGGCGATAAATCACAAATTCAACACTTGAGAATTTTGCCAATGGAATGGAGATTCTTTCTACATTTTCACTTTTGCATTTACTTCTTTAATGTTGGAGTTATCCGCTCTTTACTAACTACCACGCTAACTAATAGCTTTTCAGTTTCCAAAATGTCGCTCAGCTCTCAACCTTAATAAATGTGATGCAACCTTGCCACATGACCACATGTTTCACAAGTATTTCCTTTGCTTAGCGTACAAACTATTTCCATATATATTTCGTGTTGACTAGTTTTGAATTGAGTTTCTCCGAAAACCCCATTGATGTTCTACCATTTCCTAGAAAAGAGGTGTAATGTAATTTAAAGTAATGAAGGTACTTAACATTTAACAAACGAAATCTGTACGAAGCCTTCTTATCTAAGAATACTTATTTTTCGCAGTTAATTTCGATATTAATATTCACTTTTAATACTTGGAAGTTGTAGACTGACGTTACATATTTATACATGTGTGTCAAATTTCAACGCTATAAGATGACGAAAGAAACTTGGTATTTGCATCACAGTTATGTGTACTTTGCACTTTATAACATTATTCCATTTGAAGCACCTTTGAATCGATTTTCCTGTACTATACTGTTTTGGTTTCTTGTATTTTTTATGCAATAGTAACCAAATAGTGGCGAAATTCTCAAAACACCGTAATACCGTAAAATTGTGATCCGATCATTTAGACGATATCTAAAACGTTTTGAGATTTCTTGCCCTATTATAACAAGCGTGACCTTTACAGACTTGAAATTTTCTAAAACGATGCGTAAGCAAAAATGCTATTGAAATAAACAATAGAAGAAACCTTTATGTGAATGCAGCTACGGTGGCCCATGAAAAATAAAAGAGTAGTCAAAAAATTCCAAAGATAAATCAGGTCATTCAATAAATTGTTGCGATATTTTTTGCTTTTAGTCAGTAGTGCTACTACTGTATGCAATTGGGTTGTCTGTCTGTGAGTTAGTTAGTTAGTTACTCAGTTAGTTATATAGTTAGTTAGTTAGTGAGATAGCGCTGTAACTCAAGAACGGTTAAACTTATTTACAATCTGTTTCCACATTTTGAAAATATAGGTTCTCCTTATGAACAGGTTCGTAAATGAACAAAAATGGGTAACGCCTTCCCCTTAAAGGGAGGTCCGTACTATACGTATGTTGTGTGTATGTTGTGGTATGTGTCGCAGTCTGTACTGACGACCATTATATGTCGTAGTCTCGGCTGATGACCCGTGAATAAATTCAAATAAATTCAAGCATTTTTGAATAAATTGAAACTTAAAATAAATTGAAATAAATTGAAACGTTTTTGAACAATTTGAAGTAAATTGAAACTTTTTTGAATAATTTGAAATAAATTGAAGCTGTTTTGAATAATTTGAAATAATTTGAAACTTTATTATGCAAGATATTACAGTTGCACTACTGTGATATATCCGTTTTGTAATGGTTTATTTGATTAAGTTATAGGAATCATTGCAGATAATTTTTGTCAGAAAAATGCATTGGTGTGAAAAAATTAAGAATATCGACAATAATATTGATTCCGTTGCATGCAAAATCATCCATCCAGTTCATCCGTTGATCTTTTGGGTTCAGTCATGGCTCTTGGGTTGTACCGAGTTCGTCGTCCTCTTTTCTGAGCCAACACAATTATTAGACCGTGCAAATATTTCAAGGTATTTGATATTGGGAGGAGTCGAGGAATAAAATAGTATTTTAAATTTTCAGAAATGAAAACTAGAGAGACTTGCAGGTATTGGTAAACATATTTAATATTCATTTATTGAAAATCAGTGAATATATATCAAACTTGTTAGATGAAGACTGTTGTTTATATTGACTTACTCATCCGCCGCCACAGCCATAGCTAGAAATGTAAAAAAATCTTTGGTTAGAAATGGTTTTAATTATTGAGTCACCAAAAAATCACTTTGATATGAACAAGAGCTGAACAGGACAACTAATTAAAAGATACAACAAAACTTAAATTCTTTGCCATACATAATACGTATACATAATACATAATATGTATACAACTTAGTTTACTATCAAGTTTAAGGTTCAAATTTTAGGTTTTAACTATCAGAACAATATTTACGTGGAAAAAGTAAACTCTCTGGTCATGGTAAAATGTTTTTTCGGTTTCCGGTAAATGCGAGATTGAAAAAGGAAAGGTAATAATAATCAGTAGCCAGAACTCATTGTGTAAAATGTTTTCAGTTAAGTTTTAGTTTAGTGCTATAATTTTTTGGAATTCTTTTCAAAATAAGGTTGACTGCTTTGTGCTTTGTAATTTTCACACGATTCCATACAAATATATACAAATCGTAATAAGTGACAGTTATTGTTTGAAAACCTTTTCAGAGTTATGATAGTCAAGTGTATTTAATTTTGGATTCACACCCGCAGAAATACCGGCGGAATATCGACGAAATCTCAGAAATCTTTTAGAACGGTAATGGGAGTCAATGAGAGCAGCAGAAATGCCTTCAAATATTTTGAAAACAGTGATGGTTAGAATCTCTTCTGTAAATAGATACTATTAATTACTAAATCGTATGCTTACCACTGTGCGGAACAATCACAAAATCTTCTGTATGTCTTAAACTACGATGATGGGACGCAGGAGCGGCAGTGCTCGCTCCTAACATTGTTGACAAAACAATGAACACCAGGGAGAAAGGCAACATTCTCGATTAATTCGCTTTGCACTCCACGTAAATATCTAATATTATTGTCAATAAACCACACGATTTAGTATTTGCTACCTAAAAATTCAAGACAAGGGGAAAATTTACAGAAATGGGCAAATTCTAGACAACAGCTCATTTATTAACAAAATGTGACTATAAGCATTCATGCAGATTCCAATAATTAATGAATATAAGTAATGGTATAATCTATATCTGTGGAATATACCATGAATATAACGAAACGATTTAAAACAACTTATTTACACGCTACGAGAAAAAATCTCAGTAAACTAATTAGAACCGACTACACAAAGAACTAATAAAATTGTCAAACAAAACGTTAGTCCCTATTAGACGATTGCTTAGAATTTATTTAAGATGTAATACTACCTGACTACAGAATTTAAGCTGACGTTACTCTGTATCTCCACTCTAAGGCAATGCCATACTATTGCAACAGTTAAATAACAAATCCTATCAAACAAAATGAGTTGCAAAACTTCAATCACAGAATACTCATCTTCAAAATAAAGGAAGTCTTTACTCAATTTCTATATCTAGATTAATTTATTCAAGCCATCTTACTGCCAATGTAATTGTAATAATGTATGTGGTCTTCAAAATTCATTCCATTATTAAGAGGAGCATCAGCGAACTCTTTATAGGAATGAAGGATCTGTCTGGATGTCTGTCTGTCTGTGCGTGTGTTCGCGAAACGCTACTTTATAGTAATGTCCGATCTGTCTGTCTGTGTGGTCGAATTGTCAGTATGTGCCGCATGTTACACATCGACTTTCGTACTGTCTTTCTCGACCTTCCTACCGTCTCTCTTGATTTTAACACTGTCTTTCAAGGTTTTCCTATTGTCCTTTTAACGAGTTTATCACAAAAGTATACTTTTGTGTCCGTCCATAACCGCTATTTTTTATGCGTTTACAATAGTTTTTTCACTATGCATGCAATGCAGGAATACCACTCTCTTACACAAAGCAATGCGCGTTGTTCTATAGTTCTATTTGCTGACCACACAGCACTCCACAAAATCGGCGGTTGACGACAAATCAAAATCTCCTACATACTAATATTGTTTTTCTCGGTTTTCATGGTGTTTTTTTCGGTTTTCATGCTGTTTTCTCAATGTCTATGCTCCTCTTCATTACGTGCTGTTTTAACAGGTTTATTACTTTATAGGTCCAAGACGACAGAAATGGATGACTAAAATCTTATTTTAATCAAACTAATTAAAAAGTATAATAACTTCCCATTTTAATTTAATTAGGGAAAATCTTATATCATTTATTTTAAGGAACATTTTCATTTCATTTTAGGACAAGTACTTTAAAAGTAGTCGGACGTTTTAGAATGCTTCAAGATTGCTCTTAATTAAATCTGCTTAGATAATCATTCTCGTCAATCAATGTGACAACCTATTAATTAGGTTAACAATTTAACTACTAATGACTTTACAGTATTGTTATGTTAATAATAATTGTTATGAAAATCACTTATTCCGAGAGAAATTATGTAAGAAGGGAAGAGTTCTGTTTTGCAGAAACAAATGGTTTACTCCTTCCCTTACTACTTCGTACAGCATCAAGTTAATTGAACAAAGTATGATAATAAAACAAATCAAATAAGTTATTTCAATGTTTAAATAAATTGTAATTGATATTGATAAAAGCTTTATTGAAGATCTCTGCCCTTGAAGTTGTTCTCTCCTAGGTGTCACAACAAAACACTCAACATTAATACTTGAAGAGTCCAATACAATTTTTATAAATTACTTCGTTAATTACGTTAATCCCATTGAAAGTTAATTATCGTTATTACCGATGTAAACATATTTATTTTAAATGCTTAATGAATACTGTTTTACAATCCTTGAAGCTACCGTAAATAAAAATATTTACATTAAAGCCGAAGGAATGCCTTAGTATACAGCTTAAAATATTTATTCTTCTGCAACTTTTCCATTTCCTAACTTCCTGGGTTTCAGGTTCAGCCACATCCCTGCGTCAGGCTTCAAAGTTATTTTTCCGAATTTTATTGGGATGCTAGTTTTAGAACTCGGCTCCAGAATAAAATTTTGCACCAACTGTGCAACGGCCGCTTTTCCTTCCATCAGAGCAAATCTCATAGCTATAAAAAATACGTGCAGTTCAACTTATATTTGTTTGCTGGCATTGATAATAGGGGAAAATTTAAGTGCACCTCAAAAATAATCAATTTACCTCAACAAAAATAATCGCTTTACCTCATATATTATACAATTAGGCAATAAATATTTATCCAGTCTCAAGTGTCATTATCATTACTCCTAACTGATAATATACCTTTGACTTAAGTTTTAATGCAATATGCTAATGTTGTAGTACATTTACTGCAAATAGAGTACAAAATCCCACTATACTTGAGGAAAATGTGCTAAAACATTAGCAAATTACATTAAAATTGAAGTAAATGTATATAATCTGTTCGGAGTAATGATACTTGAAACAAGATACATATGTATTAGCCAAATGTATTTAAATGAGGTAAAGTTTACTCTTCTTGAAGTAAACCGACTATTTTTGAGGTACTATTAATACAAAAACCCTTATAATAATGCGAATAATATTCATAATTTGTAGTCTCAAAATAATACGAACCGATGCAGTTTCTTGGACCAGCCCCAAATGGCATGTAGGCGAAGGGATTTCGATTAGCCTTGCTTTCAGCAGTGAATCTCTCGGGGTCGAATTTCTCTGGATTTGGCCAATATTCAGGATCGTAGTGTATAGCCCAAATGGGAATCATAACAGTCATGTCTTTTGGTACAATTACATCTGAACCCGGGATTTTATAGTCGGCTGTAGCTTTTCTTTCGGTTCGAATACCAGGTGGATATTTCCTCAGCGTTTCTAAAAACAAACAAAGCAAAAAATAAATAAAATTTGCAAAAAGAGTTGTTTTTTTAATTGTTTAGAATATAAATATTTAGATTTACCAGAAACGACCTGGTCAAGATATTGCATTTCATTGACGACATCGTATGTCAATTTTCCGCCAGTTTTCTTGGTTCCCTCTTGAATTTCTTTTGCGAGTCTTTCCTGAATATCTTGATTCACTGCTAATTCGAAAGCTGCGAAAATAAGTAGATTTTGTGTGGTTGTAAATCCTGCTAGGAAAAATAACAAGCACTGCGACCTTAGGATACCATCAGTAATTGTGATTTTATTGGCTTGAGTTAATTTTGCATCTTTTTCAAATTGATCTTCAGTGTTTTCGTTGTCGTCGGCTTTTAGTTGCCCTGCTTGAGCATCCAGCATCAACTGCAAAAAGTCCTGTCGTCTTTCTCCAGTGTCCAGGCGATGTTTTATGGTTTTATTAATGACATGAGTGAAAAATTGAGAAGAAACTTTATCAGAGAAGGTGATATTAAAGAATGCGCCGATTTTCGGGAAGACCACGATAAGGGCAACTCTGAGTGTTCCCAAAATCCCTTTAAATGCACCTTCGAATTTATTCCCCATTGAAGCAAACACGGAATCGCTTTCTTCGAAAACTTTACTATCAACTCCAAATGCAGCCCAGGCAATAACATCTAAAGTGTATCTTCCAATTCCATCCCCCAATTCAATTTCCGTGTTATTTGAGGTAGCCTTTTGGAGGAATGTCACCATTCGCGAAGCGCACATATCAAAAATGTCGTACATCCGCCGAATTTTCCCTGTTGAAAAGGTGGGACTCATCGTCGACCGCAAATCTTTCCATTCCTGGTTTTCTTTCACGGACATCATATCTTTGAAGAATTCGTCATTCCTCTGAGTATCTAGGACCCTTCTGTTAACAAAATAGTCGAAATCTTTCACCATTATCCGTTTTATCAGATCCAGGTCTACTGGCAGGAAAACTGGACTATGGAAATCTTCAATTCCTCCAAATGCAAGATTTTTCGCTTTAAGATTTCGGTACATTCGAGCGTCTAATTCTTGTAAAGACACCTTTAATGTAATTCTTTCCAACAAAGTTCCAATTTCATCTTTCTTCACCAAAGTCACTCCTCTTTTAGGCCAAAAGTTTGTTTCCTTACTGTAATACTTTAATAAAGCGTAGAGCGCCACAAATGGCGTAACAATAATTGCTGTTATTATTAACCACATTTTCAGTCTTTAATCAAGTTTCATCACTTTTATAGCAAATCTTTCCAGAATTCAATTATTTAAAACCACTTTCTGTAAAACACTCGCAAAATGTATTCAAAACAAAGAATATCTTCCAAACTTCACTTCTGTACTTAACTCTCCTAATTTTCCCTTACACAAAGAATACCTTCATCCACAGATGGATAAAATTCAACTGAACTTCAACGAAGGTTCTTTATCTATCTCCAGTCCAGTCATCATGCATTTGTGAACAGATACTATGTCAGGCTTTGACGTTAAGTATAGGTATGTTGTTTTCATGCAACGAATTTTCAAGGTGATATCCTTCAACTTTTTATCAGATATGTTACCTCTATACTGTTTTACCGACTCTTGTATTGCTATATGAAAAAAACACGTGTGAGTCAGTACATATACTTCTGCTGCTTTTAATAGTATGCAAATACAAGTATGCAATTTGTTTTTGTGCATTTCTTTACATTTCATTATATTTATAGTGATACAGTCAAAGTTAAACCACAGACTGAAACTGAAACTGTTCTATATGAAAGTATTACATAACCAACATAGATTGAATTGCATTCAACATGTGATTACTCATTGTAGCATAGTGTCAGTACATCATGAAAAAGTTGACCTTCAGTTATTAATTTCATTACTGAATGGAAATGGACAAGGCGAGGATGACGATGTACTATGAAGTGCTGCAGATAAAGCCTGGGCTTATTGAAGGAAACTTTTGCACATTCTGTATCTCTCAGTGTGCAAACTTCATGTGACATCACTATGACCAAAAATCGTGTAGTTTCCTATTTCTTAGCAATAGTTAAGCTATGTCGACTGTTTACATAACAAGATGCCCTAAGGCAGTCAGATTTTGCATATCTAATTGCAGTTCTACTATATAGTTGCAGGATTGCAAATAATAGCTCATGTTTCTCTGTGTATATTCTGTATACATTCTTGTAATCTGCGGTTAATTTCCCTTGAATTGTGGACATCCCTATGAAAACGGGTGTATATGTGATCAATGTGGCTTAGACATAATATTTGTCTTTTTCCTACTTGTTTTATCATGTCATCATATATGTTCTGCATATGCAGAAAACAATTCCAATTAATCTTACGCAAATTAGCACTAATTAGCAATTTGTTTTTGTATCATTGTAGTTGTAGTTTTTGCATTGTAGTGATAAAGCCAATTAAAGTGAAACCCCATAGCAGGGTGAATAAAACTGTTCGACATACATACAATGTGCGATTATTCATTGCAGTGCTTTCATGAAAAGGTTAACCTTCATTTATTAATTTCATTACTGAATTGGATGCATATTATGCAATGAAATTTTTGCAGTATAATCAGATGGTTTTCTGTTATCATTCATTTGCTTTTGGTTACCACACCATTTAATGAGTGTCTGCAGACTGGTTACATCGGCTAATGCAGAAATATCCCCAAAGTCTGTTTTTCCTTCAGCAACAGTAATCAACAGTCTCCGGAGGATTTTTCCAGTACGAGTGACAGGCAGACCTGGACTTACCCAGACGACATCCGGAGTGGAGAATGAACCCAACTTTTGCCTTACTGGAATAACAAAATAAAATAAAATATATTTCACGCTATGCCATAGTAATTATTTAAAAATTCAATATCCCTAATTTATAATTTTCAGAAATACCATTTCGTCTGACTTCAGAACAAACAAGATCTACCGAGAGATGTTGGTAATCTTTCTTAAGTACTACAAATGCATGCATGCATTGTCCCTTGATTTCATGGGGTATAGGAACAACAGCAGCTTCTGCGATTGCTGAATGTTCGAGAATGGCAAACTCAACTCTTGTGGCGCTTGTCAATCGTCCACTCACTTTAATCATGTCATCCATTCTTCCAAGTATCCAAAAGTCCCCGTCTGCATCCCTTCGCGCAGCTAAATAAGAGTTCATGAAATGCAGAATATCAGTTGCTTCAATTCAAAACTAACACAAAGGCACATCCTGACAACACAAAATAATTGCACAATTTTAGTCGGATATTTTTGCTTTAGGAACTAACCATCTCCAGTAACGAAATAACCAGGAAATTTTGAAAAATAGCCTTTGGTAAATCGTTTAGCATCCCCATGAACACCTCGGGCAATAGAAGGAAAAGGTTGACTGAAAGCGAGATTCCCATGCCCCTCCCCCTCAACTATTTTTCCATTTTCATCAAGTAAAACTGGTACAACACCAAAGAAAGGCACACCCTGAAGTAAGTCGTAATATCCGAATTGGGAATTAAAATCTAATTTTGCTCAATAGTAATATTATAGTCTCTGAGCTGGTTATTCGGTATATTTGTAAAGGATAATTAAAAGTAGTACCACAGATCCAGGTTTATTTGGCATAATTCCTGGAAAGGTAGTCAAAATTCCAGTTGTTTCTGTTTGGCCGTAAGTATCTACAATGGGACAGCGAGATTGTCCAAATACTTGATGGAACCAGAGCCAAACTTTTGGACTGATCGGTTCTCCTAGTGTTGCCAACAGTCTTAGAGATTCATTTTCAAACTTGGGAATTTGTCCGCCACAGAATTTCATGAGATGCCTTAGCAAAGACGGAACCGTTTGGAAATGAGTAACTCCATATTTCTGGATAATATCCCAAGGCCGAGTTAAGCATGGATGAAAAGGGGAGCCCTCAAAGAGAACTGAAGTTCCTCCGAGACTTAAAGGTCCGTAAACGATATTTGTGTGACCCGCACCCCAACCAAGGTCTACCGTACTCCACATTACATGGCCTTGTTCAGCGTGGAAATCATAGGAATATTTGAACCAAGCGGATATATTGACGAGGAAGCCTCCTGTGGTGTGAACTATTCCCTTGGGGTTCCCAGTTGACCCACTAAATTAAAAAGTAGTCATTGAAAACGATTTAAAAGAGAATGAAATGTAGTGTATTGCTTTACCTTGTGTACAAAATCAGCAGAGGATCTTCTGCGTCAACCCATTGAGGAATACAGTTCTCAGACATTCCCTCACAGACTTCATCCCACCATTTGTACTTTTCGTTAGAAAAAAGAGAAAAGGAATTTTTAAATCAAAATCACTTTTTTTTATTTGTTCATGTAAAACAAAAGATAAAGTAAACCGAAGACTTACAACAGGATTAATCATGTTTTTGGAGTGGTGAGCAACATTCTGTGTATCCAAATGAGGTAAAATTATACAATGGTGTACAGAGTGGCCTTGATCTTCCACCTTGATAATTGCCTGTAAATCAGTGAAGGAATGTTAAAATTAATTTATGTTACGTTTGAACAGTATCAAGGAGTTAATTTTAAAAAAGTACTTCGTCACATATTTCTTTAGGGGATATTAATTTATCTCCTCTCCAAAAGCCGTCTGCAGTTATCAAAACTTTAACTTTCCCATCCACCAGTCGGTGAGCCAGAAATTCGGCAGAGTAACCTACAAACTAGGAATAATAATAGTATTTTCAACTTTCAGATTTCCAGCAGGGTCAATAATCTTCTAATTATATATTTGTAATTATAGGAACAAATATTTTTTTAGTTTTAATAGTAACTAAAATAAAAGTTTATTATATTGGAAATTCCAAGTGGAATTTACAATGAGAGAGTGGACAGCTCCAATTCTAACGCATGCCAACATTGCCACAACTGTTTCGATAATCACTGGCATGTAGATGACGACAATATCTCCTTTCTGCACTCCCAAAGATTTCAAGCCATTTGCAAAAACGCATACTCTACGACAGAGTTCAGAGTAAGTGACGCTGCCATGGTCTGCTGGATCGTTTCCCTCCCTAAACGAGAATTAAAATTTTTGTCGTGTTGAAGTTGCAAAGTTGAAAAGTTTTCAAAAAATTATTATAAAAAATTGCCTCTGACCAGAAAAAAGCAGTTTTGTCACCAAAGTTTTCCAGATGTCGATCCAAAACATTGTAACAAATGTTCGTTTTCATTCCTTTCCAAAAGTTTGTGTACACCGGACCATTTGCGGGATTAAAGTTGTAGATGAATTCCGGATCTTTATTGTTTTCTTCCTCGGTAGAAGCAAAATAAAATTCGCTTGCCATTTGCTTCCAAAACTTGATTGGATTTTCTATGGATTCCCTGTACAGATTTTCATAATCTTTCATTGTTTTCAAGTAAGCGTTCTTCAAAGGAGTTTTCTCTGGAATACATTTCTGGAAGTTTGTGGGAAGACATTTAAAATCACACCTTATTCTTAAAGTTGTCAACTTTTATGCTCAAAACAGTTAAAACAGTTAAAACGATGTTATGTATTACTTGAAAATTATTTACCTTGAAATATTTGTCTTCGTTCTGAAATGACATTTTCGGATCATCATTAATTGAAGTAACAATATCGACATCTAATATTTCCTCACTGAAAATATTTCCTTTGTCCATTTTTTATTCGATTTAAAAAAATCTATAGCAAGAAAGCTGCTCTCTTAGTATTAAATCAAATTTGTTGGCTTCCGTTACCGTCCCAGTGGTTCTTTTCTTTAATTATTTTACTTGGATTATTTTAGTGTTGATAAACTACACTTACCTTGGAAAATAAGTGAAAATATCTTGACGGATAACTAATTCCTAGTAAAAATGTTATAATGTAAAATATTTATATTGTATTATATCATGGACTAGGAAGATTTGTACAAAAATAATATCCTAGTTTGGTTCTAAGTTATAGGCACCGATTTTTTCATGTGTACGCATTTACATTGCGTTACATTTACAGTGTGAAGTGATTCGATTATTCATTTTGTTAATACCATTAAATGCTTGTAAGACAATAGCAATTCGTATGAGAACTTGTGTTAACACTGTAAATGAAAAACCTCGACCTGGTATTTGGATGACGTAAATCTAGGTAAAAAGTTGTAGTAAAACCAAGAAAAGAATATTGTAAGCCTCAGAGAAAATATCTCAGTATTACTGCAGCTATTAGCAAGCATCAAAATTCTTCTCTTACTGTCGCAGCAGTCCTGCTTCTAATATTTTATGTGGAACATTTAAAATATCTTACTATTTATAAACTACACTTATCTTGGAAATACCTGGAAATATCCTGATTAGCAATTAATTTCTTGTAGAAAAGTTGTAAGGAAAAGTTTTATTAAATATATTATGAATGCTGCATAAAAATTGATATATATGTTAGCGGCAATAAGCCAAATTAGGCATTAAGGAAAATGCCTAGGCATTTAGCTAAATGCCTGAAGAAAGCCCGGCTATTTTCATTTAGCCGAGGCATTTAGGAAAATGCCTAGGCATTTCCTTAAATGCCTAAACTTCACTCGGCATTAAGCAAAATGTTTTTGCTTATTGCCGGGTAATCATCTTTACTTTACTTAATGACTGAATTTTACCAGGCAGAAAGGAAAATGTCTCACAGTTGTGCTATAAAACAATGTGTTAAATAAGTAACCAAGTTTAATACATCAATTATTAGCTAAAAAAGTAATTTATTGTCAACAAGATATAATGTTAACATACATTTAAATGAATGAATGATTTTTTCCCTAAACCTAGTTAATTTCACTTGTGCTTATGAATTTCCGTTTAAGGTTCCCGATTATACGATTTAAATGACGTCACTGTTTTAATTTGACTACCTTACCTCTGTATTTTTAAAATGATAATAGATTTTTAAAGTCGTGGCATACAGTTACAAATGATTTTCCACTATTTCCACCCTAAGTACAATTATCTCTAAATCGAGGTGGAAAATCACAAAAAAAATCTCTTCACCATGTAGGTGATATTTTCAGAATAGCTTTCAGAATAGAGAAAATTCATATTTTTAGGCTCAGTTAGAAAAAAAGTATGGAAAATGGCAGAAAGTGATAATTGCGAAGCAACATTTTTCGACATAGGAGGAAGTCATGAACTTTTATTTGAATTTCATACTTCCATAGTGTTTTTAGATTTAAGTATGACAGTAAAGGTCACCCTGTAAATCTTATAGCCAGGAACCTTAATTTTATCAGACATTAATTCGGAAAACATGGCTTTTGTACTATTCATGAATGTCTTTACTTGTGTTTGCTAATGACGACTGGCAGCTAAAAAACTACAAGTACAAGCACCTTGTGGAGCACTTTACTTCTGCATATCTGTACATTAGCATAAAACGTTGGATACCGATACCACAGTAGACTCACATTTTCCTTTCTGACTTATTTAACGCACTGTTATAGCATAAATTCGAGACATTTTCCTTTCTGCCTGGTAAAATTCAGTCATTAAGTAAAGTAAAGATGATTACCCGGCAATAAGCAAAAACATTTTGCTTAATGCCGAGTGAAGTTTAGGCATTTAAGGAAATGCCTAGACATTTTCCTAAATGCCTCGGCTAAATGAAAATAGCCGGGCTTTCTTCAGGCATTTAGCTAAATGCCTAGGCATTTTCCTTAATGCCTAATTTGGCTTATTGCCGCTAACATATATACTGCCTGTGTTCGACAATAATCACTAATCACTTTCCTAAATCTACCCTGACCAAGGAAAATTTGCGGAAAATGTAATACAATAATGTAATTATATATAATTGATATGAACTATGGTGTTCTTGCTATTAAAAAAGGAAACTCCTATCTTTAATTAGAATTTATAGAATAGAATAGAATTTATTCAACTGTATAATTGATTTAGCCATTGGCCTTTACACCACAGTTACAATTTATATATTATTAGTAAGTAACACTTAAAGCATCTTATAAACTAAAACCTAGATTCTGTACGTAACGTAAAACAACTACAGCCGCATTTGAAGACCTAGAAACTTCATAAATATCTCAAAAATTAGGATATTCCTAAACTTCGAGTCAGTTTAGGATATCGGCGTCTTTTAACCTTTGACCGCTGAGCTAAAAATCAAAATTAAAAAATAAAATACCAAATCTCACATGAAATTCAAAAGTGCCACACTCTACACAGCGCGATTTACAACATCTGTGTACGAAGCAACCGCATGTTCTTCAATGCACAATTGTATTTCGTTATCGAGTTCATTTCCATCCCTTTTAGGATTGAAAGTTGTGTATTTTCTATTTGGTCTTGGTTTCGTCTCCAACATCTGTTAATTAACTTTACTGTGATTGATAGGTAAACTACATTACAATTGTTTTGTCCTTTTGAAGGTAAATAGTTATGGAAAATTCCGTTTTCTAAAACGGCCTGCGTATTTTAATTAAAATACCTGCGCTTTTTAGGGAATGGGGTATTATTCAGAAAAGATTTCAAATTACAATTTTGCACTAAGCTGTTTTCAAACAAATATAATATTAATTATAAATGTACCTTTCTGTGTTTAATGAAATTGTTTCCTTTTTGATTAACGTAATTGTGCTTTAATATTATCAACTACTGTTTTTAAAATCTAAAATAGGAATTTTATTATTACAGAACCTTTTACTTAACTTTTTGAGGGAAAGTGTTTCCTAATTATGGTAAAAGATCCACTAAAGTGGCGCAGGTTCAGCAGTAAACGAAGGCACACTAATAATCAATGATAGCCTTTAATATTTAAGTATACAACATCCGTTGTTTCCGCACAGCTATTTCAAAAATGAAATAATCATTTCTACTGCAGGTTGTGAAACGCTATATCTGCGATTTTGGAAATAATTAAATTATTCGCAGTGCATTGAGTAATTTGTTAATCATTCGGTCAACTGAAGTATCTTGAATAATTTCCAGTAAGCAATAATGTTGTGAGATAAAAATAATGGAGGAAGCATAAACGTGAGATGACTTATCGATTGGGACAAAAAAAAATTACGCATAAGTCGGAGACGATTGTGAATGCGAGGAACAGAAAAGGGTGAAGTATAAGTGCGGGACAGCTGTTAGTGTGAAGAAACAGAAAAAGTGTAGCATAAGTGGGAGACAATCGTCACTGTTAGGAAACAGGCAGAGGTGTGTTATAAATTAGATACCACCGTTAATGTTAGGAAACACAAAAAGGTGATGCATAAGTAGAATTAAATGTGGAAGAAGGCAGAGGTGTAGCATAAGTGGTAGACATCCGTACAGTTGGGAAAATGAAAAAGGGAAGTATAAGTGGCGGACGGCTGTTAGTTTCGGGAGCAGAAGAAGGTGTAGCAAATAGCTCTGCATATTATAAAAGTGATCGGTTGGTGGGTGGGCACTACCTTACAAGGCATAGCACCGCATAAATTTTAAGCAAATTTATATTCTAGAATTTTATGTAAACAATATTATTCTTTATAAATAAAACACATACCGTTTTGTTAACGGCAGAATATTGTTACTGCCGTCCTATTAGGACGGGTAATTTTACTAGTCTCCTACTAAATCTCAGTGGTGTGTGTAATGCTCCCCGATAACGGCCGTATTTGAAGCCCAAAAAATATGAAAAGTATACCAAAAATTCAGAAATTAAATTAGCTATCGACAGTTTGTTGAGTGGACACTATCTGACCTTTGACCTTTCAGTTATTCACCCAAACGTAAAAGGGTACATATAGACTAAATATTGCCCTGCTTGGCAAAGTCAAATCGCGTCACCAATTACAAAACCAACACTACAACAACACGCTCATCAATTGTATTTGTATTTCGCTTGGCGTTTACTGCTTTTGTGTGTTTGTCAGCACGTTCGATTTCACTTTCGTCATTTTGATTGGAAATTTTGACTTTTCATCGTGGCTTCAGTTTAGATTTCAACATATGTCAATAAAACCTTGCTACGATCTGTATGCTAACTACATTGCATTCGTTCATTCAATCAAAAACAAATAGCTGTGCAATACTACTGTTCATAATTGTTTCAGTCTTCATTTACTAAAAGCGCCTGCGTATTTTTAATGGAAATACTTGTGCATTTAAGGAAAGGTGGTTTTGTTTATTTTGTATTTTCACAATAAAAAATCTCAAATTGTAAATATAGCATTAAATACAATCAGCTGTTTTTAAACAAATATATTGTGATTAATGAATTGTATTTCCTTTTAGCTAATGCAGTGTTCTTTAATACAGCGTGTTTTGTGGTTTATCTTGCAATCTTCCAAAATTCACTCAGCTGCTACAAATGTGAAATAATAAGTTTTACTTAAGATTGTGAATCATTAATTCTGTCATTTTGGAAATAATTCAATTAGTTGCCGTTCATTGTTTATTAGCTTATTAAGCAATGATACTGTCAACTACAGTATTTTGATTTAAAATAAAATTATGCATTGTTCCATTGCAGAAACTTTTCCTTTATAAAGAGAAACGCTGTTTAATTACGATAAACGATCTATTAAAGTGGCGCGGGTTCAAAATTAGACGCAGGTACACTTAGATTGACTAATCATACTCATATTTAAAAGATGTCTGTAATTCCGTTCATTTGTAACACGCCTAATCTACTACTGTATTTAAAGTCGGAGAAACTTCAAAAATATCTCAAAAGATAGCTGTTTAGCTAAATAGGTTCACGCGAAAGATCAATAATCGTTTAAAAAACCACCACCACATCGCACAGACCGTACAGTGGATAAATATTGACCGGCTTGGCAAAGTCAACAGACATAGGTCTAGCATAAGGCGAGCCGACCGTAAATGTGGGGCAACAGAGAGATGTGTAGCATAAGGGGGAGCCGACCGTAAATGTGGGGAAACAGAAGTGTAGCATAAGGGGAAGCCGACCGTAAATGTGGGGAAACAGACAGAGGTGTAGCATAAGGGAGAGCCGACAGTAAATGTGGGGAAGCAGACAGAGGTGTAGCATAAAGGTGAGCCGGCCGTAAATGTGGGGAAGCGGAGAGAGGTGTAGCATAAATTTTAGAATTTTATGTAACTATTTTTTTACTAACACCGTTTATTAACGGCTAGATACTGTTCCTGCCAGTCCGTAGGACGGGTAATTTACTAGTAGTTTATACTTAGCATAACACCAGGAGTCGGTGTTGAGCAGGAATCTGCGGGTGGTAAAAAGCAATTACCTTTGTGCCGGGGGTTCACAACCCATAGCGTGTGAGTAATTATGTAGGGTGGCTAACCGGAGTCTTTAATTACTTCCTCCGATGCATTAATGCCCACTAACCTAAGTTGTGCTTAAAATGTGGATTATGCCAAATTATTTACGTCAAAAGGGGAAAATTCAATCTGGATTTATGTCAATTGGGGAATGCTAATTAGAGGGATTACCCTATGTACATAAGGATAAAAGGCAAAGAACTCCATTTCTATTAAAAAAGGAAAAACCTATCTTGACTTCCTCCGATTTTCCAAATATATAATCCATAGGAATGAAATCACCAAAGCATTTTTATTTAACTTTGTGCACTAGTGAGCAATCCGTAATATATCTTCTTGTGTACGCTTCTGAAGGTTTACGTAGCAAATCAGTTGGAAAAGTTTGAATCATGTCTCACATTGGTATCGACACAAAAAATAACCTTCCTGAGTTAATAGATGTCAAGGTCTTGGTGACAATCGTAGATATTTTCCTTTGGGGATATCTCCTTCCCATATTGCTTCCAGTAGGAATATTTTTCTACGTCTACAAATCAATCCTGCTCTTCTTTGTTTCAAAATATCGAAAGGACTTAACCCCAATTGGCTCAAATGACTTGCTCGTAGCTCGGAACACAATTGACAAACAGGAAATTGTAGATATTGGTTTCGTTCTTCAAGTGAACGGAGATGTGTCTCTGGATCAGATTCGTGAGAAATTCCGGTCCCATTTTCTCTCTTCAGAAAACGATCCCGAAGACCCTTTCAAGACTCTTTACTGCACATTCGAAATGCTTGGGGGTTATCTGTTCTTCAAGAGGGTTGATAAACTACTCGTTGACAAACATATGAGGGAGGATATTCTTAGGGACGAGGAGAGTCCCCAAAGCTACTTCTCTACTTGGCATGGTGTACCGAGAAAAGGTCCAAAACGAAAACGTCCAAATGACATTCGAGATAAGGTCCAAAGCAACTCGAGATAAGGTCCAAAGCAACTCGAGATAAGGTCCAAAGCAACTCGAGATAATGTCCAAAGACACTCGAGATAAGGTCCAAAGACACTCGAGAAAACGTCCAATACAATGTAATGGATAATGGATAATGAGTACGAAGAATGTAGAATGAGTACGTAATGTAGAATGTATATAAGGATAATAGTCCGTAATGTACGTAATGTAAGGATAAATAGCATGTCCAATTAGAAATAGTGCTCATAGTAAATTCTGTTATGACAATGTGATGTGCAATGCAATGATAGTCAAATTCGACAGTTTCGTACAAATAAGCCGCGTTTGTACAAATTCATTGACAAATTAATTCTAGAGGAAAATAAATGGCATCTTGCACAAATTAGGATTAACAGTGGCATGTGGAAAACCCCAGCAGGTAGATACACTCTCATCAATGAAAGATTAAAAAATATTATAACGACCTATAATATCATTGACATTACAAAGTACTGCCAATCAATTGCCCACTTGTTAAAGAGTAATCACAAAAGGTTAACCAAAAAGGATTAATATTTCCCCAGTTCTATTTTCTTTCAGATATGTAAGACATGTAAAAATATTCTCATTCAAATGTAACTCTAAATTAAAATTAATAAACAATTTGACTATCATTGCATTGCACATCACATTGTCATAACAGAATTTACTATGAGCACTATTTCTAATTGGACATGCTATTTATCCTTACATTACGTACATTCCTATTATCCTTATATACATTCTACATTCGTACTCATTCTACATTCTTCGTACTCATTATCCATTACATTGTATTGGACGTTTTCTCGAGTGTCTTTGGACCTTATCTCGAGTGTCTTTGGACATTATCTCGAGTTGCTTTGGACCTTATCTCGAGTTGCTTTGGACCTTATCTCGAGTTGCTTTGGACCTTATCTCGAGTGTCATTTGGACGTTTTCGTTTTGGACCTTTTCTCGCCAAACCCTTGGCATCACTCTCCTTATCACGACAATAAAGCTCCCAGATGGGAATTACTTCTTCTCAAAAGTTTAACCAAAAATGTCTCTTACGTAGCATTCAGGATGCACCACGGTCTTATTGACGGCTACGGATTGTTAATGATAGGGGATAAACTCTGTGACCAAGATTCTCCGTATCTTGTAAAGGCCGAACCACCTTTATCTTTTTACAATAAGGTAAATCATAAAACATATTTCTGAATTCTTATTTGGAAAACTAACTATTCATTTCATAATAAGGAAGTGGGTTTTAATAACATCTTAAAGAAACTTCTATGTTCTGCCTCCAGAAAAGAATAATAATTTCCCATACAATGGAATAATAAAGAAACAATCGGGAAAAGTCGAAATATTTTATTGTCTCCCTATATATTGAGTTTTGCAGGTTTCGTTGGGGATAAAATTGCCTCGCCGAGTTTTGGAATTTCTTTACACTGCATCCACAAGCAAAAAACCTTTTCCAGAGATGAAAAATGCGGATAAAACAGATAAAATGCTTATATCTTGGGTCACAATGGATATTTCATCTTTGAAAAGCATTCGGCGTCAACTGAAGGTTTCCTTCTCAACTTTGTTGTACGTTCTGCAGACAGGAGCACTGCGTCGTCACTTGATAGAAACAGGAAGAAGGAATGAAATAACGGAGAGACTCCCGGTGCTCCACACAATTCCAAGACCTAACCATCCCAGACCCAGATTTGCTAACCATTGGAGTTTTGTTAAACTCTACACTTCATTTGCCAATGAGAATCCCTTGGAAAGGGTTTTGGAAACAGAGGAAATGATTAAGGATTATTTGAACAAGAAAATGCATATCATGAGCATAGAGATTTTCCTCGAGTTTCTAAACTTCCTCCCTACTCGATTTTGCATTCTTAATTTGCAGACCCCCCTTTCAGTTTACAAAGCCGCTCTGTCGACTATGGTGAGAGCCGAGAGTCAGTATTTCCTATTTGGAAAAAAAGTCACCAATATTTACCACACGTTTTGTACAAAAGACCTATCTCCCCAAGCAGGTAGCATTGGTCCTTAAACTATGATTCATAATATGGTGTGGTAAATAATTTACCACACGTTTTGCACAAAAGACCTCTGTCCCCAAACAGGTAACACCACTTCTTAAATTAAGATGTATATATTTTTCACAACGTATGCTGATTAAAGTATTATGTATAAAAAATTTTGATTTTCTGCTTATTTTTAGTTTTATACACATCAACAGCATCACACAACAATCAAATAGACGTCACGCTTGTGGCTTCAAAGGAACTCGTCCACACTCAAGAGGATATGAACAAAATGGCAGAAATACATTTCCAAAACGAACTCCAAGAGTTGAACAAAATAATAAATAATATTGGCGTGTTTGTTCAGGGAGAGACAAGATACCAATCTAGAAAAGCACATTTCTCCTAGTCAGGGAACATCATATTACGTAACGCAGAATATCCATTTTTAGACCCCCTCACTCCCTCTGTAACACACCGTAGCACTGAGGTGACCCCCTCCCCTAATATTACGTAGCAAAAAATGTTTTTTGTAAAATTTTTAATACCCATATAACGCACTGCAATATTACCATGCAGAACCACTAGGTATTGAACGATATTAGGTAACGTAAGACAAAACAGGCAAAACCAATCAAGTCAATTACAAATATTTAATAATATACAGAAATAAATGTAAAATAACCTACATGTTATTTTAATGGCCTAATATTGTACCAATAGCTGATAGTTTGCAGAGCTGAGAGAGTAACAAACTTTTGTTAAGGTTTCCAAATATTCAGTTCCTTTCTATAAAATGCACGATATTACTAGTTTTCATCGTCAATCTTCCTTTGCCTTTATAAAAATACATGATGCGATGATTTTGATCTATTAGGGGAAACGTTTTTGTTCTTTATCACAGAAAAAAGGAAACCTAAGATATTTATTTGCAGTTTCTCTTGCTTTTTGTTTTGTGACTTTTTTATTGAGTATGCAGTCATATATTTATGAGATTCCAGAATTTACTATATTTTCTAAGTATATACTCGATTTACTAGAAACAAATCCGCTACATTGCGATTGCTCAGTAATCCTTTCATTCAGATGCCGCAATGTAAAGTATAGGGTAATAACTAATAAGTAGCTACTGCGTGTACCTAACATGAATTTATTAAGGTTTGTCTTGATTTTGGGATTTTAAAATTTTAAATCAAAATATGACAAGGAAAACAAAATATCTTCTTCAGTTATGATTATATCAATAAAAAATCTATAAATTGGTTTAGTAAACTAATCTAGGGTTAGGTGTCAAACTGTCAACTGTGCCAATGCCAATATGACTGGGTTAAATAAAATGCCAAAGCAATGCATGCCAAAACAAATATGTGTAACGCAGCCCATAGTTGTACAATATGTGCTAATTGTTTTACAAATGCCAATTATTATTATCAGTTAAACATCAAAGTAGGATTACAAGAAATGAATAAATCTTAAACTTTTTTGTATACTAATTTGCAGAGCACTCAGAAATATTTGTGTTTTGCCATGGTATGTTAACTGGGTTGAAAAGTTTTTCGTCCAATTCTCTGGACTTCGCCATTTTTAGATAGGCGCCATGGCACACCTAAAGTACTTGATCATAATATTCGTGCTTAAATGTGCCATTATTTTAGAATTTTGGCTTATTGCCTAGTAAGGAGTAAGAATTATTCCGCCAAATTTAGCAGCATTGATACCCGAACGGAAGGATGCAGTACAACCGACACTGTAGCTAACAGTCACGCAAGCACACCAGACAACCCTAATAATACAATCTTTATAAATTTAGCAACCTAATTAGGTTGCACTGTTCCGTAGTATAAAACAGAATACATAAGAATTTAATAGAGTACTTTAGATAAAAATAGAATACTTCAAAATAAACACAATATTTGAGTTGAAAATGTGATATTATAGGTATAAATAGTTCTGCAATACTATTTGTATCTAAATAACTTTAATCATATCTAAAAAGAACTATTTATACCTATGAAATCACATTTTTATCTAAAATGTTCTATTTATTTTGAAGTATTCTATTTTTATCTAAAGTACTCTATTAGATTCGTATGTAATCTATTTTATACTACGGAACAGATTTATAAAGATTGTATTATTAGGGTTGTCTGGTGTGCATGCGTGACTGTTAGCTACAGTGTCGGTTGCGCTGCATGCTTCCGTTCGGGTATCAATGCTGCTAAATTTGGCGGAATAATTCTTACTCCTTACTAGGCAATAAGCCAAAATTCTAAAATAATGGCACAAATGGTCACTTTGCAAATAGGAAAACAAAATCCATATAATTCTACGTTCGGTGAATTACCTACTCTATTCTGAAGGCTGTACGTATTTCGGTATACAATGGAATAAAGTGTGAACTCATCTAAACTATTACAATATCCCTTCGCGATTTAATAAGACGGCTATCGTTGATTTTGCTGTTGGTTATCACAGCATTTAATAAGTGTCTGCAGAATGGTTACATCGGCTAATGCAGAAATATCACCAAAGTCTGTTTTTCCTTCAGCAACAGTAATCAAAAGTCTCCGGAGGATTTTTCCAGTGCGGGTGACCGGCAGACCTGGACTTACCCAGACGACATCCGGAGTGGAGAATGCACCCAACTTTTGCCTTACTGGAACAAAAAATAAAATATATTTCACGCTATGCCAACGTTACTAACTCATAATTGTCAAAAGTACCTATCCGTTTCACTTCAGAACAAATAAGGTCTGTCGAAAGATTCTGGAAATCTTTCTTAAGAACTACAAACGCATGCATGCATTGCCCCTTCACTTCATGGGGTATTGGAACAACAGCAGCTTCTGCGATTGCTGAATGTTCGAGGATGGCAAACTCAACTTTTGTGGCGCTTGTCAATCGTCCACTCACTTTAATCATGTCATCCATTCTTCCAATTATCCAGAAGTAACCGTCTGCATCCCTTCGCACAGCTAAATAACAGTTTATGAAATACAGAATGTCATCTTAATTCAATTCAAAATTCCTACCACAAAAGCAAATTAGTGGTCGTGACATGGCCACACACGAAATAATTGGAAAATTTTAGTCGGATATTTTTCCATTAGGAACTAACCATCCCCGGTAACGAAATAACCAGGAAATTTCGAAAAATAGCTTTTGGTATATCGTTTAGCATCCCCATGAACACCTCGGGCAATGGAAGGAAACGGTTGACTGAAAGCGAGGTTCCCATGTCCCTCCCCCTCAATTTTTTCTCCATTTTCGTCAAGTAAAACTGGTACAACGCCAAAGAAAGGCAAACCCTACAATCGTAATATATCCAAATAATTAACTAAAATCCAATTTTGCTCAAAAATATTATTACAGTCCCTGAGCTGGTTATTCGGTATACTATTGTATTGGAAATTAAAAAAAGGTACCACAGATCCAGGTTTATTTGACGTAACTCCTGGAAAGGTACTCAAAATTCCAGTTGTTTCAGTTTGTCCGTAAGTATCTACAATGGGACAACGAGATTTTCCAAAACCTTGATGGAACCAGAGCCAAACTTTAGGACTGAGCGGTTCCCCAAGAGTTGCCAGCACTCTTAGAGATTCATTTTCAAACTTGGGGAATTGTTCGCCACAGAATTTCATGAGATGCCTTAGCAAAGACGGAACCGTTTGGAAATGAGTAACTCCATATTTCTGGATAATATCCCAAGGCCGAGTTAAGCTTGGATGAAAAGGGGAGCCCTCAATGAGAACTGAAGTTCCTCCGAGACTTAAAGGCCCGTAGACAATATTTGTGTGACCCGCACCCCAACCAAGGTCTACCGTACTCCATATTACATGATCGCTTTCAGCTTGGAAATCATAGGTATATTTGAATAATGCGGATCCAGTGACCAGGTAGCCTCCCGTTGTGTGAACTATTCCCTTGGGGTTCCCAGTTGACCCACTAAATTTTAAGAAAGGGGAAATTTAAACGTATCTCAAAAATCATCGGTTTACCTCAAATACAATAGTCCTTTGTCAAATATAAATATTTATCCAGTTTCAAGTATCATTACTCCAAACTGACTATATACCTTTGATGCCTGAAGTTTTAATGCAATTTACTTTACAACAAAATTCTCATTATACTTGACATAAATGTACTAAAACATTAGTAAATTGCATTAAAACTTTGTTTACTTTATAAGGTGTATTATCACTTTTAAGTAATGGTGTAATGATACTTGAGGCAGAATATGCAGTGATAGCCGCTACAAACTTTACATTAGACTACCAGTCTATAAGGAAGTACATGTGTATTTTAAATTGCCAACTTTTGATTGGACGTGGGAAATTACAAACAGCACGTACATATATACCTTGCTATTTCCTAATACGCCGGTAGGACAATGCAAAGTATGTAGTGGCTCTCACTGTATATGTAATAGCTAAATGTATCTACATAAGGTAAAGTGGTTATTTTTCTAGAGATAAACCGATTATTTTTGAGGTACTTAAAAGTCTTAAAAATGCCTTTCAAAACTATATATACGGGAATTCGGAATTAAAATGTAGTAATATTGGCTAACCTTGTATACAGGATCAGCATAGGATCTTCTGCATCAACCCATTCAGGGGTACAGCTTTCCGACATCCCTTCACAAACTTGGTCCCACCATTTGCACTTTCGTTATAAAAAAGAGATGATTTTAAGGAAAATTGGTTTCTTATTTGTCCAATGAAAATAAAAGATGAAGTAAACCAATGACTTACAACAGGATTTATCATGTCTTTAGAGTCGTGAACAACATTTTGCGTATCCAAATGACGTAAAACTATGTAATGGTCTACAGAGTGGCCTTGATCTTCCTCCGCCTTGATGATTGCCTATAAATCAGTGAAAGAATGATAACATTAATTATGTTAAAAATTAGTAAGGAAAACTTATATTCTGTTTGAACAGGATGGATCGAGTACCTCGTCACATATTTCTTTAAGACCTATTAATTTATCTCCTCTCCAAAAGCCATCTGCAGTTATCAAAACTTTAACTTTCCCATCTACCAGTCGGTGAGCGAGAAATTCGGCGGAGTAACCTACAAACTAATAATAATAATATTTTCGAGTTTCAAATTTGCAATAATCTTCATATTTAATATACTTCATTATATTTATATATAGGAACAAACTTTTTTAAATCTCATTTTTAAAACTGCATAAAATAATATTTTAAGAAATTCCATGTGGAATTTACAATGAGTGAGTGGACAGCTCCAATTCTAACGCAAGCCAACATTGCCACTACTGTTTCGATAATCACTGGCATATAGATAACGACAATATCTCCTTTCTGCACTCCCAGAGATTTCAAACCATTGGCAAAAACGCATACTCTACGATAGAGTTCAGAGTAAGTGACGCTGCCATGATCTGCTGGATCGTTTCCCTCCCTAAACGAGAATTAGAAATTTTGTCGTATTCCCAAAGTCGAAAAGTTTGGAATAATTATTATAAAATTATTCTAACCAAAAGAAAGCAGTTTTATTGCCAAACTTTTCCAGATGTCGATCCAAAACATTGTAGCAAACGTTCGTTTTCATTCCTTTCCAAAAGTTTGTGTACACCTGACCATTTGCGGGATTAAAGTTGTAGGTGAATTCCGGATATTTATTATTTTCCTCTGGAGAAGCAAAATAAAATTCACTTGCCATTTGTTTCCAAAACTTGACTGGATTTTCTATGGATTCTCTGTAGAGATTTTCATAGTCTTTCATTGTTTTTAAGTAAGCATTCTTTAAAGGAGTTTTCTCTGGAATGCATATCTGAAAGTTATGTGGGAAGGCATTAAAAATCACACTTCTATCTTAAATCTTAAAGCTGTCAACTTTTATGCTCCAAAAATTTAAACAGTTAAAAAGATGTTATGAATTATTTGAAAATTATATACCTTGGGATATTTTTCTTCTTTTTGAATTAGCATTTTCGGGTCATCAGTAATTGCACCAACAATATCCACAACCAATATTTTCTCACGGAAAATGTTCTCTTTGTCCATTTTATTGCTTATCCGATTTTCAAAACCTTCAAACAAAAACCAAGAAAGGGCAAGAGTGTTTTAACCTGCTGTCTCAGTATTGTAGAGCTTTTTCTAAGCATCAAAATGCTGGCTTCTGTTACTGTCACAGTAGTCGTGCTTCTAACTATTTCATTGGAATATTTTACTATTTATAAACTACTTTAATCTTGGGAATACCTGAAAATACCTTGATGGGTAATTATTTCCAAGTAGGAATGTTGTAATGAATAATTTTTCATTAAATGTATTATAAAAACAGCACAAATTGCTTACTGTCTGGAATCGGCAGCAATCCCTAATCACTGTATTTATATTCTACTCTGGTCGAGGAAAATTTCCACAAAAATAATTTAAGAATCCCGTCATAAATGATTAATATGAACTGGTTTTCAGGATGTACTTTTTAATCACTTACAAATGTAATGAATTGATTCAAAGATTTCATTGTGTTAATGCCATAATAACATATACAGAGATAATAATAATTCCTATGAGAACTTGTTGTGTAAACTGTACTCAATAAATGAAAGAGCACAGCTCGACGAGTTGCGATGAAAAGTACTTTTTAGTTTTTAGTACGTTGCGAATTTTTCACTCCAATTTCAACACTTGGACATCTGGAATACAATAAATTTCCTGGATAGTATTCTCACAACTGCCACAACTCATAAGCAAAATTTAAACGCAATTTTCTTTACATTCAAGTAAAAAGTTCATGCTTAGGTTTGTTTTTGTTTTAAAATTTCAACATTCACGTAAGGAAGTAATTTCTTTGGGTAAAATCATTGATATTTCACAAGTGTTTTAAATTGTATGGTTTAAGCATACTATTTATTTCTATATAAACTATTTGTTCTTGAATACCCCTGTATTTTGTGCACACATTTCATTGATTATTTATTGCAATGAGAATTCTTAAAGTACTCCAGTGTGAACCATGTGAACTTCAAGATAATTCAGATTTATTTATGATTAGAGGGAAGTTAAAGTGTTATTAATAATGGCATATTATAATAACATATTGTAATCCATAAATTACCACCAGGAGTTGTATAAATAGACAGGTAAATCCCCGTCAAAACAGAACGCGGTATGTAGAATTTACATATTTATCTATCTTAGTATCTACAATTTATTTTACTAAGAAGCTATAAGAAATCCTTATTCCCACCCTACATTGACCTTCAATGTCTGCATTAGGATAGAAGGCACCGAAGTCCATTTATATCAACAAAAGCAAAAACCAAACTTCACATCCTCCTATTTTGCTTAGTACATTAGTCTTTTTGCTATTTAATCCTTACGAACGAAATTAACACACATTATTTAACTTTGTATTCTTGCTGTTTATAATATCTTCTTGTGCACGCTTCTGAAAGTTTCTGTAACAAATCAGTTAGAAAAGTTTGAATCATGTCTCACATTGGCTTCGACATAAAAAATAGCCTTCCTGTATTAATAGTTATTCAGATATTGGTGACAATCGTAGATATTTTCCTTTGGGGGTGTCTCCTTCCAATAGTGCTTCCTGTAGGAATATTTTTCTACATTTACAAATCAATCCTGCTCTTCTTTGTTTCAAAATATCGGAAGGACTTAACCCCGATTGGCTCAAATGACTTGCTCGTAGCTCGGAACACAATTGACAAAAAGGAAATTGTAGATATTGGTTTCGTTCTTCAAGTGAACGGAGATGTGTCTCTGGATCAGATTCGTGAGAAATTCCGGTCCCATTTTCTCTCTTCAGAAAACGATCCCGAAGACCCTTTCAAGACTCTTTACTGCACATTCGAAATGCTTGGGGGTTATCTGTTCTTCAAGAGGGTTGATAAACTACTCGTTGACAAACATATGAGGGAGGATATTCTTAGGGACGAGGAGAGTCCCCAAAGCTACTTCTCTACTTGGCATCACTCTCCTTATCACGACAATAAAGCTCCCAGATGGGAATTACTTCTTCTCAAAAGTTTAACCAAAAATGTATCTTACGTAGGATTCAGGATGCATCACGGTCTTATTGACGGCTATGGCATGCTAATGATAGAGGATAAACTCTGTGACCAGGAATCTCCGTATCTTGTAAAGGCCGAACCACCTTTATCTTTTTACAATAAGGTAAATCATAAAACATAATATTATTTCTTATTGTTAAAAGACTCTGATATTGTTAAAATTTAATGTGTCGTCTTAAAAATTTAAATGTTCGTCTTGTTTGGTCGAATGTTTCGTTTTCGCCTTCGATTTTATTTTTCATTTTTGGTATTATGAAATGGATGTATATGGCTAATTAGAAGCTGTTCAGCGAATACTAATAGAGGGTAAGAAAAGCGAATGCGCTGAATCAGTAGCAAGGTAACTTACTACTATGTAATATAAATGTATACTATGTAATAATTTCTGAATTACTGAAGTGTACTAAACTACTACTGTGATTAATATATGTGAATATAGGTTACATAAGATGAGCTGAACTCCGATATACATAGGATACAATTATACAATTTTCCAAATATATTGCAACATGTGAATAGAGAAATGGGAAAGAAATGAGAATGAGAGCCATAGTGTACGGTCTTTCACAGAGAACTTTACCATCTGCCACCACCATACCCCTTAAACTTACTTATTTACAGATCATTACTTAAATGAAAAATGAAATCATTAGCAATAAATATAAATTGTAAGTGTAAATACTAAAGGAGACGAAAAATGAATCCAAAAGCGAAAAATTAAATCGAATACGAAACATTCCTTTGACGATATATTCAAGCAAACAAGACGAAAATTTAAGTTTTTAAGACGACACATTAAATCACAGTCTTTTAAAATCTATTTATTACTCTTATAACTAATGGAAGGGACTATGTTTATTTTATTTCCGTGTGCTCAATTTTTCTGTGTAGCCGAATGCCGAATACTCATTGGTTAGAGCAGAATGGGTGCAGACTTTTAAAAATTCTACTTTTAAGAAAGTTTAACAGCATTGATAAAAATTGAAAGCTAGATTCGTTTCTGCAAATCTTAGATTTGCTTTGCGGGCCAGATTTAAGTGAACGCTCCTTGGGACTGATCGGCTTGTTTCCTAATAAGACAGTGGGTTTTAATAACATCTTAAAGACAGCTTTATGTTCTACCTCCAGAAAAGAATAATAATTTCCCATACAATGGAATAATAAAGAAACATTCGGAAAAAGTCGAAATATTTTATTGTCTCCTAATGCATTTCTTGAATTTTGTAGCTTTCGTTGGGATTCAAAATACCTCGTCGTGGTTTGGAATTTCTTTACACTGCATTCACAAGCAAGACACCTTTTCCAGAGATGACAAATGTGGATAAAACTAATAAAATGCTTATATCTTGGGCCACAATGGATATTTCAGCTTTGAAAAGCATTCGACGTCAATTGAAAGTTTCCTTCTCAACTTTGTTGTACGTTTTACAGACAGGAGCATTGCGTCGTCACTTGATAGAAACGGGAAGAAAGACTGAAATCACGGAGAGACTTCCTGTATTCCACACAATTCCAAGAGCTAACCACCCCAGACCCAGATTTGCTAACCATTGGAGTTCTGTTAAACTTTACACTCCATTTGCCAATGAGAATCCCTTGGAAAGGGTTTTGGAAACAGAGGAATTGGTTAAGGATTATTTGAGCAAGAAAATGCATATCATGAGCATAGAGATTTTCCCCGAGTTTCTGAACCTCCTCCCTACTCGATTTTGCATTCTTAATTTGCAGACACCCCTTTCAGTTTACAAAGCCGCTCTGTCGACTATGGTCAGAGCCGACAGTCAGTATTTCCTATTTGGAAAAGAAGTCACCAATATTTACCACATTTTTTGCACAAAAGACCTCTGTCCCCAAACAGGTAACTTCATACCCCAAACTTCATAAATTAAGACGCATAATTTTTATCACAACGTACTATACTAATTAATATATTTTTTAATAAGATGCTTAGAAACTTTATTGTTTTTCTGCTCATTTTTAGTTTTGTACACATCAACTGCATCCCACACTAATCAAATGGACGTCACGCTAGTGGCTTCAAAGCAACTCGTCCCCACTCAAGAGGAGATGAACCGAATGGCAGAAATACATTTCCAAAACGAACTCCAAGATCTCATTAACAGATTTCTATGTTAAAATAGCAATGAATACTTTTTATTGATCAAAATAATAAATATTGACGTATTTGTAAATGGAGCGACAAATATTAAATGTTTGCATGTAAAGGATTGTGTAATGAAAGTCAATCTGTTCTCTTCTATAAGTTCTACATTAAAGTGATGAATACTCGAGTCGAACTGATAGATCAAACCAAACTAACACTTAAGAGAACCTGCACTCTGCACTGTCACAGATTTACGGGAGCGCACACTGTAGTAAACTATATTATACGATTCGTTAGTGAAATATGATATTCTGCGACAGGTTACTGGTAATCCAATCCTTATAAACCACAACTCACTTAGCTAGGAATAATAGTACATCGTTTCTATTGACTTGGGGAAAGGAATGCAACCTACATTTCACCATTAAATTGCAGAATGGGATTGAGCACAAGTAAAAGGAAGTGTGCACTCTGTGCACAGTAAGATTTACTGAGATGACTGAGAAACACTGCCTACCTCACATATTTAATGTGATATCATTATCATATACATGATATCAGCCATAATGCCGAATGATAAGTGCCAAAAAGAAAAATGCCGAACGAAAAATACCGAATAGAAAAATGCAGAAATAAAAACTTACCGATTAAGAATAAGGCAGAAAATTAAAAATATCTAATTCTGTAACTACTTTGAGAAATGTACAAACTGGGATCAATCCTTATGTGGTTTGAAACTGCAACTACAAACTAAAACTTTGCTTTCAACTATTTACCACTAGGTATTTAAACTATTTGTTCCATTTGCAGAATTACATTATGAAAATATTGTTATCAAATAGTACTATAAGTCATCCGCTATTACAAATCAATAAATATGTACAGTCAATTACACTACAGTGAAAAACGCAAGTCACGCACCATAGGGAAATAACATAGGGTTTGAGACATCGGTCGCGCACCATAGGGAAATAACATAGGGTTTCAGACATAGGTCGCGCACCATAGGGAAATGCATGCAATGTTTGAAAATGCATCTGAACTGCTTGACATGCATTTTCAAACATCGTATTTAATGTCATTTTCCATTTTCCTATGGTGGTCAACTTTGGCCCTTTAGTGTAATTACATGCAATCGTTGTACCTGTCAATAATCTGAAGGCCAAGCAATACTATTTGTCATTCTCATGGATTAATTTATAAATGCCAAAGTTACGGGTAAATTATTCACATACAACTGATTTTACTAGTTTATAGTAGTTTTAACGTGATTACTCCCATAATTTTACAAATTTGAATATTTCCGCATTACCCTTAATCAGTATTTTTTATTTCGACATTTCTCGTTTGGCATTATGACGTGGAACGATTCATAATGTAGATTTCTTTTTGTCCATTTCCAGGATCATTTTTCTCTACTTAAGTGGTTCCGGGTGAAGAAGACACCCTAGAGACGGTTAAGCTGTCCTGACTTGTCAACAGTTGTTTACATTACTGCGATTGTGTTTGTCTTGTCACTCACTGATTTCCGTGAACATATATATAAGTAGAAGTCAATACTGAAATGCTTAACGAAGGAAACCAGCTAAGTGAATTGAAAATGAAAGAGTATAAAATGCTTTCCCCACGACATTCTTGTTAGCTCTGCCAGTCAGACATCAGACATGACGGGAAGCCTAGAACCACATCAGACCATAAGCTTCCTTTCCATCGCAGAGGTGTTTCTTTGCTAAGGACTTGATACAACAACGTAAGGTTAATCCAGTTTGAAGGGAACATGTGCAAGTGCAGTGGAACACAAGCAGTCATCTACTTATTGTAAGTACATGTCACCGAGGAGTCTTCTTAAAATCAGTTTTCAATTCACTTTAACTGCAACCCAGACGGAAGATTGAGCAGAGTATGTCACGGTACTAAACGGTTTAAGTGATTGACAGTGATTTCAGTAATCTCGTGGTTCATGTTGGAAAATTCACTCCACTGCGTAAAATTCGGTTGGTATTTGGGATACTTTTTGAAGATCTTGTTAGTTTTCATCTTTCATTTAATTGTTTGTGGCGGACTGTTCGTTTTCAGGAAGCGAAAACAGTCTGTGAAAGTAAAGTACATTAAGTAAAGTACCGAAACCAAGTGCGAAGTGCGGAACCAAACCCAAACTGGTTCCTCTGGTTTTGGTTCCTGAAATTTTAAATAGTATTGGTTCCGGTTCGGTTTTGGTTCCACAATTTCTGGTTCCGGTGCTGTTCCTGTTGCTAAAATTTTCTGAGATGACTTTCTCTAGTAACTAACGACCGGGATGGAGCCAGAAGACGACGAAGAGAATTTCGATCTGTTCATCGCCGAAAATATGACAGAAGAAACTTTTGCTTCGTTTGACAATAATACGAATGCAAGTTTCGACTTTTTTAATGTCACTAAACAATACCCTATTGACTACGCTGTTCCCCTGTATGGCTACTGTATGCCGGTTGTGTCCGTGTTGACAATAATTGCGAATACTCTAGTTGTGGTTGTTTTGGGGCAACGTCATATGCGAAGTCCAACCAATGCAGTTCAAATGGCAATGGCATTATCGGATATGTTCACGGTTTTAATTCCAGCACCATGGCTTCTGTACATGTACACATTCGGGAATCATTACAAACCGTTTCACCCCGTCTCTGCTTGTTATGCCTGGGGAATAATGAACGAAATAATTCCGAACTTTTTACACACAGCTTGCATATGGTTAACACTTGCTTTGGCAGTCCAGCGTTACATTTACGTTTGTCACCCTCCAGTTGCTCATACTTGGTGCACAATGCCTCGAGTGATGAAGGGTATCTGTTGGATCTACGGTTTGGCAACATTGCATCAATCAACAAGAATTTTCGACCGGGTTTACACCTCTGTTGAAATAATCTGGGAAGGAAAACCGCACCTGGTGTGTCGGGAGGATCTGGCACATTGGGTCACGGATATTGTCACCTACAATGTTTATTTTACTGTCTATTTTTCTTTCCGAGTCGTTTTCGTCCACCTGATTCCGTGCATTTCCCTCGTCGTTCTCAACTTACTGCTTATCCGAGCAATGCGAAAAGCTCAGGTGAAGCGGGATCAACTATTCAAGAACAAAAGAGTTCACGAATGTAAAAGAATGCAGGATTCTAACTCAAAAACCATCATGCTAATCGTCGTCGTGTCCGTTTTCTTATTTGTAGAAATCCCATTAGCGGTTTTAACCATTCTTCATATTATATCCAGTATCATTATAGAGTTCCTTGATTATGAAATGGTCAACGTGTGCATTCTCTTCTCAAACTTTTTCTGTACTGCATCCTATCCGATTAATTTCGCTATTTATTGCGGAATGTCACAACAATTTCGGGAAACATTTAAAGATCTCTTCGTTCGTGGCGGCCCTCGTACTCCTAACGAAAATGCCCTTTCATCATCCGTCAAACATCTCCCTCCATCTTCTAAGGGTCCTTCTTCTTCTAAGGGAAGAACTATTGTTGCGACTATCGTTGATGTTGCTACCCCTTCAACTTCTCTCCTTGTATCTTCCGCCATTCCGGGGAAACTCGAAATGGAGACTGATCATCAGTTTCTTCAAGACCAAAATATTGACCACGAGGAATTGCACTCTCGACGAAATAATGACAGCAATTGTGCTGAGGCTGTTCTCAAGATGAACGATATTCCAATACCACCATGGATTTCTATTGATTCCTCTCCCAGAGTGAGCAAAGTTCAATGTGCCTTGTCGTCTCTCCCGAGACCAACCTTAATTAAACTAACAATAACTGAGTAAATAGGCATATAAAATAATAACCCACACCAAATAACGAAATGCAGTCAAGGCAAGAAGACTAATAAATAACGGATAAGACAGGCTGCCCCAACAAAAGAACCATTGAATTATTGCACCAAATTTTACAAACAATTCTTCCACCCGGGTTTCAGTGCTCTATACGTAGTAATTTGTGTTTAGTTTTGTTCTCTCTATCCGTCTGCCTACGTACTGTACTGTACACATGCAACAATAAGTATCGGCAGAGTATCTGCTTATCTTATAAAATATGTATAATGTGGTGACAAGACTTTTCCCATCGCAGACTTTTCCCGTCGCGACGGTTCCCATCACAATGTAGTTTAGACAGAGACAGAGAAGTTTATTTTTGTGTTTCTGATAGCTGGTAGCAGGATGCTTTTACAGTGAAAATCCTAATTAATAAATGACTGGCTAACCGGGGAACCAACATCACTTAACTAACTTTATTTTACTGTAAAGAAACACTAGCAAACAAGTTACAATGATTAGTGACAAGAGTGACAATAGGCAGGTCACTGGAAAAGAGATACTGAAATCTTATCAATATTTCTAAAAGTGACTTTCTTTTACTCTTTGTCCACTTGCGTTACTTATATAATTATAATAATTTATATATAAAACATTATACTAAATAATTATAATAATAATAATAAACATGTATGTCTAAATAATATACGGATGAGTTCTGAAGTCTCTTCTGGTCCTACTTTGTTTTAGGGTTGTTTTTGTTGGTCTTTCCCTATTCGGAATGGGGTGTCCCTTTTTAGCCTCCTGTGGATCCTGTGGGTGGTGTTCTCTCTTCCAGTGGGAGCTTACTGAAAAACTCCTTTGTAGGCATTGAAATTATCTCTATTCTGGAGGCTGTACGTATTTCGGTAAAGAGTGGAATAAAGTGTGAATTCAACAAGTACACTATCACTTCGCGATTTAAAAAGATGGTTATCTTTGATTTTGCTGTTGGTTAATATCACGGCATTTAATGAGTGTCTGCAGAATGGTTACATCGTCTAATGCAGAAATATCCCCAAAGTCTGTTTTCCCTTCAGCAACAGTAATCAAAAGTCTTCGGAGTAGTTTTCCGGTACGGGTGACCGGCAGACCTGGACTTACCCAGACGACATCCGGAGTGGAGAATGAACCCAACTTTTCTTTTACTGGAGTAGAAAAATAAAATATATTTCAAGCTATGCCACAGTAATTATTTAAAAATTCAAAATGCCTAATTCATACTTTAAAAAAATACCTTTCCGTATTACTTCAGAACAAACAAGGTCTGTCGAAAGATTCTGGAAATCTTTTTTGAGAACTACAAAGGCATGCATGCACTGTCCTTTGATTTCATGGGGTATTGGAACAACAGCAGCTTCTGCGATTGCTGAATGTTCGAGGATGGCAAACTCAACTTTTGTGGCGCTTGTCAATCGTCCACTCACTTTAATCATGTCATCCATTCTTCCAATTATCCAGAAGTAACCGTCTGCATCCCTTCGCGCAGCTAAATAAGAGTTTAATAAATAAAATACAGAATATTAGTTTAATTTTGTTGAAAATGCCTAACAAACACAAATCAAGACCATCCACAAAATAACTGGAAAATTTTAGTCGAATATTTTTCCATTAGGAACTTACCATCTCCGGTAACGAAATAACCCGGAAATTTTGAAAAATAGGTTTTGGTAAATCGTTTAGCATCGCCATGAACACCTCGGGCAATGGAAGGAAAAGGTTGACTGAAGGCGAGATTCCCATGTCCCTCCCCTTCAATTATTTTTCCCATTTCGTCAAGTAAAACTGGTACAACGCCAAAGAAGGGCAAACCCTAAAATCGTCATATAAATAATTACCTAAAATCTAATTTTGCTAAATAATATTATCATTGCACAGTCCCTGAGCTGGTTATTAGACATATTGGAAGTATTTGTATTGGATAATTAAAACTTGTAGTACCACAGATCCAGGTTTATTTGGCATAGCTCCTGGAAACGAAGTCAAAATTCCATTTGTTTCAGTTTGTCCATAAGTATCCACAATTGGACAGCGAGATTGTCCAAATACTTGATGGAACCAGAGCCAAACTTTAGGACTGAGCGGTTCTCCTAGAGTTGCCAACAGTCTTAAAGAATCGTTTTCAAAATTGGGGATTTGTGAACCACAGAATTTCATGAGATGCCTTAGCAAAGATGGAACCGTTTGGAAATGAGTAACTCCATATTTCTGGATAATATCCCAAGGCCGAGTTAAGCTTGGATGAAAAGGGGAGCCCTCAAAGAGAACTGAAGTTCCCCCGAGACTTAAAGGTCCATAAACCATATTTGTGTGACCCGCACCCCAACCAATGTCTACCGTACTCCACATTACATGACCGTTTTCAGCGTGGAAATCATAGGAATATTTGAACCAAGCGGATATATTGACGAGGAAGCCTCCTGTGGTGTGAACTATTCCCTTGGGGTTCCCAGTTGACCCACTAAATGTTAAGAAAGGGGAAATTAAAACATACTTCAAAAATAATCGATGAAATTTCGTAATTGCTTTACCTTGTGTACAAGATCAGCATAGGATCTTCTGCATCAACCCACTCAGGTATACAGATCTCCGATTTTCCTTCACAAACTTCGTCCCACCACTTGTACTTTTTTTTGTAAAAAGAGACAATGAATTTGTAAGGCAAATTACCGTTTTTTATTTGTTCATGCAAAACAAAGCATAAAGTCGATCAAAGACTTACAGCAGGATTTACCATGTTTTTGGAGTGGTAAGCAACATTCTGTGTACCCAAATGACGCAAAATTATACAATGGTGTAAGGAGTGGCCTTGATCTTCTGCCTTGACAATTGCCTGTAAATCAGTGAACGAATGTTAAAATTAACTTATATCCGTTTGAACAGGATCAAGGTGTTAATGTTTTAAAAAAAATACCTCGTCACTTATTGCCCTAGGGGATATTAATTTATCTCCTCTCCAAAAACCGTCTGCAGTTATCAAAACTTTTACGTTTCCATCTATCAAGCGGTGAGCCAGGAATTCGGCGGAGTAGCCTACAAACTAATAATAATAATAATATTTTCAAGTTTCAGATTTGCAACACGTCTTCTTCAATTATCTTCTGCTAAATTTATTGAATTATTCGGAACAAACATTTTTAAATCTAATTTTTAATAGTAACTAAAATAAAACTTCATTATTTTAGAAATTCTTAGTGGAATTTACAACGAGAGAGTGGACAGCTCCAATTCTAACGCATGCCAACATTGCCACAACTGTTTCGATAATCACAGGCATATAGATGACGACAATATCTCCTTTCTGCACTCCCAGAGATTTCAAACCATTTGCAAAAACGCATACTCTACGATAAAGTTCAGAGTAAGTGACGCTATCATGGTCTGCAGGATCGTTTCCCTCCCTAAACGAGAATTAAAATTTTTGTCGTGTTCGAAAAATTTTCAAAAAATTATTATAAAAAATTGCCTCTGACCAGAAGAAAGCAGTTTTGTCACCAAAGTTTTCCAGATGTCGATCCAAAACATTGTAGCAAATGTTCGTTTTCATTCCTTTCCAAAAGTTTGTGTACACCGGACCATTTGCGGGATTAAAGTTGTAGGTGAATTCTGGATCTTTATTGTTTTCCTCGTGAGAAGCAAAATAAAATTCGCTTGCCATTTGTTTCCAAAACTTGACTGGATTTTCTATGGATTCCCTGTACAGATTTTCGTAGTCTTTCACTGTTTTCAAGTAAGCATTCTTCAAAGGAGTGCTCTCTGGAATACACATCTGAAAGTTTGCGAGAAGACATTTAAAATCACGCCTTTAATCTTAAAGCTGTTAACTTTTATGCTCAAAACAACTAAAACAGTTAAAAATATGTTAGATAGTATTTGAAAATTATTTACCTGATATTTGTCTTCGTTTTGAAATAACATCTTCGGATTATCATTAATTGAACTAACAATATCGACATGTAATATTTGGTCACTGAAAATATCCCCCTTGTCCATTTTATTACTTAATCGATTTTCAAAAACTTCAATCAAAAACTAAGAAAAGTCAAGAAATGTTTTTAGTCTGCTGTCTCAGTATTAGATCACTTATTAGTAAACATGAAGATGCTGGCTTCTGCTGCTGTCCTAGCAGTTCTGTTTCTAACTATTTTATTTACTTGGAATATTTTAATTTATATAACTACACTTATCTTGGAAAACAAGTGAAAATATTTTGACGGGTAATTATTCCTAGTAAAAATGTTATAATGTAAAACATTTGTTTATTGTCTGCACCTGGAATAGATAAGAATCACTTTTCTGTATTGTATCATGGAGGTGGAAAATTGGTAGAACAATAATAGTGGAGTCTGGTTCTAAATATGAACTGGTTTTTACTGCACGCGTATGTACATTGCGTTGCATTTTTAGTTCGGAGAATTGATTCAATCATTCATTCTGCTAATAAAAAATATCATTACGAACGTGTAAGACAATGGCAAGCGATTATTATTCTTATGAGAACTTTTGTTAACGCTGCACATGAAAAACCTCGACTTAGTACTTACGATGACAAGTACTGATAAATCGATTTTGCAATATCAATTTTAGCACTTACACGTATTCTGGAATACAATAATGTGCCTGAACTGAACACATTCTTACAACTGTCAAAACTCACAAGCTAAATAATAGCGCACTGTGCGTTACTACAAGTAAAGAGTTACGCTGAAGTTTGTGCTACAGTTTCTCGAGTTTGTTTTAATATTTCAACAATCAAGGTTTACAATGGAATAGTAATGTTTTACTCACATTCTAATTGTTCTATAAATTTATTCTAGTCATGCGTGTGAACTTCAAGATAATTCTGAAAATTTTCGATTAAAGGGAAGTAATAATAATACCACAATATAATCTTTAATTATAGTATCAGGAAATAAGTAATTGTGGTCAAATCATAGAACATGGTATTACATAGAGCTCTAAACATTTATTGTGTAGCATAATCTGTTTTACTAAGATGTTATCTATAAAGGAATATTCCCATCTTGCATTAACTTCACCTTCAATGCTTACATACGGGCGCAAAGCAGTCAATTTCTATAAATGAAAGAAAAACTTAACTTCATTTCCTCTGATTTGGTTAGCATAGTCTTTTTGCTATGTAATCCATAAAAATGAAATCAGCAAAACATTTTAATTTAACATTGTCCACTACTGAGTAATCAGTACTAATATCTTCTTCCGTTCACTACTGAATAATCCGTAATATATCTTCTTGTGAGCACTACTGAATAATCCGTAATATATCTTCTTGTGAGCACTACTGAATAATCCGTAATATATCTTCTTGTGAGCACTACTGAATAATCCGTAATATATCTTCTTGCGTACACTACTGATTAATGCGTAATAATATCTTCTTGTGAGACTACTGAATAATCCGTAATATATCTTCTTGCGTACACTACTGATTAATGCGTAATAATATCTTCTTGTGAGACTACTGATTAATCCGTAAAATATCTTCTTGCGTGCACTACTAAGTAATCCGTAATACCCATACAAATGACATCACCGAAGCATTTTTATTTAACTTTGTGCACTAGTGAGCAATCCTTAATATATCTTCTTGTGTACACTTCTGAAGGTTTCTGTAGCAAATCAGTTGGGAAAGTCTGAACGATGTCACATATTGGTTTCGAGGCAAAAAATTACCTTCCTGAGTTAATAGATATTCAGATATTGGTGACAATCGTAGATATTTTCCTTTGGGGATGTCTCCTTCCAATATTACTTCCAGTGGGGATATTTTTCTACGTTTACAAATCAATCCTGCTCTTCTTTGTTTCAAAATATCGGAAGGACTTAACCCCGATTGGCTCAAATGACTTGCTCGTAGCTCGGACCACAATTGACAAACAGGAAATTGTAGATATTGGTTTCGTTCTTCAAGTCAACGGAGATGTTTCTCTGGATCAGATTCGTGAGAAATTCCGGTACCATTTCCTCTCCTCAGAAAACGATCCCGAAGACCCTTTCAAGACTCTTCATTGCACATTCGAAATGTTTGGGGGTTATCTGTTCTTCAAGAGGGTCGATAAACTACTCGTTGACAAACATATGAGGGAGGACATTCTTAGGGACGAGGAAAGTCCTCAAAGCTACTTCTCTACTTGGCATCACTCTCCTTATCACGACAATAAGGCTCCCCGATGGGAATTACTCCTTCTCAAATATTTAACCAAAAATGTATCTTACGTAGCATTCAGAATGCATCACGGTCTTATTGACGGCTATGGACTGCTAATGATAGGTGATAAACTCTGTGACCAGGAGTCTCCGTATCTTGTGAAGGCCGAACCACCTTTATCTTTTTATAATAAGGTAAACCATAGACATTGTAATTCTTATTATACAAAATAACTATTGATTTCGTAATAAGGAAATGGGGAGTAAGCGCATCTTAAATACAGTTCTACCTCTAGGAAAGAATAATCATTTCCCATACAACTGAGTAATCAAGAAACAATGGAAAAATGTTGAAATATTTTATTGTCTCTTAATATACTTTTTGAATTTTGTAGCTTTCGTTGGGATTAAAAATGCCTCGTCGCGGTTTGGAATTCCTTTACACAGCATTCACAAGCAAGAAACCTTTTCCAGAGATGAAAAACGTTGATAAAACAGATAAAATGCTTATATCTTGGGCCGCAATGGATATTTCAGCTTTGAAAAGCATTCGACGTCAACTGAAGGTTTCCTTCTCTACTTTATTGTACGTTCTGCAGACAGGAGCATTGCGTCGTCACTTGATAGAAACGGGAAGAAAGACTGAAATAACGGAGAGACTTCCCGTATTCCACAGTATTCCAAGAGCTAACCACCCCAGACCCAGATTTACTAACCATTGGAGTTCTGTCAAACTCTACACTCCATTTGCAAATGAGAATCCCTTGGAAAGGGTTTTGGAAACAGAGGAATTGATTAAGGATTATTTGAGCAAGAAAATGCACATCATGAGCATAGAGATTTTTCCCGAGTTTCTGAACCTCCTCCCTACACGATTTTGCATTCTTAATTTGCAGACACCCCTTTCAGTTTACAAAGCCGCTCTTTCAACCATGGTGAGAGCGGACAGTCAGTATTTCCTACTTGGAAAAAAAGTCACCAATATTTACCACACGTTTTGTACAAAAGACCTATCTCCCCAAGCAGGTAGCATTGGTCCTTAAACTATGATTCATAATATTTATCACAACATATACTAATTAAGATATTATATAATAACATATTTTGAAGGACAATTCCTTGATAGTTTTTGTGCTCATTTTTAGTTTTGTACACGTCAACTGCGTCACACAGCAATCAAATAGACGTCACGCTAGTGGCTTCAAAGGAACTCGTCCCCACTCAGGAGGAGATGAACAGAATGGCAGAAATACATTTCCAAAACGAACTCCAAGAGCTCATTAACAGATTTTTATGTTAAAATAACGATGAATACTTTAATTGATCAAAATAATAAATATTGACGTATTTGTAAATGGAGGGACAAATATGAAATGTTTGCCATGTAAAGCAATGTGTAATGAAAGACAATCTGTTCTCTTCTATATTAAAAAAGTGATTTCCAAAACGAACTCCAAGATCCCATTAACAGATGTCAAATTCAATGTTACAATTTTAAAGTATTAAGAATACAGTATCATAGTTAAACAAAATAATAAATTTTACAGTGTTTGTACAAGGGGAAGATATGATACCAAAGAGCTTACTTTGTTGGTTGGGAAATAAATTTTTGATCTGCTAAGTAAGACAACCCATTTCTCCCATTCTTAATTCGATTCCACCTCCAGTTTCTCACTCCTCCATCATCGAATTCATTCTGATTTATGCTAACCGAGTAACAGTACAGAACAGTATACAATAGATATTCTTTTTCAACCCTTTGAAAAGAATAGTAATACCTAGGCTTTATTATGCATTTTATTTAGGTATATCAAGTAGTAAAATGTACAGCTATCAAATTCTTTTACCAATTCTCAATAAAAGGAATAAAATGAAAAATAATCAGCACATAAAACAGAGAAAAGGCTGAGCAAGGGAACAGAAGAAATGGTGATGTTGATGATGATGACATAATTGACAATAATAATGATGTCCATTTTATTCTATTTTGGGGTTTTTGATCTTTTTATTCATAAGTCCGAAATGGGTCGTTTTTGAAAGGGAATCTTACATTTATAGCACTAAGAAGACCAACTGAACGTTTCAACAAAAAATTCAAAGCATTATTGAGTTCTGACTAGCACACATTTTAAGGACTACTCAACTAGTAAAAAATGTTCTTCAGAAAATATTAAACAGTTAGTAAAGGTGATTTGTATGTCTTTATAGTATATATGTTGTAGCCAACGAAATTCTAATGCTTTGGGCAATGCTAAGCAACCTGATTGTTAAAATAACTATTAAGAAATTAGATCAATGCAGGTATACAAAATAATATCTGCTACTGACTTATACAGCGAACAATGTCCCGGATTGAAGAGTTAGATTTAAAAAAAATAAAAACAACACAATAGACGACAACTAAAAACTAATAAAATTGAAGGGAAATTTTTCAAATTAATACTTTTTAGTTTTTCAGTAATTATCTTCCCTTATCATTGCGTTAATTCTAGTACCCCTTATATCGCAGTAAAAATTTTGCACAAAAATGTGCGATTTAAACATGAAGTACTTCTAGCCTAGGGTTTTGACTCCAGAGTTTTTCCTTGAACGATGCAGTGGACTCCAACTACATTAAAAACAACAGAAAAATTCAAATTGATATAACTTTGAGAACATTTTTAATGCTTGGAAAAAAATGTTTATAGTATTACGGATTTGTTATCTCTTAAGTCCAATTTTGTAAGATATGGGAAACACAACACAGCTTCTATCAAATTAGTGATTTTTTCGCAATAATTGATGGTCAACATTTGTAATTCTGAAAAAGAAAAACCAAAATTAATTGTAAATTCAAAATTAGATGTTGTAGTTTGGCCGTCAAATAAATTAAGTGATATCATTCGGTAATAGAAACCTTTAAGTCTGTTAATTGAAATATCCACAGGAAAAAATTCAGTTCCAGGTAGAGGAATCCCTGTGATTCCATAGTCAGTACATTGAGGACACCAAGAGAATTTTAAAACTGTTAATTTCGACAGTTTTCTGCAAATTTGTTGCAAATCCACATCTTCGATTTGATTTCCGGAATGAAGTTCCAATTCTGTTAGGCCGCGGAATGGAAAGTTCGATAAAGTAGAAATATTTGGTTGTCCGTTGATTCTTCTGACACCGGACATATGTATTTTTTTCAAAGAAGCCGGCATACTTTGCCAAAGATGTATATAAATGTCCGTATCACTCCCCTCTAAGATTTCAATTTTTTCTAAACACCTCATCTGACTTAGAAATTTCCACGGACTAGAATTATTGTCGTTACTGTTGAATCCTGTTGCATAAATGACTAATTTCTTAATGTTTTTGCTAACATCTGCCACAGTCCCTAATACTGACACTGGACAATATCCTTTCCAACAATCAAACTGGAAACTTTCTAGCAACGGTTGGCTTTTCAGAAAAATTGGAGTTAGGATTGTCCATTGGCCATGAAGCGTACAATGTTTCAGAGACGGAAATGTAACTCCTCCCAATTGATCCACATCAGAAGTTGCTTCTAATTCTACGCTGTCAATACTTTTTGCATTTGCCTTAAGAATCTGAATTCTCCGTTTTTGAATTTCCTTCCAAGTTATATCTGGATTACGGAAATTGTAATACGTTAATTTGAATTCTTTCAATTCTTTACATTTTTCTGCAATAATACTAAGGTTCGTCAACAATACTGACATTTCTTCCAACTTGGTACATTTTACATTCAAATGTAAATTCAGTCTTTGCAAATTTTCGGCCATAAACGGAAAGTCTTCCAGTTTAAACCCATTCAGAGTAGTTGTATTGGTTTTCAGATAACTTAGTTTTTCAAAAACGGCTTTCCCCTTCCTACTATTTTCGTTTATGAATTCTTTCAAGTGAATTCCATTACCAGTCAACCAGAGATATTCAACGTATTTTTCTAAGAGATCCTTTAAAGCTTCCTTTACTGTTATATTAGTGTTCAGATGAATTCTCACATTTTTCCAATTCACACCGCATGTTATGGCTTCATTGTCGAATCCAGAAACAACAGCTCGCCATAAAAAGTTTTTATATGTCCAGATACAAGGGAATATTTTCGATGTTAGTCGTAAATTTTTCATATCTTGCAATGATAAATACGAAATCAGATGGTCGGCTATCTAGAGTTCAATGGTAATAAATTTTTAAGGAACAATCTTCAATTTCTTGAAACAAATAAAAAATAATTGCATTAAATCTAAAGTACTTACAAGGGCATTTCCAAATACTCTGTTAAGTAAATTATTAGCAGGAATATTATCGTCCTCGGTTTCGTTTTCATCATAATTCCACATTTTTGTTTTCTCTGCTAACGAAATTATTAACTAGTTATACTTCGGTGTTATCTGTTTCCAGAGTTCAGAGTTCCGTATAGTAATTCAAAAAACAGGAGCTTCAACCTGTGAAAATAAATACAAACTATTTGTAAAGTGTGTTCGCTAAATAATTCGCACCTGTTAACATAGAAAATACAAAAAACTCGGATAAAACAGTTTTTTCATACCCATTTTCGAAATCTGACTTCAATCGACTATTTTCCTGAATATTTTGAACTGTATTTCATATTTGAACATATTTTGTATTTGATAAAGCCATGATGGCCATGAATTGTTCTAAATTTTCTCTAAATTCTCTAATTTCTGTTTACATAACTGCAACGTAGAACAAATATGTAACAACTGAAAGGATTGGCGCTCCTCAAGCAAATCAAGTAGTGCAAAACCGGTGAGGGCACTATGAAACACTGATTTTCTTACCCATACCCAGAATCACATAGTTTTCTGTTAGCTGTCACCTTTCCAGAATATTGCCAACATTTTCTAGTAATTATGGTACAGCATTAAATACCAAATTTATTCGTTTTTTCTTCCTATTAAATTAGCAAATTCACTCGAAATAACAGCGATGTAAAATTCAAAAATTTTCATGTATCAAATCAGAAACATTTACAGAGGTTATTAAACAAATTGCATAATTTGATACATTATTAAGTCATTAAAGCCGTTTTTGTAAAGCAACAGTGAGAATGAGAATCAAGAATTAATTCTAGTATTACTGCAATCCTAAAAATTCTCACTCAGAGATTAGCTATAAATTTTTGACACTGCATATAAGCAAATATTAATAATATTCATTTTGCCTAATCCAAGAAAAACCAATACCTTATCATAAGTATTGCTTTTTACAAAATGTTGCAAAGAATTAACTTTTACCTTTTACATTTGCTTTTTTATGGAATATATCCGAGTGGAATGATAGGTTTTATGATATTTATGAAACTTCCAGCGGAAAAACTTCATCACACCCTTAAATCAATCCTTCAATGTCAACTTTGTCAGCGCTTTGGGCATGTAGTAAAATAAATCATGAATTTCATAATTTAAACCCATGTATTCACTGTTTCATCATAGGTTAATCCATTCAAACGTAGGTATTTAATTTTTACAACTCGTTAAACTAACTTCGGACACTGAGTGCTGACTGCAGTTGGATTAAGGTTGTGATGTAGAAGATTACTATTTACAGAATGTAATCTCTGACTGGAAATGACGGCTGATGGGCATTAATTAGGCTCATATGATAAGAAATGTCAAAAATCATTACCCAAATGGGTTGTGAACTATTCTGTTATTAATTAAGTATACTAATGCACACGTAAATAACGGAGCATGACATAAATGCTGGACACATACTGTTTGATGAATTATTGTGATATTTAATGTCCGTCTTAAACTGTCTCAACGAAGAGCTTAATATAAATATACAATCAATGTTAAGTATTTTGTTATCTAAATTCCGTTACGAATTAAAAGATATCATTTAGTGGAAACGTTGAAAATAGATCAGTCATTTTCAGGCCTTGAACCAAGTTGTTGCCTTCTCTCGGTTTTTGCACTCTTACTTACACAAGGAATTAAAATGGGAGTCTTTTTCTGGATAGCAGTTTTATTATTTCAAACTTTCGATGGACAAATCTATGGATCCTCAATTGACATTGGTAAGAAATTAATTAGAAAATTAGTACACAAGAGTAGAATTAAATATCTATCACGATTTTACTTTGAGGCTCAAGACATTTAAAATTTCAATTTTAAATCTTAATCACAATAACCTTCATTTTTCATTTTAATTTATAATGCTTTGTTTAACAAAGTAAATAAAAATATATATCGAATTTTTATATTGGAGATATCGAACTGGAGCCGCATTACCGCAAGTTTAGGTTTAGATTCTATTCTTCTTAAGTTTTCAAGTAAAGCAGTTAAGTAGAATTTCAATGTAAAGAAATTTTACAAATTATTACATTTTCGATCTAACTTTGAAATTATAATGCAAAAGATATGAATATTCAATTTCTATATAATTTTGTGCAGTAAATAATTTAGTTGTTAGAGTTTATTATATAATTATTAATTTACAATTCATTTGTCTAATTTTACATCATTGACTATTACCATTTATTTCTAAGTAGATACTGAAAGCAATGCTAAAGCCGGTACAAAACAGTATCCACCTTTCGGCAGAGCTATGAGAGCTGAATTTTTTCATGCTCCTAACTTTGTCAGCTTGGATCATGGAGCGTATGGTAAGTTTCTAAGTTAGCTTATAAAATATGGAAATATCTAAGCATATTTCGGAAAGTATATTCTGTAAACTAAAAATTAGTAGCCATAATAATTATTTTAAATGTTTCTAAGGCGGTTATCCCCGAGAAGTACAAAGAGCGCTTCATGCATTTCAAAACCGCGCAGAATCCAACTTAGATTTATGGATTAGGCGAGAAGCCCAGTTTGAGCTTGATAACGTTCGAAGTCACTTAGCGGAGGTGGTGAGTGCAGAAGCTGAGGATATTGTTATGATCCCAAACACAACCAGTGGGATGAACGCAATATTTCGAAGTATCATGTTTCAATTAGGAGACCGTATTTTGCACATCAGTACTATCTATGGCTCAATGTTAAGTATTATAAACTTTATGTCTGATTACACCAATGGAAATGTAACCGCCGTGCAATTCAACCTTACCTACCCGATTTCAAACGAGGAACTTTTAGTTAATTTCGAAAATTTCCTTAATGAGCATCATAATGAGACGAATCCTATTCGTATGGCACTTATCGATCACATTACATCCGTCCCGGGAGTTATAATGCCAATTGAAAGAATAATTCCTATGCTCAAACAAAGAAATATCATCGCTCTCATAGATGGCGCTCATGCAATTGGGCAGATCCCAATTAACATCACTGCGCTTGCTCCTGATTATTACATCACCAACTGCCACAAATGGATGTACGCCGCTCGAGGCTGCGCAATGATGTTTGTGGATAAAAAGCACCAAGGCACTATTCATCCAGCTCATATTAATTCCGGATACAGAAATCCATCCAATTTTCAACAAGAATTCTTCTGGACAGGTATGGCAACCTTAAAATGGCTACCAATTCCCTAACTTTTCGAATTATACTTCAAAACTCCAAATTTCTTATTATTTTCCCACAAAATGAATATTATTTATTGTAATTAGCGCAAATTTTTAATTAATAAGAATCCCTTAATGTTAAACAGTATAATTTCGTGTTTTCTAAAGGAACCATGGACTACAGCCCTTACATGACCGTTCCAGCAGCTTTGGAATTTAGGCGCCAGGTTGGTGGTGAGGCAGCTATCCAGGAGTACAATCATAACCTTGCTCGTCAAGGAGGTCAATATTTGGCAACTCAATTCGGAACTAGAGTTCTTCAAGAAGAAAATCAAATGGCCAATATGGTAGATGTTCAACTTCCCATTGCAGATCCTGATAATGAACTCCTTAATGGGGATTTCTGGATAGATACACTTCTTACACAGTACACAGTCTATGCATCCCCTTACAAACACAACGGTCAATGGTGGATACGATGTTCTGTCCAAATCTACAATGATATGGATGACTTCCAAACAGCCGCTATTGCCTTTATCGACATCTGTAACAAGGTCAACACAAACTCCACTGTTCCACTATCTAAGGCTTAAGTGGGAGGAAATTAAACTAATCCTTATTGCTTTACAATGTAGTATATCGAAATGCTCTCCTTATAAAATAAAAAATATCTTCAGGTTATTCATTAAAACCTGTAAAACTACAAAATAGTATTTGCAAAACAATAATTTATTTATTTCCAGTAGTTAAAATAGGGGTGTTCACGTATACCACAATAGTTACCTTAATTTTGATTTTAAGTAACCTTATAAGGCATTTAAGTAGTTTAGAAACGGTTAAAACGTTTTAATTTGCCTTTCCTAAATCTAGAAATAATGCAGAACAATTTACTATTTAATAATAATTAAGCATTCTTCGAAATATGTAAAAAGAAAGAAAAATGTTTATTTCTTATTTGGATCAGAATAGGGATTTTCAACTTTCAATAATAACACATAAGTAACTTCGAAATGATTGTAAACCAAAATATATGTCAATATAAAATATCAAACGTTAGTTGTATTCAGATGGCATAATTCCTCCAAAATACAATTTTCCAAGTCTCTGAGATCTTGGGAGTTCCTGAGGTAGCAACTTTGGATGTTAACGGTCAAGAAATACGAGTCTTTCCATTCCAAACTGGTAATACATACACCTACAAAATATTTACATAATTTACATAATATTTACATATTATTTACACAATTCACGTAATATTTACATAATTTATGTAATAAATTACATAATATTTACATAAACCTGTAAAATTTTCAATAATAGTATTTTATTCAAACATTTTGAAAATCTATTTACCGGCATTAGTTCTTTCCGCTGTAACAAAGAAATCAGCAGAAATAGTTTTACATCCAAAAAATTCAACTTCTCCAAACGGAATAGCGGCAGAAATGCATTGGGTTGAATAAAACTTCGCTTCAATAGATTTTTTTGCCCAATTGGGTATTGGCGACATAAAATGGTAGATAAGTTTAGCAAGGTAGCCTTTAGAGCCATTAAACTTTTGTTTATAGCTTTCGTTTGTTTGAAGCAATCGTTGAACAGAATCAGGATTAGCCAAGGGTATCCGAAAAGCAGAAGCATTACTATTAACGAATCCAAAAATTAATTAAGGAATGTTAGAACATTTAACGAAGGAAATAACATTGCGTATTATTAGTGGTAATCTTTGAAACTTACGCGTTTGTCGTCAGAAAGTCCGAGGATGTTGGTTCGCCAGCTATAAATAGCATCGTTACGTTTTGTGGCAAAATTAAATGTTTCTTAATCATCATTCTTCTCATTCCACCAATTACTGTTGCAATAATGGTACTCTTAGGACTGACATTGTGAGCGGAACTTATTTCTTGAATAGTTTTTCTGCTTAATGATTCTGGGATGCATAATTTGTACTTTCTCTCTTTCTTTTTCATTGGTAAATGCCATTGGTGCTTATCAAACAAATAATCGCGATCGTACACAAAATAAAATAAGTAATAGTATGTCAATTTTATTATTAAAAATGGGAAGAAAATGGACTGTAGAAAATTTGCAGGGTTTTCTGATGACTTTTCAATATTTTCTCGCATATCTCCAGCATTTGTATCGGAAATGATTGGTTTCGTTCCTAAATGCACCCAAAATAATTTTGCAATTGAAGTAATATCAGCTAGGCAGTGATGAAACTTAAAAATGATAACTGCATATTCTTTATCATCTATAGATTTAACGCTATGTCTGTAATTATTCACGATTAGTATTTCCCAAACACATGATCTTTTAGGAAACAGTTTTTCTTGGAATTTCTCTCTGATTTCTACCAGTTTAGTTTTATCAATGATTCCTGCATTTTCTTCTTTGTACAGATGAATATGGTTCTTTACGTCATAGTATTTGTTCCATTTCCAAAACGAATAACCCCACAGAGTTCTTACATTTTTCCTCAATTTTGAAAAGTACTTTCTTCCATTCGGATATCTTTTGGTAATTATTTTTTCTGTCCATTCGTTCATAGCGTTTTCAATGCCAATCGTTCCTTCCACTATGATTTGAAATGAAATGTATGAATCACTATTCTTATATGTGTTTCCATTTTCAAAAAATGTGTCAATAGATGGCATTAGAGTATAACCGTTACTTGGAGTACTTATTACACACTTGGAGATTAAAATTACAAATAGGCGCCATATTGGTAACAGCAGTTGAATTGCCAAAGTTAAAGGACTAACTAATCCTCCAATAATTAAGACTATTACTGCAAAAATATTTGCGAAGATGAACGAAATGCAGTTTTTAAGAGTTTGGACCACCATTTCTTTAAAATGATAGGTAAAACTAATTATAATTAGATTAAATTGGATTTACAATGACAATAAATGCTAAAATGCTTGTTTAATTAAAAGTTTCCAATTCAAACGTTTTTAATAGAACAGTTAAATAAACGTTGTACTATCTGAATACAAGAAGAAAGGTAACTGACTTGTATTTCACGCAAAGGTGAAGAGTAGTCTAGGAAATGGCGATTCCACTGACGTAATATCCTACTGCATGGAATTCGGAATGGGTTTTGGGCAATATAGTAAGAATAAAGTAGTAACGTAAGAGATAATGTGAATGATGGCTATCATCACGGAAAGAAAAGTTCCCATTGAATTATACAATTTTGATAGTTATGATAAGTAAAAGTATTATATGTATATTATTGTTACACAATTATTTATACAAATTCTAATGGAAAAAATGACCAACCAAGAATTGTAAATAACTATAGTAAATTATTTGATGAAAATCATTGTTCCTTCAAGTTCAAACTAAAGTTACAAGAATATGGACCCTGAGAACTGGAAGAACAAAACAAAATATTAAAAATACATTTTTACATGAAAGCAACAAAAACGCAATTTCAATGTACATCATTAGATTAGGTAGATTTGAATTAACCCTAAATTGGCTCGCCGGCATTTTTCAAAATATAAGTACATTGTACTGATGTTAGCGTGATCATTTATTCAACAGAAAGTAGGTGCATTATCAGAATCAGACAAGTTTAAAATAGGCTGGCTGGCATGCCTCATCTTCTGAAACATTTTACAAAATGATTTCCCTTTCGGTATTTCGCAATCCTAATTGCACCTTCATTTGTTTGTGATAACAATGTTGGTGTAAGTGCTTACAGCTTATGGGAGTTTGGTAAAATCATGTTTTCCTATCAAGTTTTCCTATCCGGTTATAAAATGTCTTATATTGTGACCATATCTTCCTTCATGTATCCTGGCAGTAATATATTAATTCACCAATGCTATAAAAGACCTTTTGGTCATGTCAATACTCAACAAAGGCTGAAATTTATCCAACGAATCAGCAACTACAGTGAGGTTCATTACAAATGACCCACAGGACAACTCATGTATAAGAAAGTACGTATTTTATCTATAGAGGGTACGTATAAGTACATCCTATGGGCCGTTTGTAGTGAACCTCACTGTAGTTGAAACTTCACAGACACTAAACAAAAGACCAATTTGTTACTAATTTTACAACTAAACCAATTTAATCTTGTTTAACTTAATACTATATACATAGTCTTCTGGGAAACTAGGCGTTTGTTTGTTTATGACTTCCAAGTATCATCAGGCAATAAATCATTGCCACTTTTGGTAAATATACTTTGCTTTTGTATTTCATTTATACTGTATACAATGTATTTAGAAAAGATACTAACTAACTACTAAATACAGAAATACACAAAATATAGGTATTGTTACAGAAAATAATGCAGAGTATTTATTGAGCTTGGGAAACACCAGTATTAACACCATTAACTGTGCATCCCATGAATTTTAGACTTAAATATTGCATATTTTTGGTTTACGTGTGAACACAAAGTTATTAACAGTCTCATTTCATCATGGCTGTTTTAAGTGGTTACAAATATTGCTGAATTATTTTTTCTTTGATTGATCAAAATTACGACTATACTCTAAAAAATAATTTTTGCTTTGTAATACAATATCAATAAGAATGCAATTTTTATTTTGTACTTAAATTTAGTTTTCCTTTGGATTTGTATTTGCCAGGGTCCTCGCGCGTATTCTATTCCTTTGCAAAAATTTGAAACTCATCACATGAACCGTTGAACAGTGTATCCAAAAAACAATGTAAGGGAAATCGCGACAATAGCCGGAAGTATTTCACGAATGTTACCCTGAACTTCAGGAAGCCATTCCATCACGTCAGCCCTATTCCTTCGAGCGTCCCTTTGAGTAAATGCTTCTTCGCGGTCGCGAAATGCCATTTCGTTAAATTCCCTTATACCATCGTCACTCATTCCCACGAAAAAATTCCAGTCCAAAATGTTAACATTGGTATTTAGAAATCTAATTGGAAGTGCAATTAAATGAAATTGTAATCTCTGAATCCACAAATCTTTTCGTTTAGCGATTTTGCCATATCCAACAAATACATCAGGACTGATAGCCCAATGTGAAAATACATATTTGAAGGGATACCAAAATGCATCCCAAAGATAAGGTCTCCTTATTTGTCCCTCAGCAACAATTCCTGTAAACGATTGTGTGGCGCTGTAAAACGCCAATCCCGTTGCTTTCAGTCGATCGCGCCTTCGAAGAAGTGTCTCAGTAATTCCACCATCTATCAACAATCTATAAACCAACGAAATGCAGCTGACGGAAACAACTTGGCCTGGAACTCCTGCATCTTCCAAGGGTTCCAAATTCGCCGCATTAGGCACTGCAGTATTAAACTCAATTTGTAACTTCCAAATTAATTTAATAAATACAAATGTAGAAATGCAGAAAGAGTTTACATTACAGTAGCTAAAATTCATCTGTTGATATTTTCATTCATTGACTGTGTTCTTAATAAAAAGCAGTTAAAAAATGACAACAGAAATTGAATCTGATAGGTTTAATTCCTACTGTTGTCTTTTCTAAATTGCTTTTTAGTCAATGCACCCTTTATGCATCAAAATATCAACAAATGAATTTTAGCTACTATACTGAAACGGAGACTCTTTCTAAATGGACTGTAATTATCAACGCCCCTAAAATACCCAATTTTACCCCAAAAATAGTACTTTTCAAAAATGGTACTTTTCCCCCAATTTCTTCATCAGTTCCCCAATTATTATGTATTTAACCCTTTACTATAAATAAGCATTGAGGAACGAAAATTCAATTGAAGTAAAATTAATAAGTCAAAAAATCAAAAGATATAAATGTCTACTTTTATGAACACTTAATTAGGTTTAAAGTGCCTTTTGTTGGTCTAAAGGTCTTAAAGGCATTACATTTATTTAACTCTGGTGTATGAAAACATATTGTCAAAACATATTTGAAATTCTAAGGTTTTTTGACATATTAATATTACTTCAATTGAATTTTCGTTCCTCAATGCTTATTTATAGTAAAGTAAATACATAATAATTGCGGTACTGACGAAAAAATTGGGGAAAAGTAGTTTTTTGGGAAATTATTTTTTGGGTAAAATTCAGTATTTTAGGAGTGTGAAAAATAATATCTCTTTCTAAATTATTACATTTGCATTTATATACTTACTTTGGAAAATATAGCCAATTGAAATACTGTATGTATACTGAGCACAGGTATACTGTAATTTTAGTAACCCACCTGGATAAATCCACCTTATCAGCCTCTGAAAAAATGTATCCACTAAGTTGGGAGTTGGAGTCCACCGATGTCGACCTCGACTTTCCATAAAAGTTTCAAACTCTCTTTTCATTTGAAGAACGCGTAAACTGTAAAATACAAAAGTAAATTCTGGTTCCCTCCCTTCATGGAAAATGGGGGTTAATTCCTCTCTGTAGTTTTGGACATAATGAGTATTATTCAAGTGCAGTCCATTGCATTCCACAAAATCATTTTGACGACTGTAGCAAGCAGGTCCCACACTTATATATGTCCTGGTATTTAGCGAACCTCTCTGAAATTGGGCATCCTCATCAGGTAAAATAAGTTCCAGTGTCACGTGTCCTTGGCTTTTAGCCTCGTTTCCAAGTTCCAAAGTTGGGCACGGAGACAAATAGCGTGATGTCCAAATCCTAAGTATTGCTAAACTATTATTATTCACTTCAACTGATCTTTCATCTTCAAATAATATATGTTGGGGTTGTTGCAAAACTTCCATATTGTAATCCACTTTCTTTCTTAATTTGAGCTGTTTGAGCTGTAACATGAACTGAAAAGAAAATATTTAAATAAGTGGACTTTACATAGAGAGGTAAAATTTTAAATCTAAAGGATTGTTATTTGGTGTAATTTTCCATTCTCCACCTCATTTTGCTTCACACTTTTCCCAGCGGGAAATGGGAATGCTGGTATTTTCTAATCAAAAAGTAGGCATTTTAATTTTTACTCCAAATAGGGAGATTTTGTAGTTCCATTTCAAAATAGACGTTGTTTTCCCTATTTTTAACCATCAAAATGTAAAAACATTTCCTGATTGTGCATCAATAATAAATATCCTGATTCTTTGTGCCATTTGGTATTTTGGGCTGTTTATTTTCCAGGTTTTCAGGCTTAAAAAATGAAGTGGGAATGCAAAATTACATTTATGTTTACATATTTTATTGTTTACATTTATTCTTTAAAAAATTTTGGTCTACTAACTGCATTTTCTGTTTTTATTAAAAGCGCATTTTGTAAAATGCATAACAGTTATTTACTTTATAGTAATAGTATGTACACCCTGACGATAAACTAAGGTACCCCCCCTAGACAGCAAGAACCGGAAGTAGCACAGCAAAACTGTTTACACCAATCGAAAGCCAGTCTAAAGTTACATTTAAATCCAAGTTTTCATTAAAATCGATTGAAGATAAGTCGGTCAAATAATTCGGTGAAAAATAAAACTACGAAAATGTACCCGGCTTTTGGGTTATTCGGATTTTTCCCGGCCGAAAATAAACTTTTTAAAAATAACATTCACACAGCTGCAATCCATGTTATATGAGTGATTTTTCCTGAATTTTGCATAATAATCGAATAAGGTTGAATTTTCAACTTTTCTGCAATTTCTTTAAAATTTTCATGTTTTTCAAGGAAATTCCGGAAAAGTTGAAAATTCAACCTTACTCGATTATTATGCAAAATTCAGGAAAAATCACTGATATAACATGGATTGCAGCTGTGTGAATGTTATTTGAAAAAAGTTTTTTTTTTCGGCCGGGAAAAATCCGAATAACCCAAAAACCGGGTACATTTTCTTACTTTTATTTTTCACCGAATTATTTGACCAACTTATCTTCAATCGATTTTAATGAAAACTTGGATTTCAATGTAACTTTAGACTGGCTTTCGATTGGTGTAAACAGTTTTGCTGTGCTACTTCCGGTTCTTCCTGTATAGGGGGTACCTTAGTTTATCGTCAGGGTGTACATACAGTGAGGTTCGCTAGATACTAACCATGGCCCTTACAGTGTATAAGGAAAAACATGCATATATAAATTGCTTGCGTTTGGCTTGACGCGGGAAATCAAAACCAAAACGTACATATATACCATGGTATTTACTTATGCACTGTAAGTGCCACGGCTAGTATCTAGTGAATCTCACTGTAGTGTCTCATACACGAAAGGAAAAATTATATAACGTGGCATGGCATGACACATGCTGAAAAAAACGTTTCTACCCTCCCTGCACAGATGTATATACAACAGCAACATAAACAATGAAAAATATTACTCATTTCCGGGAATTTCGTTTCCCTCACTTCGATCAGTGTTCTATTTGTATCCCTCTTTTTGCAGTTTGACCGTCCACCTTGACACAATGGACAAATTGGACAAAATGCGGAGTTTTACTTGAGACACACGATTTACAACTATTATTTAAGAAAAATAACGTCTTTATATCCAGAATTGTCTTTTGATTTAACTTCTATTTGCCACTCTAACCTATATTCTAAATACACTTTAGTATTATTCACAAACCAAATTCCCATAATTTAATTTTTATATCAAACTCGATTGCTTCCTAAGTGGCTTAAGTTAATTACAATATTCCTGTGGCAAAACTTTATTTTTCTATTGATATATTTCAGATTTGATTTACATTTGTCCATTTAATTGAATAATCAACATTTGCCTTGATTTTTAATTTTTCCAGATTTCCAAAATTTAAAGTTAAAAATATTTATTTGATTACCTCAAGGGGAAAAAGTACTCCGAGTTGAAATTTGCATATAATGAATCTGCTTTTTCAAACTGGAAGCGGCGGCTATTTTTTGGGTCAGCGACCCAACTTTGTTTCAGCTCCACATCTTTAGTATTAGAATCAGTGCTTAAGAAATAACTACGGCGACAGACCGGCTTACATGTAAAAGACAAATATGAATCTTCCTCAAACGTTGTAGAATTGCGCTTGAGAGAAGACTAAATATAGTAGAGGTCTGCTTTGGATAAAGTTACTTATTTCTTTCTGCGTAACTGGTTACAGTACAAAGTACACTCAATTCATGACTTTGAAGGTTAGCAAAGTTAGCATGTTCTGTTTGGCTTAAGTGCAAAACTGTGTAGATTCATGTATAGTATGTGAGGTGAAGAATGTTAGCAACGTGCTTATCTATTCTAAGGAGTGGTGATAAATTAATTACATTTACAACGAGGGGAACATTAACCATAGCCAAATGGGGCCATATCTGCTGTCTTATATAGTTTCCTTCTCAATGTATATAACAGCACATAATCCTGTAATGTATTTTTAATTCAAATAAATCACCAATCCAATGTATATAGTCATTGCTTTCTTGGTACTGTCCTATCTTAACCGTAAATGTTTTATTGGAGACAGCAATTTAATGTCCAATTAAATGAAAAATATATTTAGTAAATTGGAACTAAATTTTGCTTAACATTTTTTAAAAGTGGTAGATATTTAATAAGTAATATTAAAAATTACCATTACCAGTTTATTTTTCCACAATTAACTGTAAGGACAGAAATTGATGTAAATCTATAAGATAAGAAAATGACAATTAGATAATAATTTTAGATATAAGAATTTTATAATTTCTTAGTGGGTCTTTAAAATTGCTACATTACTCCAATAATGCGTTTTCATGTATTTTGTGAATTTCACGTGTACTGCACAAATAGAATTTCGTGCGCACGAATTACAACACTGAAAAGGTTCATTGCCGCCTTAGGCAATTTAGTTTTGCTAATACGGTGAGGGTGAGTGTGCAAATATAATGCAAAAATAAAGCAAGCCATTGGATGTATGTATATGTACAGTATACGAGTAATGTGGTAATATTGACTTGACTGTCTTACTCACAAGTTTACAATGTAGTTTACGTTGAGAAGGATGTGGCATACGATAGTAATATGGCCTGGCAGCTGATAAAGTATTCTAAAAGCATTCTACGTATTAGAAAGCTAAGCTGATTGAGAATAATAAATATATTACTGATTAATTATTATTCGTACAGACGAAGGAATTGTATTTAGAGAGGTCTGGTAATCCTAACCGCTTTTAGTACTTTTCCTAATACGTCCAGTGTCCTTATATTGTTTTTATAAGTTTATTCAACAGACCATATTGCGCTTTAGAATATTATAAACCTATATTACAAATATAACCGTTTTTTCCTTTCCCTCTAATTGAACATTCAAGGAGTATACTGAATTATTAGCTACGTATATGTATTTGCTATATAAATATTGACAGTATAGTTTAATCGACAATTAAATGTAAAACTTATCTATAAATACTAACTGGGCATGAGTAATGAGATAAAACACTAAACCTTATTCGAGTTAAACGAACGTTCAAGGAAATATATTTATGCCTAGTTACTCATTTCAATGAGCCACGTATTTTATTTTATAAATTTCGCAAGCGGTTACTCAATTCTCAGTCTCAGGCAAGCATTTTCATTTCTTGTCTAATATTAATATTTACCACTATTACTTAAAATTTGGATTTTCTTTAATCTGGAACTAAGTAAATTGCTTTTGTGTAATAATGATTGCTGAATTTGATTGTTGATAACATTTTAAGCAGGTGACCAGTCGGATTTCGTTCTTTCTTTAAGCTCAGACCTGAAAATCAAGATATACTCACAAAATAAAATCAAAAATAAATCCGCACGGATTTGACGGTGATTAAAAACGAGTCAACTGTCTTTTACGGATCTTAAGGAGAGAAATCTGCGTGAAAACAGAAGCAGAACAGTAAAAAAGACTGAGGGGAAGAATGCTAAGAATATTTTGGGAATTCGGAGGCATTTGGAATTTTAAAATAATAAGTAAAAGTAAGAAATTAAGAAGTACAGAGACCAATGGGAAAAATAGAAGGTCGGCAATTACCAAGAATAGTGGAAAATAATCCAAATCCACTGTCCATGGGAAGAGTAATAAAAGTTAAGGAATCTGAAATCATTGACGTTGACAGTCTTTCGGGGCCTTCCGCATCACAAGATGTTTCCCCAATTTCTGAGCTGGAAATCTCGAAGGAAGAATTAAAGTGAGTAAACACAAAATAGTCAATAAGTATTTTTGGAAATAGTTTCAAAGTGTTAAAAATCCCATGATTGGAAATTAAATGTTGGAATCCTTGGTTTATTTTTCTAGGGTCCTTTTAGAAGAATACTACATTTCAAGTGACGGTGATGTCAGCCACATCACATACCCATTTCAAATACAAGAAAAATGGCTTGTATTGGAGGAAGATTTTGATCCAAATCTGAATGTGGCTGGAACTGCTGAGAAATCAGCAACTGTTAAAAGAAAGGATGATATTTCTTTCCTGCAGCACATTGAAAATTCCACTGCAAACCTAAACAGTGTGACAAAGCTGAAAAACATTTTTACAAATGAAAATGGGGAGGACGGTCGGCGGATTTTGATTAAAGGGTCACCAGGAATAGGAAAAACAACGTTATGTAAAAAATTAGTTCAAGATTTCTACCAGAAAACATGGAATAATTTCCCATTAGTCTTGTGGATTCCACTGCGCAAGTTTACAAATCTGGGGCAACCGCTTAAAACATCTGACTTAATTTTCAACGCGATTTTTGAAGACGAAACATTAAAGAGAGAAATATCGAGATACAAGGGAGATATTCTTTACCTATTGGATGGTTTCGATGAATTGGAACATGTCCTCCTTGACGAGCACAATTTCATACAGAGAGCAATTGTGGATAAGCTTCTTCAGCAGAAATACATAATTGTAACTTCACGCCCCCAAGTGAGAAGTTTCGGAAACGTAACATTTGACAAAGTATTTAACGCTGAGTATTTTTCTGAGGATACAATTTGGACATACATCAAGGATTATTTCAGTGATGAAAAGGAGACGCAAACCGATTTTATGTTCGAAATTCATGAAAACAACGTACTTTTCCGTATGACGAATAGTCCAACACTTTTGGCGACGCTTTGCTACTTTTGGAAAGATCTTAAACCTCAAATCCAGCTTTTGGAATCCCAGGAGTGCTTTACTCGAACTAGTTTGTATAAAATGTTATTTTCGAAGTCCTGGAATCTTCAATTGAAGATAAATAATATTTCAGGCAGACATTTAGAGGAACTGTATTTGATTGACACAAACATTTCCCAATTTGTCGCGGAAGAAGTTCATTGTCTCAGAAAATTGGCCTACTATGGAATTGCGGAAAACCGAACTCTGTTTACAATGTCCGATTCTGCGGATTTTTCTACAAACGAAGTGATTGGGAATTTGGTCAAGAATTCGCATTTTTTCAAGTCCACAGATGCAACCGATAAAAATTGCACAAAATTCGAATTTGTCCATTTGTCGTTTCAAGAGTTCGCCGCTGCAATTTATGTTTATGAACATCTTCTCGGCGATGAAATGAAAATCTCCATTTCAAAAAATAAATACAACCCGAATTTCAGAAATGTTTGGCCATTTGTCTCGGGACTCATTCAGACAGACTGGCCTGGTTATAGCAATAACTTCTATTCTAAGCCGCAGAACTTGCTAAACTACTTCTTGAATGTATTGGAAGACTCTCCTGTTGATATTATGGGAGCTCATCAAACTTTGATGATAGATTGTGTTGCAGAATGCTACAAGCTCTTATCTTACAACGGGGCGAGGAAAAACAGACTTTTAAATTATTTTGAAGAAACTTTTCATGAAGAAAAATGGTAAAAAATTAAGCATTAAAAATTATGAAACTCTATTACTGTAGCATAATTAAGGCAGGTTTTCTGTCCATATCCGACATTTAATTTTGAAAAATTAGCCGTAAGCGAAAAGGCTTCAAAATTTTGGAATTTAAGGAATTTAAGTTTTTATAAATGCTAACGTCATGAAAATGCCAAAAAATTAACTTTTCTGAACACGTATTATCCGACATAATTTACTTTGAGTTAATAAATTAATAATTTGAATTCAACTCATTAACTCTTATCAGGAAATGATTATAGATCGTAATTATACAAGTTCAAAGTTTTCTAAAATACATGCTCATTTGGTATGCGTTTCTACACGGAATAAGTTTTAATATATTTTAAATTTTGTTGTTTCATTAAAGGGGAATAGGAGACACGATGTCACTTAATCGGCCGTTACCCTCTAAATTCATCAAATATATATTACGGGACGATTTTGCATTGCCCCCATCTAGCCATATGAATAAATTAGAGGAAGACCTTTTTCTGAGATGCACTACAAGAAGCAATATTGGCCCAGTGAAATATTTCATAAGGAAACTAAAAACGGTTAGATACTACTCAGATTACATCTCTTTCCGGGACATGGTCCTCAATTCATCAGGGCTCGACAGAATTACAACTAGAGCTGTACTGCACGAAATAATTGAGTCTTCCAGAAATTTAAGAATTCAGAATTCAAGCAAGAACCAGGAAATCCTACAAAAATTTTATGAATCACTGGAAGAAAAACTTCCAAACTCCGATAAGGAAAAACTAATTTATTTTGCACAATGTCTAACACATCTTAGGAATCTTTCACCGGAAACGCATTTTAAAATGCTTGATTTATTTTTGGAGGAGGAACGCCATGCAATGGGCGTTTTCGGAAATCGCAACTGGCGCAAAAAAAGATTTTTGACTTTCGAAGACATGGTTCACAGTTTAGGGCACGGCGGATTTGTAAGTAGAGCTGTACTACACGAGATAATTGAGTCTTTAAGAAATCAGAATTATGCAGATTTTGAAAGGTTGGTTGACTTCAGCCAAACATACATACCATCGAATTTGTGGGCCGTCCTTTCCGAATTTCTCTGGTCGGATCGCCCTGAATCTTTGTCATTACTCAGATTTATGAGTAACTGCAAGAACCAGGAAATACCACAAGAATTTCTTGAATCCCTGGAAGAAAAATTGCAAAACTCTGATACGAAGAAATTAATTTATTCTGCAAAATGTCTGAAACATTTTAAAAATCTTTCACTGGAAACGCTGGATAAATTGCTTGATTTACTTTTGGAAGACAAACTGCAATATAACACTGCAATGGACGTTTTTGAAAATCAAAAATATCTCGATGAAAGACTTTGTAGCAGATTATTAGATATATCTATACATCATTTCAATTCGCAAATGAATTTATCTCTGGGTATAATTTTGGAGCACAGCAAAAATACGGAAAGTATTTTAAACACCTTAATTTATAGCCTCGAGGAAGAACTGAAAATGTTACACGACAAAAATTCAGGAGAAATATGCAGATGGCCATCTCGTGAAGCAGAACGAATAATGCTTTGCCTTTTCGAATCCCAAAAATACTTGCCGGAATCTGTTTTTAATAATTTAGGTAAAGTGCTCCAGGATTTTGCATGTCCAAACTGCTTTAAATATATTCTTCCAATACTAACACGACACAAAAGCAAACCTGAAAAAGAAGGAGTTATACAACTTCAAAATTTACTGAGTAAATCAATCATGGATTTCATGGAGACAATAAAATTGCTAGAACGAAGAACATTGACAATTGAACTTGCCTCCACCTTGTACCACGAAATCAAAACTTTAATGGATAGTGAAGATGAATGTAGTAAACTTAAGAGTATGTTTATCGTTCTTTCCGATTACCATATTCATGTCAAGCAAAATGAGGATTTCCCGAGAACTTTGCTGCATTTGCTGAAATACGAGTCAATTTCTCAGAGCATAACGCATTTATTCGAAAGAAATCATCATTTCTTTGAAAATGAGGAAATGTGTGAATATATTCTTGGCTTACTACAGACAGACCTCGATAAAACCTACAAAAAAGGTCAACGTTCGGCAGACTATTTTACGGAGTCTGTAATTTTAACACTTTCCTGGTCCAGACTCCTCAATGAAGATTTACTCCTGAAAATTGTAAAACTTTATTTGTCGTATCCCATGAAATCAAACATATCAACGCAGCTCCAATGGGAAAATTCATATTTAGAAGACGTCCTGGCGAACCTCTTAAAATACAAAGTCAACATAAAAGGAAGTATAAACTACATTTTAGACAAGGAGAACTGGAAAAATCAAGATTCATATTTCAGATGCATATTCAAAGTGTTGAATTCCGTCCCACTGTCTGCAGTACTGAAAACGCTTCCCAAACACTTTATGAAACCTTACTGGCGCATCATATTTGCCAATTTGATTTTAGGGAGACTTGCACAGCAATGTTATGAACTACAGGAGGATAACATTCTTTTACAAATTCACGACGACCCGAAACTAAGAATGAAAATAGTAACTTTGTGTTTACCTCCGATGGCGCCATTACAATTTGCCTTGTATTCAAAGAGCGACTCATTAGAAGTCATTGAAAAGATAAACGAAAATTTGTTAGAGATGTCTCAAAGATACTGCAGAGAAGATTTTGATTATTTTCTACGCAATCTGAGGTTAAACTCACCAGAGGATATTTTGGAGTACATAAATCAATTTAAAATTTCCGAGAATGTGGCAACTGTGGAAAGTCCGAAAAAAACTGTTAAACTATCTTTTACCGAAGATAAAATTTGCGGCTATTTAAGAATACAAATCACATGTAAAGAAAACAGCAAGGAATTTTCCGGATTTCTTAAAGAAAAACTAAAAGAAAAGGTTACTATTAATATCAGACATCTCGACTTGCGTGAAAATCAGTTAAATGATGAAAAAATGAATACAATCATTATATTCCTGAGGGAATACCCGGAAAAATTGATCACATTGATTCTGTCTCAAAATGAGTTGACGTTAAAACATCTGGGACTTTTCACCGGCCTTAGCAATAAACTTGGACTGAAATATTTATTCCTTGACAGAAACTTTATGTTTATGAATACACATAATTTCGATGAATATTTATTGGATGACAAGTTGTATCAAGAACCCCAAGATAAAGCCTGTGATGTAAATAGGGAGAAAATCTATCCCCAATTGGAACTCCTGGAGTTGTCAGGAAACTTTATTCCCAGGGGAAAACTTTGTTCAGACAATATTGTGAGCCATGAGGTACATATGAAAAGGGCAAAGGTAACAGCTGAGGAGCAAAATTATTTTCTCACTACAATCACGAAATCGAAAATTCTTCATTCAAGTGCAACATTCTCGTTTGACTTCCGCTCGATATTCCAGCACTATTCTATCATAGAAAACGGGAGTGACGAATATATAACACAGACAAAAGGATGCATAGTTTTAGCATCCATACCTTTTGGAAACGATTTTCCATTTAATCACTTGAAGCACGGTACTATTCTCGTCGAATGGATTCCACCTGAGGAAAACTTCGGTCAGAGACAAATCGTGATGGCAGATTTGGTTTTAAATCCCGAAAAGGGTGGATATCTCCGTAGCAGAGTTCGGATATTGGCCCCTGAAAACTTGCAAACTATTATGATAGACGAGGGCCTCAAGGCAAAAGTTGCTGTCTTCAAATCAAATACAATAATTAACGATCTTTTGAAAATATTGTATTCCGATCAAAACCCGGGCATGATTGCCTACCCGATCTTTTCTATGCAAAGTGGACCGAATGCGGACAGATTCAATTGTAATACGTGGGCTGAAACCATATTGAGGCAGGTTGGCATTGATATTCCTCCTACAGTCCCGGAGACCTTTACACTTAGACATATTGGATTAGGATCCGTCGCCCTTTTGAGTTCTGCGCTTGCTTTGGGATATGCAAAACTAGCAAAGTAAAAAATTTTCATTTTATTTCACGCCAAATTTCACATGGTGCCAATTTCAACTCCTTTTTTAAATACGCAAAGAAACTGTTTTTTGGAGCATCCAAAAATGTGTTCCCATTTTTCTAGGGTAGGAATGCAAACTTTCTTCTACGAATAAAACGAATCTTTAACGAACATAAAATAATAGTATATAGTGTCAAGAGTCACAGTTGTGATGGTTTCATCTAAAAATTCGTCACCATCATTTTTGAACGTTACCTTAAATAATTTTTATTTAAATGTGTTAGAAAGAAATGCAATTTAGGGGGAAATAAATTAATCATAGATAAAGGAATCAGTGAAAAAAAACAAAGAAAGAAGTTACACTTTTTGGGGGTTTAGATATAAAAATATAGTAAAAAATAGCAATTGCTATGGTTGATCTATTAATTAGTTGATAAAAAAGTTGGAACTTTTTTAAGTGATACATTTAAGTTATACCAAATCGAAATACTCATTTGCGTACCTGAGTTATGAAATATTTCTTTTTTAATATTCAACCACCAAGCCAATTGAATAGAAAGATGCCGCGGAACGATTTCTGCGGTTGCAACTGTATACGAACACGGAATGAAAATTTCTTTTGAAAATAAAAATTCAAATTATGATCTAGTCAGTCAGCACAGAAAATGCAATAATAGTTAAATATAAATAACGAGCTTTCCTTGTTGTACAACTAAATTTACCAAATACTAAAAACTAAGTTCTATATATATTGCCATATAAAATGTACTCTCGTAATATCGCTAAATTTTGCCATATATGGGGTAATTTTATGTTCTTTTTATGTATTTTATATTGAAAATATAAATAGTGTACAATAAATATTTGTTAACAAGGTTGTATCTTTACTGATTGCTATTATTTCATGAATATCTTATATGTCTTGCATCCGGTGCGGTGACGGTTTATAGTATAAAATATTATACCTAATTTAATTGATGACATTATTTAAGACAGAAAAAGTCAACAGGTTTGACATGAAAGGCATACTTTTTGAAAGTGCGAATAATTTATGCATATCATGGTTCTGTTAATAATAATGCGCTTGTATATAAGTGTGCCTCAAAAATAATCGGTTTACGTCATGAAAAATAATTACCTTACCTCACATAAATATATGTAGCTAATCAATATTTATCCAGTCTGAAGTCTTAACCCGAACTGAAAATATTTCTTTGCCTCAAGTTTAAATGAAATTTCGTACAGTCAGTATTTTGTACTCTACTTGAGCCCCAAACATCACCAAATTGTATTAAAACTGAGGCAAAGGTATATTATCAGTTCGGAGTAATGATAATTGAGACTGGATAAATATTTATTAGCGAAATGCATTAATATGAGGTAAAGTAAATATTTTTCTTGAGGTGCGTTTATATTTTCTTCATAAAAATATAGTCAAAACCTGGAAAAACTCTTGCCAAAGTTAGAGAACTTAAAAATAAAAGTTGGCTGAATTCAATCTAAATTTTTGTAAAAAAGGCGTTCTGTTATCTAAGCTATAAGCAGGCAAATTAAATGGGTATAAATCTTAATACAAATAAGTGACACTGCGAGATTACGGAATAATGGAATCACCTTGATATAGAAATAAAAGAAAACGGTCAATGACCCGCCTGTCTGATTTGCACCGTCACGAAAGGAAAAGTTCTCATCGAATTATACAATTACGTTTGTTAGATGAATGCCAAAATGATTATTTGTAAATTCGACATGCATTTCTGGATATTATCATTACACAATATTATTGCTGTACAATATTATGGCTACAATTTCTGATAAAAAGAAAACTTATGTTCCAAGAACTTTAAATAGGTTGCAAACTTTTTATTAAGATAATTTCAAAGATCTATTATTGCTCCGTAAAGTCGAAACTAAAGTTACATATGGACTTTTTAAACTTATAACGAAGAAATTATTTACTATATCACACTTCTACGCAACAAAAACTGAGAACGCAATTCATGTGCAAAATACTTTGTTTTCTAGACTTGATTGGAAGTAATCCTAAATTGGCACTTAACTATGTTTCAAAAACTAAATATCTTGTATTCATGTTAGCGTGATCATTTATTCTACAGGAAATAGTTGTATTAGTAATAAGTTCGTGCCCCATCTGATACTTTATATAAAACGATAATTCCTCATTAGATATTTTGCAATCCTGATAAAACTTTGTTTTTCTGTACTAATAATGTTGATATAGGTAAGTATTTTAACCCATGGGAATTTCCTAAATCGTGCATTGCTGTTTCTGAAATCCTCTCCTTGGTGGTCCAAAAGGATTGTATTCCATTAAACTAACAATGGCGGGACAAATGTTTACCTTAACTTGGATTAAATAGCCATTAGATGTAATGTATAAGGATTTACTGCTTTTTTTCTTTTTAAAGATTTTCTGGTTATCACATCAGAAATGGCTGCTTCTTTGTTAATCTTATTCAAAACCGTAAATATTATCCGTACTAAGACAAAACAATTAAGAAAATTAAATATTTTACAACTTTATTTGTTCCAGTTTTAAGATTCAGTCACTTAATAAACACAGTAATAAAAATACGTATTTTTCAAATGCAAAGAATAAACAGAACAATCACTAACTCAAAAATCTGAGATATTTCCCCCATGGATGCATTGTATCCAATACAATAAATACACTGCAATTGCAAAATAACCACTTAATCCGGGAATATACATAAAAATACATTGTGGCCATTTGCACTGGGTGAACACTTGCACTGAAAAATGATAGCAGACCAAAATATTAATAAATTTTGAAAATATCCATCACTATCACTAAACTATTATACACTAGTTGTACTCAGATGGTATAACTCCTCCAAAATACAATTTTCCATGTCTTTGAGGTCTTGAGGACTGCTGAGGTAACAGCTTTGAACATTAACTGTCAAGAAATAAGAGTCTCTCCATTCCATACTTGCAATAGATACACCTAAATAATATTAAAAGTAAAAATTACTGCAAATCCACATTTCCAATTTTCAAATTCTAATAAACCATTCAACTAATGCATTTAATGAAGTAGCAGAAGCGACACAGATTTAACAGCGTCCACTGAACCGTAGCGACACAATAGAAAAATTTTAAGTATATGTATCGAAGCGTTCAAGAGTTATAACACCTCAATTAGGTGCTGAAAATCCACCTCAATTAGGTGCTGAAAATCCACCTCAATTAGGTGCTGAAAATCCACCTCAATTTGGTGCTGAAAATGCACCTCAATTTTCCTACATACACAACACGTTTAGTAATACATGGAGCTGAGCAGATGCGGGTGCTGAAAATGCGCCTCAATTTTCCAACATATACAACACTTTTAGTAATACATGGAGCTGAGCAGATGCGGGTGCTGAAAATGCGCCTCAATTTTCCAACATACACAACACTTTTAGTAATACATGGAACTGATCAGCAGCCGGTGCTGAACTGTAGGCTCTATATACAAAATTCAATTTTTTTAGTAGATGTCATTTATCGATCACACCCATTTTCACAGGGGACCTTCCTCGGAACACCAAGAACATGTACAAAAAGTTTTAGCGAATTACATTAAGCCGTTCAGGAGTTATAGAGCCAACAGACAGACAGACAGACGGACAGACAGACGGACAGACAGACGGACAGACAGACAGACAGATTGTTCAGGGCATTATTATAAAGTAGCTTCCGCTACTTAATAAATATTCATAATATCACACCATACACCTAAATATTAAGAACTTATTTGAGTTCTTCGGATTTAAAATCTACTTACCCGGATTCATTTTTTCATTTGTAATAAAAAAGTCAGCAGAAAGAGTTTTACATCCAAAAAAGTCAACTTCTCCGAATGGAATAGCGGCAGAAATACATTGGGTTGAGTAAAACGTTCCTTCAATGGCCCTCTTTGCCACATTGGGTATTGGCGAAAGAAAATGGTAGGTCAGTTTTGCGAGGTAACCCTCGGGACCACTGAACTTTTGTTCAAAGCTTTCGTTTGTTTGGAGCAATCGTTGGAAGGAATCAGGATTAGAAAGAGGTATCCGAAAAGCAGCAATGTTTCTAAAAAGAATTAGATGTTTAAAAATTATTTAGGATTTTGAATTATAATTACAAAGTACTTAAGTAGAAAAATGGAATCGAAAACTTACGCCTTTGGTGTCAAATAATCATTAGGTTTAGTTTCGTCCTCCAGAAAAACCATTGTTACGTTTTGTGGCAAAATCAAATGTTTCTTAACCATCATTCTTCTCATTCCACCAATAACTGTTGCAATGATGACACTTTTAGGACTGACATTATGAGTTTTGCTTATTTCCTGAATAGTTTTTTTCCGCAACGGTTGAGGGATGCATAATTTATATTTCATCCCTTTCTTTTTCAGTGGTAAATGCCAGGCATGTTTATCACGCAACAAATCAGGGTCGTAAATGTAATAAAATAGATAGTAATACGCCAATTTTGTAAATAAAAACGGAAGTAAAACGTATTGAAACCAATTTGTAGCTTTTTGGGGCTGACTTTGAATTTTCTCTGGAATTTCTTCAGGATTTTTTTCAGTTTTTAAAGGTTTCGTCCCTAAATGCACCCAAAATAATTTAGCAATCGATGCTATATCGGCTGCACAGTGATGAAACTTGAAAATAATCACAGAACAATCTTTTTCGTCCATGGATTTGTTATGTCTATAATTATTCACTATCAATATTTCCCAAACACAAGCTCTTTTTGGAAAAAGTTGCTCTTGGAATTTTTCCCTGATTTCTATGAGTTTTTCTTTTGTGATGAATTCCAGGTTCTCTTTGTTCTCGTAAAGATGGATGTGCTTTTTGACATCGTAATATTTACTCCACTTCCAAAACGAGTAGCTCAATAAGGTTCTCACACTTTTCCTCAGTTTCGTAAAGTATATCCTGCCATTAGAAAACTTTTTCGTCGCTATTTTTTCTGTCCATTCCGTAACAGCAGTGTCAAAATCAATCTTTCCTTCCACGACGATTTGAAATGAAATGTACGAATCATTACTTTTGTACGTATTTCCTGTTGCAAAAAACGTATCAATGGCGGGCATCAGAGTCGAGCCGCGTATTTTACACTTGGAGAATAAAATTACGACAATTCTCCAAATACGTAATATTATTTGCAGTGCTAAGGTTAAAGGAGGACCAATCACTCCGCCAATAATTAGAAATGTAATTGCAAAAACGTTCGCGTAAATAAACAAAATGCATTTTTTCATAGAACGGAAAATCGATATGGACTGAGCCATTTCTTTAAAATAATGTTAATTACAGAATTAATATGAATAATGAAGTTTTAATGCACAAATCAACACGAAAACTACTCCAAATTAAATATTCACGATTTCTGGGCTTCAAAAGCTCTAAAGGGTTATATAGAAGACAGAGCAAGGTCTTCCGAGCAAAGGCACCAACTAATTTACAATTGTGGATGGTTAGTTTTTCCTGGAATTAAAGACTTTATCATTTCTATATCGTGCTTGGTTGTATTACATTTAATTTAAGTTAATTTGTCTGTAATAGGTGTTGGCGTTTGGAGAGGAATAATATTCTTCTAAAATTAAGCAATACCTAACTTCATGGACTCTAGTACATTGTAAACAAGTCATTTCACACGCCAACTGGATAAAATAATAATATGTGCATGCAAAAGTATTCAACATAGTATTGGTAAGTTAAGAAAAAGTGTGTTAACAAGCAACTGGGCTAATAAACGTTTTTTAGCTGCTGTGTAAAATGAATGTAGCTTTTTTCTTTTCGCCAGTTAATGATATTGTCTTGCATGACCAATTATGTATTTATAGCATGTATAAGTCTAAAGAGGGGCATTTTGAACAAATACTGAAATTACTGCGAAATTAAAATGACTGTTAAGGCTAATTGCAACTTGCCTTAATTACTAACTAATTTACTAACTATTATTTATTATTATTTTACTAACTAACCTTACTAACTATTTTACATAAGTGGATTTGCCACCAAAATATTATAATAACACCATTTGGCAATTGAAGCAATCATCGCAATTTATTTGGCTCCAGTAGCATTTGTAAAAATTGTTTGCAATGTTAATGATATTTTAAGATGGAGCATATATATTTGCAGTACATCGCAGTTTTTTCTTTCCTGGATAAATAAATTACTGGTTTCTTGCTTTTGTTCCCGAGAATGCTTTAAATATTTTAGTGTGACTTCGGTTTGCTGGCTGTCCATGTCAATTTAATAACTGTCATTTTAGTGACATATAATTTTTATAATAGTTGTACATGTCTACATTGTCAGAATGTTACCGTTAGAAGAATTATTTCTGAAAGCTTCATACTTCCACAATTTTACTTTAGTGGCAAATTCTAGGATCCCTAAAAGTTTTATCGTAGTAGAATTGGAAGCAGTATCAATAAGACAGTAGTAATTTAGTACACTTGGATTTTTGATATAAATCACCTATAAAAATAAAATCCTTTACGAAATTCTAGAAACCATTTACATACTTTCACTGAAAAAATGATCTCGGAAAAGTACATAAAATGGTTGTCACTTTCTATAAAAATGGGGTTATTTTTTGGTGGCATGCCTTATTTCTGGGATGAAGAAAACAGAATTATAACTCAAACAAGAAAATTCCAAAAGTTTCACAATTTAAGATGCAAGGCAGTTCTTCTTGGTGTCCTATGGCATGTGGCTATGACCCTTATAAGAATTTTATATGTTCTTAGGACAAACGACGGTTTATCAAAGCACGCAGTTAGTTTTGTGTTATCAGTGATGTTTGTGCTTTTTGCCATTCTGGCATATATGAGTCTGGTATCCACGAGATATATAGTTCATTACGGAAATCTGTCCCTTCTCTCCATAGATAGATTTACAAGTAAGTCCACATTATAATTCATGTTTAGATCTAGAAAAATAAATAATTTCTTTTTCACAGGCAAACACTTCGTAAACTCAAAATGTAATGTCACACGGAGACTGGACAACTTTCTCAAATGGTTCTCGCTTGTAATGTACAGCATTCCTTGGGTGTTTCTAATTTTCTACTATGAAACTCAAGAAGCAATTTGCTACATACCAAGTATAATTCCAAAGCATAACCGATATTGCTACTTCACCATCAAATTCGTTTACATTATGTTGATGGTCTACGGAATTTACGGAATTTTGAGTTTTGTCGTTTGTAATATCGTGATGGCTTGGATGGTGTTCTACTGCAATGTACTGATATACAGAGAAATGAGGTTTAATAATTACTGATTATTTTATGACAGTTACATTTTCACGAAAACTAAAATTGACTTTACATAACGCTTTTATTCTAAAATTCAGGTATGGAAAAAGAGCCAGATTGACGAACGACTCGGCAAGAGATATAGAAACTGTGGTGGATTTCGCAAGATTGCACCACGTGATTATGGATATCTACGATGAAGCTTATCGCTATTTGTATGTACCCATAAGATCCATGCTCTTCCGCTCTGTTGTAGTTTGCAACTACATACTAATTACTGCATTTTCAAAATTGAATAATACGGAAAAAGTGTTGTTTGCCATGTCTGGTATAATGTGCTTCGTGGTCTGGATGGGAATCCTCATAGCTTGTTCCAGCTTGAACACTGCATCCAGGAGATGCAAAAGATCCTGGACATTTTATTCTAACCCAAATGATAAGGCTACTGAAATGTACGTTAAAAAGTTCTGCTTATCGTGGAAACCAGTAAAAATTAAAATTGGCGATATTACTTCGATCTCAAGGAGATCGGTCATTTTATACATTTTAGTAGTCAGCAAAGGCACAATGAAAATGTTATTTACATGGTAAATAGTATTTATACTACTCAAACGATATCTTACAAAATATTGAACAATACCAAATTGCTGGCCATTTTTATGTTTTATTGCAATAAATTCAGCGAAACACAAATAAAAGGGAAGAATATTCAAATTTTCCATTTAGTGTTTGTGAGGAAACCTTTTAATAGATGCATACTTCCATAATGTTTTAAGAACTTTAGCTTAAAAAGTTTTTAGACTTTACAAATTAAAGATTTGAGATATTTTGAAAAGTTTAATTTTCATCTTGCAAAAATTGGAGCAATTTGGTGCTTGTCTCCGAGTTCATTGTGAACATTTACATATTCTGTTCTGAAATCCGAAGTGAAAAAATCAAGAGTTGTCATTAGTAGTGTCTCAATGTAAAATACGGCCATTTATTAGTTTGCGGTTTTGATCTGATAAATTGTTGCTGGGTTGTTTATCAAGCCATTGCGCTAACAGCGCAAGATAAAATCAGGTTCAAGTTAGTAGCAAACTTAATCAGTTAATCAGGGTAAATTGAAAGGTCAATCCCATTGCGAATACTTTTCGTCTACAATAAAATTAAATAAAACTAAATGTACAGCAAATAAATTAAGTATAATAAATATAAGTTAAACAAGTAATTTAAATTAAACTTAAGAATTGTCCCTTATGAAATTTTTTTTTTTAATTTATCGAAGCTTTGAGACGTATTTTTTATGTAGTGTGATAGAAAAATGAACAGCTCATTTTCGTCCCAGTTCTTGCCATTGTGTTGTGTAGACAAAAGTGATGATGATGATGTTGCCATAGTAACGGTGACCACTGTTGATTTATTACTTAGCGTACTTCAAGAGACCTGCGACGGAGTACGTGAGCCGACGGAGAATACAATCTCAGCATTTAGAGTCGAAACTATCGTGATTTTATATTCCTAATTGTTGCAATTATAGTTATCCCCCTGTATATTTTTGTATATTTTTGTAAATACCAGACACATCTGCAGTTTACGCTCCTCGCCTTATGTACATACAAATAAACGAGTATAACATGGGAGGTAACGAAATCAAATATTCAATGCCTTCTTTTGTCTATTTATTTATTCAGCATAATTACAAATTGGACGAACCTACCTTGGTGACGTCCGGTGGTAATTATACGAGGGAGTCCTGACCGAATACATCAGTTATTCCATACTATGTAGTGCCCTATGTTTCCGGCTGTTGTCTCCACAATATTCAAAGAGAAGACAATCACACACCATATATACCCGTGCCCGGCCATATTCAGCCATTCTTTTAAAGAAGTTTTTTAGGAGAATACATCACGGGTGGGTAAAATTAAAATCGGGATGGGTGTGATGTATTCGGTCAGGACTCCCTCGTATAATTACCACCGGACGTCACCAAGGTAGGTTCGTCCAATTTGTAATTATACAGCGGTCGTCCTGACCTCTACATCAGTTATTCCATACTATGTAGTCGTTTAAAGAATTATTAAAAAACTGACTACACTTTGCGACAAATAGGTAATAAAGTTAAGAAATTTTATTCGTAAATGATGTAACTTAATCATGTAATACATCGCTTCTTATTTAATTCAATCAGTTTTCACATTGAGATATACCAAACACCTTTTTGGCAAAATTTTCCTTATTCATTACTGGTCTATTATAAAATTTAGAAAATACATTAGAATTGCTCGACCATCCTGCCCGCTTAAGTATCTCATCAACTGGCAGACCATTTCGCAGTGCCCCTGATGTAGAGGCATGTCTGCAACTGTGAGCTGAGTAAATATTAATATCAATTCCACAACATTTTAAACCATTTTTGATCCATCTACTTATTGTTTGAGAGCAAACAGATTTATACGGCTTGGATAGGCTTATAAATAACATGTCACAATTATCTGGTCGAATATCTTTTGTCCTTAACAAATACTCTTTTAATGTTAACATAAGACACCATTCAGGATTTGTGTCAAACTTGGGAATGAATAAACAAGGCTGAGGTTTATTAGGAGCACTAGTCTTTAGTAAATCTGGTACAAATATTTCTATTTTTTCTTCCAAAATTTTGATATTTTGCAACTTTAACTTTGAAAATGTCTGAACTCTATGTCCAGTTGTTAAAGCTAAGGAAAGTATACATTTCGTTGTCAAGTCTTTAAATGATAAAGTATTAAGGGGCCATAACGTTTTTAAATAATCAGTTACAGAGCTAGTGTCCCATGTAGTGTCGTATCTGGGATTAGGTGGTCGTAAGCGACCAACTCCTTTCATCATCCTACAAATTACGGGATGCGATCCTACTGCATAATTATCGACATTAGGGAGTAGTAAAGATAATGCGGATCGATAGGTATTTAAAGTGCTATACCCTTTTCCGCTACAATAAATATTTGACAGAAATTCAGAGACTGTACTAATGTCCGACTGAAAAGGAGAAACGTGCTTTAAGCTGGCGAAGTTACACCAAGCTTTGAAGACCTGTTCATATTGTTTCCATGTGCTGTGTGATAGTGATCCAATGATTAGTTCTAAAGTTTCTTTAGACAGTCCACGTTTAGAGTAGGATTCCATGACAAGATCCCGACCATTAGTGAAAGAGAATTCGCCAACGGATGAAATCTATTACCACAAGACAAAGAGTCAAATCTTTTAAATTTTATTGGAGTGCCGACAATCATAGACAGATGTAAAGGAAACCAAGATTGACTGTCCCAAAACGGAACAACAACTATCCCCGTTGCTTGATCGCACTCTATTTTGGACAGCACACGGGGTATGAGATTAAATGGAGGGAAAGCGTAAAAGAACTTTCCCTTCCAAGGTATTGTGAACGCATCTACGTATGTAGAGTATGGATCGGGTCTCCACGAAGCGTATACATTACATTTTGCATTAATCTTAGAAGCAAACAAATCTATTTCGGGTAGCCCATAACTTTTTACAATTTCAGAGTAAATATTCATGCTTAGGGACCATTCTGTATCTGAGGATATTTTGTGAATACCCGGGGGGCCGTAGAAAAGCCGAAAGGTAAACAATTAAACTCATAAAGGTGTTTATTCCAAACAAAACGCAAATATTTTCGATGCATTTTATGAATGGGTACTAAAAAGTATGCGTCCTTTAGATCCAAAGTGGCCATAAAACAATTTGGCTCCACCAAACGAACAGCGGTTCTTAAATCCTCCATTTTGAATTTCACTTTTGGGAGATATTTATTTAATTTTTTAAGATTAAATATAAAACGCTGCGTTTTATCTGGTTTAGGGACCAAAAATATATTTGAGATAAACTGGCTCTTTGATTTTTTACAGGGAGACACTGCTCCAATGCACAACAATTTTTGAATGGCTTCATTCATTTGTTTTTGTGAATATCCAGGCTTATTTTTGCTAACAGGCAATTGACTTTGGAAAGGTTTCCTAATGAAAGGTAGTTTATAGCCTTTTATTATATTTAAGACAGAACTTGATACGTTGAGCTCTCTCCACCGTTCTTCAAAAGAATGAAGTTGACCTTCGTAGCTTACCTTAGCATCCTGCGATGAGTGTTCCAAGTTTACTTGCGACGATGATATTGCCCGCTCCGACGGTAAGACTTGGTTTTGTAATTCGGAGACGGGCGATTGTAGTTTAAAGGACGTTTGTCCTTTCTGGCATAATCATCAGTACTTTTTGACTGTTTTCCAGATGAGTACTTTGGGGACGGCACACTTGGCTTGTCCTTACTATATGTAAAGTGACTTGCCGAGTCATTTTTCGGCTTTCCGATTTCTTGACTTACTTTTCTTAAGTTAGTAGCGGTTTTTACTTGAGTACTGAGGTCATCTCCATAGAGCATCGGGTAAATTGGAGATTTAAAAAGCACCTCTTGCATGCTTGGATCTTTCACACAAGACCTTATTTGTTTTCGTCTAAAGATAGACAGTGAATACTGCGTACCAAGAAGGTAGCGTCCTGCATCACTCAGAGTACTGATGATTTGACTCTGCGGGACATTGGTTTTTCCGTCAATAAGAGACGAAGTCAGGCTGCCTAATGCTGTCAAGGTGACAGCTATATTATCTTGAACTCTCTTAAGTTCGTTGTCTTTATCTCTGTAGTATTGAGATATAATTCGATTCATTTCTGGGTTTAAGGCAGGACCTGACAATTCGCAATTCTGCGGAGGGATAAAGGTTTTCTTTATCTTTTCTCTCTCCTCCTTTGGTAATCCACTTTTAGCTATCGGTCCCCATCTGGAAGAAATTTCTGGATGAAAATCTGGACCAGTTTGTGCCTGGGATCCTGGAACAGTTCCTAAGAGCTGTTTTGTTTCATCGTCTACTACATGTATTTCCAGGACGTCATCATCGTCCAAAGTAGACTTCTTTTTGTCACTGACAGATTCGACAGAGCTAGATCTGGAGTCAATGTTTTCCCTCTGTGATGAGTTGGAAGGTGCTCTATGTAGCGATCTGCTTCTACGTTTCCGGGGAGAACGAGAACGCTCCCGTGAACGAGACCTTCCTGGCCAATCGTGAGATTGCCTAGTCTCCAGCACTTTACAAAGTGAATCCAGTTTTTTCTCCAGCGAGGAAATTCTGCTGGATACTTCCCTGTGGCTAGATTTTTTCTTTTTTGAATGACGTCGTTTAGACTTTTCCGATGAAGATGACGACGAAGAAGGCATAATTCTAAAGTTCACTTATTTATTCGGTAACATTAGAATAATGACATTACAGTTTAATAATAAGATATATTGTCCACTCCGTCAACGGTTACCTGGTTATACCTTCGATATTATTAAAATATGAGAAGTGTTTTAAGTTTGGATTTGATTCACAATTGACGAGCAGGTGACCAAAATGTACTTTATTGGACGTATTTTCAACAGAAAATTAAAATTTGAAGCAATATTTCCAAAAATTTGTCGCAACAAAAAACAGTGGATGTGATCAACAGCCACAAAACAAAAGGAATGGCTGAATATGGCCGGGCACGGGTATATATGGTGTGTGATTGTCTTCTCTTTGAATATTGTGGAGACAACAGCCGGAAACATAGGGCACTACATAGTATGGAATAACTGATGTAGAGGTCAGGACGACCGCTGTATAATTCCTTGTCGTCAAGGTGACAACTAGTATTTTTATAATTGTATAATTGATTATTAATTAATTATTTTGCCTACACTCAAGGTGCCTAGACATATTCATCCCCCAAAAATTGGTCCACTATTGGTCTAATTTTATTTATAAATTGAGTATGGCATCACCTAGGTAGGGTTGTCTAGGCACCTTGTCTACACTATTGTTGCAAACAACAGAAAAATTCGAAATTGGCAAACAAAGCAGTATTCTACAACAGGGAACAAAAAAGCAATGAGTGGAGTTATGGAGAAAAGGAAATTGCTTTATCGCACTTGGTTTTACGAGCTATTTAGCCGTATAAACATCAATTAGAAATATAATTAAGGAGAAAAAGCAAAAAAGTAATAAATGTTGCTTTTGCGTTCCCTTGAAAATACAATATACCCTTACTTAATGTCATGAAAAATGTCAACAAAATGACCGCCGGTAGGCAAGGAGGCAATAAAAGCGTATATTTTGCAAATATTGTCAGCCAATCAGAAGAAAGACGACAATGCCTTAGGTGTCATTTTATTATTTTATCTTATCAATAAAGGAAAGGACATCTTTAATGCCTTAAATTCTTGCTCTTCAACGGCCTTGCCCCTGCCTCCTTGCAACAAATAATATTTGGATTCCTTGTCCACGTATTGGGAGAGAGTAGAACTATTGAAAGAATGAGCTGTCCAATAAACATTTGCGACTGTAATTGTTTCTATTTGTTTGTTCATCAGTGGAATCAACTCTTCTGGGTCACATCCAGAAGAAAACTGAATAAACAGCTGATTAGGGTGCAAATGAGTCAAGAATGTCACCACGTGATCCATAGAGAACCCAACTAGACTGAGTTTGTACACTCCCCTCACTCCCCCAACCACCCTTGTATCGTTGGGCAGTAATTTTTCTTTGCGGCTGCGAGTGGTGTCAAATGCTTGAATGTGGATGTTGCTAACAGTTGGTGGGAGGAGGTCAACGTCCACGTCCAATTCTTCCACCCCCCAAAATAGAATATTCGTCACTGAAACTGACTTGAAGTGAGACAAAACTGAGGAAGCAATAATTCTTCTCAATTCCAAATATTTCAAGTTGGGCAAATCAATTCCTCCACTCACAAATACTTGAGAGTTATTTTCTAAATGAAGTTTTTCAATTGAGGGTGGCAGAAGAGAAAGATCCACAGAAGAATAACCGATATACATTGTATTCAGTGGCACTGACTGGAAGTGAGACGAAAAAGAGGAATAATTCATCCCTTCCAATATCAAATCTTTCAGGTTGGGCAAATCAACTCCTCCACTCACAAATACTTGAGAGTTCCTTTGTAAAACGAGCGTGAGAATTGAGGGTGGCAGAAGGGAAAGGTCCACAGAAGAATTTTCTATGATAATGATATTCAATGGCACTGACTGGAAATGAGACAAACAAAAAGAATTCATTTCAAGTAAGTGCAACTGGTTCAAGTTGGGCAAGTCAATTCCTCCACTTGCAAATACTTGACAGTTAAATTCTAAATTAAGCATTTGAATTGACGGGGGCAGAAGAGAAAGGTCCACGGAAGAAGCAGAACACCATATCCAGGGTAGCGATATTTCCATGCTTGGTGTATCCATAGAGACTTTCGCTATTTGGTTGAGACTTGCAGTTTCCTTGACAATTCTCTTCATTTCTTCCTCCTTGCCCAACCGGAAGTACAACTTCAATAGAAATAGTCGAATATTCTCTTTTTTGGGGATTTCGTGGAGGTCCACGAGTTGTTCCTCTTTCTTGGATTGGAATATTTCCCGGAGTGCTTTCATTTCAATGTCTATTTCTTCTTCAGTCATGTTCATGTGAACTGTGTCGCTGTCTTTCTTTTGCAGTTCATCAAACATTTCGCGAATGATGGTTGCAGCATCTGCCAACTGTCCGTTGCATTCCAAACAAACAGCCAAATTGTAGCGAGAAGTCGAGGAATTTTCTCTTTCTTGGATGAGTTTTGCCAAATGGACGGCTTCTTCAGTTTTGTTTGCTTCCAGCAATATCTGCCATTGTTGTACTGGTTGGCGGAGGTCAACGGCCACGTCTCCAAATCTAACAGTCGTCAATGATGGAACTGACTGGAAGAGAGACAAACAAGAAGAATTCATTCCTGCCAATGTCAATTCCTTCAAGTTATGCAAATGTACTCCTCCACTCACAAATACCTCACTATTCCTATGAAAATACAGCGTGTGAATTGAGGGTGGCAGAAGGGAAAGGTCCACGGAAGAAGAAGCGGTAAATATTTCAATCAGGGAAACTGACTGGAAGTGAGACAACCAAGAAGTATTCATTCCTTCTAATGCCAATCGTTTCAGGTTGGGCAAGTCGATTCCTCCACTTACAAATACTTTAGAGTTACTTACAAAACTCAACTGTTCAATTGAGGGTGGCAGAAGGGAAAGGTCCACAGAAGAAGAATCGATAAATATTGTATTCAGTGGCACTGACTGGAAGTGAGACAAGAAAGACAAATTCATTCCTTCTAATTGCAAGTGTTTCAAGTTGGGCAGGTCGATTCCTCCACTCAAAAAAACTTCAGCGTTACTGTGTAAAATCAGCCTGCGAATTGAGGGTGGCAGAAGGGAAAGGTCCACAGAAAAAAAATCGATAAGTATTGTATTCAGTGGCACCGACTTGAAGTGAGACAACCAAGAAGAATTTATTCCTGTTAATGTCAATTCCTTCAGGTTGGGCAAGTCGATTCCTTCACTCACAGAGACCTCTGTTTTATTTAGTAGGAGTATTTGGAGTGAAGGTGGCACAAGAGAAAGGTCCAAAGAAGAATTCAATACTTCTATTTCATTTGTTGGCCCACCCAAATGCAAGTCTATTTCATGGTCGTTTACCTTGAGGCAATAATTTGCATCAGCCACAGACAGAGTTTTCAATATTTGCTTGACACTTGCAGTTTCCGTAGCAATTCTTTCGACTTGGTCTTTCTTCCCCATACGAAAGTACAACTTCAAAAGAAATAGTCGGATATTCTCTTCTTTTAACTTCTCTTTCAACAATTGTTCATCTTTCTTGGATATTTCCTCTACTATTTGTAATTCAATGTTTGCTAACTTTGCTATTTCCTCTTGAGTCGTGTTGCCATTGTTCTTTTCTTTGTTTGACAGTTTCCCATGCATTTCTTGAAGGATGGTTGCGGCCTCTGCCAACTGTCCGTTGTGTTCCAAACAAACAGCCAAATTGTACAGAGATATTTCCAGAATGCCTCTTGCCAATTGGACCGCTTCTTCAGTTTTGTTTGCTTTCAACAGAGCTTCCAAGTTTAGTAAAACTTTCCAACATCGAGTTTTTCTACTCAATGAATCCCCTTTCGGTGGTCTAATCCCAAAATTGACACTGGTCAAATCTTATTATGTTAGTATGGCATCACCTAGGTAAGGGTTGTCTAGGCACCTTGATTTTACCAATACACAGGATAATCAGTTTAGGTACTTACGTAATGATTTCAGCGAAGGAAATCCACAAATATATATATTAATATATAATAATATTATTAAATATATATATTATTAAATCTTATATAAATATTTGATAAGTCTTTATGTTTGCAAGGGCGTCCAACTTCTGTTCTCCACTATGCAACACTAATAATGAAATAACTCCATGTAATGTGCACAAGTACAACTTTATTATCAGGATGTCTCAAAGCCACACAGTCATAGCGTGAGATATATCATTATGATTACTACCGTATACTCCGAATTAATTCACCCTCCGGCAATCTGTTTCAAAATAAAGAATGATCCTGTCAATGCATTACTGATTAATCGGCAACTTCAGGGAACCATTTCTTCACCGCTAGTCACTAATCACTTTTTCAAATCACTTTGTACTTTGCGAAAGTGAAAAGCGAATAGTATTTTCGGTTCACCAAAATCTTGCCAAATGTTTTCACTTTTCAAAGAATTCTGCCATAGTGAATAGTGCCAACAAGGGTTACCCACGCCAAGTAGTGCCTTGCAAATTATCATGGCCGAAATATGAAGGGAGCATAAATACTAAAGTACATGTGGCCGTGATGATAGCAGAGACTCACACACATACAAGCTAATTTACACTGTTGCATGAATAACCTTCAATCTCAATGCAGAATTTTATGAATATTGCATAGAATTGTCGCTATGCACTATGCACATCTATTGTTTGGTGAAAGGAAAATATGGCAAAAGTCACTTTTCTCTAGTCATATTTTGCTTTTCACTTTTTACTATTTCATTTGCAATGGTGGAACGCATTTTGAAAATATTGTTGCGATCTTCTTTACGTTTGAATATTCGCTCCAATTTTTGCACGTTCCCTTTAATTTTCTTTGCGATAAAATTATGATCTCCAAGGAAATTAAAAGAGAAATATGATATTCGCCCTTCTTTGGCGCCTTATCTCAATTATTAACAGTTGACCCTTTCCACATTAAATGGAAAATAATTTCCGAGCGTTTTTGCTGAAATTTCATAAGTTTTCATAAATTATTTTTTTATTTCAATTCTGAGGTTGAGTATCGCTAAAAGCCTCTGAACGTTTGTAGCCCAGATATTTTCCGTTCCTGTACTTATTTAACTTTTGTAAGTATAATCGCTTTTGAGTTGCGGTTTTTTTTTGTAAATGGATTTTTTCACCTAATATGATAGTCCGATAGCCAGGCTGCTGTCAGGAATATCCGAACCTTAATAGAAAATACAACTCTTGTTTTTCAGTTTTCCTAACTTGGTCTATCCCAAAACGACTTAATTACTGTGGTAATTAATTATTCTTATATACTGGTGCAAATCAAAAGTCTTCATAATAGGATATGGGATCGATGCAATGTAATTTGATACCTTTGTGGGAACGGAAGGGAAAGGGTTACAAATGTCTGTGTCCCCATGGTTTATTTTATACCTGCCCATGTAAACGGTCCCACTTAGCACCACTTTATGTCTAACCGTGTTTTCTACAGGTTTTTACCTTCTTATTTATTTCGCAATGTTTTTATTTTGTTTATCCCCAAAATGGGCTAATCTTCTACGCCCTGAGACTATAGACACTGGAAATCAAAAAGCCTTGACCCCAAATTTATGGGTTTTGAAGCTCATAGTAATCCACGTCGAAATAATCCTCCACCTCAATTTATGCATTTACTTTACTGTGGGCAAATTGCAAAATGTATACTCTCATTTTCTGCTCTATGGAAGACCCCTGTGGTCCACATTCGTCATTTAGGAGCAATCTCATAGGTTGATTTGAGTTTAATATAATCCATGAATAAATGCGAGTTTATATTTATGGATTATAATAGAATAATTGGTTGAGCAACTATCTCTCTCTCTCAGAGGACATTCTTATCGCTTCTTATGACGACGAACTTATATAGACATGGACGGATAATAATATTCAACAACCAGACTATTCATTTGTATCCATAAGTAGGTATTCAGTAAACAATTTTGACTGCATAAATAAATAAACCATTGCAACCAATGCACATAATGAAGTAGCGGAAGCGACACAGAATTAACTCTCATATTTCACAGCGGTAGCATTAAATCCACGAGATTATCACTCATAAAAAGTTTTGTTCATAAGGTATAGAGCCACTAGACGGGCAGACGGACGACTATACTGACAGACAGACAGACAGACAGACTGCCCAGGGTATTACTATAAAGTAGCTTCCTGCATACACAACACTTTTGGTAATTCATGGAACTGTAGGCTCTATATAAATCAATTTTTTTAGTGGATGCTATTGATCGATCACACCCATTTTCGCAGGGGACCTTCCTCGGGACCCCAAGAACATACACTAAAAGTTTTAGCGAATTATATTAAACCGTTCATGAGTTACAGAGCCGACAGACAGACAGACAGATTGTTCCGCGCATTATTATAAAGTAGCTACCGCTACTTAATAAATCATACATTGAAAGTTAAGTATTTATCGGCAGGTCACAGGTTAAGTATTACTGTGTTATTGGACGACCAGTTCAAGATAAAGTAAAGTTGTAAATATTATTACACATTCAAAAAATCAAAAAAATTGCAATCAGCCTTTCAAATTTTAATAATTTACCCCTGCGCGTGAAGAGATGTTTCATTCAAAAAATCTTCCATTCAACTGTAAAAAAAATTTCGCGCTCCGCGCAAATAATTGTTTATATTGTTTAAATGCAAAACGGAAAACCCAAAAGTGTGCAATTGGTCGTTTTTCATGCGCTAAATGCCTCCTCAAGTACTATAATAATTATAAACAGTTTCACGTTATTACGTCTCTTTCTCTATTGGTCGAGGAATAATGTCAACTAGAAATGAGGCTTCCCAAATAACTAGAATTCTCGCCTAGGTCCCCGCGGGTACCCAGAGCCGCGGGGACCTACCTTTGGCTACGACAATTACGGATTACAAATTTCACTGCACTTTTATGGCTTTGTCTTTTTAGCGTTGTTTATATGATAAATGACATTAAAAATGACCAATTCGTTTTGTAGAAACTCTTAACATCAGCAAGGACCAGAAGAATGAGCAGCAGAAGACTCAGTACCTACCTACCAAAAAGTGAGCTAATACAATTAAGCTTATTTGTGATTTTGGTAAAGTACTATTTTAATTGATGCCAAATGTTTTCAATTACTAAAAAGCCTTATGGCATTGAAATTGAGACTCCATGGATAATTGGAATAGAAAATAAAATTGATAAACTTTTGCATAACAATCGAACTTCCTGATATTAAGGACTACTCTTTTACTGTTGCGATTGGGAAAGACAGATTGATATCATTCCGCTCATCCGAGCCTCAAAATTATGTATTTAATATTCTTACTTTTTGATATTTATTTCGCGAAAAAACCATTTCATCGGACAATACTTGCACATAAAACTAAAAAAGTGTCTACCTGGGAAAATATAGCCAACTATTTTAAGAAATCCTACATCTTTTCCGTGTTTAAAAATGGATTATAATTCTGCAGTGGCTGAAGACGATCATTTTTCTACTTAATTCTAATTGAGGAGCAAGCCATAAATGTTAAGCGATAACGGAGCTAGTAGTAAATGGAGTAGTGAAGACTTTAAAAATGTTATTTTATATACAGTAGTCTGACCAAAAAAAGCAAAATTAACCAAATTGTCATTGATTGCTCAGAATTTTGCAATTTTCAGTGCAAATGCATAAAATAAAATCATAATATGATATTATATACAAATGCATCGCAATAACTGAATGCTAACTGTTCATTAGCTAATAACTGTTTACCGCTCACATAATAAAGGCATCCAAGTTCCGAAAGCAAACAAAGCATTTGACGAATTTAAAATATGAAGTCCGTAATTAACGTAAACAGAGCTAGATCAATAATGTATAAGAATTCTTTTGTATTTGTCAAAAATCCGTTGGTTCTAGTGAATTACTAAATTAACTGGTTTATTGTCATTCTGGTTAACCCATTATTAAGTAGCGGAAGCTACTTTATAATAATGCCCGGAACAATCTGTCTGTCTGTCTGTCTGTCTGTCTGTCTGTCTGTCTGTCTGTTGGCTCTGTAACTCATGAACGGTTTAATATAATTCGCTAAGACTTTTAGTGTATGTTCTTGGGGTCCCGAGGAAGGTCCCCTGCGAAAATGGGTGTGATCGATAAATGACATCCACTAAAAAAATTGAATTTTATATATAGAGCCTACAGTTCAGCAACCGCTGCTGCTCAGTTGCCATAGAAAAACTATAAGCTTAGACTCGCTTCGCTATATATAACACTTAAAGGCATAATGTCTTGCATATCAGTGGAGGCGGAACTATGAGTGGGGAGGATAGGATGAAAGTCGCGCGCTCTTCCATCATTGGAGACAAAGTCAAAAGCTCAGGGGCAACCCCGTCAACACACGATTAGCTTAAAAATCTTCACGTTTGAAGATGCACCTTGCGAGTTATGTATATACAACAGAGTGTTGGCTTCATCTCTATTTTGTGACCAAAAGTGTTGTGTAGCTGGAAAATTGTATAGAGATAAGATAAGTAAAGATATGCACGTAAGTGGTGCATTCTTACCACTACTTAAAATTTTTCTATTGTGTCGCTACGGTTCAGAGGACGCTGTTAAATCTGTGTCGCTTCTGCTACTTCATTAAATGCATTGGTTGAATGGTTTATTTAAATATATTGTGAGACTGTATAATTTATTTGGCAATATAAAAATGATTGTGCAAATAAGTACATACAAGAAATTCTGCTTAATCCACGAATGTTATTTAGAATCCGAAATAAAGTGTAAATAAAATTTTGGATTTGCATTTCAAACCAAACGATTTCCTAATTCTTCAGAATTGGAGATTTTTATACTTTTCTACCTTAATAACAGGTAATTTTGATTTCATGAGCGTCCCTAGTAATAATGTCAAACGGTTAAAGTGACGTCTACACTGAATAATGGTACTGGACTATCTATCTAAATAAACTATAAATAACGACTGGCCATGAGGGAAATAGTACTGTAAACATAGACAAGGTAATTGTTTTGATAACTGCGTACCAGAAGTAAAAGACGAAAATTTGAATTCTTCTTCGTCCTTCATACCTGACCCGAACAAGTAACAAATTGTGCACTCTGCTCGTTTTAAGAAATAGAACTGTCATACTAATTCGAATTTCATAAAATATCATTTCGAAAAATGATTTCGACAAAATATCTTAAATGTTTGGCATTCGCTGTTAAAGTGGCTCTGTTCTTTGGAGGCGGGGAGCATACTTGGAATTCTAAAACTAACACCATTGAGAAACTGAATTCTAAATTTTACAGATTGAAGCACATAACTATAATGGGAGGAGTTATTGCTCATGCTGTGATAAATATTCTTAGATTAGCTCATGCGTACTTCTCCACGGGCAATTTGACTGGACATTTCCTCAGTGTAATATTGGTTGTGTTTTTCATGTTGTATGCTCTTCTTGCCTTGGCAAGTTTGCTACTGACAAATTATGTGGTTCTTTATGCAAATCTTTTTCTTCGATCACTAACAAAGTTTGCAAGTAAATTCATTTCCTTTCTGAAATAATTAATAATTAATACCACATTCTGATTAACCTGTTCCAAAATAATCCAAATTTTCTTTTTATTTACAGAAGAACACTACAGAAATCCAAAATTAAATGTTACATCCCAGCTGGACAACTTTCTAGTATGCTTTTCCTTCTCCACATATGCTGTACCTTGGCTTATACTAATCTTCTACATTGTAACACAAAATGAAATGGCATATTTGCCAACACTCATTCCAAACGAATACAGACATAGTATTTTTACAATACTTTACGCTTTGGTATTAATGATTTGTATATACGCAGTTTTGGGCTTCGTGGCTATCAATTTGCTTATCAATTGGATGACATTTTTCTGCTCTGTGAAGATTTGTGGAGAAATAAGGTAGGAAATGCGAAAGTTCTTTCGATATTTATGTTTCTTAGTGTCGTGTTGTTGAAATCTAATTTTTTCTACTTGCAGACATGGAAATCAATCGTCCATTACAAAGGATTCGTGTAGAGAAATAGAATCTGTAATAAATACGGTTAGATCCCATGCGATAATGTTAAAAGTATACGATGATGCATACCGCAATTTGTTTGTGCCCCTTAGGTCACTACTGACTCGTTCGATTTTTATTTGTAATTTTGTTCTAATTACCTCATTTTCTAAATTAAGTGCAATCGAGAGCTTATTGTTTTTCGATACAGGTTTGGCTTTTCTAGTATCCTGGTTAGGAATTCTTATTGCTAGTGCAGAACTGCATAGAGCAAGTCGCAGATGCAGAAAATCCTGGACATTTTTCTCCAATCCGCGTAATAAATATACAGAAATGTACGTCCGCAAGTTCTGTTTATCTTGGAAACCAATTAAAATCAAAATTGGGGATATATCCTCAATAAATAGGACGTCGCTTCTAAAATACATTTTAGTAATTAGTAGGGGCACCATGAAACTCCTTTTTGCCAGATCACATTAACGGCCTTCATCTTTCTTTCTCCCAGTGCCCTTCGGTCACACGAGTGATAGAAATTCTGAAAAATGTCAAAATTACCTTTAAATTTTTTTTAAAATCATTCATTTCTCATAAGAGGAGACCTTAAAATGTATTAGGACACCAAAACTATTTAATTACGTAGCTAAACATTAAATTTGAATTAAATTGATTAAATTAAAAATTGCTTTGACGAGGTCTTGGAAGTATCCTTTCAAAATATAAAGATGTTCTACTTAAATATATTGCTTACTATAATTCACTGTTTATTTGATATTAGCCCTCTTGGAAGAGTTTTTAATAAGACTTCGTTTATTCCGGAAAGCCAGTTCTTGATCCCTCTTAATCCTTTGTTCAGAGGCGGCTCTGGGTACCCGCGGGGCCCTAGGCGAGAATTCTAGTAATTTGCGAAGCCTTATTTATGGGCCGACATTATTTCTGGACCCACAAAGAGACGTAAAAATGTGCAATTGTTTGCATGCCAGCATGAAAAAGCTGACCAATTACACAATTTTGGTTTGTGTTTTGATGGCATTTGAGTCTGCATTAAGCAATATAGACAATTATTCGCGTGGAGCGCGAAAATTTTTTAGCAGTTAATGGCAAATTACGAAATGAAACATCTCCTCACGCGCAGCGCAAAATTGTTAACATTTGAGACAATTATAAAATGAGACGTCTATTCGCGCGTAGCGCCAATTTTTTAAAGAATTGATTGACTATTATGAAATGAAACGCTTATTCACGGGCAGCGCTAATTTTTTTCCAATTGATAGACTATTGTGGAATGAAACGTTTATTCAAGCACTAAATTTTTTTCCAATTGATAGACTATTATCGAATGAAACATTTATTCACGCTCAGTAAATTTTTTTATTGTTTTGCTGCAAAAGTGAAAATATGTTTACTTGTCTATGTCTAAAAGCTCCCAAAATTATCGATAGGTTAATGTTTTTCTTAAAGTACAAAACTTGTGTTTTATTTGCTGTGGTCAGCTTAATATTTTTTCGCTGACCGGCCAAGCGCGGGGCCCCCACAGGCGCGGGGCCCTAGGCGGTCGCCTAGTCCGCCTAGTGGTAGAGCCGGCCCTGCTTTGTTTCATGCAACAAAATAAATCTCATACCTTTGAGAATCCTATCGACCCACGACGGCTCTACATTTCCAAACTTAAATATTTTCGAGAATCAAAATATTAGCTGTAATTCAAAATTCATAAATAACTCCGTATTGCAATATTCATAATATGTAAATAATAAATAAATGAATTTAAAGTTAGCAATAAAATAAGAAAAGCATTCAATGAAAGAAACATCTCGAAGAAACAGTCGGTTCATTTCTGTATTCCACAAAATAAACAGGCACTTAAAAGTACCTTAAAAGTTAAAAGCACATTCATGAGACACAATTACTGGTTAATGTTAATGTAATGACTCCAACAGCTTTATTTTATAATATAATTCAGTCTACCTAAATGAAAGAAGTAAGGAGTGTGATTAGTGATTGTAAACCATTTTCTGTGCCATTTGTTTCCATTCCATGTTGACTAATAGTTACGAAAAATTACTCCAATGTACTATTTGCACAATCAATAATTTCTCAATTTGCAACTTAATTCCACATTTCACCATTTCAGCAGTAAACTTCCCTACTGTTGGAAAAACAATTAGTTTTATGTGTGGTGAAATATGAAACAAAAAATTGGAATTTAAATAAGTAATTGAATAAATACCTAATATTTTTCTGAATAAGGTTTTCCTCCACTAAATAAATTCAATTTTTTCGATTGTTAAAACTGTAAACCCTGTCTCCTTGCAAAATCAATAGCTCTGGCAGACAGACATGATTTGATCCTGCAAGCCTGCAATTTGCAAAGGGCACCTACTTAATTTTTTAATGCATATGTGCAATAAATTTACCTTAGATATTTGAATTCCCTATAATTTTCCATTGGAAAACTAAGAAAGTTTTTATTGTACGTATAGCAAATAACCATAAAATATAATTTCCATTAGTGTACCTTTGAATGCAACACAAAAGTCATCAATATTCGTCGAACTCTAACCACAGTGTACTAATACTTTTGGAACTATTAACGAAGTTTACAAAGTACTAAGTATAAATATTTTGTCGACTTAACTAATTTACAACAATAAATTGAAGTAATAAAATGATTTCAAAAAAGTATTTAAAATATTTGTCATTCGCCATTAAAATGTCCTTATTTTTTGGTGGATTGGAGCATTCGTGGGACGAAAAAAATATTGCTATTGTGAAACTAAATTCAAAATTTCACAAGATAAAGCGCATTACCGTCATGAGTGGAGTTATTGTCCATACTGTAATAAATATTGTACGAGTGGCCTATGTTTTCATCACGACAGGAGATTTATCTGAACATTTACTCAGTGTTGTATTCACAGTGTTTTTTATGTTGTATGCCTCATTTGCCATCTTGTGTTTAACGAAGATCAATTATGTCGTTTATTACGGAAATCTTATTCTACGGGCACTGACTACATTTGCAAGTAAGTTCCGCTTAACTTGTTTATTTTATCTACAGTGAAGGGCATAAGTCACGCGCCATAGGATTTTGCATGTAATGTTTGAAAAAACCTCTCAAATTGTTTGAGAGGCATCTTCAAACATTATATCCATTGACATTTCCCTATGGTGCCTGACTTTTACCCTTCACTGTAGTATTGGAAAGGCTCGAAAATTATTAGTGCATTAATGCTGGGAAGAACTACCAAGGATATTTATTGTCATTATATATTGAAAATAAATTACTGGGTCATAAATATGATACTTTTCTTGTAGAGGACCACTACAAAAATGCAAAATGGAACATAACATCAAATATGGATAAATTCCTTCTGCTGTTCATCATCTGTTTGTACAGTTTGCCTTGGACCTTTTTAGTTTTCTACTTCAGGACTAGGGATGCAATTTTATATATGCCAACACTCATTCCAAAGCAATACCAATATTTTGCTTTCCCAATACTGCCGTATGCCTGTGGACTAGTTTATTGCACGTATGGAATTCTAAGCTTTGTCTCCTGCCACATAATTCTAATCAACTTCATGACTTTCTTTTGCGCTGTGAAAATATATGAAGAAATCAGGTATCCATCCAAATTCTCATTTCAAAAATTTCAAAATATTTATGTAATAATGATGGATTTTATGGTGTATGATTTCTACTAATTGTAATTTGCAGGTATGGAAAAAGATCCCTAATAACTAAGGATTCGGTTAGAGAAGTAGACTCTGTGGTCAACATAGTCAGATCCCATCAAATAATTATAAAAGTGTACGATGAAGCATATCGAGCGTTTTTAGCGCCACTTCGCTCAATATTGACTCGTTGTATTTTAGTTTCCAATTTTATTCTAATTACTTCATTTTCTAAATTGGCTTTAATTGAAAAACTACTGTTTTTCTCTGTAGCCTATTGTAGTCTAGTGGCTTGGCTGGGAACGCTTATTTCAGGAGCAAATTTAGGTCGTGCAAGTAGCAAATGTCAGAAATCGTGGACACACTACTCGAATCCATGTAATAAGCATAAAGAAAAGTATGTCCGTAAGTTTTGTTTATCGTGGAAACCTAGTTTAATTAAAATAGGTGATGTATCTACAATGAAAAGGAGGTCGATTCTAAAGTATATTTTAGTAATTAGTCGCGGAACAATGAAAATGCTTTTTGCAAGGTAAAATATGACAAAATCAATAAATTTATCTTTACCATTCCTTTTCAATTTTAAAATGCTAATTTAAAAATAAAAAAATTAAATAGTAAATATAAATAGTAAATACTTTAAACAAAATGTCGTCTTTTGTGCATTATTTCATTTTTTAACTGAAAACGACAGTATTGTTGCAACCATCAGAATTAAACCTGATTTTGTCATAATTAAATTAAGTTTTCGAGAAAGTAACAGTTTTGCAGACCATAAAGATTGTCGGTTGATAGCACAATGTGTGCATACATACTCTTCCAATTTTCCAATTAATATAAATATAGTGGTAAATGTCAGATTAGAAATTGATAGTACATTTAATTCTTTCAATCTACTCTTTAATCTTTAGAATTTTAAAGATTGCTTCGCCATTTTACAAACCCAATAGTTTGCAGTAGAAATAATTTGATTCCGCAAACCTGCAATTTGCAATAACATATAGTCTCAGGGGATACATTTATAATAATATTAGTAGGGAAATAAATTGCGTATTGAAAACTTAGCAAAAATAGAACTTGCCATACTTAAAACTATACATTCAAGCTGGGACCAGGATCACTTTACCACTCCCCACAAAGCCAAGTATATGCACATCTGTTTCTTTCTTGTAGGCTATTGAGGTGAGAAAGGTATTGCAACTTTTTGGAAAACTGTGTCCGTATTTTTTGACTGTGATCTTGTACCTAACAAATACAAGCAAAAAAGTTGTGGGACATGTATCTGGCTTTCGAAAGAGGTATTGCACAATGTTCTTCAACTTTCATGGAAGAAATCAGAGCAAAATTACTGAAAAAGTTCGCAACAAAGTCTGAAAATTCCATGTGATGTAAATCGCCGAAAAGCCATTACATTGCTTTAGAAATTCTGTTCCTATTTCTTGCATGAAAGTCATAGAAGGCTGTGCAATACCACTTTTGAAAGCCAGATGCATTTCCCACAACTATCTTGCTTGTATTTGTAAGGTACAAGGTCACAGTCAAAAAATATGAACAAAAATTGAATAAAAATCATTTTTATTGTATTAGTAGTAATGACTCTAAACATGGCGCAATAATAATGTTGGAAACTTATTTAAAGACGTTTGCAGAGTATTGATAAATATTAATTGGTCTAATAAAATGATTTCAAAAAAATATTTAAAACATTTGTCATTCGCTGTAAAAGTGGCTTTATTCTTTGGTGGATTGGAGCATACATGGGATGACAAAAACAATACTATTGTGAAAGTAAATTCAAAATTTCACAAAGTGAAACACTTTGCTGTTATGAGTGGAGTTATTTTCCATACTTTCATAAATATTGGAAGACTGGGTCATGTATTCTTCACGAAAGGAGATTTATCTAAACATTTTCTCAGTGTTGCATTCGCAGCGGCTTTTGTAATGTATTCTATATTTGCCCTGGTGTGTTTAACGAAGCTTAATTATATAGTTTCCTATGGAAATCTTTGTCTACCAGTATTGATCAAGTTTGCAAGTAAGTTCCGCTTAATTCGCTATTATTTTATTTTATTTACATTTACAAACTCTTATTATATTATAAGATTCGAAAATTATTAGCCAAATATGAGGAAATGAATTATTATCGATAAATAATTTTATTTCTTGCAGAGGAGCATTATAAAGATACAAAATTGAACATAACACCTAAAATAGACAAATTTCTTCTGTTCTTTACAATCTGTTTGTACAGCGTACCATGGGTGTTTTTACTTTTCTATTTGGGAACTCGAGATGCAATTTTGTATTTGCCAACACTCATTCCGAAGGAATACCGATACTTTGTTTTCCCAATACTGCCCTATTCAGTTGCACTAGTTTTTGCTTCCTACGGAATCTTAAGCGTCTGTGTCTGCTACTTCCTACTCAACTTTGTGACTTTCTTCTGCTTTGTGAAAATTTATGAAGAAATTAGGTATCAAAAATCGCCTAAAAAGCCAATTTCATATTTTAAAAACATTTACGAGATATTTTCTTTAATAATAATGGTTTCTACTATTTTAATTTACAGGTATGGAAAAAGATCCCTGTTGACAAAGGATTCGGCTAGAGAAGTAGACTCTGTGGTCAACATAGTCAGATCCCATCAAATAGTTCTAAAAGTGTACGATGAAGCATATCGAGCGTTTTTTGTACCAATTCGCTCAATATTGACACGTAGTATTTTAGTTTGCAGTTTCATTCTAATTACTTCATTTTCTAAGTTAACTGTAGTTGAAAGACTAATGTTTTTCTTCGTAGTTTATTGTAGTTTTGTTGCTTGGTTGGGAACGCTTGCTGCCGGTGCAAACTTAGGTCGTGCAAGTAGCAAATGCCGGAAATCGTGGACACATTATTCGAATCCACGTAATAAACACACAGAAAGGTATGTCCATAAGTTCTGTTTATCTTGGAGACCTATTCAAATAAAAGTAGGTGATGTTTCTACAATGAACAGAAGATCCATCTTAAAGTATATTTTAGTAATTAGTCGTGGAACAATGAAAATGCTTTTTGCAAGGTAAAATGTGACACAAAACCAATTCGCTTTTCATTCATTTTTAACTTATAAAAAACAAACATGCAGTAAATAAAATTTTAATAAAATGTTATGCATGGCTTTTCTGAAATAAATCTTATAACAAATCAAAGGTTTATCAATCATACTGCACCAAGCAGGATTAAAACTATCCCTGGTTAATTTAATTTTCATTTACGAAATCCAAAGAATTGCATTTTGCTAAACCATCAGAAAGCTGAATCGATAACATCATTATAATGACAAATTCTAGACTCGACATTTTCAGTGCTTTCAAAGGCAATTTATATTATTTGCTTATCTAGATTCTTAAAATCTGCTCCCCTTTTCCCTGTCATCGAGTTTATATCCTACTAATAATTTACAACGAAATACAGTTCAATAGCATTGCAAAGCAATTGAAAGAAATTATAGCCTATGATATTAACACAAACTTTGGATGAATTGCTCTACAATTTCCCAATTTCGATAGTCCTAAGATAAGGAAAGCTAGACATTTTATTAAAGTTCGAAAACAAACATCTCGATTTCGATATGTAATTCTTTGTACACTGTAAATACAAGAATGTTTAGTATTTTGTAATTTTGGTGCATTAAAATATTTAAATGTTAGAATATAACTTGCCAATATCGTAATTTTCATGCAATTACATCCTTTAAGATAAGACATCTGACATTCTGCGTGCACATATTATTAGTTAGTCCGATTACATTAAAAATTTAATTTCCATCGCATAAATCAGAGACAAAGATATTTAATAATTTTTTACCTTCTCTCCTTCACAAAACCGTGTTTTTCCTCACAGTTCCAATTTTTTCAATAGCTGGACAACATACAACTTTCCTAAAAGAGTTGTCTAATATTTTTTTTTAAAACCTCTTCGAAGATTAATAATGTTTCTTAGGAGGGCGAATTTCCAATGGAGGGTCTTATGTTTAAAACCTGTGTTTTCTCTCAAATTTTGAAATAGTACTCCAATAGAGGTCAATATTTTGAATGGGGGGCACTATATCGGTTAATACGGTATTTCAAAGTTGCTCAATATACCACACATTATATTATGCTTTTCTTAATGTTCGAAGCATTATATAGTTATTAGAGTCTTAAAACTCCTCCCACTTACTTCCTGGGACTTACATCTAGAAAACTACACTCACTGAATAAAACATTATGGGTTAAGATAGAGGGGGCGGTTGTTTTTTACTCTCAAAATCGCTTATTTTCAGTAAAGATTAGGTATTTGTACAACGTTAAATGTTGCCAATTGAATGTATTATAAATCTATATGCCATTCTGATTGCTGTACCCGTTCAAACGCGTACGGTAAGTTTAGAGGTAATCTACTAAGTAGTCCGTAGATGGTCCTAAGCAAAAGTACTCTACTTCTGTACTCCAAACCTTGAAACTTTCGAAATTTTGAATCCCTTATTTGCAAATTATAATTATTGCAAATAGTTTTCATTTAGTAATTATACAAGTAGTATTTATATACCCCATAATCAAAAATGATTTCAAAAAAGTATTTAAAAATCCTATCCTTGGCATTGAAAGTGTCATTTTTCTTTGGTGGAATGCCTTATACATGGGACGCCAAAAAGAACATTATGGTAAAGGTAAATTCACGGTTTCATCGTTTGAAGCACATTACTATTATGGCTGGGACACTTTTCCATACTTTAATATGCATTATAAGGTTGTTCCATGCATTCCTAATCACAGGAAATTTGAATGAACATTTAATCAGTGTTGTATTAACTGTGGTTATAATGTTGTATGCGGTTATGGCAGTGCAGAGTTTATTCACCGCAAAGTATACAGTTCTGTATGGAAATCTCTTTATACACTCCCTAACAAAATTTGCAAGTATGATCCGATTATTTCTGTAATTTTTTAAAATTCATTTTAAGTAATTTACATAAAAGTCGTGATTTCATTTTATCTGCAAGCTATCTGTAGTAACTTTTGATTTTTTGGTGTATTTTAGAGCAGTACTATAGAAATCCGAATTTAAATGTGACATCAAAACTGGACAAGTTAATGGTGGGCGTTTCCATTGTGTGCTACTGGATTCCTTCGGTTGTTCCTGCTTTTTACTACGCACGATGTACTAGGAAGGCCGTCACAAAACGCGTCGTACAATCCCTCCACTTTTCCAATCCTCGTGCACTTAAGTATGGAATACTCTATTTGACTTTTCGGAGTCCCATTTGACCTACCATATCTCCCAATAAATTGACGATGTTTACATATTTAGAAAGATAATTTTTCGCTTGATTTTTCTATGTAAATTATCGGCTGCGATTAAATGCGGTACAAAAGTTATAGCCAGTTATATTTTTATTTATTTCTATACGTTTACCCAACAGTCTACTCTGCTAGCAAGACAAAGGGCGCGTTTACATGTATTACTCAAATGCATGCACGCTGCAGTTAGCTGACGGTTACTCTAGGTTTGGTTATGTCGGGTTATTTATAACCGAACCTTTCTACCTTCCAACACAACCCTTTCTTATAATGAGCAAACCAATATTAAGGCTCAGTACAGTGTGCTACGGGACAAAAAATGAAATCATATACTTAACCACATTGATTCCAGAAGAATATCTACACCCTATAATTCCATTTCTTTACTCCTTGATATTTATGTTTGCAGTATACGCAATTCTATCCTTTTGTCTCATTAATGTTTTAATTCTCTGGATGTCATTTTTCTGTATTATCAAATTATACGGAGAAATTAGGTATTTACGCAGTATTTTTCGTAATTTGATGTAATCATCAAAGAAAGCAAGTTAAAATTTTACGAATTTTAAATATTTTATTACATATTCATAATAACTAATAATTTTATTCTAAATTACAGATACAGAAAAAATTGTGTCATAACAAAGAAATCTGTCAAGGAAATAGAATCTGTTGTAAATATCGTCAGATCCCACCATATACTTTTTCAAGTGTACGAGGAAGCATATCGCTATATATTTGTACCTATTAGATCAATGACCAATAGGTCAACTTTAGTTTGCATTTTTATATTAGTCACCTCATCATCTAAACTAAATTTAGTTGAAAAGGTATTATTCTTCTGCACGGCTCTGAATTGTCTTCTTACATGGTTAGGAATTCTTGTCTCTGGTTCACAGTTGCATCTTGCAAGTCGTAAATGTAGAAAATCGTGGACATTTTATTCTAATCCACATAAAAAATTTAATGAAATGTATATCAAAAAGTTCTGCTTATCGTGTAAAACAATTAAAATTAAAGTAGGTGATGTATCTTCAATGTCCACAATCTCCATTTTAAAATATACTGTAACAATTAGTAGGGGAACAATGAAAATGCTTTTTGCTAGGTAAAGCAACATCTCATTTTTTATACCTTTGCGTTTTGGGTACCGGTGAAATAAATACTTGCATAAATTACCGATATACTTATTATAGTGAACTTTAAACTTTTAAATGACAAAATCACTTAAAATGTTTTGTCCTAAGTGTTACACATTTTTGCTGTCATACTGAAACGATTAGTATCCAAAAAGGTCATTAAAAGCCACTTACGTTCTATTGGTTTGTTTGCGGCGTATTGAAATATCGAAAAACAATAATTAGACAGATAGCGTTTTGACCAAAAAATTTGGCAGACCTTAATTTTCGGTCGCCGACGCTAAATTTAAGGTTTTAGGTCGTAGGTCAACAATAAGTCGACCTAAAAAATAAGGATAAGGTACGACGTTATTTATCCGTACCTAAAATCAATAAGCATGAATCTGGATTTCATCAATCAAAATTTCCATGGAAACCATAGTAACAAATCCCGATTTAAGACTTGGCTGCCATTAGGGTATGACAGATAAGACAATTGAACGCTAACTGTGTGACGTAAATAGCGAGCACAAAATTTTGCGACCTTAAAATTTGAATTTAGCGTCATCGAGATAAGGTCACCGAGATAAGGTCATATCAGCGCTATCTGACTATTATCTACTTCCTTACCGCACCTTGGTATTTTAGTACACGAAATTACTACTAGAATGTCAAAAATGTAAAATTGCTGTACACGGTTCCTCAAAATAAAAATTGGCTCTACCCGACGATTAAATAACTATTAGAGTAGGGAACACAGTTTTAAAAATCATTTATTTACTTAATGCGCACTTTATTAAATTGCAAGTTTGCAACCCATCTTGCATTAGAATTATAACATGAATGACTCATCCTTTGTTTTTAGCAACTATGCAAACCTAACTGTAGCCTTTACTATTTCAGTAGACATTTAGAAGTTTGCAATTCAAAATTCACTTACAGTCTTTCCAAAAATAATATTGAAAATAATCGTTAAAAATGATTTCGAAAAAATATCTTAATTTGTTGTCATTAGCTGTAAAAGTGTCATTATTCTTTGGTGGTATGCCATACACATGGGAAAGTAGAAATAACACCGTAGTAAAAGTTAAATCGAATTTCCAAAAGAGAAAACACATTGCGGTTATGACTGGAATTATTTTACACGCTTTAGTAAGCAATTTAAGATTGCTGTATACAATGCTTACTACGGGCAATTTATCTGAACATCCAGTAAGCACTGTTGTAACTGTTCTCTTCACCCTCCTGGCTTTAGTGGCAATTGAGAGTTTAACGACAGCAAAGTATACTGTTCTGTATGGAAATCTGTTCATTAGGTTGCTAACTAATTTTGCAAGTAAGATTACTGATTAAAATACGAATAAAAATATTTTCTAAGTTTATATCACATAATTCTGCTTGGAAAATGCATACAAATTAATTATCATTTGCTTTTCTTGTATATTTTTAGAAGAGCACTATAAAATTCGAAGATTAAATATAACATCAAAATTGGATACTTTTTTGGAATGCATTTCTATTGCCTGGTATGGGATTCCTCTACTTTTTATTCCTTTTTACTACGGAACTAGGAATTCTATTGTTTATTTACCAACATTACTACCAGAAAAGTATCAATACCCTGTAATTCTAATTCTTTACTCATTGATCTGCACTTACGCATTATCTGGCGCCTTAATATTTGTTTTGTGCAATTTGCTAATTGGTTGGATGTCTTTTTATTGTACTATCAAATTATATGGAGAAATAAGGTACAATTACCAGTCCTCAATTTTATACTCAAATTTACCAGTGAATTTTTTAAAATTCGTTAATGAGTGACTGAAACTGAAGTTTTATATTTAATTCTAATTTGCAGGTGTAGAAAACGCTCCAACATAACAATGCCCTCAGCTCGAGAAATAAAATCAGTCGTAAATTTGGCAAGATCCCTTGAAATAATTGTAAAAGTATACCACGAGGCTTATCGCTATTTGTCAGTACCCATTAGGTCGATATTGACACGTTCGATAATAGTTTGTATTTTTATTCTAATCAACTCGTTTTCTACATTGAATATATTTGGAAAGATATTTTTCTTCGCTGGGGGTTCGTGTTGTCTTGTATCGTGGTTAGGAATTCTTGTTGCAGGTGCAAGTTTGGGTCGTGCAAGCAACGGATGCCAGAAATCTTGGACATTTTACAGAAATTCCCGAGATAAAGATATGGAATTGTACGTAAAAAAATTCTGTTTATCCTGGAAACCTGTTAAGATTAAAATCGGTGATGTGGCCACGGTGTCTAGAAAAGCAATTCTCAAGTATATTCTTGTAATTAGTCGAGGTACAATGAAATTGCTTGTTGCAAGGTATAACTAACGGTAACTATTGAAGATCCTATCATCTTTTCCGACTAATAAATAAAATTTCCACTTTTTTACTTGTTTTTACTATTTATTGCTATTTATTTGTTCCTTTCATACCACAAAACAGTGATCTAACACAGAAATATTGAGTCTCCCTGTTGTTTACAATTTTTATTTTCTAAAATTATTTCGTAATTTGAAGCAAAACGATTTTAGCAGTAATTGTCCATATTACGTCCCGAGGAGCTCAATTACTTTTTAAAATACCCTTTACTTTGGCTCAAAGATAAGACGAACATGTATGGCGTGTCAGAATCAAAATTACCATGAAACATTAGTATTTCTTAGAATTTGCTGGCATGAGTCATGTATTTAAAATTGTCAAAAAGCAGTGGTGAGTTTTGCATGTCTATGTCTATCTATAAGTACAGCGCAATTATAATAAATACAAATAATTCGATTCAGGTGAAATTGGGTAGTATAGTGCGTAGTTGGAGAAGACCCTGTAACCCTTTTATAGCTACCTAAGCCATTATGTTTGATAAGTCCTATGATTATTTAACCGGAAAGCAATAAGGACGTGTAAAGAACAAATGCTATATATTTTGTGGATTTTAATGATCCGAATTCATGGTTAAATAAATACTTACTCTTCTTTTCTTCAAGAAAACCCATAACATTCTTACAGAAGAAGACATTGTCAAAAATGATTTCGCAGAAATATCTTAAATGTTTGTCACAAGCTGTGCAAGTGTCTTTATTCTTTGGCGGCATGCCATATACATGGGACAATAAAAATAAAATGATAGTGGAAGTAAAATCCAAGAGGCAACATCTTAAACATATTATGGTTATGACAGGACTAATTTTGCACGCTTTGGTAAGCATTCTTAGGTTGCTACACTTAATTCTCACCACAGGAAGCTTAACTGGGCATTCGATCAGTGCTGTTACAACAGTGTTTTTAACTCTGTTGGCCGGTTTGGCATTTGAGAGCTTAACAACGGCTAAGTACACTGTGTTGTATGGAAATCTTTTTATTCGGTCACTAATTAAATTCGCAAGTAAGAATTATTTGTATATATTGAATTCATACCACAGTAAATATTTAGAAATTCGAAAAAATCGGTAAAATTCGACTAAAGATATAATTGCCTTTTGTTTGCTGACATATTTTCAGGTGATCATTACATAAACCCTATACTGAATACAAATTCAAAACTGGACATATTTTTGGAAATCGTTTCTCTTGGCTTCTATTGTGCACCTGTGCTTGTTCTACCTTTCTATTGCATTACAAAAGATTCAATAGTTTATTTACCAACATTAATTCCCGAAAAATACCAGTACCCTCCGATTATATTCCTCTATTCCTTATTACTCATGTATTCTGTATATGGAATTTTAATCTTTGTTTTGTGTAATTTATTAATTGATTGGATGTCTTTCTACTGCACTATCAAACTGTATGGAGAACTAAGGTAGTTACTAGAAATCAGCATCTAATTTATTAAAATTCATTATATCATTTAATTCGCAATTTAATTTATATTCTTAGTACTACAGTATTTAAAAATACCTTTTGAAATTCTGATTTGCAGATATGGAAAACAGTCGCAGATAACTCAAGACTCAGCTAGAGAAATAGACACTGTAGTAAAAATGGTTAGATCTCATCACATATTTTTAAAAGTGTATGAAGAGGCATATCGCTATTTGTCTGTGCCCATTAGGTCATTGCTTTCTCGTTCGATTGTAGTTTGCATTTTTATTCTAATTAATTCCTTTTCTAAATTAAGTTTAACTGAGAAAATGACTTTCTTCGTTGGGAGTCTTTTTTGTCCTATATCATGGTTAGGAATTCTTTTGGCAGGTGCAAATTTAGGTCGTGCAAGTATTCGGTGCAGGAAATCGTGGACACTTTATTCTGATCCACGTCATAAAAATACTGAAAAGTATGTCCGTAAGTTCTGCTTATCGTGGAAACCAATTAATATTAAAATTGGCGATGTAGCCTCAATATCCAGAATAACAATTTTGAAATACCTACTTGCAATTAGTCGTTGTACTATGAAAATGCTAGTTGCGAGGTATAGCAAAAACCAATTGTTTTTGTATAAAATCCTTTTTATTTCTGGCTAATAAATAATATATAATTATGGTTTAATGTCTGCAATTTTTTATTTCTGTTCATGGTCAATTTCCTTACGTATATCTACATAAATGTTTGAGGCGAAAATTATTTCAGGAGTTACTTTTAGTCCACTATGGATTATTATAACCTTGTCATCCATTAGAGTAAATTGCTTTAGAAAATCGTGGGACCAAGTTTAAGACTAAAATTTGGTTTGAACTTAACTACATAGCATAATAGCATAGTAGATATTTCTGTATATCTTAAATAGTTTTAATTTTTCGAATTTTCCATACTTTTACCTGTCTAGCTGATAAATATCGGATGACGGGAGTGGTAATGTGCTATGAAATTCCAATTGTGTCAATGATCTATAACAATCGTAAAAGTATTTGTTAAAGACTCATATATTCACCTGTAATTGCAGGTATTGTAAAACTTTTATAAATAATAAAGTATAATTCTACTTTTATAAAAAAATTAAATAGATCATTTTAGAGTATTCGAGGGCATCTGTAAGTTTCCCCAGAACTAGGACTTTTGTATGTGTTTAGTCCATTCCAAAAAAACAGACACAACACAACAAAACCTCCCCACCCACATCGTGTTGTGTTGTGTCTGTACTTTATAGGAGTGGACTAAACACATACAAAAGTCCTAGTTCTGGGGAAACTTACAGATGCCCTCGAATACTCTAAAATGATCTATTGGAGATGCATTCTCAATGTCAGTTGGTAATCAACTCTAAATTTGTTTGTAATACGCCAGAGCGAAATGAAAATCCTTTTGGTAACGTAAAGTGCTATTAAGTTACACATTACAATTAAGAAAGCATTATTATTGAAATACATAATTTTAAATTGGTAATATACTTTTTACTGTCCATTAAAAAATGCATCGCAATACCAAATGCTTTAAATAGGATAATTGTGGAAGCCTTTCCAGGCTTGTTTCTTTCAGAGAGAGGAGTTTTCAATATTTTTGGTCTATATGTTTCAAGAAATATAGGCTTACCAAAGATAAGTATGCTGACGCACGAAGTGTCAACTATATTTACTTCAATACCCGAAAATTACATTGAAGAAAATAATTCCAATTTCAAATGAAGCCAATTAAAGGTGTTCTTAGGCCTTCATTACGTTAACTTACACCATAAGTATGGACTGCACTTCATAAACCTCAATATTATACTTCTACGTAATTGACATTGAAAATAGTAATTTCAAAGGAAGTATACAGGGTGTCCCAGAATGATATGTACACACTTTGACGATGAATAACTCGAGAACGGTAAGATGTATTTAAACGCGGTTAGCACCATTGGAAAGAGAACAATATTTTGAATCGGAAACAATTTTATCAATAAGAGAAACGATAACTTTGGCCTCTCAGAAAATCTCGAAATAAAAATGTGGAAAATCTGTTCCCCAAATCTCATGGGTCACTTGCAAAGTGGTTGCCAGTGACTGCCAATGTTATTTGAGGGTACTTTTGGTTTAGGTGATCCTTCGGGTAGGACCAAACGGATTCGGTAAAACCCAGAACACTTGTTCACAGGCCATTAAAAAGCTGAAGTTCAGAACAGCATGCTCGAAGAAGAAAACTCCAAAAATAGTCTGTGAAGAGGTTTGGCCAGGAGATATGATCTGCCAGCAGTTAAAAGTGTAGGGGATTTTAGCAGCTGCGCTGTTGTGTGGGGATAAACGAAAGGGAGGACGGAAGAGTACGTTGACTCCTGTGGCCAGCCATGTTGAGGTGCATTTTTGGCGTTCGGCTCCTCGCCCCGGCTCCTCGCTCCTCCGCCAAAGCTATTTAGTTGAGTGTTGTGTGTAGTTTTACTTAACTTGAAGTTTGAGTCTTCGGTCGTACGGACGTGTGTTCCTGTTGTCTCTTATTTCTGTTAAATTAGTTTGTTCTTTCCTGATTGTTCTTCAATTGTCGTGCTGACCTGTGACCCAACCCGGGCTAAGCGTAACATTATTGTATCTTCTTTATTATTTTTACTACTATAATATTTGTATCATTTGGTGGCATTATTCTGATTGATTGGGTATGATTGGTATTTATATGTAATTGGCTATCTAAATTGAATTATCTAATTAAATGTTATATATAATCTAATTGGTTATTTTTCTTGCTGTTCATTTAAGGGAATTACATCAATATCGGAGAATAGGTTGAGTAATAAACCCTTATAAAGGTGATCTATGCCAGGGAATCGCATATTTCGGGCAGAAATCATCCCATTTTATTTACACAGTCCACAAGCAAAGATCTTGGTCCATGAACAAATGTTCAGAATGTTAGCGAATCCGCCTCGCCCTGCTCGGAGGACAACCTTAGCCAAAACCACCCCAAATGTCATTTGCGTCACTGGCAACCATTTTTCCAGTGACCCAGCCATTTAAAAGACAGATTTTCCACATTTTTATTTCGAGATTTTCTGAGAGGCCAAATTTATCGATTCTCCTATTGATAAAATTGGTTCCGATTCAAAATATTGTTCTCTTTCCAATGGTGCTAACCGCGTTTAAATACATCTTACCGTTCTCGAGTTATTCATAGTCAAAGTGTGTACATATCATTCTGGGACACACTGTATATAAAAATTATGGAAAATGGCCTGTTGTTTCTTTCTACTTTTTTCATGCGGAGTCTTTGTTGTCTTATTTCATGGTTAGGAATTCTTTCGGCAAAGTGCAAATTTAGGGCGGGCACTTTATTCTGATCCACGTCATAAATATACTGATTCCACGTCTTATCGTGGAAACCAATTAATATTCAAATTAGTGATGTAGCTTCAATATCTAGAATAGCAATTATACAGGGTGTCCATTATATATTAGACCACATTTTGACAGCCAATAACTTGAGAACGGTTCACTTTAATCAAACGAGCTTTACAGCATTCGAAAGAGGACAAAATTTTGAGTAGATGTCAATAATATTATTGTATAAAACTATTATTGTCTGACAATGACAGAATCGTAAATACAAAATAGAAAAATCTACATTTCCTTTACTGCAAAACAGTTTTTATCAACTAACAATTAAGAACTAAACAACATTGAATTAGCAATTTGATGTTAAAAGTGATATTCCAATCACGTTTGACTTAATTATGCACTCGATTTATGAATTTGAAGACCTCCGACTTCCAAACATCTTTGCAATCGAACCGGAACAGAGCGGCAAGTTTTAGCACAGTAATCTTGACCGATATTGCCCATTTCACGAATAAGGACTTCACGTAATTGTGGAATGGTTTTAGGTTTTAGGGAATAGATCTTATCCTTCATGATACCCCAAACACTAAAATCCATGGGTGTCAAGTCTGGACTGCGTGGAGGCCAAGCAATGGGACCCCCTCTTCCAAGCCACTTATTAGGGAAGTTTTCGTCAAACCAAGTGAGCTGGAGCCCCATCCTGCATTACAAAAATGTTCTCGTGATTGGAAATTCTCCGTATAGCTGGCAGGATTTGATTCTTCAACATCTCCAGATACCTATCTCCGTTGCAACTTCCGCTAAACACAAATGGTCCTAAAATTCCCCCAGACCAAATTCCTGCCCACACGCACAAAGTTTTAGATTTTAACTCAGATGCAATTTGTAAATTTTTTCACGATAAAAATCTTTTCTTTTAGTGAAAGTCTCAACATTTTCTGTTGAATATCTCAATATGAAAGTGGAAAGAGAGGGCAGTATGAAAGTGAAATGAGAAAACGATTTTCACGTTAAGGAAAATTGAGATTTTCCTAATTTTTCTTTTGTCTTCATTCAGTGGCAAATTTTAGTCTGCGTTAGTAATAATATTATTGACATCTACTCAAAATTTTGTCCTCTTTCGAATGCTGTAAAGCTCGTTTGATTAAAGTGAACCGTTCTCAAGTTATTGGCTGTCAAAGTGTGGTCTAATATATAATGGACACCCTGTACAATACCTACTTGCAATTAGACGTCGTGCCATGAAATTGCTTGTTGCAAGGAGCAGCATAAACCAACTGTATTTGTATCAAATCATTTTTACTTCAGGTTAATAAATATATAATTATGGTTTAATGTCTGCAATTATTTGTTGTCCCTTGTTCAATTTCCTTACCTGTGAGTATCATGATTTCGACAAAAGTAATTTCATAGGTATTTTTACAGCCTACAGCTATTTTTATTCTAATCTACGTTTTATACTAAAATTTGATGCAATTTGAACTACATAAAACATAATAGCATATTATATAGATATCATTCTGCCTTAAAAGAACGTACACAATTACGGGCAATAAAGTTAAGTACGAAATTCTTTCCAGTTTATATAATATTTAGTATACATAAGTCGATCCTTTTTTGATTTTTATGTAGAAAAATGAAAATTATGCATGTACCTGTCTAATTCGTTTGCAATTTTGTACAAAAAATTGCGAGTTATTTATCGTATAGTGTTGGGCACTTCAGTTTCCAACGGCATCAAGTACATATGTATAGAGGCAGGTCGTGAATCTAGATATACTAATCCAATTTCAATTTATTTTAATACTTGCAAAATGATTTCAAAAAAGTATTTGAAATGTTTGTCATTCACAGTTAAAATCTCCTTTTTCTTTGGAGGCATGCCATATACATGGGACGATAAAAATAATAGCATAGTAAAAGTAAATTCCACGTTTCACATTTTAAAAAGTATAGCGATATTAACAGGGACTGTTGCGCACACCCTGATTAGTATTTTCAGGCTACTGCATGTTCTCTTTACCACGGGCAATTTAAATGGACACATGATCAGTATTGTGCTAATTGTACTCTACATTCTGTGCGCTCTTCTCGGAATGCTGAGTTTAATGAAAGCAAGAAATGCAGTTAAGTATGGAAACCTATTTCTGCGGTGGATAACCAAATTCGCAAGTAAGATTACAAGAATTATTGGACAAAATAATCCGTTTAGGAATTCAGCATAGTAGGGTAGCATTTTGAGGCTTACTTATATGTAGTATTTACTTTTTTATTTTTTTTGGCCTATTTCCAGAGGAGCACTATAAAAGTGAAAAGGAGAATGGGACGTCAAACCTGGATAGTTTTCTGGTTTGCGTTTCCATTGTATTTTGCGGGATGCCTTTAGTTATGCCACCGTTTTACTTCGCATTAAGAAATGCAATTGTTTTCTTACCAACAATAATTCCGGAGGAATATCAACACCCAGTAATTCATATCGTTTATTCCTTAACCCTCGCGTGGGCTGTCGCTGCAATTATAACATTTTCCTTGTGTACCATGCTAATCGGTTGGATGGCCATCTTTTGCACTATCAAAGTATGCGGAGAAATCAGGTATACCTATTAATGTTTTCCAATATGATAGTGAGAACTTCAATTACCGTATAAATTGAAATTTTAAACGCGGGCACTACTTTCTAAAATTATCTTTGCGAAAATCAAAATAGTGACCCCTGTATGGTGCTGATATTTATATTATGCGTTATATTATGCCGAGTAGTCATCAGTTATCTCCAAAATGCTCCCTAATGACTAAATTTTTACTCGGCAGTAAGCAGAATGAACGCTTTGAATGGCCAAACGACTGCTATATTTGTAATTCCTGAACTTGTATTAGTGACAATTGAAAATAATAATTAGTCACATAAGTAGTACCTGTAAAAACTTTATCGATCTAATTTTAATTTTGCACACTTTATATAGAGGTTGGGAAATTATTTATTAAAGTAAGTACATACATACGTTTAATACATACGTCAAATACGTGGAAATGCTGTGTAGTATTTCAATAGGGGTCCAATGTATTGATTTCAGTTTGTATTTACTAAGTGCAACACAGAAATAATGGGTTTACCTCATGAAAAATAATAAATATACTTCACGTAAATTCATTTTGCTAATAAATTTTTCTCCAGTCTCAAGTATGATTACTCCAAACTGATGATATACCTGTGCCTCACATTTTAGTGAATTTGTTAATGCTTTTGTACATTTAACTGAAGTTGAGTACAAAATCCTCAACACAGTCGAGGGAAATAACTAAAGCATTAGCAAATTACATTAAAACTTGAGGCAAAGGTGTTTTATCAGTTCGAAGTAATGGTACTTGAGACTGGGTAAATGTATAGTAACTAAATGTATTGTATTGAAAGGAATTAAGGCTGAGTCTACACATTTACATTGCAAATCTAAATTCCATATAACTCATATATTTGACCGAATTTGAATTAGATGTGGCTACTTATAAATTCTCCAACTCTTGACCGAGGGACCACAGGGCTTCAAAATTTTAAATACCTTAAAATATAACTTTTATTTCAATTTGAAAAGTTAAAATCACAAAAATTTGTTCCTATCCTTATAACATGGTGAGACAGATAAAACATGATGGTTATTGTAATTGAAGATATATTTTCAAAAAACAAAGGCTGTGGTCCCTACATATTTTTGTCCTCTTTTCGAATTTGTAAATCATGATCCTCCAAAGTTTCAAAAAATCCTCAAATATGGATTTTTGAAAATTACATTGAAAATCGAAGCCAATGAGGATTATTACTCAATGACTTTGGGATTTCGGGGAAACCTGAAATGAGTCTTAATTGTACAGAATATGATGGAATGAAATGAGTAAATAAATAAAGCATACACAGCTGCTTTTTGTTTACTATTGTTTGCAATTGTGGCAGACACACTTTATGATTATCTTTCATTCAAGGTCATTTCTTCATCACAGAATTTAGAATACGCTCTCTTGGTGTAGACTCAGCCTTAAGCCCCGCTTATTCCTAAACTCCTACATGTAGTTCCTAAAAATCAACTTGGTTACGTCCGCGGGCCGGAATTAAAGTTTTGCCTATTCAATCCCTGCTTTAGTACACTTTTCCTCCTATCCTTCCTATTGTTCCTATGCATTTCTCAATATGAGGTAAAGTGATCATTTTTCTTGAGGTGAATCAATTAACTTTAAGGTGCGCTTAAATTCTCCCCATTGCTTTCAATGGTATATTATACGCATACAATGTAATATTTGTAATTATATTTACAGGCATGGAAAACGATCCAAACTAACGAAGGACTCGGCTAGAGAAATAGAATCTGTAGTAAATATAGCACGATCCCAGCACATACTTCAAAAAGTGTACGAAGAAGCGTTTCGGTATTTCTTCGTGCCCATCAGGTCAATGATCACTCGCTCCGTTCTAGTTTGCATTTTTATTTTAATCACCTCGTTCTCAAAAATGAATCCAGTAGAAAAAATCATGTTTATTTTCTGCAGTGCAAATTGTCTTACAGTTTGGGTTGGGCTTCTTTTTGCTGGCGCACAGTTAAATCACGCAAGTCGCAGCTGCAGAAAATCTTGGTTATTTTATTCTAATCCTAGAGATAAAAATACAGAAAAATATGTCCATAAGTTTTGCTTATCATGGAAACCATTGAAAATTAAAATTGGTGATGTTTCATCAATGTCCAGATTAGCAATTCTAAAATTCATTTTAGTAATTAGTCGAGGCACGATGAAAATGCTTTACGCAAGGTGAAATTTAAAAAGATCATATTCCGTTTGATTTTATTCTATTATTTAGATAATTTTGATGTCACAGTCAAAATAATAGCGATTCTAGCATACATTATTATCTTTCCATCATACAGCATTCATACGCTTATTACAATAAAATTCAGAAATATATATGAGTCTGTTGCACAATGAAAATGCTAAAATTAAGTCACATATATTAAAACTAAGAAAGCATTATTATTGAAATGAATAATTCTAAATTGTTAATGAACTTTTGACTGTTCATTATGCAAAGAATGCATTGCAATGACAAGTGCTTTAAAAAAGATAATTGGGGAAACCCTCTCAAGCGTGTTTCTTCACAGAGAAGGTGTGTTTCCCATATTTTTAGTATACACGTTTCAAGAAATATAGGCGTATCAAAGATAATTATTCTGACACATAAAGTGTCGACTATATTTACTTAAACACTACCGAAAATCATATTGAAGCAAATAATTCCAATTTCAAATGACACCTATTACAGGTGTTCTTAGGCCTTCATTACGTTAACTTTTCCCATAAATATAGACTGTGCTTCACAAACCCCCAATATTATACTTCTATAAATAGTGCAATAATTTCAAAGCAAGTATATAAAAAATTCGTGGAAACAGACCTGTTGTTTCTTTCTACTTTCTTCGTGGGCAGTTTTTGTTGTTAGGAATTCTTTTGGCAGGTGCAAATTTAGGGCGGGCAAGTATTCAGTGCAGGAAATCATGGACACTTTATTGTGATCCACGTCATAAAAATCCTGAAAAGTGTGTCCATAAGTTTGCTTTTCGTGGAAACCAATTATTACTAAAATTGGTGATGCAGCTTCAATATCTAGAATAGCAATTTTAAACCCACTTGTAATTTGTCGTTGTGCCATGAAATTGCTTGTTGCATGCATGGTATAGCAAAAAACCAATTGTATTAGTACAAAATCCTTTTTATTCCTGGCTAATAAATATATAATTATGGTTTAATGTCTGCAATTACTTTATTGTCTCTTCAGTTCAATTTCCTTTCATGTGAATATCAACATAACATGTTTGCGACAAAAATTATTTCAGGGATATTTTTATAGCCTACTATTCCAATCTAAGATTTTACACCAAGATGCAAATCGAACTACATAAAACATAATATAGCATATTAGACATCACTCTGCCTTAAAAGCAAATACAAATTACGGGCAAAAAAGTTAGTTAAGTACGAAATTGTTTTAGCTTAGTATTTAGTATACATATGTCGATCCTCTTTTATGTAGAAAAATTAAAATAATGTACGCCACTAGTCACAGTCTAATTGAGTGCACAAAAACTTTGCACAATTGTGAGCGATTTATCGTATTCCCTAGTATTCCACTTCAGTTTCCAACGGTATCCAGTACAAATGTATACAGGCCGGTCGTAAATCTATCCAATTTCAATTTATTTTAATACTAGCAAAATGATTTCAAAAAAATATTTGAAATGTTTGTCATTGGTAGTTAAAATATCCTTTTTCTTTGGAGGCATGCCATATACATGGGACGATAAAAATAATATCATAATAAAAGTAAATTCCACGTTTCACATTTTAAAATGTATAGTGGTACTAACAGGTGCTATTGTGCATACCCTGATTAGTATTTTGAGATTGCTGCATGTTCTCTTTAGCACGGGCAATTTAAATGGACACATGATCAGTATTGTGCTAATTGTACTCTTCATTCTGTACGCTCTTCTCGGAATGCTGAGTTTAATGAGAGCAAGAAATGCAGTTACGTATGGAAACCTATTTCTACGGTGGATAACCAAATTTGCAAGTAAGATTCAAAAATTTATTGGACACAATAATCCGTTTTGTGATTCAGCTTAGTAGGGTAGCATTTTGTGCTGTATTTATTTGTAGTATTTACTAATGTATTTTTTTATTTATTTCCAGAGGAGCACTATAACAATGAAAAGGGAAATGTGTCATCAAACCTGGATAATTTTCTGGTTTGCGTTTCCATTGTATTTTGCGGGATGCCTTTAGTTATGCCACCGTTTTACTTCGCATTAAGAAATGCAATTGTTTTCTTACCAACAATGATTCCAGAGGATTATCAACACCCAGTAATTCTTATCGTTTATTCCTTAAGCCTCGCGTGGGCAGTCGCTGCAATTATAACATTTTCTTTGTGCACCTTGCTAATCGGTTGGATGGCCATCTTTTGCACTATCAAAGTATGCGGAGAAATCAGGTATGCCTACTAATGTTGCCCAATAAAATCAAAATAGTGGCCCCCATAAGGGGTTTGCTATTTATATTATACGTCACAGATATATGCGTACACTTGCAATTAGGACCATCCTACTTTAACCATTTTCCTTTAAATATCGAAGAAAAGTGTGAAATAATGTGCAGTATTTTTGTATGGGTCCAATAATATATTGATTTTTACTGTATATATAATGTAATATTTGTGATTATATTTTCAGGCACGGGAAACGATCCAAACTAACGAAGGACTCCGCTAGAGAAATAGAATCTGTAGTAAATGTAGCACGATCCCAGCACATACTTCTAAAAGTGTACGAAGAAGCGTTTCGGTATTTCTTTGTGCCCATCAGGTCAATGGTCACCCGCTCCATTCTAGTTTGCATTTTTATTTTAATCACCTCGTTTTCAAAAATGAATCCAGTTGAAAAGATCATGTTTATTTTCTGCTGTGCGAATTCCCTTGTAGTTTGGGTAGGAATACTTTTTGCTGGCGCACAGTTAAATCATGCAAGTCGTAGTTGCAGGAAATCCTGGTTATTTTATTCTAATCCTCGGAATAAAAACAGTGAATTGTACGTCCATACGTTTTGCTTATCATGGAAACCATTGAAAATTAAAATTGGTGATGTATCTTCAATGTCCAGATTAGCAGTCTTAAAATACATTTTAGTAATTAGTCGAGGCACAATGAAAATGCTTTATGCAAGGTAAAATTTAAAACTAATCATAGTATTCATTTCATATTCTATTATCTAGTTAAAGTTAATATCACCATCAAAATATTAGCGATTCTTGCATACATTAATATTAGTATGTTTCCATCATAATAAGATAATAACTCATGCTTGCAATAAAATTCTGAAGTATATATCTGAGTCTGTTTTCTGGATATATACAATGGGGAAAAAATATATTTTCGGGAATTTCATTGTACTGTACCATACCAAGCTGTAGCTTATATTGATCATTTAAGGTCTACTTTTATAGAAAATTAGTGAAAATTAAAATTGGAGATGTATCCCCGATATCAATTGGTAATCAATTCTTAAATATGTTTGTAATACACCAGAGCGTAATGAAAATGGGTTTTGTAAGGTAAAATGCTAAAATTAAATCACACATTAAAACTAAGAAAGCATTATTATTGAAATAAATAATTCTAAATCAGTAGTATACTTTTGGCTATTCATTATGCATAATTGCAGCACAATGACGTGCTATAAAAATAATTGTGTAGGCCATCCCAGGCTTGCTTCTTCACCAGAGAGGTGTGTTTCTCACATTTTTAGTCTACATGTTTCAAGAAATATGGGCGTACCAAAGATAATTATACTGGCACATTAAGTGTCAACTATATTTATTCAAACTACCAAGTATTATATTGAAGCAAATAATTCCAATTTCAAATAACGCCTTTTGCAGTTGTTCTTAGTCCATCATTAGTTAACTATCACCATAAGTATAGACTGCGCTTCACAAACCCCAATATTATGCTTCTAGTAATTGGCATTGAAAATACTGCAATAATTTCAAAGGAAGTACATAAAAATTCGTGGAAAAGGCATTCTGCTTGAAATCAATTTTACTTCTTCACATACTTTTAATTTTACACTTTCAGTTACACTGTAAGAACAGAAAAATTAAAAATGTAGAACTTTAAGTCACTTATTGCAAAATTCGTTATTTATTTTATTCGTGGTAAGCCAGGAAGCACAATCCAATGAAAAATTACAGTTGAATTTTATTCTTACAATTAATGCTTACTTTTTATTTTATTTTTACGAGACAAATTACATTTTGTCTCCTTAAAACAATACTAATGTTGAACTCGTAACAGAAGCCAAACAAAATGATCTCAAAAAGAGTCTTGAACAGTTTGGCGATTATATTAAAAATTTCACTGCTGGCTGGTGGCATGCCATACGCTTGGGACAGTAAGAAAAATGCAATAGTTAGAGTGAATTCAAAATGGCATCTCTTAAAATTCACCGTAGCGATGACTTTAATTATTTTACACGCCGTGTTTAGTGCGATTAGATTGTTGCATCTTGTCATCACAAATGGTTTTACATCAGAACATATAATAAGTCTTTTGATAGTCATCATACTATTAGAGTTGTCCGTTGTGGCCATTATGGCTTTGAAATCAGAAAATAGTATAGCACTTTATGGAAATTATTTTCTACAATCAATCCTCAAGTTTTCAAGTAAGTCTTCCAATTTCTTAACCATTTAGTTTTAGATTAAAGTCTGTATGTCCTTTCGTCTGTGTAAAACTACTAGTATGCAGTAAAACAAAAACTCTGGAACGGATTGGGATTATTCATAGTTTATTAATTAATTGGTATCATTGATGCAGAGTTTTATTTGCTTTCATAGAGGATCACTTCATAAACCCCAATCAGAATATTGCACCAAAATTAGACAATCTTGTTATGATGATGATGTTTGACTGCTTCATAATGTGTCCTCTGATGTCTGTAATGTTTTACTTGGAAACTCAGGACGCAATTGCATATCTACCATCCATAATTCCAAGGGAATATCATAATTGCTACTTTCTTGCAGTAGTTCTTTACATCTTTTTCCTGCTATTCGGAATTTACGCCATTTTGGGTTGTATGCTCATCAATGCGGTAATCAACGGGATGACGTTTTTCTGTACAATTAAAATGTATGCCGAAATAAGGTGAGCTGTTATATTGAATTTGATAAATATTTCTTTTCGCTTTTGTAACGCATAAATTACTTCTAGCTAAATGTGAGATTAAAACCCACTAGAGGAAGAAATTAATAGACAAATTTTCTAAAAAATATTGTTTTTCAATAAAATAATGCGAAACAGATTGTTTGTAGTGAGGTTTTACTTTTTCACACTTTTATAAATTGTAATACCAATTTTCAGGTATGGAACCCAATCGCTCATAATAAAAGAGTCAGCAAGGAAAATATCGTCTGTAGTGAATATTGTACGGTCGCATCATATAATTATAACATTATTTCATGAATGCTATCGCCATACAGCTGTACCACTTCGATCGCTGCTAACTAGAGCAACTTTACTTTGCAATTTTATGCTCCTTACCTCGTTTTCTAAGTTGACTTCAACAGAAAAATTCATGCTTTTGCTCATGAGTTCGTCTAATTTGTTAACCTGGGGAGCAATTCTAATATTTTGTGGGCAAATGAATGTAGCCAGCCGGAAATGCAAAAAGTCCTGGACATTTTACTCTAACCCTGCCAGTAAATACACCGAAAGTTATGTTCATAAGTTTTGTTTATCATGGAAACCTATTAAAATTCATGTTGGTGACTTTGGTACAGTATCTAGGAAATCCATTTTGGGATACATTAGTAGTATTAGCAAAGGCACAATGAAGTTATTGTCTGCTAATCAAAGTATCTGAACAATTAGATACCATAAAGTCTCTATTTGTATTAAATTTAATTTATTTTTCTGAAAAGTAATAGAAAATTCATCTTACTTCTGAAATTTCAACATTTAAAGTTTTGTTTAAAGTAAGATTATAATCAAAAAACTTGTAAAATTTGCCAATTAACCGTCATTCGAAGTATATTTATTTTAATTTGCTTTACAGCGCAAACTTACTCCGAAATTATAGGTTAGGTCAACGCATTTTACACTACACCAATAATTTCTTTCTCCAGACTGCAGACCAGGGTTTACTAAAATTACTTGGATTGCAATCATGTTTTTGTCTCAGTCTACGAAAGTAAATATACAGCATAGTTTGAATTGGTTACCGAATTAGATAATTGCGACTGTGCCTATAATTTCTTGGAATTCAGGTACTTTTCTCGATTTATTTGTTAAGCTGTGCTTATATATTTTTGAAAAGAGTATTATTCTTGACTTCTGTTTTCAGCTGACCGGTATTAAAGAAAAGGGTTAAAAATGATTTCAAAAAAGTATTTGAAATGTTTGTCACTGGCCGTGAGAGCGACATCCTTCTTTGGAGGGATGCCTTACACGTGGGACAGTAAAAATAAAATCATAGTAAAACTGAATTCCAGGCTTCAAGTTTTAAAAAACTTAATTCTAATAACTGGATTAGTTTTGCACACTTCAGTTAGTTTCCTAAGGTTGCTCCATGCATTAGCCACTGAAGGCAATTTGACTGGGCATTCAATCAGTGTTATGGTGACTGGAATACTTCTGCTCTACTCTCTTCTATCACTTCAAAGTCTATTGACCGCAAAATACACCGTCCTTTATGCAAATCTTTTTCTAAAGTCCATAAGTAAATTTGCAGGTAAATTAATTTTTATTGAAAATTAACAGTTTCGGTTATATATCTTTTCTAAAATAATTTATACTAATGTTTTTCTTATTTCTGCAATATAAATATCTATTTTTAGATGAGCATTATAAAAATCCCCGTGCAAAAGTGACATCAAAGCTGGACAACCTTTTGGTAGGCGCTACGATTTTCTGTTTTTGTATACCTGCGGCTTTTCCACCGTTTTACTATGCAACAAAAGATGAAATTGTCTATTTACCAACACTGATACCGGAGGATTATCTGCATCCTCTAATCCCATTTCTTTATTCACTAATATTTACGTCTACTATATATGCAATCATAACCTTTGCTCTCTGCAACTTGCTAATCGTTTGGATGTCATACTTCTGTATTATCAAAATGCATAAAGAAATAAGGTAATTCCAAAGAAATCACAATCTAAAACTGTCCATCACACAAAAATGAAAACTTGAGATTTATAATAGCGAAACCTAAATGTAATTTTGAATTACAGGTACAGAAAAAAATCTATACTAACGAAGGATTCTGCCAGAGAAATAGACACTGTGGTCAATTTGGTAAGATCCAATCAAATCATTCTAAAAGTGAACGAGGAAGCCCTTCGTCATTTCTTTGTGCCCATTAGGTCACTCCTGACCCGTTCGATTTTAGTTTGCATATTCATATTAATCACATCATTCTCAAAATTGAAGGCAATCGAAAAAGCAATGTTCCTCTCCGTTGGTGTGAATTGCCTTTACTCATGGGTAGGAATTCTCGTTGCTGGCGCACACCTAAGTCAGGCAAGTCGCTCATGTAAGAAATCATGGACACTGTATTCTAATCCTCGTGATAAATGCACTGAACTGTACATCCGTAAGTTCTGTTTATCGTGGAAACCAATCAAAATCAAAATTGGGGATGTATCATCCATGTCTAAAATAGCAACATTAAAATACATTTTAGTAATTAGTCGAGGCACGATGAAAATGCTTTTTGCGAGGTGAAATACTTAAATGAAATCTCACAATAAATCTAATTTTATGAAATAATTAATAATATGCTATGTAAAATAATAAACTAAGAAACTGAAATAATAAAACTGTGAAATAAATAAGTAAATAATAAACAGAAACAGACATTACGAAATGATGATGCGATTCATTTATACATTTAAATAAATGGAGATTACTTAATTAATAAACCAATATTAATGACAAAAGCTATCTGCTAGGAAAATTCGCAACATTAACGGGGATTTGACAATCTAACTGATATGTTGGATGCCAATAAAAGCTTTGCTAGATTTTGCAATTTGGATTTGTACGGAAATCTGTAATTGGAAAATAAATTCTTGTCAGCAATTCACAATTAAATTACGGAATTTTATTAAATTGTATCAACAACAGATAATCATTTTACATTTATAAGATGTGTACTATTTAAT